>OX030949.1:119955318-121214565 GCA_943735915.1 Pherbina coryleti
TTTCCTACGGTTTTCGTCGATTGGGCTACATTTTGGTAATTTAGTTATGCTTACTGTCGACAACTGTACTAAAACAGGGTAATGTCCATCTACTAGAAAACTGGGACGAGCATTATATAAGAGGGTGTGGCTCCGCCCATACAATTAAAATTTGTATTATCGAATAGCTTTAAAAGTAAAAGTAGCAATACTTACATACAAACTTAAAATGGAGTTACTATTTGGTGATCTCCTGCTACTGGGAAACTGTAACGGGCAGTGGAAAATAACAGTGGTGTTAAACTATGGGGCTAAGAAACGTTTTGAATATATCTATTATGTTCCCATATAGTTGCAGGGTGCAGCAACGCGCGCCGGGAAAAGGCTAGTAATCTATATATACAAAAAGCAAAACGCTTTCTGTGTCATGGCTGGAAACTTCAGAATTACTTAGCCGATAGAGCTGAAATTTTGGCAGTACATTTTTTTCAAGTACGAGATGGTTTAAATTTCTGTCACACCCCCTTTTACCGCCCACAAATCAATAAAAATGCTATATTTCCTACGGTTTTCGTCGATTTGGCTACATTTTGGTAATTTAGTTTGTATGCTCACTGTCGGCAACTGTACAAAAACTGGGCAATGCCCATCTACTAGAAAACTGGGATGGGCATTATATAATGGATGTGGCTCCACCCATACAATTAAAATTTGTATTATCGAATAGCTTTGAAAGTAAAAGTAGCAGTATTTACATACAAACTCAAAATGGAGTTACTATTTGGTGATCTCCTGCTACTGGGAAACTGTAACGGGCAGTGGAAAATGACAGTGGTGTTAAACGATGGGTCTAAGAAAAGTTTCGAATATAATTATTATGTTGCGATATAATTCAGTGTTCCCAGATTAGGGGATTTTCCCCTAGATTTAGGGGTTTTTGTCGGTTTAGTAGAAAATTTAGGGGTCAAAAATCTTTAGGGGAAAACTTTATGGGATTTTAATTTTCTGTTAGGGTTTTTTGAGAATTTTAGTGGTTTCTAAAAGAAGTGACAACATCAACTATGAACTTTTTTTAATGACTTAAATACCATTGAATTTTGAACAAACAAAAAAAAATGTTAAAAAAAAAAATTAGAAAAAACGTGGAAGTATGTCTCTAAATTTATTAAGCAGTTTTTATTTTACTAAAAATTAGTAGAAAAAATCTAAATAGTTCAACCTAATTACAATCGAAGAATTATACTTTCATAAGATATAGTGTATGTTATGTTTCTTAAAAAATTGGCTCTGCAAAGTTGCGCATAAGATAAAACACTTCATTTAAAAAGAAGCTTAAAAAACAAGTTTTCCTCAAAACGCACTAATTTTCCTTACAAAACTGCTTTTGCTTGAATCTTCCAACAAGTGCAGGAGCATTGTGAGATATCGGGAAGAAATCGTACGGATTTTTATGAAAATTTTAACACCAAAATGAAAGAAGGAAAGGTGAAAAAGCGTACTTTTGTGGAAACAAAACAAAAACATCTTTTAGTTCTTCTGTTATAGTTACAATTAGTAAGATATATTATTGTTTTCTCCCGCCTTTTGCCATGTTTCCGTCTGTCCGATTGTCTGTCTGTTATGGCGATTATAGCTCTTATATTGAAGCGATCTTAATGAAATTCAAAATATGTAATTTCTTTATTACTTGACTTTGTTTTTTTAAGTTCCTCCTTACTATGTACAAAAAAACTAATGTGATTGTTTTTTAGTCCAAAAATTTATTTTGATATTGTATTTATTTACATCAATTAAACAAAGTATTCAATAAATTTAACTAACTCAAAAAAATTATAGGGGTTTTTTTTTTATTTTTAGGGGAAAATTCAGCAATTTTTTTCAGATTTAAGGGAAAGAAGCTCAACCTATCTGGCAACACTGATATAATTGCTGGGTGCACCAACGCGCGCCGGGAAAAAGCTAGTCTTTATATACAAAAATAAGTTGCATTGTGTTTTTTTTTTTACCATTTAATAGCCATATGTATGACCATCTACTCACAACACGGTTTTTTGATATTTTTATTGGTTCAGAAGTTAGCGAATGTGAAAGTTCGCTGCCTATGTGAAAATAGTATTGAAATTGTTAAAAAAGAAAAATGTTTTTTCGTCTTCTGAAAATTTTTTAAAAACACATAACCTTTTTTGTATGCGCAACGACGATATGGGGAAATATTTACAAGGGAAATTAAAAATAAGTGGAATATTGGAATAATTTGGCAAGTCTCACTTTAGTTTGCATTTGCGCGAAAAATATAGGCATAGTAAAAATTTTCCATACCTTTTTTTTTCTATACCCCATTTTACCGCCACAAATCAATAAAAATGCTATATTTAAGATGGTTTTGGTCGTCTTAGACTAAAATTTGGTAAATAAGTTCGTATAGTTACTGTCGGCAACTATACTAAAACTGGGGGTGGTCTAACTATATATATACGCCCACTTTTTGATGTTTTGATAGTGAAACTTGATATGTAGATGCTATGGGCCCAAGAGGCAGTTACTATATATTTGAGCGAACATTAGACAAGGGGGAATTTGGCCACACAGTCCAAATTTATTATATCGAATTTCTTTGGAACTAAATGTCGTATAACAATGAAGGTCTTTCTACTAAAAAACTGGCACGAGCATTCGAAAACAGGGCGTTGCTCCACCCATATAAGCCAAAATTTACGATACAAAATAGCTATAGGAGTAAGAGTCACAAAACATTGAAACTCAGAATGGAGATACCATTTGGTGATGTCCTTCTACTAGAAAAGGTGACATGCATTGGACAAGGGGGTGTGTCTCAACCCATACAAGCCAAATTTATGACACAGAAAAGCTATGGAAGTAAAAGACAAAGAACATAGAAGTAAGTTACTACTTGGTAATATCCTGCTACTGGGAAATGAAAATTGCAAAAAATTTACAATAGAGAACGCTGCTATAGTCTCCAAAACTACTGAGCCGATTGAGCTCAAATTTGCGCAGTAACTATGGGGTCATTCATAATTTACATTACCAATTTAGTAGAAAGAGAGATTTTAAAATGTACTACGATAAGTAACAAATGGGGGGAGTGGGTCTCAGATATAGTAATGTGACCAAAAATAAAAAAAACTCGAAAAAATTGAAATTAATACAACCCAACATTTCAAACCATTTTCGTCCTTACATCTTCATGCTTGACCGTCTAAATTGACTGTTAACTATTGGCAAGTGTAGTAAGGGCATAATTTTTCTTTGCTTGGTTTTCGACAGTTATTTTTTCTATTTTCGAATAAATTTTAGTCAATTAATTTTTTTATTTCATATACTACGTTACTTTATGTGGGTGGAGGGGAGTGTTTTTGAAATGCACTACAAAGAGTATCGGAGAGGGGTAAAAAAAAAATTGAAAATCGGTCACGTAATATATGAACGACCCCTATGTTTCGAGTACGAGATGGTTTAGAAATAATAACGCTGAAGGCATTGCAACATTTTCCGGTACTTATCTAGATAAGGTGCAGCAAAGCGCACCGGAAAAAAGCTAGTATAAAAAATAAAATTTAAGTAAACATTCCGAAAACGAAAATAAACAATATCAAAATAGTAGTAGAAACAGAACAATATAGTACCAAAATTATTATTGTAATGGTTTTGGGCTGTTCCAAAATTAAAACAATAATAACAGATCTGACAATAATTTTAGAACTAATTCGGGTTTATCAGGGCCTGATCAAATCGCTCTAATTATAGAAATGGCCAAAATCAACATAATTATAACTTATTATATAAATAATAATATAAATTTTGTAAATAATACTAGTAATTTAAAACCTGCTCAAACTCGTGCTGACAACAATTTTGGTCAATATATTCGACAAAACCAGCCTTACTACAATAATTCAGGTCGAAGTAGAAATACAGGTATTTCACAATATGATAACAATCGCTATAGCAATCGAAGTTCAAGTCTTGGGTCCATGGAAATAGAAAATGTAGCGAAAACTTATGTAAATTTTTCGCCTGGGCCGCCATGCTTAAATTAACGCTAGTAGATATTACCTTAGAAAAAACAAAAAATTATCTGTTTGATTGATTGTTAAACCAAATATTTTTACCACTTTTAAAGAAAAACCTTTGCCAAATACACGTTGAGCTTTCTCAAATATCAACCAGGATCATTACACCAATACCTAGAGAATTTAGTGTCTTAGGAACCTCCCTCACGTTCGCTGAGTGTCAATTAACTCCTTTACGCTAGCTTTTTCAGTAGCTACACGATAAAAGCCGCTTTACATTGTCCTACTGTGTGTTACGACATGTGAGATAGAAAGTATAACTGAATTTCATCACACTTTCATTTTTAATTTTTGTATAAAGAAATTAATTTTTCTCTTTTAGACTATCTCACAAAGTCACATTGCACTTTTATTCAATAAAAATTTAAAAATTGATAATTCTTAAAATGAATCGGGACATAGCAGCTATTGTAAGCATTATAAGGGCCAATTGTGCATTAAAAATAGAAGCAGTCTTTTGCTTGCTTTTAAACATTTGATGAAATGTAACTTGCAGCTTGGTGATTTCCAATAAATTAAATTCGAAGAAATCTTATAAAACTCATCTCTGGTCGGATAGAATGTGTGATGAAATTAGAAACAAACCTAAAAATTAAAATGTAGAACGACATGTCAAAAAAATCGAAACAGGTTCGAACACACTTTGCTTTTTGTTGTTTACACCATTCTACATTCTATCATACATGAAAATTTTGCATGTCGTAACACACAGTAGGACAATGTAAAGTGGCCTTAAGTAGTTACTTCGTAATGCCCATGATACAAAAAATACAGGTAGATTCGCTAGATGACAGCGTACTGCCGCGAATGTCAACACGAAGTTAACAACGCGTATAAAATCTCAAAGCTATGAAAAAGTTCATAGAAATTAAATGTAAGCAAACAATTTTTTTACGTGGATTTTGACAGTTATGGCAGTATTGAAAGAGAGCACAGTCAGGTCTGCATCTACCTCTATTTTTTGTATCATGGTAATGCCGTGGTTATGCTTACCAAACATGATTGCCGAACATTTTTTGTTGTTATTGTTTCACGTGTAAACTGAGAAATGAACTTTTTCTCAAATTCATTCTCTCGCTCTCAGACCGAACATTTTTGATTGCTGATCGAAACACCAAACATGCCGAACTACCGGTGTTGCCTGCAGTCATTTTGTATAATAGCATCAAAAAAGTAGTAAAAAGTATAAAAAAGTATAATTAATTGTGTGCTTAAGCAACCCTTACCACAAAGTGCAAGCAAGACGGAAAAGTTTGTGCGCAATTTTATTTCTTTCTTATTTTAAACACTTTCTGTTCTCATTTTCCTCCATTCCTTCACAATACATGTGCTCGTCTTACATTTTTTCGACTGCCACATACCTTCAGCAACTGCGATTGTATGTTGCAAAATGATTCGACGTTGGTTTTTTTTCAAAATATAATGCCCTTGCATAAACAATTCCATTATGAATTAATTCTAAATTTCGAATTTCATTTTATAATAAATAGGTAGTATGTATAAAACTACAAAAATTTGTGTTTTGACACATTATTACATGTAATGCAACTGTTCAACAAACATAGCATAACCACCCAACAAACATTTCAGAGAAGAGAAGAAATTGACGAAAATGAACACCAAACATGTTTGGTAAGCATAACCACGGCATAGGCGATTGGTAATTGTTGTGACCGGTGGTTGAATTAAACGCGTTTGTTAAGTTTAACTTAGTGTATTTAAATTAACATATAAAATACAAATAATCGCTACAACCGCATGCTTCTAGCTAGCAACTTCAACTCGACTATTTCATCAGCTTTTAAATAACTGTTGTTTAACTGTTTGCAAACTGTTGAAATGCAATAGAGAAAATATAAGAATGTGTGCGTGCGGTTGTAATGAAAAGGTTGCCAGATTATTAGATATAATACATAAAGGTCCTATCCCAACACCCCCCCTTGTTACGATGAAAGAATATAGCCCTGCTGCCATACTGGTGGACGTCTGGTACGATTTGAACATCTTGGTTGGTTTGGGAGTGTTGAGTCTGGAATGCTTTCAATTTCATTTGAATCATTATCTGCTTGTTGTTCACCTGCTGTTTGTTCTAAAGGATAAACTGGATCTGGATCAATATGTAGTTCACTTCTAGTAATTGGATCAAGATTTAGTTCAGGATCGATTAAAGTTTGATGTTGAAATGGAAATATAAAAGGTTCTTGTTCAGTGCCGAATTGATTAATACTGATTTGACGTTCTTGTATTTGGTTTGCATAAGATTTCGTTGTTTTTCTTTTGCCGTTGTCATTTACCTCAACAAGATAGTTAACGCTACCAAATTTCTGTACTATGATTCCAGGTTGCCAAGTCATTTTGTTGTTTTTAAGATTTTAATGAACACTTTATCGTTTACTTGAAAATTTCTTGTTTTTGCTCCATGCTTAGTATTAAACTGGTTTTGCATTTTCTCGTTGCGATTAGAACAGAGATGGGCACACCACACACCGACATTATGTCAATGTATATGTGTCGCATTCAGCTTGCCACACTGAAAGCTAAAAAATCATATAAAAAAGCGAAACAGACGAACGCGATGTTGCTTGCTTGAAGTTTCGTAGCATACTGATCTCTGCTGATCAACGCTGACTGCTGTATATGTATACAGAAATGTTACGTCATTCCTCAAATTTGAGGTTCGTGCCCTTCTCTGGATTAGAAGTATGTATTGGCTCTGGTTTCTTTAGAAGAGTAATTTCTGTCCGAAGATTTCTTCCAAGGAAAAGTTCCGCTGGTGTTTTTCCCTCCGCGCAATTAGGATTAGGTGTTGAGCGATATTGAAGTAAAAATTCTTGAAGGTGAGTATTGTCTTTTGATTGCTCTGTAAAGAATTTTTCCAATCCTCTTTTGATAATACCGACATATCTCTCTGCCTGTCCGTTGCTCTACAGATGATATGGAGCCGTCCTCAGGTGCTGGATACCACGTTAGTTGCAAAATTGTTAAAAATCTGAGGTAACGAATTGAGTGCCGTTATCTGACACGATGCTTTCTGGCATCTAGCCAAAGCGATTTATGAAATCTGACATCAGTTCTATAACCTTGGCTGTTGATATTGTGGTACATTGATATGCTTCAGGCCATTTTGACTGGATTGGTCCCACGAACTCGATGTGAATACGCTGCATAGGTTTGGTTGAAGTGAACCACGGACTTCATGTTGTTTTTATCGGTGATTTTGCATTGCACTGGCATTGTGGATACCCTCGAACGTGTAATGTTATTTGTTTTGAGAAAAAAATAATTAGTATAGTTTTAAAAGCTTACTAAGCTCTGTAGTGTTGGCTAAAAAGCCGCTCTTACATTGGTTTTGGTTTAGTTTATTTTGCAGCTAACCAAGCTACTTTTTAAGAAAAAAAGGAAAGACTTTTAAGTTTTTCTGTTTGTCTCTTTAAGAATCAGAATTATCGAATGCCTTTATTTTGGGATCGACTCTGCCTTTTATTGGCAAATCGATCACATTCCAATACATATTTCTGGAATTCTCTTTCCAGAAACTCTCTTACAAATATTTCTTACATTCTAATTGTAACATGTAAATATCTTAATTTTAAGTTCTCACCAATACATGAATCCCCATTCCTATTGGAATAATGAAAGAATTATGCAAACGCAGCATAATTCCTTTGTTACAAGCTTCTGCTTGGACTTTGAGTTTGCGAGCATTTACAATGTGTCAATGCTTCGCTTACTCATGACTTTGTTTACAAAAGTCTAAAGTTTCTGGCTGAGCGTGACTAAACGCTGCAGTGGGTCATTGGGTATTTTACAAACGTATACAAATGTATACAATGTTTATTAATGACCAAACTACATTGTGGTAGGTTAGTGTGTAAATTAAAGTGTGTGCAATAAGTACACTACACCCTTGCCCTTAAGAAAAAATTTATATTCGAATGAGTGTTCATGTATGAGGAGATAAATTTTTAAAATAATTGTGATGATCTAGTGGAAAATTAAATTCACTATTTTAGTTCTTATTATTATTTTTGGTAGACTATTTTAGATGTAAAATGTAGGATTAAAATATTACTTAATTCTTATAATTATATAAACATTTTTTTTTTTTGTTTTTTTTTTTTTTTGTTTAATAGTTCTTGTTCATGAATAAAATATATGTTTTTAACTGTTAAATTTGAATGAATATTTTTATTTTTGTTCCCATAATAATAGTTAACTTATGTGTCTATTGTATATTTAATCAAGTTATTATTATGCATTTTCTTTATTTGTCCCTTAATTTCTATATAAGTATTTACTTCTTCTGTTTCAACTACTTTATATGGTCCATGGTAAGGACTTTGGTTTTTCTTTCTATTACCTAATTTTACTAAAACTAAGTCTCCTATTTCTACCTTTAACTTATTTGTTTTTATATTGCTATCTTTTTTTCTTTTGTCTTTTACATTGTTTATGAATTGTTTTGCTTTATCAATTGATGTTTTTAATCTTATTTTGAGTTCATTGGCATATGAGTCAATGTCATATACCGGTGTATTATTAATTTTTGTATCAGTTGGCATATATGGTAATTTGCCAAAAACTAATTCATAAGGCGAGTAGCCTGTGTCTATATTTGGAGAAGTATTGAAAGCAAAAGTGTAAAAAGATATCCACTTATCCCACTCATTATCTGTTGCAAAGTTAAGCATGTATTCATTGAGTACTCACTCTATGGTTACGTTCTATGGTTCCTAATGTCTCGTGGTGGTAAGGTGCTGAAAATGTTTGTTTTATATCTAAATATTTGCAAATGTTTTTCATTAGTTCGTTTACAAATTCAGTTCCTCTGTCCGATTTTATAACTTTAAAAATGCCATATTTAAGAATGAAATGATTTACTAGTGTTGATGCAACTGTTGCTGCATCTTTGCTTTCCATTGGATAAGCCATGACAAATTTTGTCAGTTCACATTGTGCTGTCAGTATATATCTGTAACCGTTTGAAATTTTTAAAGGACCTACAGTATCAATTGCTATAACTTCAAAACTAGTGTTTGGTGTATCTGTAATGACTAACTGTTCTTTTGTATGTCTTATCTGTTTATTTATTAGACATTGCTTACAGTTTGAGATGAATTTCTTTACCATTTTAGACATATTTTTCCAAATATATCGCTGTTTTAATTTTAAAATTGTCTTCCTAACTCCTAAATGCCCTCCGCAAGGCGAGTTGTGATATTCTTCAATTAGCTTGTACTTTATTATATCTTCTTCTATTCTTTGGGGACTTTTATATATTAGTATATTTACTCCTGAGCGATTTTTCTTTATTTCATTATGTTGCAACATATTATACTTTTTCTTAAATTCATTCTTCTGCACGTGCTTAAATATTTCATCTTCTTCATTTAGCGCTAATTCTTTGATGTTTAGTTTGTGCATTTTTGATGATAGTTTCTCCAAAGACAAATCGAGTTTGTTTAGATTATCACTACATCTCACAAGTACTACATCTTTTAATTTAATTTCTATTTGGGTACCCTTATATTCGCTCTTTATTTCAAATTTTAATTTTTTTATATTTCTGACGTCAGCTAAAGATGTGCAATCCCATATGTGAAGGTGGCCAGTCTTCTGTGGAAAGCTACAATTATCTTCTATTTCCTCTTTGTCTGCCATATTTCTTGCAGACATGCCCCTTGTTATTACTAAAGTCTTCTTCGCGGATTCATCGTTTGTTTTTGGTATCATTGTTTTCAGTAAGACCGAGTCTATCTTTATCCTAGATAATGCATCAGCATTTGTGTTTATCTTGCCTTGCTTATAAACAATTTCATAATCGTAATCTGAAAGTTCTAAACGTATTCTCGTCAATTTAGAAGATGGATTTTTGTGAGAAAATAATGAAACTAAAGGTCGGTGATCAGTAACCACTATAAATTTGCGTCCAAATAAATATGGTCTGAAAAAACTAATTCCCCAATGGATGGCTAGTAATTCCTTTTCTATCACTGGTTTATTTAGTTCATGTTTGTTTAGTGTTTTGCTGGCATATGAAATTGGTAGATCGTTCCCTATATCTCCTTGTGACAGTACTGCACCTAATGCATAGTCGGATGCGTCTGTCGTTAAAATGAAAGGTTTTTCAAAATCGGGATATTGTAATACTGGTGGATTGATAAGTTTTTGTTTTAATGTTTCGAATGCATTTTGACATTCTTCTGTCCATATGAAGGGTTGTTTCTTTTTAAGCAAATTATTTAAACTTTTAGCTAAATTAGCAAAATTTCTTATAAATTTTCTATAATAATTACAAAATGCTACGAATCTTCGAACTTCATCAGAATTTTTTGGTATTGGATACAATTCAATTGTTTTATGCTTTGCTGGGTCTGTTTTAATACCATTTCTTGTAATTAGGTGACCTAGATATACTACTTCTGGTTTCAAAAAATGACATTTATTAGGATTCAGTTTAAGATTATATTTATTAAGTCGTTCAAATACATTTATGAAATTATCGTTGTGGTGTTTTAAACTACATCCAAAAACTATTATGTCATCGACATAAAGAAATGCTCTTGATTCTAAACCTGATAATGCTATGGTTAACATTCTTTGAAAACTATTGGATGAAATTTTTAGTCCGAATGGTAACCGTTTGAAATGATAATGTCCTTTTGCTGTTGAAAAGGCTGTCATATGTCTTGAGTTTTCATCTAGAGAAATTTGGTGAAATGAGCTTGTCATATCTAAAGTTGAGAAGTATCTAGCTCGTCCTAGTTGGTCTAATACGTCTTCTAATCTAGTTAATGGAAATTTGTCATTTACGATCTTTTTATTTAATTGTCTGAAATCAACTACTAATCGCCATTTTTTCGAATTATTGTCACTCTTTTTTGGTACTAATAATAAAGGTGAGTTGTATGCACTTGTTGAAGGTTCAATCAAGTCGTCATCTAATAATTTTTCAACTTGTCTATTTATTTCTTCATGTTGAGAGTGTGGTAGTCTGTAGTTCTTTATGTATACTGGTGTGTTGTCTGTTGATTGTAAATTTTGTGAGTAAAAATTGTTTACTGATAGTTGTTCATTGTCCAAATGAAAAATATTCTGATATTTTTCAAAAATTTTGAAAAGTGAAGTCTTTGCTTCATTGTCCATCCCGTCAATATTGAGTATTTTTGTTAGTTCTTTCAGTCGTTGGTTGTCATTTGTATTTTGTTTTGATTGGATTCGTCTTACTATTGAATAATTTTTTAAAGGTTCCGTTCGAATGTCTACATTATCTATTATTGCTTCTTTATCGGTTGTGTTTAAAATTTTAATGTGACAGTGACCTATTGCAGGTGCAATTGAATTTCCTATAAAAATGCCTTCCTGTATTTCTTCACTTAAAATTACACTATCTTGGTTTAGCTTTAGATCTATAGCACATATTAACTCTGATCTTGGTGGTATATAAAATGTTCCTAGTTTTGATTGTTGGATGTTTATTGGTATAATTACTTCTTCTTCATCTATTGTCATTTTAATTGTGTGAGTTTCGTAATCGATAACGCACATATGTTGTTTAAGAAAATCTGTTCCAATTATTCCATCTGTGGCAATTGGAAAATCTGTGTCTACAACTTGAAAATAATGTTTCGTTATATTGTTTTCTATTTTTAATACTATTTCTGTTCCTCCTAATGATTTAACTTCTTCTTTTGTAATCCCTATTAATTTGCATGTGTCGTATGTTAAAATTTTCTGTTGTTCAGGTAAAACTTGTATTTTGCATATTGAAATATCTGCTCCTGTATCTATGAGAAATGTTAATTTGTTTTTTGAATTATTACATTCTACCGTTATATAATTAGTTAGTTTGTTTGTAATATTGAATATTTTTAATGGTTTCCCGGAGGTGCATTCCGTGTGTCCTCCGGGGCTTGTGCGTTTTCCGAAGCATTTACTATATTAACTCGTCTGTAACTTCCTTGAGTGTTTCTGTTGTTGTTATTATTTCTTGTATTTCTATTGAAATTTTGATAGTTTGAACCTCCTCTTTGATTGTTGTATGATGTTCTATTGTAATTGTTTTCGAAAGATCGATTGTTGTTAGTTTGGTTGTAATTTTGCCTAAAATTTCGATTATTTTGGTACCTATTTGAATTGAAATTAGTGTTTCTATTGTTAAATCTATTATAATTAAATTGTCTGTTGGAATTTCCTCTAAAATTATTATTCCTTGGAAAAACTCTGTTTATGTTTAAAAGTTGTGAAGCGTTGTTTTGATTTGAGTCGTTTTCTAGTTCTGATGCTATATTTACTGCATCTGTAAGTGTCTGTGGTTGTGCTGCATATACAGTCGATTTATACTTTTCATTCAAACCATTCTTAAAGACTGTGAGTGCATATTTGTCATTCATTTTCATTATAACTTGTTTTTCTGTCTCAGTCGCTGTTGTAGATAACTCTTTGATTTGCATATTGCTTAAATCGCTAATGAGTGTTAATATTATTTCATTAAAATTTTGTATTGAACCTTTTTGTGTCAAATTTGACAATGTTGTGTGGATAGTAGGAATACTTTTGTGACTTTTATACCTTCCTTCCAATTTTTCTGTTAGTTCAATGAAAGTTTTTGGTTCAGATACCGCGCAAATCGATGTTTTTACACTATTTGACAGTTTGACATTGCAAATGAACTCGATTAATGACTTTTTACCTTCTGTATTTAATCCATTATGGATTAATTCCGATATTTTTAAAAATGAAGATAGTTCTCTATATTGCCCATTAAATAAAGGTATTGCCTTAAGGGCCAATTCTAAATTAAAAGTAGTCATATTTACTTCTTGTTTGTTTTCTTTTGGATTTTCTGCTTTATTTTGCAACTGTTCTAGCAGTTGTTGTTTAATTTCTGTATATGTTTTATTGAATTCTATTTTCAATGCATTAGTATGTGATTCGTCGGTAGTGACAATAGCAAGTGATGCAAATTCTTCTTTATATTTTTCTATTGACTGTAATTTTTGTAGGATGGTCTCATAAGAGTATCCCCGTACCGAACTTTTCTTTAGATTTGTAAGTATAGCTAATAACTTTTCTATTACCGTCTCCATTTAATTATCTGTTTATTAATTTGCAAATTTGTCTATCATTCTTAATGTTTCTTCTGTAGTGTCAGGGTTAGTTAAATCGTTAATAGTTGGTGCCCTAGTCATACCTATATATTCCCAAAATCTAGTAAGAAATTGTAGTTCCTTAATTAGGTCGCGTGGTTTTGGTATTTGTAATACTTCATTAGTTTTTAAAGAATCTAGTGGATTTTTTTTTTTTTTGTTCTTGCTTTCTTTTTTGAAAATTCATTGTGTTCATAAAATTTAAAAATGGCTTATTTACATTTATGATTTTATTCTTAATATTCGTAATTTTTATTTATACATTTATACTGTTTTTAAACTTGAGTTGATACATTTTTATGCAACTGCTTCTGTACATATTTCTTATAATAGCTATTTATTTTAAAAATCATTAATATTGTTAAAATTATTACTACTACATATAAAAGATTGTGGTCGGTCACCACGATGCTGCTGCTAGTAACATTATTTAATAAATTTGAATTTTCGGATTTCTTGCTTTCCGTATTTCCCATTATAAATTTAACTTATGAAATTTTTATCATTAATATTTTTCTTGCCTAAATTGTCGTTCTTTTAATTTCTCTAATTTTATTTGATTTTTAAAATATTGTTTCTTTTCTTTATCGTATGTGATGTTTGCTATGCGATGTAGCTCGGCTATCTTCTGTCTACTTCGCACTCGTCGTCCAGCTCGCTTCCTTTTTGCTGGTTTTGGTTCTTCTGAAATTTTACCTATTGTGTTCTGGTGTCTTCTCCGGTATTCTTCGATATTTATAGGTTTCGGACCAGCATCCTTAGGAGTTGGCTTGTATTGAGCTGCATTTACTGCTGTTGGCTCTGGTACGTACTCCTCTTGCTGTTGTTCCTTTACCAGATCCTCCCACTTTTTGAATATTTTGTTTATATTTTCTTGACTGTCAGTATTCATCTATATTTATTTTTTTTTTTTTTTTTTTGTGGGGTCGTCCGCAGGATCGCCATGTAAAGTTATTTGTTTTGAGAAAAAAATAATTAGTATAGTTTTAAAAGCTTACTAAGCTCTGTAGTGTTGGCTAAAAAGCCGCTCTTACATTGGTTTTGGTTTAGTTTATTTTGCAGCTAACCAAGCTACTTTTTAAGAAAAAAAGGAAAGACTTTTAAGTTTTTCTGTTTGTCTCTTTAAGAATCAGAATTATCGAATGCCTTTATTTTGGGATCGACTCTGCCTTTTATTGGCAAATCGATCACATTCCAATACATATTTCTGGAATTCTCTTTCCAGAAACTCTCTTACAACTATTTCTTACATTCTAATTGTAACATGTAAATATCTTAATTTTAAGTTCTCACCAATACATGAATCCCCATTCCTATTGGAATAATGAAAGAATTATGCAAACGCAGCATAATTCCTTTGTTACAAGCTTCTGCTTGGACTTTGAGTTTGCGAGCATTTACAATGTGTCAATGCTTCGCTTACTCATGACTTTGTTTACAAAAGTCTAAAGTTTCTGGCTGAGCGTGACTAAACGCTGCAGTGGGTCATTGGGTATTTTACAAACGTATACAAATGTATACAATGTTTATTAATGACCAAACTACATTGTGGTAGGTTAGTGTGTAAATTAAAGTGTGTGCAATAAGTACACTACAAACGAAATCTTCGATGTTACTGTCGATACTAGGCCAATAAACATAGCTTCGAGTGATTGCTTTCATCCTTTGCTGACCCTGATGTCCTTTGTGTAGCATTTTCAAAATTCTCTTTCTGAATATTTCTGGAATGACTATGCGCTCTCCCACTAGCAACACGTTGTCTACTATGGATAAGGATTCCCTGCGATTGAAGAAAGGAATTAGAGCAGGATCTTCAAGAAATTTACCTTTTTTGGCCATGATGTTTGAATGTGATGCATGACTTGCTGTATTATTATTATTATTATTATTATTATTATTATTTATTTATTTAGAACATTGTTGACATTTAAGATTTAATCTTTTACATGCCTCTTATACAAAATTGATAACAACTTATTTATAGATAACAACTATTTAAAACGAATAAGGTTAGAGTCATCATAAAGATTTAAATTCAAAAATATAATTATATTACTTTACTTAAATGAAAGCTGACTCAAAATACGAATGTAAAATCATTAACATAACAATGCGAAAATTAATATTAAAAAGAGAAAGGAAATTAAAGATTAATTTAAGTGAAAATAAAGGACAAAAAGAAAGCAAAAAGGAGAAAAAAAAGACTTACGAGAAATAGTTGAAAATTAAATGCTTAAAGTCCTTAGTGTTCGAAATAATTTTAATGTTGTTCGGAAGTGCATTCCATAGTCTAATTGCACTGACGAAAAACAATCGGCTTGAGTTATGGAAGTTATATTTCGGAATAACAAGGTTCATGCTTCAGTTTGATCTGCAAAACTTTAACTTTTCAAAAAGATATCTTGGACAACGGGAGGTGATGATCTTATGCAAGAAAATGCAATTTCTAGCTTGAAGATAGCTGAACAGGTTACGACCTAATAATTTTTTTATTTAATGGTGTTATATGATCATACCTCTGAAGACCGTAAGCATATCGTGTACAAATATTAAATGCAACTTGCATTTTGTGTGTGGATCTCGCGTCGAGCTTGCTATAAACGACTTTCGCATAAGAAAAGATTGGCAGTATCAGCTGTAAGACTAGTTTTTTTCTTGTTTCAACAGGTACAAATGCTGCAGTCATTCGAAGATTTCTGAGCACATAGTAGGTTTTTCGAACGCAGGAATTTACGTGATCTTCACAGGACAAAGATGAGTTTATTTGGTAACCAAGATTAGTGGCTTTACTTACGAATTTTAGTTGAACATCATTAAGGAAAATGGGGGGAACATCAAGATTCCAGTACGGTATTTTTAATATAGGTAAGACATACGATTTCAGAGGGTTCAAATGCAGCATATTGTCTTTGGCCCAGTTTGCCACTATATTTAAATCTTCGTTAACTCTCGCACATAAATCTTCAGAGAGACTAATGAGTCTGGACATATACAACTGCAAGTCATCAGCGTAGGAATGCATGATTACGTGATTCCATTTATTAAATAGATCATTTAAGAACAATGTAAACAGTATTGGGCCAAGAACCGAGCCTTGCGGAACTCCACTTGTTGTACCTTTATATGACGAGAAATTGTTTTTTAACTTGACTCTCAGAGACCTGCCATTTAAGTAGCTAAACATGAAACTAACGGATGCATTAGAAAAACCAAAACTAAGCTTAAGTTTTCTGCACAATAAGGAATGGTCTACGGTATCGAACGCTTTTGAAAAGTCTAATAGCTCAGGATATTTGGAAGTGGTAAAACAGTGATTGATGATATGTGCAAGTGGGCTGAGTACATATGGCAAAATACATTTAATAAACTTAATTGGGATGCCATCTACACCAGTGGCATTTGAATTAATCTTTTTGATGCACCGTGCTACGTCCACTTCGCTCACTGCGCCGAACTGAAACTCATTGGAAGACACACTGAAATGATCATCAACATAATCAGGTACGACAAAGGAAGTAGATGTATTTAGAATTAGCAACAAAATAATCATTTAAAACGTTGGGATTGATTTGACAGGTTTCTGTTTCCTGATTACATACGCCGAAACTCTTCAGGTTGTTCCACAATTGTTTAGATGGTAGATTAGGATTTAGTTTTGACATGAAGAAAACCTTTTTGGAAACTTAGATAGAGTTAGTAGATTCATTTTTGGCTTTTCTATATTTCTCCTAATTCAGTGAATTGTGTCGTTTTGTACGTTCTGTTCCGTTTTTTTAGTGCTAGTTTGACATTTTCAGTAAACCAAGGATGGTTTTTATTAGTAACATAACGCGTTCGCAAGGGAACATGCATATTTAACAAGTTGCTTATGATGCTCATGAAAAAATTAAGCTTCTCATCGACAGATTCAAAAAACCAACAATCTGACCAGTATTTTGAGATAAGCTATTAGATAGTGATGGGAAATTAATTGAATCGTAGTCTCTATACTGAAAAGAGGTTGCAGAAGCAGTCTTTGAGACATTTATATTCAATGTGCAAAAAATTAGGTCATGATCGGAAACGAAAGAGATTTCATCAAACAGCATTACAAGAGAAGAATCAAACACAATAAAAACATCTAGCAGACTCGGACAGACATTGTTTGAGAAACGTGTTGGGATAGTGGTATTTACAACATTGAGTCCTACCTCAGCTACATCATCAAGAAGCTTTCGGGAAAGATTGTCATTAGCTAAAAGATTTACGTTTAAGTCATAGCACACGACAAAATGATCGAAATCAATAACGGAATTTAAAATTTCCATGAATAATGGATCTAAACTACAACTACGATTTGGATTGTATACGCATGAGGCTAAAACTTTCGTACTATTGTCCGATTCTGAGAAATTAAGGTATTCGACACCGGATTCACTAGATTTCCCTACTACCCTTGCGTTTAAGTATTCTTTGCAATAAATTGCAATGCCACCGCCTCAATACTCCAATCTATCGTTACGAAATAATTTGAAATTAAAAAAAAAAAAAAATAAATAACTGGCCATTTCAGCCCTTGAAAGGACTTTGACCTAGCTTCTTATGATCAATTGTGTTGTGCGTGTTATTAAGTTTGTACACAATTGACCGAGAAATGGACCTACATGCTTAACGCCGACTCCGAACGGCGATGAACGGAATGTTCTTATTCTCAAGAAGCTTTACATGGCATTTTGATTACTCGCTGAGGTTTGCCATTGTCTGCAGAGAGGTGGCGGCCGCACAGAAAAATTATTTTAATTCAAATAATTTTCTGTCGCTGGCTGGGGTTCGAACCTGGGTCTCCAAGGTTCTTTGACATAGCGGCCACGCACTTTAACCAACTACGCCACGGACGCCACCATAATTTGAAATTGTTTATCCTAAAAAAACGAGTCGTTTACATCCACATGAAACCACGTTTCCGAGACACAAATAATATCAACGCTAGAGTCTGAAAAAGCACACTTTATACAATCCATCTTAGTGTCATTAAGACTTCTTGCAATAAAGTGAACAATTCTCAGACCAGAGCGCTGATTACACAGAATGTTGATCAGTGTTTTATGCGTTTCGCCAGTACAACTATATGAACTATTTACACTTGACATAGAAATAAAAGTAATGACACTTAC
This sequence comes from Pherbina coryleti, assembly GCA_943735915.1. Taxonomy (NCBI): domain Eukaryota; kingdom Metazoa; phylum Arthropoda; class Insecta; order Diptera; family Sciomyzidae; genus Pherbina; species Pherbina coryleti. The sequence continues at coordinate 119,973,694 of OX030949.1, forward strand.
TGTCAAAGCATTTAGAGAAGAAATTAGGAAAAGATTAAAAAATAATAAAAGGGAAGGAATAGTAGAAATTAAGACAAATGTATATGTGAAGAAGAGAGTTATAAGAAGAGATAAAAGAAAAAACCAAGATAATAATATTGCATAAACAATTAAAAAGTAGCTAATCATCACCCGAACCAGTAGTATCACCAGCAACTGCATCACAACCGATAGTTTGGAGTTCATCTTCATCACTGATTTTAACACCATCAGCTCCTTTAGACAATCTGATAAATACAAAACCCCGGAGAGTGAAAGCGTTGAAGATTTGTTTCTTCCGTTTGTAAAAGATGGCTGCATGCAGAAGTTTTCTAGTCTCAGCAGCAAGGCTCTCGTGTATGAAAACATTGTTATCTAAATCAAGCACAGCGTCTCTCAGATTTACCGCCTTCTTTGTACGTCTGCGATAATCACCAAAAGCTTTTAGTACTCGGATGCGATCGAAGGGGGTGTAGAATTTAATAATAACAACAGAGTTTGAAGTAATAGTTTTTGGCTTGACCCGGAAATATCTTTAATTTCTGGCGCTTGAAAATCTATAGATCGGCAGACAAGGTTAAATATAGATATAAGATTTTCACCACTATCATATTTAAGTCCAATCAAAAGGGCATCCGAGTTATAATCAATGCTGCTGTTGTTGCTTTTGATGTTATTGTCGTTGTTGTTGTTGGTGCTGTTGCTTGAAACTTTTTTTGCAAGGTCATCGCAAAGAGATGTGAGAGCGCTTACTTGGTTTTCCAAGTTGAGTATTTTGCTGTCATACTCATCGAATTTATTCTTTAGATGCTGTTGTATTGCAGACACCTCGTTCTATATTTTGCTGAATATTGCTGGTAATATTGGCTGAGAGGCGATTAAATATAAGATCTACATGCTACCGAAGTCGATTTTCCAGATCATAGTTTGCTGCTTTTTCATTAGCGCTAAGCCGCTCTTCCAGCGCGGTGAGTTCAGCGCAAAGCAAAGCTGTATTGCCATGTCAGCGTGGGAGAAGGCGTCATCTGTTAAAAGAGCTTATTGAAGAGAGGTAGGCAGCGAGGATGGCAAGCGCAGAAATAGAGCAGTATAGGCAGCGTAGAACGATGAGTCACTGAATTTAGCGGAAGATTTTGTCAAAGAGCTAATGCGAAGAGGTAGGCAGCAGAGATCAAATAAATAAGAATAGAAAGCGTCTACACAGTGGGTCACTCAGTTCAGCAATAGAAAAAGCAGTATCACTCAAATCGTTCGTGTGATCGGTAAATAGCAGAAGCGCGAGATTCGTTTATTGACGTTAATTTTCTTTTTTTTTGTTTACACTTGCCAAACGATTACCAAATATGCTTTTTGTTATTTGCAATATGTTTTTTAATTTCTATTTTCTAAGCAGTTTAATGCAGAATTTTTGTATTTTAATAAAAGGCACTATACATTTAGTGAAAGGTTTAATATTATACAAGTTGTCTTAAATTAAAACCGTGTCTCAGTGCATAAGAAATAGATTTTCGGGAGTGACCAAAAAAAACACGTCCGTGCACGGTGGTCAACTTGATCGAACTTGATTGTATGACTGTATCTTTTTGTGAAGTTTCTTGGATCATATGATGAGTGACTGGAAGTGCATTGCTGTTATCTTGCAGTACTGCTCTGATATTGTATTCCAATGTGGAGCATGCGATGACAAAATCTTCGTCCTCTTGCTGCTTTGATGTTAAAAGACGCGATAACATGTCAACGTTGCCAAAGTCTTCGGTTTTTACATGCTCGATGTTGAAATTGTACGTCTTCATAGTAAGAGCCCATCTCTGAAGTCTACTAGCTGAGTGTACTGGAATACCTTTGCGTGATCCAAATATGGCCAGCAGTGGCTTATGATCAGTGCGAATTGCAAACTTTCGACCATAAACCATGCGATGGAATTTCTTAACAGCAAAAACCAAAGCAAGTGCTTCTTTCTCTATCTGACCATAATTTTTTTCGGCTGCTGTCAGCGACCTGGATGCGTGAGCCACTGGTTTTTCTGAACCGTTAGGCATGATGTGCGGAATTTGCGCTCCAAGACCTTGCATTGATGCATCTGCTGAAACAATGATCGGTAAACTTGGATTGAAGTGAGTGAGCATAAAATCTGATGATAAAATTGACTTGAATTCTTCAAATGATACTTCGTAATCTGAAGACCAATGCCACTTTGTGTTTGTTAGGAGCAATTCATCGAGTGGTGATCGTAGCAGCTTCATTGAATCGATGAATTTACAATAAAAATTTATTGAACCGAGGAATGAACGTAACTCGCTAACATTTGTTGGTCTTGGCAAGTTTTTGATGGTTGCTATTTTATCAGGGTTTGGACATATGCCAGCTGAATCTACAATGAAACCCAAATATTTAATTTTGTTTTTCAAAAACTCACATTTGTCCCAATTGACAGTCAGATTATACTCTGAAAAACGTTGTGAAACTTGTCTGATTGATTTCATGTGCTGATCTAGAGTGTCACTTGCTACGATGACGTCATCAAGGTTTGAAGTTGCTTTCTGAATGCCTTATTAAATTTTTTCAATTGCTTGTTGAAATGCGCCTGGTGTGGACCTGATTCCAGGCACCAGCCTGTTGAATTTGTATAAACCACGATGTGGGTTGATTGTAAGAATTGTTTTTGTCTCCTCATCCACGTCGAATTGCATGTAAGCATCGTTGAAATCGAATCTTGTAAAATAGTGTTTCTTTTTTAAGCACATAAAAATATCTTCTGGCAAAGGTAGTGGATGAAAATGAGGTTCAACATTTTCATTGAGACCAGTAGAGTAATCTGCACAAATTCGTATTTTTCCATTAGATCTTTTCACTATAACTATTGGTGCTGCCCAATTTGAAAAGTTAGTAGGTGAAATAACTCCTGCCATTTCAAGTCGATCTAGTTCTGACCCAACTGATGATAAGACTGAATATGGAACCGGGCTTTTTGCACAGAATTTTGGAATTGCATTCGGTTTGAGTGGAAGATGAAATTTGATTTTTTCACAGTGCCCAAGCTCTTTGCGAAATACTTGAGGAAATTCTTCCTTCAATTTTGCAACTTGAGTTGACATTTCAACTGGAATGTAAATTGAATTGATTTGTATTACGATTTGCATCCCTCGCTGTGTGTCGAGTTTTTGTTAAAGTTGGTTTTTTTATTTTGGACCAAACTTCCTGTGAAATAATCGTAATGTCTGATGATATGTCTAGCTGCAATATTGTTTGAACATTGTTGATAAATAATTCAACATATTTGCGATTTTTTGAAAAATCAATTTGGTGTTCAATTGTCTTTGTGTGAGCTGCATTTTTATTTGAATTACTGTTTGACTGTTTACCTTGGTTATGTTGTGTTGTTTGGTGATGTATTTGCTTCTGTGGTTTGCGCTTCTTAACATTGCAGTACCCTTCTTTGTGACCAGTTATTCCGCATTTACTACATTTATGTTTAATATATTTACAGTACCTGGAATAATGCATGGCACCGCAGAACCAACATGGAGAAGATGGCGTTTTTGAAAACTCAACCTGCGGTGATGGTTGCGACTTATACTGGTTGTATTGCTGATTTTGTGTATGAATAGCTTGTGTTTTCATTTGAGTGCTACCAATCAATTTGTGACGCTGCAACGTTCGCTGAATCTCTCTATAGATTAACTCGAGGGTCACGGGATTGTTTTCTTCATCCAGCATTTTCAAAATTTCATTTCAATGAGCATCTTTTGAAGATTGCAGACCACTACCAAAAATTAGGCATTTTAAATTATCTTTTGTAAATTTATCTAATTGAAAACTGTCGCAATGCCTGTTTACTTTTGCAATGTATGACACATAATCTTCTGACTCATTTTTAATAGTTTGAAAACATTTAAAACGATTGTTAAATAATGATTGCTTTTGACCAAACATAACCTTAAATTTTTCTACCGTATCTTTAAAAGAAATATCGTTTGGCTTTGCTGGCAGAACAACGTCTGTATATTGCTCATACACGGTCTGACTGATTTTTCTTAATAAAAGTCGGGTTTTATCTGCATTCGTTAAGTCTTTTTCGTCCACTAGAAAAATATCTTCATACCTTGTATACCATGATCCAAATGTTTGGTTTTCTTCAGGATCGTGAACAAAATCTGTCATTTGCTTCGCAAGTATTTCCATAAGCTGCTCTCGGCTAACGCTGCTGCGTGATTGAATTGGTGCTGCGCTGGCTTAATCAGTTGGAATTTGTTCCTGCCGAATCATTTGTTGGATGAGTTGTTGCTGTTGCGCAAACATATCCATTAGCTTCTGGAGCTGTTGCTACTGAAATGCAAGTTGCCTTTCTTGACGCTCGGATGACTCCTGTTGCTGCCCAAGTAACTTTCCGATAACTTGTTCTAGAGCATTCGCCATTTTTTTATTGAATAATTTATTAAATTGTATTTCTGCAGTAAATGTTTATTCACTTTTATCCTCGTCGCCAATTATTTCTGTTGTGATCGGAGGTTGAATTAAACGCGTTTGTTAAGTTTAACTTAGTTTATTTAAATTAACATATAAAATACAAATAATCAAAAGACTACGCAATCGCATGCTTCTAGCTAGCAAATTCAACTCAACAATTTCATCAGCTTTTAAATAATTGTTGTTTAACTGTTTGCAAAAGAATGATATACAATAGAGAAAATATAAGAATGTGTACGTGCTGTTGTAATGAAAAGGTTGCCAGATTATTAGATATAATACATAAAGGTCCTATCCCAACAGTAATGCAACGCCGAACCAGTGCGTGAATACGCTTTTAGATTAAGCTAGCAAAGCTACGCTCAGATGTTCCAACAAAAAACGAACACCATAAATTTGCATTCGTCTTTACAGTAACAAAATAAAACAAAATTACAAATAATTGTTTTATCCCGTTACTTTGATTTGAGTTTTGTGCGCATCAGAGATTTGTACAAGCCCAATCGTAATTTTTTGCCAGTCGAATAACAATCGTCGTCAGCCACAATCGCACACAAAAATTAATGCACGCATACCGCTCGAATTCGTAAACAACGATTGGTGATAAGCACAGTTTGTAGCGATTGCGAATATATGTGGCGCAAAAGTAATCCTCCTATCAGAAAATGCTATAAATTTTGCGATTGGTCCCTAATGTCAGTTCTGTTTTGACATTTGTGTAGTAAACACATGCGAAATACACGTTAATAAACAATGTTACGCTACACTGCTCCAGAACGCGGAATTATTCACCACCAAGAGGAAGATGATTTTTCATCAAAAATAATCATGAGTGATGAGGCCCATTTCCATATTAGCGGGTACGTAAATAAGCAAAATTTACGCTTCTGGGGCACTGAAAATCCGCGTGTAACCCACGAAGAGCCATTACACCCGCTCAAAGTCACTGTATGGTGTGCTGTTTTCGCTGGAGGAGTCATCGGACCTTTTTTCTTCGAAGACGGTTACTGTGAATGGTGAGCGCTACAAAGCAATGATCAACGAGTTCTTTTTGCCGCAACTTGATGAATTGGGATTGGAAAACATGTGGTTCCAACAGGTCGGTGCAACGGCACACACTGCACGTGCCACAACCGATATGCTGAAGGATGCATTTCCCGGGCGCCTAATCTCCCGATTTGGCGATTTGCACTGGCCTGCAAGATCGCCTGATTTGACCGCTCCAGACTTCTTTTTGTGGGGCTTTTTGAAGTCGCGGGTTTATGTCAACCAGCCTCAGACTCTTGCAGCTCTTAAAGACAATATCCGTCAAGAATGTGAGGACCTATCGCCGGAAGTTTTGGCCGAAGTGATGGAAAATGCCATAAAAAGGGCTCAAATGACAATCAACTGTGGCGGCGGCCATTTACATGACATCATATTCTCGACTTGATGTAAAAAAAATTCAAAGAAAAAATAATATACAAGAAGAATCAAAGTTTTTCATTTTTTTTTTTCAAATTACAGCCAAAAAACATCGGAAGGTTATTTTTGCTCCACTTTGTACAAAGGTAGCATCCAGACAATGCAGACATTCGGATGCTTTGCTTAACACTGGAGTGTCTGTTGCTGCATGAATTTTTTTTTTTGCTTTCGTTTTTTCCAACGAATATGCATTCTCCCGTCACTTTGACAATGAGTGCTAGAAGAGATGGGTATTTTTTTGCTAACTGTTGTACTGCGTTATCTAAAAAACATCGTAAAAGGCTTGCGGCAACTCCAAAATATATTTTTGTCTATTGCTTATTACAGTGTTTGTCATCTCATAGCCATGCGTGTACAGCACAAATAGTTTTTTTTCAAATGAGATTTTTTCGTATTCAAAAAAATCAACACTACAGACTGCGGATAACATTTTTTCCGTGGTGCGAATGTACATAAAAGCATGAATTTTCTTTGCTTTTGGCGAATGTTGCTCATGTTTCGCTACGTTGGGTATTCTTGTGCCGTAGGCATTCGTAATCGCGAACGCTCGTACTCTATAGTATTCGTATCCGCAGCGATTGGTGCATGTATTCGCGCATTAATTTTAATGCAGAAGGCACATTCGGTGCTCGTATATTGAGGATACATTCGAAACGCCATTTGAATGCAATAAAGTTGTTCTCTGGTGCACATTATTTAGTTTTGCATTCAAGTTGTGACATGTTATTGAGATAGTTAAAGAAAGTTCATTTAAAGTGAGTGCGTAGGTGAAAACAATAAAGTGAAGAAAATAATAACTAAAATAAATAATAAATAAATTGTAAAAGTGAATTGTTAAAATAAAAAAAAAAAAAATAAATGCAATGATAAGAAAACGTCATTCCAAAAGATTAATAAAAAACTAAAGTGATAAATTATTACAACAGTTTAGACATGTCGAAGCCGAGTTCTAATTTAATAAATGAAATGGATTGCTAACAATATTTTTAATTTTTTTCCATTTTTTCAATCTAGATATAGGTTTAAAAGCACACAAATAAAAACACTGCAGTATACCGAACTAGTACAAGATTAGGAAATAGCTACCCCCATAGTAACCACCACTAGTTGCGCGCACGGAGGACGATCCTCACAAGGCAACGCGTGAGGGTCAAGGGGGCGATCTTCACATGGCAACGTGTCTGACTGCCTCAACCTGGTGAGGCCAGCATTATCCATGTCGAACTCGTCTCAAGTCGACTCAAACCTCTGCGTGGTGTCCTCTAGAAACGGCAAACTGGCAACCGTTAGTTTGACGGCTAATCTGAGCGGCGGGCTCCCCCTGCCTTTAAAGGGTTGTGCGTTGGGTTTGATGCCCACCACGTAAAAACAAATTTCAATGAAACGACAAAGAAATAAGATAAAAGTGATCCCCAAATCTGATGACGACTACCGCAAACGAAAAACTGACAATGATTTACGGATATGCACCTGGAACGTCCGAACCCTCAATTGGGATGGTGCCTCTATCCAACTGATAGATATCTTAGAAAGATACAAAGCTGATATCACTGCAATCCAAGAAATGCGATGGAAGGGACAGGGTTGCTCACGGCAAGCATCCTGTGATATCTACTACAGCGGCCATGCGGAGAAGCACGAATTTGGATGCGGATTCGTGGTTGGCAAGCGACTACGACATCATGTTCTGCGATTCACACCTGTGAACGAACGACTTGCCATAATCCGTGTCAAGGCAAGATTTTTCAACATAAGCCTGATTTGTGCGCACGCTCCGACAGAAGATAAGGACGATGAGACCAAAGACAGCTTCTACGAGCGCCTTGAAGAGGCCTATGAGCGCAGCCCCCGCCACGACATAAAAATCGTGCTTGGTGACTTCAACGCCAAGGTGGGAAAAGAAAATATCTTTGGTCCAACAGTCGGAAAGTTCAGCCTCCACGACAATACCTCCGATAACGGAATGAGGCTGATTGACTTTGCCGCAGCGCGAAACATGGTCGTTAGTAGCACTAGATTCAAGCATCTCAATATTCATAAAGCAACTTGGCTGTCTCCTGATCAAAAGACGCGCAACCAAATTGATCACGTTTTGATTGACGGAAGGCACTCTTCTAGTGTTTTAGATGTACGCACGATCCGTGGTGCCAATATAGACTCGGATCATTATCTTGTCGCAGCCAAGATCCGTACACGCCTGTGCGCAACCAAGAATGCGCGCAATCCAGCACAAAGAAAGCTAGACGTCGAAAAGCTGCAATCAAAGCAAACAGCCGAAGACTTCGCTACTCGACTCTCACTCCTGCTTCAAGAAAGCACTCCTCCGATCGACGATATATGCGCGCAGTGGAATCACATTTCCCACTCTATGCGTACGGCTGCCGAAGAGGTGATTGGCTATCACCGCCCTCGCCGAAACCAGTGGCACGACCAAGAGTGTCGCGACGCCACTGCAGAAAAAGATGCCGCCTACAAAGCCACCCTGCAGTCGGTTGTAACGCGTGCTGCTAAGGAGCGATACAAAGAGAAGAGGAGGGAAGAGAGACGCATTTTCAGGCGAAAGAAAAGGGAAGCGGAAATGCGTGAGTGCGAGAAAATTGAGATGCATGGTGACAGGAATGAGGTCCGAAAATTTTTCGAAAAAATAAGACGCCTGGCCGATGGTTTCAAGACCGGGGCCTCTTCCTGCAAGGATGAAAATGGGAATCTAGTGACAGATATCCAGAGTACACTGATGATGTGGAGGGAACACTTCTCTAGGCTTCTGAATGGCGACGACGACAACAATCCCGCCAATAGAGATGATATTCCGGAATCCCCAATTTTGGACGACAGCGTTGAAGTTCCGCTGCCCGACCATAGTGAAGTCTTGAAAGCTATAGCTCGGCTTAAAAACAACAAAGCCGCAGGAGCCGATGGCTTACCTGCTGAGCTCTTCAAGAATGGAGGCGAAGCTCTATTTAAATGCATTCATGAGCTTCTATGCAGAATATGGTCGGAAGAATGCATTCCAAACGATTGGAACCTCAGTGTGCTCTGCCCAATCCACAAGAAAGGCGATCCCACAATTTGCGCCAACTACCGTGGGATAAGCCTTCTGAATATCGCATATAAGGTCCTGTCGAGCGTACTATGTGAAAGACTGAAGCCCATCGTAAACCAGCTGATTGGACCTTATCAGTGTGGCTTCAGACCTGGCAAATCTACCATAGACCAGATATTTACGCTACGACAAATCTTGGAGAAGACCCTAGAAAAACAAATCGACACACACCATCTTTTTGTCGATTACAAAGCCACCTTCGACAGTCCAATAAGGAATCATCTATATTCCACCATGTCTGAATTTGGTATTCCTGCAAAGCTCATCCGCCTTTGCAGAATGACACTGAGCAACACCAGCAGCACAGTTAAAATTGGAAAGGACCTCACTCCTCCATTCGATACCAAACGAGGTTTCAGACAAGGTGATTCCTTATCGTGCGACTTTTTCAACCTGATGATGGAGAAAATCATCCGAGCTGCTGATTTGAGACGCAGCGGCACGATATTCTACAAAAGTATTATGCTGCTGGCGTATGCTGATGATATCGATATCATTGGCCATAATACGCGCGAAGTCAGCGCAGCATTCTCCAGCTTAGCGAAAGAGTCGAGTCGAATGGGTCTTGTAGTGAACGCAGATAAGACGAAATACCTAGTGTCAACAAATAAACAGTCCCAGCGTCTTGGAAACCACGTCACTGTTGACAACACCTCCTTCGAGGTTGTTAAGGACTTCGTCTACCTGGGTTCCAGCGTAAACTCTTTCAACGATGTCAGTATTGAGATAAAGCGAAGGATAACTCTTGCCAACAGGTGTTACTTTGGGCTGAGTAGGCAATTGAGAAGCAGAGCCCTCTCTCGACGAACAAAACTCACGCTCTATAAGTCACTAATCATGCCCGTCCTATTATATGCAGCACAAGCCTGGACGTTGAGCAGTTCTGATGAAAAGACTTTGGGAGCCTTCGAGAGAAAGATCCTTCGTAAGATCTTCGGTCCAATCTGCGTCAATGGCGAGTACCGAATTCGATGGAACCACGAGCTGTATGAGCTGTACGCTGACATCGACATAGTTAAGCGTATCAAAATCGAGCGGCTCCGCTGGCTAGGTCATGTTGAGCGAATGGAAAACGACGCTCCAGCGAAAAAAATATTCGATTCGGTGCCCGGTGGTGGTCAACGCAGAAGAGGACGCCCACATCTTCGTTGGAAGGATCAGGTGTTGGATAACCTGACTACACTTGGTGTTTCCAACTGGCGCCAGTAAGCGCAGAACAGAAATGGCTGGCGCAATTTCTTATACGAGGCCAAAACCGACTTACGGTTGTAAGCGCCAGATAAGTAAGTAAGTAAGTTGAGCGCTAACACCTTTTTTACGCTTTCTACTAGCGATTTATATACAGAGATGTCATTGGATGTAGTGACATCTGCCTCCCTCTGCATTACCAGAAGCTAGCTTCTTTGTTGACTCCCAGTACCTAGCTAGTTCTTTGGGTAGCTAGCATTACAGAAGTAGGTAGCTACTGATAACCACCGCAGTATGAAGAGGGAGGCAGATGTCACTACATCCAATGACATCTCTGTGTAAAAATCGCCAGTAGAAAACGTACAAAAGGTATTAGCGCGCAACTAGTTGCGGCTACCACGGGGGTAGCGATTTTCTAGTTTTGTACTTGTTCGGCGTACTGCAGGGCTTCTCCTGGAAGGTCGCCAATTTTGCTGGTTCCAAATACGATGCTATAACCAGAGTAAATTTTCTAGTACCCCTTAATGCTAAGGTTGACTAAGAGAATGAGATTCTAACCATTATCTCAGTGCCCATTGGCAACTTAAGTTGCCAACCGAAATCTTTATTTTACGGCCAATGTCGGTTAATGTACTACTGTGTCGAATTTGTATTGATCTGTGTTATTTGTCGTCGACTATAATGTATAATGGTATTTTGTCGTATTTTTTTATGTGTTTGTCTGTCTTATTGCAAATTTATTATAATGAGAATGTTTTTTATATGTCACTGCAAAGACGAGGTTTGACAGCACAAGAAATTATCGATGCATTCGAAAATCGCGATGAAGACGAATCCCTCGATGAATGTCAGATGTCAATATATACTTGTATATCTGTGCTATGTTTGGTATTGGTTTGGTGTTTGAGAGTTGCATCTCTTTTCCACGTAGCATCTTGGGTTGGACAGTAGCTCCAAGCCGAATGACAGTAGTTATGAACGCGGTTATGTATGGTCTGGTGAATTACTTTGGATGTTGTCTTGTATATCTTCGTATTATGAAGATTGTGCTTTTATTCGATGATGTTTATGATGCTAACATAAGTGCAAAAAATACTCAAATTTCAAATGTTTCTTTACTTAATTTTGATTTCCGCTGAAAGGCCAAGCAACTGTGCTTAGTGGAGGCTTTTATTTACCTATAGGTGGTAAGTTTTAGCAAGTAGGTGCATTCTATCCAGTCCGGCTGATCCGGGAACATCTTAGAGTGTAAATCGTGCATGCGTATGGCGCGGGTCATACGTATCTATGAAGATTTCTTACCTCCAGGCGAATCCAAAAAAAAAAAAAAAAAAAAAAAAATGTCTGTCTCTCTGTCTGTCTAAAATCTCTTTCAATTCCACAAAAATTAATAGATGGACTTGAAATGGACTTGCATATGAGCTTTGGTATATAACATGTATTCTGTGTATGAAATTCAATAAAATCGAATAAAAACCACGCCTACCTCCCATACAGAGTGCCTTTATCAAAAAACAATAGCGAATATTTTCCGTAAAAACTATAATGAAAATGTTTTTACAAATAAACATTTTATTGACTGCTTAAGACTATTATTGCTAGTCTTCGGTTCGTCACGGTTCGGCCGTGGGGGTATTTTAACTTCGGCCCAGTCGAAGGTCATTTCTTACTAGTTTATCATGTTTTCAGATGAGCTGATGGCTAAAATATTGATAGAAACAAATTTTTACGCAAAGCAAAAAGGAAACAATTCATTAGTGGTAAACCAATAAATATACTCGTACCTTCGCTCGGATTTGGACAAGGTGGGGATGTTGTACTGGGATTGGTATCAAAATGTTATCTTCCGATTGCTACTCAGTTGTTTTTTGATAACTTATTTACAAGCGTTCCTTTGCTAGTAGAATTGCTGAAGCGTAACATAAACTTAAGTAAACTAATGTGGATATAATGTATATTAAGACTTTTTTATCCTATAAGGATAAGGATGGCAGGATCTTCATATAAAGAAGAGTTTTCTTTTTATTCTCTGTTGGAGAAAGAGGATAATAAGTTTTGGCTTTATTAGAAGCTCGCCATGAGCTATCACTTACACAGCCTGGTAAGGCTACGGTTAAGCATATTGTAATGATATGTGTTGTTTATAAACTTGTATGATAACTAAACCGGAGGATAAAACTCCTTCCTAAGATTTTGATGATTCCCTAATTTACCATATACGTTCAACCAAGCAGTGTCGCCATAAGTTGGAACGTATATTGCAAGAGAAAAGACCGTTAGCTCGTTTTCAAGCTCAGATCAATTCTGTTTTCTTTATTCGTTCTTTTATAATAAAAATTGTCATACTTCTAACATTACAAATTACATTTCATATTTTACTAATTCCTATAATATTACATAGTTTCTTAATTGTATTCTTAGTTTCACTCAAAAATACTGTCATAGTTATTGATGACAATTATTGATTAATTTCTTTTGGTTCATCGAATGTCTTGCGTCCAAGCATAATTGAGTCACAATATATGTGTCACAACTGCTTTGCATGCTATTGGATTTGTAAGATGAGATCGCTGCTTTGTATGTGCATTAGTGAAGCAAATACAGCAACAGCGAATATAAACAGAAGTGATTAATGTAGCGCAAGCAAAGCATGCAATAACTTAAATGAGTGTAACTATGAAGGTGGCAAAGGGAAAATATGTAGATTAGCGTGGCCGTTATTTTTTTTTTTTAATTTCTTATACTCTCTCCCCCCAAATCGGTTCAGTTTTATGTAAAAAAAAATACAAAAAAGTTTCAAAGCGATAAGTTGTGTTTAAGGGGTGTCGCCCGCCCCTCAAAGTTGGCCTTCAAGCCCATGTAGTGCACATGTGGCTAGCACTAACCTACCTCAACAATAACATAAACACACAACGCTACAAACGCTCTACGTTGGTCTCATTGCATACCTGCAGCGAAACCAAAGCATGAAGCGCAAGCAGTGACAAACTCAAGTGCTACTAGCGGCATGATTCATGTTACACATTGTGAAAACAAATCGCTGCCGAAAGTTAGTCATTGGAGTTGGTAACCTGTAAGTAGGTTGTGATGGATATTATTACAAACAGATGTGTAAGTAAGTAAAAAGTAATAGTAAGCAGATGTGTAATAATTGTATTTAGATTTCTTGACTTTTAATTGTATATGTGTAAGAACATATTTAGAATAAATGTTATTTTGAGTGAAAAGAAAATATTGTCACTTTTCACTCAAATTTTTATTATAAAAACCCGAGTTGGGGTTAAATAAAAGGAATTCTGAAAACATCCAGAAAGAAGGAAGTTTCTCTTAAGACTTAAGCCTTGTGGCTTTTACAATACTAAATGTTATTGAAAATCTGCCTTTGTGGCAGCGAATGAATAAAGCCTTGCGGCTATCATAGAAAGGCCTTGTGGCCAAAAATCCCCTGTGTCCCCAGATAGGGAAGTTAGGGTAATAACATATATTTATATCTTTTCAAAAGAACAATAAATATTATATGGCGATCCTGCGGACCGAATACTGAAGAAATTAAGATCCTGCGGACCGAATACTGAAGAAATTAAGATCCTGTGGACCGAATACTGAAGAAATTAAGATCCTGCGGACCGAATACTGGAGAAATCAAGATACTGTGGACCTAATCCTTAAAGTTAGCTGAATGTCGGAGGAGTTCGACAAAATTTTCCAGAAGTGCGTTGCACAGGCAGCTGAATACGAAAAAACAAAAAAAGCAGTGGAAAGATACGTACCCCTTCCCGTAGCTGCCCAACAACAAGTAGCAACAATACCATACAAGGCGACACCAATACCTGGACCAAAGAAACTTACTATCGAGGAATACAACAGACGTACAGCAGCAAAGAAGCAACAACAGGAGAAACAGATCCAGAAGAAGACAAGAGCTGGGAGACAAGTTCGGCAAAGGAAGGAATTAAACAATCTATACAGACTAATAACATTATCAAAAGGAAAACAAAGAGTTGAATTTTTAAGACAACTCAAAGATTTAAAATTTAAAATAAAAAATAAAATGAAATAAATATTATATATGTATATTATTGAATGAAATAAAAACAAAATGACAGAATACAAGCATTTCTTTATTTGTGAAGCAAAGATCAACACTAAATACATAAATGATCATTTAAAACTGCACAAACAAATTTTTGTAAAAATGAATAAAATTTTGAACAAAATCAATAAAAATTAAAGAAAACAAAATTTTGAACTATTCAATTCATGACTAAAGATATCCCACAATTATATGTAAATATCACAAATTTAAAAGAAACAATGGTTGCTCTAGGACAGGAAACGAAAATAACAGAGAATATTTCTTTTAATGGAAATATTTCTAACAAGCAAGAAATGTATTTAGACATCTTTGTCGCCATAGGTTTAATTGCATTATTAATATATGTACTAAAAAAAGTCAATGAGTATTACAAAAAATATGTAATAAAAAGAATTGCAAGTGCTAATATTTAAAAATTTTTTATGGATAAATTAAAAGAAGCACTAAAGAAATTAAAACATAGCATAACAAAAGTTCCAACAAGAAAATTCAAAAAGGAAACTTTACAAGATAAGCAAAAAGAATGCAATATATTAGAAAATCAATTAAAAACTTTTATAAATTGTCCGCAACCAGACCATAAAAATATAATAGATTGTAAAGCATTAGTAAAAACTATAAATAAATTAATTCAACAAAGATTAACTTTGTATGACACGGATGATGAAATAGATAGCAGTAGTAATAACAGTAGTAGTGACAGTAATAGTGATAGTGAAAAAGAAACACTAAAAATGGCGAACTTTGAAATTTCTGTAGCATCAAAAATAGTTGATGAGTTTGATGGAGATAGCAAAAAACTATCAACGTTTTTAGGCACAATTGAATTCTATGCATCAACACTTAAGGATGATACACAGAAATCTCAATTGTTAAAATTTATTCTAGCAGCAAAAATAAGTGAAAAAGTAAAAAATAGACTATTACCTGTGGCAGTTCCAAATTCAATTCAAGAGTTAAAAATAGTATTGGCAAAAAACTACAAGTTAAATAAAAATCCACTAAAATTACAAAATGAATTGCACCAGACTAGACAGGGGTCTATGAATGTTAACAATTTTGCCACTAGAATAGAAACAATAATATCATCTTTGAATGAAATTCAAATAGCTACTCAAGGAGAGAATAATAAAGAAATAATCATTAAACTAAATGACCAATTAGCGGTCAATGCATTTAAAACAGGTTTAAATGAGCCTTTCAGAAGCATAGTTCTTGCAGCTCAACCTAATACATTTGCTAAAGCTTTAGAAATAGCAGCAGAAGTAGATGGTAACACAAATGCAAACTATAATGTAATGACATTCAGAAATAGGAATGATTATAATATTAGAAATGGAAACTATAATAGGAATAGAAATATTCAAAATAATAACAATAACAACTTTAGGAATTATAATAATAGAAATAGTTACGGTTCTAGAAATAACAATAGCAACAGGAATAGCAATAACAATAACAATGGCTATAGGAATTACAATAATAATAATAGAGCTAGCAATAATAATAACTTTAATAATAGAAACCGTCAAAACTCGGGAAACGTATCAATCCCCGGCAACCGGGGTTAACGCAGCCTAAAAAAAACAATAAATATAGAATTAGCTGTGTTAGTAATAATTTTAATACAAATGTCATTAAAGTAAAAATAGGAGATAGAAATAATTTAGTAACCTTACTTATTGATACAGGTGCGGACATATCAATAATAAAAAATGAGAAAATTAATGAAAATGATATAAAATCGTCAAATCAAATCCAAATCACAGGTATTGCAAGCAGACCATTAACCATTCAACAACAAACAAATATAAAAATAAAACTCAACGATGGAGAGATCTCACACAGATTTTATGTCATACAAGAAGATATTGACATAAATGCAGATGGAATACTTGGAAGAGATTTCTTAATGAAATATAATTGTAAAATAGATTACGAAACATGTGTTTTATCCATACACACCACGGAAAACCAAGAAGATATTCCAATGCACGTGACATTGCCAGTAACAGTATCAAATATTAGTATACCAAGAAGAAGTGAACTAATAACAAATATAAATGTAAACCTGGAGGAAGACAGTATAGTACACGCATCAGAAATAAGAAAAGGAATATTTATAATGATATATATTTAGATAATTGCAATTTAAATATAGAGCCACTGAAAAATTTTAAAATACTGCAGTACAATGCTTCAGAACAAAATAATGAGAATCTTGAAATTCAAATAGATGGAAAAGATGAGAAAGCTAAGCAAGAAGTAATTAACCTATGTTACAAATACAAAAACGTTTTCCACAATGAAGGAGATACACTAACAACAAACAATTTTTATAAACAGCAGATAGACTTAATTGACAACTCACCTGTTTATATAAAGAACTACAGACTTCCGCAAACACAACTTCAAGAAATAGAAGATCAAGTACAAAAGTTACTAGAAGAAGATATCATTGAACCATCATTCAGCCCATACAATTCTCCACTTTTAGTTGTACCAAAAAAATCAACAGATGGAACAGCAAAATGGAGACTGGTAGTAGACTTTAGGGCACTAAACAAAAAAATAATTAATGATAAATTCCCGCTGACAAGACTAGAAGATGTACTAGATAAGCTCGGAAATGCGAAATATTTTTCCACGTTGGATATGACAAGTTCTTTTCATCAGATACCACTCATCAAAAATTCAAGAAATATGACAGCATTCTCAACAAATTCAGGGCACTATCATTTCAAACGTTTACCATTTGGATTAAAAATAGCAACAAATAGTTTTCAACGCATGCTTTCAATTGCATTAAGTGGACTTCAAGAATCAGCATTTCTCTATGTAGATGACATCATTGTTTTTGGATCAAACCTGAGACATCATAACAAAAACTTGGAAAGAGTATTACAAAAATTACAAAGGTACAATTTAAAACTAAACCTCAAGAAATGTGAATTTTTAAAGACAGAAGTTGTATACTTAGGACACCTGATAACGTCCAAAGGAATAACAACTGATCCAGCTAAACACAAAACCATAAGGGATTACCCAAAACCAAACAATGCTGATGATACCAGAAGATTTGTAGCATTCTGCAATTACTACAGAAAATTTATTCCAGATTTTGCAGAAATTGCAAGACCACTAAATCAGTTGCTAAAGAAAGGACAGCTTTTTAATTGGACAGAAACATGTGAAGCAGCATTCAACAAGCTAAGAGAAAAGCTAATATCTCCACAAATATTAGCATATCCAGATTTTGATAAACCTTTTATACTGACAACAGATGCATCACAATTTGCTTTAGGAGCAGTACTATCTCAAGGTGAACCAGGACACGACAGGCCAATTGCCTATGCCAGCAAAACATTAAATAAACATGAAGTAAATAAGGCAATAATAGAAAAAGAGTTATTAGGAATTCACTGGGGAATCAATTACTTCAGACCATATCTCTATGGAAGAAAGTTCACGGTATACACAGACCATAGACCATTAGTAAGTCTGTTCACACATAAGAATCCATCATCAAAATTAACACGAGTACGACTGGACTTGATGGATTATGACTTTGATATAATTTTTAAACAAGGCAAGATGAATACTAACGCGGATGCACTATCTAGAATAAAATTAGATAGCGAACAATTAAAAAATATGATACCTAAAGAAGCAAATATACAAGTATTAACACGGGCGGCACATAAAAAATTAAACAAGCATGCATGTACAAATAAAAGAATAACCGGTGATGAAAATAAGAATAATGCGCAAATGAGTAACCTGAATAATAATGATAGATCTCAGCAAGTGAAGAGTCATGAACTTCATATATGGGAAGCTACATCATTTTCAGAAGTAAGACGTCTAAGAAATTTAAAATTTATATATAATGAAAAGGCCAAAAATATGAATAATAATGGAGCAAACAACGTTCTTGAGGTGCATAACGAAAAATCTTTACCAGAGTTAAAATTGGTTCAGAGGAAGTTTACATCAAAAACACAAGAACAAAAAGATAATATAATTATAGCTCAAAATAAAGTTCATGCAATACTTAACGAAAAATCTTTACCAGAGGTAAAATTGGTTCTGAGGAAGTTAGTATCAAAAGCAAACGAACAAAATATAGAAATATTAGCGCTAGGAAAGAATGATATCATATTTAATATAATAAAGGTGCACCAATTGAAAAGAATATTTAATGAGATACAAAAAGATACAAAGTAGAAATAAAAAATTATATTGTATCAGCCCCCGAAACAAATAACAAATAAAGCTGAGCAGCTGCAGCTAATTAAAGAAAATCACGACTCAATATTAGGAGGACATATAGGTATTAAAAGATGCATCGCGAAATTAAAACAAAAATATATATGGAAAAATTTATCAAAAATGGTTAAAAACTACATAAACAATTGTAATTTATGTAATGAAGTAAAAATAACAAAATATACTAAGGAGAAAATGTGTGTGACGAATACACCAACAACATCATTTGAAACATTAACAATGGACACAGTTGGACCAATGAGACCCTCTAATGGATACCGTTATATTCTAACAATACAATGTTAATTGACAAAATATTTAGTTGCAATTCCTTTAGAAGACAAAACAGCGATTTCTGTCGCAAAAGCTATTGTAGAAAATTCATTCTTAAACATGGATGTTTTAAAATACTAAAAACAGATAAAGGAACAGAATTTACAAATGAATTACTACAAAACATATGTAAAGAATTAAATATAGAAAAAAGAACGTCAACACCATATCACCATGAAACTGTCGGAACAGTTGAAAGAAATCATAGGGTATTGAATGAATATTTAAGAGGAATGCAAGAGAATGATAACTGGTCAACTTTACTACCGTACTACACATATTGTTACAACACAACGCCACACTCAACAACAACGTATTCTCCATTTGAATTAGTATATGGAAAAATTTGCACGCTACCTGGTGAGATTTGGAACAACAACAAGAAATTATATGACTTAGAAGATTATTTAACAGAATTAAAAATTAAATTAAAGTACGCACATAACAAAGCTAGAGAATATTTAGAGAAACATAAAATAGATATATCAAATAAAGAAAATAAGGCAACAAAACACAAATTTAATGTAGGAGATCTAGTATATTTAAAAGTAGGAAATAAGAAAAAGTTTGATAGACCATTTAAGGGACCATATGAAATAATTGAAAGAAAAGGTCCAAATAGTGTAATAAAATTAGATAACAAAACATCTGAAGTTCATAATAATAACATAGTATTGTCAAGAACATTAAGTTAAAATAAACATAAAAATCAATGTTTAAATATAAGAATTCAAAAAAAAAGTACTGACTATTCAAATCTAGAAAGAAATAATTAAAATTACCTTCAAAATAATCTTTATTCATATTCAAGAATTATAAATAAACATTATTCTTTTTCAAAAGGGGAAGGATGTAGTGCACATGTGGCTAGCACTAACCTACCTCAACAATAACATAAACACACAACGCTACAAACGCTCTACGTTGGTCTCATTGCATACCTGCAGCGAAACCAAAGCATGAAGCGCAAGCAGTGACAAACTCAAGTGCTACTAGCGGCATGATTCATGTTACACATTGTGAAAACAAATCGCTGCCGAAAGTTAGTCATTGGAGTTGGTAACCTGTAAGTAGGTTGTGATGGATATTATTACAAACAGATGTGTAAGTAAGTAAAAAGTAATAGTAAGCAGATGTGTAATAATTGTATTTAGATTTCTTGACTTTTAATTGTATATGTGTAAGAACATATTTAGAATAAATGTTATTTTGAGTGAAAAGAAAATATTGTCACTTTTCACTCAAATTTTTATTATAAAAACCCGAGTTGGGGTTAAATAAAAGGAATTCTGAAAACATCCAGAAAGAAGGAAGTTTCTCTTAAGACTTAAGCCTTGTGGCTTTTACAATACTAAATGTTATTGAAAATCTGCCTTTGTGGCAGCGAATGAATAAAGCCTTGCGGCTATCATAGAAAGGCCTTGTGGCCAAAAATCCCCTGTGTCCCCAGATAGGGAAGTTAGGGTAATAACATATATTTATATCTTTTCAAAAGAACAATTTATTCAAATGTAGTTTGTTTGTATATGAGTATCTTTTTAAAAAACATTTTACAAGAATATGATGTATGGCAATATTTTAGCTCTTTTAATCAACAACATTAGCCTCAAAGAAAGTTTTTTGCTAAAATGAATATTTTAGAAAATAACCAACAAAATACCAAAAATTATATGTACCAAAATTAAATTTATATGGAAATTATTTCTTCTAAGCATGTGCGGTAAAAGCTTATGTCTATTAAATTATTTCATACATAGCTATACTACGTATAGTCAAAAGAAAACTAAACAAAAACAAAATTATTGAGTTATATTAAACAATTTATAACTCTTGACTTACAGTAGATTTCTTAGAGTTCGAAAACCGGCGACGATAGTCGCTAACAACCTGCAGTACAAATTGTTTTTGCTCTTCATTTCTTGTAAAGAGCTTATTATACTCCTCCATAAACTTCACTCCTCTTTCGGCGGTATCACTGATGACTCTTAATTTTTTTAATGCTTTTACCGCTGTCATAAAGCAATCCTGCGCAGGCCATTCGGACGGAGTTAACGTCATGAAAGACGTATCAATTTGAAATCTCTCAAAAAAATTTCTTGTTTGAGAAGAAACAAACTGCTCAAGCCCACCACTAATGAATTTTGAAACTGTTTGTTTTCCCATTGTGGCGCGGTTAAAGTTAATTTGTTTTTCTTTTTCAACAGTCAAAGCAGCGACCATATTTTCTTTTGTTGCATCTACGACAGTGTTGTCAAAAAACGCAAATGCAATAGCCTCCCCATTTAAATACCATAACTGGTTTTTAAATTTTTTGACGGCAACCTGCGAGATTCCTAAATCAATATTTTCAAAATCTTTTAATTTTGACAAAACATTTAAGTCGGTGTATGGTGCTTGTATTGCTAAGGGAGCAGAAAACCAGGCTTCAACATATAATAAATAAATAAATAACTGGCCATTTCAGCCCTTGAAAGGACTTTGACCTAGCATCTTATGATCAATTGTGTTGTGCGTGTTATTAAGTTTGTACACAATTGACCGAGAACTGGACCTACAAGTTTAACGCCGACTCCGAACGGCGATGAAGGGAATGTTCTCGTTCTCAAGAAGCTTTACATGGCATTTTGATTACTCTCTGAGGTTTGCCATTGTCTGCAGAGAGGTGGCGGCCGTACAGAAAAATTATTTTAATTCAAATAATTTTCTGTCGCTGCTGGGGTTCGAACCTGGGTCTCCAAAGTTCTTTGACATAGCGGCCACGCACTTTAACCAACTACGCCACGGACGCCACGGCTTCAACATATACGGCGACAATAAAAATGCAAATTTGACGTAGTCCAATGCTTTCAGATTCTGTCAAGTTAAACTCTTCACGAAACAAATATATTTTCAAGCTGTAAATAGCTTTTCCCATCCAACGCGCATGATGATAAGCACCCGGTGAACGAATTATTACACTGTTTGGCGGTTTTTTAGGTTCTCACCCAGGAATAGCAAGGTAAGTTCTAGTAACTCCTTATAATCCTCTCTAGGTTGTACTTCTTGTAAGATTGTGTTAACAAAACTTACAACCCGAGATTTTTTGTTTTTCAAATAATTATTTACCACTTCATCTTGCATTCCTTGCTGCCAGTTGTTAACGTTTAATTTTGGCTATACATTTTTAAATTTTTCAAATATTGTTACGTTAGGGCTTGACTGATTTTGAAATTTTTCCTCAAACACACTTCTCAGTACAACTTCATAAATGTGGTCGCTTCATAAAACTTCATAAAAGAAAATATGGTCGCTGCTTTGAATATTGAAAAAGAAAAACAAATTAACTTTAACCGCACCACAATGGGAAACAAACACTTTCAAAATTCATTAGTGGTGGGCTTGAGCAGTTTTTTTCTTCTCAAACAAGAAATTTTCGAACTCTAAGAAATCTACTGTAAGTCAAGAGTTATAAATATTTTAATATAACTCAATAATTTTGTTTTTGTTTGGTTTTCTTTTGACTATACGTAGTATAGCTATGTATGAAATAATTTAATAGACATAAGCTTTTAACGCACATGCTTAGAACAAATAATTTCCATATAAATTTAATTTTGGTACATATAATTTTTGGTATTTTGTTGGTTATTTTCTTCATTATTTTCTAAAATATTGATTTTATCAAAAAACTTTCTTTAAGGGACTGCAGTTAATCTATTGTGTGGTGAACGTACCCTGCCATTCTTTGCAGCTTGACGTTTCTCTCCACACTTATCGGCCTTTATGCTTTACTTTAAATTTTGCGCCAAAGTTATTAAATCCACCCTGGTTTAGTTGTTACTTGTTAAAATATATCTGTTTGCCGAAAGTCGTTTGAGAGTGCGCAACTGGGGTAAGAATCTTAAAACTAAATTTACATGTAATCTTGTATAACATTTTGAAGAATAAAACACACACATATACACACACCACCAGCTCTATCAACGCCATCAGCAAGCCACGCGCAAGATATGGCGGCAAGTGATATCCTTACCGTCAAAATTCAGAAGCTCGTGGAAATGATCGCCCTCCCTCGACGAAGCATCCACCAGCCTCTAAGAGACCTCGTGGACGAAATTGTAACATTGCACAAGAAGGCATGCAAAGAGCGGCACCAACAGGGTGCTACCAAAGCAAAACCATCAGAACCACGACTAAGGCAGAGTGTGGAGACTCAAACAGAGTCCACAGTGCTTCCCACGTCAGGAGCCAGCTCTACCAAGAGAGCAAGGGGAGAACAACGCGACCCCCAATCGCCGACACCATCTGCCAAGAAGAGGAAGCATAAAACGCCTCTTCAAGGCCAAGGGGGGGTTCAGATTGCTGGGGACAAAATCCGCCAGGCCCATTCGAAGGCCAGCGTGAGTGAGCATAAAAAGGAGAACACACCACGTGAGGAAGCGGTGAAACGGGGTACAGTTGACAAAGCTAGCCAGAAGCAACTGTCGAAAGCAAATGAGAAGATTGCTACCTCACACGAGAGCACTGTCCAGAACCGGAAGTGGACAAAAGTTTGAAAAAAACGAAGGAAAGTGAGGAGGCCACCGCGAAAGGATGCCATCGTAATAAAAACGACAGGCATAGCTTCCTATGCGGATATCCTCAGACAGGTGAAGGCTGAACCCCAATTAAAAGAGCTAAGCCAAAATTTCTGCGGCGTAAGAAAAACGGCCAAGGGAGAGCTCCTACTTCTCCTAGAGAAAACCTCGGACCCTGCTTCCGGAAAGTTCCAAAACGCAGTACAAACGGTACTCGGAACCAATGCCGAAGTCAAAATCCTCACCGAAGTTATCCAAATAGAGATAAGAGATATCGATGAGGTCAAAACGAGAGAGGAAGTGCTTGAGGCCCTAAAACACCAATTTGCTGAATTGAAGGTGTCACCATCCAACATACTCAGCCTACGCAGACCATATGGAGGCACCCAAACAGCAACTATTAGTTTGGCACCCGAAAGCGCCTCAAAGCTGACTAAAGCAGGCAAAATCAGAATAGGATGGGTTGTGTGCCGTATAAGGCCTAAAACAAACCCCATGAGATGCTTTAAATGCATGGACTTCCGCTATACTGCATCAAAGTGCAAGAGCAAAGAAGACTGCTCAAAGTCCTGCCTTAGGTGTGGCAGCTTGGGCCATCGAGCCAAAGCATGCGAAAACGCAGCAATATGCAGGCTCTGCGTAAGACATAAGAAGTCTGACACAAAGCACGCGACAACGAGCATCAAATGTCTGTTTTACCAGAAGGCTTTGCGAGAGACTAAAGCACGATAAGGTTCTATCAGCTTAATCTCAACCACTGCGAAGTTGCACATGATCTCTTGAAGCAAAACGTACGGGATGTAAACGCCGATGTTGCCATCCTCAACGAGACCTATCGTAGTAGGAACTCCGGTGACCAGATCAGTGATAGATCTGGGAAAACATCCATATGGTACTGTGGCCAACGACAGCAGCAAATTAGAGACACAAAATCTATGAACTAATTCGTTAGGGCTAGACTGGGCGGACTCTATGTCTATAGCTGCTACCTACCCCCAAGCCTTACTCTACAAGAAGCCACGAATGTTCTAGAAGAAATAGCAGATGACGCTGTCGGAAGACACTCAATAGTTATCGCGGGTGACTTTAATGCATGGTCAACTTCCTGGGGATGCCCAAGATCAAATCCGAGAGGTCAAGCACTTCTGGAGGCGTTTGCGATCTTAGATATCGTCACGCTGAACTCTGGACAGCAAAACACCTTTGAAAGAACTGATCCATGATTGACCTTACTTTTGTGAGTAGCAGCCTATTGCCAAAAACTGCCTGGCAAGTAAGCGAACACTACACCTGAAGCGATTACCACGCAATCATATTCAGCACGGGAGACTCTGTCATAAGAAGGGTGTGCACAAACCAGAGGAGATACAAAGAAACCACTCTGTATACCGGCATTCTAGAGGTCATGCTCGCAAGTATGTCTGCAACTGGCTATGCTAGAGACAAGGCCTCGCAAGTGATGAAGACTGTAATAATAGCATGCGACGCCGCGATGGTTAGAAAAGGTAGAGGTAACAATCACCGGGCGCCAGTCTACTGGTGGACTGATGAAATTTCAAGCCTGAGAAGGTGCTGCATAAGAGCGAGACGTACATACTATCGTTCGAGAGGCACAGATGAATTTCTACCAAACCAGTGGCGTTTCAAAACCGCAAGAGCTCAACTTAGAAAGGCCATAAAAATGAGTAAATCCCATTGTTTCCACCAAATCTGCGACAACGCTGAACAGCAGCCCTGGGGCTTTGCATATAAGCTCGTTATGAAGAAGCTCTCTTCGTTTATGCAACCAACACCTACGTGTCCCATACTGTTGAGGAACATAGCCCACACACTATTTCCACAACAACCCGACACGCCAGCACTAAACAGAGAAGTTGAAACAGAGTTACAAAATTTTCAAAATGTAGCCAATGAGGAGCTCCTAAAAAAAGCCAAAGAAGTTGAAGACAATAAAGCCCCCGGACCTGACGGAGTCCTAAATAAGGTGCTCAAGATTGCGATAGAGCAGAAAATAGAGGTTTTCGTTGACCTCTACAACACATGGCTAAAAGATGGCGTCTTCCTCACATTGGTTCCTCACATTGGTGGACGAATACTAGTTCCATAGAGGATCCATCGGCCTATCGTCCACTTGTATGCTCGATACTGAAAAAAAATGCACTCCGTGCAATCTCAGGAACTCGGTGGTTGTACGGTGACAAAGAGTACTGTCTAGTAACAACACTCGACATAGAAAACGCATTCAATTCTGCGAATTGGACCAGAATACTGGAAGATCTTGCGCGCTTTAGCGTTCCCTTCTACCTTCGTAGAATCATTCGAGATTACCTCGAGGATAGTATTCTCTACTACGAAACAGAAGGGGGTACTGAAAAGTATAAAGTTACTGGCGGAGTCCCACAAGGATCAGTGTTGGGTCCAGTCCTATGGAACATAATGTATGACGGAGTACTACGTCTACAGCTGCCAGAGAGGGCCCATATTATCGGGTTCGCAGATGATATTGCCCTCATAGTAGTAGCAAAGCATTTGCACGAGGTTGAAGATAAGTGCAACCAAGCGATTATAGCAGTGCGGCAGTGGCTGAATACAGCGGGTCTCAGTTTGGCTGAGCACAAAACCGAGGCAGTGCTAGTAAGCAGCAAAAAAGTCGTTGAGACCGCTAGAATATCGGTTGGTGAACATACAATTGTATCGAAACCATTCGTTAAATACCTTGGCGTTATGATAGATCATAGGCTTAACTTTAAGCAGCATCTTTTATACGCAAGTGGAAAAGCGGGAGGCGCAGCTGCAGCGCTAACAAAAATTTTGTCGAATACCAGAGGTCCTAGACAAACCCGTAGAAAGATCATAGTCACTATCGTCAGATCAATACTTTTGTACGCAGCCCTCATATGGGTCGAGGCAACCAGATTCAGCTCCTACTTACGAAGCATGGAATCGGTGTATCGTATCTGTGCACTTAGAGTATGCAGTGCGTTTCGAACTGTCTCCTCGGATGCAGAGCTGGTTATTGCGGGTACTCCTCCTATAGACCTTCTTGTGAACGAGAACGTGACACACGATTCGCTTCCGCTCGAATTGCCCAAATCCTCCAAACGTAGGATAGCGCGAGACCACAGTGTAGCAGTGTGGCAGATGCGCTGGGAGGCATCACAGAACGGACGATGGACGCACCACCTAATTTAAAATTTGGAACCGTTACTACCTCACCCAAATACTTACTGGTCATGGGTGCTTTAAATCGAACCTTTATAGATTCAAGCACGACGAAAATCCGTTTTGCAGTTTCTGTGCTGGGAGTGTTATTGAAGACGCCGAACATGTTTTCTTCGTCTATCCGAAATTTAACGCCAAAAAACTAGAGCTAAGCAATAAGCTAGGGAGGTCACCAACAGTGGAAACTCTCGTGGACATCATGCTTAACTCTGAAGAAAACTGGATCTCAGTAGGCAATATGGCATGCGCCATAACCAAAGAATTGCGTCGTGTAGAAAGACTCCGCAGAACAACTGCAGACTCTATGCTATAGACAAAGTTGCTAGACAGCATCGTGCAGATTTGCTGAAGATCAGAGGAAAGGGTTAGGGGGTGATGAAGCACTGCGTTCATCTTGGAAGATACTGCAGTCGATTGTACCTTGCGTCTTCGTCTAGGGATTCATGCCCGAAGTGATGCCATTCCAAGAAAAGGCCGCTGTCGAAAGCATTGTCAGCGTCTTCGGCAAGGGACCATTTCCCGAAGCGGCCTCTCCCCCCTGAAATCCCCTCTCCAAAAAAAGACCGCAGTCGACAGCACCGTCAACGTCTTCGGCTAGAGACCATTTCCCGAGGCGGTCTCCACCTGATGCATCATCAACAATAACGATGAGCCTCCAACGCGTCATTGAATATTAAGTAAAGCACATCATCGCTTTGGAATATAAACAAGGATGATCTGCAAAATGCTTCTTCGTTAAGAAGAAGCGTAGATGAGTAAACATACTCAATCCTGCCCTACGAAGTAATGCCTCGATTGGTGGTTCCGTAGGGTCTTGCAGAGAGAAAAGTAAGGAGTGGTTTAGTCAGTATACCATACCAGGGACTCTGACACTATTTGGAAGTACGGGCTTCTATTTGTCTATAAAAGATTCCCTCCTGTCGTCTTTAACAAAAAAAAAAAAAAAAAAAAAAAAAAAACATATACACACACATCTACACATACATGGCTTAATTTATAGCTCTCGACGACCTGGTAAACGATATCTTTTATTCGCATTTCGTGACCGCATGGTTGGCGCTCCTCAGTGTGCATCGAATATTGAAGAAGTGCTTCTTTGTGAATGACTCGCAACCATTGGAGTTCAGTGCGAACCATTGTAGCGCATATACTTCTGCAGTATTCAGCTGGTGCTCCTCTGCCGCGAGCGCATATAATTTAAAGGCGCTCCTCTGCCACGAGCGCACATAATTTAAAAGGCGGTCCTCTGCCGTGAGCGCACATAGTTAAATGGCACTCCTCTGCTGCGAGCGCACATAGTTTCCAAGGCGCTCCATTGCCGCAAGCGTACATAGTATCAAGACACTTCTCTGCCGCGAGCGTATCTATAGAAAACAAGGTACCCCTCTGCCACGAGCGCGTATTGTTTAAAGGCCTCTGCCGCGAGCGCACATAATTGCAAGGTTATCCTCTGCTACACCTCAAAATGCGTCGTGGGAATCAAGGGACCCCAACAATAAAGAGTTCTCGCCAGCCACATCACGACGATCTTCCAATGTCAACGTCAACGTCAATGCCAGCCTCTGCCCTAATCGTTGCAGTTACTGCCAGCGTCGCCGCCAGCGCCATAACAACTTTGACAGTCTCTAATAGTGCTGCTGCCGCAGTACAAGATATTGCGTCAGCTTCTACAAATGATTCTCAACATTATGAGGAACTCTGCGAGCAATGCAAAGACAGCTCGCTAAGTTAGAAAATAGTCTGAAAGAAGAGAATTGTCAACGTTTACAACAGTCTTTGAAGGGTGAGGCTCGTTAAGCTGTGCTATCTCTCTTGATACACCCAGATAACGCTAGCGCTGTACTAGAGCAGCTACAATTCCGGTTCGGTAGACCGGAACAATTAATACGATGCCAACTACGACAAATACGAGAGGTTGCAGTAGAACGGCTGATACCTTTTGCGACGCAGTGTAAGAATCTAAAAGTATTCTTACAATCTGTGAATGGTGGCCAGCATTTGACAAATCCTACATTACTGGAGGAGCTCGTAAGGAAGTTGCCCATGAGCAAGAAAATGGATTGGGCCAAATATGGTTAGACGATTCAACAGTATCCAACAATTCGAGACTTTAGTAATTGGCTAAGTGAAATTGCCAATTTGATTTGCCTGGTACAGGACGTGGGTAGCCAGCTCACAGAACTAAAACGCAGAATGTTGTTCGCCGCCGATAGCCGTCGTGACAACAAATGCTCAATATGCCAATGTGGTCACAAAATAACTGAATACAGAAAGTTTTTAGAGCGTACAGTGAATGATCGATAGTTAAATGTAAAGGGTAATAGATTGAGTTTCGCTTGCCTGGAGTTGGGCCACTCCATTCGTAGTTGTCGTCAACGAACCCCATGTGGTGTTAACGGGTATTCAAAAAGGCACCAAACTACTATTTCGTATACTACTCTGCTCGATGAAGAATCGTTAGTTACCATGGTAGACAACTCGCTGGTAAAATCATTGGGTCAACGAGGCATGCAGTGCAAACTAAATCTCCGGTAGTTCGAGGGCAGGTCAAGTGAAGAGTTTGCCACACTTGTGGACGTTCGGATTAGTGGTCAAGGGCAAAGTAAGCAGCACGTTATGCGGCATGTGTATGGAGTCAATAGATTACGTTTGCCGATGCATATATTAAATAAAATAGATCTCAGTATTGAATCACTTAGACATCTACCAGTAGAGCCGTATTATAACGCCACGCTGCAAGTTCTCATTGGTTTGGACAACTGTCATTTGGGTGTCTCACTTGAGACAATAGCCTCCGGTAGCGACGGGCCATATGCCGCCAACACAAAACTTGGATGGATTATTTTCGGACTTACCAGAAATCAAATGCCGATGTTTTCGCCGTGCTTAATTATCAGCAAAGTAAGTGAGCAGTCCTTACATGAGTTGATTATTGGAAAATTATTTCAGCGTGGAAAGTTTTGGCGTACGACCAGCTCCTTTCGTAGATAGCAAAGAAGACTTGTGTGCAAAGAAACTTCTGCAAGAAACCACCAAGAAAGTCAACGGAAGATACGAGACAGAACTCTTATGGAAAAGCAACTTTATAGAAATACCTGATAGCTATGCGATGGCAAAAAACAGATTAGTGGGTACTGAACGTAAAATGAAGCGCGACGAAGTCTTCGCCACTGCTTATAATTCCATCATTCAAAGTTACGTTGATAAGTGCTACGCAAGAAAACTGGAGCCAGTAGAAGCTGCTGTTACCAAGCCGACGACATGGTACTTGCCTCATTTCGCAGTCGAAAATATAAATAAGTGCTGCCCGGAAAACTGAGGCTCGTATTTGATGCTTCTGCTACAGTTAATGGAGTGTCGCTGAATTCGTACCTACTTAAGGGTCCACAGGAATACCAATCAATGCCAAGTTTACTATTCAATTTTCGCAAAGAGAAAATAGGCATATGTGGTGACATCACCGAAATGTTTCACCAAGTGAAACCTGAGGATAGATGCGCTCAACTTTTTTTGTGGCGCGGAGGCAAGTCAAACCGTGTACCTGATGTTTACGAAATGAACGTTATGATATTTGGCGCAGCGTGCTCGCCCAGTGCAGCCAATTATTTTTTTTTTTTTTCATTTAAGTATACCATTTATTTTTATAAAAACATAGATAATATTACTGAAATATATATATGCCGTGATATATGAATTTTGAAACCACGCGTACATTTAATCCATTCTTGTCTTTAGAGTTTTAGTTGTAATCTTATCCTTCTCTATTATATAAACGGTCGCTCCCCATCCGCTGATAGCATCACGGTCGAACGCATTAATCATTGCTTGTGAAATGACCTCAAACAATTGATTTGGTTCAAGATCTGGCTTCCACAGAGTCTCGCACATACCATACAGTTGTTCGCCACAAGTACCAGCTACCACAAAATCATCAGGCACATTTGGGCAACCAATAAGATCCATATTACAAATAAATGGTTCCAATGTTTTTGGGTCTAATCCAGCAACAACGGGTTCAATAAAATATGGCCCAAAGCGATGTTCATAAAGGAAGCTTGAGAGCATAGCAGAGAATCGTGCGGGGACCATTTCACGGTTTTCTCTTGTTTCATATAAGTTTTTACGAAACATTAGCCTATCGCGAACTGTTAATATATCAGTTTGGAGTCCCACCAATCCAAGAAACATGCGTGGATTCACCTGAAACACTTTCTCAAAGTCAGTTTCAATAGTCTGAGCTTGGATACCGAAGCGCCGATCTGTTGCAATTGCAACACAATCCTTGCCGCGCATCGCCACAACGCAGCCACCGTTATAAGCCAATATTGACATGCTTAATATATTTCAAAATTTTTACTTCTATATGATATTATTTTTTAAGTAATTAATCAAATTGCATGAATCCGGACACAACTTAATGCCAATGATGACTTTTTGTTTCTTTGGAAAGACTATTGTCAAAATTTTGAAATGTCACCATTAAAAAATGTCACCAATTGGTCTACATTAAAAAACAAACGAATCTTAAAAAGATGAAATAATAATGGACTCCAAAATGCTAAATAGTAATTACATTTGTAAATAATTCCTTTATATTGGACCCACTCTGAAACTTTGAAGGACTCAAAATTAAAATTATGGAAATATTTTATTTTTGAAAAGTATTCCATTTTATGAAAATTAACTTAAGAAAAAATTCTATTGTCAAAAGGAGGTTCTAAGCCTTTTTATAAGAAAGTTGGAACATTTTAAGGACGATTTCATGGCAAGCGAACAAGATGGATTAAGTTTTGATGTTATGCTATTGAAATAAGCTTTAGCTTCTTTATGTTTAGCTTCAAAGCGCATTACCCATGAATATTTAATGGGTCCACATTTTTTAATCGCTTGTGGATAATGCACCAAAAAATTATGTTTGGTTTGAGAGTGGGTCCATAAAGTTTAACATAAAGTGTATGATGTTCAGAAATCAAATTTTTTAAATATGATAAATCATTTTCGGAAAAGTAAGGATGAAATAAGATGTCAGTTATTTCAATAAGCTGAGTTATTAACTTTGCTTAAAAAATGTATAAGGGATGATATATTTAATGATTTTATATCATAGGGATTGTCGATACCATAAAAATATTTTTGTATAAAAACCCAAACTGACTGGCTACCGGATAAAT
Source organism: Pherbina coryleti (assembly GCA_943735915.1). Lineage (NCBI taxonomy): Eukaryota > Metazoa > Arthropoda > Insecta > Diptera > Sciomyzidae > Pherbina > Pherbina coryleti. The sequence goes on from OX030949.1 coordinate 120,005,581, forward strand.
AAGTGAAAAAACGTGAAAAATTTTGAAGCAAACATCTAAAATTTCGATGAATGATGGGAATTTAAAAAGTGTTTTGCCAAAATAAATATAAAAGTCTGTTAAACTATCATCAGCAAAACCTTCTAATATAATAAAAGGCTGAATAGTAAGACCTGTTATAGTATTTGTTTATGAGTTCATCAATCTTCCTTCTGAATTCATTAATCGATGTAAGGCGTATTATGAAGCTCTCCTGGCCATCTAAAATAGTTGCTTTTTCTTGTTTTTTCTTGTTTGTCCTTAAATCGGATGATTGGAGGTAGTACGGAAAAGTGTTGTTATGTCTTTCGAATCTGTATAAAAATTTTAATTTAAAATAATTTCGAATGTTTCACTTTTTATAAAAACCTTTTTTAGTTGTTGCTTTAGCAAGAGCGAAAAGCTTTTTACAGCCGTTGTTGTGAATGTTTAAAATGTAGTAGTTTTAAATAGCTGTTTTGAAATGGTCCCATTTGCTGAAAAGCAAGTGATCTTTGTCCGGAAACAATATTTTGAAGTCAATATTAATCTATAAACAAAAAAGTTCAGAATTTTAAAAAGTAAACATAGAATTGTAATCATTATCACACCAAAATTGCTGATCTAGCATCTGCATACTTCGGCCATGCTTCCAAAAACTTTATTGATGTCAGCGACTTTAGATCCCTTGGGCGTATCCTGAAAGTCTTTTCCCATTTATTTTATATGGTTTTCAAAAAAATAACAAATTTACTTACATCTTAGGCTTGGGAAAAGGCTTTCCAACTCGAAACCTTTAAGCAGACTAGCGAGTTTCTCATCGTCTTCTTCCAAATTTGTAACTTCATCCACACTGTTGACAACTATTGTGTACAAGTTAAGAACTTGGCCAAATTCATTAATATATTGAATATTTTCCATTTTTATTAATTTTCACTTATTTGCACTTACAATTACTATTTGCACGCACGAACTTGAGTGATATTCTGTGACCACCTTCGTCAACTTTGTTGAGTAAATTGAAATTATTGCAATTAAGTGAAACAGTGCTTGCAAAAACATAACTGTTTGCCTAACTGTTAATCAAACGATTGCAACGAAACTATGCTGAACACATATACACAAAAATATGGATCCAACTTTAAGTTGAAGTGTCTCTTCTTTAAGATACATATTTTCTGCTTCGTTTTCACTACTGACAACTTCAATATGAACCATTTTATTTTTCAACTTTATTTCGAAGTGGATACACTTTAAAGAATATAATAACTATAGTGGATCATCATTATTTTGAAATTTTTCCACTTCCAATTGAAGATCAAAATGTTTTCAAATTTGATTTAAAGGGTTTCAATGTGAATTTAAAGACGATTTTTTAAAAATGGAGCAACGTAAAATTGACACGATATTATTTAATTTTACGTTGCGATTTTTCCCTGAGTGTAAGTATTGTTATGTTGGTGTTTGATCCGCTGGGATTTCTTTGTCACTTCATGATTGCTGCTAAGCTGTTGCTGCGCAAAGTTTTGAAAGGCATAAGTTTGGCAACTCTACAACTAAGAAGTTGAAAATTTTCCTTCCGTGCGCTATAATTATAAAATTTTTGTTTTTTACGCGGAATTTGTAAATTCAAATAAATTCAAATAAGTCAATCGTATGTTAAGCTGTTGTCCTGACTATCCGGCGTTGGAATTGAGTACACCTGTCTTGCCCGCTCGCTTTTGAATGGATTGATTTCTGCCTGTGCCAGAGCAAAATTTACATGAAGGCTGAAAGGTGAGCCCGGTGTGTCTGTCACCTGTGCGTGCTTACAATCCTGCTCTCTCTGTGATCAAGTGCAGTCAATTGGAGAAGTCTGTGTCATATTTGGTTTCATCCTGAAGCAGATTGGCTGAAGAATATTTGTGAGTTCATAACCTAACATATACTCGTTTTATATTGAGACTCTTAAGACTCCATGAAATCAGCTGTCCAGTGTTGACATTTATCGTTTGTGTATTGCTCTGCCTCTCAAACCTATAATCGGAGGCAAAAAATCTGATATTCTCATTTTGAATCTTGGACATGAGCCAGGAATATCTTAGAGTACACTCTGAACAAAAAGTTGTTTACACGTAGTGCCTAAAAGCCTGCTACTGTTGCACATCTCACGCAACCCAGTAAACATTGTTACCAAAACGTAACCCACCAATCGTTTAGCTGTAACTGCAACAGTTGTTATCTCTGCTATTCGACTTATGAACGCAAATGTCAACATCTCCCAGAATTACGCGTGAGCAATTGCGCCAAAAACTAGCCCTTCGCATTAAGGGTGAACACACGCTGAAAGTAGAGAGTGGCAGCTTGTGTTCGTATAGCGCAGCACTCAACGCCGTGGAGGAGTGCCTGAGTGCAAAGGTGAAAGAAGAAATACTGCAGCTCGAGAATCGACTCCGGCAGCACTCGAATAACAACCACGAGCAATTGTCGATTGAGTTTGCTAACGCTGAGAGTAAGTTGAGCAACTAGCTTAAGTGCGAAGTCGCGTCTATAATAAACAAATTTAATGAGCATGAGTATTAATATATATTTATTACTTACTTATCTGGCGCTAACAACCGTAAGTCGGTTTTGGCCTCGTATAAGAAATTGCGCCAGCCATTTCTGTTCTGCGCTTGCTGGCGCCAGTTGGAAACACCAAGCATGGTCAGGTTATCCAACACCTGATCCTTCCAACGACGTCCTTCGAGCAACGCATCGAACTCTTATCTTCGCGATGTGATGTGTTAGCTGAGAAAATTAAGCAATACACCACCACTGCAGTCAGTAAAAATTATAATCACAATATAGAATTGACCTCAGATGCTATTATCAACAACTTACATCTTGAGTCGCAGCTGAACGCCCTTACTGAGCGCTGTGATCAACTCGCTCTGCAGTTGAGTAAAACCAGCAACAACAACAACATCAACAACAACAACATCAATGACGCTATTCTATTTGGAATTCCCTATATTGAGGGTGAAAATCTTAAAAGCATTTTCAACCAGATTTGCCGCTCTATAGATTTTCTCGCCCCTCAAGTACTTGATATCTTTCGCACTAAGCATTCAGCACAGCATCCAAGTTCTACGGGCATTATTAAATTTTATACAACGTATGATCGCACTCGTGTTCTTCATGGTTTTGCTGACTACAGAAAGAGAGCCAGAACCGCGGTAACGCTAAGAGGTGCTGGGTTTGATTCGGACTTGAAAGTATTTATCTTTGAAAGTTTATCTGGCGAGGCCAGAAAAATTCTTCAGGCTGGTATTAAGCTTAAACGTACTAATTTGTTATCTCTTTCTACTCTTAACCTTCTGTCTTCCTTTAGTAATCTTGCTACTTCTTGGTTTTTGATAGCTTTTAGTTGCTCGTCTGATCTCTTATTTTTTGGATTCTGATTCTTACAGTGGCGCTGATGAAAAACTTAAGCTTTTTATTAACAATCTATGTAAAAAATGTGACGGTCTCTCCTTTGTTCACTTTAATGCGCGTAGTTTGAATGTGTCAAAACTTGACTATACTAAATTTGTGTTTGTCAACTCTAATGTCGATGTCATCTGTGTATCATCTGTGTATCTGAGACGTGGTTCAATTCTGATGTCCCAAATAGTTTTTATAATATGGCTAATTACACTCTATTTAGAAACGACAGGATTGGTTGCAAAGGCGGTGGAGTTGCAGTTTACTGCAAATCATTTCTTAACCCCAAAGTCATAAGTAAGTCCCTTGGGTCCGACATTGAGTTTTTAAATATTGAAATAACTAATAATTATAGTGCCAAATTACTTGTTTCTTGTGTTTACAATCCACATAGATCATTTAGTCTTGAACCATTCTTTAGTGACTTGTATCAGCGTTTTATAGATTTTAACTGTTTTGCGATTTGTGGTGATTTTAATGTTTATATACTTAACAAGGACAGTGTGACAGAAGGCCTCAATGACCAAATAAGTGCAGCTGGAATGACTGTTATTAATTCCTTATCTCCAACGCGCTTTGCGCCTAATGTAAATCCTAGTTTATTAGATCTCTTTATTTTGTCTGATGTCTCGTTACTTTTACTTTTTGATCAAATTTCTTTTATATCTGATCATGACCTGCTATTTTGTGCTATTAATTTTAAGTCTCACTGTGTTTCCTCCATTGATTACACTCTGCTGTATGATTATTTGTGTAGTATCTTTTGGAATGATTGTTGGTTCAGCCAATCTGTTGACGATAAGTTAAATGTTCTCGATTCACACGTCAAATATGCCTTTGATAACACTGTCCCTGTTCGTGAGTCTATAGTTGGTAATAATTTATGTCCTTGGTACACGTCACATGTCAAAGTCGCCATTAATAAAAGAAACAAACTTTACGTTTAATGGAAAAGACACCCTACTAATGAAAACTGGGAATTATACAAACATGCACGCAATAGTGCTGTCTCCATTATTAGAATGTCTAAAAAGAAATTCTTCTTTAAAAAATTAAATTGTGCTCTTCCATCTAAAATTCTTTGGAAGAATATTCGTTCCTTAGATGTGAGTAGCAAAGATGATAATAAATGTGAAATTGAACCTAATAGTCTTAATAACTTTTTTCTGTTTAAATCACCAGCAAATATTAATGTTAATCAATATAATGTCCGTAATACGTATAATCCACCTGTAAATGATCAGTTTTCTTTCTGTTATGTTGATGAAAACTATGTAATATTGTCTATTATGAAAATAAAGTCGAACGCGATTGGTAGTGTTTTATAAAAAATTAACGATTTATAAAAAATTATTTTGCCGTTTATCATAAAACCCCTCACACACGTAATCAATCACTGTTTCATGTTTTCCTAACTCTTGGAAGCTAGCTACAATAATACCGATTTCTAAAGTTAGTAATGCTTCTTCTATGCAAGATTTCAGACCCATTAGTACTTTGTGCTCGTTCTCTAAAATCTGTGAATCCTTGATGTGTACACAAATTAATGAATACTTAGAGTCTTATAAACTGCTTTCACCGTACCAATCTGGATTTTGAAAAGGACATATTTGCGCAACAGCTATGCTTAAGATTCAAGACGATATTCGCATAAATTATGACGCTGGTAATATCACTCTGCTTTGTCTTCTCGACTTTTCAAAAGCTTTTGATAGTGTAAATCATTATATTTTAATCCGGAAACTGGAAGTTTTGTTTGGGTTCAGTAATAGCGCTGCTTCTTTAATTGCAAGCTATCTCAAAAACAGGATGCAAAGAGTAAAAGTTGGCAATGCACTGTTTGACTATGCAGAAATTAAAGCTGGTGCTCCTCAAGGATCAATTCTTGGACCTCTGCTATTTAGTTTATTTATTAATGATATTTTTACCACATGTAATGATATGGCAATGCATGCATATGCTGACGACATTCAATTATACTCTTCAAACCGGATTGGACTACTTGAGGACTTATGCTGTAGGCTTAATGATGACTTGAATGCTATTTCTAGGTGGGCTTCTGAAAATGATCTCTGCCTAAATGCCAACAAATCGCTTATTCTTCCTATATCTTAGGATAAACTTGACTTTAACAAAATTCCGACAATTAGTCTTAATGGCAATAATATACAAATAGTTGACAAAGTGAAAAATTTAGGATTTTATATAAATTCAAAACTAACCTGCACTGACCGTGTGAATAACATTGTAAAAAGAATTTACTATACGCATAGGTGCCTGCGGTTAACGTCCAAATTTACCCCTACCCTGACCAAAACCAGACTTGTTGTTGAACTCGTGGCGTCAGTGGCGTAGTTGGTTAAAGTGCGTGGCCGCTATGTCAACGAACCTGGAGACCCAGGTTCGAACCCCAGCAGCGACAGAAAATTATTTGAATTAAAATAATTTTTCTGTACGGCCGCCACCTCTCTGCAGACAATGGCAAGCCTCAGAGAGTAACCAAAATGCCATGTAAAGCATCTTGAGAACAATAACATTTCGTTCGTCGCCGTTCGGAGTCGGCGTTAAACAAGTAGGTCCGGTTCTCGGTCAATTGTGTGTACAAACTTAATAAAACGCACAACACAATTAATCATAAGAAGCTAGGTCAAAGCCCTTTCAAGGACTGAAATGGCCAGTTATTTATTTATTTATTGTTCAACTCATTTTGCCTATCATTGCATACTCCCAGTAAGCTTACAGTAAATTGGACTCTCATTCTGAGCACAAAATTCTTGTGGCGTTTAATGACTTGACTAGATATATATTTAACTTAAGGCGTTTTGACCATGTCTCTGTTAAGAGTAAAGAAATTTTAGGATGCAGCCTAATAGGATATTTAAATGCAAGAAACTGTATATTTCTGCACAAGTTGATAATCAATATGACTCCAACATACCTGTACGAAAAACTTCGTTTCTGTGCATCGATTAGAACCTCAAATCTTATAATGCCTAGATACACTTGCTTACAATCCAAGCGGCTGTTTTTCATCAACGCCATCAAGCTCTGGAACTCGCTTCCCTCTAACATCAAAAATATTGTCAGCACGAGCAAATTTAAGTCATCCATCTTAACCTATTTCTCTAGCATTTAATTTTTCTTCCTCTTTCTCTTCCATTTCTGCTTCAATTACTTTCTCTTTTCCTTCTTTTGCTTAGATAAGTTAAGTCAAGTTTTTAATTTAAATGTGATTTTTTTTTCTCTCATTTTTTTAATTATTTCTGTTTTGATAAACTTTAATTTCTAGCTTTAAGATTTATTTTATTGTTTCTTGTTGATTATAATCATTATAATAATTATTATGTTTTTAAATTGTTGTACGCTAAAAGACCTTTATTGATCTTACTGTACTAATGCTTAAGTCCAATAAATACAAATAAATACAAAATACAACGTACGCTGGGATAATCCGCTGCTGCCACGTATTAGTGAAGCATGGAGTAAATGACGCACAGCTATTAAGAAAATAGTCGAAGTCAGGATATCTCGTCAATATTTCAAGATATTAACACCGAAAATAGTACAGCTGCATGTGTTTTTCGATGCCAGCGAGGTTGCATTGGCTGCAGTGGCATATTGGAGAGTGGTCAACGGTAAATGTGCAGTAGAAGTAACCTTTGTAAGTGCAAAGACAAAGTGTGCGCCGCTTAAGCCGATGGCAGTACCAATTCTCAAACTTCAATCTGCAGTATTGGGAGCGCGATTGATGAAGACCAAACTTGACGAGCATAATATCAAAATTGATGGGTGTTTCTGCTCGAGCGACTCGATGACAGTCATAAAATGGATTGGTTCAATAAGCTGTCGTCACAAACCGATTGTAGCACATCGAATAGCAGAGGTTTTGTCTTCGACTGAAGTTTCTAACTGGAGGTGGGTGTCAACACTTCAAAATGTAGCTGATGAGGCCACCCGACCTAATTACAACGCAGATTTTGGACCCAATTCACGATGGCTCAGTGGTCCTGAATTCTTATCAATGGGAGAAGAGTCATGACCTGTCAGACACGAAGACGCTGTTATACTGCAAGACGACGATGAAAAGCTGCACTCTAAATTCACACTACTTACCGTTAGTAACTATTTTATAGATTTTAATCGATTTTCTGTTTTTACTCGATTGAAGCGAACAATAGCATGGGTCTTACACTATGTGGATAAATGTAAAAAGTATCGAGTCTTTGATAGCATTAATGGGTTAACTGCCACCGAACTCGATGCAGCTGTGTTGGTGTTATGCCGTCAAGTGCAAGCCGAAACCTTCAGTAATGAGCTTAGTCTTCTTCGAGATGGGCGCTACCTACAAAAAAATTCTACATTGTATTTGCTCTTGCCGTATATGGGTGATGCGGGCATATTGCGTGTCAAAGGAAGAATTGATGTTGCTAGCTGGTTACCGATGGACACACGCAGGCCCATCATATTGCAGCGTGATCAATGGAAGTTTGCTAAGTATTGATTAATTTCAGATTAAATCATATTCAAAAAACTTAAATAAAATTTTAGATCTTATTTTTCTATCTAAAATAAAAATAAAAAATAACTGGCCATTTCAGCCCTTGAAAGGACTTTGACCTAGCTTCTTAGGATCAATTGTGTTGTGTGTGTTATTAAGTTTGTACACAATTGACCGAGAAATGGACATACAGGCTTAACGCCGACTCCGAACGGCGATGAACGAAATGTTCTTATTATCAAGAAGCTTTACATGAAATTTTTGATTACTCTCTGAGGTTTGCCATTGTCTGCAGAGAGGTGGCGGCCGTACAGAAAAATTATTTTAATTCAAATAATTTTCTGTCGCTGCTGGGGTTCGAACCTGGGTCTCCAAAGTTCGTTGACATAGCGGCCACGCAATTTAACCAACTATGCCACGGACGCCACATTCGAAGGCTATTCAAGTATACATTTCTTAAAAATAGGAAAATGCATATGCAAAAATTATGATAATTATTAATTCGCCAAATTTAAGGAATACGTTAAAACTATAATTAATACCACCAAAATTTAGACTATTGAGTAACAATCAAAAGTTTTGTGCTTTCTCGATTACAAGTTTAGCTTCGAATATCCTTCACACAGGACACTGTGGATAAAAATCGTGAATGGCATCGTGTTTAACAATATATTTTAAGTTTAAGCCTATACTTACCTTTGCTTTAAGACATTCGTAGTTTTTTTTATAAAAGTCAAAGCACTTTAAGATCGTTATTTTTTACTGTTTCCTCAAAAAACAACTTTGTCATTGCGGGACAGGAAGACATCCTTTTTTTCCCTAAAAGTTTTTTTGGGTGATCTTGACAACCCAATGCAACTTTTGAGACCTCTTAGAATACGATCTAAATTTTTCGATACGCCCTAGAGGGTATGGCAAAGTTAATATAGCCTTTGTTTAACGCAGTAATTCAAGGAATCGTTTGATATAGGTTTTATAAAAATCCGTCAAGTAGTTTAGGAGTCTATTCCAAACATACATACAAACAAACAAAAATATCATAAAAATATATCAAGAAGAAAAATTATAGAAATTGATCCTAGTGGGCGTGGATTAGGCCCACTGTACAATAACTGTACAACAACAACAACATAGGCAAAACAAATTGCAGCTACAGCACAGGGCAACGCACGCTGGTTGACCTACTTTTATTTATTATTAAGTTTGTTATTTTCATTTTATATGTATATTGTGAATTTTGCATGTTTTTTAATTGTTTACATTATTAATACCAAATAAGCAATATTTATCATGAATTTAGGTTTTGTCATTTATTGAAGTTAATGTTGAGTAATCAATACTTATTTTTGTTCAACTAAGCAATATGTTTTATATTTAAGCAGGTACAAGGAAATAATAAAGTTAGTTATTTATTTTACACTATTCATCAAGAGTCTTTTTTTTTAACTCTCTACATAAACAATACAGGTTCAAGTGCCTGTGTTTGTTAAGTGTTCAATCCAGAGCAATCCAAGTTCAAGTGCTTGTGTTTGCGCCATTGGAACGAAACAGTTTGGTGACCCCGACGTGATCGGAAGGATAACTGGTTCAAGTGCCAAGTATTCATCAATCCATTGATCACTCATCACACAGGCGTGATTCATTTTGGTGACCCCGAATATTAAGGATACGTTATCCTTCGACACCTTCAACAAGAAGGACACGCCACATCGATCAACACCTTCAAGGGTGCCACAAGAACACGCCACAGCGACCGCCGCAATCAAGGGTGCCACAAGGACACGCTACAGCGACCGCCGCATTCAAGGGTGCCACAAGAACACGCCACAGCGACCGCCGCAATCAAAGGTGAAACAAGGACACGCCACAGCGACCGCCGCAATCAAGGGTGCCACAAGGACACACCACAGCGACCGCCGCATTCAAGAGTGCCACAAGGACACGCCACAGCGACCGCCGCAATCAAAGATGCCACAAGGACACGTCACATCGATCGCCGCAATCAAGGGTGTCACAAGGACACACCACGTCGATCGCCGCAATCAAGAGTGCCACAAGGACACAAGGACACGCCACAGCGACCGCCGCATTCAAGAGTGCCACAAGGACACGCCACAGCGACCGCCGCAATCAAAAGTGCCACAAGGACACGCCACAGCGATCGTCACAATCAAAAGTACAACTAAAGTGCCACAAGAGGCACACTACAGCAAAAAATGTCAACATTCAACGCGTTATTGGAATTACAAATCAAGACTGGCGAGGAAATACAGCGGATTGTAACAATTTTCAAAAAGGATTCGGTTGGAAGAAAGTCGAACGCCGCATATTACAAAGAGCGGTTGCGTCAGCTCAACTTAGTTTGGGATGAATATGAAAAACGAGACAGCGAGTTGAGATGCAAGATCGACCAGCCAATGAATCACGAGTATTTCACAGATCACTATGATAAAATACGTAAAATAGCTGAATACCACATCGAGCTATTCAACACGGAAATCATACGATTTGAATCACAAGAGACATCAGGACTAAATACTGGTGTAAACAAACCTGGACCCAACCATGGGGCTGGTACAAAATCAGAGCAACAACAACATGATACGACAACTACTCAACATCAAGGCCTAATTCGAAAGATTGCAGCACGCATGACAGCTTTACGGCGATTGCTCAATTCACTAGCAGCTGCACAAGAAGAGGAGACATCTCAATTCTACAAGGTCAATATCCGCACCATAAATAAATTATGGAATCAACTTGAAGGCCTTCAGGATGAAGCATTGGAAAAACTGGAGGACCAAGCACCATTAGGTTTCGATCAAACTGAATTCAACGAATTAGGAGATATGGTGAGGCAACAACTGGTCAAACTCTCCATTAAGGAAGATCAGCTTCAATCAAGAAACACATCATTATCAACTTCAGGAAGATATCATCCTGCACAGACTACACTACCATTGCCAAAGGTGACAATTCCGAATTTCAACGGCGATTACCTAAAATGGCAGGAGTTCTGCAATATATTTAATCAAATGATAGACAAAGAACCATTACCACTAGTCTAATGGTATCTAAAATCAAATGTTTCGGGAGAAGCCGCAAAGCTCATCAGTCATTTGTCACTGACTGAAGAAAACTACAATGCAGCTTGGACGCTGTTGCAAGATCGATATAACAACAAACGAATCCAGGTTGGAGCCTTGGTCCAAAAATTATTAGAGCAACCTCTCGGTACATCAACAGCTGGTTGAGTAAAAAATCTACATGACACAACAAGAGAATGTTTGTTAGCTTTAAACAATCTCGGAGTAGAAACAACTTCCTGGGACCCACTCCTGTTGCACATACTGATTAAAAAATTATATAGAGCAAGATCAAAGGAGCTATTGAAAATCAATGAATTTTTGTCATTTTTGGAACTACAATTCCAATCAATGGAGTCGATTAGTTCCAAAGATAAATCGTCATGTACACAGGCAACGACTTGATCATTCACTACAGTTGCGACCACACAAAGGAATATAAATACGTACAGATTATGCAACATCAGCTATCGTCCATTGTATTTCTGCAAAAAATTTCTGCAATTATCTACACCAGAGAGACTGAATTGGGTGCAAAAAAATAAACTTTGTGTCAACTGTTTCAAGCTAGATCATACAGCAAAGAACTGCCCATCACGAACCTGCACTAAGTGTGACAAAAAACACAATTCACTGGTGCATCTAGAAGGAAGATGCGATGTCTCAAATGCAACAAAGGCAACTGATTCAAGAATAGCAGTCACATCAGCTGCAGCCAACACGATGCCAGCACGTAAAGGTTATGTCTTACTAGCAACAGCGAAAATAAAAATAACTGCGGCTAATGGAAGATCAGGTGAATTTAGAGCAATTTTAGACTCTGGTTCACAAATAAACATTATCTCTGAGCGACTCATCAGAAGGTTGTCCATCATTCCAAACGACGCATCACTCTGCATTGAGGGCATCGGAAAAGCAAAAAGCAGAGCCACACAACGGGTCAATGTCATGCTGCAATCTTTGGACAACAATTTTTCAACTCATTTGGAGGCATTCGTACTTCCAAACATCATTCCTTGTCAACCAAACAATAATCTTGATATTTCTAAATGGCCAATTCCTACCAACATTCAACTAGCGGATCCAGAATTTCATCAACCAGGAAAAATTGATATTCTGCTTGGTGCCGAGTTCTATTTCAAGCTAATATCCTCAGGACAAATCACGCTGTCACCTGACCTCCCAGTCCTACAAAATACATTTCTTGGTTGGATCGTTAGTGGAAAGATTGGTAACAACTCTGAAGCATCGGACACATTGACTTGTGCTGTTGGTGGTCAAGATACCAGTGATATAAATTTCTCATTGGAGGAAATGGTGGAGCAGCTGTGGAAAATGGATGAAGTAGAATCAAATGAAAAGGGCTTATCCCCGGCGGAGCAGCGATGCGAGGCACACTTTACTCAAAATGTTCGCATCAATGAAGAAAATCGTTTTGTCGTTAGACTACCGTTTCTTCAAACTACATCAGCATTGGGAGAATCAAAGGAAATGGCTTACAACAGATTCTTAAGCCTAAAACGTCGACTTCTCAAAAATGATATGGTTCGAAAACAGTATGTCCAATTCATGGAAGAGTACAAGCGATTGGGGCATATGAAGGAAGTTAATCTTGATTCTGTACTGACGCCTAATTATTTCATCCCTCATCATTGTGTACTAAAGCCAGACAGCACAACAACCAAACTACGAGTGGTATTTGATGCATCAGCCAAAACTTCGTCTGGCTACTCCTTAAATGATTTAATGTCCACAGGTCCAACAGTCCAAAGTGAATTATTCTCCATACTTCTTCGCTTTCGTTGGTCACGCTTTGTTTTTACTACGGACATTGAAAAAATGTATAGACAAATTTTAATACATCCAGAAGATCAGCAATACCAAATAATTATGTGGAGAGCTCATCCAACGACACCTGTAAGCTACTACCAACTCAACACGGTTACCTATGGCACTCGAGCAGCACCATATCTTGCCACAAAATGCTTGCAACGCATCGCAAACGAAAATATTAATAGTTTTCCACTAGGATCTCAGATTTTGCAAAACAATTTCTACGTTGATGATGGGCTTGGTGGATCAGACAGTTTGATAACAGCTATCGAAGCTCAACAGCAGCTCATACACATCTTGAAAAAGCATGGTTTCAATTTGCGCAAATGGTGTGCAAATCATTCAGCGCTCCTTCAGAACATTCCTCAAGATGACCAGGAAGTAAAATTAGATTTCAATAATACTAACAACGATTCATTTAATACACTTGGATTATTATGGCTACCAAAAACTGACCAATTTTGTTTTAAAGTAAGACTGGATCCAGTAAAGGTTGTCACAAAACGAGCGATCACATCTGATTTAGCTAGGCTGTTTGATCCATTGGGAATCGTTGCTCCAGTGATAGTAACTGCGAAGATGTTTGTTCAGGAACTGTGGCAATTAAAAATTAATTGGGATGATGCCTTACCAGCTGAATTACATACAAAATGGATAAAATTTCGCAGTGGCTTAAGTGATTTAGACGATTTAAAATTTTCACGTCACATTTTTAAAGGAGACATTCCAAGGACAATCCAAATTCACGCATTTTCGAATGCATCAGAGAAGGCGTTTGGCGCTGCAGTGTATATTCGTTCAGAATTTAGGGATGGGAGAATAATAGTGAAGCTTTTGTGTTCTAAATCACGAGTAGCACCACTTAAAATACAAACACTGCCTAGACTCGAACTATGTGCTGCAGTGCTAACTGCTCAACTGGTAAACCGAGTAAAGAACGGCCTTAATCTCAAGGAACATCAAACATTTCCCTGGACAGACTCAGAGATTGTTCTCTCATGGACTAACATTGATGGAACAATGGCGTCATGTCAGCTCAAAAAACAATTCAGCTGACATCCTGTCTAGAGGTCTGCAACCAAGTACTTTAGCCAATTGCAATCTTTGGTTTTATGGACCACTATTTTTACATGGAAAAGAAACTATGTGGCCACCATGATTCAACTCCGCATTGGCGATTTCAACCAACATGGAAAAGAAACGGAAACCTTCACCAGTAGCCAGCAAAAACATGGTGTTCACATTAACCAAAAACGACGGGCTACTAAATGAAGATTTTGTGTACAAAATTAACCATAGAAATTCATTCCGCACACTTCAAAGAATTATAGGATACGTTCTACGGTTCATAAATCACACCAGGTGCAAAAGAGAGCTAAGACAAACCCAAACGGTACTTACTCCCACCGAGCTTGATCATGCATTAACTGTCATTGTTAGAGCAATACAGACTTCTGATTTCAAGGATGAAATAACACATTTGAAAAAATACGTGGAATTCAAAAAGACTAGTCCATTTAGTAGTTTGTCACCATTTTTAGACGAAATGAACATTCTGAGAGTTGGTGGACGCTTAGAGGCATCGACATTACCATTCGATGCTAAGCATCAAATGCTGCTGCCATATAACGATCCTATAACAAAACTAATTTTGGTTATGTTACATAACGATAATATGCACTGCGGTCCACAGACTTTGCAAGCATTATCTACGCAGCGATTTTGGATAATCAAAGGAAAATCAATGGCAAGGAATGTCGTACAAGGTTGTGTTCGCTGTTCCAGAGCAAAACCAAGACTTTTTCAACAAATTATGGGCAATCTTCCAGCATCCAGAATAACTCAAGCACGACCATTTCTTAAAACTGGAGTAGACTTTTGTGGACCCTTCTGGATACATTAAAAAATTCGTGGTAAGAAACCGCATAAAGCATATATTGCCATATTCTGCTGTTTCGCTACAAAGGGTGTGCATCTAGAGTTAGTCAATGATTTGACAACCGAAGCCTTTATAGGATCACTAAAGCGTTTTACATCTCGACGTGGGCGCTGCGATACATTATACTGCGATAATGCCACCAACTTTGTCGTAGCCAAAAATAAATTGAAGGAATTAAACGACGCCATATTCGTAAATACTTCTCAGAAGAAAATCACCAAAACATGCAGCGACCGTGGAATCGAGTTCAAGTTCATACCACCTCGGGCCCCACACTTTGGCGGCCTATGGGAGGCGGCCGTGAAATCAGCAAGACATTTATTACTGCGAAGCGTGTCAACCGAATCCCTTACATACGAAGAGCTTGAAACTGTGATCATTGAGATTGAAGCCATCTTAAATTCTCGACCAATAACACAAATCCAACCACTTCCTGTAGAGTCTGACCCAACATCTGATCCAACATCGCCATCTCAACAGAATCATGAAGAAGAAGAAGAAGAAGAATGGATGAAATTCCAACTAAACGAAAGAAATTCTCCAACAATACACTGATCACAACTCTTGTAGTATCGTTACTGCTACTACCAATGATACTAGCAAATCCTGTCGGCATTAAAAAATTTTAAAATGGTCCTGGAATCTATTTTGAAGATGTTGGTACAGCACACTTGGCGACTGCCAAATGGAAAATTGTTGCATACTATGACCTTACTCCGTTCTGGGTTGAACTCGAAGCTTTCACTAATGGAACATTAGGCTGCTAATGGAACATTCAGGCTGCACTGCACTTGCCAAACATTTCCTGCACACAAGAAAGGAATTACAATTGGACAACGAGTTGTTAATAAGGCGACGCAAGACTAGAGCTGCTTTAGACATTGTCGGAAACATAGCCAATACACTGTTTGGTGTTCTTGATTCTGATTATGCCAAGGAAATGTCAAAAACAATTAGCCAAGTACAGAATAACGAAGAGCAGATGGTCAACATTCTTAAGAAGCACACCTCCATTATTGATTCGACAATTAATATAATAAAGCAAACCGAAGTCAGCACAAACACAAGAGTAAGTATGATACAGGAGGAACTAGCTGCACTTGAAAATGCAATCAACAAACTGAGACACAACGAAGATGCCAAGTTCTTATGTCATTAGGACTACAGTTGTCTCTCATAGCTACTAACTTACAACAGATCCAAACTGCCATTCTAAATGTCCTCACCGCTACCCATCACGGCAAAATAAGCCCATTGCTATTATCTCCTCAACAACTAAGCGATGAGATAATCGACATAAAAAACAACTTGCCACCATCAAAATAGTTGCCAATCGGAAAAGATGACCTGTTGCATTTTTACAAATTAATGACATCAGAAGGAGGAAGAGCAAATAATTATGTTATATTTGTGATAAAATTCCCACTAATGGATCAGGAACGTTTCAAAATTTTTCGAGTTATACCAATTCCTACCACAATCAACAATACTTTGATAGCAATTAAGGCAGATACCGAACTTATGGCCACAAACCTTCACAGGGACCATTACTTCTCGATGAGTTTCACTGAACTCGAAGCATGCCTTGTAATAACTGCATCAACTTATCTTTGTTCAAATAAACAATCCATGTTTAACAAGGGATCAAATGCCTTCTCTTGCGAATTCAATTTGTTAAAAAATAGAACATCGGCAGATTGTAAACACAACAATTTACATGATGATTTCGTATGGACTCAACTGAACCACAAAAATCAATGGATCTACGGGACTAAGGAAACTAATCAAATGAGCGCTGTATGCGGAACCAATGCTTTTCAAATAAAAATAGAGGGATCTGGACTACTATCACTAGATCCAGAGTGCATAATAAAACATAACGTCATAACCATTCAAGGACATTTTGTCATCAAAAGCACCATTCATTCATCTTACGCAAAACATGGCAATCTAACAGCAGTCGCGTTTCCCAGCGAAATCAGGAAGATCTTCAACTCTTCTTCCGATTCTACAGCAAAAAGCCTGGAACAACTTACAGCTCTACAAAATGTCTTGAAGTCAGGAAAGAGTTCAGAGCTTCCAGAACTGGCGCTGTCTACCAACATTCATCATTACGCAATCAGCTATACAGCCCTTATTATATCAATTATAATAGCAAGCTGTATTATCTGGCAAATAAAAACTGGTGCGCTTAAAAAGAAACAACCCATCATCATAAAGCCAATACCAAGGCCAAGACGACACCTGTCCGAATCTGTATAGTTGAATGCGAGCATTCAACGCGCGGGAGAATGTACAATAACTGTACAACAACAACAACATAGGCAAAACAAATTGCAGCTACAGCACAGGGCAACGCACGCTTATTGACCTACTTTTATTTATTATTAAGTTTGTTATTTTCATTTTATGTGTATATTGTGAATTTTGCATGTTTTTTAATTGTTTACATTATTAATACCAAATAAGCAATATTTATCATGAATTTAGGTTTTGTCATTTATTGAAGTTAATGTTAAGTAATCAATATTTATTTTTGTTTAACTAAGCAATATGTTTTATATTTAAGCAGGCACAAGGAAATAATAAAGTTAGTTATTTATTTTACACTATTCATCAAGAGTCTTTTTTTTAACTCTCTACATAAACAATCCAGGTTCAAGTGCCTGTGTTTGTTAAGTGTTCAATCCAGAGCAATCCAAGTTCAAGTGCTTGTGTTTGCGCCACTGGAACGAAACACCCACCAAATGGCGTAAAACGTGCAGTGTTAAAGAATTTTCAATACAATTTCAATTTTCATCCAATTTTTTTTTCTTGATTTTTACAAACAAAAATATAAAAAGTCGATAGCTATTTGAATTTGTATTGAAAATTCTTTAACACTGCACGTTTTAAGCCATGACTTCTGAACCTTTCAAGAGCACACTTTAATTTTATATCGTTGGAAAGGTATTGAAACGTACACAAAACCAAAATAAAGAAACTGAAAAAATATTATATTTATTTTATTTATTTATTTCAATTCAGTCAATGAACATAGTTCTTACAGACTAGCAATAAATATAACAATATGATAAAAGAGAAAAGAGCATAATATATTATATAAAAATTAATTAAAACTAACAATTTTGTAAATAGTAATACATCAAAAATTACAATTCAATAATTGCTTCATTGCACATTTAGGAACAGAGAAATCAACATTACACTTAGAAACTAATAAGTTAAAATTTGATAATGGAGGAGAATTCATAGCATAATTTGTTCTGCGTGTATCTAAATAGAATACATCCGAATTTCTTAAAGTTCTTGATGGAACATTAAAATTTATTTGTTCAAGCATCGCGGGACAATCAATAGCCCCCGATATAAGATCCGAGATAAATAAGAGTGAAGCAATTGTACGTCGATTTTGAAGAGATTTTAGATGTATGAGTAAACATCGCGCATTATAAGACGGAAAAGGGTCTTCAAAATGAAGAGCTCTAAGGGCAAATCGAATGAATTTCTTTTGTACGCGTTCAAGACGTAAGATATGGGTATCGTAAAAAGGACTCCAAGTGAGAGAAGCCTATTCCAGCTTTGACCGAACTAATGAAGTATAGATTGCTTTTAGAGTGTAAGCATCTAAAAAATTTGAGCTATTTCGTCGAAGAAAAGCTAATAAAGCATAGGCTTTGGGAATAATGTAATCCAAGTGGCCTACAAATGAAAATTTAGCATCAAACATTACGCCTAGATCCTTAACTTCCTTAACACAAATTAGCGGAAGGTTAGACAATGCGTAAGAGATGGGTCTGGGGCTATTTGACTTAGAGTACGTGGCATAAAAACATTTATCAATGTTAAGACATAGTCGGTTTTTAACGCATCAATTATAAACAGCATTAATGTCAGACTGCAATAAGAATGAATCCGACATATTATTAATTTTTAGAAAAATTTTGAGATCATCTGCAAAAAGTAAACATTTAGAGTGCAAGACAACATTTGTTACATCATTGATGAATAATATAAATAATAGCGGCCCCAAAATACTTCCTTGCGGAACTCCAGATGTCGCTATAAACGCAGGGGAGTTGAAATTTTAAATTTTTACAAAACTTTTTCTATTAATCAAATAAGAGCTTAGCCATTTCAGGACTTTAGAATGGAGACCGAGCTTAGCCAATTTATTAATCAATGAAGAATGTGAAACTTTGTCGAACGCTTTAGAGAAATCCGTGTAAGCGGAATCAACTTGACAGCCTGAGACAAACGCTGAAATGCAATATTCTGAGAAGCTAGCAAGATTAGTTACCGTGGAGCGACATGGAACAAAGCCATGTTGAAACGGTGAAATTAGACTTTTCACTGCAAAAAATAATTTTTGTTTGACGATATATTCAAAGAGCTTGGACGATGTTGAGAGTTTTGAAATAGGCCTATAGTTAGCAATATTATTTTTGTTGCCAGTTTTGAAAATTGGTGTAATCGATGAAATCTTCCAATCAGATAAAAATATACCCGCATCAAGGGATTTATTGAAAATTAATTTAAGGAGTTTAACAAGGGATAGGCAGCAATTTTTAAAAAGAAAAGCGGAAAACCCATCAATATCAGACTTCATGGAATATTTCAGATTACGAATACCATCCATAACGTCAAGGTCATTTAAAGTTAAGGAACCCAAATCAATGGAATGAAAAATTTCACAATCATATTCACCAGCGTAGTCAGTGATTGGTTCAAAATTATTCAGAAAATATTCGGCAAATAAATTGACAGTTTCTTGGCCAGAATTTGATGTTTTATTCATATAAAACATAGAGTTAGGAATATGAGATGTTTTCCTTTTTGAATTTAAGTAACTCCAAAATGCTTTAGAGTTTGATATAATATTTGTCTCAACTTTCAGAATATATTGCTTATAGAGATAATTGTTTAGAAAATTAAATTTTCTCATAAAATGACGATATTTATGAAAAAAATAAATATTTTTAGTGGCAAGGTACTTCTTATAAAATTTATTTCTGCAATTTTTTAACTTAATTAGCCCAGGTGTATACCAGGGAAGTTTTAATGATTTCCTTATAATGCGCGGAATACAGTGCGCGGAATACAACGCAAAGTCTATGCGTTTAACTCAACGCTCATGGATTGCTTTCTTAAATCAATTCCTCAACGAAAAGCCTCTATAATTTCTGGCCCCGTATGGTATACCAATGAATTACGAAAATTGAGAAACTTGAAAACTAAATATTATAAAAAATATCAAAAAACACATAATATATGTGATATTGCACGTTATACTTCAACTAAATATAGTTACCAACAGTTGTGCAAGCAATCCTATAACATCTACCTCACAAAAGTAAAATTAAACATTAAGTCTGATGCAAAATCATTCTGGAGCTTTGTTAACACAAAACGCAAAATTGATTCATATCCTTCTTTTATGAAATACAATAATGTGGAATCCGATAATGACAATAGTATCTCCAACCTTTTTGCTGATTTTTTTAAGTCGACTTATTCATTATCTTCTTTCAATAAGGGCAGCTATCCCCATTATGTTCAATCTGGTGATATTTGTCTCCCAATAGTTGATATCAGTACAGTTCTAGCCTTCTTAAGAGATCTTAAATCTTCTTATAAAAGCGGTCCCGACAACATACCCTCATGCATATTGAAATACTGTTGCGAAGAATTAGTAACGCCTATCACTTTACTTTTTACTTCTTCTTTAAAATCTTGTTATTTTCCAGCTGCATGGAAATCTTCATTTATTATTCCGTTGCATAAATCTGGTAACAGGTCTTTAATTGATAATTATCGTGGAATTGCTAAATTAAGTACTTTGCCCAAACTTTTTGAGGCAATTGTTACATCACAATTATCACATAGTGTAAAGTCTTTGATGTCTCCATGTCAACATGGATTTCTTTCTGGAAAATCGACTGTCACTAACCTACTTGAATTTACATCTAAGACCATAGAGAATTTTGGAAAAGGTCTTCAGACAGATGTCATCTATACGGATTTTAGTAAGGCTTTTGATGTTGTAAATCACAAACTCTTAATTTTAAAATTATCTCTTATCGGATTTCCCATACAGCTGCTGAGGTGGATTGAATCGTATCTCAGTAATAGAACTCAATCTGTTTTATTTAAACTCGTGAAATCTTACGAGTTCCCGGTTACCTCAGGAGTGCCTCAAGGGAGTCACATCGGGCCTCTTCTCTTTCTACTTTTCATAAATGATTTGCCAACTATAATAATGCATTCTAACGTCTTGATGTACGCTGACGACGTCAAACTATTTCTTTCTTACAAAAATGAAAATGACGCCAATTTCTTACAAATTGACATCAATAATCTTTATAACTGGTGCAAAATGAATCATATGAATCTCAATATGAAAAAATGTAAGCACATGTCCTTCTCGCGTAAGCCATGGCTTAGAAGCACGTACAAAATCTGCGATTACACATTAGAATCTCTAGATAGTTTTCATGATCTTGGAGTTACCATGGATCCTAAACTTCGCTTTCATATTCATATAACTAAAATAATAAATAGAGCAAATAGTACCCTAGGATTTATCAAACGATGGGCAAAAGAGTTTAATGATCCTCTTATTACGAAATCTTTGTTCACTTCACTGGTGCGGCCTATCTTAGAATATGCCTCAATTGTATGGTGTCCACGATATGGTTGTTACATTGACGACATTGAATCAGTTCAGAAAAAATTTCTTCTGTTCTGCTTAAGCAATTTGTACTGTAGAACTCACTTTCACCTTCCACCTTATGAATATCGATTACAGCTATTAAATCTTCCTACTTTAAAAAATCGGAGAACTATGCTTAATGTTAGCTGGATTGTTAAACTTCTGTATGGATTTGTTGACAGTCCATATTTATTAAGTAAAATTTACTTTAATATTCCTATTCGTCCTAGAAGATCTTTTGAGTTACTTTACATGAACTTTTGTAGAACAAACTACTTGCAAAATGAACCGCTGAGAAGTGCTTGTGGTGACTTTAATTTTGTTTCAGATGTAATTTCTTTAAATGAATCCATATACTCAATTAAACTTAAAATTCTAGATTATCTCCAGTACCGAGGTTGATTTGGATTATGCTCTCCCAAGAATACTTTATTTTTTCCTGGCTATGTGTGGTAATACTAATAAGCTGATTTAATTTATGATTATCCAGAGCGAGACCACGTCCGTCTCGCCTGGCATATGCCGGAGGTAGACCCCGTCCGTCTACCCTTGCATATGTGAGCTTTGCTCTAATCCCTATTTACATGAATCTACATACATCAGAATAGTATTTGATTATCAGCCTCATATATGGGAGCGATGCTCTAATCAATTGATATAGTAAATCTCAAGATGTGCTCTGGAATATGCTACTTCACGTCATACCTGGAATTTTACACCAAGCTGATTAAATTCAAACATGATTATCCAGAGCGAGACCATGTTCCGTCTCGCCTGGCATATGCCGGAGGTAGACCCCGTCCGTCTACCCTTGCATATGTGAGCTTTGCTCTAATCACTGTTTCTACACACATTATAGAACTTGGTTATCAGCCTCACATATGTGAGCACTGCTCTAATCAATTGATCAATTAATATCAAAATGTTGATCCGGAATATATACAATTTATTTTTACTATTATATATAAAATCTGAAATCCTTTAAATTAATTATCAAATGTATAATGAAATCTATAGTATTTAAGTTAATCAAACAAATTGTTGAATTTTTAAAAATGCTATAAAGCTTTAGGGTTTAGCATTTAAATAAATAATAATAATAATAATAATACAATTATTTTCGTAATCGTAATCGCAATTTAAAAGTTATGAGTAAAATTTCACATTTTCAAAGAAAAAAAATAAAATTAAATAAAAAAAATATAAAAAATTAAAACCCGAAAAAACTTGTTACGCATTATATGAATGAATATTGATATTAAGAAATTTTATAAGGAAAATCATATGAAAAGCAAATGAACAAATATATGTCTAGTAAAAAGAATTATTTGCTGCACAATTGAGGTGCTTTAAATTTTAAAGCTGTTGGGCTTTCAGAGAATTTTCTTTTCTATATTGTACAATCTCAAATCAAATATTTCTAATTGAACTTTTTACTTAAACAACGGCGATGTTAATTGCTGGTTAACTGTACTAACTGTCAAGCTGAGGTTTTTTAATATTCCACTGAAATTTAGAATAAGCTTTCAATTTTAAGTAATTTATCGGAAACTGTTTAATGTTTACAGTGACATTTAAATAATGATAAATGCCTAACTTGCATTTTACCGAATTAAAGAAAATTGAAGAAAAATCTGTTACATAACCAAGAGGGTTTTACAGAAACGACCGATTTCAAGTAAAGAAAGTAAAATTAAGGAGTATACTGAATTAATTCTTACCCACTACAACGATATTCTCCAATATTTATCAATTCATATAAACCAAGTGGAAGAAAATGATAAAACAAACAGTATATAGGAAAACAGAAAAAATGCAAAAATATTTTGTTAAATTGTTTGACAAGGCTTAACTGTAGGGTCAAAATACCTAATGAATCAAGTTAAATTTTGGTTAATATTGAAATTTTAAAGGAGGTAGATACAGACGAGGAGTAAGTAGAATCCAACTAACATTGACAAAATTAACAAAATGGATTTTCTCTCCTTGTGTATAATTTCAATAATATGTAAAAATTGGACTCTGATGTTATTTCCACCTTATTGACTGAGCAGTATGCAATTAGTTAGCACAAAAGTATATGGACTTATTAAGCTTTCGGATTGATATTGACTTCTAGCTCAATCCAAATCTATATTGGTCGGAAGTTTTGTTTTTCTTTTTTGATTCAATGTCCCACTTTTTTTTATTTATTATCTAATATATAAAATTCTTCTGTCACGGTGTACGTAATCGAACTCCTCCGAAACGGCTCGACCGATTTTTGTGATCCTTAGCGAGGATATTAGTCAGGGGGGAGAGTCGGACAACATCTATTTTTCATCCCCCTAAAATAAGGGGGCGTGGCACCTCCCATACAACCCAAATCTACGGTAGCGAATAGCTCTGAAGTTATAGGTCGCATAGCATCGGAATTCGGTGTTCTACCTCAATTTACAAGAGCCGTTCCACAGGTAAAATTTTATGGGCGTTGGACGTGGGGCGTGGCACTTTTTCAGCAGACCAAATTTTCGGTATAACTTTCGAGCTATAAGTCACACATTAATGCAACTCGGTTAGAACGTTCTATTTAGTTGTGTCTTTCGACTGGCAAAATTGAGCAAGTATAGGCCAAAGGGGTGTGGCACCGCCCATACAATTCAAATTGATGATATCGAATAGCTTTGGAACTAAATGCCGTATAATAATGAAATTCAGTACGGAGTTGCCACTTGGTGAAATATTTCTACTATAAAACTGGGATGGGCTTTGGAAAAGGGGGTGTGGCCCCGCCCATACACTTTAAATTTTTGATATCAGATAGCTTTGGAACAAAAAGTCGTATAACAACGAAATTCAGTATGGAATTACTATTGGGTGATATCCATCAACTAGAAAACTGAGACGTCATTGAACAAGGGGGTGTGGCTCCGCCCATACAAGCCAAATTTGCGATATCGAATAACTTTGGAATTGTGGGTAGCATAGCCTCGAAATTTGGTTATCAATTTCCACGAGTCTTTCCAGTTAGAGATAGAGATAGAGATAGAGATACAGACAGAGATAGAGATAGAGATAGAGATAGAGATAGAGATAGAGATAGAGATAGAGATAGAGATAGAGATAGAGATAGAGATAGAGATAGAGATAGAGATAGAGATAGAGATAGAGATAGAGATAGAGATAGAGATAGAGATAGAGATAGAGATAGAGATAGAGATAGAGATAGAGATAGAGAT
Source organism: Pherbina coryleti (assembly GCA_943735915.1). NCBI lineage: Eukaryota > Metazoa > Arthropoda > Insecta > Diptera > Sciomyzidae > Pherbina > Pherbina coryleti. The sequence continues at coordinate 120,030,308 of OX030949.1, forward strand.
AGAGATAGAGATAGAGATAGAGATAGACATAGATATAGAGATAGAGATAGAGATAGAAATAGAGATAGAGATAGAGATAGAGATAGAGATAGAGATAGAGATAGAGATAGAGATAGAGATAGAGATAGAGATAGAGATAGAGATAGAGATAGAGATAGAGATAGAGATAGAGATAGAGATAGAGATAGAGATAGAGATAGAGATAGAGATAGAGATAGAGATAGAGATAGAGATAGAGATAGAGATAGAGATAGAGATAGAGATAGAGATAGAGATAGAGATAGACATAGAGATAGAGATAGAGATAGAGATAGAGATAGAGATAGAGATAGAGATAGAGATAGAGATAGAGATAGAGATAGAGATAGAGATAGAGATAGAGATAGAGATAGAGATAGAGATAGAGATAGAGATAGAGATAGAGATAGAGATAGAGATAGAGATAGAGATAGAGATAGAGATAGAGATAGAGATAGAGATAGAGATAGAGATAGAGATAGAGATAGAGATAGAGATAGAGATAGAGATAGAGATAGAAATAGAGATAGAGATTGAAATTGAGGTTGAGGTTGAGGTTAAGGTTGAGATTGAGATTGAGATTGAGACTGAGTTTGAGATTCAGATAGAGATAGAAATTATTTCCGTTACGACAGCAACGCGTCGGGTACCAGCTAGTAATTTATATGAATTTGATGAGTATAATTTTTAGTTCACATCAAGGGCGTAGGCAGGATGAAAATGAAGGGGGAAAGACCTTATAAATTTCTTTTTACCATATTTATTTATTTATTTATTTATTTACAAAGTTAATACTAATTATAAAAAAATTGAGAATTAACTTAAGATAGCTATGGCGACTAAGGCCTTAAGCTTGATAAGACTTAGAGGTCTAGTGGTATGTACATATAGTTTAATGTAATAGTTATATATAAGAGAAAATTTATGTTAAGAAAAAGCAGTAATTCATGTAGATCATAGTGATTACAGTGGTGATTTACAGGTGAAGAAAGGATAAATATGTGATATTTCTTGGTTGTGTTGTGTGTAATTGATATACGTAGTTATTTAATTATATATAAATAATATCTTGATTATAATAAATGGTAGAGGTTACATTGTTTTAGGTATTTGATAATGTTGATAATATTTTCTGGAGGAGGATTTGATAGAGTTGATATTGGGTTGGAATTTGGAAATATTTGTCTTCTAATGTTTTCAAAGTGTTGGCAGTCGGAGAGAAAGTGCTGGATGGTTTTTATTGTGTTGTTATTGCAGAATGTACATTGAGGAGATATGTTTTTGTTTATATAGTGTTCGCGGGTTAGTTTGGAGTGTCCTAATCGTATACGTTCTAATTTGATTAAGTCCAGTCTGTTGAATAGGGTGGTATGATCGAACTTAAGGAAATTGTTAATGTTAGTTTTGTTATTATTGATATATTTATACCATTGAGTTGTGTGAGTCTACTCAGATAAATTATTTTTATCGTAGAATTTTTTCAGATACTTAAGAATGTCTTTTTGGTTGTGGTTGGGAGTTGTTATGAGAGGAGCTTTTGATGCAGCTTTGGCAGCTTTGTCGGCAAATTCATTGCCTGTAATCTGTGTGTGCCCGGGGATCCAAATGATGAGGATTTTAGGGTAGTTTTTTGTAAGGATTGTTCTGATGAGTTTAGGGTAGTAATTCTGATTTTCAGTATTTAATATTGCTTCAGTTGCTGATCGTAAAAAAAAAAGGTCTGTGCATATCACGAAGTTACCTTTTTTTCCTTTTATATGGTATAAGCCTTCGAGGATAGCGATTATTTCTGCTGAAAATACTGAGCTATAGTGCGGAAGATGAGCAATTCTAATGATGGAGCTGGTGGTGGTTACGCTAAACGTAATGTTATCGTTGGTTTTAGATCCGTCAGTATATATGAAGTTGTAGTTGGAAAATCTTTCTTGAATTTCACGGAAACCTTGTTGGAACACGGAGGCAGGTGTGGTTAGTTTGATTGATTTCGTTAGGTCTGTTATTATGGAGTCTTTTTTGAAACATGCTGGGGGAATGATTGGGTCTGGATTTTTTAATGGGTTAAATGGTATGTTTATTTCTTTGCATAGGAGATGGCCCTGTATAGCGCTGACTGAATTTTGGGAGATTTTTTTGGATTTGATGGCTTTATTGACAATATTATGTAAGGGTGAATCGGAACTTTGTATGCATGATTTGAATAATTTAGATAGATTCAGGTTTCTCCTAATCTCTATGGGTTTTATGTTGGCTTCAAAAAGTAAATTGTTGATGGGGGTGCTTCTGAATGCACCGAGTGCAAATCTTATTGCTGAGTGGTAAATTGTTTTTAATTTGTTTAAAGTTGATTTAGGGGCATGCCCAAAGAGATATATCCCAAAGTCTATTTTAGACATAATTAGAGAATTAACAATGTTTATTAAGGTAACTGTGTTACAGTTGAATCGCTTGCTTGCGAGGCATTTTATTATGTTTAATCGTTTGGAAAGGGATGTTGTTAAGTGTTCTATGTGAGAGTTCCATGTGTATTTTTTATTGAAGTGGATACCAAGAATTTTTAGAATGTCAACCTTAGTTATTGTGAAGTTGTTGGATACTATGTTGCAAGAACAGCTCACTTTGCGGCAAATGTGTAAGTGTTTGCACTTAGCTATGGATAGCTGAGCGCCAGAATATTCGCACCAGTTGAGAATGTGGACGTCGTTTTTTTATTGAGTGTTTTTGTTATTATGAAATCATCAGCAAATGCGCAAAATTGGTATTGCTTATGAATTGAAATAGCATTGCATAATTTGTTGTATGCGATTAGGAATAGGATTACCGATAAGGGTGATCCTTGAGGTATGCCATTGTGTAAGTTTTGCGTGTTTGAGACTGTTCCTCCTATTCGTACCTGGATTTTTCTTTTGGATAGAAATTTGAGAATGTAATTGACCATATGGCTTCCGAGTTTCCACTTTACAACTTCATCGATGATTGAATGTACACCTACTTTGTCAAACGCTTTGGCGAAATCTAGTGAGATTAGAGAAATATGTTTTTTAGTGGATAAGGCGTTTGATATCAGGTAGTCTAGAGTGACTAGAGAGTCGGATACAGTTTTTCCTTTTTTTAACCCAATTTGGTGTCTGTTGATGAGTTTGTTGACTGAGACAAACCACCACAGCCTGTTGGCAATTATTTTGTCAAGTACTTTGGAACAACAGGGGTTTATGGATATAGGACGATATGATGTTATTATGGTTTTGTCATGTTTTGGTTTGAGGATAGGTATGATCAAGCTTGTTTTGTATGCTTGTGGGATATATTGTTTGAAGATGTTGTTGTATAAATCGACTAGTCTCTTTTTTGTATGCGGTGTAAGGTTCTTTATCATTGGGTAGGAAATTCGGTCTGCTCCTGGTGTTTTACCTTTAAGTTTGTTTAAGGCGTTTTCCAATTCGATCAAGGTTATGTTATCTTCAATTAAGGATGCAGTTGCGCAACGAGTGTAGGAATAGGCTGTTGTGTTTGTTGTTGATTTCATTGACTGGAATAATTTTGGAAAGTTTTCATCAGATGATTCATCGGACCAAAATTTAGAAAAGCTGTTTGCTATCAGGGATTTATCAGTTATTAAAGAATTGTTGTAGTAAGGAGAAGAGATACAGTGGATGTTTTGTTTTGTTGATAGGCCGCATAAATGTCTTATGTTGGTCCAAGTTTTTGATGTTGGCGTTGTGGGGTTTATGTCTCCTGTAAAAGTTTGTAGGGATTGGAATTTCGATAGTTTTAGCTCGCGCTTGAAGAGGGCATTAGATCGCCTATAGTTTATAATATTATCAGTTGAAATTTGTCGTCTTAAGATGTACCAGTATTTGTTTCTTTGTTTCTTTAGTATTTCCAGTTTTTATTCCACCAGGGGACGGTTTGTTTGTGTGTAAGAGAGGATGATTGTGGGATGGACTCGTGGGCACTTTGTATGATAATCCGATGAAGGTTTTCTGCTTCTTTGTTGATGTTCCTACTTATTGGTCTTGTTAAATTGTTTTTGTCAAGGCAGTTTTGGAAAAGATCCCAGTTTGCAAGATTTATTTTAAAATAGGGTCTAGTTTTTTGGACTATATTAGATTGGGTGTTAAAAAGAGTAGTTATAATTGGAAAGTGGTCACTACCGAAGAGCTGTTTTTCAATTTTCCATTGAGCTAGGATTGCTAAGATTGGAGAACACATTGTAATGTCGATGTGAGTGAAAGTGTGATGCGTGCTATAGTGTGTTGGTGAGCCATCATTAAGGGTGATTAGCTGAGAGCGATCAATGAATTTTGAGATAATATTTCCTCTTTTATTGTTGGTATTTGATCCCCATTTTTGGTGCCAGCTGTTGAAATCTCCAGTAATAACACATGGATGAGAGAATGAGTTGGTTAAGTTGTCGAGGGAACGGGTGTTGAAGGGTTGGTTTGGGTGTATGTAGGCTGAGATGATTATAAACTTATTGTTTGATGTAATGAGAGCTGCAGTAGCGTCTATGTCAGAGTGTAAAGTTATTTCTTCATGTTGTATTGAGATATGAATAAGTAGTGCGACGCCTCCGAAGGTTCTTTGGGATGAATTGACAGAGCACATTTTGTAATTGATTGGGATGGGAATGTTATGAGATGATTGAAGATGGGTTTCTTGTAGTGAAATGATTTTTGGGGAATATTGCTTAATAAGGATAAGAAGTTCGTTATAATTGTTACAATAGCCTTTTATATTCCATTGGAGTATATTAAAATTCATTGTATTGTTAATTTAAGACATGTGATACAGATTTAGTAAAGATTACGTATAAGCAATATATGTATGTAGTGTAAAAGTTAAATTAGTTGGTCTATTGACATGTCTTCTAAGTTTTCTTGATCAGAGTTGATGTCCGGTATTTTGATGGCTTGGCAAACGGCAGGTTTATTGTTGTTGTGTTTTGCTTTTAGCTGTGTTTTGAGGCAGTTGGTGATATTGCGGGGGAAAATCTTTACTTTTGTGTCTGAAATTGGTAGGCATGCTAGGTTACGGGCGGGACACGGTGGAGGAAGTAATTTTGATGTCGAGGGAGCGGTAGAATCAGGTATAGTAGTTTTCTTGGGAGGGGGTAGGGGTGGAATTTCGGTAGTTGGTTCAGTGAAATCTATGTTGTTAGAGGGTGGAGATGCAACTGGAGTCCTGAGAGCAGAAGAGTATGAGTTACTCGTTATGTGCCTTTCTTCATAGATTTTGTTAGCGGTTTTGTTGTCGACTTTTTGTAAGGTTTTGATTGCTTGGAGCTCTTTATGTTTTTTAAAGATTGGACAGTTTTTGTTGAAGGCGTTGTGGTTGTTGTTGGTGATTTTGTTTTCTGTACAGTTGATGCATGATTGCTTGTTGCATTCTTCATTGAGTTCGATGTTAGTGTGGTCATCATTGCCACATTTGTGTAATGCCAAAATTTGTGTATATGCCCAAATCGTAAGCATTTGCTACATCTGAGAGGTAACGGTATGTATGGTCTCACAAATATTTTTTCATAACCAATGTTTATATCGTTTGGAATTGAGGGATTAGCAAATGTAAGTATTATTAAACCAGTTTCTATTAGTTGATTTTTGTCTTTTTTTATTATTTTTTTAACTTCAATGATGTTTTGATTTTTTAATTCATTGAGAATTTCTTCGTCTGGAATGTCGTGAAGGTCATTCGATTATATAACACCTTTGGCACAATTAAGAGATTGGTGTTCGGTTACATCAAGGTAAATAGTGGATGTAATTGCAGTAAGTTGAATGAGTTTGCTTGCTTGTGTTAGGTTTTTTGTTTTTATGAGAATGGATCCGTTTCGTAATTTTTTGCATGACTCTACCTCTCCTCCGCAAGTAGTGTCAATTGTTTTTTTGATTAAAAACGGAGATATATTAGCCAGGGTATCATCGTATTTTTTCTACTCATTATTAGGTATTTTGGTCCGGGTGATATTATTTTAAGAAATTTAGATTTGTCGAATTGCAGTTGGGGAAATTCACTGGTTCTTTTAGCACTTGTATTGTTGTTAATTCTATGAGCTGCCGAAGCAGCGTCGGGAGGTTCGTTCATTTTGACGGATGCCAAACGAATTACCGCGTGGTTATAAAGTTTGGGGGAGAAAAGTTACACACAATACACTGATTTTTTATTAAAAGTTAGAATTTCTTTAGGCTGAGTGATGTTTTTGTTTTTTGAATAGTTTATTTTAATAATTATTTGTATTTTGTTGGTTTTTTATTGATTTTGGGGTAGTAGATTGATTTTTATGAGACGATCGATCGCACGTAGATGTTGACTCGTCAAGAGAAAGCACGCGAAACCATATCTTTTATATATCTTTCATATCTTTACCATATCTTTTTACCATATCTACACAAAATTACGAAAAAAACAATCAGATATTCAATTTTGTGACTTTCGATTCAAATATCTCCGCTGCTTTTTTATATATTGTGTTAAATTTTTTTTGTCCTAAAGCTTCATCAAAATACTATGAAAACTTTATTGCAAAAATACCGTTAGTTGAGTTAATATATTTTAAATATTTTTTTCAAAAAAGGTCTGAAATATTGGAGTTTTCCTCAAAAACAGACTCAAAAATTATTTTTGTTGTAAAAATAATTTAAACTCAAATTTTCAACTTTTTAACTCTATTTAAAAGTTATAACATTTGTAAGTAAAATTTGTTTCAATTTTACGTAAAAATTAAAAACCATTTTTGTGATTCAAAAAGCAAGGCCTACCCCTAGATTTTTTCGAACAACAGTTTTTTTTCCAATATTGTGGTTTTATAATTTTGAAAAAAATAAACAAGCTAAAAAATTAATTTATTAGAAAAAATTATCTAAGTATCTCTTGCCAATCAAAAGTTATAGCCAATAATGTTTATCCAAAATATATATACAAAAAGCAAAACGCTTTCTGTGTGATGGCTGGAAACTTCAAAATTACTTAGCCGATACAGCTGAAATTTTGACAGTACATTTTTTTCAAGTACGAGATGGCTTAAATTTCTGTCAAACCCCCTTTTACCGCCCACAAATCAATAAAAATGCTATATTTCCTACGGTTTTCGTCGATTGGGCTACATTTTGGTAATTTAGTTATGCTTACTGTCGACAACTGTACTAAAACAGGGTAATGTCCATCTACTAGAAAACTGGGATGAGCATTATATAAGAGGGTGTGGTTCCGCCCATACAATTAAAATTTGTATTATCGAATAGCTTTGAAAGTAAAAGTAGCAATACTTACATACAAACTCAAAATGGAGTTACTATTTGGTGATCTTCTGCTACTGGGAAACTGTAACGGGCAGTGGAAAATAACAGTGGTGTCAACCTATGAGTCTAAGAAAAGTTTTGAATACACCTATTATGTTCCCATATAGTTGCAGGGTGCAGCAACGCGCGCCGGGAAAAGGCTAGTGTATTATAAAAAAGGAGCTTATGTTTGCAACTATGCAATAGACTCCTAAACTACTCATCGGATTAGCATGAAAATTTGTGTAGAGAAGTTTTTTGGCACGGTGCGTGTTTGTGGGGTATCTATTTTGATCCATCTTGAACACCAGAGGGCGCTGTAGTACACATTTTTTACAAAACTGCCTAAAAACTCACAAACCGCTTATGCGATTAGAATGAAAAGTGGTTTACAGTGGTTTTCATGTACGTTGAGTGTTTTGCTGCTATAAGTTTTTACCTCTCTTGAACACCAGAGGGCGCTATAGTACAAATTTTGGTGAAAGAAAATTGGTGTATAGTAGTTTTCAGGTACGATAAATTTTTTGACAGTATCTTCTTTGAACCACCTAGGACACCAGATGGTGCTGTAGTACAAATTTTTTACAAAATCGCATATTTTTAGTTGTTTTCTCAGGTTACATATGCAAATATTTACAAAATATAAAATATTTCTTAAATGTAGTAAAATTAAAAAATGTCCATTATTTTGACATCAAAAACATGAACATATCTTGAAAACTATTAAAAACCTTACTACAACGATATATTTAATGCAACATCGGCTCAAAAATGAGAAAAAAGCAATTAGAAATTTAATTTTGTGACTTTAGATTCAAATATCTCCGCTGTTTTTTAATACATTTTGTTAAATTTTTTTTTGTCTTAAAGCTTCATCAATGTGAAAATCAAACGAAAACCTTATTGCAAAAATACCGTTAGTTGATTATATATATTTTAAATATTTTTTTCAAAAAAGGTCTGAAATTTTGGAGTTTTCCTCAAAAAAAAGGCTCAAAATTTGTTTTTGTTGTAAAAATAATTTAAATTCAAATTCGCAAATTTTCAGCTCTATTTCAAAGTTACAACATTTATAAGCAAAAGTTATTTCAATTTTACGCAAAAATTAAAAACCATTTTTGTGATTAAAAAAACAGGGCCACCCCTTGATTTTTTCATACAAAATTTTTTTTTCCAATATTGAGTTTTTATATTTAAAAAAAATACACAAGCTAAAAAATAATTTTAAAAAAAAAAATTATCTTAGTATCTCTTACCAATCAAAAGTTATAGTCAATAATCTATATATACAAAAAGCAAAACGCTGTCTGTGTGATGGCTGGAAACTTCAAAATTACTGAGCCGATAGATCTGAAATCTTGGCAGTACATTTCTTTTCAAGTACGAGATAGTTTAAATTTCTGTCACACCCCCTTTTACCGCCCAAAAATCAGTAAAAATGCTATATTTCCTACGGTTTTCGTCGATTGGGCTACATTTTGGTAATTTAGTTTGTATGCTCACTGTCGGCAACTGTACTAAAACTGGGTAATATTCATATACTAGAAAACGGGGATGGGCATTATATAAGGGGGTGTGGCTCCACCCATACAATTCAAATTTGTATTATCGAATTTGACAGTAAAAGTAGTAGTATTTACATACAAACTCAAAATGGAGTTACTATTTGGTGATGTCCTGCTACTGGGAAACTGTAACGGGCAGTGGAAAATGACAGTGGTGTTAAACTATGGGTCTAAGAAACGTTTTGAATATATCTATTATGTTCCCATATAGTTGCAGGGTGCAGCAACGCGCGCCGGGAAAAGGCTATTAATAAATAAAACAAAATCAAACCTTAGCATTTTTCTTTACCATACACGAAATTTGTGTTCATATGGATATATTCCAAAAATCACATTTAGGTTATAACATTTTTTAAATTGAAAAGTGATTGATGTTCATGGGGCCAATAAGAGTAAAAGTTAAAAGAATTAGATTTTTAAAGTTACCCAATAAAAACTTATAGCGAAAGGGATTATTATCCCTACCGTACCGCTTTGGTTTTGACGTAGAATACGTCATTCTGGTAGGTTTGTAGGGCGGTTGATAGTGATCAAGCGGCGGTTGATAGCGTTTTTAGGTCACACTTTGATCCTTTGGTGTGCCTAAAGTACTGATCGTACAATGTTGATGTAAGCACTAGTTGGTCTGCTTGATCCTCACTGGGAGAAATATTCATGTTTGAGCTCTCGCAGTTATATAAATTTTACACAATTACATGAAATATAAAGCCAACATTTGATGTTTTGGTTTGCTGTGCTCATGGTTCTTGTTTAAGATTGCTACCTATTTATCGACGGCTTCCGGTTTTTTCGACGGTGAAGACAGCGCCATCTAGTGTAGCGTAGATAATTAGCGTAGCGTTATAATTAAAAAAGCATACCTTTGGGAGCATGTTGTTTTTAACAGAACGAAAATTAACTTTGAAGGGCATGCTTTTTTAACAGAATCGAGCACTACCAATTTCCGTTTAGAAAAAGCGTCAGCGGAGGCGCGACTGCGGCATGGATTTATAACTATAATTTAATTGTGAGAGGGGATGGTTTCATTTTGGAATGGGCGGGGCGGGTCTGCGGCATGGTTTTATAGATGTTATTTTAAATGCAAGCTAATAGTTGTCAGCCATTGAATGCAAAATCTACCACATAAAACCACCCAACAAAACAAGTTGAAAAAATTGTACCAACTTTTTCTATGTTTTAGTATCAATAAGAAGTATATAACTCGATTGTTTCTAATTTAAGTATTATATAATTCTACGTCTTGTGTTACGACATAGTCGAAACTGCTGTATCTTTTTTTTCATCCCTTTGTCACCGTTTCAGTCGGTCTCTCTTTTTTCATGACCGGGTTTGGCCTTATTTCTTTTCGCTTTTTCTTTTCTTGGGGCTGTCTTTTGTGTCACAGTTTGTCAGTCTTTTGTGTCAAACATCAGGATCTCTGGCACATAACCTTTTTCCGGTTCCAGGGTCAGCTGGGCTGTAAGCAGCTCTCTGTGATCTACCAGTCGAATGCGTGGACTTATATCTCCCTTGATTTCTGTCTTTCGACTTTGAAAGAATTAACCGTCTGGGTTCCTTCTCTAATTCAATCAAATTTCTCCGGTAGCTTTCGATTATTTCAAGAAGTTCATCTAGCTCCTAGACTCCGTATTTTATTTCCAGGATGACGCTTTTCTATTTGAGAACAACTTTGCGAAAAAAATCTCTCTTTCATGATGAGATTTTATCGAGGTTAGTTTTGTATGCTTTTAGCACAGTGTGCCAACGAAGTTGTGAAAATGTCTGCGTAGGCCAGAAGCAAGATTTAAGGCAATCAAATTGTTGATAAATGTATTTCTCTTTGTGCCACTTTGGCTCTATTGTGACCCGTTGCGGCAGTGGTGAAGTCTCGGGAGCAGCTCCCCGGGGTGCATCCTCCAACGTATCTTAGCCCTTAGCCTAGGGCACTGCCTTTGGAGATAACCGGCACGTTGCCTAGGGTTCAACCTGCACGCTGCCTGGGTGGAGACTGCAAGCCACCATATAATAATAAAAAGAATAATAACGAATTGATTTCAGCCCTTGAAAGGAACTGAGCTCTTTAGAATAACATTAGGGGTATTTACGATCTGGAGCTCTTGTGCAAAATAGTAAAAAAGAGCAACAAACTGTAAGCACACCTCATAGACAGACCTAGCGATTGAATTCGAGTTCAGTCAATTTAAAATTAAAAAATATGCTTGCCTCAAAATTCCAACCTGATGGCAGTAGGCCAAAATAGCACAAATTTCGGAATCGTCCCATTTTTTTTGCGGCTGTTCACGTTTTTTTTTTTTTTATTTTTATTGTCGTTGTAATTTATCTGTTTTTTTTTGCGCCTTTTATAATAAAAATAATAAAATTAAAGTGCTTTGAAGTGATGTGGCGTCCGTGGCGTAGTTGGCTAAAATGCGTGGCCTCTATGTCAACGAACCTGGAGAATGAGTTCAAACCTCAGCAGCGACAGAAAATTAATTGAATTAAAATAATTTTTCTATACGGCCGCCACCTCTCTGCAGACAATGGCAAACCTCAGAGATTGATCAAAATGCCATGTAAAGCGTCTTGAGAACAAGAACATTCCGTTCATCTCCGTTCGGATTCGGCGTTAAGCATGTAGGTCCGGTTCTCGGTCAATTATGTACAAACTTAATAACACGCACAACACAATTGATCATAAGAAGCTACGTCAAAGTTATAAAAGGTTTTACTTTGGGACAAGAGACTGATATTATTTATACGGACTTCAACAAAACTTTTGACAGTGTCAATAATAAACTCTTTTTGAAAAAGCTTGATCTTATTGGGTTTCCTGATATGTTGTTAAACAGGATTAAATCATATTTATCGCAACATAAACAAAGGGCACAGGGTAGTCATCTCGGACCGGTTTTATTCTTACTATTTATCAATGACATTCAATCAGTAATTAAACACAGTGACATCTTAATGTACGCTGACGACGTGAAACTTTTTCTTACCTACAAATCACCTAACGAACAACATCGTTTACAACATCGAACAAAAAATGTAAACAAATGACATTTGCACGCAGAACTCCTCATTGCATAAATTACGCTATCAATAACATTAACTTAGAAATTGTTAATACTTTTGTCGATCTCGGTGTAATTATGGATCCAAAACTAAGCTGCAATCTCCACATTAATATAGTGGTAAATAAGGCTAAGGTGTCCTTGGTTTCATTAAAAGATGGGCTAAAGAATTCAATGATCACTTTACTACTATCCACAATATAATGTCCACATCGACGCAATAGACTCGGTTCAAAAACAGTTTTTACTTTTCGCTTTACGTCATCAACGTTGGAACCCTAATATTGTTCTTCCTTCGTATGAGACCCGTCTTGGACTTATTTTACTGCCTTTCCTAAGAAGCAGGTGAATATAATTATAAATTACGTATATAAATTACTTTGTGGTGAGATCGAATCCGAATATCTCCTCTCATCTCTAAACTTCAACATTCTGAGGAGAGGATCTAGACATTTTCTTTTTTTTTAAGTTAAGTCAGTGCAGTTCAAATTACGCTCTTCACGACCCTATAATTGATAAATTTGTGTGATTCGGTGGATGTTTTAAAACGTAAAATAACTTTACATTTAAACACTTAATTTCATTTTATTTTTATTTCAAAAATATACGCGGCTGATTATATCGTGATATCGGTAATAATGTTAGCTTTAAAAATTTAGTGTTGTCGGTTTTTCTTTTATATATTATAGTTTGTGAAGTAAACATCACCGAATAAGATTAGCATGCCATGTTGTTGTTGACATAATTTTTCTTAATTTTATAAAGTTTGGTTTTGTGTGCTCAGGTTACTCCTTGTGTTTAAAACTAGACCAAATATTTTTTGTCACTTATGGCATCTTGCTGTAAAACGAAGACTTCGGCTGAAGCCTCGTTCGTTTGCAAACGATGTCGGATAAAATTGGCTTGCTGTATTTATTTTTTGCGTCATCGTGCACTATTACGTCTTTTACGTTACTCAAATACTCTCGACGTGAATATTTGTCAAAAGAAGCATTACCAGATAATAAAATTTCAATATTCTTCGTAAATTTTCTAAAATCCTTAAAAATGTTTAAGTTAAATCATTTCATCTTTTTACGTTGGCAATGCTTTTTTCAATCAGCTGTTTCATTTATTTTTGCTTGGAAATAATTGCTGACTTTTGCAGCAATCTGCAATTTGCTTTCATATATTTTGTTAAATTTGACAAAAATAGTATTTTATAATGTTTTTTTGTGATAGCATTTTATAATTTTAACAACGAAAGTGAAAGTGAAAGTGATAGTGATAAGCAGTGCATTTCCTGTACAAGAACCCAAAATTGCTCGCTTGCAGTTTTCTTTGTGCTTAAAACTTATAAAATATTGTTAATATATGTTTTTATTATTATTTTTTATATAATAATGTTAAATATGCTTCTGAAAATGTATTTACATTTTCTTCACAGCAACTTCCATTATTAAAATTTTGTGGACGATGGCAATTTGTTTATCGTCGTTTTTTGACGTTCCGCTTCGGGTAATTTTCTTACAGCAAGCCAAATTTGTACTGCTGTTACGTCTTCGTTCGTAACTGAATCAGCTGTTCTCGTTTGTGTACAATATACGTTTTACATCAAGCAAAAACAGCTGATTATTGGCTTTTGAACGAAGTCTTCGTGAAATACACGTTTCGTTCGTTTTACAGCAAGATGCTATTAGTTTGTGTGCCAGAGTAGTTCTCTTTTCCACACAAGTTTTTGCCTGCGTTGGCCCAAATACTTGTCCAAAAATTAACATTAGCACGGTGCTCCTAAATTGTTCAGCGGCCCGAATATATGTTATATTTTTATGTTTGTTTATATAATTACTTATATATCTGCATTATGTTTGGATTTGTTTTGGTGAATAAGAGCTGCATCTCTTTTCCACGCGGGTTCTTGGGTTGGACAGATGCCGCAAACCAACTTATAGAAATAAAAATAGTTTTTTGGTCATTTTTTGTTTTGAACTCAGGGTGAAAATTTTGGACAATTATTGATTACTTTTTATTAATGTTTCATTATTTTAGACACACTGGCCGTTCGGTTTTGTTTACTAACATTTTTATTATTAATAAATTCGGGTTAATTTTTATTTTGTCTTAATTTCTGCTGAAAAGCCAATAATGTGCTTAGCGGAAACTTGTAATCGCCAACAGGGGGTAAGTTTTAGTACGTAGGCGCATTCTGTCTGTCCCGGCTGATCCGGGCGGGATCTAGAATGTGAAATGTGAATCGTGCATGCATATAGCACGGGCATATGTATCTTTAGAAGATTCCTTATCTCCATTGCGAATCCAAAAAAAAAAAGTCCTTTCAAGGGCTGAAATGGCCAGTTATTTATTTTTTATTTTTAAAGTGCTTTGAAAGTTAGTGATATGAATTAATTATTAAAGAAGTTGGTACTGAGTAGTGTACACAATATACCATCACTATTTATTTGCTGTCAAAAATTCAAAAAATCAAAAAAGCACAATTTTGACAGCACGTGTATTTTGTTATTTTTGCTCTTTATTGTTGGACTTTTTCTCTTTTTTACAAGAGCTCTACAAAAAGCTCCGGATCGTGAATACTACTAATGTGGTGCGCATATTATTAAATATGCATAGAACTAGACTACTAGTTTTATGCCGACTACGAATGGCTAATGTGCATGATCTCAAAAAGCATTACATAAAATTATTTACTCTCTGAGGGTTGCCATTGTCTACAGAGAGGTAACGACCGATCAGAAAAAAATGTTCTCTGTCAGCTCAGTTTCGAACCTGGCCACGGCCGTCATATATGAATAATAATAATAGTTGTAATAATAATAATAATAGTAATAGTAAAAATAACAACATTGAAAACTATTATTAATAAAAAACAATATGTAAAGTACTATTTTACTTATTTTAATCAAAACTTCTTAGACCTCGTCGATTTGATTTGAGTTAAAAAAGTCCGCAATTCGATAACTTGACAGAACCAAAATTGTGCACATACATTGTGATCTTAAAGATTACACCTCTTTCCCATTTTCAAAAAGAGTCTAAATGTGAAGTATTAAGGTTTTTTGGCGAAATGCCCATATGTATTATAGTATAGATTACTTATTTAATTGAGATTTTATTGCACATTTTCTAGTTTTTTTTTAAAATATGTTGATACGTTTAATATGTTGTTTTATTTTTATTTTAGGAAGAATTGGAACAGTTGTCGGATGGGGACGAACCTCTGAAGGAGGTGAACTACCAGCTATAGTTAATCAAGTGAAAGTTCCTATCATGTCTATAACGGAATGCAGAAACCAGAAATATAAAAGTACACGGATAACAACCAGTATGCTTTGTGCAGGAAAACCTAGCATGGATTCATGTCAAGGTGATAGTGGTGGTCCTTTACTTTTATCAAATGGAGTTAAATACTATATTGTTGGTATCGTGTCATGGGGAGTAGGATGCGGACGTGATGGATATCCTGGAGTATATACAAGAGTCAGTAAATTTGTTCCATGGATTCAATCAAATTTAGAGAACACATGTTTATGTTCCTAATGCAAATAAATGAACAGTTTACGAACTAATTTAAAATAAATTATAATTAATAAACAAAAACTTATAAGGCGCTGATTTAATCATGCATGCATAACATTCCAGTTGGGTCTTGGAAGGCCCTTAACAAATACTTCATCTTCCCTAGGTAGCTTTGTAATGCCCAATAGGTGGCGTGGTAGGTACGGAAAAGTATATATATCCTTGATCAGCATCACCACCTGAGTCGATTTAGTCAAGTCCGTCTGCATGACGGGCGTCACGGCTACAGCCGTAATTTTGAAGATACGTTATTAATAAAAATTTAATAAAAAACAAACAAAAAAAAAAAATAAATAACTGGTCATTTCAGCAATTGAAAGGACTTTGACCTAGCTTCTTATGATCAATTGTGTTGTGCGTGTTATTAAGGCCCCTATTAGGTACGACAACTCAACTTAAGTTGAGTGTGTAATTTGTAAATTTGTATTGTCTATTACACATTTGAGGTATATACGTGTCTATCGACTGACAAGTATGTATCTCAGAGATGTGTATGTATTTTTTGTGGTATTAGGTTTAGGTTAGGTTAGGTTGACGTGGCTGTCTCCTATGAGACACACTTAGGCCAGTTTGGCCCGTTGTGATACCAGGGGTTAATTATTTCCACCCTATTTGAACCAGTTGGAGCTATTTATGAAGCTTTGTATTCGGTAGACCGAAGTTTTTGAGAGTTCGTCTAGGTCACTGTAGAACCAGTTACCTAGGAAGAGATGGCGCTTTCTGGCCAGCGCTGGGCATGTGCAGAGAAGGTGTGTTGTGGATTCAACTTCCTCTTCATCTCTGCAGCTTCTGCAGAAGTCGTTATGGGGAGTATTCAGTCTTTGGGCGTGGTTTCCAATCAGGCAGTGTCCTGTTAGGACGCCTATTGTAATACTTATTTGGTCCCTTCTAAGGGATATTAGTTCTTTTGAGCGTCTTAAGTTTAGTGTTGGCCACATTTGACGCGATATGCTGCATGTACTACCCGTTGACCACCTGATGTTGGTGTTTTCAAGGGATAGTTCATTTATTAGTAGCTTACATGTTGCGAGAGGTATTCCAATTTGTTCCTTATCTGTCGATAAGGGTTTGATGGTACCGTTTCTAGCGAGTTCGTCTGCTTTGCAGTTACCTTGGAAATCTCTATGTCCGGGGATCCAGCATAGGAATATATTGAGCTGCTCTGCCATCTCATTTAGAGATCTGCGGCAGCCTAGGACTGTTTTTGATGTTATTTCAACAGATTCCAGGGCTCTCAAAGCGGCTTGACTATCAGATAGAATACAAATATCTTTTGCTAATATTTCGTTCATCTGTAGCCAAGTAACGGCTTCATGTATGGCAGTGACCTCCGCTTGGAAGACACTGCAGTGGTCGGGGAGCCTAAAGGCATGGTTAATGTTTAGGGATTCAGAGTAGACTCCTCCCCCTACTTTGCCATCTAGTTTTGATCCATCAGTGTAGATTCTAGTGGCATTGTTTGGTGGAGGGCTTCCAATATCCCATTCGTATCTGGAGGGGATTGATACATCAAACTTTTTGTGAAATAAAAGTTTTTGAGTGATGTAGTCTATATTCTTGGGTATTTGAGGAGTGAGTTTCCTGGTATCAGAGTGTCCTATTGTGCCCTCTTTCCATTGGGAGGTGGCTTCTAAACGGATTGCTGTGTTTGCAGCTATCCGTTTTGTTAGGATATCTAGTGGAGTTAGATGGAGCAAAGTATCGAGTGCGTCAGTAGGAGTGGTTCTCAGCGCTCCACTGATGCACAGCTCTGCTGACCGTTGAACTTTGCGAAGTATATTGAGGTGTGTTTGTTTGCTTAGTGCTCGCCACCAGACTATAGCACCGTATAACAATATTTGCCTAATAACAGCTGTATAAAGCCAGTGAGTTACCCTAGGTTGTAATCCCCATTTGCTACCCACTGCTTTTTTACATGTGTATAGGGCTATATTGGCTTTTTTGGCTCTCTCGAGCAGGTTGGGTTTCCAATTTAGTTTCCTATCTAAAATGAGACCCAGGTATTTTGCTTGTTCTGAGAAGTTTAGTCTTGTATTTCCCAGTTTTGGAGGACTAATAGTGGGCAAGTTGTGTTGTCTGGTAAAGATCACTAACTCGGTTTTATCGGGGTTAACGCTAAGTCCACAGCCGGTAACCCAGTTTACGAGAGTGTTAAGACAATTTTGCATAATATCTCTGAGGGTGGACACATATTTACCTGAGGTGACGATAGCAACATCGTCGGCGTAGGCTATCACCCTGCACCCCTCTTGTTCTAGTTTACCCAGTAGTTCATTCACCGCTAGGTTCCAGAGTAGAGGCGAGAGAACTCCTCCCTGAGGTGTTCCCCTTGGTACAGATCTTAGCGTGGATGCTGCTCCGAGACTCGCGCTTATAATCCTGCCTACTAGCATTTGATTTATAAGTGCTATCAGCGCAGAATCCACCCCAAGCTCCGTCAGCGCATTTGTGATAGCCTCCGCCTTGACGTTGTTAAAGGCACCCTCTATGTCGATGAAGGCTATCATTGTATATTCCTTCTGATGAAGGGACTTTTCAATGATAGATACTATGGAGTGGAGAGCCGTTTCCACAGATTTGCCTTTGGTGTAGGCGTGTTGTGCTGGTGAGATAGGATTTGCTTCTATTTTTTGTCTCAAGTAGATGTCTATTAGTCTCTCGAGAGTTTTAAGAAGAAAAGATGAGAGACTAATTGGTCGAAGGTCTTTTGGGTTAACGTGCGAGCTTCTTCCTGCCTTAGGTATAAAGACTACCTTCACGTGTCGCCATTGTTTTGGGATGTGATTTAGGTTAAGACAGCTTTGATAGATTATCATAAGCCACTGGCTTATGATGTCGTACGTTTTTTGAATTTCAATTGGGGCTATGCCGTCAAGTCCTGGAGACTTAAACGGTTTGAAGCTTTCTATGGCCCATTTTAGCTTCGATTGTGTAATTATTTGTAGAGAGTTGTCAATGGATGGAAAATGTACCTCTTGTGTTGGAGCATTTCCTATCTTTGAACAGCCCGGGAAGTGAGTTTCTACCAAGATATTAAGAGATTCTTCACTGTTGGTGGTCCAGGTTCCATCTTCTTTTTTCATGAAGCTCGGGTTAGGTGGACTAGATGCTAGAATTTTCCTAAGTCTCGACGCCTCGGAGGTTTGTGATATTTCTTCACAGAAATTTCTCCAGGATTGTCGTTGAGCTTTGCGTAATTCTTTTTTATACTCGTTTAGAGCCCTTTTGTAAATTGTCCACGCATCTGTGGATCTAGTGGCTTTTGCCTTATTGAAGAGTTTTCTGCTCTTCATTCGGAGCTCTTCTAGTTTAGTGCCCCACCAAGGTGGCTTTTTCCTTCCTTTTGGTGTTTTGAGCGGGCACGCAGTGTCAAGAGCTTTATTCATAGACGCAGTGAGTTTGTCTACTAAGTCATCTAAGGAGTTTTTACAAGTGGGGAGACAAGATGGTCCGTTAGGAAGTTCTGTCATTAGTGTTTCTGTATAGAGATCCCAGTTGACTTGCTTGAGATTACGATAACTATGTGATCTCGGGGCAAAGTCATCTATGTCAAAAAGAATATATCTATGGTCAGAGAAGGAGTGTTCTTTTGAAACTCTCCAATTCTTTATTCTATTAGATATATTGTCGGAGGCAAGAGTAATATCTAAAACTTCCTGCCTATTGCTAATAATAAATGTAGGTTCACAACCCACGTTACTTATGATAAGGTTAGTAGTGAGGATGTAATCAAAAAGAGACTCACCCCGTTTATTGGTACCTGAGCTTCCCCAGATCTCATGGTGGGCGTTAGCATCGCACCCGATGATGAGGTCCTTGTTCTCAGCTGCCGCTTTGGAGACCAGGTCTTTTATGACGTCTTCTGGGAGGACTTCGTGGTCGTGTGCCAAGTATGCCGATACAAGCCACAAGCTGTTATGGCCCGTCTCGACACTTATGGCTACAGTGTCCTTGTTGCTGAAATTAGAGAGAGTAAAAACACTCAGATTATTTTTAATTAGAATACACGCCCTCGGTTTACCTTGCGCTTTGGTGTAAATCAGCGTGTATGAAGGGGTCCTGAGTCCGCATACCAGGCCGCAGACTACCCACGGCTCCTGGATCAGGACAATATCTTCTCCGCCCTTGGTAAGACGGAGAGTTAGACTGGCGGACGCAGCCTTTGAGTGGTGGAGGTTAATCTGTACTACTCTCAGCATTAGCGCTGCTAGTAGTGGGACTAACCTCCACGACAGTAATGTCGGACTCATCGTCCGATCTGAGGAGGTCGTCCTCTAATGAGGATAACCGGAGAGATCGTGCTAGCTCTGTATCAGAGCTAGCCTCATCTGGTGCAGGAGTGCAGGATTGAGGAGATGAGGCGTTCTTAATTGAACTGGAAGCCTGCTCTTCCTCCAATAACGCCTCATCTTTTTTGAAGACCCTCATTTCTATGGAGGTGAAACCATAGTCTACCACGTAACTTTTGGATGACAAGATAGCCAGGGACTCCTGATTGATGAAAAATGTTGCCGATCTGAAGTCCCCTTTTGGCTCTTCCACCTTTGTCACCTTCCAGTTACCTGTAGGCAGATCATGGTTTCCCAACCGAATTAGCTCCAGGATTGTTTGAGGGTCAGAAGGTTCGGCAGGGATCCGGGAACGCGCTCTTGGTCGGTTAGGGATCTGATCCCTTCCAACAACCTCGAGTTTAGCGCCCGGCCATACCTCCCCTATCCTGGAGATCGCGATTTTGTAGAGGTCGACTGACCTCTGGTCGGCGCAAGCGATCAGCTTCACGTGGCCCTGATGCCATCCACTGTCGCGACAAGAAGGGCCTTTGCCCGGAAATTCCTGCATAATTGGAATGAAGATAGTAGCCATTTTGACTACTACCTTCCTCCATCTCTCAGGCGAAATGCTGCCGTCCGGATCGCTTTTGTCGATGACCGCAATGGTTATATGCCCAGCTAAGACATCGCTGAAAAGCTTTGGAGTGGTTTTGTTACCACAAACTTTTTTAGCCATCGGCTGAGAGACCTCCTCAAGAGATCTCTGTCGCTTTGCAGGCGTTGGTTTTGGGGGAGCCTTGACTTCTCCTATGATGCCTACCGCCCACTTCAAGGAAGATTTCTGCTCCACGGTACGCTGGTTTTCCGGTATGCGCAAAACGCGGTCCCGTACTCTTAGCGCTGCTTTCCGTGCAGCTTTGTCTGTCCTCTTCGTGGGTGGCGCACTTTTAGCCGAGGCAGACTTGCTACTTCCACTGGAGCCAGGCTTGGTGGCCAGAGCAGCAGTTTCCGTCGCAGTTCTTTGTGGAGGAGCGTTTAAAGACCGCATGTCTGTAGGGCGTTTGCCCAATTGAGCGTTTAAAGACCGCATGTCTGATGCAGCTGGAGGCTGCATCTCGTTGGCATTTTGAGACTGCCCGTCTTGTGTTTTTGTTTTGTTTTGTGAGTTCATCTGTGTTTTTCGACCACTCCCTCCTCGTTAGGCGAAGAGAGTTAAAATGACAGGCCCTGATACCCATCCTCGAGCGGAATCGGAACCGCATTCAAAAGCAATGCAGCCTTCGCGTGGAGCCCCGATCCAGCCCGAGACTCGGTTCAGGGTCTGCCATTACAGTGGTCAGTAAATAGTGGGGAAAAGATGTCCACCGCGCCCTAACCCCAATGCCGCGGTAAGGCCACAGTTACTCCCTGAGGCGGCCAGGTATCAGAGAGGCTCCGTAAAAATACAGGCAGTTTTATACTCCCTGCCTGCAAACTATCCAATGGGCACGGAAACGCATAACACCCTGGATTAGGGAGTAGGTCGGATAGCTCTTTGTTCATTGCTCTTCAACAGCCTGTATGACATGGGTGACCCTGCCAGGAACCGAAGCTCCAGTCATCATAGCCCGTTGAGTCTTTGCAACCTAAGCCCCTACACCACAACAAGGTGGCTATCCAGCGCAGAGGGGTATTAGGTTTAACAATGCAACTATGTGTCGAGTGTAAAAACTGTGAAAAACTTACATCTGCTTTGAGCTAGTTGTATAGCGTCTTTTTCATACAAACTTTTTATTTGTTTATTATTTTTTGTTAATTGAGTGAAAATGAATAAAAATACGTAAGTAAAATAAAGTATAAAAACATATGTTATGTATATGCATATATTATTATCCATATCATGTATATTGAAGAGGTGTTTTGAATGGATAAAAACAGGATCAATATTTATGCCCTAAGGTGCCGATCTATATGGCTAAATCTAAAAATGGCTTTACGCCGTACTTTGAAAATAAAAGGAGTTTCTTTTTGTTTAACCAAAAATTAACTAACTTTATTTAAATTATTCTCTGCTATATAAATCAAAAATACCAGTATTTTATTTTGCTGCTGCTTCCAAAACTCCTCCCATGTTTTCCAATGTAAGTAATAAAACTTTAGTTAACCAATAGATTGATCTATTGTGCAACATCTTTTTGTTAAAGAGTTCTTTTCATTTCTTTCATTCACACTAGTTCTAATAATAATTATGCTGAGCTTGCAAAGTCAATGCAGCAACATTGTTTGCGTCAGTCGCTATGTAATACAAATCGTTTGACCCAGTGCCGTTATGAATGAAAGAAAATAAACAAAACGAAAATTAGTTTATCAATTGCAATTCTTTAAATTGTGCCGAATTTCAATTATACCGTAAGCTTGTTGTGCTGTGCCACTACACCCTTACCCTTAAGCGAAAAATTATTACTTGAAATAATTTTTAAAGATTGGAGAAGTTTAGGAGCAGCTTACATATTAGAGTTTTCATAAACAAAAATTTTTTTTGTTACTTGTTTAATTTAGCAATATGTATATAAGAGTTATTTACTTATATAATATAATATACCATAGTTAAAATATTTTTTTTTTGTTTTAATTTTTTTTTTTTTTTTTTTTTTTTTTTGTCTTACAAAAGTATTTTTAAATTCTTAATGTTTAACTATTATAGTCTTTGCTTATAATTATGTTTTTCAGATGATAAATAATATATAAATATTTTTTTTTGTTTGTGCCCGTTTTTGATATATACACCATGTATGTAGGGGCGTATTGTCTTGCAACAATTTATATATGCTGTTAATTTCTACTAGTGAACATTAGATTTATTGTAATTTATAAAGTGCTATTTATGTATTTCTTTAAAATATTGTTGTGCAATAATTTATGTTTTCCATTTATTTCTACTAGTGAATTTACACCTAATCTATCAATTATCTTATATGGTCCGTGATAGGGACTCTGTAATTTCCTTTTATTTTCTAAACCTACGAAAACTAAATCACCTATTTCTAATGTTGCTTCATTCTTATTTCTGTCATACTCTATTTTTCTTTTATGTTTAACTGTTTTAATCATATCTCTAGCCCTATTGATAGATGTTTTTAACCTAAGTTTTAATTCATTAGTGTAATCTTCTAAATTATAAATTTTGTCATGTTCATTTGTAATATCACTCGGAAGTGATGGTAGTTTACCAAATATTAGTTCATACGGTGAATATGATGTATCTACGTGAGGAGTAGTATTATACGCAAATGTGTAATAAGGGACCCATTTATCCCATTCTAGGTCATCTGCAAAAGATAATAAATATTCGTTCAGAACCCTATGATTTCTTTCTAGAGCTCCAATAGTCTGATGGTGGTATGGAGTCGAAAAAATTTGTCGCGTGTCTAGCAATTTACATATGTTTGCCATCAATTCATTTTTAAATTCTGTACCGCAATCAGATTTAAGGGTCTTAAAACATCCGTATTTAAGTATGAACTGTTCAACAAGCGTGGTTGCAATTGTCTTAGCTTCTTTTGTTGCGATAGGATGTGCTATGGTGAATTTGGTAAGTTCGCATTGGATAGTTAAAATATATCGATTTCCATTCGACATTTTTAATGGACCTACTGTGTCTATAGATACAGTTTCGAAACTTGTTGTTGGTGTATTCGTTATTGTTAAACTCTCTTTGATATGTCTATGTATTTTATTTCTGTGACACTTTTCGCAGTTATTTATATATTCTTTCACCATTTTTCTCATGTTCTTCCATATGTAGCGTTGTTTTAATTTCAAAATAGTTTTCCTGATTCCTAAATGTCCTCCTGTTCGAGTATTATGATATTCATCTATCAATTTGTATTGTTGCAGTGTACTTTCTATATGTCGTGGAGCTTTGTAAATTAATATCTTTATAGGCGAGGATTTATTCATTTTCAACTTGTTGTACTTTTCTTTGAATGCATTCATTTTAATATTCTCAAATATATAATCTTTGTCACAAAGGGCTAGCTCCTTTATCTGTGATCTATTTAATAAACAATGTAGTTTCTCCAACATCGAATCTAGTTTCGAAGGGTCATCGCTACATGTTATGTGCACTTCATTATTATTTATATTCATAGTAACGTTACTCTTTTCTTTAATAAAAAATTTTAATTTCATTGCTCTTCTTACGTCATTAAAGGATGTGCATTCCCAAATATAGAGGTGATCAGTCTCTTTATGAGATGTGCTGTTCCTGTTAACACGTTCTTTGGTACCCATAATCATTTCACTCGCTTGATTGTCATTTCTTTCCTCATTTTCGTTATTGCTCCTTTTACTTACTTGTTTTGTTTTGCTCCTTGTTATTGCTAATACTTCTTTTTCACTGCTCATAGGAATCATATTTTTTAAAATTTCGCTGGCATATTTTATTCTGGATAATGCATCTGCGTTAGTGTTCATTTTGCCTTGTTTGTATGTAATTTCAAAGTCATAATCAGACAAATCTAATCTGATTCTGGTCATTTTGGACGATGGGTTCTTATGTGAAAATAGAGAGACTAGTGGTCTGTGGTCAGTCACTACTATAAATTTTCTTCCATATAGGTAGGGTTTGAAAAAGTTTATGCTCCAGTGTATTGCTAGGAGTTCTTTCTCTATGACCGGCTTGTTTATATCATGCTTTTGTAATGACTTACTAGCGTATGATATTGGCAGATCATGTCCAATCTCTCCTTGCGAGAGAACGGCTCCTAATGCAAAATCGGATGCATCAGTAGTTACGATAAATGGCTTTTCAAAATTTGGGTACTGTAGGACTGGTGAATCAACAAGTTTATGTTTTAAGCTACAGAATGCTTTTTCGCACTCCTCTGACCAGATGAAGGGTGTCCCTTTTTTGAGTAGGGAATTTAAACATTTTGCTACGGCCGCAAAGTCCGGTATGAAACGTCTGTAATAGTTACAAAAAGCCACGAACCTTCGTACGTCGTCTGCATTTTTTGGTGTTGGGTATTTTAAAACAGCATCACATTTAGCTGGATCTGTTTTAATACCTTTGTCTGTTATTAAATGGCCGAGGTATGTTACTTCCGATCGGAGGAATTGGCATTTGCCCGCGTTTAGCTTTAAATTGTATTTTTGCAGGCGCTCAAAAACTTTTACTAGATTTTGGTTATGATGCTTAAGTGAACATCCAAATACTATTATGTCATCGACATAGAGGAAAGCTTCTGAATTCAAACCGCTCAAAGCTATTGTAAGCATTCTTTGGAAGCTGTTTGAAGAGATCTTTAAACCAAATGGTAGACGTTTAAAATGGTAATGTCCGTCTTGTGTAGAAAATGCAGTTAATGGTCGTGAATTTTTGTCTAGTGGTATTTGATGAAAAGAGCTTGTCATGTCTAATGTTGAGAAGTACTTGGCTCTTCCTAACATGTCTAGGACGTCCTCTAACCTTGTCAGTGGAAATTTGTCGTTAACTAATTTTTCGTTCAATTTCCTGAAATCTACTACCAAGCGCCATTTTTTTTTGTCATCATTGCTTTTCTTTGGAACTAGTAGCAATGGTGCATTGTATGGGCTTACCGAGGGCTCAATTATGTCATTGTTTATTAAATTTTCTACTTGTTTGTTTATTTCCTCATATTGTGAATGAGGAAGTCGATAATTTTTTATATAGACTGGTGTTGTGTCTGACAAGTTTAATTTTTGTGTATAAAAATTATTAGTCGTTAAATTTTCTCCTTCAAGATGGAAAATAGATTGATGTCTTCTAAATATGTCTTTTAATTCGGTCTCGGTACTGTTGTCTAATTTCAATTCTATCATTAACTTCTTAAAACGTTGTTCGTTTATTTCTTCATTGTGTTCATTTTTTGTTGTCAAGATTGTGTATTCTGTTAGTTTTTCTGTTTTTGGCTTAACTTCATTCAAAATTACTTCTTTATCGTTTACGTTGATAACCTTGATGTGGCAGATACCTTTGGTAGGTGCTAAGGAGTTAGATAAAAATACGCCTTCTACGAGTTCTTGATTCAAAATGACACAGTCTTCCGTTATTTCAAGGTTTATTGGAAAGATCATTTCCGTTCTGGGTGGTATTGTGTAATATTCTTGCTTTGGTAGTCTTGTTGAGATAGGTACTACGTAATCCGTTTCGGCTATAGGAATCGTAATAGTGAATGTTTCATAGTCTATCTTACATGTGTATTTTACAAAGAAATCTCTACCTAGAATTCCGTCTGTAGTGATGGGAAAATCGTTATCCACTACGTGAAAATCATTGTCAGCACGGTTATCTCCTAGGCATAATGTTAATTTTGTAACGCCTAAAGAGTATATTTCATCTTTAGTTATGCCTGTTAGTTTGCATTTGTTATCAAAATTTATTTCAAAATTTGCGTTTATTTCTTTGCATATCGAAATGTCTGCTCCCGTGTCTAATAGAAATGTTAAAGCACGATTTGTTTGTGCGCATCTTAGTGTTACGTAATTGGTGAGATTCTCTGATATTAGGAAAATTTTCTTTTTATTTATTGTTGGCCTTCCGGAGGTGCTTGGAAATCTTCCTCCGGGCCATCCATGTTTCCCTGGTGGCTTATTACACGCATATAGTGTCGGTTACTTCCTTGATTGGAGTTCCTCTGATTGTTATTTCTATTGTTGTTATTAGCATATCTTCTTCTATTGCTGTTGTTATATGACGAATGCCTTTTGTTGTAATTATTGTTGTCATGTACAACATTTCTGTTATTGCTGTAGTCAGTGTGGTTATTTCGTTGATATGTATTGTATTTGAAAGTGTTATTGCCTCTAGTGTTATTATATCTATTTATATTCTGAGGGTTGTTTCTGTTATTATAGTTGTTGAACTGTCGATGTTGTTGTTTGTTGTGGTGTACACGGTAGCTAAAAATGTGCGAGCTACTGTTTTGAGTGTCTCGTTCGATTTCCTGTGCAATATCCACGGCTGTGTTGAAATCCTTAGGCTGAGCTGCAAATAATGTGGTTTTCAAACGATTCTCTAAACCGTTTTTGAAAATTGTCAGAGCATATTTTTCATTCATTTTTCCTACTACTGCCTTTTGCTCGCTCGTTGCAGTGTTGCCTAGTTCATTTATTTGTAACCTATTAAGTTCTGATACTAAATTTAAAATCTTGTCTTTAAAATTTATTACTGTGTTATTCTTTTGAGTTGTTAATGCTAATTGTGTGTGTACCTGAGCGATTGT
This sequence comes from Pherbina coryleti, assembly GCA_943735915.1. NCBI lineage: Eukaryota > Metazoa > Arthropoda > Insecta > Diptera > Sciomyzidae > Pherbina > Pherbina coryleti. Next base: position 120,057,291 of record OX030949.1, read on the forward strand.
AAAATTGCTCTTGTATCTTTCTTGTAACCGTTTCTTGAGTTCTTCGAGTGTTGTTACATCAGGACCTAAAGCTGTTCGAACTGCCGCATTAAGCTTTACACTAGTCACAAATTCTATTAGGCTTATTCTTGCGTCAGCTGTGTAAGATCTGTGTAATAATTCTATGATTTTCAAAAATGGTTCCAGTTCTTTATGTTGTCCGTTGAATATTGGTATGGCCTTAAGGGCTGTTTCTAGATTGAAAACTGACATGTTGTTTGAGTAACTATTTTCCTCTTCTATTTCTGTTCCTGAACTTTCACTTCCTTGTCTAGGCTTCAAAAACTGGTCTATTGTCCTCACTATCTTATCAAATGTTTCTGTCTCACTTTTGCTAGTCGTATTTTTTACTAGTGTTTCTCTAAGTACTGCTAAATGCTTTTTAGTTTTCTCTATAAATGTCAATGAATATTTTCTATTTGGAGCCTTACGCAAGTTTGCTAAAAGTTTTTGAACTGTATCTAATTCCATTCAAGTTTGATATTATTTCACAAACATTTGTTGCAGATATATTTAGAGTTACGTTTTTCAAACATATTTTTCCCAATTTTTTTCTTACAAATTTCACATCTGAAACATCTATAATGAAAACTTTCCTTTTCATATGCTAAATACCTTACCTTACCTATATCTATAATCTTTTCTTTGCAATTGGCACAATATTTTTCAAATAGAATGCCGAAACACCCTTGGTAAAAACAATTTGTTGCTGATTTTGGCATAGTAATATTTTATCAGAATTTTACAATTACTATACTCAATATCTTAATGTTTTCTATCAAATTTTTAATCATTATTTTGATTTTGCATCCGGCTTAAAAATTTTATAAATTTTTCATTAAATTGTTTTTTTTTTTTTTTTTTTTTTTTTTTTAGACTGAATTGTTTATATTGCGCAACATCTGTTTGCGTACATAGTTCTTATAATATCTATTTATTATATACAATATAGTAATAATCATGAAAATAACACTAATGATTCCTACTATGTTTAAAAATCCACTTTCACCGCTGTTGCTGCTGCTGCTGTTATTATTGTTGTTGTTGATTACCTCTTTGGTGCCGAACCAACCCATTTTGGTGTCTGTTGCTCGGACCGTAGTTGAGTTTTTCCAACTTTATTTGTTGTAGTAAACGCTGCTTTTGGGCCAGATCGTTAACCAGTGGTAGGATGTTGTAAATTTCTGCTACCCGTTGTCGTGCGATTACTCGCTTACCACCTCTAACTCTTTTTCGTGTTTTGTCGATTGTTTCTTGTGTGGTGTTACTTCCCTTCCGCCGTTGTTGTCGTTCTTTGTATTTTTCAATGCTTATAGGTTGTGGTCCCGCTGTCTTAGGTGTTGGAATATACACAGCTGTTTCATGTTGTTCTGCCAATGCTTGTGGCACGTATTCTTCTTCGAATTTCCTTGCGTTTGCTGCTGCTCTCTCAAATAGCGCGTTGAAATCGTCCTCTGACATTGATGTTGTAGGCTTGAGAAAAAAAAAATCACAGGATCACAGGATCAAAAAGCTGAATCGCTAGGGCTGTGTTGAGCAGGTTGAAATTTTGGCTCGATCAGATGTTGCAGGATCAAAAAATGTGCAGGATCGGTTTGCAGGATCGGTTTGCAGGATCAAAACAATGTGCAGGATCGGTTTGCAGGATCGGTTTGCAGGATCGCCATGAAGAGGTGTTTTGAATGGATAAAAACAGGATCAATATTTATGCCCTAAGGAGCCGATCTATATGGCTAAATCTAAAAATGGCTTTACGCCGTACTTTGAAAATAAAAGGAGTTTCTTTTTGTTTAACCAAAAATTAACTAACTTTATTTAAATTATTCTCTGCTATATAAATCAAAAATACCAGTATTTTATTTTGCTGCTGCTTCCAAAACTCCTCCCATGTTTTCCAATGTAAGTAATAAAACTTTAGTTAACCAATAGATTGATCTATTGTGCAACATCTTTTTGTTAAAGAGTTCTTTTCATTTCTTTCATTCACACTAGTTCTAATAATAATTATGCTGAGCTTGCAAAGTCAATGCAGCAACATTGTTTGCGTCAGTCGCTATGTAATACAAATCGTTTGACCCAGTGCCGTTATGAATGAAAGAAAATAAACAAAACGAAAATTAGTTTATCAATTGCAATTCTTTAAATTGTGCCGAATTTCAATTATACCGTAAGCTTGTTGTGCTGTGCCACTACAATATATTATTTTAGTAGAAATAGCGCATTTTATGCGCTTACTTTGAGAATGCGCTTTTCAGAGTTCAGAGTTGTGGAGCTCATATTTTTACACATTTTGTTATGCGCTTCTTAAATGCATGGTATAATAATACAAGGTAGCATTGACAGTTGCTTGGGAAATCATCTACTGTCAAAAACTATACTCAAAAAGAGAGCGCTCACAATCCGCCATTGAAAACACAAGCAATGTTGAAAACGTTGAAGTGAAAAAAAACAACAACCACAGCAGCTGCTGATGTATTTCCACAAAAAGCTGTTTTTGACAGCAGATGTTTTCTTGCAGAAGAGAAAATAAGCAGTTGTCAATGCTACCTTGTATTATTATACCATGCTTAAATGCAACTAAAAAATCGTTTAAAAAGCACTTCAACAAATAGTTAAAAAAGCTCTTTTATGTGTTAGTCCAAGGGCTGTGTTACAAAAAAAAAAAAAAATATATAAAAGCAAAGCGAGAAAATTTTATTCTTTGTCACATGCGAGGATTGAACTCAGACTGCTGGCATTACAGCAAAATGTCTTGCCACTCTATTGCTCTATACCAGAGGTGCCCAAGCCCTATGCACTTGATGCACATTTGTTTTTGTAAAAGCACTTAGGCATAGGCTGTGTATTCTAATATACACACACAGCACTCCGCACTAAGCAATACAAAATACACAAACAAATTTGTTTTTTTTGTTTTTGATCTTTTTTCGTTGCTTATACCGAAGTGCAAGCAACAAAACTTTCGTATGCTTTGTTGGTACATTTTGGTGACAGTGATCTACGTAGATTTTGTTGTTGTCTAACATAGTATGCTTTCGTTTACGAAAGGTTGTAGGATTTTATATGTATTAGTGTTTGCACTTCCATAAGAAAGTTTTGGGCACTCCTGCTCTATACTATTATTTCGTTGCTTTATTACTTGTGAACAAAATACATATACGCAAAAATTGAAATTAATGCAACAGCTGATTCATTTCAACGAAAGTGTCGAAATTTCGGTGTAATCATGCTCCAATTGAAACAGCAATTTTACATCACAGCTCAACTGAAAATGTATGTTATGCGTAATATGGCAAAAAAGTTCAGTTGAGGTGTCTTAAGTCACGTCAAATTAAGTTGAGTTGTCGTACCTAATAGGGGCCTAAGTTTGTACACAATTCAAAGACTATAGATTGTATAGACTTTGCATCTGAAAGCCACTTTCAATATTGAACAAATCGTAGGATGTAATTATCGGCACGGCGAAAAACATTGGCACGGGCAGCGAAAAAGCAGCGCTGACGGCAAATTTGTGTTGCTAGCATTTGTTGATAGACTCTAAATCCTATCAGCAATGTTGTCGGTAAGCCAAGTTTATTTTATTATTTTCATCGGAATTCTATGCAGACGGACTGCTTGTTTGTTTACATTTTTTTTGCATGGTTTTTGTTATTGCTCTTCCTTCTTCCTTTGTCTGCAGGTTTTTGTTTCGCTAGGATTTTTAGCTTAATATTTGGCGATCGTCAGAAAATTTATATTTTTGCGATTTTGTCTATCTCGATGAAGCTATAGTAAAATCGCTGTAACTTTTTTAATTCAATTTGAATTGAAATGCACCCAAAGACTAAATTTTAGAAAATTTGATCACCTTTAAAATGACATCAAAAATTATTTTTTCACTAAATTTATTCTTTTTTTTTAACTTGACTTAATATTATATCTATCTATCGAAATCCACTAATTCTGAACCTACATATATAATAAATATAATTTATTTCATAATAAATATATTGGTCTAGCTGCCACTCAGGACAATCGCAAGCTAGAATAATAAGTCTTGTTGCTGCTGTATTTGCCTTGTTGTCACTAAAATATGCAATAAAAATATTTAAATAACTGAAATATACCTTGTTTGTTATTGTAAATAAACTATTACACTATAACGAACAAGAAAAAATATTTTCAAATTATGGCCTTAAGATCCAATAAGTTTTATATAAATTTTCGGACTTAATTTTGTTAAAAATATTTTGTAATTAAATAAAAAACTTATTTTAAATATTTAAAATAAAAAATTACTTGGAATAATATAAAAGTTAAAGTTCGAAAAATTCAAGAAAATAAAATAAAATTAAAAAATAAATAGAATTCAAAATAAAAGTGAAATTAAAGAACTAAAAGCAAATTTATAAAACAAACAACATTGAAAATGAATTTTAAATAAAACGCAAAAACTAAAAACTTGTTCAAAAATATAACAGTTTAAATAAAACAAAAATAATAATTTAAAAAATGCCATTTTATAAAAATTGTGAGAAAATTATATAAAAATGAAAGTGCTTAAATAAACCAATAAAAATATAATATAAAAATTAAAAAGTGTCAAAAGTCAAGATAAAAAATATAACTTACATATAAGAAAAATATATATAAATAAATATAAGTAAAAATGAAATATAAAACTGGAAATTAAGAAATGGATTTATTTTATTTAATTTGATTTGATTTATTGATTACTTATTTTTTATTGATGCGTTCATATGCTGCTAAAACTATACCTTTTTATTTTATTCTTACACTTAAAGAAGTTTAAGAACCAATAAAGTTGGTTAAAGTGCGTGGACGCTATGTCAACGAACCTGGAGACCCAGGTTCGAACCCCAGCAGCGACAGAAAATTATTTGAATTAAAATAATTTTTCTGTACGGCCGCCACCTCTCTGCAGACAATGGCAAACCTCAGAGAGTAATTAAAATGCCATGCAAAGCTTCTTGAGAATAAGAACATTTCGTTCATCGCCGTTCGGAGTCGGCGTTAAGCATGTACATAGGTCCATTTCTCGGTCAATTGTGTACAAACTTAATACACGCACAACACAATTGATCCTAAGAAGCTAGGTTGAAGTCCTTTCAAGGGCTGAAATGGTTAGTTATTTATTTATTTTATTTTTTAATCGATGTGGCTGTTAAAACAAAAACTTGAATGAAATATTACACCGAAGTCTTTCATTTCTTGCTTGCGTGTTAGTTGGTGTCCTCTAAGTGAGTAATTATAAGAGATGGCATTCGGGCTTTTTGAAAATGTCACAACAGAGCACTTATTTAAATTCAAGCTAAGGTTATTTAAGGTACACCAATCATGAAAGCGCGTAAGGTCACTCTGAAGTTTGAGGCAATCAGAAGATTGTGAAATTTTAAGGAAATTTAAAGTTTAACGTCATCAGCGAACATTAAACATTTAAAGAACTTAAAACATTTTGGTAAATCATTAATGAAAAACAGAAAAAGTAATGACCCACAGTGAGTGCCTTGAGGAATATCAGATGTGGCATCGATAAGAATCTCCGAATTTATTGAACCTATCTTTACAACCAGTTTTCTATTTGTTAAAAAACTTTTTAAGAATTTAAGTAAAACATTAGACCGACCAGATTTGCTCAATTTTAAAAGTAACATGGTTAGATAAACTTTATCGAAAGCCTTAGAAAAATCCGTATAGATAATGTCTAATTGCTTGTAATATTCTAAAGCATCGACAATATTGCCTGAAATCAATGCCAGGTTTGTACAAGTTGACTTTCCGGGCAAAAAACCATGCTGGCAGTCACTAATAATTTAGCAAATGTGCTTTGTTTGACAATGGCGCTCTATAGTTGTTAATGTTGCTACAATCACCGGATTTAAAAATAGGAATAACAAAGAAAATTTTTCAAGAATCTAAGAAAATGCCTGATTTAAGGCAGAGGTTGAATAAAAAAGCAATAGGTTTTACTATAATGTTAGCACACAGCTTGTGACGAGTAAAACTCTGCTACGCAACTTTTACGCACACAAATGCTTGCCGAAACACCAACTGATTACTTTTCTATATATTACTTAATGCATAAATTAAATTAATTTAATATTCTAATATTTACCATTACTTACCTTTTCTATTGAGTTAAAGTTAAATTACTTATGATGTTGTATTAATACTTACCTTTGGTTGGATTATCGCTTACTTTTAAATTAAGATTTAGTTATTTATAAACCTGGAATTTATACTTACCCTGTAAAAGATTTTACAATGTAAAGAATCCAATTATCATTATGTTATATAGTTAAGAATCGAATTGTAATAGCAACGATGATGGGATAACGGTCAATGCGGCAAAATAACGAGCAGCAACGTAGAGCGAAAGGAGAGACAAACAGACACATATTTTAAATACCAACGATCGGAGTGCAAAACTAATGAGCAGCAACGTAGAGCGAAAGCAGAAAGACACAGACACACAAGCTAATGCATTTTTAATACCAACGGTCAATGCGGTCAATACCAAAATAACGAGCAGCAACAAAGTAGAAAGCAGAGAGACAAACACACAAACAAGCAGACACCCAAGCTACTGCATTTTAAATACCAACGATTGGAGTGCAAAACTAATGAGCAGCAACGTAGAGCGAAAGAAGAGAAACAAACAGACACACCACCAAGCACAAACACAAACCAATGCATTAAAGCACTCAATGCAATTGAGTCGGTCGAGCTTGATGTTAGCCGGCATGGTAGAACTATAAGGTAGAGCCGACTTGGAAAAGAATGGAGTAGAAAGCAGCGAAAAGCGGGATAGTTGTCAAAATCAGCTCTTTATTTCGAGTTTCTTTATGTTCATTTTTCGCAGTTCATTTGGGTTAAACTTTTTACAAGCTTTTTCTCAAATTAAACACTTCCGCGGCATTTTATAGATTTATTTACAATGTTTTACAATATTTTCACTCAAATTAACACAAACTTAACACACGTGTCCGCACTATTTACAACTTGAAAACATTATATTTTCATTTCATTTGAAATTTATACGAACTTCGCCATTTTGACAATTAGCCTCCTTTTTTATCCTCCACTCTTCGTTGACGCGTGAGGGCAGTAAGCGACTCGGCCCTACCTTATGATTCTACCATGGCTAGCCGGCAGATGCCGCAAAAGTTAGTTGCTGAGGAACCATCGAGTGGAAAAGACGTGCCTAAATCGAGTTGCTGACAGACCGCCGCCAGAAGAAGGAGTACCAAATAAAGGTTGCTGACAGACCATCGAAAAGGAAAGAAGTCCCAAAAAGAGCTGCTGGACCTAGAATGAAATAAAGAAGGGGCTGGAAGATTTGTTGTGAGATTACGAAGGAAGCGTTACATTACGAAGGAAAATAAAAACGTTGCAGTGAGCATCACCGAAGAGTGAAGATTGAGTAAGCAGAAGGAGCTGAAGGCTACCAGCAGGTAAGGTGTGGACAAACATAGGATGCAAGGACGGTCCGAACCTAGTTAGGGCTTAGACGTATTAGGTATCAGTGCTCTGGGTCGTCAGATCAGGATCACTTCAGTAGGACTAGTGGCAGACGTAGGGATTATAAGATCCAAAAATAACTAGGAGAAGTATCAGTGCTCTGGGTCGTCAGATCAGGACCACTTAAGTAGGACTAGTGGCAGACGTAGGGATCATAAGATCCAAAAATAACTAGGAGAAGTATCAGTGCTCTGGGTCGTCAGATCAGGATCACTTTAAGTGGGAGAAGTATTGTAAGCCATATTTAGAAGTTTTTCTGGGTCGTCAGATCAGGATCACTCTAAGCAGGAGCGTATCAGTGCTCTGGGTCGTCAGATCAGGATCACTCTAAGCAGGAGCTGCCTCAGTGCTCAGGTCGTCAGATCCGTCACTGAAATAGGAGTACGGAGACGGACCAATACACCGACGGACACGAGCCACACCTGCTGCTAGTCGAAACTAGTATCGAGTTCCCGTACAACATTCGCCGCAAGACCGCACGTAATCCCATCATCCAGGGAATAAAACTAGGGAATAAAACCCCAACATGAAATAAAACCCACTACTACTGCACGTTTATCTTTTTTTTTATTCACACAAATTTTGTATCGGACCTTGGAATCCCGGCGAGCTTATCTCAGCTACAGACCCGGAAGACCGGGAGCTTCGTTACAAGCTTAAAAAACATTGGGGAAAACAACCACGTTCAAACTTAAAACTAGGTTTTAAGTTCGATGTAGCGCTGAAGACATCCTCTGATAAAACAACTATATCTAAGGAATCCAGGTTACGAGAGTCAAAACTGGTAGCGAAATCATTGGAGGGCAAACTATTATAATTTTCATACACATTTAGGAAAAAGTTTTCAAAAAGATTACATGACTCAATTGAATTATTAGACTTTACGCCATTGAACTCCATGCTTGACGGAATTCCATTTGTTTTGTGTTTAGAATTTATGTATTCGCAAAAAGATGAAGATCAATTATAAAAATACTAGAGTGGTCCCCGTCGAAATCGACTTTTCTTGTTTTAAATTAGATAAAGAAATACTATTAGCTAGAAAAATTCTAGTAAAAGTTCTTAAACTTTTATCTAAGTTCTTAGATATATCCTACCGTGTCATCTTGACAGATGTACTGCAGCTTAGCTTGTTTTATTTCCTACAGCTATTTTCTAAGTCATTTAATTTGTTTTCCCCAAAAAATTTTATAAAAAAAACATCTTTCGTCTTCCATAGGCGCCTAATATAATTACATAATTACCTAAACCATGGAAGACTTTTTAAAGTCTTAATCAAGCATTTCAATTTGTACAGTTCAGTAAGTCTATCTTGGTTCGATATAAAGCCGATAATATTGCTGAATTTTAAAGCTAGCTTTTTAGAAATATGGAAAGAATTAAAAAAGGTGTGCATAATAACCTGGCTGGGATTCGAACCCAGGACCCCAATATGTCAAGCAATTACGCTTAACAATCACGCTACCAAGGTCATCGTTGTTTTTCCTGACTGTTGTTTCCGTATGTTCTACGTTATTACTTCCTTATAATTTTCTTATTATTTTAACAATAAAATATAAGTTGTTTGCTTTTATTCTTCTTGTATCTAGCCATCAACGACTCTATCCTCTCAAATGTACATATAGTGCAGTGCTAAAACTGTTGAAGACATTTTCGTGCACTATGTGGTATAAAATTAATTGGAAATTTCAACAATCTTTCAACAATGAGATATCTCATCACAATCAGCCCACGATAGCAATCCTCTTAAAATAGTTTTGTAGGTACTTTACTGTAAGATCAATTGAGCATGACTGCATGCTGTTGTGAGCCTTAAATTGCTCATTCAAAAATAGATTATACAGGAATGTCCCTTGAGATTTTATTTTGATAAACAGTTTGAGTAACTTCCGACTTAAAGCTGATACCATCTGCTGAAATATATGAAAAACTGTTTGTAGTATTTTTCTCAAACTCCTTAGAAGAATCCTTAGAATACTTATAATTATTCAAACAAAAACATGATAGCTCACCACAAATACCATTAACCATGTAGAACTATTCCAAGTCAAAGGTTAAAGTTTGGACTTTTCTTAATTTTGACCGAGCCCTTTTTTAATGCTTTAAAGCAACAAATTTGTTTGTATATTACATAGTCTTGGTTAAGCCCTGGTTCAAAAATTGGTATTTGTTAGATATTTTGAGTAAATCAATATATCACTCTTTTGAGTGAGCCAACTCAACTCTTTTAATTTCCCTGTTAACCTAAGCAAACCATAAATCTATAAACCGACCATTAAGTTATTAACTGTGATGTACTGTGTGAATTGCTGTTTATTTGCAAAATAGAATGGTTACCCATGGGGCCATGATATTGAACGTGTCCTAAAGCATTATCTACGTGGTAAGCAAGCTTGCAACCACTTGTTTCGGCCAAACTCCAAAGATGCCTCGATCAATTTTTCAACCTTGAACAAAACATATCAGTAGTTGGTTTCAAAATCATTCAGCGTTTTCATATGCGCTCAAATATATAAGTATTTACACATGTATATGTAATATATAGAGCACATATATATACATAGTATGTACATATTTAATTTCTTTTTTTTTTTCATTTGACATTTTTTATTTTTTTGTGATTTTAAATTTTTTAACTTCAAGAAAAAAAAAAACTGTAGTTACTGTGTTCTAATGTGATAAAATTGTGCAAAAAATATTGAAAAAATAACTTTTAAACAACAGAAGATTCTACTCAATATCCTACTGATATTTATAGCATCTTGCTGTAAAACGAACGAAACGTGTATTTAACGAAGACTTCGTTCAAAAGCCAATAATCAGCTTTTTTTGGTTGATGTAAAACGTATATCATACACAAACGAGAACAGCTGAACAGAACAGTTACGAACGAAGACGTAACAGCAGTACAAATTTGGCTTGCTGTAAGAAAATAAACCGAAGCGGAACGTCAAAAAACGGCGTTAAACAAATTGTCATCGTCCACAAAATTTTAATGATGGAGGCTGCTGTAAAGAAAAGGTAAATATATTTTTATAAGCATATAAAAAAAAATTATATAAATGATAATAATAAAACATTTATTAACAATATTTTATATGTTTTTAATTTGGGGTTCTTGTGCAGGAAATGCAAAAAAACCCCGCGCTGGCAAAAGGCACACCAGTTTTTGGTGCAACTAGAACCAGAGTGGAAGAAAAGTGGAATTTAATTGATGCTAAGATTAATTCGTATGGACCACCACAAAGAAGTTCTATGGAGTGGAGAAAAGTAATGTACATATTGCAATAATTTGTTGCTTTTAATAATTTTTTTAATTAAAGATTTGGGCAGATCTTAAGAGCCGCACAAAAAAAAAATCTCCGAAAACCACAATAGTGGTTTTCACTGGTGGTGGGCCGTTCAGATTTAACCCACTCACAGAAATGGAGCAAACCATCGACCAACTTTTGTGCATTTCCATGGCAGCACAGCCTCGCGGCGTGACTCTGGGAGTTTTACCTGTTATGGAACCGTCCGTCCAACCAAGTTCCATAACAGAAAGAAACGATGAACCAGTGGTAACGCCTCCAAGAAGAGCTCATCCAGTTGGAGTTGTTACAACAACGCGAGCAACGCCATCAAATGCAGTTCAACCGCTATCGGAAAATGCAGAAAGTCATTCGAGGCCTTTGAAACGCAAGCGGAATATGCTGGAGGATCAAACAAAAATGATTCGGCTTGAAATAAAAAATCAAGAGTCGTCAATAGAAGAGCTCAAACGACGAAATATTATTGCTCAAACTCAGGCCGATTCAATGAGAATGTTGGCAGAAGCAGCAAAAATGCAGGCTGAAGGCACCAAAACAATTGCTGAAGCCACAACAGCTCAAACAGAAGCTTTACAAAAAATTGCTGCTGCAATGGAGGAAGTGCTAGGTATCTTAAAAAACATATGAATACTTCAAAAAGTGTGAAATTATAGATATTAAAAATGTTTTTGTGGTTTGAGACGATGTTGTGGCTTCAGCACTTATTTTGGTTGCTTTAGCCTGCATCTTTGCTCAATGATCTCATTTTGTTATAGGTTTTATTGTTTTTATATAATTTATTAAATATGTGCCTTTATTTTGTCATTGAATATTTTCTTGTTATTTTTAGGCAATGATTGAATTGTTATTTTTTAATTTAGTTCTTACTTTTTAAAAACTTTGTTTTTTTAATTCATATTTGTTTTAAAAATAACGCAATAAATATTTATTAACGAAAAACAGATTTTAACGAAAATGTAATTTTTTCATTTATTTTGGTCATTGACCAAAATCAGTAACAAGAACATATACATAAAACTATTGAAGTTAACAATGAGTTCAATTGTGCAATAAAAATTTTAGTTTAAATTATATCGCACTTCATCTTAAAAACAGACACAACTCAAAATTTCAAAACTTCCAGGAAAAGCAAAAAACCAGTTTGTTTTTCAAAGGAATCCATACAAAACAAGGAGACAAAACTTTTTTTAAATAAAGAGTAAACAGATGAGTGCAAAATTTTGATAGTTGATGGAGGTTATCACTACGAATAGTTTAACATTAAAAAGTAAAAATTTGTAAATTTTGAGTTGTGCCTGTTTTGAAGTTGGAGTGCGATATGGCAGAAGCTATAACAAATTTAATTTAATGCAGGCTTGTGGCTAATTGTCTTCTTATAAGTGTAGCTTCAGTTGAAACACTATCTGCATCTACATTTGGGGTGGAGTCTTCGTTGAAATGATGAACATTGCTTGACGGATCTAGCGGTGGCCAATCATTTTTATAAAATATACAAACGTTGTGAATTGCACAACACACGTTAAATATTTTCGTTGCCTTTTCCGATGAATAGTGCAGCCCCCTTGAACCAATGATTGAACGAAACCTATTTTTCAAAACGCCGAAGCAACGTTCAACCACATTGCGCGCTTTGCAATGCTTCTCATTATAGAGTGTTTCGCAGGCGTCAGTGGGATTCCGAATTGGTGTCATTAAGTATGGAAGCAAACGGTAACCGGAATCTCCTATTTTAAGAGAGATTACAAATTTAAGATATATTCTTAAATGCACCACTTGTTGCTTAACTTACCAAGTATCCATGTATTTCTTTTGCCATTGTTGAAAGCCAATCTGAAGTGTTCTTCCGCTGTACTGTGCTGCCAAACAAAAGCGTCATGGTTACAACCTGGATGCCTAGCATCAACATACGTTATAACCATATTATGATCACAAATCTATTAAAAAGTTTTTAAAGTGAATAATTAAAGTTTTTAAAAATAATTGGTTTATTACTTACTACCATGGCATTCAGGCTGTAGTATCCTTTTCTGTTGTAGTACAGGTGTTGCATAGCCTCTCCAGGCGACTTTATGCGAACGTGAGTACCATCAACGCAGCCAACAATATCTGGTACACCGAATGCGTTGAAGAAATGCTCCTTGACTGCATTCTCCTCCTCTGGAGTTCTATTTAAATTCACCCATTTTTGGCAAAAGTGTTGCTCGAAAATCTCCAAACACTCTGTGATAAATCTGCAGACCGTTGATTCGGACATCGACGAAAAGTACTCATTTCCAACGCTCTTTTGAAAGCTCCCAGTTGCAAGGAAGCGCAAAATTGTTGCAAGCTTCAGTTGTGGTGGTAAATGAGTAATTCTATATGTTTTCTTCATTTTGGATGCTACCAATAATACCAATAATAGGTAAAGAATAGGCTACCAATAAATAGATGAAGACTTCCTTATTCATCCGAAAGTTGTTTTTGAATCTAGAATAATATTATAAAATAAAGCATTTTTGAATAGCAAATAGCTCACTCATCATTTGGATAATCCAGCACGTTTGTTTCATCGCGAACTTTTCTACGTTTGACACGCATTGTCTGCTCATCACTATCACTTTCACTTTCGTCGTTAAAATTATAAAATGCTATCGCAGAAAACATTATAAAATGTAATTTTACTCAAATTTGACAAAATATGTGAAAACAAATTTCAGATTGCAGCAAAAGTCATAATTTATTTCTAAACAAAATAAATGAAACAGCTGATGGAAAAAAGCATTGCCAACGTAAAAGTATGTAATGATTTAACAATTAAATTTTTTAAGAATTTTAGAATATTTACGAAAAATATTGCAATTTTATTATCTGGTAATGCTTCTTTTGACAAATATTCACGTCGAGAGTATTTGAGTAACGTAAGCCACGTAATAGTGCACGATGACGCAAAGCATAAATACAGCAAGCCAATTTTATCCGACATCGTTTGAAAACAAACGAGGCCTCAGCCGAAGGCTTAGGTTTTAGGTTTTTTTAGGAACAAAATTAGAAACTGCATGAGAAAACTTGTCACAAATAAATTTGTAAGCACAATTTGGATCATTAAATGAATCTAGAGCCGACCAATCAGAGGCCTTTAAAACTTCAATAGTTTTAACAAAGTTTCCTTTTGAAAAATCAAGTTGATGCGATACAGTATCAACGCTTTTTTTATCAAATTCATAAAACTCAAATTGTACTATAAGCGCTTTATGATGCATGCTGTTGTTTAAAATTGGCGATAAACTGCACTCGCAAGAACCTTTTAAATCGTTTGTACAAAATATTAAGTCAAAAATTCTATTTAAATCGTTCGCAATATTATTAATTTGCTGAAAATCACTACATAAGAAATAACTCATTACCAAAGATTTAATATCCGATTTTACATTAAAAGGCAGTAAAGTTTTATCATCATAAACCCATAAAACATTTCCTAAATTAAAATCTCCAAGAGCAATGCAATGAGTATTTATATCTAATGAATCAGCTATAAATCTTATATTTTCTAAATGCTTTTCATATAAATTAATAGAACTAATTGGAGGAATATAAGATACAAAAATATATACGGAATGAAATTTTGAAAAATTGAAATGAACGCAAAGTTGCTCAACGCCAGCATCTATTATTGGTAATGATGGGCGTCGCCAAGGGGGGGGGCAGGTAGGGGTCCTCCCCTAGAGTTTAAAACCTAAGATATATGCAAAGCAACCCTAGAGATTAAAAAATTAAGGCATATCGCACTCCATCTTCAAAACAGGCACAACTCGAAATTTGCAAATTTTTACTTTTTAATGTTAAACTATTCGTAGTGATAACCTCCATCACCTTTCAAAATTTTGCACTCATCTTTTTCCTCTTTAATTAAAAAAATCGTTTGGTCTCCTTGTTTTGTATGCATTCCTTTGAAAAGCAAACTGGTTTTTTGCTTCTCCTGAAAATTTTGAAATTTCGAGTTGTGTCTGTTTTGAAGATGGATTGCGATATGCAAAGCAACCAAAGTCCCAAGCCAATCACTTTACTGGCTTTACCGATAATTCCCGCACGCCGGAACTCGATCGAATCTACTAATTCAATTTTAAGCAAAATGTTTTACTGGGTTCACATTCCTCAATATTAACGCCATTGCTGCCCACTGTGAATACCCCTTTAACATTGCGTTTATAAGTTTTTATTGGCAACACTTATTTTAAGGGGGGAAATATACCCAGAACTTTTTATTTTTTTCTTAAAGCTTTAAGTCTCAAGAATATGTGGTGAAAATTTCAAGTCGATATCGCAAAAGATAACAAAGTTATAGCCTAGTGAGTGAACCGCTTTCTTGAGCCCGCAGTGCTGGCGCTTATTTTCAAACGCGTTTTTCTCGAAGTTGGTGACCAAGATTTCTCGAAGCTCAGTTTGATCGTTTTGATTTTTTTGCAGGCTTATTTTATTCATAATAATCTTGTACTTGTCTTAGAATTTTTTTTTCGTAGTTTCGTTAATTTTTTATAGGCAAAATAATGACAAATTTTTGGTAGAAAATCGTTAATTTACGTTCGGAAGTCCGCCATTTTGTGAAAAATCAATATTTTCGAAATCGGCTATGACAAGTTTGAGTTTTAAGTATCTAGTTTAAGAATATATTTCATTTTTTTGTTTCAGTTGAATTTAGGAGAAGCAATCTTGGTCACCGCATTTTCAGAGCGTTCTACAAAAAATGCTGTATCTACTTTAATATTATTTTTTTTTTTTAATAAAAAAAAGTAAACATACTCTTGAATGTATATATTTTAAGGTATAAAAACCCTCATAAAAAAATATCCCTTAGGTTTCCTTAAAAAAATGCACAAACATGACCTTTCTTTTCGGCCTCTGGGTATATTTCCCCCCTTAAGTAGTTTTTTTTCAAATTTAAACGCAACCCTGATGTTGATGCCTTTAAAGAGACCAAACTATTTTTTCCCGAAACGGGAAAAGCGTTGAAAATTTTGATAGCTTTTCCTTGCACAACGAGTACGGTAGAGCGATCGTTTAGCAGCCTAAGGAGACTAAAAACATGGTTAAAAAGCACTATGGGGGAAAATCGTCTTAATGGTCTGGCCATCATGAGTTTACTTATTTATGAAAACTAACAAGATTTTTAAAATAAAGTGGTCGAGAAGAACCAGCCCCAATTACAAAGATTATGTTTTAATTAACTTAATAAGTGTCAAAAATTAATCTGTATAAACTCCTTTCATCCTCACAAGGAGGACGACCCTCACAAGGAAGACGATCCTCACAAGGAAGACGATCCTCACAAGGCAACGCGTGAGGGTCAAGGGGGCGATCTTCACATGGCAACGTGTCTGAGGCAACCTCTCAACCTGGTGAGGCCAGCATTATCCATGTCGAACTCGTCTCAAGTCGACTCAAACCTCTGCGTGGTGTCCTCTAGAAACAGCAAACTGGCAACCGTTAGTTTGATGGCTAATCTGAGCGGCGGGCTCCCCCTGCCTTTAAAGGGTTGTGCGTTGGGTTTGAAGCCCACCACGTAAAAACAAATTTCAATGAAAACCTTAAGAAAAAAGATAAAAATTATCCCCAAATCTGATGACGACTACCGCAAACGAAAAACTGACAATGATTTACGGATATGCACCTGGAACGTCCGAACCCTTAATTGGGATGGTGCCTCTATCCAACTGATAGATATCTTAAAAAGATACAAAGCTGATATCACTGCAATCCAAGAAATGCGATGGACAGGGTTGCTCACGGCAAGCATCCTGTGATATCTACTACAGCGGCCATGCGGAGAAGCACGAATTTGGATGCGGATTCGTGGTTGGCAAGAGACTACGACATTATGTTCTGCGATTCACACCTGTGAACGAACGACTTGCCATAATCCGTGTCAAGGCAAGATTTTTCAACATAAGCCTGATTTGTGCGCACGCTCCGACAGAAGATAAGGACGATGAGACCAAAGACAGCTTCTACGAGCGCCTTGAAGAAGCCTATGAGCGCAGCCCCCGCCACGACATAAAAATCGTGCTTGGTGACTTCAACGCCAAGGTGGGAAAAGAAAATATCTTTGGTCCAACAGTCGGAAAGTTCAGCCTCCACGACAATACCTCCGATAACGGAATGAAGCTGATTGACTTTGCCGCAGCGCGAAACATGGTCGTTAGTAGAACTAGATTCAAGCATCTCAATATTCATAAAGCAACTTGGCTGTCTCCTGATCAAAAGACGCGCAACCAAATTGATCACGTTTTGATTGACGGAAGGCACTCTTCCAGTGTTTTAGATGTACGCACGATCCGTGGTGCCAATATAGACTCGGATCATTATCTTGTCACAGCCAAGATCCGTACACGCCCGTGCGCAACGAAGAATGCGCGCAATCCAACACAGAGAAAGCTAGACGTCGAAAAGCTGCAATCAAAGCAAACAGCCGAAGACTTCGCTACTCGACTCTCACTCCTGCTTCAAGAAAGCACTCCTCCGATCGACGATATATGCGCGCAGTGGAATCATATTTCCCACTCTATGCGTACGGCTGCCGAAGAGGTGATTGGCTATTACCGCCCTCGCCGAAACCAGTGGCACGACCAAGAGTGTCGCGACGCCACTGCAGAAAAAGACGCCGCCTACAAAGCCCCCCTGCAGTCGGTTGTAACGCGTGCTGCTATGGAGCGATATAAAGAGAAGAGGAGGGAAGAGAGACGAATTTTCAGGCAAAAGAAAAGGGAAGCGGAAATGCGTGAGCGCGAGAAAATTGAGATGCATGGTGACAGGAACGAGGTCCGAAAATTTTTCGAAAAAATAAGACGCCTGGCCGATGGTTTCGAGACCGGGGCCTCTTCCTGCAAGGATGAAAATGGGAATCTAGTGACAGATATCTAGAGTACACTGATGATGTGGAGGGAACATTTCTCTAGGCTTCTGAATGGCGACGACGACAACAATCCCACCAATAGAGATGATATCCCGGAATCCCCAATTCTGGACGACAGCGTTGAAGTTCCGCTGCCCGATCATAGTGAAGTCTTGAAAGCTATAGATCGGCTTAAAAACAACAAAGCCGCAGGAGCCGATGGCTTACCTGCTGAGCTCTTCAAGAATGGAGGCGAAGCTCTATTTAAATGCATTCATGAGCTTCTATGCAGAATATGGTCGGAAGAATGCATTCCAAACGATTGGAACCTCAGTGTGCTCTGCCCAATCCACAAGAAAGGCGATCCCACAATTTGCGCCAACTACCGTGGGATAAGCCTTCTAAATATCGCATATAAGGTCCTGTCGAGCGTACTATGCGAAAAACTGAAGCCCATCGTAAACCAGCTGATTGGACCTTATCAGTGTGGCTTCAGACCTGGCAAATACACCATAGACCAGATATTTACGCTACGACAAATCTTGGAGAAGACCCTAGAAAAACAAATCGACACACACCATATTTTTGTCGATTACAAAGCCGCCTTCGACAGTCCAATAAGGAATAATCTATATTCCACCATGTCTAAATTTGGTATTCCTGCAAAGCTCATCCGTCTTTGCAGAATGACACTGAGCAACACCAGCAGCACAGTAAAAATCGGGAAGGACCTCACTCCTCCATTCGATACCAAACGAGGTTTGAGACAAGGTGATTCCTTATCGTGCGACTTTTTCAACCTAATGATGGAGAAGATTATCCGAGCTGCTGATTTGAGACGCAGTGGCACTATATTCTACAAAAGTATTATGCTGCTGGCGTATGCTGATGATATCGATATCATTGGCCATAATACGCGCGAAGTCAGCGCAGCATTCTCCAGGTTAGCAAAAGAGTCGAGTCGAATGGGTCTTGTAGTGAACACAGATAAAACAAAATACCTAGTGTCAACAAATAAACAGTCCCAGCGTCTTGGAAACCACGTCACTGTTGACAACATCTCCTTCGAGGTTGTTAAGGAATTCGTCTACCTGGGATCCAGCGTAAACTCTTTCAACGATGTCAGTATTGAGATAAAGCGAAGGATAACTCTTGCCAACAGGTGTTACTTTGGGCTAAGTAGGCAATTGAGAAGCAGAGCCCTCTCTCGACGAACAAAACTCACGCTCTATAAGTCACTAATCATGCCCGTCCTATTATATGCAGCACAAACCTGGACGTTGAGCAGTTCTGATGAAAACACTTTGGGAGCCTTCGAGAGAAAGATCCTTCGTAAAATCTTCGGTCCAATCTGCGTCAATGTCGAATACTGAATTCGATGGAACCACGAGCTGTATGAGTTGTACGCTGACATCGACATAGTTAAGCGCATTAAAATCGAGCGACTCCGCTGGCTAGGTCATGTTGAGGGAATGGAAAAAGACGCTCCAGCGAAAAAAATATTCGATTCGGTGCCCGGTGGTGGTAAACGCAGAAGAGGACGCCCACATCTTCGTTGGAAGGATCAGGTGATGGATAACCTGACTACACTTGGTGTTTCCAACTGGCGCCAGCAAGCGCAAAACAGAAATGGCTGGCGCACTTTCTTATACGAGGCCAAAACCGACCTTCGGTTGTAAGCGCCAGATAAGTAAGTAAGTAAGTAAACTTCTTTCATGTTATTTTTGTAATTAATATAATTAATAACTATGTTTACAAGTTTTATTCATTGAAGAGTCAAGAGCTCGTGGAGGTTTACACATTAGACTTTGTAATGTTCTTATTACAATCTCCGTGGGTAGAGGTAGTAAGACTCGCACTACAAACAAGCGTAAAGTTCTCTTAACTGTACCAACAATTTATACTTTTTCCATTCTCCATATATAAACTTACAGGCCCCCCATCGGCTGGCGACGCCCTTGTTGGTAATTGAATGATTTTGCTATTTAAATCAGCTCTCACAGCAATCAAAACACCACCACCTCTTTCATGCATTGTTGCTAGCGGGCAATAGACATAATAGAAATCATCGACAATTTCAGATATACCTTTTCAGAAATACCTTCATGAAGCCATGTTTCTGTTAAAACAACAACATTATACTCACGCAAAGACAATGCAAGTCGAAACTGGGATGTTTTTTTTCGGATTCCACCAGCATTTTGATAATAAATCGAATAAGTCCTAAGAGAAGATGCAGCGACGGCGTTTTTATTAACAGCTGATGGAGTTGTTATTGTTGTAGCAGGAGCCAGTTAATGATTAGCTGATGACAGTGGTAGTGGTGAGAGCGTGCACTGTTTTGTAAACGAGAGCGGGGGCGAGCAAGATCGACTAGAAGCCTCTAAGGTACTCAGAGAAGATGTAGCAGCGAAGGTTTTGTTTATTGCAGCTGATTTCGCTATTATTGTTGCAGCAGAAACCGGTTTTCGGATATCAGAAGTAAGTGATGGTGCCGAGAACGTATACTGTGTTGTCAGCGACGGCGAGGTCAAGCATGAACGATAAAGAGACTCAGCACAAGAGTTGGTTATTTGTTCTTTGAATGAAGAGTACGCTTTGTTGATACTGGTTGAAGTGATGTTTGGTGAGGATCCAGCCCAGTTTGGGAGGAAAGAGGTGAAGTCTCCCCCGCATGTTGTAGAAGAGGCAATTTTGTTATAGTTTTTTGGCTTATCATATGAGATAAACGGACGTAGAGCCCGAACAGAATCAAAGCGACTGTCGGTTGTCGGGTGCGCTGTGCAACAAAATACATGAAAATCTATGCAGCCGCCAAAAATTAAATGGCCGTAGAAATATACTGGCCAAAATAGAATCAATTCTGGCGAATCTCTCTTTGAGTGGCGCAAGTTTTGCCATATTTTAGCTAAGAATTGGCTGTGTTCAGTGCTATTTTCTTAGTTTTTACCATGAGCTGACGTTTTGTTTTGTGTGTGTGTGTTGCATTTGTACCATTTCAAACACCGAAAAGCAAACAAAAAAATTTAAGCAGCGCTGACGCAGTGGAGCACCCAATTTTTAACTGCCCTTGCTTTAAAACAGTTTCAGTCAAGGACCTCCACGCATTCCTTATCAAAGATGAAAATTCAATCAAGGATCTCCGTATTCCAAAATCAAAAATAGTAGGCAGAAACGATTTCACTTCTGATGATAGAAGAGATATTTTAAACGTACCAACTTAACGTCTGCACCCTAACGTCTATTCTGGCGCCATTTCTTTTTTTTTTCAATTGTAATTTTTCTCATTCTCTTTACTTTCCGAGTGCAGACCTGCTACCTCTTTCTTTTACATATAAAAATATAGGGACTTCAAACGCAAAGAATACTGAAATACAATCTACATTGAGTGATCAGTGTTACCATGCAGAGATACAGGAGTAGAGATGTGTTCAGCCTAAACGAATTCCAATAATAGTTCAGAGTAAAATAGTTTTGCTATATATATGTATGTTTGAGCAAAACATACATATATATTTTCATTGTTTTTTTTCTATTGTTTTATTGCTATAGCAACAACAAACGTTGGTTATTTTTTAGTTGAGAGCGGTTTTGTTATTGTTTTTCCTTCCACTGCTTTCTGACGTTTGTCAGCTCGAATCTAAGGCTTCTCAAACTGCTTTCATTGGTAACAACTTTCGAACGCCTTTCAAACTGTTGCCTTCCAAACTGTGTATTTCAAACTTTCTCAAACAGGGTTGCCAAAGCTAAACTTTAACTTTTACTTTTAACTTATAAATTTATAAATAAATATAAGATATTTAAAAATGGTCTGCAATTTCCGCAACTGTGCCATTAAGGGAGATTCCGATCGAATTGTAAATTGCTGGTTATGTGAATCCTTTTTTCACACTAAGTGTGTAGCACTAAATACGCGTATCTCCGACGCACTAGGTGAAAATAAGGGTCTCCGTCGGGCATGCGAAGATTGCAGAGCAACCGATTTAGAAATACTTAAATGAGAGCGGACAATACAACATTTGCAAATAGATCAAACGCCACTTTGGACCGAATATTCACAAAGACAAAAACTAAAACAAAAAACGAAGATAAAAACAACGTTGTCTATGAAGTACAGTACAAAGGCACCGAACAAGAGAACTGTAACAAAACATATATAGTGACAACAAAAAGAGCGCTTAAAATTAGAATGACAGAACATAAGCTGGATATTAGAAACAAAAAAACAACAACAGCACTAGCTCAACACATAATACTTACAGGCCACACAGCTGACTTTGAAAGCAAAACAAAGAAAAGACTTACTTTAGAAAGTTTACGAATACAACAGAAAGGGCAATAAATTTTAAAGAAGACACGGGCAACATTAACAATAATTATGCAGGAGCACTGGACGAACAAAGTTATTTTAAAATGTGAAAAATAATATTAAGTAGGTACAATTGTAACATTTAGTATAATAAGAAATAATATTTGTGTTTTTAGTTAAATTTAATAAGATAAAACCCCTTAAGATGTCAACAAATAATTGACGAAACGTCGGGTAAAAATTGAATTTCTATTTTTATACATTTAAAAATTGCAATTAAAAAGCACTGGTCAAAACCCTCCTTAAACAACAACAGAAATACTTAAACTTATAAGGCAATCGAGAAAGGGCATCTTGGAGGTTTCTAAAGACCTAGAGGCGGCTCAGATTAGATTGGCGGAGTACGAAAAGTCTTTCAAATCGCTTAAGTACATGGATGAGACTTTTGCCTCTCCTTAGCGCAAGCGTAACAGCAAAAACCTTCTAAACTCTGCCAAATCTACAACAAAAACAGCCACTCCGTCTACAAATGTTACTCCTGTAGCTAACCCTGAACTTAATGCTGAGCCTTCACCCAACTTAAACTTAAACACTTCATGTGAAGCACTTTCAACTGAGAATGTAACTACAGCTCGAAATACTGGCATTTTGGACCTTTCTAGAGCTCCCGCATCAGTCAGTGAGAATTTACTGTTGACAGAAGCTTCTGCTGTACACACAATAAATTTAATCATTGACTCTCCTTCTACTTCTGACGCTAAGGTAACTTATGCTAAGAATTGTGCTTTATCAAGTGCTGCCACTTCTTCTGCATTACTCACAACTAATAATACAGGCGCAATACCAAAACAAATATCGATAAGCAGTTTTAATCAGCCGGTTCACAAAAATCTTGTGATAATTCCCGTTTTGTAGCTGATACGTCTAACCGAGCGTTTCCGATGATTTCTTCGATCGCTCTGGGGCCTTACACTGTAACGCGATTCGAAAAGCAATGCGATTTGAAAATTAAATGCGATTCGAAAGTAAAATCGCACTGTGTAACTCTTTCGCATCAATGACGATGATGTTAACTTTCCGTTTCGTCAAATATTCGGTAAAAGTGAGCATTACTGATTATTAAACGTCAAAAATACGAAAATCAGTGTGAAGAAACAGAAGAAATAAACAAAAATTAAAAGTCAACATTATTGTTCAGACATTTTGTAAACAAAATAGAATTTTTTTTTACAAATTTATGAAATGGATACAATAGCTTTGTGGTTCGATGATGCAAGCGACAACCAGGAAAGGATCGAGAGGAGAATCTTAAGGGATCGATCAAATGTTATGGGGCTCAGTGATAAAAAGTAATTGATATAGTTAATTTGTTGTTCTTTGCATTAATTTTGTTTTTTTTCAGCTTCGTCAAAAATTTTCGTCTGAGTAAGGATGCTTTTTTGTATGTACTCAACAGCATCCATATTGAGTTAAGAGCTCCGCAGAGATCGACAGCAGTTGATAAAAAAAAAAAAAAAAAAGATAAAATTAGCGGCCGCCTCGAAGTTTCTTGGCCAGGGTGGATATCAACACGCAATTGGCAAGGACAGCGATCTAGGCTTAGCACAGCAAACCGTCTCTACATGTGTGTTTGAGGTTTGCTGTGCAATTGAAAAAGTTCTCTGCGCAAGGCATATAACCTTTGAAATGTCAGAGGCCGAAAAAAAAGACACTAAAAGGAACTTATTTTTACAGTCCCAGATTCCAGGAGCAATTGGAGTGGTGGATGGCACCCATATTCAAATTATAAGACCCACTGAGAACGAGCATTTGTTTTTCAACAGGAAGTTAAAGCACAGTATGAATGCAATGGTGGTAAATATAAAGGAAACTATTAAATTCCTTGAAGAATCTATTTTTTATACTTGTTTAGATATGTGATCAAAAAATGCTCATAAGAGCTGTAAATGGCAGAGTTGGAGGTGCATGCGACGATTCCCATGTATGGAATTTATCCAAAGACAGGCAGTATTTGCAAAGAACATTTGAAGAAGGTGACATAGGAACGTGGATTCTCGGTATGTTTTGATGTTTCATTTGTCCTTTAAAAATATTTGCAATTTTGTCTCACAGGTGATTCTGGATATCCGCTAGAACCGTGGTTGTTAACGCCATTTTGGAATGCTGCGGAAAACTCTCCTGAAGCATTATTCAACGAAAAGTTCTCCAAAGCAAGATCGACCATTGAAAGAGTATTTGGGGTACTCAAATGAAGATTTAGATGTCTGTTAGCTGCAAGAGAGCTACACTACTCTCCAAAAAAAGCAGTTGAAATTTTAAACGTTTGTTGTGCCCTCCATAACATATGTTTGTTACATAACGTTGAACCGACTTGCGACATACCAGCCGAAACAGACGATTTATTTGATTTTCTCAGTGCTGATGCAACGGTAGATGCAAATCTAAGAAATATTGCTACAAATATCAGAGAACAAATAAAAAATAAGCTAATTTCAGAGAACTTCCAATAATGATAATAATAAAAAAATATACTATTATTTAAATACATGTCTAATAATTTACTTATATCAAAATTCTAGAAATATTTCATAAACGCACTTCACTTTTTTCACCCAAAATGCATTTTGAATTTTATCATTCTTATGTGCCTTAAACCAAGAAACAATGAGAGCTAAGTATTTTTGTAAATTCATTTTATTTATATTTATATGGATAATATGTTTTGATACAAAACAAAAAAAAGGGAGGACTTATAAAATCCAAAAAACTTTTTAATATTAATATTTTGTATACGGCCTCTAATTATTTATATTGAAAACAAGTTTTTCGAGCTCTAGGCCAAGCATGTTGTCAACAAGACAACATGAAGAACAAAGAAGGCAACAACCAACAACAACAACAACGGCTCTGTATAGAGCAAATCACACAGCTTGACTATACAGACTGTTTCATTGGCCGCTACACCAACTCATCAGTAGCCTTTGTATGACTTTACACTGTGATCCACTCAAGCTACTTAGGTTCTACATATACTGCCACTATGCCGAGAAAGTTACCCGGAATTTGTTTTTGGCAGAGAACGCTTGAATTTTTGTAACTGAGTTCTTATCTACTTTTCGATGCATACTGTACTAAGGTTAACAACCTAGATCGTATCATACTTTTAGGCATAGCCTTAATTCATGTGCATCTTCGAAATTCGATCACAGCGGCTTACTGCTATCAGAGCATATTGAAGTTGTTGTTATTTTTGCTGTTTAGCTCCTCCCTTTTTTCCACACTTTCATTTTAGGGTTCAGTTAGTTTAACTGATGGTACACCTAAGATGGCGTGGAGACCATTTTTTTGTTATGAAAGACTTTGTCTGATTTTCGACTTGGTTCCGCAGAAGGTTTTCTTTGCCCTTAGTAGTGGACACAGATCGGTGCGGCTGAGGTGTGCATGTGCCAAGGTTAGCGTTCTCAGATGTTGTGCTGTTCATCCTGGCTCTGCCCGAAGTAGTTTCCTTCTCAATATCTTGAGGGTGTATGGAGGTGCTGGAAGCTTGTTTTGCACCAAACTCCATGACACCGTCTAAACCGTCGATCGCTTCGTCCATGGAGAGCAACTGCGTTACTTGCTCCTCCAATGAGGTAAGTGGAAGAAATTTTGATGGACCGCCACTAGTACCTGCTATGGAAAGCTTTTTTTTTAGACTAAACCAACGCTCAGGGGATGCCCCCTATAAATGCGTAAGCATTGAGTTGATTCGGAAGAAGGGTGATAGTTTAGTTGGAGGGTGGAAAGATTGAGTAGTATCGGTGAAGATTTGTTTTGAATCTACACAGCTGGAAGCCATCGGGGAACATACTCGCAGGGAGATTATTCCACAATTGGTTCCTTGGACATGAAGGCAATGTTATAGGGATGTGCTTGGAGTGCTGAACGAGTGGACCTGGGAAATACTCGAGCTGGTGGTGTCAGGTCTTGTACCTCCCTTGAACACTTTCAATGGAAATACCTATATAAAAGGCTAAGGCACCCAACATTGCGTCGATGTCCAAGAGAGTTGAGAGAAGTTGAAATATTTTCATCTCCTATCAAATATATCGCACGTCGTTGAATTCGATCCAGAAGCTCCAAATAGGATCTTGAAGCCCCTGCCCAAATGTGCGAATTGTACTCCATTTTCAGCCTGATGTATGAAGTGCAGATCATGCGGAGATCAGATGGAGTAAAATATATTTTGCACCATTTTAAGAAACCTAGGCACTTGGCCGCTTCTTTCGACACATCGAAAATATGATCATTCCAACGAAGATCAGATCTTATCGATATGCCTAGAACGTCAAGAGAATCTGACTCCACAAGATTCACATCGTTTATTTTAAGGGGAGCTAAGGGGCCATTTATTCGTTTGTGGGTTAACAGATAACACTAGGTCTTGCTTGCATTAAACTCAACTCTATTAGCACGATCCCACTCAGAGATTTTTCTTAAGTCGTTAAGAAGTGTGTCATTCATATTTTGCCTATTTCTCTCAAGCTTCAAACAGCTCGGGTGTTTTTTGAACGAATATGAATGACAAATGCTGCTGTCATCCGCAAAAGAATGAATTGGGTTATGAGTCAACGACAGGAGGTCCTTGATAAAAACCAGAAACAGAGTTGGAGATAGGACTGAACCCTGCGGTACTCCTGCATTGATGGTGTGCTCTCTGGATGAAACGCCGTCAACAACGGCACGGATAGATATGCCATTAAGAAAGCACGAAATCAATCGAGCAAATGAACTACCGACTTCATATGCGATTAGTTTATACACGAGCGCTTTATGCCATACTCGGTCAAACGCCTTAGAAATATCCAGAGCAACAGCTCTACTCTCACCGAATAAATGAACGCATTAGTTTCATTTCTCTGTGAGGAAAATCATAAGGTCGCCAGTAGAGCGAGCCCTTCGGAAACCATATTGGTGATCACTGAGAAGTTCGTTGCGCTCCAGATAGTTCATCAGGTGGAAGTCCATGACCTTGGAAAGTGTAGAGCATATCGCAATGGGCCGATAGTTTGCAGTGTTCGCGGCATCGCCCTTTTTTGGTACTGGCTGGACATTTGCGATCTTCCAACAAGGTGGAAATACTCCTATCCTGTAGGAGATGTTGAAAAGATTGCGCAAAGGCCGAGCCAATGTAGAAGCACACTTTTTAAGTACAATTGGTGGTATGCCATCAGGACCAGAGGCTTTGTTGGCCCGACAGCATTTAAATCACCTGTCTCTGCCACAGATTGTTGCCACACGTTTTTGCTGTGGAAGTCTTCAAATGTCTCTTTGCCAAGTCGGGATGTTCTGACAAAAAATCAATTCAAATTTAAAACTGCCGGGGCTTCGTGAAAGCATTCTTTGACATAGAGTCCCTGTTAATTAAGTAAATAAATGTTTTAATACTAAATAATCATATTAATAAAAATACAAACTTACATTCGCATTCGCGTTGCCAAGTGCCGAAAATGCGATATACGAAGAGGGATAAAATGAAATGCAAATGTCAGATTTTTCAATGCGAAAGTCTGATTACAGAGTATCATTTTTCCGAAATCGAACAATTTCACGTTCGAATCGCGTTACAGAGTAAGGCCTGATCGGCCGACGCTCGATCTTTTTGGGCGAATTCAGTGTTTATTTGTGCATAGAGTAGTAGATTTGTTGAAATGGTAGTTAATAACGTAGGAAAAATAAAAAAGAAAGAAAATATATTGAAAACTTAACGCAAAAGAATTTTGTTTTACTTTGTTATTTTATTAGTACTTTATATAATCAAATTATTTATATAATATTCTTTATATAATAAATTCTTTATATAAATACTTATATTAATCTTTAATTAAAAGGCATAAAAGTAGTAAAAATTAATCCGATTTAGTACAGTTGCATAAACAAAAATTGATCAACGCTGATGCTCGCAAGCATTGAATTTAAGTGTTTCCACTGCACTTTAAATCTTAAATCTTTTAAATAAAATAATTTGGATTTATAAATTCAACTTCTCTCATGAACGCGTCACGTCTTCATTTAAAATAACTCTGCTTGATGATCTCTACAATAAAGTAATCAGTCAAAGTTTTTGGCCTGAATATACGTTAGTTCATGAATACGTCCCTAGAACTGTACTAGCTTCTTTACCTGTTCGCAACATGAACCAAAAAAACTAGATTGCTGCCTTCAGTTCCTAAACTTGTATCAAAACAATCGTGGCATTAATACTAAATTGATTAATTTATTCATTATGAGTCACAACATTCATAATGTTCACCTTCAGTAAGACTTGGCTAAAACCCAACACTTTAAATTCTGAAATTCTTTGCAAGAAATTTAACATTTATCGTAAAGATAGAAACTCCATTCCTGGCAATTCCTCTAACCGTGGAAGTGTGTTGATTGCGGTCAAATCAACACATTATTTCTCTATCTCTCAAGACATAGACAGCCGAGAAGCTGCAGACATAGAATTTTGTTGTGTTCACGTAAAGTTCGGTTCCTTAAGTATCTACATTACATGCTCATATATCCCACCATTTTCTAACTTAGCAGTTTATAGCAAACATTTGCTCTCTATTAGTAACAATTAATAACTGGTGACTTTAACCTGCCCAACGTTTCTTGGAACTGTTGTTCCGAAAACCCTACAATATTTTTATCTTCCTCTGAAAGCTCGCTTTTTAAACGACCTCTCAAGCCAAGGTCTTTTCCAACTTGTCACTTGACAAGCCAAGGTCTTTTGTCACTTGAACAAGAATAAACGTTTGCTCGATCTGGTATTTTTTGATGATAGCAATATTGCTTCAGTGTCAAGAACCGATCCCTTGGTCATTCCCGAAGATTCTCACCATCCGACTATAGAAATCTGTCCAAATTTTCCTAAACCATCTGTGCAGAACCATACTATCCAACCGCTCACCGTATTCAACTTTAAGAAAACTAATTAAGTTACTTTGAAAAATAGTTTGTCCAATATAAATTGGTCACCTGACAAAATGCTTATCATCACAGAATCTGGATACCGCGGTCTATGCGTTTAACTCAACGCTCATGGATTGCTTTCTTAGATCTATTCCTCAACGAAAAACCTCTATAATTTCTGGCCCCGTGTGGTATACCAATGAATTACGAAAATTGAGAAACTTGAAAACTAAATATTATAAAAAATATCAAAAAAACACATAAAATATGTGATATTGCACGTTATACTTCGACTAAATATAGTTACCAACAGTTGGGCAAGCAATCATATAATATCAACCTCACAAAAGTTAAATTAAACATTAAGTCTGATGCAAAATCATTCTGGAGCTTTGTTAACACAAAACGCAAAATTGATTCCTATCCTTCTTTTATGAAATACAATAATGTGGAATCCGATAATGACAATAGTATCTGTAACCTTTTTGCTGATTTTTTTAAGTCGGCATATTCATCATCTTCTTTCAATAATGGCAGCTATCCCCATTTTGCCAACATGGATTTCTTTCTGGAAAATCGACTGTCACTAACCTACTTGAATTTACATCTAAGACTATAGAGAATTTTGAAAAAATTCCTCAGACAGATGTCATCTATATGGATTTTAGCAAAGCTTTTGATGTTGTAAATCACAAACTCTTAATTTTTAAATTATCTCTTATCGGATTTCCCATACAGCTGGTGAGGTGGATTGAATCGTATCTCAGTAATAGAACTCAATCTGTTTTATTTAAACTCGTGAAATCTTAAGAGTTCCCGGTTACCTCAGGAGTGCCCCAAGGGAGTCACATCGGGCCTCTTCTCTTTCTACTTTTCATAAATGATTTGCCAACTACAATAATGCATTCTAACGTCTTGATGTACGCTGATGACGTCAAACTATTTCTTTCTTACAAAAATGAATATGACGCCGAATTCTTACAAATTGACATCAATAATCTTTATGACTGGTGTAAAATAAATCATATGAATAAAAATATCTCAATATGAAAACATGTAAGCACGTGACCTTTTCGCGTAAGCCATGGCTTAGACGCACGTTAAAAATCTGCGATTACACATTAGAATCTTTAGATAGTTTCCATGATCTTGGAGTTACTATGGATCCTAAACTTCGCTTTCATATTCATATAACTAAAATAATAAATAGAGCAAATAGTACCCTAGGATTTATCAAACGGTGGGCAAAAGAGTTTAATGATCACTTTATATCGAAATCTTTGTTCACTTCACTAGTGCGGCCTATCTTAGAATACGCCTCAATTGTATGGTGTCCGCGATATGGTTGTTACATTGACGACATTAAATCAGTTCAGAAAAAATTTCTTCTGTTCTGCTTAACCAATTTATACTGTAGAACTGATTTTCATTTTCCACCATATGAATATCGATTACAGCTATTAAATCTTCTAACTTTAAAAAATCGGAGAACTATGCTTAATGTTAGTTGGATTGTTAAACTTCTGCATTGTTATATTGACAGTCCATATTCATTAGGTAAAATTTACTTTAATATTCCTATTCGTCCTAGAAGATCTTTTGAGTTACTTTACATGAACTTCTGTAGAACAAACTACTTGCAAAATGAACCGCTGAGAAGTGCTTGTGGTGACTTTAATTTTGTTTCAAATGTAATTTCTTTAAATGAATCCATGTACTAATTGGATAATCAACCAGGGGCGCACCCAGAACAAAATTTTGGGGCGGGTTTTTTAGTTTTATTTATAGACTTATTCAATTGTTTTTTATTCATTATATAATATATAGAGTACAAAGTCAATTATTCTTTTATTTTGTTCCATTGAATTTAATATGTCCTCAATAATAAAATTTAAATCAATTAAGGCATTTAATTTATATGAAATTTTAAGAGATTCTACCAATTTCATATTACTTTCTATATGGAGTTAGCGTAATTTTCATACGAGATCATTAATTTGAAAAGTGATCTTTATATTTTAAATATAAGCTTAAAGTATATCGAAATTCATAACGATGGCCCCAAAATCTATGCTGTGATCGTCATCACATACAGACATATAGACGGACATGGCTGGATCTACTCGAGTAGCGATGCTCATCAAGAATATAGTATCCCAGTAAAAAAGTGGATCATCCTATGAGCGATGTGGGAGTGCTCCCTGAGGAGCAGTGGATTGCTCCCTATTGATCCAAGCTGAGTGCATTTTGTGCTCTCTTTTAACATTGCATGTCCTAGGAAGGCGAGCGCTCCTTATAACATCCCAGTCGAACGGATATGGAGCGATCAATATATGATCCATTGCGATGTGCAATGGAGTGCTCCTTATTAGATCCCAGGCGAGCGAATAAGGAGTGATCAATGTATGATCCATTGCGATGTGCAATGGAGCGCTCCCTATAACATCCCAAAGGAGCGGATAAATAGCGATCAATACGTGATCCATTCTCATATGTAATGAAGCACTACATTCTTGAACCATGGCGATATGTAGTGGAGTATTTATTTAGAAAAATTAAACAATATATTTTCTATATTTTACCATTTATTAACCAAAAATATAAAATAAATATAATTTAAAAGTTCATTTTTATTTTAAGAAAAAAATAAATATTAATATCTTCTTAATTATTAAAAGTTAGAGTTCAAATAAAAAATTAATTCAATACATAGTATAAAAAATAATAAATTTCTTTTTTTGTTTTAATCCTATATGTTTGCCGATAAAAAGATAGTTTCACCTCTCTAAAGACATTTTTGACGGCCTTCATATATTCTGCATAGTTGTCAAAGTTTTCCTTCAATGCTTCTGGAATATAAATAAATACCTACTATAAGTTGTGAAATAGATTAAATTTTATTTATAAAATTACCAAACAAATAAAGAGTGAACATTTTATAGTCTTTAACCGCCGCCTTAGCTTTGGTTCCATCCCAATTTATGCTTAAAATATATATTTCGCTAAAAATTTCTGTAATAATTATCTTCATTTCGCGCTCCGTGAATTTTAATTTGAGATATTTAATCTGAAGTGAATAATTAAATTTTTCTATTCGGTCCACTATATCCGTCAACTATGTCCACTATGTCCACCGCGTCCACACTTTTACTTATCTCCACTTCTGCAATATCACAAATTCCATTTTTTCAACTTTCTCACTAGCTGAATTTTCTACTAATTTTTTTTCACTTATATTTTTGATTTCAGTTTTTATAAGGCGTTTTAAATGCCTTTTTGAAATAAATTGTTGCACATTGTTTTAAATTTATTTATTTATTAATTATTTTTGTTTTGTTTTTTTTGCACAAGCCTACAATTTGTAACACTTCAATAACACTTTCAAATCACGTTTAATCGGTACCGCTGTCGATATACTATTAGGTTGTAGACACGCGTCTTCGCATGTTGTATTTTTGCATTCCAAATATTTTTTGCCGAAATTAACCTTTACAATTCCTTTATTGTTTACCGTTTTCTCCTCAATAGTGGTTTTATAATGCACTGTTTGCTCGCATTTTGATCCAAATGGATCAGTAAAGGAGCTTTTGAAATATTTTTTTTATAACAAAACGTGACAGCATTTTGCGTTTACCGTTTTCTTCTTTAATTAGTGCTTTAATAAGACACTGTTTGCTCGCATTTTGATCCAAATGGATCAGTAAAGGAGCTTTAGAAATATTATTTTTTTTTCTTATTTAACACCCTTTTAAGAAGATAATAATTGTGAAAATGCTACTTATTTTTGATTAATTTGCTTTAGCTTTCAGTCGTAGTTGTGAAGTGAATTCAAGAAGTTATCCGTGGATTTAAATAAAGTAAAATAAGAAAAATGTTATAATTGAGATTTATATTTGTGTTCCAGGACTTGTTTTCGACGAGGCTGAAATTCTCGAAACTCAAGTCATATTTCAGTCGTGGGGCTTAAGTGACTCAATTTCGACTTTAATAAAAAGGTACGGTGAGAACTCAAAAGAGATTTTTGAAAAAAATTGGATATTGAGGATGTCGCCAGTTTTTCTGAAGGCCTCGACCTCGCCGGAAAATTTGTTGACAAAGTCAAATCTATATATATAAAAAAGGAGCTTATGTTTGTAAGGCCGCAATAGACTCCTAAACTACTCATCCGATTAGCATGAAAATTTGTGTATAGAAGTTTTTTGGTACGGTGCGTGTTTGTGGGTTATCAATTTTGATCCACCTTGAACACCAGAGGGCGCTGTAGTACAAATTTTTTACAAAACTCCCTAAAACTCACAAACCGCTTATGCGATTAGAATGAAAAGTGGTATACAGTGAGTTTCATGTACGCTGAGTGTTTTGCTGCTATCTTTTTTTAACTATCTTGAACACCAGAGGGCGCTATACTACAAATTTTTTACAAAACCACCTAAAACACCCAAACCGCTCATGCGATTAGAATAAAAATTGGTATACAGTAGTTTTCAGGTACGATGAGTTTTTTTAGCACTATCTTCTTTGAACCACCTTGGACACCAGATGGTGCTGTAGTACAAACTTTTTACAAAATCGCATATTTTTAGTTGTTTTCTTTGGTTACATTTGAAAATATTTACAAAATTTAAAATATTTCTTATTAAAAATATATAAAATATTTTCTTAGTAAAATAAAAAAAATTTCCGTTATATTGATATCAAAAACATGAACATATCTTGAAAACTATGAAAAATTTTACTACAACGATAAATTTAATGCAACTCGTTACACAAAATTACGAAAAAAACAATCAGATATTCAATTTTGTGACTTTCGATTCAAATATCTCCGCTGCTTTTTTATATATTGTGTTAAATTTTTTCTTGTCTTAAAGCTTCATCAAAATACTATGAAAACTTTATTGCAAAAATACCGTTAAATGAGTAAATTTATTTTAAATTTTTTTTTCAAAAAAGGTCTGAAATATTGGATTTTTTCTCAAAAACAGACTCAAAAATTATTTTTGTTTTAAAAATAATTTAAACTCAAATTCTCAAATTTTTAACTCTATTTAAAAGTTAAAACATTTGTAAGTAAAAGTTGTTTACATTTTACGCAAAAATTAAAACCATTTTTGTGATTCAAAAAGCAAGGCCTACCCTTGATTTTTTTGAAGAAATTTTTTTTCCAATATTGTGGTTGCATATTTTTAAATAAATTTACAAGCTAAAATAATAATTTATTAAAAAAAATTATCTTAGTATCTCTTACCAATCAAAAGTTATAGCCAATAATCTATATCCATATCATTTCCGGTCTGCTTGCTTATCTAAATCTATATACATATACTGTGCGCGTCAAAAGAAAGTGTACACGATTGGGTTTTAAGTTTTCAATTTAATTTCAGTCTTTTGCAATACCATTTAATTCAACTATTTATATTTTTTTAAAATAGGTTTTATTGTTTCTCAATTAATAAAAAAAACAACAGCATTAATCTTACAATAACAAAAAATATTAAACAAAAACCCAAAATACTTGATATTCGTTGCGTCAAAAGAAAGTGTACAGTTTCCCGCCAAGTGTGTCGAGGTTTGCTGGGAGTAAAACATTTACCGTTTTCATTTTAAATTTGCTTTATTATTGCGTCTTAAGCTTCGCTTTGATAATTGATTTTATTCTTGATTCAACCGTGCTCGGTACAAGTGCTATTTTGTGAATAATTTTTTTTCCGAAAATGGTAAAACAAACCTCTCCTGTAGTGGAATTCCCAAAAAGTTAACGATACGAAATCGTTATGGTTAACTAACGACGTTTGTAGTTTGCAATAACAAATGTTGTATTCTCAAAACAGTACTTAGCGACAAAATTGTTAAAATGTAACATTCACAATATAAGCTACAAATGTTGTTAAAAGAAATCAAAAATATGGCAGCACTGTGCTTTTTTGACAGCTTAGATAGGCCTTTTCGATAGATACATGCTGAATCGGCCAAGCAGCAGACAGCTACATAGCAGCTATTAGCAGAGGCAGCGCTAATGCAAGCAATTGTTTGCGACCGAATTGCTTCTGCGCTTAAGAGGCTGTCGACTTTGTTTGAGCGATTGCCTTCAACAAACTTATAATTGTTATAACTTTTTTATTATTTTTACTTTTATTATTATTTTTATTATTAATGTTCTTTTATCTGTTATTTGTTTTTATTTAGTTTAAAAACTTTTCTTTGTTTTTTTAAACTTTAAATAAAAGCGTAGAAGCTATTGGAAATAAAGTTTATAGAATTATTTTTATTTTGATATTTTAACCATGATGGTTAACATATGCCTCGTCGTGTTGTGGCCATTTTATGCATATTATTTATGTTTTATAAAATCACAATCGCATGTAAAACAATCGCTTAACGTTGTTATTAAAGTTAGCGACGCCAAAATATTCGTGGTTAAGCTATCTACAAATAACGTTAAAGAACTGTCCAAATTAAGGACAAAAATAGCTTACATAGATGTTGGGAATACCAGTTAACGATAATTGTAGCAAAGGCCAGTTAACGATAACTATAAACGTCGTTAACACGTTTGGGAATTCCGCTACTGATACTCGTGAGCTTGTGCTAAAATTTTATAAAGAGGGGAAAACATTACGTGAAATTGGTTCCATTGTGGAAAGAAGCCACAATACAGTGAAAAAATAATTGATAAATACGAAAAGTATGGAGTTTTAGAAAATCGTGCCAAATCTGGTAGGCCTAAGAGACTTAACGAGCTCCAAATACAATCCATTGTTCGAAATGTTAAAAAAAATCCAACTGAAAGTGCTGTAAAAATAGCAGAGGAAATCTCAGAAGCATCTGGTGCCAACGTTAGCGCCAGCACAATTCGTCGAGCACTACATGCTAATGGCTTACATGGACGGGCTCCGAGAAAAAAGCCGTTCTTATCGAAAAAAATCAGAAGCTACGCCTTGAGTTTGCTCGAAAATATCAAAATAAGGATATTTCATTTTGGAAAAATATGATTTTTAGCGACGAGAGCAAATTTGAAGTTTTTGGTAGGAAAAAACCAGTAAAACTTTGGAGGAGCAAAAATAAAGAATTTTCCGAACAAAATGTTATATCCACAGTAAAGCACGGTGGGGGTTCGGTGATAGTGTGGGGATGTATGGCTGCAAACGGAGTAGGTAATTTGGTATTCATAGAGACCAATATGAATAAAACAGATTACCTTAACATTTTAAAAGAAAACTTGGCACCCAGCGTTGAGAAGTTATGCTTGGATCAAACTTGGATCTTTCAACAAGACAATGATCCCAAGCACACGGCAAAAATAGTGAAGGAATGGTTGCTTTACCACACGCCCAAACAATTGCATCATCCCCCCCCGATCACCGGACCTTAACCCCATCGAGCATTTGTGGGAGCATCTGGACCAAAAAATCAGAAAAAGGATTATCAGTACCAAGGACGGCCTTAAAAGAGCTTTAATAGAGGAATGGCAAAAATAAAAAAGGAGCTTATGTTTGTAACTATGTAATAGACTCCTAAACTACTCATCCGATTAGCATGAAAATTTGGGTATAGAAGTTTTTTGGTGCGGTGCGTGTTTGTGGGATATCAATTTTTATCCACCTTGAACACCAGAGGGCGCTGTAGTGCAAATTTTTTACAAAACTGTCTAAAACTCACAAACCGCTTATGCGATTAAAATGAAAAGTGGTTTCATGTACGTTGAGTGTTTTGCTGCTATCTTTTTTGACCTATCTTGAACACCAGAGAGCGCTATAGTACACATTTTTTGCAAAACCACCTAAAACTCCCAAACCGCTCATTCGATTAGAATGAAAATTGGTATATAGTAGTTTTCAGGTACGATGAGTTTTTTAGCACTATCTTCTTTGAACCACCTTGGTCGTTGCTCAAAAATAAGAAAAAAACAATCAGAAATTTAATTTTGCGACTTTCGAGTCAAATATCTCCGCTGCTTTTGTACACATTTTGTTAAATTTTTTTTTGTCTTAAAGCTTCATCAAAGTACTATAAAAACCTTATTGCAAAAATACCGTTAGTTGAGTACATATATATATATATTTTAAATATTTTTTTCAAAAAAGGTCTGAAATTTTGGAGTTTTCCTCACAAAAAGGCTCAAAATTTGTTTTTGTTGTAAAAATAATTTAAATTCAAATTCGCAAATTTTCAACTCTATTTAAAAGTTATAACATTTATAAGCAAAAGTTATTTCAATTTTACGCAAAAATTAAAAACCATTTTTGTGATTCAAAAAGCAATGCCTACCCCTAGATTTTTTCGAACAAAATTTTTTTTTCCAAGATTGTGTTTTTATAATTTTGAAAAAAATAAACAAGCTAAAAAATTAATTTATTAGAAAAAATTATCTAAGCATCTCTTGCCAATGAAAAGTTATAGCCAATAATGTTTATCCAAAATATATATACAAAAAGCAAAACGCTGTCTGTGTGATGGCTGGAAACTTCAAAATTACTTAGCCGATAGAGCTGAAATTTTGGCAGTACATTTTTTTCAAGTACGAGATGGCTTAAATTTCTGTCACACGCCCTTTTACCGCCCACAAATCAATAAAAATGTTATATTTCCTACGGTTTTCGTCGATTGGGCTACATTTTGGTAATTTAGTTATGCTTACTGTCGACAACTGTACTAAAACAGGGTAATGTCCATCTACTAGAAAACTTATATAAGAGGGTGTGGCTCCGCCCATACAATTAAAATTTGTATTATCGAATAGCTTTGAAAGTAAAAGTAGCAGTACTTACATACAAACTCAAAATGGAGTTACTATTTGGTGATCTCCTGCTACTGGGAAACTGTAACGGGCAGTGGAAAATAACAGTGGTGTCAAACTATGAGTCTAAGAAAAGTTTTGAATACACCTATTATGTTCCCATATAGTTGCAGGGTGCAGCAATGCGCTCCGGGAAAAGGCTAGTTTAATTTAATTTTAACATATGTATCTAATATTCATAAATAATAATTTTATTTACTAATGCATAAATTTTAATAAAATCTTAAATATGTCTTTTTATATAATATTATAGGCAATTGAAAGTATATTTCTAGGTTAAAGGTTGGCAAGATTCCGTTTTGATTTAAAAAGATTTCTTTAATAAAATTTTAAAAGAAATCTTATTAAATCAATAGAATTTTCTTCTTAAATTTCAAAAAGAAATCTTATTAAATCTATAAGATTTCTTCTTAAAAATCAAGAAGGTAACTTTCGAAATCAATAAGTAAATCACATATTTTTTATAAGATTTAAAATATAATAAGATTCTTCTTAAAATTATGTGGATTGCCTAATAAAAAATTTGATGAAAACCAT
This sequence comes from Pherbina coryleti, assembly GCA_943735915.1. Lineage (NCBI taxonomy): Eukaryota > Metazoa > Arthropoda > Insecta > Diptera > Sciomyzidae > Pherbina > Pherbina coryleti. Next base: position 120,095,609 of record OX030949.1, read on the forward strand.
AGAGAAATTTTATTGATTTTCCTCTTTTTTATTAAGTTGTTTTGGCTCTTTGTGACTACATTTTAATAAAAAAGAAAATTGCTTTGGCAGTCCTTGGAGATATTTGATGGGGACTGGTTAAAAGTAAATTTTTTTGTTTTTTTTTTTTTTTGTACTAAATTACCATTACTAATTAAACCGCATCTTAATTATTTGTTAAGATTCTTAAGTTTTTTAGAAAACAAAAATTCCAAATCGAAAAATACCCGGGTGCTCGGGAATTAGTCGAGTAGCGCGAAATACTCGAAAATACCCGGGTGGCTTGAACCGCTCGAAAATAGAGAGATATAGTTTTTACTTCATACCACATTGACGCTGCTGCGATAGCGGAACTTGACTTTACAGAGAACAAAAGCGTGGTAGAACATGTATGCGTATTAGAGCCCTGCATGAATATATTCGTTAAACGAATATACACTACTTCACTGTTGTATACTGAAAAAAAAATTTTTTAAATTGAAGAATTGAATTGTTATTAATTTGAAGAATTTTGTGTTTAAAAAATAGCTTGCAACAAATTTCATCAAAGCAAGAGCAAATGTGTTTTAACTTTTGAAAAACATATGAAAAAAGGCAAATTTTAAACAGATTGTGTTCAATTTTAAGTTAATGTTTTTTGTTTTAGTGTAGGAGTACACAGCAAGCGAAAAAATGTAAACAACAGATCGTGTAGTAAAGAGAAAATCAGCGCATGAGAATAACTGCTAATTCGTTCTCTGTTCTCTCATAACACACTTCTCACGCTGATCTGAATTAGTGAGTAAAAAATGCTATTATTCAGCAATGCACTATGGTGCACTGAATAAATGTTAGCGAAATGTGGTAAATTTGAGTTGGTGATTGATGAGTTGATGTTTTAAGCAATCATTGCGATTTTAAATAAAATTTAAGTAAAAAATATATTTTTAAATCAAATTGGATATTGATGAAATAAAGAACGTAAAAAAATAGCATAATCATTTTTTGTTTTACCTTTTAATGAATTGTAACTTTAATTTTATTGTTAATAAAATAGTTATTAAATTTTAATTTTTTCGATCTTAGGTAATTCTTTCCAATAAAAAGACGACACTTTTCACAAAATGCATAAATGTCTACATTATTTAAAACATTGCCAAAACATTCATACATATATATGGTATATTGCTTGCATCCGCAAAAATATGCGCAAAATATTCAGTGTATGAATACAGTATTTGCATTATTTTTTATTACTTTATCCGCTTCTTGCTAGTATAAGTACAGCTGTGTACTCTCCACGTTTCCTACTTGCTCATAATACCAAGATAGAGTACGTTCACATATTGGAACTTTAGAAAAGCGATGAGAGTAAGCTTTTTATTCTACAATATGCGAATATATTCGAGTAGGCGAAATAGCATACTCATGCAGGGCACTTATGCGTATACAGAGCTTTGTTTAGTAAAAACAATAAATAACACCATAAAAAATAGCTTAAAACACTACAACTTAAATAAATAATGCTTGATAATTGTTTTACTTTATACATTTCATTTTCTTTTTATTCGTTCGTTTATTCGTTGCCTAAAAGGCATTCTGAGAACAATATAGGAAGCTCTGCAATTAATTGTGTGATAAATTAAATGGCGTTTGCTTCCCTGACTTCCTGTTACGGATATCCGTCGCATTTCACGACATAGCTCCCACATGCTGGAGGCTGGAGGAGGTCATATCAAAATGACAGACCAATTAATTCCTCACCAAGGTACCATAGACCATAGATGATTCTCAAACTTCTTTAACCCTATTTTTTTTTAAATTCTCACAATAAAAAATAATTATATGCACCTCTCGAGAGCCTGAAGTAGCATTAGAACATTATTGTGTTCTGCTGAAGGTAGTGGTGCAAGAAACCAATATTTACTGTAAATTGTACAACAAAAAGCCAAACAATCCGGAACAAGATGGTCCTCCTGAGATGATCCATCAATTCATTAATTGGGTTCTGAAGAATATTCCAGCAATATTTAGCTTTACTCATCCAACGAGCTTTATGCATTTCACCCGAATGTTTGAACTTAATTCGCCTGACGGAATGCGTCCACTTGCGTCAAAAATTCAATTTTTCGCAACATGATAATAAGGGTTTTCATGTAATGCCGAATATTTTCAGATTACGTATATCGGAAAATTTTGGCTGTTTTTACATGAGGTACCTTTTTGTAATTTTCGGTTAGTGCCGTAAATCAATCAGCTGTTCTTTAAGTTGCATTGAAGAAATGCCAACTTTGGTTGAATGTTGCCAATAAGTTCTTAACTTCTAAATATCAAAATGCCGAACCTAAGTGAAAAAAATAAATTTCTAAAATTGATGCAACAAAATTGCTTTTCACGAGTTGTTGTTTTTCAATTATTTGATTCAATTTATATTTTAAAGTAAGATGACTTACAAATTGGAATAAATATTTGTAAAATATTTAACCGAAAATATAAGCCAATTTATTTATCAGCAACAATTTATTGCCGAAATTATTCGTCGCTATTTTCGCATCAAAATTGTACGGAAAACTGGAAACTTTGACGAATAGCAGATTACATACAAATTTTGACAGCTCAAATTCGGCGTTTATTCTTTTTTCGATTTTAAGCATATTCGGCGTGTTTAAAACATTGAATGAAAACCCCTAATATCAATTGATAGTGCACTCAATGATAGTAAAATCTCAAAAATAGTATTTCCAAATTGCTTGATAAAATAAAGTTGAAATCCCTATTTGGGAAAAAATAAATAAAAAATGCCTGTTCAGAGAACTGAACATTTTTTTTAATTAATGGGCTTAAAAATTTGAAACTATCCTTTAAGCTCCTCGAGGGACATCAAGGCACTATTTATTTTTAAATTCCCAAGGATTGTTGTTCAATTTGGATATCCTAGTTTAAGAAAAACGGCGCGCCCCTTAATATTTTAACGCTTTTGCGAAATAAACAGGTCTAAAATTTATACATTGAATTTCATTTTTATTTTTAGACGATCTTTTTTTCCAAAAAATAAAAAAAAATCCCCCACGAAACTCCTTTGAAGTACATTCTTAAACTAAACTTTACTTCATTGACTTTTGATATGATAAAAGTCTCAAAAATTTGTGTTATTCTGTTATAGCTTATAACAGATTTTGTTTAGTATTTTTCGAGTTTATAAGAATTATTGGCAGCTCGAATTTTTATTTATCCGTGGCAGAAGATATCCTAGAATAACATAGTGAAATAGACCGCTGTTGGTGAATTCGATGTAAGTGGATTGGATGATATTGATAGTGAAGGGAACGATATGAAGGGAATTTTTGTTGAAAAGTTAGGCGGTATTGATAGTGTAGGAGAAATAAAGTCTTGGGCAATCAGAAATAAAATCTCTCATAACGTTGTTTCTGATCTGCTGCAAACTTTAAATAATATAGGAGGAAGCGCAAAAGATTTACCCTTGTCCGCAAAAAGCCTGTTCGGAACAAATAGAAAGAAAGTTGAAGTGCAAACAATTTCAAATGGGGAATTTATATACATAAGAATCCAGACATTTTTTTCTTCAAATACTTTTCCTTCCCTTGATGACAGATATGAGGTTTTAATAGATGTAGGCATTGATGGACTAAAGCTATTTCATAGTTCAAATAGGACTTTATGGCCAATACTTGGGGCCATGGTCGTCCGCAGGAATTTGTCGAGGGGGGACAAAGGTATGCATTGGTGTGCACGTTTATGAAAATGAACCTGGAATGTTACCTCTGAAATTTTATTGCTTGAGATTTTCTGTGCAAACTTTGTAAACACTGTTATTATATGAAAATTTATATTTTTGAATTTAACTTCCAGTATAACGAACTTTTGGCTTACAAAATCATATTTACATTTATTAAATGTATTTAAAAAAATTGTCGTTCGTTTTTAAATATAGTTAAAGATCCGTGCAGACTGAAAAAGATTTTTTCAAGGTATTTATTTTATTTTATTATCATTTAAAATAGCTTTTTTTGATTTTTTTCTTTTGTTCGTAGGAATGTGTGTGTGTGTGTGTATAATTTATAAAAAGAGTGCATGATTATCTTGTGTTTATATATTAAAAATTTTTTATATTCGTTTTTCTTGAAGGCTCGTTCAGTTATGAACAGAGCAACATGCTTAATATATTTTAAGGTACTATTACCGTCCAGAAATTTCAAAAAATGAATTTTTGTTTTTTTTTTATTTTTAGACCTTCAATAATAACTGTCTAAAATATTAAATCGAAATTCGAAGCCAGTGCCGAGATATAACGACTCAATTGAAGCGCGCTCTCGGCTCGCAGGTGTAAGAAAAGCTTTACACGCATTTTTCTCGAGTTTAGGTTTTTTTTAACTGGCGGACAGTTAATCTCGGATCTACTAGGCCGTTATTAATAATTTTTGCAGCATTTTGTTTGTTTTTAGCAGCGGTGTTTTTTTTTTGAGAACAAAATTTGAGCGCCCTATATTAAATGTACAATTAATAGAAAATAAAAATAAAAAAATTTTTTCGTACTGTTTAATACTGTTAAGAACTGTTTAATACTGTTAAAAAAGTTTGATAACCATATATAATAAAGAAAGTGAAAAAAATTGTTGAATATATGTTATTTTTTAGCATTCTAGACGGTAATAGTACCTTAATTAGATATGAATGTTTTATATAATTTAAAAAATTTCTTTTGATTAGCCTTAGTTTTTTTTCGAATGTGTAACATTCAGTCTATAGAGGGTCGGTAGAATAATTTTTATTTTTAAATCCTTCTGATGAGCTTACTTGGTGGCAAGCGAAAAGAATTCTTAAAGGAAACACACGCGCCTACACGGCTTTAACCAGGCATAGGTAAACCAAGTAATAGGTCGTTTTCCACTTTTTTCATCGGGTTGAATATCTTTTTATATTTTTTTTGGCTTCCTTCGTTCCTATTGTTAAGCTTCCACTTAGCAATGGGAAAATCCTATCCTAATATCCAACATTTTATTCATTAAACCTCATTCTCTTTAATATTTATTCAAACAATTTTTTTATTTCAGATAGTAAATTATCTGTTTAATTTTTATTTTTATTCATTATTATTATTTATTAAACATTGTTTACTTTTTATAGTATATTATTTATTATTTCTCGTAAGTTTCTTCTTTATTTATTTTCAAGCACTACTTACTTTTTATCATACAGTTATTTATTAAAAATTATTTTGTGTAATACTTATGTCTATTTTTGGTATTTTTTATTTTATTATATATTTTTTATTTATTATATATTTTATTAAAATTATATATAAGAACAGATTAGAATTTTAAACTTGGGATGAGAATGATTTAATTCTCATTTCAAGTAAACTAACACTCGGTGAGAGTAAGTTATTTTTGCTGTCACTTTGAGTGTAGTTAGAGTGTAGTTAGAGTTTTAAACAAAGTGCGTTGACACTTTGTTTAAAATTATCAATATTGTTTTTATCAAATGTTGCGGGCCGCCTCGCAACTTTTGGTAGGAACAAAGTGTTGATACACATTGCCATTCACACATCAAAGAACTTCGTGTTGATTTCTCAACTAATATTGAGACTCCACATATACAACACAATTAATAAAAACAAAAGTTGCACAACAGACGATAATTAGAGAACAAAATCTATTGTTGATCGTTACTCAGGGCTGGTTATGCAAACGTAACGGAGCGTGTCGTAGCGCTACTCAAATTTGCTATATGAACAATGCACATAAGTAGTTAATGAAATCTTAACAAAAAGTGACAAAATTCAGATAAAACTAAGTTTCGTACCACCTAATATCATGTTTACATTACACATTTAACTATGCAGTTTGGCTATAAGTTTGGTAACTGTTTCTGGTGTTTACACTGCCAGTAGCGTAGTTAACTTTGTCATTATTTGACATTAATTTTTCGTTGATTCACATAATTTTGAGACATATTGAAAATTTAATTTTCATGCAAAAAAAAAATTAAAAATATTACAATATGTGTGATAAAAGCCTTGTAGGAGTTTTTGTTCATCATCAGTAGGAAGTGTTTTCCAAACTGGTGGTCTTTGACCGAATCATCAAAAGAAAAAGAATTGTTTTCAAATATTTTTTTGCTTTTTTTATGTGACATTTCCTTGTCATTTTTTTTAATTTCCTTTTGCTCTTGATGAAAACACAGTGTTGCATAGCAGAATGGATGGTTTAGGTCGCAGTTTCAACTTAACAGCTTTGCGAGATAGTTAAGATTATGTATGGGAAACTATGCAGTTAAGTATCCAGTTTCAAAGTTAACTGTGTAGTTTCCAGGTAATGTAACCATAGTATAAAAAATCAGAACTTAAGAGTTTAAAACTTTGTAACATAAACAAAAATGTAACATATACACATAGGAAATAAAAATATAAAATTTTTCAGTTGAGGGGGGCAAGGGCCCCCCTGAACCCCCCTGTGGACGCCCTTGCTTGGGGCAATCGTGGGCTTTCCACAAGAGTGTCCTTTTACTATTGCGTGTTTTTCAGGTATGCAGAAACCCTTGAATGTTAATGACTTTCTTAAAGAATTTTGCGACGAGGTCCTTTTTTTAAAAGAAAATGGGCTAAAAGTAGGTAATTCTTTTAAAGAATTTGATGTCCGTCTGTTGTGCTGTGACTCTCCAGCGCGTTCTTTCTTTACAGGTGTCATATCACATACCGGAAGAAATAGTTGTCCAAAATGCTGTCAGGTAGGAAGCTACAGACAACACAGGGTATGCTTTTCAAAGAGTTTTAGCAGTTTAAGAACAGAACTCTCTTTCAAAAATAGATCAGATTTAAATCATCATAGTCCCGGTTTTTTGGAAAATAAAAATGTTTTAGAAAATGCTGATATAGGAATGGTATCACAATTCCCACTAGACCTAGACCCAATGCACCTTGTTGATTTAGGAGTAGTAAAAAAGTTAATTCGATTGCTAATCACAAAAGGAAACGTTACAGAATTAAACAAAAATTAAGCTTTTCTTTCTAAATTTGTTCCAATAGAATTTGGTCGCATTAGTAGGACTTTGGACGAACTCAGCAACTGGAAATCAACCGAGTTTTTGTTATACTCGGAATATTTGTTTTAAAAAATAACATTAGTAGTGACCAATATTATCATTTCCTTTTATTGCATAGAGATATAAGAATTCTATCAAGTGAAAAGACTTGCAGGATAGAAGGTAATTTAGCTCAACAAATTTTAGAGTTTTGTAGAACTATTTGGTCAAAATTATGGCGACCATTTAGTAAGTTTTAATATTCATGGGCTTCTTAATTTAGCAGATTGTTGCAAGCAATACGGGCCATTAGATAGTTTCTCAGCTAAGTTTGAGAATTACATGCAATATTTGAAAAAAATTATTAAAAACCCGTACAAAATTTTGCAACAACTTTATTTGAGACTAGAAGAAAAAAACACAGAATTAGGATTTCATCAAGTTTCAAAAATGGGTTCTTTATTTATAGATGCTAGAAAATAAAAAGATTCTTATTGTTATAGTCCAACTACCTTTCAAAGTAAAAGAAATTAGGACAGGAAACGGAGAGGATGCTATTTTTGGGTATAGTTTTCAAAGCATTGAAAATTATTTCGAAAAACCATTAGCTTCTTTCCCAGGACTAGGAATTTTATTGGCAAGTAAATTAGTTCATAATTTAATTAAATTAGAAAGAAATCAAATAACGTACAAATACTTCAGTATTCCTATAGAAGACAAATTCCTACTCATGCCCATTTTACATCAGCTATTCCACGATTTTTGCTTTTAGTTTAGTTTTCTTTATATTTACATACATGCGAATTCATTATTTAATATAAAAAGTCAAATTTTAATTTCGCATCTAACAGAATATTTTAACATTTGTTTATTTTGGAAAGATAATTTGGACAATTTCGATGATTACATCGATTTCGATGAAGGCTCCTCAAAGGAATCAACTCCGCTGAAAGGTAAACTTTAAACTTTATTTTAAATCTTTCAAAATAAAGATATTGTTATTTAACTCATTAGTTATTTAGTTTCTTATTGGTAAAAAAAAATCAGTCTGAAACTCAGTCTGAATAATCAGCCATCATTCAATAAAATATTTGCATGTTCCTATTTTATTTAACTTATTTTTATTACATAATATTACATATTATTTTTATTACACAAAAATAAAGCAGAAAAAAAACCAAAACAACTGAAGCTAAAACCACTAATGGACTTCAATGCCGAAAATCTGCCACCCCTCGAACCAAGTCCTTCACCAAAAAAAGGTGAGTTTAATTAAATACCTAAAAGGTGCAATAAAGTAATGTTATTTTAATGTTATAGATGTGTTAAATCTTCTTAAGATGCTCCTCGAGAACCAACAATTGATAATCAAAAGTCAGGACACGTTGAAAGCCGAATATGTAAGTTGACAAGTAACATATTAGAGTATACGTCGTAATCAAAGAAGTAAAATATGGCTGAGTTCCAAAACGTGTTTATACAAAGTGCTTTCTTTGAATTGGTGCTTAGTAGATTGACCAAAACTGCGCAACCAAAGCATGCTTAAAAGTAACAATCCAGTTGCGCAGTTTTAGTGAATCTACCAAGCAAAAATTCAAAGAAAAACTACACTGATGCTTCGTATGAACAAATTTTGGAACTCAGCCTATATCTCTTAGTTCTTTGGTAGTAATCATAGTCAATCATATAGGAAATAATGAGACACAACCGCGTGCGAAAGAATCCGAGATTTATGTTATGTATTATATTTGTTATCATTAAACTTTTGTAGGACTTTCGAAATGTGTTGATGTGTTAGGGGTTTTCACGATCCGGAGCTCTTTGTAGAGCTCTTGTGCAAAAGAGCAAAAGTGCAACAAAAAAGAGCTCTACAATAACAAAATACACGTGCTGTCAAAATTGTTCTTTTTTGCTCAAGCGCACTGGCGACACCCTGTAGTTCTTTTGTAGTGCGCTTGAGCTCTTGAGTTCATTTTGTGAATTTTTAACAGCAAACAAATAGTGATGGTATATTAAGTACACTTCTAGGTACTAACTTCTTTCATATCATAATTTCACATCACTAACTTTCAAAGCGGACTGAACTTAAATTCAATTGCTATTTATGGTATAATTAATCAGGTAGGTGTGACAGTTTTCAACCGAACATGAATAGTCAAAAATCATACAAAACAAAGCAAACAAAAAAAAAAAAAAACAGACGAGTTTGACAATCCATGAACGATCTCGTGAGAAAATAGCCTGTTGTCAAACCTAAATGTATAATTGTATCATGGCCTGTGTATGGGGTGTGTTCACAGTTTGTTGCTCTTTTTTGCTCTTTTGCACAAGAGGTCTACAAAGAGCTCCAGATCGTGAATACCCCTATTATTTTCAACTAATAAAATAAGTTGTGATTTTGCAATCAAGCTGTCAACGATGGATGTTGCCACATTATTTTATAATATTTAGGCATGTGATGGAAATCGTACGAAACCAAAATGCAAACGAAATTGCCAATATACGCATTTATTTTACGTGATAAATTCATTTAAATTCGTTAAAATCCATTAAATTAAATTCAAGTGAAATTAAACTTCACAAATTTGTGCAAAACTGTGAAAAATTACAAAAATTAGTGTACTTTAAAGACAGGTCAAATCGGTTTCGCTAGCTATTTCGTACAAAAACGATTTCTATCGCATGCCTGATTATTATATTTTTTTATTATTAGGCTATTTCGTTTACATGTAGTAGAGCAAGAACTGTCAAGCATTATATTCGTGCTTTTTATTTCGTTCCGCGTGTAAAGAGTGAATAGATCGTGTGTTTGTTTACACTTTTAGCATCATGAGAGCGTTCACGACGCTACTCTATGTTCTCTACCTCAAGCAGCCAAGCACGTAGAGCATATTGCACTGAACACATTGACGACGGCAACGACATTACGACATCTGTCAAATTTTTTTACATGTATTTCTTATGGAGAGAATTTGGTCTAATGTCGCAATGTCGTGTCGTCGATATAGAACTATTCCTAATTTGACAGCTTGTCGTCGCTGTCGTCGTCAATGTGTTCAGTACATATAGCAGAGTTTTATCTGACAGACTAATTTTAAATAAATGAAAACAAAAATTATTAAACAAAAATATAAGAAAACAATAAGAATAACGTAAATATTATTATATAGTGAAAATTATAGCTAAATAGCAATTGGTTATCAATTTGATTTTTTTATTAATTCATAGCACTTTAAAGGTACTTTGAGCTGAATACTTCAGTACTCTTCTCTCAACACATAACCGAAATCGCCTATGTATTATTTCATATGTGTGCATTTCATATGTCAAAATAATTTATATTTTAATTCATATATGTTTGCAGATTAAGCAAAGAAGTGAAATAATGGCTCAAAGCAAAGCCATTATAGAATGCAAAGTTCTAATAATAACGGATCCATCAGTCAATATGCCGAATGACTGGTGACATTGAAAATGATATGGCTACAGAAATAGCAGCCGCATTTCCTATATCAACTATAAAAGCCTGCTTTGATGTGGAGGAAAAAATAGAAAATGAGGAGTATGCAATGACCAAGGTAAGAAATGTAAGCTTGATTTATATTCCTTATTTAATTGTCCTATTATATACAGAAAGCTTACATCCTCAATTTAAAAGGAGCTTCAGGTTCTGTGGATGAAGTTTCAAGAGGTTTATACACAGACGAATTCTTAAATAACTTCAGCGTAGATGGAAGAAAGGGCAAACAGTCATTTTTGGCCTTAAAGCTCATATTGAGGACACTTTTTGGTGCGGTTTCAGAATTTAAGTAATTTAAATTAATTATTATATAATCTCATATATTTTTTTTCTTTACAGAACTATTTCCAAGAGAAGGAGCAAAAATTTATCAAGGCGAAGTGCAAAAATTTCTTCGGCTTAGCCACCATCGATACCGGCAAAAATGCAGTCAAAATCATCGAAACCTTTGTAAAATATTTATTCAATTTATTTATTTAGTTATTTATATATTTATTTATTTATTTATATATTTATATATTTATGTATTCACATATTTATGTATTTATTTATTTATTTATTTTCTATTTATTTAATTTTTTTATTTATTTATTTATGTATTTATTTATTTATTTATTTATTTATTTATTTATTTATTTATATATATATATTTTGTTTTAACTTATTTTGTACAAATGAATTGGTTTTCTTACAAATTATTATTTTATAATAAAAAAAATTAAATAATATTTAAAAAAAATTGGGTGTTTATAGTACGGATTGAACCGTGGATTTTTTCGTGCAAGGTCAAAACTTTAACACTATGCTAATGTATCAAAGCGGTACTCCGACGTTAGCTGCGTATTTAAGTAAAAAGGTGAATTTCTTCTTAAACTGCTTATGGAATTTGTTATTGATTAGAGCAGTTCGGCTGTATCTTTTTTGATAGCTAAAAAAATGGGTGCCAGACAGAGATGCCAGATCACACGGATAGGAAAAAATAGTCAGTTTGATCCCACCGCAACAACAATATCAACGCACCGACTGACCGTACTGACCAGTGTTGCCATATTTTTTTTTTAAAAAAACTTTAATTTCCAGAAAAAAAAATTGTTTTTTGGTGAAAAAACTTGATATTACAAATAAACTAAATCATGTATTTTTAAAATGTGCGGTTTAAAATTTTTTTTATTGTATTCAAAATAAGGTTTTAAATTAAGTTTATAATTTAACAAAACAAAAACAATCGCATTCGTTAACTAAAATCATTTGAATTATAAGTTTATTAAGACATAGAAATTTACATAAATAAACATTTCAGATTTATATGGTTGTAAACGTCATCACCAATTTTTGAGATCATAGTTAATTATATCCTATAAAAAATAGTTTTACACATTAATTATGCATTAATAAATCGCATTAATTTACATGGATTAATTTTATAAATGTGGAGATAATTCCAAAGTATTTTCATTACTAAGAAAAGTTGTATATTCTGTTTTATCGTTTCCTGAAGCAATAGCAAATGTAGAAAGCATTTCTTCTCAAATCTGTAGCTTTGAGCCCAAAATCAGTAATAAATTATACATTAAACCGTTTGTGAAATTCTTCGATGGAAAGACTGTTTAAGAAAAAATTAATGAAACTGTGCAATTTTTTAACAGTATGCACAAATGATGAAAGCTGAAAAATTAAATTATTTTTTATACATATTTTGATCAAACTGTTTCATCATTTCTGATGATTGTTCGAAATTTGTGCAGTTCCAATCGTTTTTTCTTAAAAATCTTTAGTTCGAAGAATCCCACACAAGGTGGGAATTTCTAATTTATTTCTGATTTTAGTTTTATTAATATTTATTTGTGAAAAAATACGTTCTGCATTTGCTGTTGCTACAGGAATCGATAATACAGCATAAACTAGTATACTTAGTAATGGAAAGACTTCGGAACTATCCCTACGTTTCTGATTAAAAATATCTTCTTAAATGTCTCAATATTATTTTCATTCAGTAAATTCAAATCACCAAAATTGATGTTACGCAACTCATGCCACTCATCATCAATTTCCTGCAATTTTTCTGATTGAATGACATTAGGAAAAAAAACACACAAATTGGAAATAGTGAAATCTTGCCGTTTTAAAACATTCGTAGGTGCTAAAAGTTCGACATATTTTAGAAAATCATTGCCAAAATTAAATTTTTGTAATAGAAGAACAGACTTGAATGTGCTTTAAAATTTTTGGCAATTCGCTTTGTTCTCTCGTTGTCCCGTTATTTTGGCCATTTTATTTCTCAAGACAATACGGAAGACTTGATCGTCAACTCTGAATGTATGTAAACTGAAGCGTAAGTTTAAAAAGGAATATCAAAAATTGGCCGCCAAGACTTGACGAAGGGAAAAAGAAAAAGAACAGAAACAATAACAGCAACAATAATAGCAGCGCTGTCATATAAATAAATTTTTGAAAAGGAGTGAAAATTAGTAGTAGCAGCTTCAAATGATACTTATGTTTTTGTAGTAACATAAAATTTAGTTTATCTATTTGATTCATAAAACTAAAATAGAAAGCATCGTTTTAATCGTAAAAATTTGAAAAACTGGGTAAAATAAAATAAAACTTAATTTTTTTAGGGAAAAACTTGAAAACTTTCTACCCTCTAAAAAAACTGGCAAAACAAGTTCTATCTGCCCACATGGCAACACTGGTACTGACCAAAAACTGACATTTTTCTATGAGCGCTGAGCGTCAGTTGACGCATCAGTTGACGGTCAGTGTTCTAGCTGGGATGCCCAGCTAAACAGCGCTAACAAGTTTACGAACACAACACAAACAATTTTTTCTGAACACTAAAACATTATGTGAAACAAGGAAAATTATATGTACTTGTACGAGCCCTGCGTCATTGAACCTCGTACGGCTACTATAATACACAGGAACCTCATATAAAAATTGCTACAGCAACAAACTTAATGACATTTTTGACATATATATTTTTTGATAAAAAAGATAACACAATTGCGAATATAAAATGGAACAAAAACAAAAATTTAATTTCAAACAGAAATTTATAAAAAGTAATATTCACTAACAAAATCAATTCAACAGAATTCGTACTATTTAATCTGACGTCAACACAGTTCGTACGATGTGCCTTAATACTGTGTGACGTCACCTTTAGCTGCAATAACACATTGCATTCTCTTGTGCATGGAGTCGTAAAGCTTTTGGCATTCTTCTGGTGTTATTTGTAACCAAATTTCAGCAAGCTTACATTTCAATTCATCTTTTGTCCTGGGGTGAATACATCTCAATTTTTTTTTTAATCTTCCCCCACAGATTTTCAATGGGGTTAAGATCCGGACTTGAAGATGGCCACTCCATAATATTAATTTGATGATCATTTAACCATTTCTTTGTAGATTTTGCTGTGTGGCAGCTGGCACCGTCCTGTTGGAATATGACTTCCCCTTCAAAATCAAACCTTTGTATTGAGGGTAACAGATATTCTGTTAAAATATGCTGGTATTTTTCAGCGTTAACTAAGCCATTAATGAAATATAACTCTCCCACTTCTTTGTTAGACATGCATCCCCATACCATTAGTCCGGCAGGAAATTTGACTGTCCGTTTTAAGCAATCTGAATGATATGCTTTTCTTTTGTTTCTAATTACTCGACCTCTTTGATCTCCTACTGAAACATCAAATTGAGATTCATCGCTGAATAAAACCGAGTTCCATTGTTCCTGCTTCCAATTTAAATGCTCTTTGGCCCAAGTTAGTCTTTTTTTTTCTTTAATGACAGCAACGGTTTTGCTTTGGCCTGAAGGTGATACCGTTCTTGGAAATAGGCTATCTTTTTAGAATATGTATTTGCCTTATAAAAACCATATCCCAAAGACTTCATTCGCCTGAGACAAGTAGAAGTCGAGATACTTTTTTTGTATTCTTTCCGTCCACATAGTCCTTATTTCGGAAGTTGTTGCTCGTCTATTTTCCACTACAAGTCTTCGTAAACATCGGTCATCAGCTCCAGAAGTTTTTTTTTGCCACCGGTACACTTCTTTTTTTTTATTTGATTTGTTTCTTTGTAATTTTTTATTACGTATTGCACGGAACTTTTTGCCATTTTAAATTGCTTCGCTATGTCATTATACGATTTTGAGTTAGTAAATTCGTTAATAATTTTTTCTCGCAAATCATTGCTAATTCCTTTACCACGAGGCATACTGAAAAAGAACCGATCATATGATGAAGCCACTAGAAATGCAAGACACAAATTGTAGTTCTCAAACTAACGGTATAAATTGGGGAGATCAACTCTGAACATCAGAACTGATAAGCTCAATGCGTAATTCCAGTTAAAGGTGACAACACACGGTATTAAGACACATCGTACGAACTGTGTTGACGTCAGATTAAATCGTACGAACTGAGTTGAATTGATTTTGTTAGTGAATACTACTTTTTATCAATTACTGTTTGAAATTAAATTTTTTTTTGTTCCATTTTATATTCGCAATTGTATTACTTTTTTATCAAAACATATATACATATATCAAAAATGTCATTAAGTTTGTTGCTGTAGCAATTTTTATATGAGGCTCCTGTGTATTATGGTAGTCGTACGAGGTTCAATGACGCAGGGCTCGTATATCTTGCTTTTTAACCATGAAATATTGTCTAAAAATTTGAAAA
This sequence comes from Pherbina coryleti, assembly GCA_943735915.1. Taxonomy (NCBI): domain Eukaryota; kingdom Metazoa; phylum Arthropoda; class Insecta; order Diptera; family Sciomyzidae; genus Pherbina; species Pherbina coryleti. The sequence continues at coordinate 120,110,851 of OX030949.1, forward strand.
CAGTCAATATAAAGTGAGCGGTGCAAAAAAGTTTTCGAAAAAATAAAATTAAATTATGTAAAATAACATAAAATATAAATAGTTTTTAATTGGGCTTTGGCCGTCAACTTTCGATAAAAAGACTGATTTTATCTTTTTAAAGAATATTCTTCTTTATTTGTGCGATATTTCGACTCTCGCTGAGAGTCATCATCAGGCTGGAAAAGATACGGATTTCTTTCACTTCTATACATATACAAATAAAAATAACATTAGATTACCATAAAAACAATAGATTTACGATACAAACATCGATAACATGAACAGAAATTTAAACTTTAAACATTTAAAACTTATTTAGTATTAAATCCGCGCGTCCATCACCGTCGGTTGCTTTTTCGTCTTTATTAAGTACTTGTAAATGTGGGCACAGTTATCAGTGTCAGTTTTGTAGTTTAGTCGTATATTTGAAGGCGTGTTGATAATGTGCAGCATCTCTATCGTGTATCTTTTCGCGTAGTTTTTCTCTTGTTGCAATATTTCGGTGCTTTCAAAGTCAGGAGAATGACCGCTTTGAAGACAGTGGGCCGCAAGTGCTGTTTTGTGTTCGTGATTTGATTTTAAGTCCGATTTGTGTGCTGAAAGTCTCGTTTTTAATTTGGATTTTGTTGTACCAACATATACTTTTTTGCATATGTTGGACCCGTCACCCTTGCATCTACAAAATACAATGCAAGGGTGACGGGTCCAACATATGCAAAAAAGTATATGTTGGTACAACAAAATCCAAATTAAAAACGAGACTTTCAGCACACAAATCGGACTTAAAATCAAATCACGAACACAAAACAGCACTTGCGGCCCACTGTCTTCAAAGCGGTCATTCTCCTGACTTTGAAAGCACCGAAATATTGCAACAAGAGAAAAACTACGCGAAAAGATACACGATAGAGATGCTGCACATTATCAACACGCCTTCAAATATACGACTAAACTACAAAACTGACACTGATAACTGTGCCCACATTTACAAGTACTTAATAAAGACGAAAAAGCAACCGACGGTGATGGACGCGCGGATTTAATACTAAATAAGTTTTAAATGTTTAAAGTTTAAATTTCTGTTCATGTTATCGATGTTTGTATCGTAAATCTATTGTTTTTATGGTAATCTAATGTTATTTTTATTTGTATATGTATAGAAGTGAAAGAAATCCGTATCTTTTCCAGCCTGATGATGACTCTCAGCGAGAGTCGAAATATCGCACAAATAAAGAAGAATATTCTTTAAAAAGATAAAATCAGTCTTTTTATCGAAAGTTGACGGCCAAAGCCCAATTAAAAACTATTTTAAACACCACATACAAGGCCGATTAATTTCACATTTTATAAAATATAAATTTGAAAAGCTGTGCTGTTTTCATTTTGTTGTTATCAGTTTAATTAGTTTTCTTGTTTTTAGTTAAAAATAATATGTACCGTATATATTTTTATTTGTATTATTGCAGGTATTATTTTTACTTTAATATGAAAAAAATTGTAGAATTATAATTAAATATACAACGAAATATTATATTATAAATATTATAACGAAAATACTGGAATAAAATAATAAAATATAATAACAAAAAAGTTCGTGTTTTTGTTTGCGCTAGGAATTGAACTCACTCTTCAGAGTAAGTATGGATTACAGGATTTTGCTCTAACCACTACGCTACGGCAGGGGAGCAACGCAGCGCGTTAACTTTTTTGATAAATAACTAGCTTGTTATTAGAGTGAGCAGTTTAACTATACTTTTTTTGTTGAGTTAAACATGAATGACAGACAGAGATGCCAGATCACACAGATAGGCAAAATCGTGTTATATTTTTCACGACGCTAGAACAAATATAACAACTTTTGTATGGAGAATTTTATATGAGAATAACACGAATTTTGTTAGGGCTCGTGTTAAATAACGCGTTATCTAACGCAGTTACTGTTCTAGCTGGATGCTTAATAGCAACACTTACCATACTCATACTCGTGATACTTTTTTGCATAAAGTATTGAAAGTAGCAAAAAGTGTACTAGTGTTCAGGGATCAAATGACCGTCTGTATAACATACTTTCATCACTGAGCTCATCAAACGAAAAAAGAGCGTAAAAAAGACATGATCGGGGATCATATGATCATCTGCATAACAACGGCCAAAAGGCGAATTCACTGATCACATTCAGCAAGTTTTTTGTGAGCGCTCCTTTGCTCTCTCTTCGGCAATGTTCCGTACGACGATTCACTGGCATCTAAAACATTCAGAAAGTTTTGTTTTTCTTTGTCATACAATTTAATATTGCCAGACACAATGCCTCTTTATTTTGAAGCTTCACAAAATAAAATATGCCAATTTCAACTCAAGAAAATCCATTCTGGCAATTTCGCTCAAAACATTCAGCAAGAAAGTAAAAAAATAAATTTAATCAAGTCAAGAGCGTGCAGCAAATTTCTGTTACTATCTCACTGAGTGTGGAGAGGTAGAGAGCAAAAACTTCATAAAAAAAAACTTGCTAAACATGCTGGAGTTAATCAGTGATATGATGGTTGTACCATTTTCAAGAAGTCACTTTGTATGGAAGGTACGTGAAGTTTTCATTAGAATTTGCCAAACACAGACTGCATCTTCATAATTAAAGGTTATGCGTAAATTTCATTCAATTAATTTTTCTTGAATTTGGAGAGATTTTACTGTTTATAGACACAGTCACATACACGCACTATTTTTATTCGATTTAGCTCACTTTCCAGCTTGATCTCCCTTCTTTTTCGAAAAGTAATTTGGTCAACAGATGTCACTCACCTCTATTAGCGTTACAAACATCGTGTGAAATTTGATATAAAAAATGGGAAAATTGTAGTTTAGGGCCCACACCTATTTTTTTTTTTTATTTTTATGTGTATAGTATATGGACCTCCTAAACCTATTGATGCAATCAAATTTGGTCGGTATCAAATGGCTTAGAATAGTGATGCCCAACTGGGCTCCTACGAGCTCTCAGCTCTTAAGAGCTGGCGTCGAGCTCACTGAGTGTTTGTGTGTGTTTTGTGTGTGCTTTTTTTTGCTCCAGTAGTACATTTCACAAATTTGGTTGTTGCGTTACAAAATTGGTTGAATTTTGTTATTTTTCAGATTTATCATACTGCAATAGATGTTATTAAAATCAGTTTAATTTTATATTATTTTATTTATAAGTCAAATGAGTTTGAGTGAGTTTGAAGTGAATTTATGATATTATTCTAAAGGGTGATTTTTTTGAGGTTATGATTTTCATGCATTAGTATTTGACAGATCACGTGGGATTTCAGACATGGTGTCAAAGAGAAAGATGCTCAGTATGCTTTGACATTTCATCATGAATAGACTTACTAACGAGCAACGCTTGCAAATCATTGAATTTTATTACCAAAATCAGTGTTCGAAAATCCGCTTTTTTATCGACAAATTTTGTTCAGCGATGAGGCTCATTTCTGGTTGAATGGCTACGTAAATAAGCAAAATTGCCGCATTTGGAGTGAAGAGCAACCAGAAGCCGTTCAAGAACTGGCCATGCATCCCGAAAAATGCACTGTTTGGTGTGGTTTGTACGCTGGTGGAATCATTGGACCGTATTTTTTCAAAGATGCTGTTGGACGCAACGTTACGGTGAATGGTGATCGCTATCGTTCGATGCTAACAAACTTTTTGTTGCCAAAAATGGAAGAACTGAACTTGGTTGACATGTGGTTTCAACAATATGGCGCTACATGCCACACATCTCGCGATTCTATGGCCATTTTGAGGGAAAACTTCGGAGAACAATTAATCTCAAGAAATGGACCGGTAAGTTGGCCACCAAGATCATGCGATTTGACGCCTTTAGACTATTTTTTGTGGGGCTACGTCAAGTCTAAAGTCTACAGAAATAAGCCAGCAACTATTCCAGCTTTGGAAGACAACATTTCCGAAGAAATTCGGGCTATTCCGGCCGAAATGCTCGAAAAAGTTGCCCAAAATTGGACTTTCCGAATGGACCACCTAAGACGCAGCCGCGGTCAACATTTAAATGAAATTATCTTCAAAAAGTAAATGTCATGGACCAATCTAACGTTTCAAATAAAGAACCGATGAGATTTTGCAAATTTTATGCGTTTTTTTTAAAAAAAAAGTTATCAGGCACTTAAAAAATCACTCTTTATATTTACGCTGCACAGGTTGTCACACATAGAAAAGTGACACAACTACAACAAACAACCTGCACAATACTTTACCTTGTTGTACTTATTTAAAGGTTGTTAAACTAATTTTATTATTGTTGTACTTATTTTATGGATGTGTAACTATAAGGCCTCATATGAGTGCTTTTGCCCACCGTGCCATGTTGATGGATACAAATACACACACGCGTTACTTTGTTTTTGTTTTATGTGAAGAGCCGCTGCTAGCTCTACGCCAGTAGAGCGAGCTGGTGAGTTGAGCATCACTAGCTTAGAAGATTAAAATCGTGAAAGTTTCAAAAATTTCTATATTTTCGTACAAAGTATCCATATTTTTTATATAAAAGACTAGACTATCTTCTAAGAATGGAATAGTAATTACTAATTTAAAGTTTAAAATATGATCGTTTAAGCGCCGTATTGTTCACTTCTGGATATCTTTATCCAGTGGAAATTTCTGGGTTGCTGGTATCTGAAACTACTGAAAATCTAGTATTTTACCCACTGTAGCTTGTTTCTGTAACCAAATCGGTAAGTTACCGATTTGTGTGACGTCACACCGACTTCATTGAAAGTTACCGATTTCGTGATAACTGCTGTTTCTGTACGTTGAGATCGGTAAAAATTCGGTTTGTGATGGAAAGAAACAAATCGAGAAGAAACGTTGCGATATGGGTCAAAGGACGAACAGCTGTTTATGTATTTGTATTCTTTTTATTTTATGTGCGCTTATTATATTAAGAACGCATCAAAAAGTGCTTGTTTGTTGTTTTAATAATTACTAGCGACCCCCGGTGCTCGTTGCTGCCCCCAGCAACTTTAATAATAATAATCATGGTATAATAATACAAGGTAGCATTGACAACTGCTTATTTTCTCTTTTGCAAGAAACCATCTCCTGTCAAAACCTGCTGTTTGTGAAAATACATCTGCAGCTGCTGAGGTTGTTTGTTTTTTTTTCACTTCAACGTTTTCAACATTGCTTGTATTTTCAATGGCGGATTATGAGCGCTCTCTTTTTGAGTATATTTTTTGACAGGAGATGTTTTCCCTAGCAACTGTCAATGCTACCTTGTATTATTATACCATGAATAATAATAATAAGATTCTATGATTTTTGCCGTTGTTTGCAAGCGCTCTATAAAGAAGTGGCAGAAAATGTGAGCGGAAAATTGCAATAAAAAAAACTTGTATGTATCTTGGTTGCGAGCGTTCAGCGCGAGCGACTTGCGAAAGCCTTACGTTTTTCTGACTTTCATTTTGTTGTTAACAGACCATTGATGCCAGATTGAGGTAAATTTCCCTAATTGAGGTAATTTTTAACTAATTTTTTTGGGCAAAGGTAAAAAAGGTAATTTTTGACCAAAAGTGCTAAATTTTGGGAAAATAATAATTTTTTTAAGACTTGTTAATTTTTTGAGGTATTGACGGCACTGTTACCTTTCTGAACATACTCCCAAGCAGGCTCTTAAAGCCTGTCGGTTGGCGATCCTCTCTCCGAGAAATCCGCTGAGAACACGTCCAGAATAGGAACGGTTGTCGGATCAGCGTTGCTTTTCGGTGTGTGAATGGTACAAATCATGACACAATTCTGCAAGGTAGCAGCATAGCGGATCTAGGATTTGCCAAAGGGTGGGGGATGAAACTAAACTTTTGTATGCCAGAGGGGGGCTGAAACATATTTTTGGACTTTTTTCATTTTTTTCTCATACAAAAAATTCTCCAAGGGGGGCTATAAATATAATTATATAAAAATTTATAACAATAGTATAAATTAGTGAACGAAAAAATTTGAAAAGAAAATAGAAAGTAAAATATACAGGCAAATGACAGTCGGTCCAAGACACTCGTGAGAAAATAGCGAGTTGTCACTCCTACCTTGCATAATTGTATCATGGTACAAATGTTATCTTACCATGTTTTTTTTTTTTGTTTCTTTATAAATATACTAGCGATACCCGGCGCGCGTTGCTGCACCCAGCAAGTATATTGGAAATGATAAGTAAATTCAAAACTTTTATTAGTCCCTTAGTCTGACACCACGCTCATGTTCCACTGCCCGTTACAGTTTCCCAGTAGCAGAACATCACTCCCAGGTGACAGTTCCATTATGAGTTTCAATGTCCTGTGATTTAAGCTTCCATAGCAATTCTGTGTAGAGAATCGGGCCACACCCCCTTTTCCAATGCACAAACCAGTTTTCCAGTAGAAAGACTTTGGCAATTAGTAACTCCATACTGAGTTTTATTGTCATACGACGTTTAGTTCCAAAACTATTCAATATCAAAAATTTGACTTGTGTGGTCGAAGCCATAACCCCTTTTCCTATGCCCGTCCCAGTTCTCTTGTTTATTTATAAAAAAACTTATTGAATCACACAATGTCAATTCTATTAAGTAAAAAGTCAGCCGTTTGTTCCTTTTGTTCATTTATAAATTACAGGAAAACCACCCTCAAAACATGTGTAAAAAAGTTGCATGCAGCGAAACAAATAAACATACGTACATACATACATACATACATATATCAAGTCGGATTGAATCTAATTCTCATCAAAAAAATCCTCAACATGCTAAAGGTGGTCAGTGAATCCCCTTTTAACAAAACTGTGTTACCGAGCGTTTCCACTGCCCGAACGAACGAAGAAATCATCGCGAACAAATCGTAGCGATGAATTCTTCGTTCGGTCCAACCGTTTCCACCGCACGAACACAAGTTGCGAACATTGGTAAGTCGCCATCTTGTTCGTTCGTGCAGTGGAAACACTTAAATTCAATGCTTGCGAGCATCAGCGTTGATCAATTTTTGTTTATGCAAACGTACTAAATTTGATTAATTTTTACTACTTTTATGCCATGTAATTTAGGTTTTATGTAAGTATTTATATAAAAAATTTATTATATAAAGAATATTATATAAATAATTTGATTATATAAAGTGCTAATAATATAACAAAGTAAAAGAAAGTTCTTTAGCGTTAAATTTTCAATATATTTTCTTTCTTTTTTGTTTTTCCTACGTTATTAACTACCATTTCAACAAATCTACTACCTATGCGCAAATAAGCACTGGATTCGCCCAAAAAGATCGAGCGTCGGCCGATCAGAGCGAACGAAGAAATCTTCGTTCGTTCGTGCTGGAAAAGTGTTTACACTGCGCGAATAGCGCTCGCGAGCATTTTGTAAAAACCAATGTTCCGAACCTTGGTTCGGACCAAACTGTTTACACTGCCTGAACGAACGAAGAAATCTTCGTTCGTTCGGGCAGTGGAAACGCTCGGTTAGATTTATTCTCCACATCAAAACTACTTTGAACATATTAGAATGTACTTCGATTCAATTAGCTTTAAGCGCAGCAAAGTATGTATGTATAATATGTATTTGTTTGTTTGTTTTGTTGTTTTGTGCTTGCTGAGAACAAAAAGAGTATAGTAGAGAGCAACATGCAGCATAAACGCATGAAAAGCTAACGATCAAGCAATGCATGGCATTGTAGATGATTTTTTAAAAAACTTAACACTCTAATTAAAGATACTTATTATTGAAATTTCGTAAAGAAAATAACCAATGAACCTTTTGTAGCATAAATGTGATATTTTAAAACTTATTTCAAAAAAATCGGACCAGTACTTTTGGAGTTTTGCGGACACAAAAAATTTTCACTTTCATTTTATATAATAGTATAGATATAGATGTATATTATTAAAAAATTATAACGGTTTTTAATCATTTAAAAATTTTTTAATTTTTTTTTATTTTCGGAAATGGTAAATTTTCTCCGAAAGTGGTAAATTTTTTCTCAAATAGTGGTGAATTAATTTTGTCTCTCTGGCAACACTGTAACAGACGCTCTATAAAGAAGAGACAGAAATGTGAGTAGCGAATACTTTTGCTTTGAGTTTGATAACGTTGTACTCAGCTGCTCTGTTAATAAAAGAAAAACCAACATAACAACAATTATATGCAAACTTTAATAAGCTATAATATAAGCTGTATAAGCTAATATAAGCTAAAATATAAATTTTTAAGAAATAAAAAGTACAGTTTGCACATCTACAGGTCTAAACCTACCAAGAAATACTAAATTTCTTAAGATTGGACTTATACTTTGGGTTATAGGTTAAAGTGATGTAGGTTAAAGCCTTACGCCGGACAAAATTTGAGTTTGCGTAATATATATAAGATAATAACTAGGTCGTAGCAGTCGCTTATAAATTGGTACGTTGTGGAAGCAATTGAGTTGAGTTGCTAGCTCCAATAGATTTTTCTAAAAACTATGAAAGCAAAGACATTATTTCTAAAAACTATAAAAGCAAAGATATTAAATAGGTTTTGCTACTTCTATTAAATGGGAATTCTACTTTTAGTAAATAAACTTACCAGATCTCAAACATTCAATTACAAAAAAATGTTAATATATTTTAGTTGAAATACAATATTTTATTGTATTCTTGGCATTTTTTAACCAATCCTTTCTTTTTATTTATTTTCTCATCATAAGGAATAGCCTATCATAAGGAATAGAACATAAATTCCCTTTCTCTAATATCGAAAACTGCTTGATTGAGAGTTAATCCTTGCGATTTTTATTATTAATGGCATAAGCAAGTTGTAGTGAAAATTTCTTGCGAGTAAAATTGTTTGATCCTTTTTTGAATGATACTACTACGGAAGAAATAAGTAGAACATTTAAATTGTTGTATTTTGGTCCAGAATAATTAGGAAACTTGATCATAACGCACAAAGGAAATTCCTCTATAAATCGGCCACTTTCGCAATTGTTATAGACAATTTCAACAAACTCAGTTGAAATCAGTTTCTTAATGTTGTATTCTTCAATTTCAGCGTTTTTGTGATTATTCCCGTTAATAATTTTCAAAAAATGTGTCCAAAAATTTACCGCAAGTTTATCGTTTACAAACAATTTGGTCACAAAAAAACAAATGGTAACAATAATGTCACAAATGCGGTAAATGTGTGTCAAACGTGATCAACTGCCACCCCAGAGGTCCCGGGTTCGAATCCCAGCTAGGCCATGGTCCTATGCTTTTACCTTTCGCATTTGCAATTTTCTTTCCTCATTTTCTAAAAAAAAAAAAATAAATAACTGGCCATTTCAACCCTTGAAAGGACTTTGACCTAACTTCTTATGATCAATTGTGTTGTGTGTGTTATTAAGTTTGTACACAATTGACCGAAAACTGGACCTACATGTTTAACGCTGACTCCGAACGGCGATGAATGGAATGTTCTCGTTCTCAAGAAGCTTTACATGGCATTTTGATTACTCTCTGAGGTTTGCCATTGTCTGCAGAGAGGTGGCGTCGTACCGAAAAATCATTTTTATTCAAATAACTTTCTGTCGCTGCTGGGGTTTGAACCCGGGTCTCCAGGTTCGTTGACATAGCGGCCACGCACTTTAACCAACTACGCCACGGACGCCACCTAATTTTCCCCACCTTCCACATTTTCTAATCATCTGAAATTGAAAACTCATCAATATTTACCACTTGAAGTCGTAGTTGGTGGTAGAGAAGTTTGTGGATGAGATAGCCTTATAACTTGAATTGAATTGAATTGATTGCCCCTTCCCTCACACTAATCTACCACTCCATGCCGAATTAGTCAGGGGCCATATTAGCGGGGGTCCAGTGTAAAAAAAAGATGAACGCTGATTGTTGATAAAAAATTTGATTTGTAGACAGTTCTTCTAATGATACTCTTAATAAACATTCCCTGAAAGTTTGTTGTTCTGTCCAATTTGCCTCATTATCTGGTTCATTACGAACGCTTTCCTTATTTAGTATTGCTAATTGTTGTGTTAAATTTAAAATTTAAAAGCAGTGTGAACAAAAACCAAGACTCGACTTTCATCTCTATTCATCTGGCTCAGTACTCCCTCTTGATGCTTCTGAGTGTACGAAACCTTCTAGTGCAGTTTGAATGAACAATATTTAGAAACATTTCTAACTCTATATTTCAATCCATGTCGCGATCAATATCACAATATCCTAGATCCTAGGACCTACAAATTAGAATATCGTGATATTGATCGCAACATGGATAGGAATGGAGGCTTAGAATTATTTCCAAATATTGTCGAAAAAAGTCATTTTATTAAAACAGCTAAAGACGATTTTATAACATTTATTGTTTTTTTTTATTTTTAATTATTTGAATTTAAATGTATGTTATAGTCATAAATTGATAGAATCTGATAATGGTTTGATGCGTTGGTGTTAAAACCAGCACATTCTTAGTAGAAGCCACTGTTGCCAGATTGGGCGATTTATCGCCAATTGGGCGCTTTTTTTTTGTTTTTGCGCTTAAATTTTTAGGAAATCGCCTGGCGATTTTTTGGGCGATTTTTGTGAAAACCACGCTTTTTCATAAACTCATCTAATGTGTGTGGGAAAAATGTTTGGCAATATTTGTAAGTTGGCATTCATCTTTCTTTCCTTGCCACATTCTAATGCATTTGTGGAACGTATTTTCTCCGTCAACAGAATGAAATCAGATATGCTAACTTCAATCATTCGAGTAAAATGCTTCATGAAGGCTAAAAACTGTTGTTGCAAGTCGCTGCCAAGATCCGATGATATGATTTCAAAAATGAATATACCAATGTATGAACTAAACAATACTTCGAGAATTGACAAAACGGAGGAAGAGTCTAATATGGCTGAAGTATTTAATATAATGGAACTACGTTTTTTGTAAAAAGTTTTTATTTTTAAAGTTGCATATTGAAAAATTCTAAATAGTTATAGTCTCTAAAAAAATGTTCTTTAACAATCAAAATTCTCGTATAAAATTAAGTATCTTTTTTATAATATTTTACAGATCTCAATATTATTTCAATATATATGAAAATAAGAACTTTTATATATATAATACTATTAACAGCTCTCAATATTATTTGAAAAAGATTTATATCATTTTTTTGTTTTTTTTTTTTAATATAATAAATTTCTTAGAAAAAATTGCGATTTTGGCGATTTTTTTTTTCATTGAGCGATTTTGGGCGATATTTTTTTTAAATCTCGCGCTTTTCTCAAAAAAGTTCTGGCAACACTGGTGGAAGCAATGAAAGCTAATAAGCCTACAAGTCACCAAATAATGAAAAATATAAAAATTGCAAATTTCTTTTATTTTGCAGGGTTTACCAACACATGCAAATAAAAATATCAAACAATTTAATCTTTATGTATTTGCATCTAATTACAAAAACTTAACAGAATTTCCAATATTGGGCTTCGCCCGCACCTAATCTAAAATCAGTAGAACAGTTTAGAAAAAGAAATATTAAAATCGGTCAACCCATTTCAGAGTTCTGCTCCTTTAAACATTCTTCATGCAAGTTGTTCCATGGGAGCTTCGCTCGCTCGCTCCAATAATAAGGAAATTAATTATTGTATTAATTAAAGATTTGGAAAAAATTAGTGAAATTTTACTTATAAGGCATTAGTTATAAACTCCATTACCTTTGTTAGGTCACCGTATAATTAATTTCATTATAAGGGTGCGTTTAACACGATCCCCCACAAACTTTGTATTTTATTATGCAATAGACAGAAAAACGCTTCTGACCCTACAACCTTTAATATTAAAATGTTTTATAATTAACAAAAAGATTTTAATCAGTAACATGTGTCAGATTATCGATTTGAAACAAACGAATTGAACAGAAATCGATTCAGATTCTTACAGAAACAGTGTTGGTGAGAGTGACGTCAGATTGACGTCAAATCGATAATATGAGTCGGTAACTGCGATCGATACAAGTTACAGAAACGAGCTACAGGTTAAAGATTTCCAGAGGTGAACAATACGACCTTAAATGCAATATTAACTGCAAAATTGCATCCCATACTTTAAAATATTCAAAGAATTAAAATTGTATTAGTGAAAAATACCAATGATCATACAAGTGTTCTCAAATTAGTACTGTTTGATTGAAATTTGTGCCAATGACGAGTTTTCTTTAATTCTTTAATAAAATAAAAGTATTTTATAATTAGCAGAAATTTATATATATTATATAATGGGCCCTAAGAGCAGACATTTTTAAAATTAAGTGTCTGTGATTTAAAAATAGTAAATATATAAAGACTTAACAGATTTGTCTCATGATAATAGATGTGCATACTATAAATAGTTTTGAAGTGGTCTAGAAAAATATGTAAAGTTTAAGTCTTGAATGAAAATTTATGAAATCGCCGCGATTTTCATAATTTTTTTACTAAAAATTTAAATGAAGGCCATTATTTTATAGGCAACACAATATTCAGACACTGACGCTGATTCTGAATAAATTCATTAAAAAATAAATTATTTCTTCATAGAACGAAAGTATGCTAAATTACTTATTTTAACAGGTTTGATATTCAATATTAATGGAAGTTATTATTATGTAAAATTTTAAATTAGCTTCCACGCACTTAAAAATTTGCACTGAATTTTCAAACTTTCACGATTTTTATTAGACAGGGTATGCTTTTAAAGATTTTTTTTCTGGTGATCTTGAAAATTGTCGATGAATGTAAATATTCGCGGTCAAGTTTTTCAAAAGTTCAGTGAACATTGCTAAAAATACGAAAATTCCCGTTTTTAATTCCGGGCGAAATTTTATTCACAATAGGGCTAATTATGTCCACTTGACGACAGAGATAATGAAATAGGAGACTTCGTTTCTATTGAGAATTCTGATGATTTTGACAGCTAAAAAATGCTTCTTCTTCAATTTTTTATGCACTCACGTATTGTGTATGTGAGTTCACCTCATAGATGTCAAAAATAGGTCCTACACCCAAAAAAGTCTTGCATATTTAAAAGAAAATTGTTTTTAGCTGAGCAAGAATATTGTTAATAAAAGTCTATAAAGAACTTTTGTCAATATAGAAATTTCAGCGTTGTCAATCTTTGCTTTGATAATAAACAAAAATATTTTTGATAGAAAAAAATTTAATTTATAATAAAAACACTTGTTTTTCATTCAATTTCTTTCAAGAACAACTATATCTTTGTTTTAAAAACTCTGTTCTAATTTTTATTTGCATGAATTTGCTTGAACAAACATTTTAAGTTAGTTTTTCCCTTTGTGTACACTGGTGGCTTAGCTGTCGAAAGCAGTGTTGCCATTTTAGCTATTTTTTAGCCAGATTTAGCTTCTTTTTTCTAATTTAGCTCCAAAAATTGTGTTTTAGCTCCTAGCTACTTTTTAAAAAAAAAAAAAAATAAAAAACTGGCCATTTCAGCCCTTGAAAGGACTTTGACCTAGCTTCTTATGATCAATTGTGTTGTGCGTGTTATTAAGTTTGTACACAATTGACCGAGAAATGGACCTACAGGCTTAACGCCGACTCCGAACGGCGATGAACGGAATGTTCTTATTCTCAAGAAGCTTTACATGGCATTTTTATTACTCTCTGAGGTTCGCCATTGTCTGCAGAGAGGTGGCGGCCGTACAGAAAAATTATTTAATTCAAATAATTTTCTGTCGCTGCTGGGGTTCGAACCTGGGTCAACAAAGTTCTTTGACATAGCGGCCACGCACTTTAACCAACTACGCTACGGTCGCTACTTTTTTAGCTTCTTATTTTTCGAGTGTAGATATTTTTAGCTACTACTTTTTTTTGGTTAAAAAATGCAATATTTTCGTAATTTTGTGACATCTCTAACTTATACATATGATGAAATCTATATTGACCTTCTATTGATTTTTGGATAGAAGTAAGAGAATAGAAGGGTGCTTTAAACGAAAACTCTTTCTTTGATCTTACTTAATTCTTTTTTTATTTTTTACTTTTACCGTTAAGCAACGCTGAAAAAGAGAACGTTTTCAATAATGAGTCTTATAAAAACAAAACAAGGAAATTCAATTAAATTGTTAATGTCAAATTCCACAGTATGTTAAGCCCATCATTCGTATCACGAAACAAGACATGAACGACAAAAAAGAAACGATCAACACTACTTTCTTCTATATATAAACCTACATATTGCTTATCATTAGTAAGCCTATTTCGTGATACAGAATGAAGAGGTAAGATATATCTTAAAAAATAAACAAATGTTGCCACGATTACATTATAAATGACGATCTCGTAAAATTTATGGAATGGGAAGATATTTACAAAGATGATGATTCTGATAGTTCAGATAATAATAGGTGCGTTTTGTTTGGCATCGCTATATGCGCTTAACAATATTTTTCATACAAAAAATTGCTTAGCTAAGACAGGATAATTATAGCCGCTTAGTAATAATTATAGTCGCCGATAGAAACACTATTGCCAGATCAAGAAAATGACAGTCTACGTAATTTATTGGTATCACTTTTTGAAAAACAACCATGTTTATGTCACAAAAAATTTAAAAAAAAATTACAATCAAAAGTAAACAAAGCAACAAATGATAAAATATATTCTATTTGCACAGAATGGCCAATAATCTAGATTTATCTAGATTTATTTGGATAACGCAAAAAGAAAGACATTTCCATAAGATCATATTTAGAAGATTATATATAAAATTAAATTAGAAAAAAATGTAAAATAAATAAAAAATAAATAACTGGCCATTTCAGCCCTTGAAAGGACTTTGACCTAGCTTCTTATGATCAATTGTGTTGTGCGTGTTATTAAGTTTGTATACAATTGACCGAGAAAGGGACCTACATGTTTAACGCCGACTCCGAACGGCGATGAACGTAATGTTCTTATTCTCAAGAAGCTTTACATGGCATTTGATTACTCTCTGAGGTTTGCCATTGTCTGCAGAGAGGTGGCGGCCGTACAGAAAAATTATTTTAATTCAAATAATTTTCTGTCGCTGCTGGGGTTTGAACCTGGGTCTCCAAAGTTCGTTGACATAGCGGCCACGCACTTTAACCAACTACGCCACGGTCGCCACACAGAAAAAAATGTACAAATTCAAAAACTCTGTGCTTTGCTGAATAAAGTCAAATACTGCTGGCTAGGTTCGGTACTTTAATCTCCATGTCAGCGATGGAATTTTGATGCTGTGTTGATGATCCAAATAGATTTAGATGTATTTTCAGAATGTTGATTATTTCAAGAGATTCGATTAAAGTGCTGATTAGTTCTTGTTAAAAATTGCTTTTGTTTTTTATTGTGGAATCAATTGTCAATGGTGAACTTGAAAGGCCTTTGGCGATCACGCGATGAATCAAATTTCTTTCCATCAGCCAGAGTTCCGGTATAGTGCACAGAGACCACTTGTCCATTCTTGGGAAACGTGCTGTCGTCTCCTTCAAGCATTCAATTCAAGCA
This sequence comes from Pherbina coryleti, assembly GCA_943735915.1. Taxonomy (NCBI): domain Eukaryota; kingdom Metazoa; phylum Arthropoda; class Insecta; order Diptera; family Sciomyzidae; genus Pherbina; species Pherbina coryleti. The sequence goes on from OX030949.1 coordinate 120,126,355, forward strand.
TGCCAGAAAGAAAATCGATGTGGACATTGACTTGGAAGTGGAGTACCTCTTTGAGCCAATCAATGTGCCAGAGTCACCAGAACTGGAGCCTGAGATTCCTTCTACATCCGCTGCTGCTAGAAACATCAAAAGGAAGAGTTCTTGAGACCTGTATTATGCAGAGACGAATTTGTTAGTATTATTACTTGAGTTTCCTCAGAGCTGTCCATTTTGAGCAGAAAATGTGTTACAGTTTGATAAAAATAAACTTTGTCAATTTGTGCTTATAAATAAAAATGTTCAATATTTGACAGTTACATGTACGGCAATCTCAAAATGAACAAATTTAGATTGCTGCAATCTGTGTTCATCCGCTCTAGCTCTCAGAGTTTTTGACAGTTTCACATTGAAAGCAACAACAAAGCGACTAGATGGTTTGATTGGCAATCACCGTGTGAGTTGGGGATAACACATTTATAATATTTGCATTAGTATTGACTGCATTTTGGCATACGGCCATTACTTTTTTACCGAAGTTTCCAATCTCATTATCTCTGCTTGACGGTTCACTCTTTTACAAACCAACCGAAACGTAACTAGAGATCAAATTAGAAAACTAATATAAACGGATGGCGAATAAAGTAGGCAATATTGGATACCGAATGGAAACTGTTAATGTTAAACGCACGAGTTAAAAAGAATTTTTCTTTTTTTAAAAAAGAAAAAAGCGTCGCAGGCGAAAATTATAGCGGGAAATGCAAATTTAATGAAAAAAAATTGCATTTATTTGTTAAATTTTTTCTTTATTAATTGGAATTCCTGTCCACTTTATTCGCATTTTGCTTATATTAATTTTTTTAATTTGATCTTTGTACAAACATTTTGGTCATTTCGTAAAAGGCTGAACCGCCAAGTGTGCATATGTGACCCGGTCTACGAAAAGGGACCTTCGGTGTGAAAATATCATTTTTCACTTTTTTGGCGATTCGGATAGACTAATGTGTGCTCTTTCTAATGGCGCAAAGCAGAAGTTTCCAACTCGTAAAGAACTCGTATTAATTGACTAAGAAATACAAAGACGCCATTCAGTGTGCGACAATTAAACGTTTACAAACAGCTGTTTTCTCGAAAACTTGTTTTTACACCGAAGGTCCCTTTTCGTAGACCGGGTCACATATGTAAAATGCCATATCGAGCCATAAACGCAAAAATAACTCAAGCGCCATTTAATAAATTTTACAGGAGAACATTTTTTTAATTATCTTCGTTATATTTAATAGTATTTTTATGAAATTTGGTATATAAGCATTGTTTCATCTATATTATGAAAAGAAACAATTGTCATTAACCCACTTTAAACATAAGGGATGTTTATGGCGCTTACGTTTTTTTGCTGTTACGCTGGCAAGCTAATGTACAATGTTGTGGCGGTTACGTTACCATGATCATATTAAAACCAGGGACCGAAAATAATTGTTATTTTTTATTTCACAGCAGAAAAAGTTGGGCAATTTTAATTCATAAAAATATATGTTATGAATAACTTTTATTTTTAAGAAAAATTTTTTTTTGGTTGCCACATAACTTTTATTTTTGAGGAATAAATTTTTAGGTTGACTAATAACAGTTATTTTCTGAACTGAGATTTTTTCGGTTATTAGTGTCAAAAATTAAAAACAAAAGTTGATCTTTTGTTTTGGGACCTCTTAGCCGTCGATACTCGTATGAGGAAATCATCTAACGGCATCTATGTAACGTCATCTATGTATAAGAGTTCATATAAAATCGTTGGTGCGTACTCATGCTGCTTAATATGTCACGACCGGTAACACTTAATGCCACCAAATTTCGAACACATGTAATTAAGGTTAATATCTAGTTTAATAAGGTAAAATTTTGCCACATCCCCTTTTACCGCCCACTAGTCAATAAAAATTGTATATTTCAGGCGGTTTTAGGTGTATTGCACTGGTATTTGGTAATTTAGTTCGTGTGGCTTACCAGAATGCCAGCAAGTGAAAGCTAGTTATATATGGCACAAAAATTATTTGAAGAGTGCGACAAATAACTATTTCACTAATAAGATAAAAAACAAAGCATTAGATCTGTGCCACAATGAAGAATAACCAAAAGCGAAAATATATAAGGAGTCGTTCATAAATTACGTTACCAATTTATGGTGGAGGGGTTTTAAAATGTACTACGATAAGTAACGACAAGGGGGGAGGGGGTCTCACATATAGTAACGTGACGAAAAATAAAAAAATTTTGGAAAAATTGAAATATTTGTATTGCGGCTTGTATTTCGGTTAAAAACATCAATGAATTCTCATAAGTGAGTTTTATTTACTTTAAAATAAATTGGTATAAAAAGTACATACTATTTAAACCTAGTTCTTTAGGTAACTTTTATAAAGAGTGGCTCGATTTAAAGGTGACAGTTAAAGCCAAAACATCACCGATGGCTTCTGCACTGTACCAAAGCATTCAGAATAGAGAACCGTCTCTTTTAAATACTGATGTGGTACATGCAGCGTTGTATTTAGATCCAAGACTTCGTCGAACTCTTTGTTCTGAAAAGAAAGAAATTACCAAAAAGCATTTAAAGCAACTTGCATTACACATCATACTCATAAATAAGGTTTGTAGTGAAAATTAAATGTGACAATTAATTACTTTGGTCGACAGGGCGCAGAGTATACGATAAAAAGTTCTAAATGAGTTTTAGACGCAGATATCAGAAATGGTGTCTGTTTTTCGACATTAGCTCAAATCTAAGAGTTATAAGCAAAAATCTAAAAAAAGTTTTTTTTCGTGATTATTTACCTATATCTTTTTAACGTATTAACCTTTTTTAAAATTTTATATACATATATGTTTATTAAATTTTAGACCATTTAATTGATGCGTAAAACTTCGCAATATCTTTTGTGGTTTTAAAGACATCGGACCAAACAGATACAAGTCATATCCCTGCTTTCTCGTTGACTTCACTTATTGTGACTTACTTTGTCGGGTTCGAAAGTTGAAAGTCTTCAAGCAATCGGCAAAATGTTGTAAGCTTGATCCAATTAATTCAAGTATCATAATAATTCAAGTATCCAAATAATTCAAATAAGTTTTGTATACAACTTTTACTTTTATTAGTTTTAAAAAGTATTAGGACTTTTTATGGTTCTGTGCATGGGCGTCCGCAGGAATTTGTCGAGGGGGGAACAAAGGTATGCATTGGTGTGCACGTTTATGAAAATGAGCCTGGAATGTTACCTATAAGGTTTTATTGCCTGAGATTTTCTGTACAAACTTTGTAAACGTTGTTATTATACGAAAATTCATATTTTTCAATTTAACTTCCAGTATAATGAACTTTTAGTTTACAAAATCATATTCACATTTATTAAATGTATTTAAAAATATTTAAAATAATTGTCGTTCGTTTTTAAATATAGTTAAAGACCCGTGCAGACTGAAAAAGATATTTTCAAGGTATTTATTTTATTTTATTATCATTTAAAATAGTTTTTTGATTTTTTTCTTTTGTTCGTATGAATGTGTGTGTGTGTGTGTATAATTTATAAAAATAGTGCATGATTATCTTGTGTTTGTATTTTAAAATTTTTTTTATATTCGTTTTTTTCAATGCTCGTTCAGTTAAGACCAGGGCAACGTGCTTAATGTTTTTTTAAGGTACTATTACCGTCTAGAAATTTCAAAAAAATTAATTTTTGTTTTTTTACATTTTTAGATTCTTTATACCTTAAATAATAACTATTCAAAATATTAAATCGAAATCCGAAGCCAGTGCCGAGACATAACGACTCAATTGAAGCGCGCTCTCGGCGCGCAGGTGTAAAAAAAACTTTACACGCATTTTTCTCGAGTTTAGGTTTTTTAACTGGCAGACAGTTAATCTCTGGATCTACTATACCGTTATTAATAATTTTTGCAGCATTTTGTTTGTTTTTATATCCTGTGTGATAGTTTACCACAATTTGACCACAAAAAAAAAATATATAAAATTTTTGAATTTGAAAAAAGGTTTTAAATTTTTTTAGTAAACTATTACGTAAGAACACTTCCTTTTTGTAACTCTTTTTGAATTTTATGTTTCGGACTTACCGTTCCAGAGATTAACTGTCTGCCATGCAGCAGTATTTTTTTTTGAGAAGAAAATTTGAGCGCCCTATATGTATAATATGTATAATGTATATACATATAATGTATAATATGTATATGTATAATGTATTATTAATAGAAAATAAAAATAAAAAAATTTTTTCGTAATCTTCAAGAACTGTTTCATACTAATAAAGAAAGTAAAAAAAAATTGTTGAATATATGTTATTTTTAGCACTCTAGACGGTAATAGTACCTTAATTAGACATGAATGTTTTATATAATTTTAAAATTTCTTTTGGTTAGCCTTAGTTTTTTTCGAATGTGTAACATTCAGTCTATAGAGGGTCGGTAGGATAATTTTTAATTTTTAAATCCTTCTGATGAGCTTACTTGGTGGTATGCGAAAAGACTTCTTAGAGGAAACACATGCGCCTACACGGCTTTAACCAGGCATTAGGTAATAGGTCGTTTTCCACTTTTTTTATCGGGTTGAATATCTTTTTATATTTTTTCGGCTTCCTTCGTTCCTATTGTTAAGCTCCCACTTAGCAATGGGAAAATCCTATCCTAATATCCAACTTTTTATTCATTAAACCTCATTCTTTTTTTTAGATGAGCTAGGTTTTTGTTAATATTTATTCAAACAATTTTGTTATTTCAGATAGTAAATTATCTGTTTAATTTTTATTTTTATTAATTATTATTATTTATTATACATTGTTTACTATTTATAGTACATTATTTATTATTTCTCTTAAGTTTCTTCTTTATTTATTTTTAATCGCTACTTATTTCTTATCATGCAGTTATTTATTAAAAACTATTTTGTGTATTACTTATGTCTATTTTTGGTATTTTTTATTTTATTATATATTTTTTATTTATTATATATTTTATTACAATTATATATAAGAACAGAATTATATATAAAATTATATACACAATTATATATAAGAACCACCGTTGCCAGATTGGGCGATTTATCGCCAATTGGGCGCTTTTTTTCATGTTTTTGCGCTTAAATTTTTAGGAAATCGCCTGGCGATTTTTTGGCGATTTTTGTAAAAACAACCTTTTTTCATAAACTCGTCTAATAGCATGTTTCCACGGCACCCTGAACAACATAATTCGGCTCTCATTCGTAATTCCAGGCTGAATTATGTTCCGAATTAACTAATTCGCCATACAACATTTGACAAGCTGAATTACCTCATTCGAAGTTGATTCAGTTTGAATTAACATCCGAATCAAGTAGAAATCGGTTTTATCTCTAATTTTTATCGAAAATTAATCGAAAACAGCAATAGAAGAAAGACAAACAAAACAAAAAGTTAAAGTCAGATATCAAGGTGAGTATTGCTTTCAGCTCTACATAGTTTCAGCTGTCAAACTGAATTAAGATTTCTTCGTGGGAACAGGCTATTTCACATTCTTAATTCGGAAGCCAAAATACTTGATTCAGAGTGCCGTGGAAACATGCTATAATGTGTTTAAAATTTCAATTAAAGAAAATAACTATTGTTTTAAGTGTTTGGAACACTCTGTTAACAATGCGACTGAACACTAGAGTGTCCCTTATTTTGCGATTTTTGGAAATGTCAAGGGGCTGAAAGGTTTTTTTATGCGTTTTTATATTCTAAGAACGAAACTAAAAAAAATTTTTTTTTACGACAACGTTTACCCGTGCCAATCGGTCCCGAAAGTTTCGAAAAAATGCCCATATTAGACCATATTTGCACAAATTAAAAAAAAAATCTTTTCTCTGCTTTTTATAAATGTTTTACATTTTTTGGAACACATACATAAGAAATATGATATCTACAAAGTTTTTTTATAGTGGGCGTGGTTACCGCCCCTGCTGCGTCGAAATTTCTCCCGCAGCCTTTTCCCACTTTTTCATGAAATTAGTGCAATTTAGGTATTAATATCAACAATAAATAAATACATTTTTAATTTTGCTAAAAGTTTGATTACATTTCATTAAACTCACATTATGTACTTACAAAAATTAACAATAAATTAAAAAACTAGTATTTTAACCTGCGGCAGGCGCGCAACAAGCTAATACCTACCTACAAGCAGTCTTATTGCGGCTTTTAAACCGAAATCATAGTTTTTTTTTATAAATAAAAAATATCAAAAACCAAAAATGTATGCCCCTGGAGGGTTAAATTATAATAAGAAATTCAAATTAATTAAAGTTTTTTTTAAGAGCATGTATTTTTTTTTTTTGACAGTTCGAGTATATTTTTCGAGTATTTTGGGCCACAATAAGTAGGTTTTGTAGCTGCGCTTCTGATTTTGTAAGCTCGAGAAATTCTTGAGCAAGTTGTACCCCACGCTCCGCAACATCATTTACAATACAAAGATCTTTAAAATAATTTTTTACTCTCTGGTGTTCTTCATCTTTTTCCCATTCGTCAGAATCATATTTTAAAAAATTGCATGTCAAACTAAACCTACGAAATAGATTTGTTGTTCGACAAGATGCAAAACAATCTAAATCTTTTTTGTCCAATATTTAAAGAATTTGGGTTTGCGATTGGATGATTACATGGAAACTTCTGAACTTGCAATGCTGTCACCATACTGCGTTTTCTCTCAAGAGAAACTGCATCACCGAAAAAAGCGAGTGCTACAAGTTCTTCGCCAAGGTACCAAAGATACTGACTAAATTTTTGACTTGCAGCAATAGATATTTTTTTTGTTAATTGTCTTGTATGCGACCAAATCTTTTAAAAAAGCCAGATCCTGATTTGGAGCTTTTATGCTATTAGTAGCTTCAAACCAGACTTTGATGTATAGTAGAACTACAAAAATACAGACTTGACGGATTCCGATAATAATGAATAGCATAAAAGCTCCAAATAAGGCTCTGTCTTTTTTAATTAATTTGTATTTCTTATTATAATTTAACCCTCCAGGGGCATACATTTTTGGTTTTTGATAATTTTTATTTATAAAAAAAACTATGATTTCGGTTGAAAAGCCGCAATAAGACTGCTTGTAGGTATTAGCTTGTTGCGCTCCCGCCGCAGGTTAAAATACTAGTTTTTTAATTTATTATTAATTTTTGTAAGTACATAATGTAAATTTAATGAAATGTAATCATACTTTTAGCATAATAAAAATGTATTTATTTATTGTTGATATAAATACCTAAATTGCACTAATTTCATGAAAAAGTGGGAAAAGGCTGCGGGAGAAATTTCGACGTAGCAGGGGCGGTAACCACGCCCACCATAAAAAAACTTTGTAGATATCATATTTCTTATGTATGTGTTCCAAAAAATGTAAAACATTTATAAAAAGCAGAGAAAAGATTTTTTTTTTAATTTGTGCAAATATGGTCTAATATGGGCATTTTTTCGAAACTTTCGGGCCCGATTGGCACGGGTAAACATTGTCGTAAAAAAAAATTTTTTTTAGTTTCGTTCTTAGAATATAAAAACGCATAAAAAAACCTTTCAGCCCCTTGACATTTCCAAAAATCGCAAAATAAGGGACACTCTACTGAACACAGCTCACAAGCCCTTATCGATAATTTATTTATATCGAAATACTTATTTTTTTTTGAGACCGTTTCTTCAAAACATAAACTCACTAATTCATATTTTCAACAAGAAAAAGTTGACTTTTTTCAAGCTTACGTTGAAATCACAACATTTAGTCAAAGACTTGTTTCAAAAATTATAAAAGAAGACATTGTCAAAAATTTCAATTTTGATAATTTAGCTACATTCAGCTTAAATAAAATTTTAGCGGATAAAAGCAATTATAAAAGAATTAATGATCTTACATTTCATTATCAGTTCCATGAAGAAATCCACAAATTAAGTGATGATATTGTTATGATAGACATAAGGTCTGTTTCCGTACGCACACTGTGTAACTTGTGGGACGCTATTTTCTGTTTCCGTACTTTCTGTGCTTAAAATGGGAGAAGAATAACAAGCATAAAATCGCTCTCTCGAGCACACAAAGTGCACAGAGAGTGCTAGAACTCGAGACTTCGAGTAAAGTAAGAACAAGCATCAAGAAGAATAAGCATCAATAAGAAGAAGCAAATGTCAAATTACATTTCATAATTGTTTATGTTTTGCGATAAATAAATTCACAAATTGTGTGCCTAAAAAGAAATTTACGTACAATAAATAAATAGTAATAATTAAAAATTAAGTAATTGGCGATTTTTGACGATTTTTTTTTTCATTGGGCGATTTTGGGCGATATTTTTTTAAATCTCGCGCTTTTCTCAAAAAAGTTCTGGCAACACTGATAAGAACAGATTAAATGTTCATTAGTTAAAATAATTGACAGTAGCTAGACTTGGGATGAGAATGATTTAATTATCATTTCAAGTAAACTAATACTCGGTGAGAGTAAGTTATTTTTGCTCTCACTTTGAGTGTAGTAAGATAAGGACTCAGACATCGTTAGACTCAGACGACTAGACAACGGACTCAGACAGGACTTAGTGGCTTTTTTGAAACCGACACGTCTCTAGCTCCCTTTGGCAAAGTGCGTTGACACTTTGTTTAAAATTATCAATATTGTTTTTAACAAAGGTTGCGGGCCGCCTCGCAACTTTTGGGAGGAACATAGTATTGAGACACTTTGCCAATCACACATCAAAGAACTTCGTGTTGATTTCTCAAATAATATTTAGACTCCACATATACAACACAATTAATAAAAATAAAAGTTGCACAACAGACGATAATTAGAGAACAAAATCGGTTGTTGATCGTTACTCAGGGCTGGTTATGCAAACGTAACGGATCGTGTCGTAGCGCAACTCAAATTTGCTATATGATCAATACACAGAAGTAGTTAATGAAATCTTAACAAAAAGTGGCAAAACTCAGATAAAACTAAGTTTCGTACCACTTAATATCATGCTTACATTACACATTTAACTATGCAGTTTGGCTATAATAGTTTGGAACTGTTTCTGATGTTAACACTGCCACACTGCTAGTTAATTTTTCGTTGATTCACATAATTTTGAGACATATTGAGGAATTGTTTTCAAATATTTTTTGCTTTTTTTATGTGACATTTCCTTGTGTTAATTTCCTTTTGTTCTTGATGAAAACATAGTTTTGCATAGCAAAATGAGATGGTTTAGGTCGCAGTTTCAACTTAACTGCTTTGCGAGATAGTTAAGATTTTGTATGGGAAACTATGCAGTTAAGTATCCAGTTTCAAAGTTAACTGTGTAGTTTCGAGGTAATGTAAACATAGTATAAGAAATCAGAACTTAAAAGTTTAAAACTTTGTAACATATAAACAAAAATGTAACATATACACATAGGAAATAAAAATATATAAAATTTTTCAGTTGAGGGGGGGCAAGTGCCCCCTGCATCCCCCTGTGGACGCCCTTGGTTCTGTGGACTCCCTGGTGCCATTTTGTGAAGCAGTGTTATTTCTTAAAACTTTTCGATTTATTTTTCTTAGAACAATCTTTCCCGTAATACCGATCTTGCTGCGGTTTGTAGTCCAGAAACTTCAATTCCCAGTTTTCTCATTGATGAGTCCTCGAATCTAAGCAATACATCTTTGCTAAGGGAATCTTTAAGAGAACTGGAAATGGCAGGGTCTTCGGATGTAGATGTAGATGAGGACACAAGCAGAAAGGTGAAAGCTGCGTATACTGAAATTAAGAATTTCAAGCCACCACGAATAGACATTGACGCTGATCTTCTGGAATATTGGAGTAAGCAGAACTATGTATAACCGTTTTTATGGCAATTATCTTGCATTGTCCATGCAATACCTGCAACTCAAGTTACTGTAGAGTGATCTTTCTCAGCTTTAAAGCTTATTTTAAGTGATCTTCGATGCAATATTTCAGAAGAAACTTCGAAACAAATAATGTTTGTAAAACTCAATTGAAACATAAATACATTACAAAAATAATAAAAAAACTAAAAATTAAACTTTTTATTGATAGTTGACACTAATAACCGAAAAAATCTCATTTCAGGAAATAACTGTTATTAGTCAACCTAAAAATATATTCCTCAAAAATAAGTTATGCGGCAACCAAAAAAATTTTTCTTAAAAATAAAAGTTATTTATAACTGAAATGTATTTTGATCGATTTAAATTATTAATTTTAACCAATTCAATAAAAGTTGCATAACAGTTATGTCCCTGATTAAAACACAATTTACTTTGTAAGCTTTTCATTTTTTCAAATTACGTTTAAGTTTACAAGTAAATAAAATAATATTCCACATGATAATTATAGTTTTCATAAGATTTAAAAACTGAATATATTTTAAAAGGAACTTAAAGAAACTTTTAGTAACTAAATCTTACAAAAAGTTGACAAAATTTTATATAATTTTAATATAATAATATTATATTTAATAATAAATAGGAAAAAAGAAAGTAAAATTTGTAAATTTAAGCTTTTAATCAAATATAAATTTCATTCCATATTATCTTCCAGTTCCGTATCAGCCAATGAATCCCTTACAATCTTATCGTTTGGTAAATTTAGGTATTCATTGTTAAACTTAGAAGGTTTTTGATTTTTGTACCCCCTTTTTCATACACACTTTTCTTCCTCAATTTCACTGTCTGTTTCTCCAGATATCTGTATTTGCAGATCAATGGTTTGCTCAGAAAAAGCATCGGAATTGCTTTCACTATATGAAACCAGGGGAAACTAAAGCAAAAATTTGTTTATAACACTAAACAATGCAAACTAATATATGATATTCAAAATTTGTTATAAATTTCCAGAAAACCGTACCTCAGATTGGCTCGACGTCATAATATAGCGAAATAAAACATGGCGAATTTTAACTTAAGCGCCTCTTTGCGGTCACAAAAAATGTTAACAAACTAGCGATGTGCACTTACATCAAAATTGCTTTTGTTATAAGTTTGTAACGGTTCCTTCTAATGTCACAAAACTTTGAGAGAAGATGCATACGATCGTAATTTATCGATTCTCATCAAAAAACGAAAATTATGGCGCTTACGTTTTTTTGCAGATATGGCTCGATATCTTGAAAAGAAATTTATGGATATTGAAATAAGTAATTTCACGCTATTTTTTATTGGAAATAGCTTATTGAATAGGTACCAATGTAACCTATCTGTTGGTACCCATAATGATAGGTTTTTTAGGAAATAAAAAAGAAACCAAAGGTTTTCCTTTACAGGTTCCTCCGCATTCCATCTTCAAAACAGGTAAAACTCAAAATTTACAAATTTTTACTTTTTAATGTTGAACTATTCGTAGTATTATAATAAAATCATGATAAAATTTTTCATTCATCTTTTTACTACTTAATCAAGATGTATTAAAGAAGGTGGAAGTAGATGACAAAAGAAATGAAGTGATGCCATATTTTGTACGATAATCCAATGAAAAATCCAATGTTTTCCTATTTGTTCTTATTGCTTCGATTAAACAAAAACGCGTCTAGTGTGATATTTTTTTAATTTTCTAGCGACTTGTAGATCACCTTTTATAGAAAAATGTGTCGAAAAGTTGTGCTATCTGTCATAGTACCTAGAATAAGGAGAGTATATCATTCTTTAAAGTTCCAAAGGACGGCTTTCGAAGAAGAAAGTGGATCGACTGTACCGGCTTGGAGTTGAACATACTTGCTTAACTTTACAACTCAAAAACAACCCTACAATTTGGCTGCTTGTGATGTTTCTAAACTTTATCCCCTTACCCGATTGCAAAACTCCCTCTCAAAGTATTTGTCCCACACAAAAGAAAAATAAAGAAAGTGGCATCACTACAACGAAATTTCACAGCACAACGGTGTCGATTTAATAAACATCAACCTACTTCTTCCACCTTCTTAAATACATCTTGTACTTAATTAAAAAAAATCGTTTTATCTCTTTGTTTTGCATGGGTTCCTTTAAAAAACAAACTGGTTTTTTGCTTCTGAAAATTTTGAAGCAATTTTGATTTGTCTGTTTTGAAGATGGAGTACGATATATTTCACAAAAAAAATGTATTTTGAGTTTCCGTTAACCTTCAAATATCCTAATCATTGTTATAACTCTTGTGTGTTATAAATGGGTTTATGCAGAGAAAGCACAGAAGAGTTGAAGAATCTGTACTTTATAATTCAAAATACGAAGTCGATTGAAATAATTCAATTATTGTTTTAAATTTGAAAATACACGCCATATTTTTCAAACTGCAATTCAAGTAAAACCATTTATTCGGAGGGAATTCCAAGTTCTGCATTACTCCATGATGAAGGGTATTGATATTCGAATTCTCCCTGTAAAATTAAACATTACTTTTTTTACTTGGTGCTTTAAGGAATATACCGTTATATGCTCATATTCATGCCACAAGTGCCATAGGATCCACCACCACATTGTTGCGCCAACCAATTCAGCACCAACTCTGGTTGTTTTGGAGTGAGGTGGGGGCCCCACTCGATATGATACACTATCAAACATTTTATGGTTAAAATTACATAATATTTTTCGCATATATAAATTACATATGACTTCCTCTTTTTGTTTGCAGGGTAGTGAAAAATGTATGCCTTTTAGCAAAATTGTTTGCAATTATGCGACCGAGAAAAACACTACGTGAAAACATTATTTTTCTTCAGAATTTTAAGCTATGTTTCACCAATATTATTAAATGGCATTTAAATGATTCGATAAACGCACGGCAACGTAACATAGGGTGTGACTGGTTAGAAAAAATGTAATATTAGTGCATGGCATGGTATAATAATACAAGGTAGCATTGACAGTTATTTGGAAACCATCTTCTGACAAAAAATATACTTAAAAAGAGAGCGCACACAATCGGCCATTGAAAACACAAACAATGTTGAAAATGTAGAAGTGAAAAAAACAACTTCAGCAGATGCAGATGTATTTGCATAAACAGTTGTTTTTGACAGGAGATGTTTTCTTGTAGAAGAGAAAATAAGCAGTTGTCAATGCTATCTTGTATTATTATACCTTGCACTCATACCAACCATTGACAGTTGTTTGGGAAAACATTTTCTGTCTAAAAATATACTCAAAAAGAGAGCGCTTACAATCGGCCATTGAAAACATAAACAATGTTGAAAACGTTGAAGTAAAAAAAACAACAACCTCAGCAGTTGCAAATGCATTTTCACAAAGAGCTGTTTTTGACAGGAGATGTTTTCTTGTAGAAGAGAAAATAAGCAGTTGTCAATGCTACTTTGTATTGTTATACCAATATATCAGTGATAAAGAGATATCAGGGGTTCATGCTCATAAAAAAATGTGCTTTTTGCTTTTTCGAACTGTTTTCAAACTTGCTATAATGAACTGAACACATTGACGACTGTACGACTATGCGACACGAAGTGAAGAAAGAGTCAACAATCTGGAGATATCATAAGTTTGTTTCATTCACATATATTTATAGGCACAAACCCATATATTTGTACTTTTGTCGCTCGTCAAATTAGAAATAATTCTATATCGACGTCAGCAACATTGCTATGTCGCTGCGACCTTTTCACCACATTCACCTCCGAAAGAAACTTACTTAGTGAATTTTCAACCTCTCTTACAAAATAGTACTCTCGATCTGTCAAAAACAGCTGATTGCATATTTTAAACAAAACATAATTCGTGAAACTTCTGCTTATTGCGTAAGTATAATTTGATTGATTATAAACGTGCAAAAAACATGGATAAGAATAAAAAATTGCTGAGACGCTGTGCGTGACGGACTGCGCTGGATCGTGTTGTAAATAAAGCAAAGCTATTAGCCAATAAAAAACCAAGAAATATTAAACATAACCTCAAATTTATTAAACAACTTCTCCGGCAGCTCAAGATAAAGAGCTGGATTCTTGAAGCATTATGTACCACCTCGTACGGATTGTGATACAGGTTTCGTAGATTTCCTCGAAGATTTTAATAAGATCAGCTTATTGCTGCTATTGGTATTGTGGAACAACATGGCCAGATCATCCATACTTGTAGCCAATTACAGTGTGTTTCCATATTCGGCTCTAGTTTTTCACAGTTTTTTAATGATTCTTATGAAAATCCAACAAAATTACATATAATTGCAGTTTATTACTTTTTACCTAGAACTTCCACTAGCAAGCAAACAAAACAAATAACGATTTGACACTTACCAACAAGTCCTCTCTATATCAGAATTTTTTGACAGATTCAGCAAAATTGAGTGTGTGGTGAAAAAATCACCACCACCTTGTTAATTACATTATGCTTACTTACTCATCGTCGTCGATGTGTTCATTGCATTATGCAGCATTATAATAAGGTGTCAATGCTTTTTACAAAAGCTGCTTTTTGATTTTTCGAACTTGCTTTTTCAAAGTGTGTTCATGCTGGCCAAAGAAGTGTAATGAAATAAGGAAATGGTGTTCTCCTCACATACAGTGTGTGTGTACTGAGGCATGTTTCATGAATTTTTTGACAGTTCGATCGTTCGTGTCTGAATAAAAAAATTTGAGTCGAATTACAAATACCAAATATTCAATAAAAAGCGATTTTTATTGATGAATTTTACAAAAGAATTAAAGTAAATAACATAAACAATGACTAAAAATACATTGTGTAGTGAAAAATTGTGCAAGCAGCCAAGACGCTATCATTTCACAAGTAAGTTTACCGACACCAGTTGGATTTTTTAAACAAAACAACGTTATTTATATCTAATTGTGTTTAAAGAAGTTGTAACAAGTGAAAGTTTTAATATTTACAATTGAAATATTGCGAAAAAATTAAAATTAGAGCCCGTTGTTTTGCTCCAATTTAAGCCCTAACCAAAATAGACGAAACGAGACGATTGCAACTTGTCGAACGTTTGCAATCGTTACGTCTGTTTTGACATTTAACCCAAAATGAAACGAGTTCCTCCAATCGTCTGAAAAAAGAAGAAGACTACCTGCACAGCTGTTGTTGACGAGTTGAGACGCTAAAAGTTCGGTTGTTACGGAACAGAACGTCTCGTCAAACCGTTTCGTTTAGTTTCGCTAAGTTTACGTTTGTTCATTTTGGGTTACAATATTGAAATATATATAAGCGAACATTTTCGTCTTCATTCGTTACGGAGCAAATCGTCTATTTTGGTTAGGCCTTTAGTGCGATCGAACTGTCAAAATACAGGCTGACTTCATAAACGCAAGTTGCAATGCAACACTGCAAAGTCAAATGTTCATAAACACCCACACTTTATTTTTGACAATGTAGTGTGTTCACTAATGCAACGCAACCCTTTGCGATGCGCATCAGATGTCATTTCGGCGCATCATTTCATTTTATGATGCAACATGGATGTCTCACAAACAAAACAAGTATATTTATACATTATTAAATTGATTAAATTAGAAATTTATAAAATATTTGATTTTATTAATGCATGAATTATTTACCATTCTAATTAAAGTAATAATAAATGGACACACGAAAGTAAGCTCTTGCTAATAAGCACAAGATTGCGCTTTGAAAGTGACTTTACCGCCAACAAAAAGAAAAGGATCACAATCTGGGAAAAAATTTTGCTGGAGATAAAAGAAATTGATGGCACGTTTCCTTTCACAAGGGACTTCCTTTCACTTTCACAAGTAGATGATTTTTGAATATAATGGTCACTTACAAACGCATCAAAGATGTACTTTCTGCCAGTTGCACAAAACTTAAAAGCTAAAATATAAAAAGCATGGAATATATATTCCATTTTATTTATTTATTTTATTTATAAAAACAGTTGGCGCTAAAGTACAAACATTGCATGGTGGTGTTCACAAACGCCTTCAAATGCACTGCATCATTTGACAAAGTAGTGATGTAAGGCAACATTGCTTTGCATTAGTTGCGCAATGCTTTGCAATGTTGCATTGCAACTTGCGTTTATGAAGTCAGCCACAAATACCGCTTCAGGGGCGCATTCAATTAACACAGTTGCGCATATTTTTAGGGCGCTCTTGTTTTCAGTGAATCAGTTTAAATGTTTCAGATTTCCACATATCGTCGTCCGGGGATTCATGTGCTCTATGTGAAAAAAAAACACATTTTGAGTAAATCGAAGTTAAAGTTTGAAGCGATTTTTGTATAAAAATTATAATCCACAAAACACATTTCCTAATCAATGATTCAAAAGACAAATCTATTTTGCAAAAAAATATATTATAATATAATATTATTAAATATGCAAAACTCCCTTATTGAAGAAACTATGTTTGAAGGTCATATAAAGTCTTATGGCCATTATAATATCGTAGTCAAATCATAGTTGTTTTTTTTTTTAACGCGATATTATATAACCAACAAAAATAAACGAAAAGCCTTCAATCAGACAAAAGCTCCACAAAACTATTAATTTTAAAGGAGTTTAGTAGGTAAGTTTAGTAGTAGTTTAGCTTAGAAGTTTAGTTTAGTAGCTGAATTTTTGATTAATATTTTACTAATGATTTATTTTCTGTATGGGTGAAATAGGCCTACAGGGGAACTGAACACCCAAAAAAATAGATAACGCACCAAATTGTATACCTTAAGGGTGGTGTGGAAATACAATAGACTTTCACAACTTGTGAAGTTTTGACTTTCACATCTATCACTCACTTAAGTTTCATGTCATTTCTTAACAAAAATGTTTTTAGGTTTAACAGGTCTGATTGTAAATATTACTTGATGACTTCACATTACATATTTACACCATTATTCGTCCTATTTACGAATTCATTCCATTTAATTATTCTAGTTAATGTTGCAAAAGTTTGTGCCTTCTTATTTGCTGCACCCGAATGCGGTCTTGTGTACATTTATCCATGTGTGTGTTAACCAACACCAATGAGAAAAATACCTCACTTTTAAGCAATAATAGCTGAATTACAATACTGCGTTAGGTCGGTCGGCCTTTGACCGTACTTTGGTCTCCGTTGAAAAAACTTTACGATATAAGCTGTCAAAACGGACGACCTCAAACTTTGCAAAACTAAATGTTGCGTTGACAGATCGTGCGTCTATCATTTTGGTGATGCTAATAAAAGCAGCTATACAAAAAATTCCCACAAAACGTCCCTTTTTCCGAAATCATGCAATTATAATTTTAATCAATAAAAAATTAAAAGATATTGTCATAAAATCATTAAGAACCATAAAACCTACTTTAGAAAGCTAAGATATTTTTATTAAGTGTAATATAATCTGCGAAATAATGAAAAATGTCACATATTAACGTGAAAATTCGGACTATAAGCTTCAAAATAAATGAACGCTTTCCAATTTAATGATAAAATGTGAAATGAAATTTAAATTTAAAATGGAATTTCTGGAAACACATTTCAGTTTTTATGGCAAAAAATTTTTCTTTGATTGATCGATATTTTTATATATATATATATATATATGAATATTGTTTTTTTTTATAAAATGTGATTGCTTGATGTCATTATTTTTCTTGTTTTTGTCAAAATTACTGCTATTTATTATTATTATTACTGTTTATTTTTGCCGAGATTTTTGCAAATTTTGAGAGCAAAATGTAGGAAATTTCGTCAACGAAAGCAAGTTGGAAATACGTATGGAAATATTCATGTAAATTTGTGTATGGAAGTTTTTTTGTACGGTGCGTGTTTTGGGGCAATTTCAATCAATTTTTATCCACCTTGAACACCAGAGGGCGCATAAGTACAAATTTAAAGAAAATCGGTATATAGTGGTTTTCATGTACGCTGAGTGATTTGCTGCTATCTTTTTTGACCCATATGGAACACCAGAGGGCGCTGTAGTACAATTCTTTATGCGATTAGAATGAAAATTGGTATATTGTGGTTTTGAGGTACGGCGAGTATTTTGGCGCTATCTTCTTTGATCCAACTTGGACACCAGTTGGTGCTGTAGTACAAACTTTTTACAAAATCGCCTAAAACTACAATATGCCTACCATAGGCGTAGAAGGATATCACCAAGTGGTACTCCATTGTGAGTTTCAATGTTATGCGACTTTAATTTCCATGTATGGGTGGAGCCACACCCCCTTGACCAATGCCTGTCCAAATTTTTTAGTAGAAATGCATCACCAAATAGTAAATCTATTCTAAAATTCAACGTTTTGTGACTTACTTTCATAGCCTATTCGATATCAAAAATTGTAATTGTATGGGCGGAGCCACACCCCCTTGTACAATGCCCGTCTCGGTTTTCTAGTAGATGGGCACTACCAAGTGGCAACTCCATACCGAGTTTCATTATTATGCGGCATTTAACTCCAAAGCTATTTGATACCATAAGTTTGACTTATATGGGCGGTGCCATGCCCCCTTGTCCAATGCTCACTCAATTTTTCCAGTCAAAGGACAAGACTAAATAGTACATTCTTACCGAGTTTCATTGATGTGTGACTAATAGTTCGAAAGTTATACCCACAATTTGGGAAGCCGAAAAAGTGCCACACCCTTTTCCCAACGCCCATAAAATTTTGCCAGTGGAAATGCACGTGTAAATCGAGGCCGAACACCTAATTTAAATGTTGTGCGACCTATAATTCCAAAGTTATTCAATATTGCAGATTCGAGCTGCCACGCCCCCTTGTACAATGCTCGCTGAATCACTTGTAATTAGTGAGTACTTGGGTACAACTTTACAAAAACAAAGTGAACGGCATTTGCCAATCTACCTTACCACAACATTCCTTTGTGTGTTATATTATTCAAACAATGATATTAAGGGTATTCGTCCTCAACCAACCTCATTAAAATATCTAATTGACCAATATATAAGTTTGCCATTTTGCATGAATATCCTTATAATATTATTTATAATATACTAAAAAATGCATAAATTTTAATATGAAATACAATTGAATAATATTAATATCATGCTAAATTCATCAAAATCATTTTTATACTACTTAAGCAGCATGTTAATTTAAAAAATTTGATCAATTTAAAAAAAACTCGCATCAAAATATAAATTCCCACGATAATCCTATGAAAATCTGAGTTTTCCATCGGAATCCAAGAATACCCACATTTTAGCATTGCTCAACGAAAATGCAACCCAGCGTTAATATGGAATGTCAAAAGCACGACCTAGCTTGAGCATGTCGCTACTCATAGCGTTGATCGTACGTTACCCCCTCAAATTCATATTTACGGGATGAGGTCGACGCAATGCATGAGGTCATATTTTGTGTTGCTTCATAAGAAACCATTGTTTCTAGTCGAGCTGTCAAAGGCCGGCCGACCTAACGCAGTATTGTAATTCAGCCATAACACCGCTTCCTTATCTCTTATTTCTTTGATGCTGACTATGATTATCTTTAATAGCATTATCTTTAATTTTGACATCTTGTCTCGAAGAATGATCTGGGATACATACATAAGATTGACTGCGTTCAGCAGGCTCAACTGTTGTGCATCTGTTGAGCTCAACACGTTGAGTAAATGTACCAGAAAAATAAATAGGTACCAAAGACAGACGATTTTCACAACATGTTCACCAAAGACAGACAATTTTCACAACACATGTTGATCATGTTTAGCTGATTAGAAGCTGATATTTAAGCCCGTATGATACTTCATTTTTTTGTACAATTTAATTTTAACGAAACAAGTTGCGCATGGGCAAGACAGATATGTTTTGTGCGAATGGGACAAAAGCATACATTGTAACAAGTGTCAATTTTTGACAGCTCAATGACGTTGTTATTTGAGTTTGTGAAATTATTTATTGTGTTGTGCTGAAAAAGTTAAAAAATGAAAATATTGTGGACTGAAGAATATACGCTACATTTGATTTCAAATGTTCAGGCAGCTGATTATATCTGGGACTACAGATGTGTCAGCTATAAGAACAAATTGAAAAAACATCTTTTTTGGACCTCTCTAGTTGACGAATTCAATTCGCGTTTTGAGCCAAATGTTCCCTTTGAATATGGTAAAATATTTTGCAATGTACATTTGTAAATACAATATAAACTTGAAATTTTTCCTGAATCTAGGCGAACTTATTCGAAAGTGGAACAACTTGAAATCATATTTCATGATAGAAAAACATAAGCTTTTTAAGGCAACTAAAAGTGGCGCCAGCTCCGATGACATTGAAGCAATAAGTGGCAATTAGAAATATTATAATGAAATTAATTTTCTCTCGTCAACCATAAGTTCCACGCCATCAATTAATAATTTCAGCAAAAGAAGTTTAAATGTAAGTTTATTCTGAAAAAGTACATTATTTATATAGTAAATATCCCGATTATTTGCAGTTCTTGAAAAGTCCAAGCGACTTAGAAGAATCACAATTTCCTTTGCTATCGCCTGATATTTCTCCACCTCAGTCAGGATCACCAGCTATGCCGTCGCCATATATACATAGGTCTGTTCCCGTACTTTTGTAGCAAAAACTTGCAAGTTGTAAAATTCAAGAGAGTAAGCAGAAAAATTGTCTCTGAGCAATAAAAATGCTAAAAAGTACGGGAACGCTTTTTAGTAAAAAATTGCAACTTTTGATAAACCATATGTTGGACACACATTGTGGCTAATTAAACGAAAAAATATTTTTGAAGATTTCGACAATGTCTGATAAATTAACTGCACTAATTGATTAAATATATAGCTGTATGTACCTGGCGAACAATTAACTTGAATATTTCTCTTTTTATTTTTCATTTTTAGCTCAAATTTATACTTGACGCACTTGTCCATCTGTTTTTTTTTTATTCTAGCGTAAATAGGTCTGTTCCCGTACTTTTTGGGCTAAAAATGGTAAAACTGTCAAAAACGTGAGAGTAAGGAAAAATTTCTCAAAAATATTGAAAAACACAAAAAAGTACGGAAACGCTTTTTGGACTAAAATTGTGTAAACTGTCAACTAAAATCGTTTGTTTATATGTGGAGCATTGGCAGCGCAGACGACATGCTAAAGATTTTGAAATATATAAAAATGAATTCTCAAATAAACATTTATATTTAATTTTTACACAATTTACCATGTTTTTAGTTTCCATTCCAACAGTTTTTTATTTATTTCAAAGAACTTTTATTGCTTTGCAATTTCTTTGCTAACATGTAAACATATGATTTTAAGCAGTTTGACACTTTTACCATTTTTGCCAGAAGAAATTTTTCGGACTAAAACTTGCAGCTTTTGACAGGGAGGGGAAATTTTTTACTCTCTCGATTGCACTCTCTTTTACCATTTTTTCGAGTACGGGAACGCTTCTCGGACTAAAACCTGTAAAAATGGTAAATTGGACTAAAACTTTAGAGTACGGGAACAGACCTAATATTGACATTTCTGAAAACACATGACAACTTGCAAGTTTTTACTACACGAAATTTGTGTAGCAGAAACTTGCAACTTATCGCAAGGAGGGGAAACGTTTTACTCTCTCATTGTCGCTCTCTTTTGCAAGTTTTTGGTGTACGGGAACGCAATTTAGTAAAAACTTGTGCAAGTTTTCGAAAGTTTTCACAAACTTGCAAGTACGGGAACAGACCTTATATTGCCACATCCTTCAACATCACCGCTTTCAATATCACCAACCATGCCATCGCCCTATAAATCACCACTTTTGCTTACATCACAAGCCATGCCATCACCACATAAATCACCACATTTGTTTAAAGCACAAGCCGTGCCATCACCAGCTATATCACCACCTATTTTACCAGCCATGTCATCGCCGGATGTATCTTCATCACCACCTACTTTTTCACCACGATCTCAACTTAATACAAATGAACATATACACCCTACGAAAAAACGCAGAACTGGAAAAGAAAATCAATCCTTAGCAGCTACATTTATTAAAAAATCGAATGAGTCAAGTGAAGCACTTACTAAAAGATTGAATTGTGCCTCAGAAAATAGCAATGATAAAATGCCTTTCGGAAATTGGATAGGTTTTGAGCTTAATAAACTCGAAGAAGACCTACAGTTGCAAGGCCAGCGAGAAATTTTTAATATCATTTGGAATTTGAAGGTTGAGCAGCTAAAAAGAAAATCAAATTAAATGGACTCCATATAAAAACTTCATAATTTGTGTTAATTCTTTGTTATTGTTTTTTATATTTTTTGTTATTGTTCATTGCCTTATTATTTAAATTGATAATATTAAAATCGGTTCGGGAATATAATATTTAAATTTTCGGTTTTAAAATTTTGGTTCGGGACAGTGGCGTTCCTAGGCTTGGTGACACCCGGGGCGGATACTCATGGTGTCACCCCTATAAAAAATTTCTAAATGCAAAAAGAAACCAATTCGATGAGATTAAGTGTTTTTATTATTATCTTTATGTTTTCCGAAAAAAAAAACAAACAACATATCGTCCGTCCCGTTCATGCCAAAAACGCCAATGTGAATTTTTGTGTTTTTTGGGAAATTGAGTTTAAAGATTCGAATGGCTCAGAAAAAGCGAAACATCCACATTTTCCAAAATTTCTTTTCCGAAATGGATAAAATTTGTTTCCAGTTACTCTAAAAAAACATTAAAAAAAACTTTTTGTGCAATCATGTAACAATTATCGCTAGAAAATTGTATTAAAATAAATCTCAAAATCATGAAAAAAGCTCCATCAAAAAAATGTCTTTCATACAGAAAAAACAATCAATGTCCTATCTCATCGGTAGCGGGTACAAGCTCATTTTTAGTGAAAAAATGTGCACATTGACGTTTTTGGCATAAAGGAAATTAACGATTCTGAAAATTTTGAACATGCGACTCTGTAAAAACTTTGGTAATGAAGACAATTGCAAAAGTCCTTCTGCAGTTTATTTTTCAAAGCATTGTTAATGTCTTGAACCAATAATTTCAGAAATTTACCTTCTGACCTGGGAGTTATATGGAAAAAACTGAATACATTATCAGAAAAATTATATTTTTGAGATTAAAACAAATTACAAAAATCGAAATGGACACTTCTTGCCATTTTTTTATCAAAATAGAAAAAGACCCAGGTTCGAACCCCAGTAGCGACAGAAAATTATTTGAATTAAAATAATTTTTCTGTACGGCCGCCACCTCTCTGCAGACAATGGCAAACCTCAGAGAGTAATTTAAAAGCCATGTAAAGCTTCTTGAGAACGAGAACAATCCGTTCATCGCCGTTCGGAGTTAGCGTTAAACATGTAGGTCCGGTTCTCGGTCAATTGTGTACAAACTTAATAACACGCACAACACAATTGATGATAAGAAGCTAGGTCAAAGTCCTTTCAAGGGCTGAAATGGCCAGTTATTTTTTTTTTTGTTTTTACATTGTCCTCAGCTTTCTTCAAAAATAGAAAAAAAAATCATTGATCTATCTCACCACTTTTAAGCTCAATTTTAGTCCCAAAAATCTCAAAATTAGCATTTTTCTGGTAATGTATTCAGTTTTTTTCCCATATAACTCCCAGGTCAGAAGGTAAATTTCTGAAATTATTGGTTCAAGACATTAACATACTTTGAAAAATAAAGTGCAGAAGGACTTTTGCAATTGTCTTCATTACCAAAGTTTTTATAGAGTCGCATGTACAAAATTTTCAGAATTGTTAATTTCCTTTATGCCAAAAAAACCAATGTGCACATTTTTTCACTAAAACTGAGCTTGTAACCGCTACTGATGAGATAGATCAATGATTTTTTTTCTATATCTGAATAAAGGTGAGGTCAATATATTCTGATAAAAAAAAGTGTCAAGAAAGCTCCATGTCGATTTTAGGGCATTTATAAATCCTAAAAATGTACCGTTCTTGAGAGAAAAGTTAATTCTTAGCTGCTACAAAGTAGGAAGATCACTGATTTTCTTCACTTTTGATGGAAAAAAATTATTCTGAACGTATCGTCGAAAGAAAAATAAAACAAAAGTTATTTACTAATATTGGAAATATTTAAACTGAAAAAATGGCGTTGTTGGCGCTTTTGGCATGAAAAAAATATCAGAAAATAATCATATGTAGATGGTTTTAGCATGGAATTTTATAATTTTTTCTAGACCGAATTGGATTTTCTTATTTTGGGTTAATATTCTTTGCGTGGCGACCGTGGCGTAGTTGGTTAAAGTGCGTGGCCGCTATGCCAAAGAACTTTGGAGACCCAGGTTCGAACCCCAGCAGCGACAGAAAATTATTTGAATAAAATAATTTTTCTGTACGGCCGCCACCTCTCTGCAGACAATGGCAAACCTCAGAGAGTCATCAAAATGCCATGTAAAGCTTCTTGAGAATAAGAACTTTCCGTTCATCGCCGTTCGGAGTCGGCGTTAAGCCTGTAGGTCCATTTTTCGGTCAATTGTGTACAAACTTAATAACACACACAACACAATTGATCATAAAGAAGCTAGGTCAAAGTCCTTTCAAGGGCTGAAATGGCCAGTTATTTATTTTTTTATTCTTTGCATTAAAATGCACTAGATGCAATTAAAAAGCACTGCAGAAAAAGACGCCGCCTACAAAGCCACCCTGCAGTCGGTTGTAACGCGTGCTGCTAAAGAGCGATACAAAGAGAAGAGGAGGGAAGAGAGACGCATTTTCAGGCGAAAGAAAAGGGAAGCAGAAATGCGTGAGTGCGAGAAAATTGAGATGCATGGTGACAGGAATGAGGTCCGAAAATTTTTCGAAAAAATAAGACGCCTGGCCGATGGTTTCAAGACCGGGGCCTCTTCCTGCAAGGATGAAAATGGGAATCTAGTGACAGATATCCAGAGTACACTGATGATGTGGAGGGAACACTTCTCTAGGCTTCTGAATGGTGACGACGACAACAATCCCGCCAATAGAGATGATATCCCGGAAATCCCAATTGTGGACGACAGCGTTGAAGTTCCGCTGCCCGACCATAGTGAAGTCTTGAAAGCTATAGCTCGGCTTAAAAACAACAAAGCCGCAGGAGCCGATGGCTTACCGGCTGAGCTCTTCAAGAATGGAGGCGAAGCTCTATTTAAATGCATTCATGAGCTTCTATGCAGAATATGGTCGGAAGAATGCATTCCAAACGATTGGAACCTCAGTGTGCTCTGCCCAATCCACAAGAAAGGCGATCCCACAATTTGCGCCAACTACCGTGGGATAAGCCTTCTGAATATCGCATATAAGGTCCTGTCGAGCGTACTATGTGAAAGACTAAAGCCCATCGTAAACCAGCTGATTGGACCTTATCAGTGTGGCTTCAGACCTGGTAAATCCACCATAGACCAGATATTTACGCTACGACAAATCTTGGAGAAGACCCTAGAAAAACAGATCGACACACACCATCTTTTTGTCGATTATAAAGCCGCTTTCGACAGTCCTATAAGGAATTATCTATACTCCGCCATGTCTGAATTTGGTATTCCTGCAAAGCTCATCCGTCTTTGCAGAATGACACTGAGCAACACCAGCAGCACAGTTAAGATCGGGAAGGATCTCACTCCTCCATTCGATACCAAACGAGGTTTCAGACAAGGTGATTCCTTATCGTGCGACTTTTTCAACCTGATGATGGAGAAGATCATCCGAGCTGCTGATTTGAGACGCAGCGGCACGATATTCTACAAAAGTATTATGCTGCTGGCGTATGCTGATGATATCGATATCATTGGCCATAATACGCGCGAAGTCAGTGCAGCATTCTCCAGATTAGCGAAAGAGTCGAGTCGAATGGGTCTTGCAGTGAACGCAGATAAGACGAAATACCTAGTGTCAACAAATAAACAGTCCCAGCGTCTTGGAAACCACGTCACTGTTGACAACATCTCCTTCGAGGTTGTTAAGGACTTCGTCTACCTGGGATCCAGCATTAACTCTTTCAACGATGTTAGTATTGAGATAAAACGAAGGATAACTCTTGCCAACAGGTGTTACTTTGGGCTGAGTAGGCAATTGAGAAGCAGAGCCCTCTCTCGACGAACAAAACTCACGCTCTATAAGTCACTAATCATGCCCGTCCTATTATATGCAGCACAAACCTGGACGTTGAGCAGTTCTGATGAAAAGTCTCTGGGAGCCTTCGAGAGAAAGATCCTTCGTAAAATCTTCGGTCCAATCTGCGTCAATGGCGAGTACCGAATTCGATGGAACCACGAGCTGTATGAGCTGTACGCTGACATAGACATAGTTAAGCGCATTAAAATCGAGCGGCTCCGCTGGCTAGGTCATGTTGAGCGAATGGAAAACGACGCTCCAGCGAAAAAAGTATTCGATTCGGTGCCCGGTGGTGGTCAACGCAGAAGAGGACGCCCACATCTTCGTTGGAAGGATCAGGTGTTGGATAACCTGACCACGCTTGGTGTTTCCAACTGGCGCCAGCAAGCGCAAAACAGAAATGGCTGGCGCAATTTCTTATACGAGGCCAAAACCGACTTACGGTTATAAGCGCCAGATAAGTAAGTAAGTAAGATGCAATTAAAAACTCAAAACCCATGTGTTTTTACATTGGCGTTTTTGGCATAGAGGGGACAATATGACAAACAATAAGAATTTGTAAAAAAAACAGAACAAAAATATTACATTTTCAGGTGTCTACATATTTAGATATGTAGGCATAAGGTAAAAAAGAAAACTTATTAACTTCGCAGTCTTTAAAACTGACGGAACAAAAACATTACATTTTCAGGTACATATTTGTAGGTATATGGTTAAACAAAGAAATCTTATTAATGGCGTTGTCTTAAAAACTAACTTTTCTTACCTTAAGAGCTGCAAAATTTGAAATAACCTCATCGAAATCAATATTACTTGCAAGCTCGTTTTCAATGGATAAAATAGCAAGATTGGAAAGCCTTGCCTGTCACATAGAAGACCATAAATAAGTCTTCATTAATTTTAGCTATGAAAAACTCCTTTCGCATGCAGCTACTAATACACAAATTGTTAGAAATAATTTCAATGCGACAAAATGGGACACACATTTTTTAACGTAATGTATTTGTACCTTTCTCTTTCTGTTTGAGAAATAAAAAAAATATCGATATGGTGTCACCCCTAAAAGGGTGGTACCCGGGGCGGAGCACCCCCCTCCCCCGCCCCTAGGAACGCCATTGGTTCGGGATTAACTGTTGAAAGGAAATTCAATTTCAATCTCAATATTTTTTGATTTTCTGCTTAACGGCACAAGCCCGAATAACTGCCCATATTGTAATCGCCCAGCTTCAATTGACCATATTTTAAACATCTGCCCTCGACTAACAGCACAAAGAAACTTTTACTTTTCGAACTCTCGGCCTTATGACATCTTAAGCCAGCCAACATATGAAAATATAATGAAAATGTATAGTTTCTTAAAAGATTGTAATTTGCTACATAATCTAAGAAATATCTTAACCTATTTTCTATAATTTTACATATTTCTCATACGTATATATATATTTATATATATTCATTCTTATATACAATATATCTATACATATATTTTATTTTTCTTTTAATTCATTAAACTTTAACATTATCTAACTCTTATATTAATATCAGCCAGTTGAAAGCCCTAGATGCTAGAACTGCTTAACTCCGTATTTATATCGTAATTAATTATTGTATAAATCCTTTTAAAATAAAAAAAAAATAAAAAAAATAAAATAAATAAATAAATTTTGTTTGTATGATTATAGAAATCTTTTGAAATTGCGGTAGCATTGTGACAATACTACTCTTATTGCATTGATTTTCAATACGGAGTCTCTTCTGAGCTTTAGTGTTGCTTTTTTATATATAATTTTTTTATTATAATTTGAAATATTTGAAATTATTTCAAAAGTATATTTTTCAGTTCATTATACTTCATTTTAAAAGTCTGCTACAAAAATCGTCACATTTGAATCCATAACTAAGATTTTATTGACTTACAAAAAAGAAATGACTCTGAAAGACTCTTCTGGGCGGATGAAGGTTAAGTAATCGTTAAGTACTCAATGATTTCTTTCTATTGAGCCTAACGTTTCATGATGGAAAGGTGTGGAAAC
Organism: Pherbina coryleti; assembly: GCA_943735915.1. Lineage (NCBI taxonomy): Eukaryota > Metazoa > Arthropoda > Insecta > Diptera > Sciomyzidae > Pherbina > Pherbina coryleti. The sequence goes on from OX030949.1 coordinate 120,154,342, forward strand.
AATTTTGTCTATATTTAATAATTTACATATATTCTTTAATAACTCGTTAGTAAATTCAGTTCCTTTGTCTATCAACAATTTTCTGAAACATCCAAATTTAAGAAAAATTTTTTCTACTATTGCTTTTGCTACTGTTATAGCATTTTTGCTTTCCAATAGAAATGCTTCTACGAAATTTGTTAAATCGCATTGAAGTGTCAATATATATCTGTAACCTTTGGATGGTCTTAGAGGACCTACAGTCTCAATCGTGATTGTTTCAAATGACGTGTTTGAAGTATCCGTTACTTCAAAATTTTCTTTAGTGTATTTAGTTATTTTTACCTTATTGCAAATTTCACAATTGTTAATAAATTTCTTTACCATTTTATTCATATTTTTCCAGACAAACTTTTGTTTTAACTTTCCTATACACTTTCTGATTCCACAATATCCTCCTAATTTAGAGTTATGATGTTCTTCTATTAACCTGTGCATTTCTTGTTCATTTATAACCTGTCTTGAAGGTTCATATATAATAATATTTAAACATTCTTCTTTCTTTTTATTCTTTAGCAGCTTATTAAATATGTCTTTGAACTCACTTATGTTCACATTTTCAAAAATTTTACTATCTCTTGGAAGCGCTACCTTTTTAACATCTGCATTGTTCATCATGAATATTAAGGGAAGGGTTCCCTCATTATGGACAAAAATAAGGCAAAGTTTGTATTTTTGTTGTAGGACAATGAAAAGGCGTACGAACTTTTGGTTTTGATGATTATATTAGTTTATTATCAGAGAATTTCAAAAAGTGAAAAAGTTGAAAAAATTCAAAATGGCGGCTACAAAATGCACATTTCCGTGGGCCCCTGCGCGCGAAACATGGTGTCCTAACTAAAATTCTGCCGCTTCTTGTGGTGGACTGAAATAAAAAATTCTTGTTATTACTTAAAGATAATGATATTTTCTATGACTGGAACTAAAATTGTTATTATCCATGTAAAATTCATTGAATAATGAACATTAGAACTAAAAGTTCAAATTTTGCTTGTTTTTTCCATTTCAACAACGTTAAAAAAATATAAATAAATAATTTTTATACATGATGTTAGTTCAGGGCGTACAAAAAAGCATGCACTTCTAAACAGTTCTTAGATAAAGAGAATCAGATCAATAGATCAGGCCTGAGAGTTTTAGTTAGATCGGAAAACGTGGTTTCGAGATAAGCGCTTTTGAAGTTTTTTTAAAAGTTTAGTTTGGACGTAGCGCGCGTGAGATAGGTGTCTTCAAGACGTTGCCATTCGAAAAATATTCGTCGGATCGAAAAATCCATTTACACACATATTCTACACATATGTGGCTTTCATTTTTTGCAAAAAAAAAATCGATTTTTTAGTCCAAAATGAGGGAACCCTTCCCTTAAAATAGAATTTAAAATTGTTCCACTTTCTTATAACTTCATTGAACATGAAACATTTCGTTTAAAACAAGAATTGAGTTCTTTTACAACAAGTGATCAAAAAACTTGTTTTGTTTAGTTTATTTTTGTAGCTGGATAAAAAGTTCCTTTTCACTCATCTTCAATTTTTCCTAAAATTTTTCTATAATTTAAAGAGTTTATTAAATTTAGTTTAGATCTTAAGAAACTATAAGGAAAGTAATGTTTTGAAATGTTAATTTTTTTATTCAATATAACAAAAAATCCAATATTAAAAGAAATCCAATAAATGAATTTAAATCATCCAATAAATTAATTTACTTTATTGAAAAAAATAACATTCCAATGTTCTTCTCAAATTTTCTGCGTTTCTGTTTTGTCTTCTATTCCCAGAGGCAGTTTCAGAAAAGTTTGTCCGAATTATTTGATCAATGTCTTCGTAAGAAATGTTGTCAAATAAAGTTGAATTTCTAATGTTGGCACTTCTTAGAAAATTGTGTAGACACACACAAGCTAACACCACTTCGATCGCTTCAATTGGAGCACGATATATTGGAGCGAATAAAACTTGAAATCTATTCGCTAATATTCCGAAAGCGTTTTCCACAACACGACGATTTCTTGACAACATATAATTAAAATGCTGTTGACTTGGTGTCAACCTTGTCAATGAATAAGGTTTCATCATGTATTCCGATAAAGCGAATGCATCGTCAGCTAGGAGAACGTATGGAAAAACGGTTTCTGTTCCTGATAGATGACTTGTAGTAGGAATACCAACTTCGTTTTTCTCAATCGCATATTTGAGATCGGAACGTTGCCACACACCTGCGTCACCTACACGCCCGTTGACTCCAACATCGACGTACAGAAAGCGATAGTGTGCATCCGCAATAGCCATTAATATAAGCGAATGTGTTCCTTTATAATTGAAGTACGTTGATCCAGCTTTTTTCAGCGGCGTTATCGGTTTCCTTGATGATTATTGAAATGGTTGATTGCTGAATCCGGAACGGCAATTGCAGGGATTTTTGAGTTTCACCTAAAATAAATATGTAGAGAACATGCATTTTTAAAGTAGTTGTCATATTCTTCACCTGTAGCTAAGTAACGCAGTGTTAATTGTACTCGTTCTGCTGGCCCAATGCAATTTCGAAACGTAGTGTCCTGTTTCGAAATGAGGGGACGAACTCTCTCCAATATATCACCGAATTGCCCTGGAGTCATTCGTAGAATGTTGCGATAGAGTTTGGTGTCTTCACAGCGAACTTCCTCTATTAATTTGTGAGTAAATCCTTTAAGAAATAAAGTTAAAGCACTTATGGTAACTATTTTTTAAAATATATGCGTGCAGTGTGCACTGTGATGGGAATTTGTACATATATGAAAATTGTTTTTAATATATTTACCTTCATCTTCTCTACGCAGCAACCACTTTGAAGAATATTTCTTTATTTTATTATTATCTTCTTCTAATAATAGATGAGCAGCTGCATTTAATAAATTAATATTAGCTGCACACATTGCTACCAATTCAGCATCCATTTTTCTTAAATGTTTTTGTTTACTTTTGACAAATTAATTATTTACAGCAAGATATTTGACAGTAAATATTTGATCGAAACTTAACGACGAACGAATTGAGAGAAACGTCAAGAAAAATAAAATAAAAATAAATAACTGGCCATTTCAGCCCTTGAAAGGACTTTGACCTAGCTTCTTTATGATCAATTGTGTTGTGTGTGTTATTAAGTTTGTACACAATTGACCGAAAAATGGACCTACAGGCTTAACGCCGACTCCGAACGGCGATGAACGGAAAGTTCTTATTCTCAAGAAGCTTTACATGGCATTTTCATTACTCTCCGAGGTTTGCCATTGTCTGCAGAGAGGTGGCGGCCGTACAGAAAAATAATTTTAATTCAAATAATTTTCTGTCGCTGCTGGGGTTCGAACCTGGGTCTCCAGGTTCTTGGACATAGCGGCCAGGTACTTTAACCAACTACGCCACAGATGCCAATGAAACGTCAAGAACAATGCATTAAAAATGCAGTCCGTCCCACATTTTTTCCTCCAATTCGTTCTATACGCGTACTCACTCACACCAATTGAATGTATGCATTAGTACTATTTGAACTGCTCTATTTTCATTTTTAATGAAAAAAAATGAGCAATTTAATGAAGTATCATACGGGCTTTAGAGCCCGAACAGAATCAAAGCAATTGGCGATCCTCTCGTATCGTCAATCAGTTAGAACCAGGGTTCGTATTTGCTCACTCATGAAGCCTCATTAATATGAGGGAATTTTTTGTTCACAAAATAAATCTGCTCATTTTCCTTACAACAACCGATACAACAGAGAAAACAACAAAATAATACGAAACGAACGAGAGTATCATCTGTTTCCTCACCACTTCGTGAGCAATTAATGAAGAAATGAGGACTCAATGAGCGACAAGTGAAGCAATGATGAAGAGGTGAGTAACAAAAGTTTCTTCAAATGAAGAAAAAATATTCTTATTCACCAACTTTTTTGCTCTTCTTAATTTAATGAACAAAAACATCTGCTCAGTTCTGCACGAAAATGAAAATTAGAACTTTATTCTTTACTCATATTCTAAAATGAATGAAAAAGAGTAGAAATGAGCAGTTCTTGAATGAGCAAATGGTTAGAACACGTCCAGAATTAACTATTCAGACTGAACTGTCAAAACGCTTTGTTTCAGTTTATTTTATAGAAAATAATATTAAAGTGAAAGTAAATATTAAAGTTAACAATTTATATAACATGCAGAAAACATTAACACAGACAAAAAATGTCCGAAGATAATAAAACTTAAGAAAATGGCACTGAACGTATGTTTGACAGCACTCAAAGAGAGGATCGCCAGGTCACCAGAGCAAAAATATAATAGATTTTAATCTGGCGCATGTTCATCGCGATTGACCACCAACGATTTGATTTCGGACGTGTTCATACATTTTCATGCATTCTATTGCTTGAAAAAACGCCAATCACTAATCGCGTTGATTCTGTTCAGGTTCTTATGCGTTTGGCAGGCACACGCTCAACAGTTGTACAACAGTTGTACCTGCTGAACGCAGCCATTTGCAGAAGTCAAAAATCTAACTTCGAATTTCGGAAGTATCGATTAAACCCAAGAATGATAGAAAAATAGATTACGCATTGCGCAGCTCCGTTGTGTTGTTTACTTTTCATTTTGACACTTCTAGCTACGAAAGCATTTTTACGATCATGACGTCACGGTAGACCAAGTTGAGATTGAAGAAGACATTTCGTACCGTATATCGTAGCTCGTACCGTACTAATGTTTGACCAAGATTTTTCGACGTGTTCACAGACACAAAGTTAGTTGTAAACTAACAATGTATTGTATGTGGCCGTGCTGTGGAGCGCGCTCTTGTTGGGATTGTTCTGTGCCTGTATGTGTGTGTGTATGTGTGGGAGCATTTTTATGGGCTTGTGTGTGTTTCAGGGCGTCAGTATACTCATATGGGCAGAACGAAGACCCGTACACGCACATACACACATCTTTTTCTTACACTGTAAAAAAAAAAATTTGAACCAAACATTGTATTTTTCAAATAGCGCATAAACTGAAATAGCTCGTTGTTCGATTTAGGAAAAGTATTTTTCCATAAATTCATACCTCGGAGACCAGTTCTGCCAAAAAAAATCTGAAGAGCAAGGACTTTCGGGTTAGGTTAGGTTCAAACGACCCGTGTAGTAAAATTAAAAAATATATTAGTAAAATATGTTAGTTTAAATTAATTCTGGGCGCCACGCGATATTCTGAGATCCGCCCCTAATGTAAAAACTATCGCGAATTTCCACTCAGGCTGCAGCTCCTTTTTAGTTAAACAAGAATAATGTACTTGATGCTACTCTTACAATTTGATTTATTGAGAACAATTTTATTTCATTTATTTATTTTAGTAATAGTATTGCACTTAAACTTTATAAAATATACTTGAGTCCCCTTTCCCCAAAGTGCCACAACCGGTTGTTTCTCCTGGGCTTACAAGTATTATGACTCAGATTTATGTTCCCTCTGAATGAATACCCCTCTTTACTTTAAATCTCTAAAATAATTAATAAAATAATAACACTGTCGTCAACACTTTCAAAATAAAGAGTATCTTTTCATTAATGTTATATGGATTTCCAGCAACAGTATAACGAAATCGTACAACCCAATTTAAAAAAAAGGTCTTATCAATATTTTGTTTTTGTTATAAAACCAAAAATTAGACAACCAACGTCAGTCACTAACTTTCGCCAGTGATGAGCTGACCTCTCTATCGCGTGTGCGTTTTCTTGTTCGCTTATTGTGAAAAATAAACCGGTTTTTGACTTATTTTAGTTTTCTCTTTTAATCGTTTTTCTTTTATTTTTTTCTATTAATATTTGTATACGGCCTCTTATTATTTATATTGAAAACAAGTTTTTCGAGCCCTAGGCCAAGCATGTTGACAACAAGACAACATGAAGAACAAAGAAGGCAACAACCAACAACAACAACGGCTCTGTATAGAGCAAATCACACAGCTTGACTATACAGACTGTTTCATTGGCCGCTACACCAACTCATCAGTAGCCTATGATGACTTTACATTGTGATCCACTCAAGCTACTTAGGTTCTACATATACTACCAATATGCCGAGAAAGTTACCCGGGATTTATTTTTGGCAGAGAACGCTTGAATTTTTGTAACTGAGTTCTTATCTACTTTTTGATGCATACTGTACCAAGGTTAACAACCTAGATTGTATCATACTTTTAGGCATAGCCTTAATTCATGTGCATCTTCGAAATTCGATCACAGCGGCTTACTGCTTTATTTATTTGTTATTGTTATTTTTGCTGTTTAGCTTTAGGGTTCAGTTAGTTTAACTGATGGTACACCTAAGATGGCGTGGAGACCATATTGGCAGTATATGTAGAACCCAAGTAGCTTGAGTGGATCACAGTGTAAAGTCATACAAAGGCTACTGATGAGTTGGTGTAGCGGCCAATGAAACAGTCTGTATAGTCAAGCTGTGTGATTTGCTCTATACAGAGCCGTTGTTGTTGTTGGTTGTTGCCTTCTTTGTTCTTCATGTTGTCTTGTTGTCAACTTGCTTGGCCTAGAGCTCGAAAAATTTGTTTTTATTTTTTTCTTCCACTCGAGTTATTAATTAATTTTTTATTTCTTGTTTTTCTAAAGACACAATCATGCCCCCAGGGCCCCTTGGGCCCCCAACTATCGGGATTAATCGATTCGCCCTGCTAGCTGATAACTCAAAAATAAATAAAAAGAAAAAGAAAAAAATTACTATTAACAAAAACTTGGATTTATTCCCGGATTTATACCGATTGTTAAAAACAAATAATCCAAAATGTATAGTTTTGGAGTCAGTTAACAGCAATAAGCCACTGTCGCAGTACTCTTGCTTTGCAGTCCAAAGGTCATTACATATAATAAGCAAGGATATACAAGCAATTTCCGAACTTCGCGACGGCAATCTCCTGTTACTTGTTGATAACAAAAACATCGCTGAGAAGTTTCTAGCATTAAGGGAGCTACATGGAATTTGGCCAATTAAGGCGAAATATCATGAAAATCTAAATTTTAACAAAGGAACAGTTTTCGCACCTTTCCCTAACAACATTACAGTTGAAGAAATTGTCAAAGAACTATGCAATCAAGGTGTTGTCGCTGATTATAAATTCCAAAAAAAGGTTAACGAAAAATTGCAACCATCTGGGGTTGTACTTCTTACTTTTGACCTATTCCATGTCCCCGAAAAAATAGATATTGCTTGGCGAAACGTGCGTGTGAGGCAATATATCCCTTCGCCCGTGAGTTGCAAAAATTGTCAATTACTTGGACATAGAGAAAAATTTTGCAAACGTGCCCCAATTTGTGACAACTGTAGTTTACCTCCACATTCCACAGACAAATGCTCGCGCACTTTTTGCATTAACTGCTGATCTGATCATCCATCTTCCTCTAACATATGTAAAAAATTATATACATAGCTAAAGAAATATTAAAAATTAAAATAACAAATAAATGCACAATGCGGGATGCAATTAAAATACACAAAAATTCAGTACCAACTCTTTCTTATCAATCTCCTTCTTTTGCTTCTATCGCTTCACAATCTGAGGCAAAACAGCAATTCAAAACGAACTCTTCAATAAATTCTCCCGTAACTGTACCAAATACAAACAGCGTAACACTTAATAAGCTCAAAATCTCCAACCTTTTACAGATCCCGCAAACAAACGTCCTTACTCTCTAAAGTAAAATTCCTTCTTCTTTCACCAATTCAAATGACACCTACATATCAGCAGACTTTTCCCCTCCTCAGCACACTACTCAAATCAATGATACACCTAACAACTACACGCAAAACCAATGTTCTCTTAGTTTCCTCGAAAAAAAACTCATTTCACGAACTTGCTTTATCTTTCCAGTTGCAAAACTCTACCACCAATTATTCTCTTCAACCCACAAACATCGATAACAACGACATCAACGATAACAACTTCTCATTTAATTCTATAACCAACAATAACAACCTTCAACTTAATTCCACTAACAACAATAACAACTCTAAAGGAAGTATAAATTTACTTAACAATAATTTACAAAATCCATTTAACACTGCAATGATATTCGACGGAGACGGCTAACCAATAACTTTCACACTAATTTAAACATTACTATTTTTATTTTAATAATTCTTGGTAATAAAAAATAATAATAAAAACAAAAAATATAATAGAATGCAGCTAACCCAAACCGTTCATATCTTTTTGAATGATCTCTATATTACAATGGAATCTAAATGGTTACTGGAACAATTACCATGAGCTCCAATTACTCCTTAAGAGATCAACCCATCCTTTGTTTCTCTTCAAGAAACTCACATACCTGCTAATATTTCTCCTGTCCCTCCATAGTTTTATAATGGCTACTATCATAATTTGTTGCATAATTCTTACTGCAAACAAGGTATATGTGTACTTATAAAAAAAGAGATCCCTAAAAAAAATTTAAATATTATATCAAACATTTCGACAATAGCAATCGAAATTAACATTGGCTTTAAATTGACTTTAATCTCCATGTATATTCCATCTAACCAGCTTTTTAATGCGAATAAGTTCCTATGCATTCTTAGGAATATTTCAACTCCCGTAGTTTTGTTGGGCGATTTCAACTCTTGGAGCACACTCTGGGGTTCACTAGTGTCAAACCCAAAAGGAAAGATCATCGAAGATGTAATTCTTGCATCTAATCTGATTGTACTCAATGATGGCTCCCCAACTCACTTTTCCACCCACTCAACTTTTACTAATATCGACATTACTCTATGTTCTGCTAATTTAGTGCCAAAGTGTTCGTGGAAAATTTTAAGCAACTTGCATGGAAACGACCACTTCCCAATCATAATAATGGTCTCATAAAATATTAATGGGGAAAAAATTAAAAAAATTCCAAAATTTATGACCAATCGGGCAGACTGGTCTAATTTTCAAATTAGCTGTGAACGTGAATCAGCTCAAATTGCCATTTCAAACAACATAAAAAAGAAGCAGCTAGCATAACAAAACTTATTAGACCCTCTTCCAACAAGCATATTCCCCAAACAAAAAATAATTTTCAAAGACCTTCAGTTCCTTGGTGGAATCACAGCGTTGCGCTTTTAAGGAACGAAAAACAAAAAGCATGGTGTACGTTTAAAAGACAAAGAACTGTTGAAAATTTATTAAGCTACAAAAAGCAGTCTTTAGGTACCAAGTTAAAACAAAAAGAGCTAACTTAGAAGAATTTACAAGATCAATTAATCCAAATTCTAGCTCAAAACGAATCTTGCATGAGATAAAGAGGGAATTTTAAGCAAAGTAAAATTGCTGTTATTAATTCTGGATATGATACCCTGAGTTCGTCTAAAGATATAGCCAATTGTTTCGCATCGACCTGTAGCGGAATTCCCAAACGTGTTAACGACGTTTATAGTTATCGTTAACTGGCCTTTGCTACAATCGTCGTTAACTGGTATTCCCAACATCTATGTTAGCTATTTTTGTCCTTAATTTTGACAGTTCTTTAACGTTATTTGTAGCTAGCTTAACCACGAATATTTTAGCGTCGCTAACTTAAATAACAACGTTAAGCGATTGTTTTACATGCGATTAATTCGGTCGCAAGCAATTGCTTGCATTAGCACTGCCTTTGCTAATAGCTGCGATGCAGCTGTCTGCTGCTTGGCTGATTCAGCATGTATCTATCGAAAAGGCCTATCTAAGCTGTCAAAAAAGCACAGTGCTGCCATATTTTTGATTTCTGTTAACGACGTTTGTAGCATATATTGTGAATGTTACATTTTAACAATTTTGTCGCTAAGTACTGTTTTGAGAATACAACATATTCGTTATTGCAAACTACAAACGTCGTTAGTTAACCATAACGATTTCGTATCGTTAAATTTTTGGGAATTCCACTACTGGTCTGCATATTCTTATTTGCATAACTTTATTTCAGAGAAATCTTCTATTTTAAATTGTCCAAACTATACCCCTACAACAACTCAGGTTACAGCTCAACAAATCGAAAAGCCCATATTGATTATTAAATTAGAATACAATCCGCCAAAGAGAAAACTCCAGGTTACGATAGGATTTCCTATCGAATCCTAAGGTATAATCCTCTTTGCGTGAAAAATAGACTCCTCAAACTTTACAATTCTATTTTCGACAATGGAATTTACCCACAAAACTGGAAAAATGCTGATATTGTTCCCATCTTAAAAACAAACAAACCAGTTGGAGAAATTAGTCGTTATTGACCAATATCATTACTATCTTGCCTAAGTAAAGCCTTAGAAAAAATTGTTCAGTAAATCAGGGTTAACATTACACTCACTGGAGTTAAGACTTTGTATCCCAAGTTTTCTAATGTTGTTCCATAAGGTTTTGGGTGGAAGAGAAAGATTCAATTTATCAGTGAAGTATTGCTTTTTAGCTTGCCTAGTTTTAAGAACAGCCTCATTTCTAGCCAATCTGAACAATTCCCAGTTGTCTGGCGTTGGGCTTCTTTTCCATATTTTTTAAAGTTTATTTCTTTGTTTTAAGAAATTAAGAACATACTGAGTAAGCCAAAGACAGGAGACATTTTTAACTCTTAATGTACGAAGTGGCACATGCTTTTCAAACAGATATTTAACAGGGGTTAAAAGAGAATTAAGTTTGACATTTATATCACTGTGAAGCCACCACTCATTAAAACACATCATTGACATATCATAATATAGTGACGAATAGTTGATACGTTTAAAATCACGATATGAGAAGGTATTAGAAGTAGCATTACGAGATAAAGTAACATTTAACTAACAGAAAATTAAATCATGATCAGAGACAAAAGACAATTGATCAAAAAGAGAGACAACAGATATATCCGAAACAATGAAATAGTCAAGAAGACTTGGAGTAGTATTATTGCAGTACCTAGTGGGCGTAATATCATTTACTACAGATAATCCCAATAACGATGTCTTTTCGTATAAAAGTTCTGTCCCAAGGTCGTTATTGAGAAGATTAATATTGAAATCACCACATGCTATCACCGGCTCTCCGCAAAATCGCCCAAAAAAAAAAGGAAAAATCACCCAAATGAAAAATGACCCAAAAATTTATGAAAAATCGCCCAAAACGAATAAACGAAATTTTACCCAAGAAAACGAAAAAAAGCCCAAAAATTTTTGGAAAAATTACCCAAAAACAAAAACGAAAATTCATCCAAAAAAATGAAAAATCGCCCAATATTTTACATTGTGTTCCCACACGAGATACGAAATTCCCTTGTATGAAATGAGCATTTTCAAGGCCAGTATTTTTTTTAAGTCTATTTTAATTTGATTATATCATTTGATGATATAAATACTATTTATGTATGTGGATATTATATTATAATACTATTTATGAAGGAAGTGCGTTAAATTTAAAAATTTAATTCATTTTAATTTTATATAATCTCATACTTAAAAATCTATAAAAACATTTCGTACAAGGGAAAAATACTGATTCTTTTTCAAAACAACAAGTTTCTTTGGTTATCAAAAAATTTCAAAAGGAAAAAATCACGGCGGAGGTGGTGGGGGGGAGCAGGGCGGGGCGACGGGTGGCGCGTGCGATCCGTCGCACTACGCGTAATCCGCCGCGCCGCGATGCGCGGGCACGGTACTAAATATTTCCTTTGACTTGACCAAGCAAACTCAAGCAAAGAAGAACTGCTGCTTTTACTTTAAATACCGTTATCTTTAAGAACTGATTGACGTTTCTTATTTAACCCTTAAATGCACCGTGTATCTTTGGCTTACGGCTATATTTTTGGTTTGATTTTTTTCAAATCGGTTCTATATTATTTAAAATATTATAAGTCTTAAATAAAAATATAGTTTTTACTTCTATTTGTCATACTTTCTTAAAAAATTATGTACAAAATCAAAAAAAAATTTTTTTTTCACTAAATAAACACTATTTTTAACAGTTTAACTTCTAGGAACAGATAAATAATTTTGATTAGGAAAAAATACTGACTGCTTTCAAAACATGTCCTTTAGTAATCGAAAAAATTTCGAACTAAAACTAAAAGAATTTTCGATCTAAATAGAAAACTAAAAAAAATTTTTCAAAACTAAGAACGCAGTTTTTATTTTTACTCAATTTTACATAAAATATATTTTTTCGGTAGAAATCGGGGTCCTTGTGCATTTAAGGTTTAATATTAAAAACGAAAGATCACCCAAAGAAAACGAAAACTCACCCAAAAACGGAAAGTGTTCGAAAAGTTCACCCAAATATATTGGGCGAAATTTCGCCCAAAAGCAAAAAACGAAATTTTACCCAACCAAAATGCAAAATCGCCCAATTTTTTTGGGTGTTTTTTCATATGAAAAATCACCCAAATTCGTATGGAAAAAAATTGGGTGATTTTTCATTATTTTTTTTTTTTTTGGGTGATTTTTCTTTGGGCGATTTTGCGGAGAGCCGCTATCACCAAATCATAGTCCACAACACAAGTAGCTAAGGTCGAAAACAATGGATCAACAGAAAAACATCTATTGGGATTATACACACAAGATACTAAAATTTTGGTATTGCTATCAGAGACACATATATTTAGAAATTCTATACCAGGACCACTAGATTGACTAACAACTATAGCATTCAGACTAGATTTATAGTAGACTGCAACACCTCCACCTCTTTTACCATTCCGATCATTTCTGTAAATATTAAAGTTATTTATATGACAGGTTGCTTCACTTATCTCATTGCATAACCAAGTCTCAGAGATGCAAATGATATCCACTAACGAGTCTTCAAATATGTATTTGATGTAGTCTAATTTGGACATGTTCAAACTGCGAACATTAAAATATACAACATTCAAGCCACAGCGTTGTTTACACAAAACTTGAATCATAGTTTTATGATTATCATCAGCGCCAGTGGACGAAAACCTAGAACCTAGCGCAGAGAAAAGAAGAAAAAGCTACCGGAGAGTTGTGTTTAGACAAATTAGAAAAGAAGAAAAGAGTGTAAAAGAAGAAAAGGTTAGAAAATAAACAGATCAGAAAGTATAAAAATGTATAAAAAATGATTATATAAATAATAATAAACTTATAAAACAATAACAGTTTCAGCTTAGACCTCCGGCGCATTAACTGTGCTAGTGCCATATATTGCATTTTTGAGCTCTTCCAGATTACAAATGCGAATACCATCAGAATTTTTCTCCTTCCTGATAAATACCGAGCCGCGAAAGGAGAAAGCATTAAAAATATGTTATTTACGTTTGTAAGCAATTGCTGCTTGCTGAAGCTTACGACTTTCAACGTTAAGACTTTCATGTAGAAAAACATTTTGCCAGTCAAAACCTGCATCTTTAAGATTGATGGCCGATTTTGTGCGTCTGCGTATGACGAGAAGTATTTAATGATGACGAGAGAATTGGAGTTGGTTGGATTCGACTTGATGCGAAAAATATCTCTTATATGGGGTGGTTGGAAATTTATGAAGAGACATATTTGATTGAAAATAGCTTTTAAATTTTCATCATCGGAGAACGGAAGTCCAAATAGCACAGCATCAGAGGAAGCATCAGAGTTGTTATTGTAAGAGTTGCGCTCTAAATTACTTAGGTTTTGTTGTTGTTGTTGTTGTTGTTGTTGTTGTTGTTGTTGTTGTTGTTGTAGACTCTGTTTCTCCATCTCAGCGCAACGAAGATTAAGATCTTTGAGTGATTTTTCTATCGCAATGATTTTTTTGTCAAACTCTTCTTTTATGACACTCATCTCAGCCTCAATCTTAGTAAAGAGTTTTAGTTCTATGCTCACAATTTTTTCAGAGAGATGCTTGAGCGATGAATCATTATGTTGGAGCAGTCTATCCTCAAGTTCACGCAGATCAGATTTTATTTTTCCACTCAGACGCTCTTCCATTTCCAAAAACTGAGTACGTAGCGATCGAGACAATGACTCACCGTTGAGTAGTTTAGGCGTACCTTCATCATTGATGTTGTTGTTATTGCCCCGATGCTGCAGTTGCTGTCGGGTCAAACGATGAGTAGGAGTCATTATGTACTAAGCGAATGAGTATTTTAGTTAGTGACCGCATGCCGAGACAGCAACAGTTCGTAGGCAATGACTAAGTTTTAAATTGTTCGGGCTTATGAGAAGCTATATAATTGTCTTCTTTTCTTTTTTTTTTTTTTTTTTTTTTGCAAAAGTTCCTTTGTTTAAGACAAGATCAAATTTATGTGTTTTTTTTTATTTATTACACAAATTACTATTTAAGCAAAGCTAAAAGAAATTAGAAGCTTAAGCACTTTATAAAAAATGTTTTTACTTTGCAAATATAACAAAAACACACGAGTCTATCAATTGTAATTAGGTTGAAATAAATACACATCCGCTCACTAGAAAGTTAAATTTCTTTGTAAATATTGTAAATATATATATAATATTATAATATATTGTAAATATTTTCAATGTTTTGACTAATTTTATTGTTTTTGAGTTCTTCTTTTTCAAATAGTTTTAAATATTTTTAAATGTTTTTAGATATTTTGAAAAATTATAATTATTTTTGACAATTTTTGTGTTCAGATGAAAATAAATAATTTTAAAAATGCTTTATGAAAGGTTTATTACTCATTTTACCCAAATTAGCTTAAGAAAGAAACTTAACTCTAGATTAAACATTATAAAAATCTTGGATCTAAGCACAGTAATGTCCACCCAACAACTTTAATCAATATCACAAAATCTTTAATACTGTCGGTTATTAGTTACGGTCTTCCCATTTATGGAAAGTGTTCAAAAAGCACTATTGGCTTTTTGTCGACACCATACCACGCTGCCGTTCGCCGGAGCCTTCGAGCATTCCCCACTACACCAATTAAAAATCTTCTTGCGGAATCTGGACTTCCTTCAGTTGAGAAACGCATCATGCAAAATACTCTTCGGCTATTCCCTAAGCTCTATATTTCAAGCAATCCTATCTTAAACAATGACACGAAAAATATTTCTAAAAGATCCAGAGCATTGAAGCGACCCTCGGCCACCTGAAATGTCGTGCAATGTGCAAAAGAAACGAATATTCCTTTAAAACCTATACTCTGCAGAACTTCTAAATTTCCACCGTGGGATCTGCCGCCTTCCTCTTTTATCGGCAACCTTCTAGAATACCCTAAACAAAATACTAATCCCTCAGTTTATAGTAACATTTTCCTGGAAATAAAAACAAAATGGAAAAATATTGGTTGGAAGTTTTTATTCACAGACGGGTCAAAAGACGTTACTTCTAACATCTTTCGCTGTAGTGACAGAAGAGGGAAAAACCATTAAAACAGGACTATTATTTCCCGAAAGCTCAATTTTTACGGCAACAAGGAAAGGGAAATATCTCATTTGTACCAAGAGCAAGTCGTCTGTTAATGCACTTCAATCTACACGAAACACTGATTGAAGTGTTACAGTGTTGTACAAGTGTTGACACGCTACTAATTCAAAGTCTACAAAGTCTAAAAATTAACTCAATTTTGTTCAAAGATAAAAATTATGTGGATTCCAGGACATTACGGTATAATTGGCAACGAGTTTGCAGATACAGCAGCGAAAAACGCTTGTAAAGCACCATGCTTATTTTTTGAGACTTTCTTAAAATCCGATCTCATTCGAGAAATCGATAACTATATGAGAAAGCGTATATTGGAAAATTGGACAACATACGAACATAGTTATAAACATAATAATCCGGACAGCTTCAAGCTAATCTTTCCTTCGTTAGCATCATTACAACAATTAAAAATCTTTACTAGACTACGGATGGGTCATACAAAGACCACTCACGAGCACCTACTGAAGGGGGAACATTCTCCAATCTGCTCAACGTGCAACGGGCAACTCTCTATTAACCATATCCTCAATGATTGTTCTAAATACACGAATGTAAGAAATTCTATTTTTCATAATGAATTCTGATTTTCTAAGAATCTTTTCATCTGAAAATGTAAATTTAATTTGTAACTTTATTTTGAGACAAAACTCTTTAATTCTATTTAATTTAAGGTATTATTTAATTCTATTCTAAGGATACTTTATATTATGTTATAAAATCTGTTAGGATAATTCCGGGCCGATAGCCTTTGTTGCTAGTTGCCTATAATTAGTAATTTAGTTATTTATAATTATATTTCTTAAAATAAATAAATAAATAATTAGACAACCAACGTAAAACCACAGTGGTTGCTTTGCGATTGAAAATAACACTGTGCAACAATTTGAGGGTCATGCAATCTAACGGATAAGCGACTAACGCAGGTCGATAGTGCTGGTCTAGACCAACGAACCCCTTTTTTTTTTAGCTTCGCACTAAGGATTTCAGGTGGAATACCTATTCAGTCAAGTCTGCCTTGGTTCGGAATGGGGTTTTTTATTAGTGGGAAGGAAAGAGCAATCAAGTGAAACATGTGTAGAATGTTCTAAGCGTGATGGAAAGCCAAAGAAACATGTGAATTTGAATCAGAGGCAAGTGTTATGCTTTTACCTCAGTCAATTCAAGTTATAAGGCAATCTCATCCACAAACTTCTCTACCATGAACTACAATTTCAAGACGAAAATATTGATGAGATTTTGAATTTCAGTTGATTAGAAATGAGGATGGAAAATTTAGAAAGGTTTTAAAGCGAAGGACCATGGCCTGACCGGGAATCGAACCCGGGACCTCTGGGGTAGTAGTCGAGATATTAGCGTGCTCGACTTGTATCTCTTTGTCTCTTGTGTGGTTGATGAAGAACTTAAAGCGTGGCAGTCTATTAAGGAAGTCATCACGGGATTTTTGGGAAAATATCGCTCTGAAAACTTTGCAATTTTTGTAAATCGTATGATGGATGCATTTTCGAATATTGGAGTGAACATGTCGTTGAAAATCGACTACATACATTATCAGTTGCAACACTTCAGCCAACAGCTACCAACAGAATCAGATGAACAAGGCGAACGATATCATCAGCTTGCGCTTCCTTTTAAAATGAGGTAAATATCTATTTAATTCGATTCTTGTTCATTACATTTTTTATCTATATATTTAGGTATAGGAGAAAGCAATCTCCAGACGCAATACTTGCGGAAATTTGTTGGTGGATTACAAAGATGTACGAAGAACGAGATGAAGATTCAGACGAGTCGTCAACAGAGCCTGATATCAATGATTTTTTGGATGATTACGTTGCATAAGCCAATGACTATCAATTAATATAACAAAAACAACTACAACAATACCTAAATTGTATTAAATTCTATAAATTTTTTTAATAGTATTGCTTATTTTGTAAAAAACGTTATGAAATGGATAGTTTAAAATTCTGAATATGGAAAACTCATATAATGTTGAAATTGGTTGACATTTTATCCTTATTTCTATGAAGAAAGAAGTAAGAAATATTAAATATCATTCGAGTAATTAGCACTTCATTTCTTTAAAATACGCTGCAAGAGGCAAACTTTCAATGCCTGTATCTATTAAAAGCGAGCTAACTTTGCAAAACCCTTTTAGGGTCTTTTACTATATGCTAGTACTACCAACCTGTTTTGGCCGATTCTCCGTTAGAAGATTGTGTTGCACTGTGTTATTAGTAGTGAAAAAGATGAAAGAAAAGTGTGATGTGAGTGTGCAGGTGAATTTAGGATGTGGTGACTACGGACGGACAGATCGCAGAACAATAGACTCAGATATCGCTATGCAGAGTTGATCCAATGTTGACCACAGACTGACAAGTTCTCATTTCGCTATCCATGGTGCATCCAACAAAGAGTTGAACAGGAACATTGAATCAAATAGCGATAGTGATAGGGTTGATGATGGCGATGATAGGGATGTGTTTTTCAACGAATCAGCTGCGATAGACAAGTTAGAAGAGTTAAGGTCCTGGGCAATCAGAAACAAAGTTTCACACAACTTTTTTCTGATTTTCTTCAGACACTTAACAGAATAGGTGTTGATGACTTAACTTTGTCAGCTAAAAGCCTTTTTAAAACTAATAGGAAAAAAGTCCAAGTACAAATTATGTCAAATGGGAATTTTTATACATAGGTATTCAGGAATTTTTTTCGGTATAGATCTTTTCCTCATCTTAAAGATAGTAGTGATATTTTAATTGATATAGGAATTGAAGGGATTAAAGTTTTTTAAAAGTTCGAGTAGAGTTTTATGGCCAATTTTAGGTTCAATCGTTGGATTTCCTCAAGAACACCCATTTACCATTGCTTTTCTGATATAGAAAAACCTTGTCATGCTAATGACTTCCTGAATGATTTTCTAATGAATCAAACAAAAAAAAATAAAATAAATAACTGGTCATTTAAGCCCTTGAAAGGACTTTGACCTAGCTTCTTATGATCGATTGTGTTGTGCGTGTTATTAAGTTTGTACACAATTAACCGAGAAACCGGACCTACAGGTTTAACGCCAACTCCGAACTGCGATGAACGAAATGTTCTTGTTCTTAAGAAGCTTTACATGGCATTTATATTACTCTCTGAGGTTTGCCATTGTCTGCAGAGAGGTGGCGGCAGCACAGAAAAATAATTTTAATTCAAATAATTTTCTGTCGCTGCTGGGGTTCGAACCCGGGTCTCCAAGTTCGTTGATATAGAGGCCACGCACTTTAACCAACTACGTCACGGATGCCACATTCTAATGAATAAGTGGTTTTAAAATCTTATGGCATCATATTAGATGGAGTTGTAAAGAAATTTGAAGTAATGCTTTTTTGTTGCGATTCTCCAGCTAGGGCTTTTGTTACAGGTGTTCTCAACTACTGGAAAGAATAGTTGTCCAAAATGCTGTCAGGTAAGGAATTCTAGTCATCAAAAGGTGACTTTTTCAAAAACTATTTGTACATTTAGGACAGATTTTTCATTTAAAAATAGGATAGATCTTTATCATCATAGTACAACGTTTCAGCAAAGTCAGAATGTATTGGAAAATACACATATAGGTATGGTTTCGAAATTTCCACTAGACCCTATGCATTTGGTAGATTAAGGAGTTGTAAAGAAGTTAGTAAGGCTCTTCATGAAAATGGGAAATAAATCTGAAATTACCATAAGATTAAGTATATTGGCAATTTAATTCCTTCAGAATTTGGTCGAGTTTGTAGGAATTTAGATGAATTTTGCAATTGGAAAGCGTTATACTCTTACTTACTTACTTATCTGACTCTTACAACCGAAGGTCGGTTTTGGCCTCGTATAAGAAAGTGCGCCAGCCATTTCTGTTTTGCGCTTGCTGGCGCCAGTTGGAAACACCAAGTGTAGTCAGGTTATCCATCACCTGATCCTTCCAACGAAGATGTGGGCGTCCTCTTCTGCGTTTACCACCACCGGGCACCGAATCGAATATTTTTTTTCGCTGGAGCGTCGTTTTCCATTCCCTCAACATGACCTAGCCAGCGGAGTCGCTCGATTTTAATGCGCTTAACTATGTCGATGTCAGCGTACAACTCATACAGCTCGTGGTTCCATCGAATTCAGTATTCGACATTGACGCAGATTGGACCGAAGATTTTACGAAGGATCTTTCTCTCGAAGGCTCCCAGAGTCTTTTCATCAGAACTGCTCAACGTCCAGGTTTGTGCTGCATATAATAGGAAGGGCGTGATTAGTGACTTATAGAGGCGTGAGTTTTGTTCGTCGAGAGAGGGCTCTGCTTCTCAATTGCCTACTTAGCCCAAAGCAACACCTGTTGGCAAGAGTTATCCTTCGCTTTATCTCAATACTGACATCGTTGAAAGAGTTTACGCTGGACGTCCCAGGTAGACGAAGTCCTTAACAACCTCGAAGGAGATGTTGTCAACAGTGACGTGGTTTCCAAAACGCTGGGACTGTTTATTTGTTGACACTAGGTATTTCGTCTTATCTGTGTTCACTACAAGACCCATTCGACTCGACTCTTTCGCTAACCTGGAGAATGTTGCGCTGACTTCACGCGTATTATGGCCAATGATATCGATATCATCAGCATACGCCAGTAGCATAATACTTTTGTAGAATATCGTGCCACTGCGTCTCAAATCAGCAGCTCGGATGATCTTCTCCATCATCAGGTTGAAAAAGTCGCACGATAAGGAATCACCTTGTCTGAAACCTCGTTTGGTATCGAATGGAGGAGTGAGATCCTTCCCGATCTTAACTGTGCTGCTGGTGTTGCTCAGTGTCATTCTGCAAAGACGGATGAGCTTTGCAGGAATACCAAATTCAGATATGGTGGAGTATAGATGATTCCTTATTGGACTGTCGAAGGCGGCTTTATAATCGACAAAAAGATGGTGTGTGTCGATTTGTTTTTCTAGGGTCTTCTCCAAGATTTGCCGTAGCGTAAATATCTGGTCTATGGTGGATTTTCCAGGTCTGAAGCCACACTGATAAGGTTTAATCAGCTGGTTTACGATGGGCTTCAGTCTTTCACATAGTACGCTCGACAGGACCTTATATGCGATATTAAGAAGGCTTATCCCACGGTAGTTGGCGCAAATTGTGGGATCTCCTTTCTTGTGGATTGGGCGGAGCACACTGAGGTTCCAATCGTTTGGAATGCATTCTTCCGACCATATTCTGCATAGAAGCTCATGAATGCATTTAAATAGAGCTTCGCCTCTATTCTTGAAGAGCTCAGCAGGTAAGCCATCGGCTCCTGTGGCTTTGTTGTTTTTAAGCCGAGCTATAGCTTTCAAGACTTCGCTATGGTCGGGCAGCGGAACTTAAACGCTGTCGTCCTAACTTGGGGATTCCGTGATATCATCTCTATTGGCGGGATTGTTGTCGTCGTCGCCATTCAGAAGCCTAGAGAAGTGTTTCCTCCACATCATCAGTGTACTCTGGATATCTGTCACTCGATTCCCATTTTCATCCTTGCAGGAAGAGGCCCCGGTCTCGAAACCATCGGCCAGGCGTCTTATTTTTTCGAAAAATGCACTCACGCATTTCCGCTTCCCTTTTCTTTCACCTGAAAATGCGTCTCCCTCCTCTTCTCTTTGTATCGCTTCTTAGCAGTACGCGTTACAACCGACTGCAGGGGGGCTTTGTAGGTGGCGTATTTTTCTGCAGTGGCGTTGCGACACTCTTGGTCGTGCCACTGGTTTCGGCGAGGGCGGTGATAGCCAATCACCTCAACGGCAGCCGTACGCATAGAGTGGGAAATATTTTTTTTTTTAGCTTTGAATCAAGGATTTCAGGTGGAATACCTATTCAGTTAAGTCTGCCTTGGTTCGAAATGGGATGATAGATTATTGGGAAGGAAAGAGTAATCAAGTGAAACACGTGTAGGATGTTCTAAGCGTGGTGGAAAGCCAAAGAAACATGTGAAACAAATCAGAGGCAAGTGTTATGCCTTTACCTCAGTCAATTCAAGTTATAAGGCAATCTCATCCACAAACTTCTCTACCATCAACTACAACTTCAAGTTGTAAATATTGATGAATATACGTGCATCTAAAACACTGGAAGAGTGCCTTCCGTCAATCAAAACGTGATCAATTTGGTTGCGCGTCTTTTGATCAGGAGACAGCCAAGTTGCTTTATGAATATTGAGATGCTTGAATCTAGTGCTACTAACGACCATGTTTTGCGCTGCGGCAAAGTCAATCAGCCTCATTCCGTTATCGGAGGTATTGTCGTGGAGGCTGAACTTTGCGACTGTTGGACCAAAGATATTTTCTTTTCCCACCTTGGCGTTTAAGTCACCAAGCACGATTTTTATGTCGTGGCGGGGGCTGCGCTCATAGGCTTCTTCAAGGCACTCGTAGAAGCTGTCTTTGGTCTCATCGTCCTTATCTTCTGTCGGAGCGTGCGCTCAATTCAGGCTTATGTTGAAAAATCTTGCGTTGACACGGATTATGGCAAGTCGTTCGTTCACAGGTGTGAATCGCAGAACATGATGTTCTATCATATCTACTACAGCGCATGGCCGCTGTAGTAGATATCACAGGATGCTTGCCGTGAGCAACCCTGTCCCTTCCATCGCATTTCTTGGATTGCAGTGATATCAGCTTTGTATATTTCTAAGATATATATCAGTTGGATAGAGGCACCATCCCAATAAAGGGTTCGGACGTTCCAGGTGCATATCCGTAAATCATTGTCAGTTTTTCGTTTGCTGTAGTCGTCATCAGATTTGGGGATCATTTTTATCTTTTTTCTTAATTTTTTCATTGAAATTTGTTTTTACGTGGTGGTCTTCAAACCCAACGCACAACCCTTTAAAGGCAGGGGGAGCCCGCCGCTCACATTAGCCGTCAAACTAACGGTTGCCAGTTTGCCGTTTCTAGAGGACACCACACAGAGGTTTGAGTCGACTTGAGACGAGTTTGACATGGATAATGCTGGCCTCACCAGGTTGAGAGGTTGCCTCAGACACGTTACCATGTGAAGATCGAAAATTATTCAGAAAAAAGAAAAAGAACGAACAGCAGCCACAGCTGCGCATAATTTTAAGTTTTGCAATAAAAGCCAAATAAATCATTATTGCTGAGTTTTTATTTAAATCAAGGCCTAGGAATTAACATTTGGCGCCCATCGTGGGGCTTTGGAGAACAGAAGATTCAGCAATCTTGGATAACAGACGGAAGCTTTGGCAAGTAATTGCAAAGCAGAGGACAGACGCTTGTTAGAAGCCGCCTAACTCAACGCATCGCGGGAATAAAGCAGCAGAGCACTGGCGCTCCATTCGGTAAGTGAATCGTTTCCTTACTTTATTCCTTTCCTTTATTTGATTAAATATGTCGAGCATCGAGACATTTAAACAAAAACGAGCTAATTGTAAGGCTCAAGTTACCCGCATACAGAACTTCTTGGAGAAGAATCCAGAAACCACAGCTTCTGAAGCAAAAGTGAGGTTAAAGAAACTTGACGAGTATTTAAACAATTTTAAATGCTTGCACGAGCAGATCCGTGAGATCAAACATCCGAAAAAGAGTTGGAAGCATTTGAAGAAAAATATTTTGCAGTTTCTGCTGCTGCACAGGAGTGTATTGATAGGGTAGAACAGGGCTTTCAGTATAGGCCAGCCGCAACAACGCCTAGTGTAATGCATCAAGAGATGCACTACAAAGCAAAGTTACCAGATATAAAACTATTAGAGTTTGATGGGGAGTGTACCTAATGGATGGTATTCAAAAACAGTTTTGAGACAACCATTGATTCGGATCCAGACATTCCCGCTATGCAGAAACATCAGTATCTGATTGCTGTATTGCAAGGAGAAGCAAGAAAAGTGATTGAAGGTTTCACTATATCAAATTAAAACTATGCGAATGCCTGGAAGCTGCTGTAGTGTACCTCATCGCGCATACAATGCATAGCATAGGGTATTTAAGTTATAAACTACATTTTATTTATATTACAAGATTGAGTCACAGCATAGCACACTCGCTTACACAGTTCAGCTTGTGTACATGATTCTGAATTTGAGTCATAGCGAAGCGCAATGTAAACATTTCTAGTTACATTTGCTGCTGCTGAAAAGTGACCCATATAATAATAGCTTTAAGTTTCTTTTTACTTACCACATATTTTTCGGGTTACAAATATTGTCAACCAATTAGAACTTAAGACTCAATATTTTAGAATAATACTCAATATTTTTAAGAAACTCAATTTTGTAAAAAACTCAAAAATGATCGTGCTCTGTCTTATAAAAGGCAGTGCACGCCAAACAAAATTCAGATCTTGGAACAGCTTTCGAGCTTCAAAATCTCCTTGTTTTTTTTACTCTGCTTTCACTTTTGTGGAATTAGCAGCAACCTTGCTTTTGTCTTTCGACAGAACCAGCAAGGGAAGTAGCGCTAGCCAACGGCAAACTCTGCCGGCTAGCAATCTCAAAGACTACGCATTAGGCGTTAAAAACTTTCTGTAAAAATATCATAACATGGCGATCCTGCGTGTCATAACATGGCACTTAACATAACACTGCCTAAAGATACGTATGATAACAAGATGATGATTATAGAAAATCACTTGGAAGAATTGTTTAAGTTTCCTCAAACTAATAAGGATGACAAAGCTGAATCAATAAGAAAGATGATTTGGCACATTCAAACCCATGTGTCTGCTTTAGGGACACTGCAACAACCCCACAGTGTTTGGTCTAGAACAAGCTAGCTGGACAAAATTATTTTTTTGATTTTTTGTATTCCTTAGGTCAAAACAAAAAAAAATTGTATGGGGGCCAGGTCGTAAATGACCCCCTCTGCGGATACGGGTTAATTTCTGCAAAAAATAAGTTGCACCATGTTTGCTGCTATAACTTCGAAAGTATTGAACGTAAAAGGCTATTTTTATATAATTTGGAAAGAAAATTTCAGAAATTTTGACAGTTTCTTAACTTAGATACAATAATTTTGACCACAATGATTCAATATAATATTTTATAAATTTATTTTGTATGAAATTAAATAAGTTAACTTGAATCATATAAACTTGAATCAGAAAAATCTGAAGAATCCATGGCGATGTCATAGTTATTGACAAGAGCTGCACTTTCAAGTCCTTCTGAAGAATAAGTAGATTCAAAACTTCGCGAAAATATTTATTCAAATTTTTCTGAGGAATATTTCTTAAAGTACTTATTAAGGGATCAGAAGTAATAAGTAACATCATAAGTAAGTCTTGCATTGTTGATTCACGTGAGTTTTTTCTTGTATGATTCTCACGAAACCTACGACAGTTTTTGTGTCGTGCTTCCTGAGCTTCTTCTGAAAGCTGCCCGATTGGAAGGATTGAGCTTGCAATGACTTCTGTACTATGTATCAAGATTTTATGAAGCGTAACGGGCATGTAATACCAAGAATACTGCTGTAGATATATATTTCTCGTCACCTCTGTAAATTTTTTGAATGCAGTCAGATTTATTTCAAAACCCGACGATAAAGCTATTAAAATTATATTCAAATTGCTTATAAGTTCTTGATTTAGACCAGTTATCCGAGAACTTAATTCGTGGTCATGAAAAAATCTGCGGGCAGTATTTCCGTCATTTGTAGATCCACAACCTGGCTTAGGCTTATCTACAATTAGTCCCATTTCCGTTTTGAATTTAGACTTAATTTCATTTGATCTGTGTTTAACAAGTGCTTTGTCATTTTCGACCCTTATTCGCCATTTTTTAACATCAAGCTTATAACTTATGTGCAACAAACATTCAAAACATCTTATGCATGCATGTAGCGTAGACAACCCAAATCCATAATTTTCTTCCTTACCAAAGAAATCTTTTGTCAAATTCATTTTTTTAGGTGTAGCTCCACAAATATAACATTTTTGTGATGAAGGTGTCTCAGTCAACGCATTGCACACCTTACCATCTAACATTGTTAATAGCATCTTATGATGTACCACTAACTCTAGTCCATTTGAAAAGAGTATTGTTGGGACAAGATTATTTATTTCGTCAAGAAGTTTTTTGGTTTCTCTGGTTGTGAATTCAGTTGTTTCTTTTGCAAAAATAACCTTAATGGGACGACAATACATTGTTGATGATGGTCGAGGATTCTGCCATACTATTTTATTACCGTATGTTAACCTGATGGGCACAAATGAAAACACAAATAAAAATTCATCACTACTTTCACTATTTGAAAACTTCTGTTTATATGTACTATGGCCTGAGCTTCCATCACATCCCCACTTACTAATTAAAGTTAATGAGTACAGTGGCATTACCTGGTTAAGAACATCGCTTTGCACTTCCAAAATGCGTTTTACCGTAAGATTCATTATCGATTGCAATCTTATTTCAGCTAGAGTTTCTGTTATAATAATGTCTGCATTTGATGGACAACAAGCTTTTTTCGATTTTGCCAGAGAATAGTATGACGGATATAAATCATGACCAGCTTTCAGAGACCATTTCCTCGTGAGCTTATAAGAAATAAAAATAAATAACTGGCCATTTCAGCCCTTGAAAGGACTTTGACCTAGCTTCTTATGATCAATTGTGTTGTGCGTGTTATTAAGTTTGTACACAATAGACCGAGAAATGGACCTACAGGCTTAACGCCGACTCCGAACGGCGATGAACGCAATGTTCTTATTCTCAAGAAGCTTTACATGGCATTTTGATTACTCTCTGAGGTTTGCCATTGTCTGCAGAGAAGTGGCGGCCGTACAGAAAAATTATTTTATTCAAATAATTTTTCTGTCGCTGCTGGGGTTCGAACCTGGGTCTCCAAAGTTCTTTGACATAGCGGCCACGCACTTTAACCAACTAGGCCACGGTCGTGAGCTTATAAGAGTTACATGTTAATTTTGCATCTATGTAGTACGCTAATGCTTCGTCGTTTGTTAAGCATCGCATACGAGTAGTATTTGGATTTGCACATACTTCAGCTGCACTTACATCCTTTCCTCTGTTCTCTGTACTGTTCTTAATAATAGTGGCCGCATTTCTATTTCCACATGATCGCAATGCGATTTCAGCGGCAGTTTTCAATTCAAAAGCAGTCCTACCTTGAACCAAATCTTCCACTCGCCTCTTTTTCGTCTTAAAGGATGCTTCTTCAAATTGCAGTTTTGGTCTGCCAATGACTTTCGAGCACTGTGAAGATGTGGATGGCAAGGGAATGTGCTTGTAAACTTGAATTCGCATATCAGTATTGAGGAATTCAGTATTTTTGCTCAAAAACCGGTCCCTAGACTTTCCACAAGCATACCACTTTTCTTTAAATTTTTTTGAAAATGCTGCTAATTTCATTTTAATTTCTCTTACAGATTTATCTGAGATATCAGATAAATCGTATTTATTTTTTAAAAATTGAAAAAGATTTTCTACATCTCCATGCTTAAGCCATTCTTCAAAAAACTCAATTTTTGGGAGGAGGTACGTGCACTCTAAAAAAAAATAGTTGAACAGTGTTGAACAGCGTAATATTTCTAGGAAACAGAGGAGACAAACACAGCTTACACAAAACAAAAATTCAGCCCATATACAAGAGTTACACGAAAGTTACGCTCCACCAAACACAAAAAGCACTGTTTTTCATAATGTAAAATTAACTCATTTTAAAAACAGCCAAACACAAAAACAACAAATATTTGCTTCAAACTTTTACCAAAATTAAAAAGTTCTGACCTTCAACTGTGTATTCCATTTTCACTTTTTTTATAAAATATGCGCTTTGATAAAAAATTATTACTTCACTTAACACGTGTTAACATCGACTGTCAAATGCAATCAGCAGCCACAAACAAGTTTCTACTTCTGTGCTTAATTGCTCAAAAGTAACGGGTCTTTTTAAACTAATTCTTTTTGTTTTGTTTTCTTGGGGCATTTGTTGACAAAATTGCATACCTCTTTTTAGTATTTAGAAAAATGACTTTTGTCCAGCTAGCTTGTTCTAGACGAAACACTGTGAACCCGTTTCTCATTGGGATACATTATTTATTCATTTATCAAAGAAACAACTTGATTACGTAGAGCAGCGCGATTGGCAAAATCTGATTAGGGATGAGAATAATGAGAATAATGTGCCAAAGTTAGTTGACTTTATAAAATTTTTGAATGATCGTTGTCACACATTGCGAATGCTTTCTCAGAATAACCCAAAATTGCAAACTGTAAAGCAAGTAACAAGAGATATGAAAAGAGCGTTTCGTTAGTTTCCACTTCATACTCCTGTGATTTTTGTGCTGGTTCTCATACAGTAAATCGTTGCGAGAAGTTTTTGAAGCTCACGGTAGATGAAAGAAAACAGGCAATTATAAAAAATAAGCTTTGCTTAAACTGTCTTAGTGCAGGGCATTTTGCACAAGTTCTAGTTGCAGAAAATGCAATAGGCGTCCTAATACGTTGCTACATAAAGATGAAATTAATAACGCAGGTTTGAAGTACAAAACAGTTCCTCCAGATTTTTCACAAGATGAGTCACCTGTGAATTTACTTTGTATTCCAAAAGTAGAGTCAAGCGTTATGCTTTCTACCGCACCAGTTCACGTTCAAGATCGAGAAGGAAATCAGGTAGTTTGTCGTGCTTTACTGGATCCGGGTTCACAGACCAATGTTATTACTACAAATCTAACTAAAATACTCAAGTTACCATTGATCAATGAGTGAAGACACATAAGTGGCATCAATCAACCGACAACAAATACTAATAAGGTTGTGCAAGTACAAATCAGGTCTCTGAATAGTGATTTTGTGACGTCATTGGAATGTGTCGCTCTTCCCAAAATTACTGAAAGAATTCCACAAATTGAATTAGATGTGAAAAAACTAATCATACCAGACAATATAAGCTTAGCTGATCCAGTCTTTAATAAACCAGGGCAGATTGATATGCTTATCGGAGTTGGGTTATATTGGAAAATTCTTGTTGGCTCACCGCGCAATGAAGTCTATGGACAGTCAGCAATGCAGAATACAAGATTTGGCTGGATTCTTGGAGGCACAATTCGTAAAAAAAAAGAAGTTGTGTTAACTGTTTGACTGTTACGAACGATCAGCTACAACAACAGCTTGAACGATTTTGGAAGCAAGAATCGTTTGCTAAAATTAATGCATATACCAAAGAAGAAGTAATGTGTGAGAAGCATTTCACTGAGACAGTTCAGAGAAATTCCGAAGGGCGATTTATCGTACGATTGCCAATCCGACCTGACGTTGCGCTTAGAGATTCAAGAAAAACAGCACATCATAGACTTATTTCACTAGAGAGAAGACTACGTCGAAATTCAAAATTAAGAGATTCTTATTGCGAGTTTTTGGAAGAATATTTAATGCGTAAAGATATGACATTGCTTGATGACACAGAGTTAGTAAAGCTGAAAGAAACATATTTTATTCCACATCAAGCTATCATCCGACCAGACGTGTCGTATTTGACGTGTCTACTCCGACCTCACGGATGACATCGTTGAATGACAAGCTCATGATAGGCCTTAATCTACAAAGAGATCTTTTGAGAATTATTGTACGTTTTAGAACGCATGAGTTTGTTATGACAGCTGATATTGAGATAATGTTTAGGCAGATACTGGTGCATCCTGATGATCACAGTTTACAGCTCATTCTTTAGAATTGGGGCACAGAAGAAAATCCTCGAGTGTATCAGCTAAGCACGGTCACGTATGGTACAGTGTGTGTGCCATATATTGCGATGAGATGTTTACGTGAGCTTGCATCATTATATCGACAGGAGTTTCCCTTAGCAGCAAAGGTGATTGAAGAAGATTCACTTCACGGTGCCATTCGACTGCAGAAGCAACTATCTGAGCTTTTAAATAAAGGTGAATTTCCTTTAAGAAAATGGAGATCAAATGATCGGCGAATATTAAAGGACCTTAACGAGCAGTGTACGGCAGATAACCTATTTACAATTGAAAAAGCAGAGGCTCTTAAGACATTGGGACTTCTTTGGAATTCTGAAAAAATTATTCTGCAATATAAAGTTGAACTATCGAAGGGAACTGTTTTGACCAAGCGCACTATTTTGTCGAAAATATCACAAAAATTTTACCCTTTAGGACTCGTTGCACCTATTCTTATTAAAGGCAAAATATTTATGCAGACATTATGGTCTAAGGAAATAGACTGGGATCAACCTCTGGCGGAAGATGAATTAGATATTTGGGAAAATTATTATTCGTCATTAACTCAGATTACCGATATTCAAATACCTAGAAATATTAATCCAGGCAATCACGCGACTAAATTTGATTTGTTCGGTTTTGGAGATGCTTCCGAGCGTGCTTTTGGAGCATGTTTATATGCTGTCAGTGTAGATAATCAAGGCGAAGAACATTCACATCTACTGTGTGCAAAATCGAAGGTGGCACCGTTGAAAACTATCTCTTTACCCAGATTAGAGCTTGAAGCAGCAAGGATGCTTTCACAATTACTTCAATCAACTGAGGCAGCGTTTCAGGATAAAATTAATCAAGTCAGGTTATGGAGTGATAGCACCATCGTCCTGGGATGGATCAAATCAGAGCCTAATCTTTTAAAAACATTTGTCGCAAACAGGGTAACAGAGATCCAAGAGTTAACTGCAAATGTCATATGGCAGCACATACCATCAGAAGAAAATCCTGCGGATATGCTATCCAGAGGCATTACGGCAGACTTTTTAATTGTGATCTGTGGTGGTATGGACCTCCATGGCTCCGAAAAGTCGAGAGATGTCCGGCTAACATCGAAGCGCCAGAGACAATCTTACCGGAACTTAAGACAACGTTGGCATCATTGGCCGCATTTAACACCTCTGATATACTGCAAAAGTATTCATCGTACTATAAGCTAACGCGCATCATAGCGTATTGTCATAGATTTCGCGCGGCATTTACTAAGGAAAAGAACAGAGGATGCTTGGCACCTGCTGAACTTGATAAAGCAGAAAGTACAATCGCTCGATGGATTCAACAGGAAAGGTTTCCATTAGAACTAAACTGTTTGAAAAATAATCTCATACCTCCACGCAAAAGTCCCCTACGCTCATTAAGTCCAATTTTAGACACGTAAGGCGTCATTCGAGTAGGTGGTAGACTACAGAACGCTAATTTAGCTGAATAACAAAAACATCCCATCATTTTGCCATCAAAAAATAATATTATTACCACAATTTTGCGTGAAGAGCATATTCGTCTTAAGCATTGTCCTCCAGAGCAACTTTTGCATTCAATTCATCCAAAGTTTTGGCCTCTCAGTGGTCGAAGAGAAGCTCAAAAAACTGTAAAAAGATGTCTTAAATGTTTTCGTTTGAAACCTACTTCACCAGACGTGTTAATGGGTTATTTACCTAAAGAATGAGTAGTAGGTTTTACGCGTGTGTTTTTAGTAACGGGAGTTGACTATGCTGGTCCGCTGCAAGTAAGAGAGAGTAGACGCCGTGGGAAAATTTATATATCGAAGGCGTATGTTGCAGTGTTTACATGTTTCAGTACCAAAGCTATCCACCTTGAGCTGGTAACAGAATTGACAATAGAATCTTTTTTGGCTGCTCTAAGTCGCTTTACCGCTCGACGAGGAATTTGCGCCGAGATGTTTTCTGATAATGGTACGAATCTAGTAGGAGCTGCGCGTAAGTTAAAAGGGATCTTTAAATTTCTGCGTGAAACGGAACCGGATATATCAACATTTTTGGCAAGGCAACGAATCAAGTGGAGTTTCATACCGCGTCGCTCCCCTCATTTTGGTGGACTTTGGGAGGCGGCCGTAAAGAGTATGAAAAGTCAATTGTATACTGTGACTCGAGGAAATGCATTTACGTTTGAAGAAACTTATACCGTACTCACGGAAATAGAAGAAGTTCTAAATTCCCGACCAATGACTCCTTTAACAACAGATTCGAACGATTTTCAAGTCCTAACCCCTTCCCATTTCCTTATAAACAACTCACTGATCCAACCAGTTCAGCATAATTTTCTCTATGTTTCAGACAACCGCTTATCGTGCTGGCAACACATGCAAAAAATACGTCAACAATTGTGGCAGCGCTGGCACCGAGAGTACTTACAAGAGTTGCAAAAAAGGACAAAGTAGAATACTCCTGGAGAGAGTATTAAGCTGAACAGATGTGAGGGACGGCTTGTGTCCAAATTTCTGAACACCTCCCACGCCACTTTCCAATTCTTTGACAGCTCGATTTTCGAAGTTTGACAGCTTTTGAATCTTCTGAACACCTCCCTTGATATGACACGAAAACTTTTTTTTTGCCTTGTGACAGTTCAATATGGCGATCGATGGTGACCTCCATGTTCGACGGCGAGCTTGAATTCAAATTCAAAAGTCGAGTATGGCGGCCAACGTTTGTTTCTTGTACGACCGGATAAGTTGTTGTTGCTTTCGTGACAGATCATCGGAAGTGAAGTTTTGGTTCCGTGTTCAAATGGGAATTTGAATTTGAATTCAAATTTGGACAGGGAACCGACACGACACAACGGCCATTTTCACGACGTCACTTCATATATTTTTTTTTATTTATCTTACATATTTATATTTTTGTTTGACTAGCGCCATCTACCGGTGGACACACGCAGCTGAAAAATCTCCATTTCCTCCCTGGACGGGTTCGACATGTACAGAAATTTCAAAATGGCCAGCACGTGCTTGAGCCGGCATTAGCCAATAATAATAAAATTTATGCCTATCGGATCTTGTCCGAAGTTGTGCACCCAAACACCCAAACACCATCTTGACGACGACTTAACGAACGGTTAAGCTTCTAACACAGGCATAATGAGGAAATGACTACGCATAACTACGTGTATTCACGTGTGAACGCCTTATTATGCAGTGTGATAACACCTTTATGCATACCCGTGCCAGCCCTGTTCGCCTGTCAGATGAAAATGTAGAAAAATGAACGAAAAACGATGCTGCAGCAGAGCAGCCAAGAAAAAAAGAAGATTCGGTCTCTGTTGTCTGTGCAACACGCGGTCGAAGAAAAAAAGTGGAAAACAAAAAAAAAAAAAAAAAAAGTATAGAAAATAAAAGAATAAAGCTAAAAGCGTGTACAATTTAACAATATAAAATTAATAAAATACGCGCTGCGTGCTTAAAATTTGCCAAAGCAAAATTTGTTATACCTAAATGTAAAAAAAAAAAAAAAAAAAACATTTCATCAATGAATAGAGCTGCAAGTGAAAAATGCAAAAATCGACTTAAAAAAAATTAATGGCGAAAAGAATTTAATAAAAACGCGGCCATTATCTATATCATTGTTGAATAAATAAGGTTGTCTCGTGGCTGATCGTACTCTCTTTTCAGTACCCATAATTGTCAAAATCTATGAAAAGCAACAACAACAACTTCAACGGCTTTTCATGTTATTAATTTTCGTTTTCAGATTTTGTATGAGATGTCAACTTCGATTTGACATTTATGGGAACTCGCTCTCACCCATGCGACAACCTTATATATTCAACCATGATCTATATGCATAAACACCCTGTGCAAGTAGGAAAAAATCTCGTCGCTAACAGGCCGGTTACACAGGCCAGTGACAGTGAAAGTGCGAAAGAATACATGTACTGTTCGAATAATTCGAAAAATTTCGAACTTTCATGCTACTAGCAAGACGTGCTACACATGCAAGTGAAAGTTCATTAAAAAAATTTCATCGTATGCGAATGTTCTCGCTGCTTTTGCAGTTTGCCTTTATGAGCAATAAAGTTCAATTAATTTAATGATTTGTTTTTGCGTTAATTTTCTTTCCAATATTTTAATTGTAAATTTGTAACTTTTATCTGTAACTTTTCACAGTCTTAATTCATATTTTTCATTTGCCTTTAATTGTAAACAAGGTATTAGTGTTGCTTCCTGAACGAAATCGAGGGAAAACCCGAAAAAAATCCACCAAAAGTAATTAAAATCAACACTGATATCCCCCTTTTTGACATACACTGGCCGCTGCTGTCAAAATCCACTGGCTCTGAAATTTCGTTGCCAGTAGCGATGAAAGTGGCGTGAAAGTGAATCCAGTGTGAGTGTATTTGTAAAAAAGTGTGAATGTATTGCGTTTTTCGAACTACAGAGCCAGTGCACTGCCTGTAAATAAATCACCGCTTTCTTCATGAACGTTCGTCTTTCTTAAATTCTAATAAAGACTAAATTCATGCATATTCGTAATATTGATTACGTGAGTGAAAATTATATTGAAAACAGTTCAATACTTCTACAAAACAGCAGAAGTGCTGTAGAAAATTTATCAAGTTAAAGTTTCTGAATTCGAACACTAATCGAATTAATTAAAAGCAGCGACGCATTCAGAATCCAAGCGTCCCGCAACATCAGCACCAGTCGACGACGACCACAGATGACGTCGACCATAGGCCATCATCATCGGTCATAATCAGCAGCAACAACAACCAAGAACACCTAGTGCAACCACAGCAACAGGTGCCACAATTGCAACATTGGCACATATTGCAACAACAGCAACTATATAAAGCAAATTTATCGCTAACAATAGGAGCGCAACAGTCTGAGCGCCTAAACATAAGTGGCGGTGGCAAGAACGCCCGTCTCACGATTCCAGAAGTAGCTCGGGCACAAGTGCCCAGCATCAACAGCATCAGTAGCAACAACATTCGCTACAACAGCATCCACCACCGCATACTCAACATCAACAACCTCAACAGCAACAAATATATGAACAGCAACAATAGCAATAACATCAGCGACGACAACAGCAAAAACAGTCACATTCGAGTGCTGTGCAATAAAATCAACAGCAAATACAACAAGTAACAACAACAACAACAACAACAAATGCAACATAAACAACAACAACGACAACAACCACAACATAATCAATGACAGCTACCACATTCGCTACAACAGTATCCACCACCGCATGCTCAACATCAACAGCAACACCAACGTCTAACAGGAACACAGATAGCTGCATGGCCAGCGCAAGTTGAGTATTTTACCATTATCATAATTATAACATTAATCATAAATTGAAACTTAATTTTTTTTTTTTTTTTTTTTTTTGGATTCGATTGGACTGATAGAATGCACCTACGTGCTAAAACTTACCACCTGTTGGCAAATAATAGCCTCCACTAAGCACAATTGCTTGGCCTTTCAGCGGAAATTAAAATTAAATAAAATTTGAGAATTTTTTGTGCTTATGTAAACTTCATAAACATCATCGAATAAAAGCACATTCTTCATAATACGAAGCAATACAAGACAACTTACTTACTTATCTGGCGCTTACAACCGTAAGTCGGTTTTGGCCTCGTATAAGAAATTGCGCCAGCCATTTCTGTTCTGCGCTTGCTGGCGCCAGTTGGAAACACCAAGTGTAGTCAGGTTATCCAACACCTGATCCTTCCAACGAAGATGTGGGCGTCCTCTTCTGCGTTGACCACCACCGGGCACCGAATCGAATATTTTTTTCGCTGGAGCGTCGTTTTCCATTCGCTCAACATGACCTAGCCAGCGGAGCCGCTCGATTTTAATACGCTTAACTATGTCGATGTCAGCGTACAGCTCATACAGCTCGTGGTTCCATCGAATTCGGTACTCGCCATTGACGCAGATTGGACCGAAGATCTTACGAAGGATCTTTCTCTCGAAGGCTCCCAAAGTCTTTTCATCAGAACTGCTCAACGTCCAAGTTTGTGCTGCATATAATAGGACGGGAATGATTAGTGACTTATAGAGCGTGAGTTTTGTTCGTCGAGAGAGGGCTCTGCTTCTCAATTGCCTACTCAGCCCAAAGTAACACCTGTTGGCAAGAGTTATCCTTCGCTTTATCTCAATACTGACATCGTTGAAAGAGTTTACGCTGGATCCCAGGTAGACGAAGTCCTTAACAACCTCGAAGGAGATGTTGTCAACAGTGACGTGGTTTCCAAGACGCTGGGACTGTTTATTTGTTGACACTAGGTATTTCGTCTTATCTGCGTTCACTACAAGACCCATTCGACTCGACTCTTTCGCTAACCTGGAGAATGCTGCGCTGACTTCGCGCGTATTATGGCCAATGATATCGATATCATCAGCATACGCCAGCAGCATAATACTTTTGTAGAATATCGTGCCGCTGCGTCTCAAATCAGCAGCTCGGATGATCTTCTCCATCATTAGGTTGAAAAAGTCGCACGATAAGGAATCACCTTGTCTGAAACCTCGTTTGGTATCGAATGGAGGAGTGAGGTCCTTTCCAATTTTAACTGTGCTGCTGGTGTTGCTCAGTGTCATTCTGCAAAGGCGGATGAGCTTTGCAGGAATACCAAATTCAGACATGGTGGAATATAGATGATTCCTTATTGGACTGTCGAAGGCGGCTTTGTAATCGACAAAAAGGTGGTGTGTGTCGATTTGTTTTTCTAGGGTCTTCTCCAAGATTTGTCGTAGCGTAAATATCTGGTCTATGGTGGATTTGCCAGGTCTGAAGCCACACTGATAAGGTCCAATCAGCTGGTTTACGATGGGCTTCAGTCTTTCACATAGTACGCTCGACAGGACCTTATATGCGATATTCAGAAGGCTTATCCCACGGTAGTTGGCGCAAATTGTGGGATCGCCTTTCTTGTGGATTGGGCAGAGCACACTGAGGTTCCAATCGTTTGGAATGCATTCTTCCGACCATATTCTGCATAGAAGCTCATGAATGCATTTAAATAGAGCTTCGCCTCCATTCTTGAAGAGCTCAGCAGGTAGGCCATCGGCTCCTGCGGCTTTGTTGTTTTTAAGCCGAGCTATAGCTTTCAAGACTTCACTATGGTCGGAATACAAGACAACATCCAAAGTTATTTATTAGACCATATATAACCGCATTTATAATTGTTGTCGTTCGGCTTGGGGCCACTGTCCAACCCAAGATCCTACGTGGAAAAGAGATGCAACTCTCAAACACCAAACCAATACCAAACATAGCACAGATATACAAGTATATATTGTGCAGGCACACCGAGCTAAAGTTATTATTTGGATATGCATTTGGGCCAACGCAGGTAAAAACTTGTATGGAAAAGAGATAAACTCTGACACACCAAGCCAAGAGACACGGTATAAAAAAAATAAATAAATAAATAACTGGCCATTTCAGCCCTTGAAAGGACTTTGACCTAGCTTTTTATGATCAATTGTGTTGTGCGTGTTATTAAGTTTGTACACAATTGACCGAGAAATGGACCTACAGGCTTAACGCCGACTCCGAACGGCGATGAACGAAAATGTTCTTATTCTCAAGAAGCTTTACATGGCATTTTGATTACTCTCTGAGGTTTGCCATTGTCTGCAGAGAGGTGGCGGCCGTACAGAAAAATTCAAATAATTTTCTGTCGCTGCTGCTGGGATTCGAACCTGGGTTTCCAAAGTTCGTTGACATAGCGGCCACGCACTTTAAACAACTACGCCACGGACGCCACTAGAGACACGGTATACATGGTCAAATAAGGAGGAACTAAAGATCTAAAATAATTTCATGAAAAAATAAAGCAACGAAACTGAATAAAACGAAAACTTAAAGTATCTATCATATTCGATGATGCTTATTTGTTAAATCGTAAATCGAGTTATATTTGTTATCACAAGGAATGCGTTAAGTATTCAAATGTAATATCATTTTGCGTTTTAAGACATCCACCGAGTCAGAAAAATTTATCAAGTTCAAGTTGCCATTAAAATCACTACACATACATCGCAAAGGGTCGTGAAGGGCATAATTAGAAGTGCAGTGACTCAACTTAAAAAGCTGGAAATGTCTGGCTCCGCTCCTGGGGATGTTGAAGTTTAATGAAGAAAGGAGGTATTGTGAGTCTATATCACCACTGAGTAATTTGTATAAAAAAGAGACATTGAGCATAATTCTTCTGCTTCTTAAGGAAGGCAGGGAAATAATTTTGAGGCGTGTTTCATAAGGGGGAAGAATAATATTCGGGTTCCAACGATAATGTAAAGCAAAAAGTAAGAATTGTTTTTGAACCGATTCTAATGCATCGATGTGGACATTGTATTGAGGGTTCCATATTACGGATGCATATTCAAGAATTGGTCTAACAAGAGAGGTATAAAGTATTTTAGTAGTGAAGGGATCGTTGAATTCGTTTTATCACCCATGTTATTCCTTTATCTTTATTATTATTCTTAATTACCTTTATATAAATATAAAATAAGCTATATACAAATACATATTATGAATAATTAAGTTACATATTATTTTAGTTATGATTAGTATTAACAAACAAAAGTTTAAACATAATTATATGTTAATATATTAAACATATAAAACAAAATCATCGGATTTACCTGAGCTTAGGCAAAGCGAACAAACACATAAACATGCAATAAGTTTTAATAATTTTAAAAAAGCAAAAATAAAATAACACCTTAACCCTAATTAATCGGAAATCATGAAACTTTTTATTCGTGGATATTAATAACAATAATAATAGTAACAATAATAATAAAAGACAGAAAATAAAAATGATAATAATAATGATAATTATAATATAGCAATAACAACAATAATAATAATAGTAACAAAAATAATGAAAAAAAAATAAAATAAAAATTATAATAATAATGATAATTGCATTAATAACAAAAACAATGATGATAATAATAGTAATACTAACAATTATTTATAATAATATGTACATACAAAAAAAAAAAATTATTTAACATACATTTAAATTTTTATACATAAATTTAAGTAATTCATTATATCACTGTATTAATTTCCATCTCAATGAACTAAATCTAATGAATTTAATAAAGGCAATTTGTTTCGTTTAAAAGAAAAACAAAAATTTATATATACTTATGGAAGAAAACGGTTATTGTTTTAACCTTAATTTTCATTTTTATTTACTTTTGCTTACATTTATTATTTTTTTTTATTTTTTTTATTAATTTTTAAATAAATTAGTATTTGTATTGAAGTATTTCTTAGCATTGTTAAAACTTTGATTTGCCTAAATCATAAGTATTTCTTTTTCTCCCATTTCTTATAATTATTATCTTTAATGCGATTTAATAAGAATTTTTTTGAATTGAACAATTTTGTACTTAACAAAATAAAACTTATGAATAAAGTAATGTAAAATGTATTAGATAAAAGAAGAAAAATTCCTTTTGTTATTTCTTCACATCTAAGGTAATGCGGCGGGGCAAATAAAGTAGGCATTGGTTTTGAGGAGGGCTCCAAAAAGTATCTAAGCTGGAGAAGGTTGGGTGGGTGAAGACCGGGTGGGGAAAACAACACCTCCTCCCCTCCCACAATTCGAGTCACCATCACCAGTCCGTGTCACAACGAGTTCCTTTTTTTTTGAGTTTGTTTGGGTAGAATAGACCCTTAACCCTCTGCACCTGATTTTTTTTTATTATCTGTAACCCCCACACCATCCCACTGTCCAACGCAACCCCACTCCCATTTTCCCTGAGCTACGACCGAAGCATAGCTAGGTGTGCAGAAATCGCGATGAGACCGTGGGACTTGGCTCATTTCCATCGTAGCCAAGTTAGTGGGTAATGTTGTTCGTTACACAGATTAGTTTTGCTTATGAAAGACAACGTGGCCCCGTTGCATTGGCCATTTGGACGAATAACCGAATTGCATCCTGGTCTGGTAAATATTTTAATAATTTTTTTTTTTTATTATCTGAAGTACTTGAATTTTTAATTTATTTTAAAAAATTAATTTGCATTATAAAATACTTTTACATTTATTTGAAATCTGACCTTCCAAGACGGCCGATATGTTAATGCGATACACTGGCATCACTGGCATTACTTTCATTGCCTTATATATTTTATTCAAGCTTGGCAATGCCCTGGCATGAAAGAGAAAAGAAGAAAACGAAAATTATTCAGAAAAAAGAAAAAGAACGAACAGCAGCCACAGCTGCGCATAATTTTGAGTTTTGCAATAAAAGCCAAATAAATCATTATTGCTGAGTTTTTGTTTAAATCAAGGCCTAGGAATTAACACCGGCTTAGAATGGATGTATTGGGTGAATTTTGTTCGCCCACGGAAAGGAAAAAGCTGCTCATCCATAGTAACAGTGTTATGTGGACGGAAGACCTTTCCAAGATTTTCGTAGAGCATCATCCAAATAACTCGGATTTGAGTCGCTTTGTTTTTTTCTTTACGAGTAATACGTGTGGCACTGTTGTCGAACGAATAAAACGAGATATACTCCAAAATCGTCTTAGAGACATAGTTGCTCGAAAAATTGGTAATGCGTCTGTTTGCCACAACTCTTTAGTATGTTGAGAATTAGAACGTGTTACACCAGCTTCAATAAGCAAACCAAGATATGCGTAAAGTTCTTGGTTTGTTAGTTTTCTCTAAACCTGATTCTGAGCAAGCGGCTTCTGGGTATTAATCTTATTTATAACTTCGGCTGCTTTACGATTTATCTCCACAGTAATTATTGTTGCCATCCCTTCATTGAAAATAGCTTCAAAAATTTGTATTGGATAATTTTTCAATCAATAATTTACAGCTCCACCAATTTGTTTCACAACATTATGTACACGAATTTTTTATTGAGGTGGCGGAATTTTATTCCACTTTGTTCCATCACGAGTGACATACAAATTGTTATTGGATTCCTCTAATAAATGAGTTTGTGGTTCGAAAAAAGTTTCATCCTCTCCTTCAAAATCTTTATACATATCTTCGTTTTGCTCCAGAACAAATTCTGATTCAATATCTGAAACTACGCAAACGTTTTCATTTGAAAGTATTTTTGGATCATTGCCATCATCTGCCTCAAGACTATCATTATTAGGATATTCAACA
Source organism: Pherbina coryleti (assembly GCA_943735915.1). Taxonomy (NCBI): domain Eukaryota; kingdom Metazoa; phylum Arthropoda; class Insecta; order Diptera; family Sciomyzidae; genus Pherbina; species Pherbina coryleti. The sequence goes on from OX030949.1 coordinate 120,194,606, forward strand.
TCATCGTCCTCCGCCAAGTATTCAGCCACCAAAGACCGTATTCTATCTTGTTCCCCTTGAGGCAAGCTATCCTGTTGAAGTAAATACATCTATTACGTCTCTCTCATCGTCCATTTTATCAGAAAACGCGAACTTTTATTACTAACTGATCGACTTCACTTGACAAAATAATGCATAAAACTAAACACCAAAACTTCGTTTTGTGCCATTGCACTTTGCGTTTTGAACGGAATTAGGACTAATATTCGATGTCATTCGTTGTTTTTTTCCAATTGTATTGTTTTTTATTTTGTTTTTCATTATAATTCGGGGAATCTTATATTTTAAATTTTGCGAAACATAGTTTTTGGATTTTTGGGGAATCGTGCCAAAGCAAGCAGCCGATCGGTCGTTTGTGTATCATACATACACAATCATCATACATGCGCATTTTCTGCTGGCAGAGGAAGATATTCGTTTAAATAATTTCAAATTTTTTGAGCAGGCATCAATCAATCAATAAAAAAAGTAATAGCCCAATCACACCTAAGCTAATTTGCTCATTTCGGCCAAAAAACGCAAATGAGATGCGTAATGAGCTCATTTCCCATAGAAATATTCCAACTCATTACAACTCATTTCAACGAAATGAGTAGTAAATGAGATAATTTCACGTTAAACACAGCTCTGAGCATATTAAACTGCTTTGTGAACATACCTTTCAAAGTAAAATGTAAGAAAAATTTGTACACAGAAAAATTTTATCAAAACAAAATATGAAAATACAACAAAAACAACCGTCAAACAAAATGAGATTTATAAGTGTGAACACTTTTTAATGAGATATTCAAATTTGCTCATTTGGCTTAGGTGTGAACGTAGTATAACATAGCATACAATTTTCATTAGGGTACAAACGTATCCAAGTGAATGTTAGAGGGGTAAAAATCCAAAAACTACTCCAAAAAAAAGTGGGCGTGGATACCCGTGTTAAAAGTTCGCTTAGTAACAAGTCAATTGAGGAATACTATAAGTCTTTAATTTTAGATATAAGTCTTTTGATTTTAAAAAAATCATTTACTACACAAAATTTAAGTTCAAAATGTCAAGAAGGTACAATTGTATTCAAGTGTAGACACAAGGGTTAATGCAGAAGGCACATTCGGTGCTCGTTTATTGAGGATACATTCGAAATGCCATTTGAATACAATCAAGTTGTTCTCTGGTGCGCATTATTTAGTTTTGCATTCAAGTCGTGACATGTTATTGAGAAAGTTAACTAACGCTGCGAACACACGTGACAAATTGGCATAACAATTTTAAAATATGTATAAGTTGTCAAATTATTGTCGCCATCAAGCCAATTGCCGATAGTGCCGTACGTGGCATAACAACTGCATGACAAAAAGAGACATTTCTTTCAGTTTCAGGCCATTTGTTTGTTTTTTTTTTTACACTTCTCAAGTAAACGTCAAATTTTGCCAATCTATGTCAAATTTCTTGCAAGCCGACTTGCAATGTGATTGTTGCAAGCAATTGTGCTGGCAATTGAAAAGTTATGAGTGTGTTGGTAACAAAAGTTTAAATGTGTTGAAATTGCCATGACAAATTCTCATGTGTTCGCTGGGTAAAGTGAGTGCGTAGGTGAAAAAAATAAAGCGAAAAAAATAATATCTGAAATAAATAACAAATAAATTGTAAAAGTGAATTGTAAAAAAAAAACAAAATAAATGCAATGATAAGTAAACGACATTCCAAAAGATTAATAAAAAACGAAAGTGATAAATTATTACAACAATTTAGACATGTTGAAGCCGAGTTCTAATTTAATAAATGAAATGGATTGCTAACTTTATTTTTAATTTTTTTTCCATTTTTCCAATGCAGATATTATTGGCTATATTAAATTTAAAAATAAACAACTGTTTATTATTTATTGCAGTCTTTTATTTTCAACACCAGAAAGAGGCACGTCCGATCACATCAAAGAAAATACAAGTATAAGTAAAAAGCAAACAAAGATGACAACCATGGTATAATAATACATGGTAGCATTGACAACTGCTTATTTTCTCTTCAACAGGAAAACATAAACTGTCAAAAACAGCTTTTTGTGGAAATACATCAGCAGCTGCTGTGGTTGTTGTTTTTTTCACTTCAACGTTTTCAACATTGCTTGTGTTTTCAATGGCGGATTGTGAGCGCTCTCTTTTTGAGTATATTTTTTGACAGTATATGATTTCCCAAGCAACTGTCAATGCTACCTTGTATTATTATACCATGGATGACAACAACTGAACAGGGATGATAAACAGATAAAGTAAAAGATTTGTTTTTGGGGCTGCACACACCATTCGTAATGTGCATATCCAACACGCACCCTCAAAAATAAATTATATTAAAAAAAAACTTAAATTATAAGTTAACATTTTCATATAATAAATTCATTAATATATAAATTAATAATGTATATCAATAAAGTGCTCTCTTTGTGTTTTCTGGGATATTACATAAATAGTTCAACATTCGTTGCACAGGATTAGGAAAAACACAGAAAAACCTAATCAAACTATTAAATATTTTATTACAAAAATTACATCGAAATCATTTTAAATTTTATAAGATGTCTTAATATAAATCTTTAAGTCCCATTCCAGTTCTGAATTCCAAAAATTTAACTGCTGGTAACGGCTTTGTTAATGCATCAGCTAACTGTTCACCTGTAGGAATATATTCGAGTTTAATTACATTCTTTTCAATTTGTTCTCTTGAGAAATGGTATTTAATATCTATTTGTTTTGATCGGTTATGATTTGTTGGATTGTTGCTATAGAAATACAACCATTATTGTCTTCATAAATTATAATTGGTTTCGACATATTAATTTTAATACTATTTCCCCGAGGTTTTAAACACAAATCTTCCCCTACAGCTCCAAAAAGAGCCATATATTCGGCTTCAGTGGATGAAGCTGCTACTGAAACCTGCCTTTTTGTACACCAGCTTATTGTGCAGTTATTGAATAACATAAATAAATAGCCTTTCGTGCTTTTCCTATCTTTATTATCGTGCCCTCCCCAATCAGAATTAGCATAGCCACTAAGGAGATTGTTATGGCCATGGTGTAATTAACAAGGTGACCGTGACGTTTACTAATTTCCCTACGGTTGTCAAAAAATGTTGAGAAAGTTAAAAAAAAAGAGACAAGCTGCGGAAAAGTGTCAAATCGCTTGCACTCAATTAAAAATTGAAATCGATTGTTTTGCAACTTTTGCTTAGAATTTACGAACAGCTGTTTTTGACAAAGGTGGGTAAAATTTTTTGAGATAAGCTAAAAATTCACCTGGCTACCTTTGATATAAGTTAATTTAACATTAATTGAGCCTTTCAAATATCTTAAAACTCGTTTTAAACACAGCCAAAGTTCTTTGTTATTATTGTTTACATATCTGCTCAAAATGTTAACCGCTGTACTTAAATCAGGACGTGTACATATCATTATGTACATTAAACACCCAACAAGATTTCGACAAGGAGTATCATTTTTCTCATTTGAATTTAAAGCTTCATAGTCTAACTTAGTCTCCAGTGGTGTACTCGAAGCATTACAATCATGCATCCCAAATTTTCTTAAAATAGTTTTATGTATGCACTTTGTTATTTATTCTTTGGATTCTAATACCTAAAAACAATTTAATTTCTTTTAAATCCACCATACGAAATTTATTCATCAAATAATTTTTGAAATTTTTCATTGTTTCATTTTTAGCAGTCACAATTACTAGATCATCTACATACAAGACTACATTAATATTTTGAGATATATCTCCTCTGTCTAAAATGTAAATACAACGGTCCACAGATGAATTTTGAAAATTCCTTTCCTTTAGAGCCTCTTCGAACATCTCAGACTAACATCTTGGAGCTTGTTTCAAGCCATATAAAGATTTATGTAGCCTACAGACTTGATTTTTTGTACTTGTAACTCCTTCGGGAACTTTCATATATATTTCCACTTTTAATATACCATTCAGGAATGCAGTCTTTACATCCATATGATGAACTTGCAAATTGAATTGATTTGAAAAAGCTAAAATTAATCTAAAACTTGATATTCTGGCCACTGGAGCAAAAGTTTCATTATAATCTATAAGATATTCCTGACTGAAACCTCGAGCAACCAGACGAGCCTTATATTTGAAAGGGTTTCCAAACTCATCATTTTTAATTGTGAAAACCTATTTGCAATCGATTATATTCTTATTTTCAGGTTTTGACCAGGCATTGTTCATTTGAAGTGAATCAATTTCATCTTTAATCGCTTGTTCCCAAAGATCTCTGTCATCTCTATTTTTAATTTCTTGATAGGAATTAGGTACATTACATACAAAAGATTGGGCACACATGAGGTAATCATCTGATATATCATCTATTTTATATGAAACTGGAGGATTATTTTTTATTCTATCACCTCTTCTTGGCTCAGCAATTGTTTCAATTTCGGATATATCATTTTGAGACGAAGACTTATTATGTGGATCTGCTTTGGTTACAGATTTATTTGGCTCGTTTTCTAATTTTGTAATTTTTATAGGAATTACTTCTTTTTCAATTTGGTCTTGTATATCTGATTTATAAACATCAGATTTATGAGACTTATCTACTGATTTTGACTGTGAGTCAGATGCATCAGTTTCTAGACTGGAGTTCTCAAAGTGAACTCCTTCTAACCTCAGAAAAGGTCTTGATTTCAAGAAATTTATCTCATCCGCAATAATATCTCTAACCATAAGAAACTTTTCAGTCTCTGGTACCCAGACTTTATATTCATTTGGACCATAACCAACTAATATAGCTTTCCATGATTTTTCATCAAATTTTGTTTTCATGGTTTTGTTATGTACATAAACTGTAGCACCGAACACCTTTAAGTATTTTATTTGAGGTTTTATACCATGCCACAATTCATATGGTGTTTTATTTTGCTTTAAAGCTTTTGTTGGATTTTAAATTGATTAAATATGTAGCAGTCAGACTAACTTTGGCAAACTAGCACCAAAAATCATTGCACGAGCCTATTCTGTTATGGTTCTAACCATGCGCTCTGACACTCCATTCAATTGTGGCGTTCGAGGTACTGTCAAATGGTAACTAACACCTTTTTGCACAAAAGTCTTTCATCTCATTCGATAAATATTCGCCCCCATTGTCAGAATACAAGTTAACAATTTTTTAATTAAAATGAGAATCACTTTTTGCTACATAATCTTTAAAAACAGAAAACACATCTGATTTATAGGTAATCAAATATGTTACACAATAATGAGTATTCTCATCAATAAAGAATACAAAATAGTTTTTATTATCAACTGTTGCAGGAGTGATCGTGCCACAAACATCGGAATGTATAATAAATAGTGGTCGTTTAACATAATACAGTGAGGCCTCGATTATCCGTAATGGTCGGGACCGGAAGCATTCTGGATAATCGATTTTCCCGGTTAATTGAGTAACAAATTTTAGTAGTTTTTTTTATATATTTTTTTTTAATTAATAAATGAATATTGTTCTACATAGTTTTACAGTAACAAATTCAAGCATTTAATGTACATGTTTAAATAATATAAGAAAACAAAAGTATTTTGCTAGAAAAAAGCAAGCATAAGAATTTATTGCTAAGTAATTTTTAAAAAAAAATGTTATATGCTTCTCACTCATCGTATGCAAACAAGGGAATTCCCCATTTTCGCTATATTCACATCGTGTTTGATTATTCCAAAGAAATCGAAAAAACAATTGTGCTTATAATCCCGGATACTAGAGGTTATCACGGTTAAACGATGCAAAAAAAAAAATTTAAATCGAAGCAAAAAAAAAATTGTCTTTTTCTTTCACGGATGATTGATGTTGCCGGTTAATCGAATCACGGAAAATCGAGGCCTCACTGTATTTATTTTTCTTTTTATTCAAAGGTAGTCGCTTTCCATTAACGCACGCTTCACACAAATTGTCATCAGGAAAAATTTTTTTTATTTGTTCAATATCATCTATCATATGTTTATTATTTAACAGTTTAAATTTTGATTTTTCTATGTGACCCAAACGCTGATGCAACAATTGATAATTAGTACTTACAGTACTGAAAACTTGACCATCAGAAATAACTTTACTTTTATCAATCGTAAAATCAACGCTAAATAAGTTATTTAAAGGTTTACCTGTTATTATGGTTTTATCACCTTTGCTTATTTCTACACCATTTTAATTAAAAATTATAGTCATACCGGCCTCTTGTATTCTGCATACTGAATACAAATTATACGGATCATCCGGACAGAATGTTGCCTTTCTTTATTGCGGATATAAAGGCACCATTTTTTGCAATCGAAATTTTTGTTGGCATCTGCAGTTTGATGAAACTCCCAGTAAGGTCTTCTCTATGGATTATATGGTCTGATGCTCCAGAGTCCAGTAGAAATTTGATTTTATCAATTTGTTGGTCAGTTTATTAATTTCTAACCATAAACGCAAAACCAGATGTTGCTGTATTTAATGTTGCTGATTCAACTATTTGTACAGCCTATACTGTAGAATTTTGATTTTGAAGGCTTCTTTTATAATAAAAGCAATCGGCCTTTTGATGACCTTTCCTGCCACAGTGAAAACATTTCATGTTATTTGTTTTTTTATTGTTTTTGTAAGGTTTTGTTTTAAACTGGCCTTGGCGCTGATTCATTGAGATTTTATGATTTCCTAAACTGCTCTTTCTCATTTGTGTGTTTTTGTTGAAGGCTTGGAGGACTTTTGCACTGGTATCACGACTTTCAGCAATAATTTTAACTTCCTGGTCCAGCAATCTTGTTTTCACAAAGACCAAATTTAAATTTTCTTCAGCAAGTGTTTCAATTGCTGTTATTATTCCATCATAGGATGCAAGAAGTGTCAGCAAAAGATGAGATACCTTGTCAGCTTTTTCCAGCCTTGAAGCTAAGTGCTCCGTAATTAAAAAAAAAAAAATAAATAACTGGCCATTTCAGCCCTTGAAAGGACTTTGACCTTGCTTCTTATGATCAATTGTGTTGTGCGTGTTATTAAGTTTGTACACAATTGACCGAGAACCGGACCTACATGTTTAACGCCGACTCCGAACGGCGATGAACGGAATGTTCTCGTTCTCAAGAAGCTTTACATGGCAATTTGGTTACTCTCTGAGGTTTGCCATTGTCTGCAGAGAGGTGGCGGCCGTACAGAAAAATTATTTTAATTCAAATAATTTTCTGTCGCTGCTGGGGTTCGAACCTGGGTCTCCAAAGTTCTTTGACATAGCGGCCACGCACTTTAACCAACTACGCCACGGACGCCACAAGTGCTCCGTAATTAGATCATCAAATATTGTAAAATGTTTTGCTAGACACATATCACCTTGTAGTTTCAATGCTAGTAATTTTTTTCGCATAGCCAACTGTGTTGCAAGACTCTTTCGTACGTAAATTCGATCTAAGTTTTGGAATATCTCTTTAGCTGAATGTTCTGGGCTTGCAAAACTAAGGAAATCATCCGACAAATACTCCACAATTACACTTTTTGAAGTACTTTCTGATTTTTCCCATTCGATATTTTTTTCACTTGGCGTCTCATCATTTATAACCTTGATCAGGTCTAGTTCAGTGAACAAGGCACGTATTCTTAATTTCCGTACGCTGTACTTTTCCCCATCAAAAGCTTTAATTTTTCTTCTCTTCTCCATAGTCGTATATATATTTTTTTATAAAAAGCCAGTACGATATATTCAAATACGAAATTCCAAATTCCAGCTTCCACTAGAAAAATGCGTTCTTACGTTTACATTCAACAACTTTTTCGTTCAAAAGAAAAAACAGCAGGCAGCAACAACAAACAACAGCAAGCTGAAAATAACAGTTAGCAGCAAAACAAAAAAAAAATAGAATGGCTTGAAAGAAACCGCTCGATGAGCGAATTATAGAGACAGAAAGTTGTCACCACACAAAGTAATGCAAGACTTTAATATTACTTTCTTCGAATATATATAAACACATATACGTGCTTGACTGGGCCCGTAACCCATTGGTTATATTAAATTTAAAAAGAAACAATTTTTAATTATGTAGTGCAAAGTCTTTTCTTTTCAACACCAGAAAGGCCCATATTACACGATGTCCGTTTGTCCGGCCTATGTTGTTGCTTTTGGCCAACTCACACGGGATTGCTTGATTGGCAATCGATGAACTTTTCTTATTCTCTTTCACATTCTGATTGTTGGTAGCTCACACGACACGCCAATCATAATTTGACATTTCCTTGAAAAATGTATTTCGTCACCTAGCAACACTATTCAGATTGCTGATTGCCGACATGTACAGCAATCTGAAACTGTCAAAAACTCTGAGAGCCAGAGCGGATGAACACAGATTACAGCAATCTAAATTTCTTCATTTTGAGATTTCTGTACATGTCGGCAATCAACAATATGAATAGTGTTGCTAGGTTACGAAATAAAATTTTCAAGGAAATGTCAAATTATGATTGGCGTGTCGTGTGAGCTACCAACAATAAGAATGTAAAATAGAGTAAGAAAAGTTTATCGATTGCCAATCAAGCAATCCCGTGTGAGTTGGCCAAAAGCAACAACAAAACGACTAGATTGTTTGATTGGCAATCACCGTGTGAGTTGGGGCATGATACAATTATACAAGGTAGGAGTGATAGTTTCATGATACAATTATACAAGGTAAGAGTGACAACTTGCTTTTTTCTCACCAGTACCTTGCACCGACTGTCATTTGCCTGTATATTTCGTTTTATATTTTCTTTTCTTCTTTTTTCGTTCTCTAATTTATACTATTTTTGACAGTTGGCGCAAGACGAAAGAACTGCCACTCCTACCTCGTATAATTGTATCATGGATAGTTTATTCGTCTTGCACCAACTGTCAAAAATAGTACATATTAGAGAACAAATAAAGTACAAAAGAAAATAGAAATTAAAATATACAGCCAAATGACAGTCGTTGCAAGACACTGGTGAGAAAATAGCCAGTTGTCACTCCTACCATGTATAATTGTATCATGAGTTGGGGATTTCCAAAGAACTAAGATATAAGGAAGTGATGTTATAGCCCAAAAGTGTGGTATTTTTCTTATTCGTGTTAGTTGACACAAATACATAAACATTCACAAAGGGCCATATTCAGTTGCATCGAAGAAGAAGGCTCAATTTGTTTCTGATTCGAATAACATATAAAACAGGTGCTTAGAGTTATACAGTATTAATAAAACGTTTGATAATTAAAGACCTAATAAATTAAAATAAAATTGTATTACAATACAGAAACATTTACTCACGGCCATATTCGGTTAGATCGTTAAAGAAGGTCCAAACAGTTTCTAATTGGAATCACATGTACAATAGATTCTGGGTTAAATTTACTGATTTTGGAGCGTATTTAATTATATTATATAAAAATAATTAAATTATTATAAAATATGATAATATAGTTTTGTTTTTATTGTATTTCCACACCACCTTTGAGGCATACAATTTGGTGAGTTACCGATATTTTATTGGGTAATAATAATATAATATAATAAATATAATATAATGTAATATAATATAATATAATATATAATATTATTCGAGATCCACAATTATGTATCATAAACTTTGCTGAAGACAAAAGCGCCCCCTAAGTGCATTAAAGAGTGAAAAAATAATGCGCCCCTGAAGCAGTGTTTGCGTTTTGACAACTGTGGTCGCATTAAATTGGCACGAAAATTTTTTTTGTACTGAGAAGGCTGTTTACAAGCGAATACTCATAAATGACGAACGCTTATAAATGTCAAAAAACACACTTTGTCTCGCTCGCTCAATTTACGAATCGGCCACAGTTCACGTACACTGTATGTGTAGACAACACCACTTCCTTATATTTTAGTTCTTTGGAGATTTCAATGTGAAACTGTCAAAAAACAGTGAGAGTGAGAGCGAACATAACAACAAAATCGCTTATCTGCCCTAGCGTAAGTCGGACAAACGGACATCGTGTAATATGGGCCAAAGAGGCACGTCCGATCACATTATAGCTTAAACACATTCACGACGGCTGCGACCGTGCAGCAGCTGTCAAATTGTTTTTACATGCTTTTCTTATGGAGGTGTATGTGGTGAATATGTTGCAACGACAATGCTCGACCGCAGTGCGGCTGCGGCAATGTTGCTGTCGTCGATATAGATTTAATTCTAATTTGACATGCAACAAGAGCAGCCGTTTGCTTGTTTTTTTCAGGTGCTGTCAATTTTTATATAATATGGTGAAACTGCAAGACTTTGAACGCAGGTAATTTGAAAATATATTTTAATAATATAACATATAATTATTGTAATTTACAGAAATTAAATTAAAAATTCTTCGTTCAATGATTGTTTGAATTGGAGCTACAGTCGCAATTCACAACAGCAGCAGGCGGCAGCACACAATAATACAGCCTGGAGTTCTGCGATGGCCAACAACAAGTCATCGTTGAATGCCAGAATCGTGAGCAGCAATGCCTCCTTCATGTCCCTATATCTTAAACATCAGCGCGAAGAGTTAATCACCGAAAAAAAAACCATTGTATCAGTTGGCACCTTCCACAGGTAAAAGTAACTGAATTAAAAACTCATTTTTTATGCCTCTTTTTCGTTATATCCAGCTTCACCTTCCAGTCAAGATTTACAGAGCAGCAACATCGATGAATCATTTCAAATACGAGGCATTGCTGACATGCAACTTGGCTGCATCGGACTGGAACGTTTAAAGAAAACTGTTGAAAGACAGAAGAAAATCAATATGTCCCAATGTTTCCACTAACTGCGCCATTTCTAGAGATATCCAGTAATCAGCAATACGTGGCACATGGCATCAAAGGTAAGAAAATAATTTGTATTTTCTATGAAATGAAATAGTTGAACACGTTTTGTTATTCAAATATTCTGCAGATCTTGCCAAAGGTTCGTGCATTGCTGATTATCTTTGGGATTCTGGTTCTTCATATCATGGCCTCAAATGGAATGAACATTTACCCACTGATTCTGCTTTAAAGACATTCAAATTTTAATTTAATTTATACTCACTCAAATATTTTTATTAAAGATACTGTGTCTATTTAGACAGTCAGCTGATGCCATTGCCTCTGGGAGGCGGTTGTCCTTTTTACAATAGTTATGTTATCTCGGGAGCCGATAAAAAGTCTGCTAAAGAGACTTTAGCGCAAATACTCAATAAAGCTCATTGTGCTATACTCTGCACAGATACGCTTAAGCCAAAATTCAATTTTATAACTGACAAGGAAGTGCATGCCTGCGCCTACGATCGCAATAACTTATTCTATGTCATCATACAGTTTCTTATCTATATGAAAAAGCATCAAGATGATGCGCTGGAGAGTGCCAATTTAGGACGGAGCGGTATAAATATTTTGTGCGTCATAGAAGGTTGATTTAAGAGCTATGATCATCAATATTGACAAGTATAATTTATTTCAATAGCGTTAATCAAATGCGTTTGAGCTTTTGTATAACTTTTGTTGTCAATGAATAAAGAAGCAGTTTGATTTAGTTTTTAAATAATATTTTAAAAAAACTACATCCTAATTTAGAATACATAGACGAAACAGTTCTTAGTATTTTGTATAAACAAAATCTGTTTTAAGTTAAAACTAAAATATACAAAAGAAAATGTACATAAATTGACGTGATTCGCCACTGTTTTCTGAAGTTCGTGATGGTGCGTTGCAACACTTCTGCTGACATGAAAAAATTTGAAGTAACCTGCATTCCAGTAACTGCATCCAAAACATCAACAACAGTCATAATGTGAATATAATTCAATTCCGTGAACACAAGTATCCAGTCATTTAGACAAAGGACGAAACATTGACTGGCTTTTCGAAGGATATGTCGCTGATGGATTGCAACTTCAGATTAAAATAAAAATTCATAGTTTTAATTGATTCTGGCGAGTATCTATAATGTAGTAAAATAAAATATTACCAAACAAAAATTCTTCTCAACTCAAACTTACCATTTAATGGCTATTTCGCGCTTATTCTGTGCAAAGTAGTAGCCATCGGCATTGGCCTTTTGGGCCAAGTCGAAATCTGACGTTCTCCGGGAGTGTTTGAATGTGGCTGCTGGTGATGTCAAATGTAGCTGCTTGAGTATTTAAATGTGGCTGCTGGTGTTGTCGAATGTGGCTGCTGGTGATCTACTTAAAGAAATTGTAAATTATATCTTGTTGTTTAATTTAGAATTTTCATTAATAATTACCATTGCTTTTGTTGATCATGTTGTGGCTGCTGTTGATTTCGGTTTTAATTGTCACAATCGAAGAACTAAGAGATAAGGAAGTGGTGTTTACCTCACATACCGTGTATGTGTACTGAAGTACTTCTGGGATTGCGAGTGAGCGAGATAGCAAGTGTTTTTTGACAGGCTACATATCACAAAAATAAAAAAGCCTAAGCAAGTGGAAGTGTCGGTGAAAAATATTAAACAAACAAATGAAAAAGTGATTATAATTGCTAAAAACTTGAATATTGTAAAACTTTATAAGCTATAAATCGAATTAATTTATAAAGAAATGATTTGTGAAGTGAAAAACTGTGATAGCAGCCAGCGCTCTGACAATGCGCTTATTTGATTTCACAGGTAAGTATAATAAAATTGGTGAGGTTTTAAAATAAGAAATATTAAAAAATTATATGTATCAAACTCGTCGATGTGGCGCCATTGAAAGCTTCCACATTGTGTTATATAGCCTGTCAAACAACACTTCAGGGGCGCATTTAATTTCTGAGGTGCCATGCCTTTCAGGGCGCTTATTTTTAACCATAAAAAACTAATGAAAAAAAAATATAAAACTAATGTGTCCTTTTTGAATTTCATGCATGTTTTTGTCTTAAAATGAATTTTTATTAAATCATTGAAAGTAGTGTTGAATTATTTTTTTTTTTTTTTTATTCTGGGTTCAGGTCTTTTAGTTCATTTTACTAATATTTGTCTTTTTTAAGGGTGAAATAGGCCTACAGGGAAACCGAACACACAAAAAAAAATCGGTAACGCACCATATTGTATACCTCATGGGTGGTGTGGAAATACAATAAAAATTAAATAAGAACAAAAAAAATATAAACAAAAAAGTTTTCTTCTTTCTTTATGGCCGTATGATACTTCATTAAATTGCTCATTTTTTGTTATTAAAAATTAAAAAGAGCAGTTCAAATAGTACAAATGCATAGATTCAATTAATTTGAGTGAGTTCACATATAGCACGAATTTGAGAAACAAATGTGCAACGAACTGCATTTTTAATGCATTGTTTTTGACGCTTCTCAATTCGTTACTCGTTAAGTTTCGGTCAAATATTTGTTGTCAATTTCGTGTTTCAATTCAACTACACCCAAAAAAAACTTGTTGGTATTATCAACAATATCAGTATTGCTGAATTTATATCAGAAAATGTTATAATAATATAAAACCATATAATAGTTTGAAAATACTCAAATCTTTGGTATTTACTCAAACAGTCAAAAATGGTTCTTGCCACTGAATATGTTTCTATCCTATTCTCGCACAATAGACAAGAATATTGTTGTTTGCCCACCCGCCACTTGTTTTCAGATTTTAAAATTGGACAAAAAATGAATTGTCATACAGGGTTTACTACAGAACCGAATACGGCCCTGTTTGCATGTGTCTGTATGTGTGTATACTGACACCAACAAGAAAATTTCTTCGCTTTTGTTTAACTACACCGCTTCCTCATATTTTATTTCTATGGTCACAATAAAATTATGTGTACTAAATAAGATTTCAACAACTACTGCTGAATATTTTTTTTTTGTCAAAAACATATGATTTTTTGCGCCGCGTTCAAAATAATCAAGCCGCACACGATATGACAACATTTTGATACTTCCCTCATGTTGCACGGCTGCAGCCGTCGTGAATCTTAAAGAAAATACAAGTATAAGGCCGTGTGCTATTCGGAAACTTTTCACTCGTGGTAGGAGAGAATTTACTGAGTTGAATACAATTTGTGTCTGTTGAAATAAAATTGTAATTTTTGCTGTGCCAAAAGCACGATGAAATGTTGACAACTAGAAATGTTGACGTTTTAGATTTTGGTAGTGCATTAGCACAAGAATTTAATTTAATTTGCGAAATTGTTGATATATATTGAAAATTAGGGATTCTGGTTGCTATGGCCCATATTACACGGTGCTCGTTTGCTCGGCGTGCACATAATTTTGTTGTTGTTTCCAATGTAAAACTGTCAAAAATCAGTGAGAGTGTGAGAGGATGAACACTTTGTAGACCGAGCAAAATATGTTCATTTTTGCTGGGTGTACATGGCAGCGAGCACCATGCAACAGTGTTGCTGGGTGGTGAAATTAAAGAGTTGGGCGTTTTAGTAGCTAAAAAGTACATTTTGTTAAGAAAAGTGCTACTATTGTACTATAATAGTATGAAGAAAATAGTTGTAGGAAACCCTTGTTGGAATAAAGTGCAGGAGAAAAAGCAAGGAACTGAATGAAATGTCAAAACTAGCTCGGCGAGCATATTTCTGTCATGTAACCTACCAACGTGCAAATTGAGAAAAGAGAATAAAAGTGTTCATTGCACGCCGAGCAAACGAGCACCGTGTAATATGGGCCTATGCTGTCGAAAACACAAAATTTTGAACTTCTTTACGACTCACAAACTCACAAGTGTTTTTTTTTTATTTTTGCTTGTGTCAAGAATTCTCTTTCTGAGGCCGTGTGCTATTCGGAAACTTTTCACTCGTGGTAGGAGAGAATTTACTGAGTTGAATACAATTTCTGTCTGTTGAAATAAAATTGTCATTTTTGCTGTGCCAAAAGGACAATGAAATTTTGACAGCTAGAATTTTTGACGTCTTAGATTTCGGTATTGTCTTAGCACATGAATTTAATTTAATTTGCAAAATTGCTAATTTATACTGAAAATGAATAGAATTTTACGCAAATATTTTCCACTTCTGGTTGCTATGCTGTCGGAAGCACAACATTTTGAACTTCTTTACGACTTGATGCTTTTTTTTAATGAAAGGCGAAGAGTAAGTACTGCTGTTGCCTTTCTGTTCTGGACAACTACCTAAAACATTAATCCTTTAAGGATATTACTTATATTCGGCCGAGAGGTTATTCCGAAACCTTAAATGCCATTTTGAATGGAGGCAATGAACAAACCAAAATGCATTTAAGAGTGTCGGCTAGCTCTTTTCGCAAAATTGTGGAGTTTATTCCAGCGAAGCATCATGGATGGTCAAAAGAGTATGAAGTGGTTTGCTTCCTTTATTGGATGGCGTGTGTACATAAACTACTCGATGAATTTATAAAGCTACGGCACGTCATAAACCATGGAAATGCTGCAGATTACCAAAGGATTGGTGAAAAATTTTGTAGGAAAAGTAAGACGAGTGTTTTCAAAAATTTTATTGGTGCAATTGATGGCACCCATATTCGCATTCAATGTCCTGTAAACAAA
The DNA here is from genome assembly GCA_943735915.1 of Pherbina coryleti. Lineage (NCBI taxonomy): Eukaryota > Metazoa > Arthropoda > Insecta > Diptera > Sciomyzidae > Pherbina > Pherbina coryleti. The sequence continues at coordinate 120,210,152 of OX030949.1, forward strand.
CACGATGAGTATATCAATCATAAGAAGTTCTACTCAATACAAGCGCAAGCCGTGGTTGACAGTGATTATAAATTTACGAGTGTGTTTATTGGGTATCCTGGATCAGTGCACGACACGCGTGTTTTTTTAAACAGTCCGATATACAATGCTGGATCCTATCCGCCAAGTGGTTTCTTCATGTTTGGTGACAGTGGTTATCCCTGCCAGGTTCAACCAGTGGCTGTTATAACGCCATTCAAAGAACCATGCAGCAGCAATCAAAAGCGATTCAATTCTGCTCATAGCAAGGCCAGAATAACCGTTGAATGCGCGTTTGGCATGTTGAAGCAAAGATGGAGGAACGTCTTTAATAAAGACTTGGAACTTAGCACCAAAAATTGCATTAAAACCGCTTTTTCTGCATTTGTGTTGCACAATATTTGCATTTTGCAAGAAGATTTCCAACCCCTAAGCGATGCTGTTTCATTGGAAGATGAAAACTCCTATCAGAGGGAAGTTGTAGTTACTGACTCTGCAGAAGGGTTAATAGTGAGAAATCAATTGTTTAATGAATTTTTAGAAACATCAGTTATTTAATAACTATTTGTTCACAAAATGTCCAATAAAGTTAACTCCACTTTGTAAAAATTTTTATTTTATTTTCTTAAAATGGAAATTGAGTCAGATATGAGGCAAATCAACCCAGCAGGTATTTGGAGTCAATTGAAAAAGTGAACTAGTTCATTTCTAGCGCAGTTCGCAGTAGCTCTGAAAAAGTACAAAAGGCGTTCAGTGTAGAACAGTTGTCTTTGCTTTTGTTTTCAAAAGTATTGCTGACAAAAATAAACGCGTTCTGGCTACTTTTTAAAATTTGCTGCGCACAAGAAAAAATAATAAAAAAAAATGTTTATAGACAAAATGATTTCTGGATTGTGGATGGAAAAGATGGTACAAATGAGATCTTTAGGACCTTTCCATTGCACTAAATTCTTACACTTTTGATATGTTCACTTTAAAACTAGCTAAAAAAAACCACTTTCAGGCTACTGCGAAAGCAACCAGTTTAAAAATGTCCCTAATGCAACTAGTTCAAATATAGGGAAAAAGGAGTGTTTCTGGGGACAATTGTCTTTTTCTATGACATCAACCCGCAAAAAGCGTCAGTTCGTTCAATGTTAAAGGGTATTGTAGTGGAACTAGTACTGGTACTTTTTGGAACTAGTTCAGAACTATTTCAAATTTGGTCCACTTTTCTGCTGGGAAATGAAAACGAAGGAAAGTCTTTGAAAGTCTTTTTACAAAAATAAGCGATATTATTTTAATTAAAGTTTTGTTTATAACAATACAATCTTTTCTGTAAAAAAAAAAACGAACACAAAATACTCTATTTACGGGGTGTTATATACCCAGAATTTTTTTCATAATTTTTTTGTATTTCCCTAAAGCTTCAAGTCTCAAAAATATGTGGTTAAAATTTCAAGTTGATATCTCAAAAAATAACAAACTTATAACCTAGTAAATGAAGCAATGATGAAATTTGAGAATCGCCGAGAAAAGACATTTAATAATAAAACTCATTTTCTGTTTGTTTGTTATTCAAATCTAAATGGATCAATGAATTTCACTGAAATTTGATACATATATTACTTACATCCCATATAAGATTGTGGTATACTTTATTTTGACCACGCCCCTTTCTCCTATATTTGTCTTACGGAAATTTAAATACTAACGTACTTGTTTTAATCGAAATTTTTTGTCTATAGAATTTAATTAAATTAAATCCATTCTTAATATGTTTTCTTTATTAATAAAACCAAAAATTACAAAAATGAAATCAAAATCCATTACTCGAATCATATTAAATATTTAAAGAATTTAATTTTTAACTCCAATAAAAAAAATAAAATAAAAAGCAAATACTTTTTCGTTTTATCTATTGATACCATCTTAATATCTGTGGCCACAAGCAATAATCGCTAAAGTCAACTTAAGTCATTAAAAACTTTGAGGTAAGATTTCTCAAAACATTGAAATCCGAATTAATCTATTATTATTTATTAACACATTGAATATGAACACAATGAATATAAGTACATTTATATATTTTTTTCCATTAAACGGACATACTAAGTGGGTTTTGAAAGCTCATACAGTAAATTATTAAAAAAACAATTTAATTCAATTTAAAATTTAACTCAATATAAAGTTTAATTTTTAATAAAAAATATAATTTTATGCTCATTGTTCTTGAGTTTGATTTAAGTTTTTTTGATGGGGTTTACTATCTTGCTTTTGAGATCTGAAAGTAAATAAAATTTATAATAAGTATGTCAAAATATGTTCATATATTGCAAGGCATAACCTGCTTTCCTTAATCAGAATCCGACTCCGACGAAGCCACAAATAGTCCGGAAGCGTCTATGTGTGGGTAGTCACTTTGAACCATTTGTCCAAAAACTGACATTAAAGATGACATCTGCTTTTTAATTCTTCTCTCTCTTTTTGCCATCATACGCTCCATTCTTTCTAGTCGACTTCCACGACGCCTTGCATGCTGTGAAGTCGTTGATTCCGTTGGAGATGGAGTCGAAGATGGGGTAGACACAGACGAACGATATTGAAGAAATTGGTTTGAGAATGACGGTAAATCTGGCGAAGGCAATGGTGATGGTACACTGATTGGCATAGATGATTGCACTGTGTTTGGCGGTGCTGATGTAGCAGACAATGGCAGTGATGATAATCCGGTTGATTGGGCGGAAGTAGAAGCGCATTCCTCTCTGCGCATACTTAATGCACCATGTGTTTCGTCCAGCAAGAAAGGCGGATGGAAATTATCTTTTAATGCTGCATATGATTGAATCAGCTGGAAAAATGGCCAATCTTTTGCCTCATCTGCAGTTGCTTCATCACCAACACCTTCACCTGACCTATACTTCGTCAGTTCTTTATATTTTTTTAAAAGTGAATTCCACTGGTATTTACAATTCACTGAGTCCTTGGATGGATCCCTCAATACTTCCCTCAAGGACTCAGCTACAATTCTTTTCAAGGGAGAATTTTAAAAACATGAAATATATATATAAAATAAATCTTACTTCCAACCCTCGTTGCTGTTAGCATTTTTGCCACTAAAATGTTTCTCCAATGAAATTCGCTTTTCGATAAACATGTAGCGCTCCGAATTGCTCCCTGTAAATATATTAAAATGTTAACACAAAAATTAATACAAACATTAAAGAAAAGCCAAAATCATAATACTCACATGTGACGTAGATCTTCTTTTGCCTTTTTGATGGGTTTTCCATTATTGCTTGAAACAGGTTCTTATTATTTTATTTATAAAAAAATTAAATAAGCTTAACTTTATTGGTTTATAATTCCAATTGGCGTATTTTAAGCGCGAACTCACAAGTGTTTTTTTTATAATTGCTTGTGTCAAAAATTCTCTTGCGACGATTGTCAAAATTTATACTAGCCCCTGGGGCTACATGAATTTTTGACGATCATATTCACCTCACAAGTGCCAAATATTCTTCTTCAGACTGTCAAAATTTCATCATGCGAGTGAAAAGTTTCCGAATAGCACACGGCCTGATTGTCAAAAATTATACTAGCCCCTGGGGCTACATGAATTTTTGACAGTCATATTCACCTCACAAGTGCCAAATATTCTCTTTCACACTGTCAAAATTTCATCATCCGAGTGAAAAGTTTCCGAATAGCACACAGTCAAAAGCAAACAAAGACGACAACAACTGAACAGGGATGATAAACAGATAAAGTAAAAGATTTATTATTGGGGCTGCACAAACCATTCGTGATGTGCATATCCAACAGATATAGGTTTATAAGCACACAAATAAAAACACTGCAGTATACCGAACTAGTACAATTTTACGAAATCGCAATGGAAAAACCCCCATAGTAACCACCACTAGTTGCGCGCTACTTCCTTTTGTAATCGTCTGAAAAAAGAAGAAGACTACTCTGCACAGCTGTTGTTGACGAGTTGAGACGCTAGAAGTTCGGTTGTTACGGAACAGAACGTCTCGTCAAACCGTTTCGTTCAGTTTCGTTGAGTTTACGTTTGCTTATTTTGGGCAACAACTTGCTGAATTGCATTTAAGCGAACATTTTTGTCTTTAATCATTACGTAGCGACTCGTCTATTTTGGTTAGGGTTAGAGATGCCATTGGATGTAGTGACAACTGCTTCCCTCTGCATTACCAGAAACTAGCTTCTTTGTTGACTCCCAGTACCTAGCTAGATCGTTGGGTAGCTAGCATTACAGAAGTAGGTAGCTACTGATAACCACCGAAGTAGTTAGCTGCTGGTGACCACCGAAGTAGCTAGCTACTGGTAATGTATAGGGAGACAGATGTCACAACATCCAATGACATCTCTGTTTAAAAATCGCTAGTAGAAAGCGTACAAAAGGTATTAGCGCTCAACCAGTTGCGGTTACCATAGGGGTAGTGATTTCCTAGTTTTATATTAGTTCGGCGTACTGTAGGGATCCTACAATATCTATTAAAAGGATTGTGTCTTGGTTACCCAAACAACAAGAGTAGCAAAGAACAAAAAAGTGTTTCTACTTACTACACTATCGTAGGTATGTGTTTTATTTTTGTTGATGTAATACGTTTGTTGGTACATGTTTGTTTTTGCATAGTGCAAAGAAAAAATTAAGAATTGACTAAAAATGTTTTATCAAGTGTGTTGACAACTGCGTTTTCTAAGTGACAGAAAAAATAACAATGAAATGTAATAAAATTTACTGGTTTGAAGATTAACGTGTCTTTTTGATTTACTTGGGTTATTTTCAAGTTTTAAATTTAAAAATTATTTTAATAAAAAAAGAAAACAACCCTCTGAGAGTGCAGAATATTTTACATTTTGACCTGAACTCAAAAAATGTTGACCTGTTCTTATAGCATGTTCACATTGAGCTAAAATTAAGTAATTTCGTGAGATAATTTCGAAATTGTGGAAAAGTGTTCACACTGTGTTTTGATAATTTTGTTTGACGTTTAAATTTTTTTTCTGTCAATTAATTATTATCATGTATAATTTTTGAACACAATACAGCAGCATGAATCCAGAGGAAATTTCAAGAGTTGTCCTATTTTATTTTAATGAGCTTGAAGATACAGAAAAATGTGTAGATTCTGTAATAAATGATATAAATCATATGAAAAAAAAAACGCCAAGATTTAATATTGAAAATCAACAACCTGTTTTGTTTATTTATATTCAATTTAAAAACAACAATCTTTTTGATAAAAAGATTCTTATTGTGTCAAAAAAGGTTGTGTTCAATGCACACAATTTTCAGATTTCAGGGTTGCAAGTAAATATTGGCCTAATTTCGTGAGTAATTTCAACGAAATTAGCTTGTTTGAGGTAATTTCGAAATTAACCAATTGTATGGGAAATTACCATTAAAATTATATCATTTCAGACGAAATTACACAAAAGCTCGAAATTACTTAATTTTAGCTCAATGTGAACATGCTATTAGTCGAGAAAAGATCAGGTAAAATGCAACATGTTTTCAATGATGTGTTGGCTGTACTGTTGCTTACATGTGAGAAAAATTTTTATTGGCCCTATTATGGTTCACAACACAACAGTAATTTCAGTCTTCAATGTGTAATTTTCTATTACGGTACACAACAATACAATTGAATACATTCCACTGTTGTCTATCAGCAATGCTGTGTCTTCAATACACTTATTATGGAACACAGCTTTGTGCTCAATTGTATTCTTATCTGTCAAATTTTGAAGACAGCTTATTTGGTGTTGTGTTGTAGCAGCGTTAAGCAGAAAAATGGCTTTAACAAGGTAATATTAATGTGAAATTGAATTAAAAATGTGTCTTTTTGTTAAATTTATGTATTTAACTATTTGCAGGAAATTAACAGTATCCAACAAAATCGCAACTTGAGTTGCTTATAAAAAAAAATGGAGCAGAATCCAGCGACTGCTCGAGGACAGCGACTTTTTGGACAAAGCAAGCAGGTACAGAATAACTTTTGGAACTCAAATGGGTTGGAGCGGTCTCGGAGTTGTCTTCTGCTTCTTGCTGGCGGCACATCATCTTCGTCGTCACTTGACCACAACGCAATTGAAATTACCATCACTTTTAATTATAAATTCTGCATAATAAATAAATTTGGCAGCAAATAATCTGATTTGTTTTGTTTTGCTTGTCAGCTAATAGCTACCAGTTGCACTGTTGCCACTATTTTGAAATATTTAATTTGTGGTACTTTTTAATTGCTGTGGGAAAAAAGCCATTCCTTTGCTACAATTCGGCTTTTTAGTATTTCACTCCCTATTTATTTTTTTTAGTCAAAAAAAAATATATTTATGATTTATTTAATCATTAATTATGCCCTTTTTAAAATGTAAACGGCGTATTTTGGTATTTTTGCCGTAGTTTTAATATTAGTGGGATTTTCGTGGTATTAAATTACTGTGGGAAAAATTGTGTTTTAATGAGAATTTGTAGTGGCAACTTGACGAGCTGTCATAAGTAACAAATTCCACATACTTTCCACAATCAAGTGAAACAACAATGTATTGTTGTGAACCATCATAGCGCATTTCTGCTGTGTCTACTCGATTGTTGTGTCTACTTGATAGAAGACACATTAGTATATTGCTGTGAACCGTAATAGGGCTATATATCTTTTTTGTTTGTCAACCGTGAAAAAGCTCAAACTTTAATGAAATGTCAATGATAACGTTAAATATTTTTTTACTTGACACTTTTTTTGTTCATTCAGTTGTTAGCGTTTGAGGGCAAATTTAAAACCGTCGATCTTGAGAGTGCAAAAATTCTCCATTTTTTCCACTTTCGAAGTCGACATTTTCGAGAAAAGAAAACGATTTAATTTACAGGTCAGAATTTTTTTCGAGAAGAGAACACATAAAGGACAGAATTCTCAGAGGGCAGAAAATATGCAGAATTTTCTTGAGAAAAGAAAACGATATAAGGCCGTGTGCTATTCGGAAACTTTTAACTCGTGGTAGGAGAGAATTTACTGAGTTGAATACAATTTCTGTCTGTTGAAATAAAATTGTAATTTTTGCTGTGCCAAAAGGATGATGAAATTTTGACAACTAGAAATGTTGACGTTTTAGATTTTGGTAGTGCATTAGCACAAGAATTTAATTTAATTTGCGAAATTGTTGATATATATTGAAAATTAGGGATTATGGTTGCTATGCTGTCGGAAACACAAAATTTTTAACTGCTTTACGACTCACAAACTCACAAGTGTTTTTTTTCATTTTTGCTTGTGTCAAAAATTCTCTTTCCGATTGTCAAAAATTATACTAGCCCCTGGGGCTACATGAATTTTTGACAGTCATATTCACCTCACAAGTGCCAAATATTCTCTTTCAGACTGTCAAAATTTCATCATCCGAGTGAAAAGTTTCCGAATAGCACACGGCCTAAGATGAAAATCAGAGTTTGCTCAGTATTCACGCAATATGCTTAATGTCTGCAATTAATATTGATCCGAGTTTAAAAAGAAATACAGCACATGTAAAATCTAAGAAAATCAAATAGTCAGTGCGATTTTTATTATTTTCTGTCCCTATAGAAAGTACTAACTTGTGGCTAATGATATCTCTCTTGATTTCACAAGAATCAACACTTTTCCTGATAAGCCCTGTGCTGTTGAAATATTATTGGTGTTTAGTCAGCCAATCAGAAAATTCCATGTATAAGCTCATGTTTCTGTATGTTTTTCTCTTTCTGGCATAAATTTTTTGCGTATAGTTTGTCGAAACGCTATTAATCTAAATGAAATAGAACAATTTGTGTAGTTTATCTTCATACATTACTTCTAAAAGATTTTGTCATTTAGTTGTGATATCTTAGCTTGGCAAGAGTTGTATTGAAAAATTAATAATAAATTTATAACTAAAATTGTGCTAATATGAAAAAAATAGCATATATAGCGTTTGCAATTCTAGCACTGATATCGCCAATTAGTGCTGAAGTCTTCTTTGAGGAAAATTTCAATGATGGTTTGTTTAAAATTGAGGTTGTTTGTTCACGAATAACATTCTAAATTTTGATAGACTCGTGGAAGGATAGTTGGATTTATAGCAAACATCCAGGAAAGGAATTTGGTGATTTCGTACGAAGCTCTGGAAGTTTCTACAATGATGAATCCGATAAAGGTATGTGAAATAAAATTTGGTCAAATTTATCTTGACATGATAATTGCAAATCAATTTTCCACATTCGGCTTTCAATTGAATACTCTTAAGATATTTCTACTAAATAAATCTATACTTTGATACGTCCAACGTATAAGTTTGTAACTCGAAAAGCGTAATTTTTCAGTATGACCATTTTAGTGTTTTCGTTATTAAAAGAAAACCAAAAACAAAAATCGACTACAGGTTTCTGTTTATTGTAGATGAAATGAATGTCTATCGACTATTAAATCACTGTAGTTCTTACAAACATATTTCATGAGATATTTAGAATTTAAACTTGTAATTTGGGCAAAATAAATATATGCAAGTTGTTCCTTAAGTTACCAATTTGTCTTCAGCAACATTATTTTATTTTTCTGTAGTTGTATGTTAAGGTACATACATTTTGTGGTACAAATATTTGAGCATTAGGTTGGTATTTATGACTTACAACCATAGTTTTTTTCAGAAAAAGCTAATAACTATACATGAAGTTGCCAACAGAAAAAAAACAACAGTTTTTCCAATATATTTTTTACTTAAAGCTGGATTCACTGATCACCTTCAACATGTTTTTTGCGCAAGCTCTATTGCTCTCAACAAGAGAATGTGGCAATTTTGATTCACTGACATGTAAAACATTCTGCAAGTTTGTGGTTTTTTCATTGTCATTCAGCATTGCCAGATGCAATGTTCCTTTATTATAAAGACATGAAAAATAAAATATGCCTATTTCAACTTGACAAACTTCATTCTGGCAGTTCCGCTCAAAAACATTCAGCAAGAAAATTAAAATAAAGTTAATCAAGTTCAAGAGATGCAGCAAGTTTTTGTTACTCTCTCATTGAGTGTGGAAAAAATAGAGCGCATAAACTCCATATAAAAAAAACTTGAAAACGTGCTGAAGGTGATCACTGAATCCAGCTTAAGCTGCTAAGTTCTTGCCTGGAGTCTTCAGCTAAATATACCAAAGTAGTAACTTTAAAAAAGCTGCCAATGTCTCAAATTTTAAGCTATAGGTTAAAAAAATTGTCACCAGATGGAGTCCAATGCGCATATTTAGATAAACACTGTCCCTTTAAAAGTTGGTAGTTTGAGTTATCAAATTATACGTTTGGAGTATCGATTTCAATTGTACCGCTCTTCCCCAAGAAGGAATAAGATTTAACCGACATATCGTCATATGAAATCAAAAAAGGCGTAAGTTACCAAAAATTCAAAATTGACTTTTTGATTGATTATGAAGCACCGTATCAAAATACATGTTCATGCAAAATTTTACACTCCTACTGCTAAAAACGGCGTTTTTATATACAAAATTCAATAAGCTTTTCAGTGCAAGCGCAAAGCAAAGCCCAAGTATTTTTTGCTTCTCCTGCAAAATTTTTCAAATGTAACTTACGGCTTTTTTGATTTTATATGACAATATACTTACAACATCCCACTAGTTGAAACGGGATTGCAAAATAATAGTATAAAAGTTTCATGTGAAGTGAAATTGCCAATTGTCTGGATTCGTTATAAAAAGTAGAATTTATAGTTTTCCCAATAATCCGGCAATCGTTTTAATCAATAATTTAAGTTAAATTTGAAAGGACTTTCATTCGAACTATGTGAGGACTCGTCACAAAAAAAAAAAAATATTTATGTATTAATATAAATATAATTTATATATAAAATATATACCGTAGCGGTCAGATAAATGTTACAGTACAATTTTTTCATGTTTTTTTTTATTTTTCCAAGGAGTTGCCAAACTTTTTTGAGTTGGTTTAGATGCAAGTCTTTTATTTATGTCGCAATGCTCAGAGGAAGAGATATTTTGAATAACAAAAACCTCTTGTTTACTTCTAAAATCGAAATTATTGAAAAAATTGTATTTTCATAAAATGGTTGCTTTATTAAAAAAAGAAAAAGAATAATGAATAACAATATCGTACATAAAACTTCATATGAAATTAATACGGATATGAGTTTTTGTAGGTATTGAGTAAATTTTTATATTTAGTAAATCCTCCCTTGGCTTTGATAACTGCTTCAATTCTTTTAGGCATTTAGGCAGATTTTGACAGTATTCAATGGAAATGTAATTTTTCCAAGATTCTATAATGGCAGATTTGAATCCTTCTTTGCTTTTAGCTTTTTTTTTAGACACATGTTTCTTTAAAACGGCCCAACAGTTCTCAATTGGGTCCAAATCGGGACTATTTCCAGGCCACTTTAAGGTTTTAATTGGACTTTGTGCTAAATATCGCATTACCTACGGGGAAAAAGAAAACAAAATAATTAAATTTTTGTCAAAATTTTAAGAAAACATGTTAATTGTTAAATAATAATTACAGTTTTACTTTTTTTGCTCTATGGCACGGAGCTGAGTCATCTTGAAAAATTGGGTCAGTTGCCAACGGAAACAGATTTTCAATTGATGGTTCAAGATAGTTTTTATGACGTTAATATAGGCATCTGCATTCATTGAACCTTCCAAAAAGCCTAGTTCACTGCAACCATTAACATATTTCTGGAAACAACAGTGTTGGAATTGTATTCCTCGTTGATCCTTCGACGAACGTACGAAACACCATCCGATCGATTCAAATGTATATTTGATTCATCTGTAAAGATTACTCTTTTCCAATGATTTTCTGACCAATCTCGATATTCTTGGGCAAATTTTAAGCGAGCAGCACGCATTTTTGCCGTTAAAGTAGGCTTTTTCCTTGGCCGCCTTCCATGAATTCCCATTGACTGGAGTCGCCTGCGAACTGTTCTTGCGCTGATTTCAATGCCATATTGATCTCTTAAAATGTTACTAATTTGTCCTGAAGTTAAAAACCGATCAGACAAACACATTTTCTTCATAGCGCGATCTTCCCGATTGTTTGTCTTTTTATTTTTCCTTCCTGTTCCTGATGCTCTTTTAATTGATCCTGTTTCCCTAAATTTCTTTAGAAATTTAGAAACAGCAGCGTGGCTACATCCTATATTTCTGGAAATAGCACTTATGGAGATATTTTCATTTTTTAATTTAACAATCGCAAATTTTTCCTCATTCGTAAGCTAACGGATCTTGCTACTATAAAATCACAATAACTACTAACACGCAAGTTAACATCAATTATTTGATATTGCAAGGAAAATTAAACTACCGTTATTTGAGAGATCTTCAAAACCATATGTTTGTGTTATATGCTACACCCTTTTTAGACTACAACACAAAATTCTTTTACAGTGAAAAAAGTCAAATCTTCTTGTTTGTAACATTTATCTGGCCGCTACGGTAAATAAATAAATAAATAAAATATTTTTATTGTGTGCTTCAAGTTCCCATTTATTATTCTTATCGCTACTATAAATCATCAAAAATTTCACGGAAAGACTGAGCTTACAAATTTTGAGAATTCGCTAGGCCGATTATTTTAAGAGACCACCTAGGGAACTGTAGAACCTAAGAAAAAGTGCTGATTCTGGCTAGCGCTGGACATGTGCATTGAAGATGTGCTATGGATTCTTCCTTATTGTTCTGCAGAAGTCATTATAGAGGATGTTTCAAGCCTGGTTACCGATTAGACAGTGACCTGTTTTGACATCTATTATGGAACAGGCTTAATCCCTTTAAGAAATATATATATATCTGTGGCAATAAGACAGAGTAGCTTAAGTCCAAAAATATAGTTGTGAGCTATTTACATTTTTAAAAATCCTTTTTCTCATTTTTATATGTAAAATTTGTGTATGGTCATTAGAAAAATCGGCATAACTTTCTTTTTAAGAGTCGGATTTAAACAAGGGTAGGACACAATTGTGCACCTTGAAATGGTTAATAATAATATGTAGAATTTCAGTTTTTCGCTTATGTCGACTTAAGCTACTCTGTCATATTGCCACAGATATATATATTTTTTTTTTAACTTTTTAAGTTTTATGTAAGCCAAAACTTAAGCCTGATCGTAGCAACGTATGACATGTTTACCACCTATCGTTGGTTCTTTTAAGGAATTAGATATTTGAGAGTAGTTTGCATGAGTAGACAGATATACAGGCGTGTGATAGAAATCGTTTTCGTACGAAATAGCTAGCGAAACCGAAAATAGATTTAAAGTACACTAATTTTTCACTTAGATCATTTGTGATCTTAATTTTATTCGAATTTAATTTAATGAATTTTAACGAATTTCAATTAATTATGATATATATTTCGTTTGCGTTTTGATTTCGTACGATTTCCATCACATGCCTGATAAACATCATCTCTTTATCTGGTCGGCAATTGTTTGGTAATATCGGTGCAAGCAATATCGGTCGGCAATTGTTTGGTAATATCGGTGCAAGCAAACCAACAGGAAGATTTTAAGCTGGTCTGCCATCTTATTAAGGACTAGCCTTTTCCCGGCGCACGTTGCTGCACCCTGCAACTATATGGAAACATAATAGGTATTCAAAATAGTATATAATAGTATTCAAAACTTTTCTTAGACTCATAGTTTGACACCACTGTCATTTTCCACTGCCCGTTACAGTTTCCCAGTGGCAGAAGTTCACCAAATAGTAACTCCATTTTGAGTTTGTATGTAAGTATTGCTTTCAAAGATATTCAATAATACAAATTTTAATTGTATGGGCGGAGCCACACCCCCTTATATAATGCTCATCCCAGTTTTCTAGTAAATGGACATTACCCAGTTTTAGTACAGTTGTCGACAGTGAGCATACAAACTAATGGCATCATTTTATAAATCACCGTGATGAAACGCAACGCTAACGCGGCGCATCACTTGGATTAAAAATTTGCATTTTATTAATCACTACGTTATTGCGTTAGCTATGTTACGTTACCACGGTGAGCTGTCAGTCAAGTATAAAAATAGTAGTATAAAAATATAAAAACACAATATTGGAAAAAAAAATTTTGTTCGAAAAAATCAAGGGGTAGGCCTTGTTTTTTAATCACAAAAATGGTTTTTAATTTTTGCGTAAAATTGAAATAACTTTTGCTTATAAATGTTATAACTTTTAAATAGAGTTGAAAATTTGCGAATTTGAATTGAAATTATTTTTACAACAAAAACAAATTTAGAGCCTTTTTGTGAGGAAAACTCCAAAATTTCAGACCTTTTTTGAAAAAAATATTTAAAATATATTTACTCAACTAACGGTATTTTTGCAATAAGGTTTTCACAGTACTTTGATGAAGCTTTAAGACAAAAAAGAAATTTAACAAAATGTATAAAAAAGCAGCGGAGATATCTGAATCGAAAGTCACAAAATTAAATTTCTGATTGTTTTTTCTCATTTTTGAGCACGATGTTTCATTAAATATATCGTTGTAGTAAAATTTTTCATAGTTTTCAAGATATGTTCATATTTTTGATGTGAAAATAACGGAAATTATTTTTATTTTACTAAATGTAAGAAATATTTCATATTTTGTAAATATTTGCACATGTCACCTAAGAAAACAACTAAAAATATGCGATTTTGTAAAAAATTTGTACTACAGCACCATCTGGTGTCCAAGTTGGTTCCAAGAAGATAGTGCTAAAAAACTCATCGTACCTGAAAACTTCTATATACCAATTTTTATTCTAATCGCATGAGCGGTTTGGGAGTTTTAGGTGGTTTTGCAAAAAATTTGTACTACAGCGCCCTCTGTTGTTCAAGGTGGATCAAAATTGTGGCACACAAACACGCATCGTACCAAAAAACTTCTATACACAAATTTTCATGCTAATCGGATGAGTAGTTTAGGAGTCTATTGCATAGTTACAAACATAAGCTCCTTTTTTATATATATAGATCTACGGGAACCTAAGGTCTGTTAAAGATGTTTTTTAACTGATTCCAAGGCTTTTATCCCTCAAACAGCTGAATTTACTTTTATCTATTCCGGACTAGTATACTACATTTGTAAACCCATATGTAATCCTCATTCGCGGCCTCCGCAGAACGTTATGCGTAACAAACGTTCTTTCCATCGCAACGCGACAACAGCTGCACGCGTACCGAGGCTTACCGTATTCGCAGTGTTGCCAGATGTTTTACGAGAACATTAAATTTATTGTACAGTTTAAACAATACGAAAAGAAAAAATTAAGTTATTCTTTATAAAACCTGAAATATAAAAAAGCTGTATCTGCACTATAAGTCATTTAAAAAAACTCTAAGCCTATTTAAAAAACTGATTTACAGTAAAGACTGTGAATATGGCAATGCTGGCTTCCATTCCAGGCGAGGTTTCTAAATAGACGAGCAATTGTTCAAAGCCTTCAAAATATGAAATAAAAATTTGATGGACTACTGGTGCTGCCACTTATTATCCACTTAGAGGCAACATATGCTATGGCCGCCAGACTGGTCAACCGATGCCGACTAATATTGGCACTAATGTGCAATAGCTTGTCAAATTGTAGCTCTGGGTGCAACATCACTGGATAATTTTTTTGCCAGATTGGATTTGACTCAACAAGTGCTTTATTCCAAGAGGAAATGCATTTGCAGAAAAGTGGGCGAATCAGTGTTCGACTTTCGTCAAGACGTCACATTGGTCGCTTACTGCCAAAGCAAAAAAAAAAAAATTGGAATATGTTTTGTCCTCAATGCATTCCAACAACGCCAACAATGCAAAAACTGGGAAACAAGAAAAAGTTACGGAATATAACCGTACGAAAGCTGGCGTCGCCAGTATGGACCAAATATTTGACAATTATACTTGCAAGCAGAAAATGCGTCGGTGGCCATTAGCTATGTTTTTCAACGTGGTGGATTTGTCGGCATTGGAATATAGCACGTGCTATATTCTGAAAAGCATGGGACCAGCAATTCGACAAGCGTCGCAGATTACTTATTGCATTGACGAACGATATGGCCACTCCGAAAATTAGGCTCGATAAGACAGGTCAATCGTTGGCCTCATATTCGCAATGTGATGCTGGACACCAGGAGTCTTCCATCCGATTAACCACGGCCACAATTGCAAGCAAATGCAGGAACAGCAGGTATCGAAGTAAAGTGCGTGTTTTTGTCAATGGAGAAAAGACGACGCGTCATCCAAAAATGCTGCTCTCTTTGCGACAATATGGTGTGCGATACGTACTGTCACGATTGCAAATTACCCGGAATGCAAATTAATTTCTAACCTCAGACCCGTTTACATGTTTTACAACTTAATCCCGTTTATCTGAGTCATATTGACCCGTAGCGTATTTTGTATGGCAATTGTCTATTTTTCAATGAGATAAAATTAAAAAGTGCTGTTATTTCATGAAATATTAATTTTGGTATTTTTTTTTTAAAATATATGTTTGCACAAAACATTTTACATAAGATTTATAACCGATTTATAAATCCGATTCGATTGAGCTGCATTAGATGTGCTAGGCATTGGTAGATCTGCCCTATCATTATCATCGTTATCTTCCAATATATAAGGTTCTTTGTATTTGTGAAGGTAACATGCACGAGCACAATGCAAAGGTCAAAAATTTTTAAGCAATGGTCACACACAGCAGACGTTTTATTATCCTTTGTTTTGCTGCTACCCTTATATGCTTCGCATCTACGTCGTGGTTTCTAATTCAGTAAAAATAGTGAATGGAACAAGAATGAACAACATTCATTTGAAATGGAAAGTATTTCTTTTTTTTACCTAAACTTGTGGCCTTCGAAGTGATTCTGTAAGGCGTTTTAGCTTCATACCAATCAAGCTCAAAGCAATTCTTAGGCCGTGTGCTATCCAGAAACGTTTCATTTGGATGACGAAATGTTGATAGTCTGAATGAGATTATTTGGCAGATGGGAATGAATATGATTGTCAAAAATTCATGTAGCCCCAGGAGCAAGTATAAATTTTGATGATCGGCAAGAGAATTTTTGACGCAGGCAAAAATAGAAAAAAATGTTTGTGCTTCCGACAGCATAGCAACCAGAAGTGGAAAATATTTGCATAAAATACTGTTAATTTTTAGTACATATTAACGATTTTGCAAATTAAATTAAATTCTTGTGCTACTACACTACCGAAATCTAAAACGTCAAAATTTCTAGCTGTCAAAATTTCATCGTCCTTCTTTTCTACTGCATCGTTTTTTCAATTGATTTTTAGCATGATATAACGCAAATTCTAAAAGACAACACAAAAGAGAACACTGTACATTAGGCCGTACCTCAAAAAAAAAGTTCGCCGTATACCAGCCAATATGACGTATTTTTGCAAGACAATTACGAAAAAAATTTTCTTTTTTTTTTACCGAACGTAGGGGTCGCGCATTGACATTTAACTTCATATCTCTGGTGTTTACATTCGGATTTTGGTATATCAATGTTTTTGTCTTAGGGAGAGGTCATTGACCGTAGTAGAGGTCATTGACCTCAGGTGTACCGTTCTAGTACTTACACTCCAGATCTCAGTTTCTACCATCTTAATGTGCCACCCTAATATTAAAAAAATAAAGTTCTTAAAATATCATTAATCTTTTGCTCAAAAAGTATATCGAAAATAAAATAAAATAATAATACATTGTATATTTAATAAATCACAACAAAAATAGTGTTTATACCTCTTTTAGCATTGGTGTTACAGATTTTTTATTCTTTTACGAGCTTTAAAATGCCTCAAAATTAATTTAAGACCTTCCAAGGACCTGTAGGAATATTTTTTTTTTTATTTTGGAGAAAAAATAATTGGTCTCTTTCAGACAAAAACATCGATATGTCATTCAATATGATCAGACTTTTACTTCCGAAGATATGATGAAAATGAAAAAAGGGAGCCCTACGTTCGGCAAAAAATTTTAAAAAATTTTTTAAAAATACTTCTGCTGGAAATATCTATATACTTCCTGAGCAAAAGATTAATGATATTTTAAGAGCTTTATTTTTTTAATATTAGGGTGGCACATTAAGATGGTAGAAACTGAGATCTGGAGGTTAAGTACTAGAACGGTACACCTGAGGTCAATGACCTCTATAGAGGTCATATTGGTCTCATCAAGACAAAAACATTGATATACCAAACTTTAAAATCCGAATGTAAACACCAGAGATATGAAGTTATATGTCAATGCGCGACCCCTACGTTCGGTAAAAAAAAAAAGAAAATTTTTTCGTAATTCTCTTGCAAAAATACGTCATATTCGCTGGTATACGGCGAACTTTTTTTTTTTTGCATAGGAGGTGGTACGGTCTACTGTACATACACAACAGATCCATAAAGAAAGCATGTTTTCATTCGTGTAAGTGTACATAAGTATGAAAAGTACATACGCCAACGACAGAATAATGCTGTCTCTCACTTCCAATGTACTCACAGTTGCAAAAAAATTTGGAAAGGATTGCACAACAGCAAAAAGTAGTGAAAAAGTACTACAAAAACTGATCCTTGATACAAATCGTATGGTAGAAAATGTCGGGTCATTATATAAATGTCGGCCAGATAAACGTATAGTGCACATGTCAGTTTTTTGTCTCTGCTATGCACATATGTCACATATGTACAATTTTTTCATACTGGTTGCAAAGATAAAAGTTCAACAAATAAAATGGTATTTTTTTTGTTTTAATTTTTGATATTTAATATGTTTTTTTTTTGCAAATGAAAAGTGCCTCGGGTCAATATGACCCGATAAACGGGTTTAAGGTTAAAACTTTCCACTAATTTATAATAAATACAACTTCTTTCTTATTGGATATCGAATATCAAATAAATTTGAATTTAAAATTAAATGAGTTTTTGCCAGTTATTTATTTATTTATTTTTATTATAAAGAAATATGCGTTGTTATCATATCTTTCATTTTAGTGAATTCCAGACCGATTTGCTGTTAATTGACGGTTTTACAGATATTTCTGTCGTTTTGACTTTTAGCAAGGTTTAAATTTCATTTCATTTCATTTCATTTTTTTATTTCTTCATCAATCAGAGTACATGCTCTTATAGACTATTGAATTAAAATAACTGTTTACAACTTATTAATATAATTATTTAACAAGACATTTACAAATATATATATACATATATTGTACAAGTTCCCAAAAAAAACAAAAAAAAGTTTCTTTAATTTTTACTTCATTTATAAAAACAATTCAACAATAATAGAGATATGTAAGTGTTATACTTATTGTAATTCAAAAGAAATTTGGGTAAAGCTTTTATTTAGGTGTATGTAAATAGCGTTAATTAATTAAACATCACGTGCCATAATACTTAGTAAGAGATTGTCTTTAAATGATTTACGTGAGACCTCTATAAATAGGTCACACCTATTTAGAACTTCGTTGGTATCATTAATGCAACGAGTTATTGGCTTATTAAGAATATAGTTCGTCCTGTGGACCGCCTCTTTGAAATGGAATAGACTACGAAGGTGACGAGCTGGAGTATAGAAATTTATCATTGATAGGAGTTCTGGACAATTTATATTGTGGTGGATAAGATCCCAGATAAACATGACTGAGAAAATGTTCCGTCTTATTTCTAGGGGATGAAGGTTAATCAAGGCACAGCGAGTGGCATATGAAGGGGTTACGGGCTGATTCCAATTTAGCTTTTTCCACATATACCTTGTAAAGTGTCTTTGTATAGATTCAATTCTTTTAGATGGATGGAGATAAAACGGATTCCATATAATAGAGCAGTATTCTAATTGTGTCCTTACGAGTGAACAGGGATTTAAGCGTATAAGGATCTAAGAACTCCTTAGAATTTCGTTTTAAGAAACCAAGCATTGAATTGCCTTTGCTTACAATAAAATCAATATGTTCTTTGAAATTCAGCCGATGATCAAGGAGAACGCTTAAGTCTTTTATCAGAGTAGTTCTACCAAGAGCAGTTGAGTTTATAGTATAGTTCCAAGTAATAGGAGAGGACAATCTAGTAAATGAAAGAATCTGGCATTTGGAAATGTTAAGTGGAAGATCATTGAGAGAACACCAATTTACAATGGAATCCAGGTCGTGCTGTAGAAGTTTAAAATCATTAACATGGCTAATTGATCGGAACAGCTTGAGGTCATCCGCGAATAGAAGGGACTGGCTGTGTTTTATAACTTTGGGAATATCATTAATAAAGATTAGGAATAGAAGTGGGCCTAGATGGCTACCTTGAGGGGCCCCTGATGTAACGTGAATCACATCAGAAAAACAGTTATTAATTTTAACGAACTGTTTCCGATCCTGGAGATAGGAGTCAATCCAGTTTAGTAAGTTAGAGTGGAAACCTAACGCTGACAGTTTAGCTAGTAGAGTTTTATGGTTAACTTTGTCGAATGCTTTCGCAAAGTCTGTAAAAATAACATCCGTTTGAAGACCTTTGGAAAAGTTATTAATTATATAATTACAAAATAAATTCAAATTGGTGGCCGTTGATCTACCCGAAGTGAAACCGTGTTGATTCAATGATATTATATTTTTTAAACCGAAAGATAGTTTATTGAAAACAATTTTTTCAAAGATTTTAGGGATGGTTAATAATTTACAGATCGGTCTATAATTATTTATTAGGTGCTTTGGACCTGATTTGTGGATAGGTTGTAAATGAGAAATTTTCCATTCCTCAAGAAAGGTTCCAGTGATTAAAGATGTATTAAAAATTTTTGTTAGCGGTAAAGAAACTATTGTAGCGCAAGATTTAAGAAGAATTGGTGCTATACCCTCTAGATCTTCAGAATAAATTGGTTTAAGATTTTCCAAGGCTGATTCAACTTAAAATTCAGATATAAATAGGTCGCTGCAATCAAGGTACGGTGCCGTATTTTCGAAAGAAGTGGTTGGAGACACTGAAGTTGAGTATACTGATTTGAAATAATTAGCAAAAAAATTGCAAATAGTAACCGTATCTGCAGAAGATGAACCCAAATATTCCATAGAATTTGGTATACCATTTGATTTTCTTTTTTCATTGATGTATGTCCAGAAAAACTTACTATTTTCTTTTAGCTTGCCCTCAATAGTTGCTAGATGCGATTTAAACAGGAATTTATTAAGAATTTTATAGTCTTTAACGCAGGCCTAATAATGAGATTCCAGTTGTGGGTTTACTTTATTGTTTCTAAACTTTTTGTAGGATTTATTCATTCTATTTTTTAGGGTTATTAATCTTCTATTATACCATACAGGGTTTTTAGATTTTCGAATTTGTTTTTTAGGGACAAATAAATCTGCTGCTTCTTTGAGTATGGCCAGAAATACTGCATACATTTCCGTTAATTCCAGACCTGAAAAAACACTATCCCAAAAGATTGAGTCCAAATAACCGTTTATTTCTACGAAATTTGCACGTTTGTAGTTCAACATAACAGATGCTGAGTTGTTTTGAATTTGTGTAGTGTTGCTTTGATATTCTAGAGCATAAAATTCAAGCATTAGAGGCACATGATGTTGAGTTCTTTTAATAATTTCAAAAGATGGGCTTTCAATAGTAACAATGAAATCGTTATCAGTATAGATTAAATCAAGAATGCGATCGTGTTCATTGAACAATTCCTCCATAATTTTTCAGCAACAACGACTTAAAAAAAAAAAAAAATAAATAACTGGCCATTTCAGCCCTTGAAAGGACTTTGACCTAGCTTCTTATGATCAATTGTGTTGTGCGTGTTATTAAGTTTGTACACAATTGACCGAGAAAGGGACCTACATGTTTAACGCCGACTCCGAACGGCGATGAACGTAATGTTCTTATTCTCAAGGAGCTTTACATGGCATTTGATTACTCTCTGAGGTTTGCCATTGTCTGCAGAGAGGTGGCGGCCGTACAGAAAAATTATTTTAATTCAAATAATTTTCTGTCGCTGCTGGGGTTTGAACCTGGGTCTCCAAAGTTCTTTGACAAAGCGGCCACGCACTTTAACCAACTACGCCACGGTCGCAACAACGACTTATTACATTAAAAAAAAAAAAAAAATCCAAGCAAGTAACCTAACATTTTGTGTTAGTTATAAAGTACCAACTCAAAATGTGACATCACTCTAACCCTAAAGTATGTTATCATAAAAAAAAAACAAAAAAGATACAGTATACCGTGTATACAGTAAAGAAGTGAAACTTCTTCTTTGTATACACTCTTTCTTTTCTAGAATAAGAACGATTTTAGTGCAAAGGCTCGATTATGCAATCGTAAAGCTACGCAACGTAACGTGGCGTAGAGTTCTATCTGGAATAGAACCCATCGCTGCACTAGGGAGAAAACTCAGAGCGTAGCTTTATAGAAAGTTTGAGAGCGAGAGTATGATCGTGAGAAAATCAAGTGTTGCATATTCCGCATATTAAGAGAATAATTTCTTAAAAAGGGATTTTTTTATTTTACATAACTACAATGAGCGATTTTTTTGCCAATGGGAGCTTCATGTGCATTTATAAATTCGTTTTTCAAAAATTTTTTTGGCATATTAATAAGGAGTTTCACAGAACAATGTCACAACAATAAATCTACCTCAACTGTAAACTTGATCTTAACTTTCATTTTTATTTCTGCCTTAAAAACTAAAAATCAAAAATTACCGGTTATTTTGTACTCAAAAACTATGGGACAAATTTTAGTTATTATTTTTGCTTTAAAAAAATTAAGCCTTATAAATACTTTTTTGTTCAAAACTTTAAATGTGAAAAGATAACTAAAACTTTCACACACACATTATACTTACTATTATTAATAGTAAATAGTTCGATATAAAATTATATAACTAAGATATGTATAAAATAGTTATCTATTCAAAGAACTTATTCCAACTCTTCTTGCGCACAGTGTCAAGTTGGCGTCATGGGCGACAGCATATACTTCATGAATTTGGGTTTCTATATAATTTTATATCGCAATTTTATGAATAATAATTTAATATGTGTAATATGAGCAAAATTCATAGAGGTTATATTCATATATTGAATTAAGGATATACATACCAACGTTAGTATTCTAATAAAATATTAGTTAAGATTTTATATAATCTTATATTATATAATAAGGCTATTAGGCTAAGATTTCTCGAAACTCAGTGAACCGATCGTTTTGATTTTTTGAAGCCTTATTTTATTCACAATAATCTCGTACTTGTCATTGTTATTTTTCGTAGCTTCATTGCTTCATTTCGTAGCTTATTGTTTACTTTGTTTGTGGGAGGCAAAATAATGACGAATTTTTGTCGAAAATCGTTACTTTACGTTAGGAAGTCCGGCTATGACAAGTACGAGTTTTAAGTATCTAGTTTAATAATATTATTAATTTTTTTGTTTCAGATGAATTTAGGAGGAGCAATCTTGGTCACCGCATTTCACCTTTTTCACAGAGCGCTCTAAAAAAAGTGCTATATCTACCTTAATATTAATTTTTTTTTAATAAAAAAAACTAAACATACTATTGAATGTGTATATTTTAAGCAGCGAATGAAAAAATGTTTATGAATAACAACTTAAGCAATATTGCGTAGAGGCTGCGTAAAGCCTCAAACAATGCGTAACTAAACAAGCGTCGAACGGTTGTTTAAGGATATCTATTGAATAAGGCTGTATATCGTTGACTCATTGTCAGTAAACGCAACATTAAAAAAAAAGAATTGCACAATTATCGCAACCTGCATTTGCGTAAACTTGCATAAATTTTTATCTTATATTCTTTCAGTTCTTCTTTGCTTGTAAAATACATTTTTAATGAAAAATCTATTAAAACAATATTTAAGGATACAAAGTGCATTAACCCACAATATCTAAGATTCAGAGACATAAAGCTTTATGTTTAGACGTTTAATTGCGTTTCTTCAACGTTAACTATGTCAATTGCCCGAATTTCTATTAGTTGCATTGAGCAAGGTCGTACTGTAGTTACTTTTTTCTCCATACAAACATTTTTGACTCTACACTAATATTTCGGGTGTAGAATTAAATGCTAAGAAATTTTCGTTTCTACAGCATACTACGCTTTATTCAAGAATGATAGAAAAATAGATTACGCATTACGCAGGTCCGTTATGTTGTTTACTTTTCATTTTGACATTTCTAGCTACGAACAAAGTATTTTTTACGATCATGACGTCACGCTAGACCAAGTTTGTTTCTTGAATCTTTTGCCATTGTTTCATATTTGTTCACATTTTTAACAAGACTTAACAGAAAGCCATATCGTAAGCTCATATCGTAAGTCTATCGTAACGTAGATGCGCAGATCGTAGAAAATTATTTTTATTATCTACGCAATCTATTTTTCTATCATTCTTGGGCTTTATTCATAAACATTTTTTCATTCGCTGCTCATGTTTGTAAGGTTTGTGTCTGAACTAAAGAAAATCTCTACAAAAATTAAGAATTCCAATGGATTTGCAATGGCCGCCACATAAAAAAAATGCTGCAAAGGGCGCATATGGAGCATGTCTTTGATATTAAACGAAAAGACAAACAAAAACATGGTTGCGAAAATGTTTATGAATAGCGTTTTCTTGTTTAAAGCCCGTTTAAAGTTACACTGCCTCTGAAATGTGTTTATGAATAAGGCTGTTATATTTTCCCGCTAGGAGCGCTGTTTATTTTCCCGCTGGGCATCTACAGCAAAAGTAGTTTGATTAATTGGTATGGTATTAATTGGTATGTAGATTAATTGTACTTTAGCCCTGCATATAGCAAGTTGGCTTTATAATACTGAGATTGCAGGTTCGATACTCAGCGCTGACAAAGAAATTTTTTTCAGTCTTTTATACAATGTATATCTCTCTCATTCTCTCTACTATAAAACATATCTTTCTTCTCTACCGTGTAACGAAATGAAGTAAACTGACCTTGAAATTTCACTCCTCAATATTCTCGTTCAAATTTCGAAGCGCCGCCTAAGAAGTTTCACTTCAAAAATAATAAACTGGACATTTCACCCCTTGAAAGGACTCTGACTGAACTTCTTAAGATCAAATTGTGTTGTGCGTGTTATTAAATGTTTGAACACAATTGATCAAGAACTGGTAACTAGAACCTACTAGTTTTATACCGACTCCGAAAGGCTAACATAATGTGCATGTTCTCAAGAAGCTTTACATGGCATTATTTACTCTCTGAGGTTTGCCATTGTCCGTACAAAAAAATTATTTTAATTCAAATAATTTTCTGTCGCTGCTGGGGTCTGAATTTTCAATCTACCCTTACAATTAATGGTTGTGATGTCAATTCAAAAGGTTCTCCTGAAAATGCTAAATTTTGAGTTGTTACAGTCTTGCACGAAATGCGCGTTATGTTTACAAATGTAAAACAGTCAACCGTTTAGCAGGTAGTCTTGAAAAACAGGTAATACAGTAGAGATTCACAAAAGTTGTAAGAACTGTAGATTCTCTAAGAATTCTACAGGAAAGAAATCCACAGGAAACTCTTAAAAAGTTAACTTTTGTGTCAACTTTTCTGAGTTGTTGTTTTTTCACCCTTTTCTTTTTTTTTATTTATATATGGAGAATAAGCTGTGCAAATAGACCAATGCAAAAGAAACTCTCCAATTAGTAGCTCTATATTTAAAGAGAAGGCGAAAGACATCTTTACAGAAATATACCCAAATAAAAATTCGAATGATTTTATGAAAAGATACGGTTGATTTTTTAAAATTCAAGCGCCGGTATAGAATACGCTATCTTAAGAAGAGATTCGTTTTAGCAAGACTTCATCATTTTATGTTTTTAGATATACTGTTTTTTTCTTATTTCATGTATATTTATTCATACACTTTTTAAATTACACTATTGTCCGTAAAAAGTTCATAATTCACAAAAGTTTACAGGCCCAAAAACAAACGGGTTAACTTTTACAAAAAAAAAAAAAGTTAAAAAAAAAACATTTTTACACTTCTTTCTTCTTGTATTGATTTTAGAAATTAAATTTGTAGTTCTCTTATCAAGTTCCAAGAAATTTGAACTATGTTATTTCAAGATAATAAAAACGCTTCAATCTAAACTATCAGTTGTTTGAGGGTTAAAGTCGGTATGCAAATATCCTTAAATATTTTGCTTTTTTGTGGTATTTTTGTTTTCTATTTTTTTGTTTTTTTTTTATTTTTTTTTTATTTTTTTTTTTTTTATTTTTTTTATTTTTTGTTTTTTTTTTTGTTTTTATTTTTTGGTTTTTTATTTTTTTTATTTTTTGTTTTTTGTT
The DNA here is from genome assembly GCA_943735915.1 of Pherbina coryleti. Classification (NCBI taxonomy): domain Eukaryota; kingdom Metazoa; phylum Arthropoda; class Insecta; order Diptera; family Sciomyzidae; genus Pherbina; species Pherbina coryleti. Next base: position 120,235,463 of record OX030949.1, read on the forward strand.
TTTTTTATTTTTTGTTTTATTTTTTTTTGCTGTTTTTTATTTTTTTTTTGTTTATTTAATTTTATAATTCTTAAAAAACATATTTTTTAAGAATTATATTTTGAACTCCATGCCAAATAATGCATGAAGCAGAATAAACCGAGCAGACACGGACGCTACTCCGATTCATCAGTAGTCTCTGTGGTTTTAGGAGTCAACTAACTTTAAAAAGCTTATAAGCGCAACATCAATAAAACCAAAGCGGAATTATAGAAGCGCTATTCACTTTATCGAAGCAGTGTTTTTCTACTCTTTTGCTAGTCGCAAAATTTCAAAAAGTTGACTGCATTGCTTCTGCAAAGATTTTGTTGTTGCGCTTTTTGTTTACTTCTTTATCACGTGTCCATCTAGGTTCCAACATTTTGTTGGTATTAAACCATAGAAGGCGTGAAGAAGGTTTTTTGAAAGCAAATGTTTATTATATAATATAGAATATTTGAAAGCAAACATATAATATTTCATCATGTTTTCGTAGGTCGTGCTCGCACCAGTCTACATGAGTTATAAATATAAAGTTGTGGCATTTTAATATGTTTATTTAATTTTATAATTCTTAAAAAACATATTTTTTAAGAATAATATTTTGAGCTTTATGCCAAATAATTCATGAAGTAACAGGTTGCTACAATAACAAAAGTTTGTTCTGCAAAGAAGAAGTTGTGAAGTTACAAACCACAAACTAGATTTTTATGTAAAAATAAAATGCATGATACCGTTTGTGGTATAAGAGAAGACCATTTTCAATTCACTGGTATAAAAAGCCTCTCACTCTTTTCTGTTGTACATGGAATCGATAGATATCGTAATGCCATGAATGAAAGGTGTGGAAATTTTGTTTTCCATTCCGTCACCATAATATCGGTTGTTCAGAAGAATCAACTCGTGAAAAATTACTGTAACGTACCAATTCCTCAGCGTACCCAAAGAACTCAGCGGATGTAACGTTATTCTATTCAATGAGTCGTTTTATAGTTAACTTCGCATCATAGAGTGTGTCAAATATGCAGTTACGAGAAGATAAATTAAATATGTGTATAAAAAATTAAACCTTTTTTGAATGAAAAGTAAATTATACTTCGACGATTTCAATGTTAATCCAATACGGAAAACTTAACCCAAAATTTGTATGCTTTTCATTATGGTATAGTATGTTGTTTATATTTTAGAAATTTTAGTTATTTACTATAAGTTTTGCTTTAAATTTAATTTATTTTATTAGAACTTCTAGAACCTACACACAATAAATATTTGCGAATATTTGAAAACCATTCCACTGTGATCAGCTATAAGTCTTAACTCATGGGTATTCTAAACATTCTAACCCAATAGGAAATGGAACATATTCCCAAAACATGCAATATCGTAATCCATGCATGTTAACTCAAATAATATAAAATTATATCGCAAGCTACCAGTACACAGTAACCAAAAAGAAACACGTTTGAGTCATTTGATGAAATGTTTTATATCTCCATCAACTCCGCTACAAAATTTTTATTTTTTTATTAATAAGGTGCAGTTTTTAGACTTTGAAGCTGCAAATCAAAAATAATTTGGTACTTATTAGAAGTCATTTCCAACACGATTTATCGCTACACTCAATAAGTTTGACGTTTCCGACTTCACAAATGGTATCTACTAAACAAAAACAAGGCGCTGATCTTGTTAACTTGCATATAAGCTGCTAAAGCAGTCATGAGCAGGAAATTAAATTGGTGGGCCAATGTTTTTTTAAAAAAAAACAAACACAAAATTGTCCTCATTATTGCTTTTGCTCATCGTTGCGAAAAAAAACTAAACAAGAAAAAAAGTGTCAAATGCAAAAAAAAAATAACAAAAAAAGAAGAAAAATAACAAAAAAAAAAAAAGAAAAAAAGAAGAAAATTAACAACAAAAAACAAGAAAAAAATTTCAAAGCACTCCGACAAGACTGAATTTCTATTTCTATATGTAACAAAATTGATGTGCAAAACAAAAACAAATCATGTGTGTTTTTGTGTTACACAAGTAACGGGACAATCATCTCAAGCTCAGCCTCATCGAGTGAGATTTTGTTTTTGTTGCCTTTGCAATTGTTGTTGTTAAAGCGAGTTAAAAATTTGGTGAACGTCGATTTTGTTGTTGTTGTTTTTACAAATGTGCAGCTGGGCCAGCTGGGCCAATTGTGCTTCTGGAAGCTCATGTCTGTGCTAAAGGTTGGGCTAGCTGGGCCAGCTGGGCCAATTGTGCTTCTGGAAGCTCATGTCTGTGCTAAAGGCTCAACCAAGTTAAGGCCTAACCAAAAAAGACGATTTGCTCCGTAACGAGTGAAGACAAAAATGTTCCCTTAAATGCATTTCAATGTTGTAACCCAAAATGAACAAACGTTAACTTATCGAAACTAAATGAAACGGTTTGACGAGACATTCTGTTCCGTAACAACCGAACTTTTAGCGTCTCAACTCCTCAACAACAGCTGTGCAGGTGGTCTTCTTTTTTCAGACGATTGAAGGAACTCGTTTCATTTTGGGTTAAATGTCAAAACAGACGTAACGATTGCAAACGTTCGGCAAGTTGCAATCGTCTCGTTTCGTCTATTTTGGTTAGGGCTTTATGCGTAAGCAAACAAAATTAAGAGAGCAAAAGTACGAACTTGTGCGGCACTATATGGAGTCGCCCAAGCTTTGTTTTCGTTCAGTTTCTCAATTTTCGTTTACTTTGCTGAACTTGAGAGAGAACGCTCGACTCCGTAGTTTGCTAAGCAGAATAGGGTTGCAACCTGTATTTTAAATAATTTTAATTTTCTTTTCATTTATCTTGCACCGCAATATGAATAAAAACCATTAATATATTTTTTTTTAATTTATAGTAAAGGCAAACTAAGCAAACTTCAAGAGTTTTCACTGCAAAATCAAGCTTTTTTTAAGCTTAACAAACATACATATATTCATTCACAACATAATGTTTAATCAAAACTGTTGGCAACCCTTATCAGCAAAAAACAAAATATTTTTTGTATGTCAATTTATTGGAATTTATTCATATTGATTTTTTTCATACATTGTAGGGGTATTCACGGGTTGATGCGAATTGCAAGAATGCGAAAATGCAACATATTTTTCACACTAACGCGTGAACATCAATATTGTAACTTTACGATAACTGAAAGAAATATATTGCCACCTTATTTCAAAATAACAAAAACTTATTAAAATCAACGTGCAAACTTAGCCTTTTTAAAGTTTTACATGAATCAGCTGTTTCGCATCACTGTTTGTGCGCTTTCGCAATAGGTTTGAGCAGTGCGTAATTCAAGAAGAGTTACAAAATGGCTTCTAATGTGTTTGTTGTTGGAATGATGCGAAATTTCGCAATCTTGCATTTTCGCATCGTCGCAACTGCGTTTCGCACCAACCCGTGAATACCCCTACTGTGTTTTTTTATTGAAAATTGAGAACCCACTTCTCGAGTTTTGCTTGAACTTAAGAAAACTTTTCGTTTACTTCTCTCTGATACTTTTATTTGCTTACGCATAACTTGATTGGGCCTCACGTCTTTTTCCATACAAAATTTTGACAGGACTTAACAAATTTTATGTTCAGCAAGTTAGCAGGACTTAACAAATGTAGTGAATGCCCTTAACATAATAGTGGTTATTCGTTCAGATATATGCTGAAAAATCCAACAGCATTAACGGGAACTAACATCAACAGCATTGACTGCAACTGAAAAAACTCAAATTACTCGAAAACCACCGAGTTACTTAAAAACCATCGAGTTACTCGAAAACCATCAAGTAACTCGAAACCCATCGAAGTTACTCGAATAATCGAGTTATTCGATACGAGTTTCGATTCGAGTTACTCGACTTGAATCGTACCTAGTTACTCAAATATCGAACTTCTCGCACAGGCCTACTTTATACCTACAAATAATCTAAAAAAATATAAATATACACACTGATTTTTTAGGTTTAGAAATGATTTTTAATTTAACTGTACACCTATTTTCAGGAATCCAAACCTCACAAGACGCTCGATTTTATGCTATTTCAAGAAAGTTTAATCCTTTCTCAAATGAAGGAAAGCCATTAATTATTCAGTTTAGTGTTAAACACGAACAAGACATTGACTGCGGAGGTGGCTATGTTAAGCTTTTCGACTGTGCCCTACAGCAAAATGATATGCATGGTGAATCTCCTTATGAAATAATGTTTGGTCCTGATATATGCGGTCCTGGCACAAAGAAAGTGCATGTCATATTTAGCTATAAAGGAAAAAATCATTTGATTAACAAGGATATAAGATGCAAGGATGATGTATACACTCATTTCTACACACTTATAGTCAACCCAGATAATACATATGAAGTTTTAATTGATAACGAAAAAGTGGAATCTGGTAATTTAGAAGACGACTGGGATTTCTTGGCACCCAAAAAAATTAAAGATCCAAATGCAAAGAAACCAGAAGATTGGGATGACAGAGTAAGCAATACATAAAAATAAAAGATATTTATTTAATAAGTTATTTAGAATTATTTTACCCTGTGTATGTCAGGATTGGTCTTGCATTACAGTGATGTGCGATGAAATCGAGCCAGTGCTATAAAAATTATTTAAATAAAAAAATCTAAGGAAACTTTGCATTTTTAATTTTTTGTTTTAATAGGTAAAAAATAATAATTAATTTAATTAATATTAGTACACTAATTAATTAACTTAAGTGTGAAACATAAACGAAAAAATTCAAAATGCAATATGTCCTCTGTGCTGTGACTTGAAATAGAGCCAGAAATAGTTACTTGATTTTAACTATGACTTGTTATTAGAAAATTTGAAATTTCATGATATAATCAATAGAAATTATTGAAATATAATTTTTTTACCTCAATATTTAGTAGAGTATCCATTATTTCTGATAACTGCTGAGCAACGCCTAGGCATCGAATCCACTAGTTTTAGACACTTAGTAGCTGGAATTTTCTGCCATGTGTCCTTGATTAACCTCCAAAGATCATCTTTGTTGGTAGGATGTTTGTCTCTAAGAGACACTTTAACCTCTCGCCATAAATTTTCGATAGGATTAAGGTCTGGCGACTGTGGCGGCCAGCTTAAAACTTCGATGTTTTTTTGTCTAAACGATTCGTTTGCCCGCTTCGATGTGTGATTCGGGTCGTTATCCTGCTGAAACACCCATCGAAGCGGCATAATAAACTCTGAGTGCGGCATCATGGTTTCACTCAAAATCCTGGTGTATTTAAAAGCATCGTTCCCTAGAAGCGAAATAAGGGACATGTGCCCAGGGAATGGAAAAAAACCTCGTTTTTGATCTGTTCTGCATTTTTTAGCAAGCGCTACCTTTATTCCTCCTCATTCGTATATCGCTTTTCGACTCAATCACAAGCGCTACTCTTAACACGCAGAAGAGAGAGAGTGGAACAGAATGGAAAAGTTGTGTTGAAAAAGCACAAAACATTATTTGCTCTGTTGTGGTTTTTGCTCGCCATCGTAAACAAGAACCAAAACCGTACCAAATGTTTCGTTCGTAAAGTATCCAAATAATTCAAAGAGCTTGTGTGGGAAACGCTAATCGTATTAGGACTTTTTAGGATTCTGTGGACTACATGGACAAAAATTGATGATTTTTTATTTTAAAATTGAAGATGGCGGATAGGGTTGCCACCTAATTTTTGTATTTTTACGAATTCGGTGCTGGGGCGAACACTAGGTAAAAATGGGTCGCTGAAACCGAATCCGTTGTCAGAATTTAAGAATTGTAAATTTTTAACCCTATAGGGTTGCCACCTAAAAATATGCTTTTTTAAAAGTTTTAAACACGATCCTACAGTTTTAGGGGGTCGCTGATTTCGAATATGATGTCAGAATTTTAAAATTCAAGATGGCTGATAGGGTTGCCACCTAATTTTTTTTTATTTTTACGAATTCGATGCTGGGGCGAACACTAGGTAAAAATGGGTCGCTGAACCCGAATCCGTTGTCAGAATTTCAAAATTGTGTCATTTTAACCCTATAGGGTTGCCACCTAAAAATATGGTTTTTTAAAAGTTTTAAACACGATCCTACAGTAATGGTATCTTTCGAGCAGGTTTAGCCTTCAATCCGTTTTTAATTAAAAGTTTTTGAATCGTTGAAGTGTCCACGTCCAAGGAATATTGTTTCTTGAGAGCGGAAGAGGTCACAAACGGAGGTCTTTTTTTACGTGACGTAGGATTCGTCTTTATAAACTGGTACCTATTTTGGGTTGTTTTCCTCTGGTGTCTTTTTTTTGTGTAAACTTTAATGCGTTCTCAACCATTTTCTTTGCAGCCAACTACTGTCTATTATCCTTTGGCTTTTATCTTGTTTACGCAAATTTTTTATAATTTTTCGGTTTTCAGAACTGCAGTGCTTGGCTTTTCCTATTTTTAGACCTAATTGTTTGAAACACAAAAATTTATTTTAAAATCATAAAACTGAGAACTCTTACTCACGTTCTATAGTAAAATTTTATTAAAAAAGATCTTTTACAATTAAAAAATTTTTAGTTATATTGGTTGGCTCTATTTTAACGCACACACTTTATATATTTTAACGCACACACTTTATATGCAACAATATCACAGTTTCACAGATTAGCGAAAAATAAAGGCGCAATTCTACTCAAAAACAACTACAATATTCTTGGGAGAAGTGGTTTTTAAACTAAGTTTGGCTCAGAGCATGCCAAGTTTTTACAAAAAATTTTTTTTGTTTGATGTGTTCTTTATAGTTTTAAGAATATACATACACATTTTTAAATCGATATTTAAAAAAAAAAACAAGTTATAACGGTTTTCGTTAACCTATGTCTAAGCTCCATACAACAAATAAAAAACTTTAAACGCGATTTCCTCGAAACTAGTTTTTTCAAAACGGTTCGATAGATAACTCGAAATCTATTGGTTCAATTTCAATGATTTTTTTTGCATTTTGTTCGCTATTTTGTTTTTTTTATATAAACAAAAAAGCGCGCGAAAATGTATCTATTTTTCGAACTTTTTTAGGGGGATGCTTAATATAAGGTCTATGCTTTAAAATGTCATTTCATTTTTTTGTTTCTGATACATGGAAAAGGCCATATCCATCGAACCGTTTTGGATGTCTTTTTTTCAATGCCATTTTCAGCGCCCTCTATATAAAAGTCAGAACTGTAATTAAAAAAAAAAAATATTTTTATAAAGTATTTTTTATGTACCTGTATAAATTTAAAAAAAAAAATAACTTCTTATATCTAAAAAAATTTTTTGAAAACAGCTCCTGTTTTTGGTTGTTACACGTATTTATACCTTAAGTAATATCATCAGCAAGTGCGTGGCTCTTTCATTGCACATCACACAAGTTGCGCAGTCACTGAGTTAATAAATATAGTTAAATATGATACTTCCTATCCCATATGTTGGTTTTCGTTTGCTTCATTTAAACATTCATACCATTCATTGTCATTAGAAGCAATATCGCTTGCATGACATTCATCTACGAAGATTGGATACTCAACTTCATTACACAATCGCATGTCTTCAAACGATGTTGTGCCACGAACATGGAATAAAAGCAAACTCAAATGAAAGAATTCAATATCTTTTGGTGAAACTACATAGAACCGAACAATCAGTTTTCCTCCCCCTCTCTGTGTGTTTGTCTTAATCTTTTCTTGATCTTTCCATACAAAATGCACTGGTATTTCAAAGTATAAAAATCGATGAGCTGATTATTCAGTTCTATTAAATTCGAAAAATGATATCAATTTCGTTCTTGATGGATTATCAATAACTTGTTCCATTCCTGTTTTGAAATACACATTTTGTCGTTGAGGCAAGTGGCAATCAAGTCGAATTATCGTGTGCGATTGTAAGTGCAATCGGAAAACAAATCTGTTGTCAATAGTATAATAGATTCTATGTAGCATTGAAGAATTCCCAGGGTATTTTGTGGTAAAAATGTCTCGCATGGGAAAAAAATTACCACATGTGCGATATTTACCACGCATGGGAAAAAACACCTCAAAATACTATTTCGTGGTATTTTCCTCAAATTACCATAAAATACCTTTCAAGCATTTTATATGCCAAGAGCTTGTCGAAATCGAACTACACAACAGAAGTTCGCTTTAATGAAATCCACTATGAACTTTATTCTAGGGTAATGTATAAACATTAATTTAATTAAGCTCTGTACATTAAGCCGTATCAAAAAAACAAAATGTTTTTAATGTTACCGCCTTATATCAACTGTTATGTCGAGAAAATGACGGGAGTGCAAAATTTTGTTTTTGTGGGCGTGGCAACAGCAGAATCGGGGTTTGTCTATAACTCGGTTATTTGTAGTCCGATTTGAAAGTTTTATATATCGTTGAAAAGGTCATGGACTATGCAGCGTCATCTTACCCTAAAACTCACTTTCTGAAAAACCCCCCTAGTCACAAATTTTGGTGATGCAGAGTAAAAGCTCTTAAGAAATTATTTAACTTTTGCGAAAAAATTTCAAGTTTTATTCAAAAACAAAGAAGTTATGTTGGTTTTAAATTTCAGTACATATGAGCACTCTGTCGGTAAAAACGAAAAACGTATATAAAGCAACGAAAACAACATAAGGAACCAACGAGCTATTCTCAACATGTACAAATGCTTTAATATGATGCAAATTTAAAAAGAAATGTAGCAGTAGTTTTTCCGTAATCGGTACCACAAAAAAGCGTTAGCCGATTAATATATAGAGAGATATAAATAAAAAAAACACATATGCGTCACTGGACACACGAGAGAAGCGAAGCATTTTCGCAATTTCATAGATTTGATAATTAATGGCTTTTTTCGATTAAAATAATTTTTAAATTTAAAACTTAAAAACAACAAAGTTTTACGTTTTTGTATGGGAGCACCCGTAAGGAGTGGTCGGAGGGGATAGGTCCTTAAGGGAAAAATGTTCCTTTTGCAAAAATAATGGGGGTTGATCATACATATTAACCTGTTCAGTTGTAGGGAATAAATATACAAAAATCATTACATTTGTTTGTAGCATAACGACATCTAGTAGTAAGTAGAAGCAACATTTTTGTTTTTTAGTACTCTTGTTTGTATAACCAATACACAATCTATAGTGGTTATTGTGTATTGGCTAATGGTTATTGTAGGAGATGAAGGATATGTAACCAATATAATTCCTATAAATAGATTATTTTGATCTACTGCAACATAGCTTTAGTTAATTCTTAATATTAAATCGGCGATATTTACCAAAGAAGGGTTTTGGTTCGATGGTTAAAGCGTTAAACTATCCGTGAGGGGGACTGAGTTCAATTCCAGCAGCGGACGAGAAATTATTTTTAATTTAACATTTTCTTTATTGGTTTCGAAAAAAAGTATCGTTTTTTCAGATTTCACTCCAGCAAATCGCAGAACGAGGTGTAAAAAGCTTCGCTTCAAAAATTCAAATATGAGCGAGACGAAGTTTGGTCCGTTAGTACTTTAAATAAAATGATAACTTTTTATATATACATATAGATATTAGATATATAGATATTTAAAATAAAACAATTTTTATTAATTATTTTTGTTTAAGGTTGAATATTTTTTTTTATACTTCAGAATAATGATTTTTATTAAGAAGTATTACACATCGATTGAAGGTGCTCAATATGTGAATACTCGATTCCTGAATCATAATATTTTCTTTTACACTATATTTAAAAATGATATCAGCCGTTTATTAAAAACTGTCTGGTTGCAAACTATTGGTATTGTTAGGTAGTGGGTTTGACTACTACCCCAGGAGTCTCGGCTTCGAAGTCCGGCCAGACCATTATCCTACACTTTAACCTTTCCGCATTTCTTTCCTTATTTTTAATCAACCGATATTTAACATTCATCAATATTTACCACTTAAAAGTTGTAGTTGATGTTAGAGAGGTTAAGAACATCATATTTCAATTGACTACACATGCATCACTTGATTGCCCCTTCTCTGCCACTAATCTATCACTATATTTCGAATCAAGGCAGACTTGACTTAATAAGAATAACACCTGAAATCCTTGGTTCAAAATTAAAAAACAAAAAAACAAAAAATGGTGAAATCTCTAAAAACTTAAAAGCCATCTAAATCCAAATGGTCGTGTTAATTAGATGCCACCACCGAAAAATTCATCAAATATTTTCAGCTGAGTAGTCGCACAATATTTATATATTTATTTACGTCAATAATTATAATTTGGCTTAATCAGCAACTAAAGTTTCCAAAACTTGTCAAGCATTTTCAGTAAATTATAACCAATTTTTAAAAATTAAAAAATTTAATTGAAAAGATGAATTGAAATTCATTAAAAATAAAAATTTACACACTTGTGCGCAAAAAATTAAATATTAAAAATATGAATTTAGAGACAATTAATATTTGTGTTATAGACGTCTAGAAAGCTTTGTTTGCGCTGTTGGTGGTTTTTTACACATTTTAGTGGACACAAACGATTTAAATTTATTCGAAGTTGCTCAGAAACGCAATACATATATTTAAAATATATACTTACACATTTTACTCATTATTTGAGCTTAATTTACCACTTTGCATCTTCATGTGCATCCCTTCTGTATCGGTTATTTGATACACATAATTGCCAAGTGTATAAACAACTTTGATCATTTTACTTCCATTAATATCTTTAATTAAAAGTAGTAATTCATTAAAATTTAATAAATTTTTCCTTATTTCACCTAATTTTATGTTATTTGACGTTTTATACAATAGAAGCGCTTTCACTTTCTAACATGTAAAACTTTGTAATTGAAAATTACAACATGTTGAGTAAATGTAGCGGAAAAATAAAGTGTGGCGAAAAATAGACAACATGTTGTGAGTAGCGGAAACTGATACTTGCCGTTCAGAAGACTTTTACTCAACAGTTGCACAACAGTTCCACAAAATTGAGTTTCGAGAACGCACCCAATATGTTGTGCGTGCGATGTAGAAAACAACAGAAAGGCACTAGAATAACTAAAATAAACATTGATTATAAATATTGTAAGGTAAGCTCAAGTGATTAGGATTTTATGGAAAGTACTGATCAAATAAGGAAATAATCAAAAACTAACACTAAGTAGACAAAAATGCAAATTTTTTGGACACAAATCCTTAAGAATTCTTAAAAAGTGTAACAAACAAACCATGATTAGAAAATCAAGTTACTAATATCAACAAAAACTACCTGTTTTATCAATGAAGATAAGGACTGTATCGAAAAGTATGTCCCCATTTTGTATGTTTTTCTGGTGTATTTTTTATACCACAACGTTTAAAAACCGTAAAAAGCGTATATTATTTTTGTTAATCTGTTTGTAACGCCCATAAGGAGGCGTGGCAAATATAAAAAGTATATATATTCTCGATCAGCATCACCACCCGAGTCGATTTAGCTATGTCCGTCCGTTCGTCCGTCTGCAAAGCAATGGCGTCAAATTTGTAGCCAAATATGAAAATCCACCAAACACCCCAGAACTCCGATCGATTGAACACTTTTGGGCATTGGCTAAACAATACCTAAAGAAGATAGGTTTAATTGCAAGGAACATCGAATACTTAACCTACAGGCGGCTGGCATTTCAGAATGTCCAAAAGTGATACTTTGAAAAGTTTTTCCATACAAAAAGTTCCCAATGGACTAGCAATGTGGGCCGACCTTGAGGTGATGCCGATTGGCATCATCCCGGCCGCGAGGGATTTGGGAGTATGCACGTAAATTTTTTTGGGCCGAATATTGGCTTTTTTCACACCAAATTTGGTATATAGGGCATTTTGGGGGGCGCTGATTACGAATTTGCAGTCAGATTTTTTATATTCAAAATGGCGGACCCCGCTCTCTTAGGTCCGCCATTTTGAAATTTTATTTTGAACATTATTTGAAAAAAAAAATATAGATTTATGCTAAACTTGATACATAACTTGAAAAAATCGATAGAATTACACCAAATCGGGTGTTCTGGGGGTTTTTGAGGTCGCTGAACACGATTTTGATGTCAAATTTGCGAAATTGTAATTAGCGGTTTCAAGATGGTGGACTTAATTTCAACAAATAACTGATTCATATCAATCTCGATAAGCGATCATTTTCGAAGTCGCTAATTACTAGTTAGCGAAATTAGACGAAATTTCACGGTACGTGAAAATAATTCAGGTGTTGTATGACAAAAAGAGCAACGACATCCCAATATAAAGTTTGTATCTATTCAGAATGGAAGTATAAATAAAAAATATAACTTTTTTCTACGCATCAAATCAGCTAAACAACGCGATTGAAACGAATATAGACTGTAGACAGTTGAGGTTGTTGCACCAATCTAAGGGATGTTTTATTATATTGTATGAGTCGAAAATAGTCTAATTTAGTATGTAGTTATGACATATGTTCGAATTATGAGGTTTTTGAAGTGTTATAATCGGTTCTGATTCATGATGCCGATCGGCGTCATCCCGGCCGCCTGCAGGTTAATTGGCTTACAACTTAAGTGCATGGTGTAATAATAATAGGGTGTTAGTGTGTTTTTGACAACACCATGAATAGCTTTCTTTCTGTCAAAAAATTGTGAGCGAAAGAGCGGAACTGTTGATAGTTGTCAAATTGTATTATTTGTTTGAGTTGCTAGATGATGATGTGTTATAGGTTTTACAGGTTATTGTGGGAATTAAGTATAAATAAATATTTAATGCAATTAATTGTGCCGTGTAGTGTTGACAAAAAGTTATTGGTGTTGTCTTCGCCCATTTACCAAGTTCGCCATTGAATGGTTTTGCCATTTTATCAAAAACTAGCAACCCTCCGCGGCTTTGCCCGCAATGTATCTTAAAATAAAGTTACGCATTTTTTGTAAAAAATTTGTCTTATCGTTTTAATAGGTTTATTTTTTCATGACATTAATTACAATCATGTAAGAATTTCTGTACAAACAATGTTTTTTGATGTGTGTGTGTTATTCGTAAGAATAAATTACTTTGATGGATTTCCTATCCTAGAAAGGCCAACATATAACTACCCATGGGAAAAGCAGCTTTCTCGTAAAAAAATAAAATTCATTCATAGTCTTAACATTTGTGTCGATCTCACATCAAGTTTTTTGATATCCAACTGATTTTCTGGTGTGGCTCATAACCCGGCTCAAATTTTTTTTTTAAGCAAAAAAATAAAGTTTTAGGCAATCGTTCATAATTTGTTTGCTTGTAACTAAATTGATAGGGTCTCTTTGGGGAAAAGTAAGCTTAAATAATTAACTTTCGTTTGACATAAAAACCATAGAAAAATATTAAGTTCAGACAATTTTATGTCGATTTAAGCAATCATGGCTCTTAACCGGAGACATTCCCCTACTTATTTAACCATATTATTAAATGGTATGAAAATACATTTTATGCAATGCAATTCGGCTAATTAACACAATTTGTAGCTCAATTATATAAAACTTGTATTCGATAACGTGAATTGTTTTGGAAAGATATTGGTTTTAATAAGTCCTTACCTTTTCAAATATAAATTTATGTTTATGGAATGAATTAAAAATACTTTATCACTTTCAATAAATAAAATCAAATTAAGTTAAAACATTTTCATAGGTCTTATTTCAGTGACGAAATTATACACTAACGCTATTTAATGCCATAAAAATATGCTAACAAAGCCAATCAAACCATACCAATGTGCAGCTTCAAAGCGATATAATTTACATCGCACGGCGTTTCAATTTAGGCTTAAATTGTTACCATAAATTTTATGCACTTCTATTTTGCAGCTTAAGAATTCTGCACGCATCTATTCAACATTTTGATTATAAAAACTCTTTGAATAATGAAACATTGAAGCAGCATCAAGCAACAAACGACGCGCTTGGAGAAAATGCCTTAAATTTTGCATTCTGCTGTTCGCGAACAAAGAGCTATCTCTTTCTGCTTCTATGCAGAGAATCTCTTTTCTGAGCATTGAGCAGCATTTTGTAGCGAAACCAAAGCAACATTCTGCTAGCTGCAAGCAATGACAGCGTCGAAGTCAATGAACAAATCAATGCTTGCAAAAAATGATTTAATTTTTCAATAAAATATGAATTTTACGACCAAACTATTGATTTTAGATGCACGTTACCATAAACCATAAACTTTTTTGTTGGAATCGGCAAGATCATTCATTTGTCCATATATCATATTCACTTATCTTTTACGGTTTAAGCAGAAAATGGGAAAAAGCGCAAAATTTTTCCAAAAATACCGAATTTTGCCAGTTTCTTAGCCGATAACTTCTAAGCTTAAAAATATTTCAAAATTTTAAGTATACGGTGTCAATCTACAACTAATTACTATTTGAATAGTGAAAATTTCATTTAAATCCGTTCAGCCGTTCTTGAGTTTACTTGCATCAACGCCAAAAAGGCAATATTTCAAGTTTCATTTTTATATAATAGTAAGATAAGATGTGCGCTGGAAGGTGCCACCGAAATGAAGCTTTGGCTAGTATGCAACGTCTACAAGAACATATTGAATACCATGAAAGAATGTTCAACGCCTCAACTGATAATAGCCACCAAAAGAAGTGGACATGGCATTGAGTTCCGATCGACTGCACGTTAACTGATTTATTTTCATTCCAATTCACCATCAGCTGTCTTTGACAGAAACGGGGCGAAAAAATTTATCATTTTGAGAGAGAAGTGCCAAACTCACTAACACGTTATTATTATTACACCATGTTTAAGGGCCTACTAAAGTTTTTCGGCGACCAAAAATCAAAAAATTTTGTTTTACATTTTTCGAATGTATAACATCTTCAAAATATTCTCAGAAAGTTTTAAGCCAATTGAATAAAAATTGTTGCAGTTATAAGCACAATTGTCCGGAGAGAAGACGATAAAAAATATATGTACTTGCCTTACTGATACCAGCTGCTACAAAAACTCTTCTCTTTAATATGTCTTTTATTTTTTCAATGCACTCTTTTAAGTGTCTATTATGTTTTTCATTCACTCTTTATATAAAAATGCATAGGCATAGGCATCCACAGGGAGAGCAAAGAGGGGAAAGGCCCCCTGGTCTCCAGAAAAATGAAAAACCTTATATTGTTGTAAAAAACATAAAAATAACAGTAATAATAAGAACTTCTCCCCCTGGCATAAAATTCTGGGGACTCTATGTGGAAATTGGCATACATTTATAAAAAACGTTGATTCCACGCGTATTATTCTCGCAAACAAAAATTTACAGGAAGCTACGCGCGAGGGAAGAACCCTGAGAAAACAGGCAAGTTGAAATTTTTGACTCAACAATTGATGATGAGGGTATCTTATATGGTCCTGGAATAGATGATACTATATAAGCTGAAAAAAAATAATATACACCTAAATAAAGTACTTTTAAAACTTTAAACGCGTTTTTCTCGAAAAGGCTGTTTAAAACCGGTGGACAGCATTACTCGAAAACTATGCTAAGGATCGCTACCAAATTTATTTCGCTTGTTAAGTAAATATGACCGGTACTTGATCGTTGTATTTTTATTTTGGAAAAATACTCTTATTTTTATAACCTAAAAAAAATACTTTTTTAGTCAAAAATCAGTTTTTTCCCTGACATTTTGGTAAAAATCAACATTTTTCTAAAATCTTCGATCAAAAGCTCAAAAAGCTTCAGCAGAACCTTAATCATTTTTTTGTTTTTAGATAAACAAGCTCTGAAAAATCGTGTCCATCGCATATTTAAGGTTCTTTGCTAAACTATGGATTCCTGCTATATGGTTGAATATTTGTTATCGAAAAATTCAAAATCTTTTCTTTAAAACATGTGTAATTATAATGTAAAAAACAAATACCTAAAATAAACAGAAGCTTAAAAATAAAACTTTTAATTCAAGATTTTTTTGTCGCTTAAAAAACTTTAGTAGGCCCTTAAGTGCAGCTAGTCTGCTCAACAACTAAGTAACTCAACAATTAAGCAGTGTGCATTAAAGCGTGCTGATACTTACAAGCGGGGTCACAAAAACATGCGGACAAACTGCTCAATTCGTTTATCGAAAATATCCAAAAGTATGCCCTACTTGAATAATTCAATAAATTTGGAACAGGTCTTTTATTGTTCAGTGTATCAATGCAACATGTATTAACAAGACATCTGAACGGTGCAATGCAAACAAAAATTAATTCGTCAACTTTTGTCGTAGTTTAATTTTAAAGCCCTTCATAAAATTTTGCACAAGTTTCTTCGTGGTGAAGTTAGCCGCCAGACGCCAGTTTTTTTAAGGCATGTTCTTACTTGGCGCACTCGGTATTCGAGTGAAAATTTAAAACTTTTTACAGGAAAACGGTAAGAAATAATTGAAAAAATTTTTGGGGTGAATAAGTACCCTAAAAAATTATGTACAGAAATTTTTTTTATTAATTTTTAATATTTTCTATGTATGAAAGTTGATGTGTCGATTTTTTATATTTTTATACCTGTTTACCATCGTTACTTAAAATTACCTTGTCTGATTATCTCCAAATTTTAACCGAATACTTTTCACATGTGTAGTTTCCATGTGAATTAAGATATTGCAAAAATTTTCTTTTTTTCTTCATAAATCTTCATAATTTTTTTTTTGTTTTTTTTTTGTTTTTTTTGTTTTTTTTTTTGTTTTTTTTTTTGTTTTTTTTTTTGTTTTTGCCAAACTAAAAAAATTTTAGTTCACACAATAACTATTCTCATATTATTTACGATTTTTTTTTTTTTTTTCTAGAAGCTACCAAACTTGAGTAATTGTGGTAACCATCTCTTTCCGATAGCAACAACATAATTTGATGTTGTTTGCCAAAAATAACTTCAAATTAAAGTTTCATTCATAAAAAATGTTAAAAATTAGACAAAATTTCTTGTAAATAATTTTTTAGTATATTTTTCACCCAAAAAAATTTTACCATTATTTTTTATCATTTTCCCGTAAAAAAATTGTAAATTTGCATTCTAATACCGAGTGCGCCAAGTGGGAACATGTCTTAATCTCACTTGCCATTTGTGTCAGACACAAAGAATTTTGATCTCTAAATATTATAAAAAATTTCAAAATCCGAATAATTGCCTGTGTTCTTAAGGGGGGGTAAGGTTTGTTTCGTCTAAAAAATACCTTTTTTTATGAATTTTTTAGAACAAACTATAACAGTAGGTTTATTTTACATATTATTATATAAAAGTACATTTTAAGAATATTTAAAAAAATTTTTGTTAAAAAATAGAGAGAAATAACAGATTTATTGAAGATCCCGCAGGTGCCTCGAAAAAAAGTATTTTTGCGGTGATCAGCCTACAGCATCACTGGATCATCTAAAACCAAAAAATCAAAATGCTTTCTTTAGTTTATTACTTTATCTCTCCAGTTAGGTCGAGTTTTTTTTAATTTTTCATTTTTTGGCACCATTTCGAAGCCAAATTACGATTTTTGACGAAAAAATCTACCTATTTGTTATTGTAAAATTGATAGTAATTAAAAAATTTAAAAAAACTCAACATCAAATTTCTTAACGATTGGTTAAGTAGTTTTTTCTGTAGGCTGGTCACCGACTTTAAAAATCACATGTTTGGGATAATCGATTTAAAGTTTTGTACACTAAGCAACACTAGTTGGAGGTACGGTCATTCAACCTACTGTAACTTCGTTAGTTTTGCTCCGAATGACCTAAAAATTTAATACAATATTCTTCATATGTTGTAGTTTCAGAAACAAAAATAAAAAAACGAAAAAAAAATTCTATCCAATTTAGCAAGTTGGAATGGAAATTTAGGCTATGCAGCTTTTTAAGTAGCATGTTATGGTTTACTTTATCAAATGCCTTTGCATAGTCAGTAATATCATCAGTTTGCAAATGATTTTCGAAGTTTTTTATAACATAGTTACAGAAAAGGACCAAGTTTGTTGTGGTAGACCTACCGACTGTAAAACCATGTTGATCAGATAACACCGAGTTAAGTTGGTTCGAGATCTTATCATAAATGATTTTTTCGAATAATTTAGGGATGGAAGAAATTTTGCAGATCGGTCTATAGTTGCTTATGTTCTGTTTAGAACTTGACTTGTGGATTGGATTGATAACAGACAATTTCCAACTGTCGAGGAAGACTCTCTAAAGATTTTGAGAAGGGGGAAAGATAAAGATGCCGCACAGTTTTTAAGTATAATGGGTGCTATACCATCAGGACCTCCTATCTTTTTACATTTTACTTTAATTAGGGCTCTTTCTATATCAAATTCATCGAAATGTAAATCACCAATGTCTAAATTCCATGGAGCAGATGATACATCGTAAGTAGAAAGGATGTCACTGTCAGAGTACACAGATTTAAAATAGTTAGCAAATAAATTGCAGATCATTTGAGTATCATCAGATGTCCAATCCAAAAGAAACATAGTACTAGGCAGGCCATTTGTTTTTATTTCAGTAATAATGTAGGACCAGAAATATTTACTGTCGCTTTTAATTTTGGATTCAACATTTATTAAATATGAGCTATATAAGAAATTGTTGCGTGTGTCGAATTGTCTTTGATGCTGAAGGTAATTTAATTTTAATTGATTATCGGTTCTGGCTTCTCTGAAACGTTTATATGCTTCATTTTTAACATTTTTTAGGTTTGAAAGTCTTCTATTGAACCAACGTGGTTTGTTATTTGAATTAATAACTTTTTTTGGAACGAATAAGTTTATTGCTTCGTTAAAAATCTAAAAACTTGTCAAACATTAATTTCAAGTTCATTTCTGATAGGGTATCATTCCAAGCTACAAGTTGAAGATAATTATTCATTGCATCAAAGTTAGTTTTACTGTAGTCATTATAATAACTGATTCCCTGTAAAGGTTTTTGGTAATGAAAAGTTGAAAATTCAACTAACAAAGGAACATGGTGTAATGTTTTACTAAAAATATGTGTAGTAGGTAGATCAATGTTGACGTTGAGATCATTATCAATAAAAATTAAGTCTAGTATTCTACTCAAATCATTAGGAATATTTATCTGTAAAAATTCGTGTTGAGAGAAAAAGTCTACGAAGGAAGATTCGATATCATTGCTTACATTTGTGGGTAAACATGCGTTTCATCATAGTCAAACTTCCATATAATATAACTTAGATTAAAATCACCGGTGATTATGATATGTTGAGAAGGACTTAAGTTTGCGAGCAAAAATTTGCAATTTTCCAAATGAATATTATATATATCCCAAGTACTCCTTACTATAACGAATAGGCCGAACTCTGATTGAATTGAAATTTTAACGATTAATTGATTGACGGAATTAATCGATGTCAAAATTTACAGGGCTTGGAAGGTTATTAGATGGTAGTATGATTTGAGCACTAGATAGGCCATTACGAACTGCTATCAAAACACCACCACCACGAGTTAGTCCGGAGGAATTCAAGCAACGTAAGATGATAGATATTATAGGTAGTTGCATTGATCAATTCAGATGTCAAGTGACAGTCTGATAGCCATGTTTCAATAAAAACAATGATATCGAACTCTAATGAAACACAGGCTAGGAACAGTTCTTGGAGCTTTGTTCTAATTCCACTAATTTTTTGGTGGTATAAAAAGTAATTATGTTTATCTACAGTATTAAAAGAATTAACCAGAGAACGCAAATAAACTAAACGATATCCGAACCGATCGCTCAGAGGGTGATACAAAACCTTTATTTTTCATTCGTTTCGTTCCTGAGGCCTACCGAAACACGAAACTTTTCAGTGGAAGAGAGAATTAACGTAATTTTTATAATTTTCGCTAACGTGTCAGTATAGAAAACGAAAACAAATCAAACGTTTCATTAATGATCATTGGTATGCAAAAGGCATTGAACTCAAACTCCGTGGAAAGAGTCAGCATGCGAATGATGCTTGCCTCTTCTATCGAGTTGATTTCGAATTTTGTTTTTGACCTGTTTGTCAATAGCGTTGTCATCATTCAGTGGTTGATATTTGTGAACGTAGAAAAAACAATTTTATTTGAAGAATCTATCAATGACGATCGCTTCTATACTTTTGTCATCTTTATTTTCGTTTGCTTTGTTTTCTGTTTTACTCTGATATTCTAAGCCAAACATTCATCAAGTTTGAGGCAAAATTGTTGATACGAAAATGCAAAAAATGCAAACTGCGCAAAAAATGCTATCTGCGCAAAATAATGCGAGGTAGAGAATTTTTTTGCTGTTATCCGACGATTGTTTAACGAATCGTTGTTTCGGTTTCGTTTGTGTCTCTTCGACGCTCAATCGTTTTGTTTTGTTAATGGTTTCGCTAGTGACAGAAACCGAAAAACAAAACAGACGCCCAATCGTTCTTTTGTTGTTTGAATCTTTTTTGGTTCGTTGGCTTGAAAGATCCGAACGTAGCAAAATAGAACGATTCGTTTTTGTTTATTTGCGTTCTCTGGAATTCACATTAACATTACTTTATGGTATGATATTACTTAATCGTTTTTTGGATAAGAAGACATGATGGTAGGCATCGGTTGGTTATTGATCAGCGGCTGATGTGTACTAGGAACAATTTCAGGCACAATAGTAGCATCAGTTGTATTATTCGAATTATCTGATAAGAAGACTGTCCTAGGACGTGGAATGAATTCACGGAAGAAAACACCATTCGGCCAAAAGTCCTTGTACATCATCTTTTCATAATCTTGGTCCGAAGCGTAAATTTTGAATGAGGCAATATCCCGTTGGGTTCCTTGAGTAAGCTTGAAACATGTGAGCGTCGATATTGGTGTTGGTGTCTTGCTATAAATGTAAGCTTTAATATTGTCTGTTGTGGTCGAGGCAGCTAATTTTGAGATGAAAATTGTTTTGCGTGGCGGTCGAGGAACTACAATCAATTCAACCAATGGACACAAGAGGCTGAATAGATGCATTCGTTGGACGCTGCAATTGATGGTAAGATTGAGGATCAACCCGATGTTCAACTTGCGACAATCTGTTTTCTGAAGGGCCGGTTGCGCCATTACTTATGGATACAGCGGATGTTAAAGACTAGGTAGAGCTTCGGATGACATCACTTTGGGCATGAGGTTGTATAGCGTAATGCTCAGCAGGTATGCAGGGCGCAGCATTTGTATTGGAATCATTAGATCTTTTAGTGCTTTTTGCAGTGTTAGGGAAGAAATACCTTCCAAGGAAGTAATTCTAGCAACCACTTCATTTCCGGTGGACCTAGAAACCGATTTGTAGGCTGCAGCTTGGGCTCTGGTGGAGGTGCGCCCAATATTAGGTAAGGTATCGGTGGAGCTGTTTATAACGTTAACGTTTGATTTAGCGCGATCGCATAAGAAGTTTATAGTTGAAAGTTGAACAGCCACAATTTTTTGGAGCCTTTCTAACTCATCTTTCATTGTGGAGGTAGCGGTGCGAAGGTTTAGCAGCACGTCCTAGGAAACAGTTGACGAAGAGCTCTTACAATATGGACAAAGCCAAAGCAATCCATTTGGGGTAGAACCACATAGAGCTTCCTCAATTTTAGCCGACAATTTTACACACTTCTGGTGAAAATGCTTTGAACAACCAGAACACAAAATAAAATTGTCGAAAGTGCTCAACATATAAAACTATTTCACATTTATTTAAAATATTTGGCATATCGTTTATGTATATTATAAACAATAGTGCCCCTAATATTGAACCTTGTGGGACCCCATATTCATTGTCAATTTTATCCGATTTAACGCCGTTAACTTTTGTTATTTGTTTTCGGTTTGTTAGATACGATTTAAACCACATTAATTCATTTTCTCTAATACCATACGTATAAAGTTTTTGAATCAACAACTCTCTATCAATTGTCTCGAATTCTCTTTAAAGGTCCAAGAAAATTGCCTTTATCTTAGTTTTCCTATCTCGATATTTCCATTTATTTATTACATAATTAACTGTTGTTTCACATGAGTATTTTTTTCTGAAACCCGATTGATATTTTGAAAATATATTATTTTCTTCCATATAGTTTCCCAACTGTTCTTTAGCAATTTTTTCTATGTTTTTCGCATGTTTTCAAAGTGTTTATTGGGCGGAACTCCTCACATCTGTTTAGTGTTCCAGTTATCTAATATTATCTTGATTGAGACTTTGTTGAAGTCCGGTTTGTCTTTTAGACACTTACCTATTTTTTTTAGTTCTAATAAAGATATTGCACGAAATTTAAATCTTGGTGTTATCACAGGTATTTTATTTGTATATTGAACGTTTTGTATTGTATCTCTTATTGCTTTAATACTATCGACAAAATATTTATTAAATTGAATGACGCTTTGATAGTTATTCGTATAGTCCATATCATTAAATATAATAGTTTTTATCACATTTGCGTTCTTTTTTAATACTAAATCTTTTATTTCTTTCCACATTTGTTTTTGGTCTTTGGCATTATTTATTTTGTTATTAACATATGTATTTATTTTTTCGATTTAAATTTTATTTTTGTATATATTTCTTACTATTTTATAATCATTTCATACATTTTCCGTGTTTTCAGATTTAGCAATTTGGTGTTTACTAACTTTTTCACTTTTAAGTATTTTTAAATTTTCGTTGAACCATTTGTTTATATCATTTCTTGAGTTGATTGTTTTTTTGCTCGTAAATTTCTTAATTGTATTTTCAAGGCAATTGTCCATTATATTAACGCTATGATTTACATTATCATTTTCGATATATTTTATTATTGCACCGAGTTCTTTATTGAAAATATCTTTATTATATTTAAATATTTCAATTTCTTTTTTAGTGATTTGGTTTTGATTTTCATTTATATATTTGATTTTTATATATATTGCTTCATGATCTGCTATCTTACTGTCACTGTTGTTGTTCGTATATATGTTACCATTATTTGTTATTACATAGTCTATTATCATTCACGAGTTTTGCGCGATTCTAGTATATTCGTTTACTATTTGTTTGAATCCACTATCATGTAAAATACCTTCTAATCTGGTTTTGTATGTATGTTCTTTGCTCCAGTCTATGTTGAAATCCTCAGCTATTATTTCTAATATATCTTCGATTAGTTGTTCAAAAACTGGACAGAATTCTATTTCACTACTACTTGGTGAGGTATGCACCGCTATTATTACCGTTTGGATTTTTCCAAGTTTAGCCATATATGCACTTATCCAATAATTTGAGTCAGAAATCTTCTCACCAATTTTTTTGATGGTCCATAGTTTTTGAAAATAAATTATAACTCCACCCGTCCGGTTTGAATTAGAGAGTGTATTATATTGATTGTAGTCTTGTAGTTGTATTTCTCGTTCATCTATGTCTTTTGTTAAATGGGTCTCTGTTAGAATTATAAAGTCTGGGTTTTGTTCAGCAATTATTTCCAATTGGTTGAAATTATTGACTAACCCACACAAATTTGTGTAAATACCATGTATCTCCTGTAATTGTTAAACTATTAACCACAACCTCTTCTTTTCCATACTATTCCAGACTATTTAGGTACACGGGGCATTCTTTATTCCACGAGACATGGTTTTCGTCAAGTCCCATATTTAGCTTGTTATTAGTTCTTATACAGTTTACACATTTATTAATTATCTCTTTTTTGCATTCCTTTGATTTGTGGTTTCCGTGGCATCTATAACATGTTTCCTACATTTTTCCCCACCCAATACTGACATATCATTTTCGTTTGGCGCTTTTATCTCGTATGTATGTATCACTCATTTTATTTTCAATAGCATTTTTAATTTTTTCTCTTTCCTCATCATTTTCGCTTTGTATTACAATTGTTTCATTGCTTCTGTTTGGTACGCCAGTTTTTGGCGTTTATATTGCAACTAGCTGATACCCGACGCGTTGCTGTCGTAGCGGAAATGATTTCTATCTCTATCTCTATCTCTATCTCTATCTCTATCTCTATCTCTATCTCTATCTCTATCTCTATCTCTATCTCTATTTCTATCTCTATCTCTATCTCTATCTCTATCCTCTATCTCTAACTCTATCTCTATCTCTATCTCTAAGTGGAACGACTCGTGTAAATTGATAACCAAATTTCGAGGCTATGCTACTTATAATTCCAAAGTTATTCGATATCGCAAATTTAGCTTGTATGGGCGGAGCCACACCCCCTTGTTCAATGACGTCTCAGTTTTCTAGTAGAAGAATATCACCCAATAGTAATTCCATACTGAATTTCGTTGTTAAACGACGTTTAGTTCCAAAGCTATCTGATATCAAAAATTGTAAGTGTATGGGCGTAGCCACACCCCCTCTTTTCCAAAGCCCATCCCAGTTTTATAGTATAAATATATCACCAAGTGGAAACTCCATACTGAATTTCATTATTATGCGGCATTTAGTTCCAAAGCTATTCGATATCATAAATTTGAATTGTATGGGCGGTGCCACACCCCTTTGGCCTATACTTGATAAATTTTGCTAGTCGAAGGACGCGACTAAATAGTACACTCCTACCAAGTTTCATTGATGTGTGACTTATAGCTTGAAAGTTATACCGAAAATTTGGTCTGCTGAAAAAGTGCCACGCCCCACATTCAACGCCCATAAAATTTTACCTGTGGAACGGCTCTTGTAAATTAAGGTAGAACACCGAATTCCGATGCTATGCGAACTATAACTTCAGAGCTATTCGCTACCGTAGATTTGGGTTGTATGGGAGGTGCCACGCCCCCTTGTCATTTTCAAACAATTTTTCTTTTAAAACCATCTAGAGAGCGTACCCTACAAAATGGTATCGGCAGATTTTTTTTTTACCCAGCCGAACTCTCAAACACTCGTCACAAACAGATTTGACAACATTTTTTTATATATATAGATTTCAATTTAATGATGACTGAAGAGAACAGCTGACATGGTTGTCAACATGCCAAAATTTGGTGAATCTTGAATTTTTCAAAAATTTACAATAATGATGCTAATTTTATTTTACATCTGACAACCCTAAACTGTTTTTGACTGTCAGTTCGCTGTGATTACGTAACATAGGCAACGCAAGAACGTAGTAATTAATAAAATATAAATCCAAGTGATGCGCCGCGTTTCATCACGGTAATTTATAAAATAATGCCATGAAACAACAGCAATGACTGCCTGCATAACATAGCCCAAATAAGCTACCAACTGTTACTGGAACTGTGTTTTGTTGTTACATAATGTGAAGTACCCCTTTTATCAATTGAAAAAATTAGAATTATAAATTTAATGTGTTATAAAATTTCATAAAATTAATTATGGTCGATATTAATAAAATAAATATTTTATAAATTTTTTGTAATTGTTTTTTTTTTTATAGCAAACTATTGATGATCCCGAAGATAAAAAACCAGAAGATTGGGAACAGCCAGAACTTATTAGGGACCCAGATGCAACAAAGCCAGAAGATTGGGATGATGAAATGGATGGCGAGTGGGAAGCCCCAATGGTACATAACCCCGATTATAAAGGAGAGTGGCAGCCAAAGCAACTAGATAATCCTAATTACAAGGGAGCGTGGGAGCATCCATCAATCGATAATTCTGAGTATACCCCGGATCCAAGCTTATATATGCGTAAAGAAATATGCACAATCGGCTTCGATTTGTGGCAAGTTAAATCTGGAACAATTTTTGACAATGTTCTTATTACTGATGATGCTGAATACGCTTCTAAAATCTCCGCGGAGGTGAAAAATACTCAAACTGGTGAGAAAAAAATGAAGGAAGCAATGGACGCAGAACAACGAAAAAAAGATGAGGAAGAAGAGGAGAAATCGAGAAAGGAAGCAGAAAAATATAAAGATGATGATAAAGAGGATTTACCTGAAGTTGATGAAGATGTATCAAATGAGCATGATGAATTATAAAATTTGCGGCAGATTTAAACAGTTTTTGTTATTATATATGTATTCTGATGCTCTGCACCTTTTTTATTTTTCCATTCTGCTTGGAAACTTTTACAAGACTTCAATAAAGAAAGACTTTAATATTTATTAAAATTGGTTATACTTTTTACTTACAAAAACCCAGAAAAACTTCCGCTGAAGCTTCAAAAGGTGAGATTTCTGGTGACCACCTTTACAAATAAGTCCAACTCCTGCAATCGGCAACTTCAAGCTGAGGTTATACTATGAACGTTTTAACGTCGTGATGAGCATTCGATTAAGTGATTTCTTTCTATTTGATCAATTTTAACTTGAGCACCAAACTTAACTTGCACTTATGTCTCTTCGATTATGCCATATAAGGGCATGACAAGAAATAATTTTTTAAAAAATGTGTTTTTGATGTTTAAATACTAATATTGCACGAAGTTACTACGAATTTCCGAAGTTTTTGTGTAAAATCGGGTCTACTTAGTGTTCTTAATATTTGAAATTTTCCAAATTTAGAAATTTAATTGGGGTTGGATATTAGTGATTTTTTTTTAAAGTAAAGTAAATTTTATTAAAAGTTACATTTCAGTCATTCCTAAGAAAATACATTCAAAGGAAGAAAAACTTAGGACTTTGTTTTACTCTAACAACAATTAAGAATTGCATCGTTTTAATGAATTAAAATGCTTGCTCCCGACAATTGACAGTTTCATAGAGACGTTCTGTCTTTTTCAGATATGGAAAAATACACTTACTTAAAATATCAAACTTAATCTAAGACAATAATTAATACTAGTGGAACCCGCGGCCGAAATTCGATCGCACTTTAGGGAAATTAAATATTTGGGGTAAGGACTTGGTTTAGATCGAAATTTGATCTATTAAGCCCATCCACCACGTCAAGGTGTACCTTATGGATGAGACCGCAATCATTCATTCATTAATCTTATTCACACTTATAGTGTAGCACATCTATACTATTATATAGTAATTATTGCGGAATTAATTAGAACCTCGTGCGATCGCAGAAACTGCGTCAAAAACGATCTGAACAAGGTAGTTCCTTATTACACATAGGAGTTTAGGAGGCATTTTAGAATTTCGTCTTCCTTGTTTGAAAGCCTATGTAAGAAGTTTGAATTATCGGAGGAATACACATTAATGCGTTATGACCATATATGTAATACTTCTATATTGGCAGCAATCAACATTTTTAATGAATTTCAAACTACGAAATCAAAGAGAGACAGCCTACATGCGGTTTTGTTGTTTGTATTAGTATATTTGAATATATGAAAACCATGGTGTAATAATAATGTGTTAGTGAATTTTTGACAACACCAAGAATAGCTTTCTTTCTGTCAAAAAATTGAGAGCGAAAGAGAGGAGCCGTTGATAGTTGTCAAATTGTGTTATTTGTTTGAGTTGCTAGATGATGATGTGTTATAGTTTTTATGGGTTATTGTGCGAATAAAGTTAAAATAAATATTTCATTCAATTAATTGTGCCGTGTTGTGTTGACAAAAAGTTATTGCAGTTGTCTTTGCCCATTTGCCAAGTTCGCCATTGAATGGTTTTGTAATTTTATCAAAAACGTGCGCTGGAAGGTACCATCGATATGAAGCCTTGGCCAGCATGCACATTGTCTTGCATTCACATCGACTGCTTCAAGAAAATATCGAATGCCATGAAAGAATGTTCAATATCTCAACTGATAATAGCCATCAAAAGAAGTGGACATGGCATTGAGCTTCGACCGACTGCACGTTAGCTTATTTATTTTCATTCCAATCCATGGTATAATAATACATGGTAGCATTGACAACTGCTTATTTTCTCTTCAACAGGAAAACATAAACTGTCAAAAACAGCTTTTTGTGGAAATACATCAGCAGCTGCTGTGGTTGTTGTTTTTTTCACTTCAACGTTTTCAACATTGCTTGTGTTTTCAATGGCGGATTGTGAGCGCTCTCTTATGAGTATATTTTTTGACACTAGATGATTTCCCAAGCAACTGTCAATGCTGCCTTGTATTATTATACCATGATTCCAATCCACCATCAGCTGTTTTTGACAGGAGCGGGGCGAAAAATTTATCATTTTGAAAGAGAAGTGTCAAATTCACTAACACCTTATTATTATTACACCATGATGAAAACTACTACCTACAAGAAAACATCAAATCGTCACAGAGGCGGTTGATATGAAAAACGTGTGCCCCAAACATCACATTTGTTCTACATAAATCACAAGTACGCACCATTATAAAACAATTATAACAAAAACGCGTGAAATATGATTAAATTTAAACAAGAAAAATTGAGGCAAGCAAAATTTAACCATAAAAATTCGAACTACAAAAACTTAAACTGAAATTTTTGACAATGGAAGCACCGCTCCTGAGTTTTTTTATTTTCAAATTTAATTTCGGGTACATTCGATTATATATTTTATCGCTCATATAACAATATATGTGTACTCTAATGTTGGCGAATGTACCTTGTACCTACCATATATTACATATATAGTTATGACAAATGTCTTTCACCAAAAACCCACATAGCTGTGTTTCTTTGGTTTGCTGGACATGAAGAGTTGTGCATTGCATCAGTCAGTAGAGTCATTCATAGAACTAGCATCTTTTTTAGTAAAATGGCTCCTAGTTTGATAATCTGGCCAAAGGAAGAAACAAAACAGCAGAGCAGTAACTTTTTTGGCACTAAATGCCGCTTTAATAAGGCAATAGGTATGTAAAGATTCTGCAGTGCTTAAGCAAAACTATTCATCATAACAATGTATTATTTAATATATAATAAAATGTTTAATTTAAGGCTGCATCGATGGGACACGCATTGTAATTGATCCTCCAAAGGAAAGAAAGGATGATTATATTAACCGCAAGGTATTTACAAGGTAAACGAAAACAAAAAATTCATCAACGTATTCCTTGGTCATCCGGGTTCCTGTCATGATAGCTGGTTGTTACAAAACTCCGTGCCAACAAAAGAAGTTAGGTTCAGCTTGTAGAGGTTTTTATAAGAACAACATTTAAATAACAAAATTTATAGTTTATATATTTCTTATCGTTGCAGGTTATTACCTATTGGGTGATTCCGCATACCCTTGCTCAGCACATCTCATTATTCCATGTAGAGATAATGGCCATTTGACAAACGCTCAAAAAAGTTTTAACATAAAACTTAGCTCTGGCCGCGTAGCTATTGAGCACGCTTTTGGTATTTTGAAGCAGAGATTTAGACAGTTATATTACTGCAAGCTAAGAGGTATCAAGAAGTTGTTTCATTTTATCATGGCTTGCTGCATTTTGCACAATATTGCTAACGAAGACGATCTCGACTTCGGCACTGAAGACAGCAGAAGATTCATCTGATGCCGACATACCAGAATCATCCTCAAGAACGAATGCCGTAAGGGACTCAATTCTAGTTCAAATGAATATTTGAAGTGCTAACATTTTTAATCAAACAATTTTTAATGAAATTTTAACTATAAATTTGTGTTGCAGTTAATTCATTTTTGGAGTTTACTCCTTTAGAATCGATTTCAGATATAACCCACCCAGCTAGACAGCTCTAACGTAATTACAAACACAATGAAACAAAATTTGGTGTTCACTAACACACTCTTACATTTTGTTGTCATGTTAAACAAGGAAAGTTGTATGTGTTTAAATAGCTTGCTCTTTTACGCAGCAAACAACCTGGAGAGGTGAAAAAAATTTTACGTCACGCAATAAATAATCAGCCCTACCCTATAGGCCAAAGCACATAGGAGGCATGCATGCTTCAAGCATCTGACATTTGTGATTGAATATACATATTCTTATGAAGTAGCCCACATTAAAAGCATGCACGCATGCATGATGCTTGAAGCATGCCTGAAGTTGGCGAACTTTTAACTTTTTGCAGGCATCAAAGCATTGACAGAAGATATGTGTGAAATAAAAGCAATATCAACACAACCAATAAGCATAAAATATCCTCAAATTCCATTTTTAGTTGTTTTTGATTAAATTTAATGTATTTTCACTACTTTTTCTTTAAAATTTCTATTCAGTTTAACATATTTGAAATTTATCACATAAGCGATGCATGCTTTCAATGTGCTTTAACCAAGCATGCTTCACAGGCATGATGCATGCTTGAGGCATGCATGCTTTCTATGTGTTTTGGCCTTATGAGTCGTTGTCAAAGTCGTCGTCGACTCGTTGTCGTTGTCACTTGCTATCGACGTCGTCGTCACCTCAATGCTAAATCGGCACTCGCTACGTCGTTTCATCCAATGACAAGACGAGACGACATTTTATCGATAATTTAATACCATCTTCAAATTTGCCTTGAATGTTAACTGTCAAAGTACAAAAATTTCGTGTTAAAATATATTTCATTTATTTTCATTTTGATTTAATATGTATTTTATGACGGATACAAGTTCAAGTGATTTTTTTTCTTAATTTCTAGCACAATTTGTTTTATTTGCATATCACGTTCATGTTGCAATTGCTCTTTCATTTTCTCTTTTCAGCAATTTTAATTTCTCTTCTTCGATTTTTTTTTATGTCTTAAATTATTTTTCATTGAAATCAATGTTCGAGAAACTTCGTTGAACACTTTTTCCTGCATATGGTTATGCATTTCCAGCAAACAATCCCGACTAATTCTGTTAGCGTTCCTTTGCTCTTTGCTTTTTTTTCTGGAAGCAGTTGAAGGTCTCGGACGCTCATTATCAGAATTTGATGGCGCACATCTTCTTCACTTTAAATTTTAAGTCTCTCCAGACCAAATATAAGACAAAGTAAAATTATTTCTTTGTTTATGTCCAGTATTACAAGTGGTATTGTTCCTTACCTTCTGCCAATCATCACTGTCCCTAACCCGGCGGCCACACGTCAAAGTTTTGCCATGACAATAACAATACAGTCACACTTTTTCACCAATACAAGCAAGCTCTGGCAATTGCAAATCTATTGCCAGGCAGTTGTCAGCATGACAATAGGCTGGCAATTACATTGGGAATAATTTGACGTTTGTATTGATATTGACGTAAATAATCGTGGTTGGTGTACAAAAAAAAGGGAAAATGTTGAGTTTTCATTCATCTTCAATTATACCAAAAATTTAAGGCTAGAGATGGTTACAGCGACACAGAAAAATTATAAATATAATGAAATAACATTCATTGTCATGCTATTGCCATGCTTTTGTCAGGCCACCTACGTCACAATCGACAATTGCTTGGCTGCCGACAATGATTTGACAGATTATACGTATTCTCAATTGTCATGGCAATACTATCTATTGTGGCCGCAGCGTAAGCGGTGGACCAAAAGAATTTAGCTGTTTGCTTATTTCTTCCCATTTTGTTTTAAAATTGGCTGTGACGTTCCCTCTGGTAAATCCTTTTGCCAGGTTTGAATTCTTCTCCAGCTCGCGCACCAGATGTTCAAATTGACGAACGTTTGTTATTTTTAATTTTTTTTTCATTTTCAATCACACTTTATTCAAAAATTTACAGTAACGAAGAAAAAATCAAACACTTTGCTTTAAGTCGTTGCAACTCGTTCAGGAAAAACTCAACGAGTAGTATTGAGTCCTCTCGACACGACATGTTTTTCAAAACGACTTGGCGAGTACCGCATACTCGTCGTCATGTCAAAATTTATCGATAACGACTCCGGTGGTGCCAATTTCAAGATGACGACAGAAGACGTCGACGATAACTGTCGACGACGACTCATAGGGTAGGGCTGAATATCCTAAAATAATCAACTTATATGATGATGGCCGTGGCGTAGTGGGTAGCATATGGAACTTGTATGACAGAGGACCGCGGTTCAAATATCGCATGAGACCCAAAGATTTTCAATGTGTTGTTTAATCATCAAAATACAGTTAAAAATTCATTTAAAATAGACAAATTAACAAATACCTTCTTTCTAAAGAAAAGAAAATTTCCTTGCTTGAATAAATAATAACAGAGTTATTTTCAGGGCATTTGTTTTTTATTGTCTTTAAATGTTTTACTTAAATTTATCTTTTGTAAATCTATCCATTAATAAAAATAGAAAAAAAACATTTCTAAACAAAATAACAAGAAAAAAAATTTGGCTTAATTTGGTGAAGGGTTTGAACCCGCGCATGTTTGCGTTAAAGGTCAGCGCGCTAGCCGCTACACCATGGTGGAAAGGTTTTGCGAGCCGCTAACTGCGTAGTTATGTAAACAGCTGAGCTTGTTATTAAATTCTTTACGGAATTTGTAATTGGTGTAAACAGAACAGCTAAAGCTTTTTTTAATGAAAAAATCATATGAGGCAGACAGAGATGCCAAATCACACGCATAGGCGAAAGGCGTTAGATTTTTCAAAACGCTAGAACAAACCTAACGTGCTTTGTATGGAGAATTTTATATGAACCTAACGTACAAGGCGTTAGGTATATGCCATATATATGGCATATCTAACAGTTAGGTGTCTAGCTGGGCATGGCATAAAATTTTATGCCCCTATTGTGATTTACAACCAAACTAAGTTGAGTTGTCTCGGATACAACTCAACTGAAAGACAACTGGAATTTTTTTCGGTATTGTGACTTACAACCATTTTAAGTTGAGTTGTAAGGAAGTTTTCCAGTCTTAAAATGGAATGTATCAGAAATTTTTGACAGCAGAATATAAGTACAAACAGCTGTTTTTAATTTGTAGTTTTTGCGTTGACAAATTTTTGTTGATTGGTTTTGGGATTAATAAATATAGTTAAAAAATAATAATAAATGGAAAGTAGTTTCGATTTGTATTTTGACGACAGAGAAGAAAGTAACGTAAATGTTGCGCGCATCCGAAAATCGTTGCGGGATCGAAACAACCCCTTAGAATTGCCGGACTCTAAGTAAAGTGCATATTTTTAAATTACTGTTAAACAATATTTCATTTTGTAGATTTGTGAGTTATTTTAGACTCAACAAAGAAGCATTTCGCTATCTTTTGGAGAAAGTCGAGGTTTTTTTCAAGCCTTCTATCAATGTTTCAGCAATACCACCAATATTGAAGCTATGTGCAGCCCTACGATTTTTCGGAGAAGGAAGCTACCAAAAATGTACTGGTAATGACTTCAATTTAGGGCTAGCGCAACCAACTGTCTCCTTGGTGTTAAGTGAAGTCTTAAATATTATGGAGCAACATATTTGTGGAACATGGATAAACGCCAAACTCACTGAAGAGGAACAAAATGAGTCCAAAATATCATTTTATTCAAGGACAGGTTTTCCAGGAGTTGTAGGATGCATAGATGGCACACATGTTCGAATTGTTGCTCCAAAAAAAGAAGTTCAGCATCTATACCTCAATAGGAAAGGTTATTACAGTTTGAATGTGATGATTGTTAGTATAATCAAATGTTTATCTTAAATAATTAAATACATAAATTATAAAAAATGTTATCTCAGGCATGTGACCATAAAATGAGGATACGCAGTGTTGATGCTCGATATCCAGGCTCCAATCACGACTCGTTGATTTGGAACATGAGCGAATACAAGCAGTTCTTGCAAAACAATATTCAAGAAAACTCATGGATCTTAGGTAAGTTAAGTTCATAATACAATTATAGTTTAAAAAAAAATTATTTTTTAAGGTGATGCTGGATACCCTTTAGAGCCTTATCTGATGACTCCGTTTCGAGCCACTACCACTAATTCGCCCGAGTCTCGCTACAATCATATTCATGCCAAAGGCAGAAATATAATTGAAAGAACGATTGGTGTTCTCAAGAGCAAATTTAGATGTCTGCTTTCAAGTCGAGCGTTGCATTACACACCAGAAAAGGCTACGCAAATTGTAAATGTGTGTTGTGCTTTACACAACATTTGCCAACATTTTAACGTCGAACCTATAGATGAAGAACATTTTACTCCCACTGTCGAAGATGTTCCAAATAATGTTCCAGATACGAGCATTGAGTACGCCAGAGCTATTAGAAATGATATCATGCGAAGTTTTTAACACAAAAACTACAACTTTTTTGGAAACAAAATCATATATAGAAATAAAATAAACAAATATGTTATAAAAGTTTTTTATTAGAAATAGGTATAAAAATATATCACTTCATGTGCCTTAAATTTTATAAAACATAAATATCACTTCGTGTGCTTTAAACTTAAAAAAAAATATTAATGGTAAAAAATCTATAACTATTAATGACAGTCCATGAATTTCAACTTAAATTAAAAAAAAAATATCACTTCATGTGTATTAAAACTAAAAAAAAATATATACATTGGTAATAGGTACCATTGGTATTACATAAAATGAAATAAAATAAAAATAGCTATTCAAATAAGCCTGCCTCTTCAAAATGCAAACAAAAAACCAAACAGAAATTTTGCAAACACTCAAAACATTAGAAAAAACTAGAAAAAAAAACTATTTGCTTAACAAAAATACCTACGAACTGAAAAACAAAAAGTTGCATTTAGCTCATACTAGATATTCACCATTCAACATTTGCAATTTTTTTTCTTTGTATGCCATGTTCACCTCATGGAGCTCTCTTGCTTGAGCAATTTGTTTTTCCAACAATGCAACTTTTTTCTTTTTGAGTTCGTAGGTCTTCTTGTTTATTAAATAGTTTTTGTAGCTAGTTTTTTCCAACGTTTTGAGTGTTTGCAAAATCTCTGTATGGTTTTTAGTTTGTGTTATAATAGCACTGAGACGTTGCTCCTCAATGCTCTTACTCTCATTGGTTCGCCTGCGCCTAGGATTTGGAAGAGATCGGCTAGGACGTGGAGGAGATGTGGTAGGATCAGATCGGCTAGGAAGTGTAGGTGATTCGCTAGGATGTAGTGGAGATCGATTTTCACTAGGCAGTTGACAGTTTAACTGCCCTGAATCATTTTCCAATTCATAGGTGGTGGTGCAGCTTGCAGGTGGATGAGTAAAAGGTCGGCCGGGTGGTGTGATCGAGTTGTGGAGTCTAATTAGTTCTGCCACGCTTTCTTCGAGTGGGCTCAAACTAATTTCTTCGGACGGCCCTCCTCCTGTTGCGGACAAATTTTTTTTGTTGTTTACCAACTTTCTTTTTAAGTTGGCCTTATAGTGTATCCATACCTATTTGTAGAAAGAACAACCTTTTAAAAAATCTAATTTTGCTTAGTGAACTTTATAAACAAACCCTTTGCCACTCCTGCGATGAGCGTGTTGGAGGCCCAATGCTGTTGAGCTCAACGGAAAACTGTTCCCAGAGCTCATTGGTCAGCTGCTTGCTTGATCCAAAGTGTCCTTTTCCTCTGGCCACATCTGGGTGCTTCTCCATTAAGGAAACCATCCTCTCGAACTGCTTCTTGTTAGTAATTTTCCTTAATGGTATTTATATTGATTAAAATTGTTTTTTATTAATAAGTGTTGCAACTTACAATATATTTGCCATCTTTCCTTTTAAATACAACCAAGAGACAACCTCAAAAATGCAGTTGTAAAATTTTGACATTTGACACAACCGCATCCAAGTTTGGTTGTATTTCATAATGCCAAAAATTGTACATACACAACTGGAAGGACAACTTTGCAGCTGGAAGTTTGGTTGGGTTGTAAGCCATGATACCGATTTTGATTTTACAACTCAACTTTAAGCAAAGTTGTAAATCATAATAGGGGCATTATTTCACAATATTATGCACTGAACACATTGACGACCATGGTATAATAATACATGGTAGCATTGACAACTGCTTCTTTTCTCTTCAACAGGAAAACATAAACTGTCAAAAACAGCTTTTTGTGGAAATACATCAGCAGCTGCTGTGGTTGTTGTTTTTTTCACTTCAACGTTTTCAACATTGCTTGTGTTTTCAATGGCGGATTGTGAGCGCTCTCTTTTTGAGTATATTTTTTGACAGTATATGATTTCCCAAGCAACTGTCAATGCTACCTTGTATTATTATACCATGATTGACGACTACACGACTTTACGACGCGACATAAAGAAAGAGTCAACAATCTGGAAATAGCATGTGAATGTTTCATTCACGCATACACAAACCCTTATATTTGCACTTTTGTCGCTCGTCAAATTAGAAATAATTCTATACCGACGTCAGCAACATTGCTATGTCGCGGAGACATTTTCACCACATTCACCTCCATAAGAAGAGCATGTAAAAAAATTTGACATATGTCGTAATGTTGTTGTCGTCGTCAATGTGTTTAGTGCATTACCGGTGAAATTAATCTACAACCCAGTATGCACAAAAACGGATGCCGGATCTGTTTCGAATCCGTTACGAGTCCGTTAGCGCGGAATTCGCTCGTTTATGTTTCGATGGACCCTATTCGAACTGGTAACAAATCCGCTTATAAAATAAAAAAAATAATTTTATTAAAATGCAACCCGTTTCGGGAAAAATATACGAAGTATGTCCGTTTCAAATTCGAAACACATCCGTATGGCACACTGGGAATGATCTTTTGACGCAAGGAAACAACAACAATAGGTTTGTTCACTAACAAAAAATTTGTACAAATTGTTACAAGTTTTTACCAGTAAAGCGTTCACGTACTCGAAAAACTTGCAACGAGAGAGGACAACGAGAGCGCAAAATAGTGAGAGAGAAAAAAAAGCTACAAGTTTCTGCTAGCAAAATTTCTACTTGCAAGCATGGTATAATAATACAAGGTAGCATTGACAGTTGCTTGGGAAATCATATACTGTCAAAAAATATACTCAAAAAAAGAGCGCTCACAATCCGCCATTGAAAACAAAAGCAATGTTGAAAACGTTGAAGTGAAAAAAACAACAACCACAGCAGCTGCTGATGTATTTCTACAAAAAGCTGTTTTTGACAGTTTATGTTTTCCTGTTGAAGAGAAAATAAGCAGTTGTCAATGCTACCATGTATTATTATACCATGCTTGCAAGAACTTGCAACTACCGAAAAAACTGTTTGTCAAAAAAAAAAACAAGCTGTCAAAATTGATTTCTTGTTGATTTCGTATTTAAATGGATGGAAAAAGAAACATTTCTGATGCTGAGGAAAATTTAAGTATAATGTTAATATTGGTGAGACCTAAGAAATGATTTCAATAATTTATAACCATTTATTATAGCAGAAAAAACAGAATATGATGTCAATTCGTTTGATCAGCTGTTAACTTGCAAGTTTCTACTAGTTTTCTGTTCACGTACTTTTTCTGCTATTTTTCTCTTTGTAAATATTTTTATCTCAATTCTTCTTTTACTCTCTCCCTGCAAGTTTTTACAAGTAAAGTACGTGAACAAACCATGATGTAATTAACAAGGTGGTAGTGAATTTTTCACCACACACTCAATTTTGCTGAATCTGTCAAAAAATTGTGACATGAAGAGAGGACCGGTTGGTAAGTGTCGTTCTTATCGTTCTTTGTTTTGTTTGCTTGCTATTGCTAGTTCTAGCTAATAAGAATTAAACTGCAATTATATGTAGTTTTGTTGGATTTTCATAAAAATCATTGAAAAAACTGAAAAACTAGAGCCGAATACGGAAACACACTGTAATTGGCTGCAAGCATGAATGATCTGGCCATGTAGTTCCACAATACCAATAGCAGCAATAAGCTGATCCAAAATCTTCGAGGACATCTACGAAAGCTGTATCACAATCCGTACGAGGTGGTACATAGTGCTTCAAGAATCCAACCCTTTTATCTTGAGCTGCCGGAGAAGTAGTTTAATCAATTTGAGGTTAAGTTTGATATTTTTGTTGGTTTTTTTATTGGATAATAGCTTTCCTTTAGTTACAACGCAAGCCAGCGCAGTCCGTCGCGCACAGCGTCTCAGCAATTTTTTATTCTTATCCATGTTTTTTGCACGTTTATAATCAATCAAATAAAACTTTCACAATAAGCACAAATATCACAAACTATATTTTGCTATAGCTGTGCTTAAAATATGCAATCAGCTGTTTTTGACAGATCGCGAGTTCATTTTTGTGAGAGAGGTTGAAAATTCACTACCACCTTGTTAATTACACCATGGAACCATGGTATAATAATACAAGGTAGTATTGACAGTTGCTTGGGAAACGACCATCTGTCAAAAAAAATGTCGAGAAAGAGAGTGTTCAATTATTGTTGATGTTTTACGCCATTGTTTGCGTTAACCAAACATTTCCTTGTAAAATGTTTTCTATTTCATTTAATAATAAATAGTGAGCATTGTAATAATAGTGATATATTATTACTTTAACGAAAATAATTTGTGATTTAGTGCAAACATAAAAAAAAATGTGGAAAGCATTTAAATGCAGCAACCTCAGCAGCTGCATATGCATATGGACGAAATGCAGACGAAATGAAATAAGTTTTCAATTAAAATTCTGCACAATTAAATAAAATTTAACGCTTCCGACTGGAAAACGTTTAGCACAAATCACACATAGTTTTTTCAAAACTTTCATTATTTTATATTAAACGCACAAATTTTATTTAGGTTATGTTTTTCACTTTCGTTTCACATTATTCCACGAACAACGGTTTTTGACAGATGGTCGTTTCCTCGTTGCTGAGAAAATCAATACTTGTCAATGCTACCTGTATAATTGTATCATGCATGGAACAAACCTATTGCTATGCATATTTTGGTGAGAGGACTAAGAGCGTAGATTTATAGAAAGTGTGAGAGCGAGAGAATAGTTTTAAGAAGAGCAAGTGTTGCATATTGTTCGTATTAAGATGTTGATTTCTTATAAAGGGATTATTTTTATTTGACGTAACTACAACAATCGATGTTATTTGTTTACCAATCAGGTCAGTGTCTTCAGGTGCATTTAAATATAAAATTGTTTTTCAAAAGAATTTTTATTTTTATTTATGCCTTAAAAAAGAAAAGCCTAAAAAATACTTCTTTGTTTAAAACTTTAAAAGTAAAAAGATTACTAAAACTTTCTGCCTTTAAGTAAAAACTGCACACTCAAACCCGGCTTCTGCATTATATGCCGAATATTAACGAGTAGTTCTAAAATGCCCTTTATTTGAAATCACTGAGCAAGCAACATGGGTTTTGGTCGGTACTGAGAGAAATTAAGATTTTCGCAATGCAGATCAGCGTTGCCACTTAAAACATTTTATTTTACCAAATTTTTACTGAAATTGTTACTGCCCCAAATTTGCTTGCAACCTATGTACTAACAAAGTTTACAATAATAAAACAATACATGCATTGTTACTTTTAGTTTTCACTTTTTAAATTTAAAATAAAAAAAAAAAAAAAAATATAAAAGTATTTCATTACAACTTAAATTATTTTTAGATATATATCACCTTTATAGCTGAATTACAATACTGCGTTAAGTCGGTCGTGCGCTGACCGTACGTTGGTCTCCGTTGTAAAAACTTTACGATATGAGCTGTCAAAACGGACAGCTGTCATTTTGGTGATGCCAATAAAAGCAGCTATACTAAAAATCCCACAAAACGTCCCTTTTTCCGAAATCATGCAATTATGATTTTAATCAATGAAAAATTAAAAGATATTGTCATAAACTCATTAAGAACCATAAAACCTACTTTAGAAAGCTAAGATCTTTTTATTAAGTGTAATATAATCTGCGAAATAATGAAAAATGTCACATATTAATGTGAAAATTCGGACTAGAAGCTTCAAAATAAATGAACGCTTTGCAATTTAATGATAAAATGTGGCAAAAAATTTGTATATGATTTATCGATATTTTTAAACATAGTATATATTTATGTATATATATATAAATATTTTTTTTTATAAAATGTGATTGCTTGATGTCATTATTTTTCTTGTTTTTGTCAAAATTACTGCTATTTATTATTATTATTACTGTTGATTTTTGCCGAAATTTTTGCAAATTTTGAGAGTAAAATGTAGGAAATTTCGTCAACGAAAGCAATTTGGAAATATGTATGGAAATATTCATGTAAATTTGTGTGTACAAGTTTTTTGGTACGGTGCGTGTTTTGGGGCAAGTTCAATCAATTTTTATCCCGCTTGAACACCAGAGGGCGCTTAGGTAAAAATTTTAAGAAAATCGGTATATAGTGGTTTTCATGTACACTGAGTGTTCTGCTGCTAGCTTGTTTAACCAATATTGAACACCAGATGGCGCTGTAGTACAATTCATGCCACACCCCCTTGTCCAACGCCTGTCCAAATTTTTTAGTAGAAATGCATCACCAAATAGTAATTCTATTCTAAAATTCAACGTTTTGTGACTTACTTTCATAGGCTATTCGGTATAAAAAATTGTAATTGTATGGGCGGAGCCACACCCCCTTGTACAATGCCCGTCTCGGTTTTCTAGTAGATGGACATTACTAAGTGGCAACTCCATACCGAGTTTCATTATTATGCGGCATTTAACTCCAAAGCTATTTGATACCATAAGTTTGACTTATATAGGCGGTGCCATGCCCCTTGTCCAATGCTCACTCAATTTTTCCAGTTAAAGGACAAGACTAAATAGTACATTCTTACCGAGTTTCATTGATGTGTGACTAATAGTTCGAAAGTTATACCCACAATTTGGGCAGCCGAAAAAGTGACACGCCCTCTGCCCAACGCCCATAAAATTTTACCAGTGGAACGGCACATGTAAATCGAGGCCGAACACCTAATTCCAATGTTGTGCGACCTAGAATTCCAAAGTTATTCGAAATTGCAGATTCGAGCTGCTACGCCCCCTTGTACAATGCTCGCTGAATCTCTTGTAATTAGTGAGTACTTGGGTACAACTTTACAAAAACAAAATGAACTGCACAAGTGTTCACAGTTGAAAATTTTTTTCAGTCACATTCATGCACATGTCTAATATTTATCATTTCAATCTTATTATGCTTTTATATTTATCATTTGACATTTTGTGGGCAATTGCAAATCTTGCTAGCAGCAATAAATTTGCATGTACTATTATTTTTTCAAAGCAAAAATACAACATTCCTTTGTGTGTTATATTATTCAAACAATAATATTAAGGGTATTCGTCCTCAACCAACCTCGTTACAATATGTAAGGTGTTTTTTTTAGGGGTTTGTTTTTCGAATTGAAATAAAACACAAGAAAATCGTTTTAATGTCCATCAATTTGGCTTTATTGGAAGGATAATTTTATGCCATTAATGTTTAAATATGATTTCGGGCATGTGGCCGCCGCGGCTGGCTCGAATAAAGCCAATTCTACAGGTCCAATTTTCAATCACTTTTTCGAGAATATGGGGCCGTATGTCGGCAATAACGCCACGAATGTTGGCCTCCAAGTCCCCTAACGTTTCTGGTTTGTTGGCGTAGACGAGCGACTACACATATCCCCAAAGAAAATAATCCAATGGTGTCAAATCACACCATCTTGGTGGCCAATTGACAGGTCCATTCCGCGAAATTATGCGCTCATCGAATGTTTCCTTCAATAAATCGATTGTGATGTGCGCTGTGTGGCATGTAGCGCCGTCTTGTTGGAACGACACCTCATCCACATTCATGCCATCCAATTCGGGAACAAAATAGTCGGTTATCATGGCTCTATACCGGTCTCCATTAACGGTAACTGACTCTCCAGCATTATTTCGGAAGAAGTATGGCCCAATGACTCCACCAGCCCATAGAGCACACCAAACAGGCGTCTCAAGGATCTCATGTGGATTCTCTTCACTCCAAATGCGGCGAGGTTGCTTGTTGACGTAGCCATTCAACCAAAAATGAGCCTCATCACTGAACAAAATTTTGCGATGAAAATCAGCATCGAGATCAATCTCATTTTCGGCCCATTTGCAAGCGTTGTTCTTTTGTCAACCTGTTCATGATGAAATGGCAAACCAAACTGAACATAAATGACATTAGAGTTGCCAGATTTGACCACAAAATGTCAGTTTTATCTCTATTCGAAAAACAACCCCTAAAAAAACACCCTTTATAATTGCCCAATATATAAGTTTACCATTTGGCATGAATACCCTCATAATAGTATTTATAATATATTAAAAAATGTATAAATTTTAATAGGATATTCAATTGAATAATATTAGTATCATGCTAAATTCATCAAAATCATTATTATACTACTTAAGCAGAATGTTAATTTAAAAAATTTGATCAATTTAAAAAAAACTCGCATCAAAATATAAATTCCCACGATAATCCTATGAAAATCTTAGTTTTCCATCGGAATCCAAGAATACCCATATTTTAGCATTTCTCAACGAAAATGCAACCCAGCGTTAATATGGAATGTCAAAAGCACGAGCTAGTACCCAGCTAGAACAGTAACTGTTAGCTAACTTGTTATTTAACGCGAGTCGTAACAGAAAATCTGTCAGGCCCATATAAAATTCTCCATACAAAACTCGTTATATTTGTTCAGGCGGTGGGAAAAATCTAGCAAGTATTGTCCTATACGTGTGACCTTGCATTTCGTTCTGGCACCCATGTTTTGTTCATTTAAAAAGACTAAAGCTGCACTCCACACACCAATAGGATATTACATAAGAAAATCATAACAAATGTAGGCTTTTTATTTAAAACACAGTTAGCGGCCGCTCGCCGCTTGCGCACCGTAGCGTAATGGGTAGAGCTCAGACCTTTAATGCCAACTTACTCTGTCCGAATCGCGAGTTCAAACCCTGGCTCAAACAAAAACACAAACTTTTTTATTGCTATTTTTTATTATTTTATTTCGATATTTTCCTAATAAATGTTAGAAAATACATATTTAAATATAATTTTACAATTTTTTCAATATTTAAGTAAAAATAATGCATGGACAAATTAAAATAAATAAATACGACACATAACATATTAATTTTAACTAAAAAAAGGAAACTAATGAAACTCAAAACAACAAACTAAAAACAGCACAGCTTTTTCACACCACTTATATGCTATGTTATTTCACTTATATTTTGTTATTTTACACAAATTTATTTTATTTTTTCGGAAACTTTTTTGCACCGCTCACTTTATTTTGACTGTTTTAAAAATTTTTTCGTTTATATTTTGATGGTAAAAGAGCAAGATATACAAGCACATATAATTTTCCTTGTTTCACTTAACATGACACAGTATGAATGTGTTAGTGTACACATAATTTTGTTTCATTGTATTTGTAAACTTGTTAGCGCTGTCTTGCAGGGTAGAGCATGTCGCTACTCATAGCGTTGATCGTACGTCACCCCCTCAAA
The DNA here is from genome assembly GCA_943735915.1 of Pherbina coryleti. Lineage (NCBI taxonomy): Eukaryota > Metazoa > Arthropoda > Insecta > Diptera > Sciomyzidae > Pherbina > Pherbina coryleti. Next base: position 120,278,561 of record OX030949.1, read on the forward strand.
TTAATTTTTACGGGATGAGGTCGACGCAATGCATGAAGTCATATTTTGTGTTGCTTCATAAGAACCCATTGTTTCTAGTCTAGCTGTCAAAGGCCGACCGACCTAACGCAGTATTGTAATTCAGCCATTAGTCCTTATGAAAATAGTAGATACATCTGAAATACTTTTTGGCATTTATATATATAACAGGGTTGTTTTGAATCAATGTTGCATCGGAGAAAAATAAAAAAGTACTATTCAAATAATAAATGTTGCCACCACAAATAAAAAATTGCATTAAAAAAAAAACGTGGTGCCACATACATAAAAAAGTTACATAATTGTATATTTTTATAACTATATGGATTGACGCTTTTATCATGCACATCCAAAAAAATAAAAAATAAGTGTTATCCTAAAGTTTTAATATATTTTATTCATTTATATATAAAATATTTTAATAAATAAAGTATTTTAAATCTATAATTGCATTTACCTGTAAGTAAAAAAAATGTTCGGCAAGATATAATTTTCAACAGTCACCTCCAGTGACAGAAAGAAAGGAAAATTGAGCCGTCTCAATTCCTCCATAAACTGGGTTACACGGGGGTAACGCGATCAAGTTTTGTTTTTCAAGTTGCAATACACTCATGCTTTTTAACCTACACAACAAACACTTTCGAATTTTACCACCAGCTTGATTTAAAATTTTTCTTGAGTTTTGCTTAAATTGGCTGTGGCAATTTGACCGTGACAAAAAAAAAAATATTAAATTTTTTAATGTTTTCAACATTTACTTTATTTATATTTATTTGCTATTGCATTTTTATAAACTTTTTACATATAACGCTTTCAAATAACAACCTTTACTAATTGCACAAAAATATTGCATCGTATGAAGAATTCTTATCAGTTATTTAAAATGGCATGGCAACTTTATTTCATTCTTTTACTCTGTTTTGTAAACAAACTTAAAACGAATATAATGCAAAGAGCAAAGTGTGAGGAATACCAAATATAAAGGAAGTACGAAATAGTACGTACTTGGTACCATTTGATTTGTATGGCCCATATTACACGGTGCTCGTTTGCTCGGCGTGCACATAATTTTGTTGTTGTTTCCAATGCAAAACTGTCAAAAATCAGTGAGAGTGTGAGAGGATGAACACTTTGTAGACCGAGCAAAATATGTTCATTTTTGCTCGGTGTACATGGCAGCGAGCACCGTGCAACAGTGTTGCTGGGTGGTGAAATTAAAGAGTTGAGCGTTTTAGTAGCTAAAAAGTGCATTTTGTTAAGAAAAGTGCTACTATTGTACTATAATAGTATGAAGAAAAAAGTTGTAGGAAACCCTTTTTGGAATAAAGTGCAGGAGAAAAAGCAAGGAACTGAATGAAATGTCAAAACTAGCTCGGCGAGCATATTTCTGTCATGTAACCTACCAACGTGCAAATTGAGAAAAGAGAATAAAAGTGTTCATTGCAAGCCGAGCAAACGAGCACCGTGTAATATGGGCCTATGAAAATTTCATGTAAACTGGATGGTACCAAGTACGTTCCATATTTCGTATTTCTTTATATTTGGTATTCCTCGTACTTTCCTTATTGAAATGGTATTCCTTGTGTATTTTCTGCATCCCATACGTAAACAATCTTGTAATAGCTATTGGAGTGCTGCCATATAACTATAAAGAAAGTAAATCTAAAGATGTTTGGCAACACTAAGAACAAAATTCATAAGGAAAGGATGGAAATAAAATTGTATTAGTACGAAAAGATTAGTACTTCGTATTTAAATAATAAAAACGTATCCAAAATGGTACAAAAGTACGTACTTGTGCAACCTTGTTTTGAATTGAACTCATAGAAATAAAATATAAGGAAGTGATGTTCTACTCACACATACTATGCGTGTATTGAAGACAACCCAGTAAAAAAATATAGGATCGCTCCCATGAGGATCAACAAGGGAGCGCTCTCTTGTTGTTTTATGGGAGCAAAAAGCGAGCACTTTGCGGTAGAGCTCCTTTACTGTTTTCTTGGATCAATAGGCGAGCAAATAATGCAAAAATAAGAAAACTAAGTGAGGGAAGAATATTTTAAAAATACCCTCTCACTTTTTGTTGTAAAAAAACATTTCAAAAGCTCCTTTATTGATCTATTAGGATCAAAATGTGAGCAAACAGTGTATTATAAAAGCACTAATTGACGAACAAAATGGTAAATGCAAAAGCAATTGTAACGGTTAATTTGGGCAGAAAATATTTGGAATGCAAAATTACAAAAAAGAAAAAATATGCGAAGACGCGTGCCAACGACCTAATATTATTTTGACAGCGGTAGCGATTAAATGTGATTTAAAAAAGTTATCTTAAAAATTGTAGGCTTGTGCAAAAAAAAAAAATAAAAATATATATATACTATATATATAGTATGAATTAAAAACAAGAGGCCTTATAAAAAATTAAATAGAAAATATACATAAGTGAAGAAACTTTGTTAGAAAATTCAGTCAGTGGCTGAAAAAAAATTAAACTTGTGATATTTCAGAAGAGATAAGTGAAAGTGTCGGAGAGAGCCGATCGAAGATTGAAAATCCAACTTTTTATTTGTTTGGTAAGTTTAGTAATATAATTTAATTTATTTATCAACTTATAATAATTATATTCCAGAAGCATTAAAGGATAATTTTTAAAAAATCATTCAGGATATGAGAAGGCCATCAAATACGCCTTTAGGAAGGCGAACTTTCCTTCTTGTTATTGGCAAACATATAGAATTAAGACAAAAAAATATATTTATTAAGTTTTTTATATTATTTATTGAATTCAATTTGATCTTTATCTTTTAAAAATTTAGAAATTATTAATATTTATATTTATTTTAAATAAAATTTAACTTATTTTTATTATTATATTAAAAAAATATTCCACTAAATATCGCCATGGTTCAGGAATTGAGTGCTCCATTACATAAGACAATGGATCACACATTGATCGCTCCTTATCCGCTCCTTTCGGATGTCATATGGAGCGCTCCATTGCACATCGCAATGGATCATACATTGATCGCTCCTTATCCGCTCCTTTGGGATGTTATAGGGAGCGCTCCATTGCATATTGCAATGGATCATATATTGATCGCTCCTTATCCGCTCCTCTGGGATGTTATAAGGAGCGCTCGCCTTCCTAGGACATGCAATGTTAAAAGAGAGCACAAAATGCACTCAGCTTGGATCAATAGGGAGCAATCCACTGCTCCTCAGGGAGCACTCCCGGATCGCTCATAGGATGATCCAAGAATGATAGAATACAGATTACGCCAAGGCGCAAACAAAATTGAAACTTTCTGCGCATGTCGGTCCAATGACGTCACACAATAAGTGTTCCTATTGGCTAATAGTTTTCAGTTGTCAAACTCATAATTTGTATGGAAATTTTATGTAAACATGACAATGGGACAATTTCATTTTTTCCTCCAATAAATAAAATAGCTCTTTATTAAAAAAATTGCTTAAGGAATTAAAGAAAAAAGCCAATTAGAAGAATTTTTAAATAATATTGATCTTTTGTTCGATTGTTTCTTTCATTTATAAAGAAAAATAAAACAAATTTTGATTTATGTTGTTATTTTATTAAATTTTCTCTTTCTTTTATAATTGTTGTCAGCAATTTCTGTATTTAGTATTCTCATGCGGAAGAACATGCGGAATTTAAAAAACAATTTTTTTACTTTTTCATTGCCGTCGATGTTTTCAGATTCATTTAAATGTTTTTTTAAATAATAATTTGTCAGAAGTAATTGGTCCCCGTTTAGTTTATTAAAAACTGCATCACACAAGTGTAGTGTTTTCATTAAGCTGTTGGAAGGTTTGCTTAGACCACCTTCACTTAAATGGTTGACCCATGTAAAGCCACTGTCCACTAAAGGATTAGAAGCAATAGTTGGATGCTCGCTTTTCAATTTTTAGCAAATGCAGCCAGCCAAATTTTCCAACCCATCGTACTGCATGTTATCTAACTCATTTTCATTTTCTTTTCCTTTTTCTTCCAAGCTAGGGCTTACACATTTTAGTATAGTTCCTAAAAAATAAAAACAAAGATAATATTGTTCTTTTAACATACGATTATAAATTGTACCTGTTAAAGAACAATGTACATCTTCCAAATCAGGTGTATGGTCGACTTCGACATTTGCATTAGAACTTAGAACGCCTTCGTTGTATCCCAAGATGTATGATCGAAGCCTGTATTTAAACTCTTGGCGATCAGGGTGGTCGTGAAGTCCGCCTTTGGACCTTATTATACCGAAGAAGTTTTCTAGTACGTCTTGATTCAGTCGATACGTCAAGACATAATCAAGGTTATATCGGGTCTGAAGGTCTTTATACAGCATTTTTAATGCTGTATTAGATTGAATAATACCTGTAATATAAGCTATTCATTACGGGCCAAAATTTTTAAAACATTTACCCTTATACCTTTTTGAAATGGAAGGAGTGTATTTTTTCCAATCACCCGAATTTCTGACATCATTTGCGACATCTCGTTAAGGATATTGTCCTGAGTTTCTAAAGCTAAACCGTATGCGTGGCATCGCTCCCTCGTGTCTTGTTTTAGTACCCTTGTGTTCATGACGTCAAACCAGTCATTTGTCTAGTAATTGAAATCATAAAAATTATTTTGCTTTTATTTTAAAAAATTTTTAATTAAAAATTTTACTTATTATTACCAGTTTAAAAAATTTACTACATTCGCTCCAATTTTTATCTATCAAAAATCCCAAGCTAGCAGCTCGAGTTATGGATTGAGCTATAGTGTGAGAGAAAAGTTTGGTTGCCAACTTCACCTTCTGCCTCTCGGCTCCAACAACACATAAGTTGTTAGCTGAAATTTTATGAGTTATCTTCAGATCTGAGTTTTGAAGAGACAAAAGATTTAAAATTATATCTTTTTTAACTTCTTTGCCATTAATAATGAAACCACTGTCAATAAAATGATTTCGAACCAGTTTTATTAAATGTGGCACGTCATTGAACACAAAAACTTTCATGTCATCATGCAAAAACCTAAAATTTTAAAAAATTCATTATAACTAAAAAAATGTATTTATATGTATAACAAGTACCATGGCTCGTTTATGTCAACTCCAAGTTAAAAAAGTTTACGATTTCCGCCGCCTAAGTCACACACAATTGCCACAATTATAAAGCCACAATCTTTCATTGTCTTCAAAATATTGAATAAAATTGTTTGTGTCATTTGGCAATCATAATCGTAATATATCGCTTGCTTCCATTTTGAAATTAAACCTTATAAAAAACAATGATTTATAAAAAAAGATACAGCAGTTTCGACTACGTAGAATTACATATATAATACTTAAATTAGAAACAATCACGTTATACACTTCTTATTGATACTAAAACATAGAAAAAGTTGGTACAATTTTTTACAACTTGTTTTGTTGGGTGGTTTTATGTGTTAGATTTCGCATTCAATGGCTTACACCTATTAGCTTGCATTTAAATAACAATTATAAATCCATGCCGCTGCCGAGCCTCCGCTGTCGCCTTTTCTAAACGGAAATCGGTAGTGCTCGATTCTGTTAAAAACAACATAAAAGTACGCTATATTTTTTAAATAATAAGATTTATGTCTTCGCTACGCTACGCTAGATGGCGTTGTCATCGCTGCGCTACGCTTTTTTCAAAAACCGGAAACCGAAAGTTTGCCAGAACTCTCATAGTATACATACTACCAATGCAGTCGATAAATACGTAGCAACCTTAAACGAGAACCATACGCACAGCAAACAGAAACATCAAATGTTGGTCTTATATTTCATGTAATTGTGTAAAATTTATAAAAGTTAGAAAGTTCAAACATTAATTTTTCGCCCAGTGAGGATCAAGCAGACCAACAAGTGCTTACATCAAAATTGTACGATCAGTACTTTATGCAAACCAAAGGCTCAAAGTGGGCCCTAAAAACGCTATCTTGCTTGATTACTATCAACCGCCCTACTAACCTTTGAGAATGACGTAATTCAACGTCAAAAAAATCAAATTTTATATTAACTACTTACCTCTTAACATAGCCACCTGAATATAGTTTGCTGGTTTTAGTGTTGAGTCCGTTGGCTTATCGTAGCAGTACTTTTTCTTTGCCTTCATTTCATCGAAACTCAAAACACAAAGTTTTTGTATTTCAGGCATTTGGTTAGCTGCAGTCAATATTTTAATAACAGGCTCCAAAATACCTGGTGACACATCTAATTTTTGAGACCATCTTTGTAACGTTCTCACAGAAGGTAGGGGGAAATGCTTATTCCTTAGCAACCTGTAGGCCTTGGGACTTGTCGAGTATAAAGTAATTGACTGAGCAATGTCTTCTTCAATAAAATTTTGCCTTTTGTCACCATTTTTAATTTTTTTTAATTGTCCTTTAGTAAACAGCCGTCCCAATGCAGTTTCGAAGTTCGTTTTCGTTAAGGTTAGGTTCCGAACTTGACTCGATAAATTTTTAATGATAATCGCAGATTGACTTTGCTGTGCTTTTAGCAAAACAATTTCATGCTCCAATGAACCTCTTGAAATATATAACTAAAGTTAATAATTTTTTTTTTTTTTTTTAATACGTACATTTTTGCTTCTAAAGTTTTTATTACTTCAAGACTATCTGCTACGACATTATTTGTCTTTGAATTGCTTTCGTCGACGCTAGCATGCTGTTCAATATCATTTGCAACATCTTTTGCTGCAAAAGCGCTGCTATTAACTGTGCAACTATTGCTTGGTACTTCATCTGATGCAGCGCCCACTGATGGAACTGCTGTCGGTTTCAATTTTGGTGCAGAGCGATTGCTAAAGCCTTTTTAAAATTCAACAGCCGTATTAATAAAAATATCTTAAAATAGCTTTAAAACCTTCAATAGTTAAAAAACTTTTTAATGTTAAAGAGTCTTTTAAAATTTTGTTATTCATAAACATGTTGTAGCTGCTTTGTAGTCATAAAATAGGAACACTTTAGATTTGAAGTGCGAAGAGTTTCAATAATGGTTTGTGTATTAGATAAATTCAATGACTTTTCATTTATTTGTCACAATTTCGTCAACATTTTGATATATAAATATTAACATTTTTACGAAGCTACCCTCTGCACTGAAAAAATTGTCATTTTATTATCTTTTTTTGTAAATATTTTAAAATGTTTTGACAAATTTTCTTGTTTTTATTTTTCTTTTGTTTTGAATTTTTTTATATATTTTGAATTTTTTTGACATATTTTTCAAATTTTTTAAATATTTTTAATTATTTTTGGCAAAATTTGTGCTCAAATGAGAGCAAATTATTTTAAATATGCCTTATGAGGGGTTTATAGAACGTTTCAACCATTTTTAAAAATCCTCTCATTTATAAACAAACATTTTCAATAATTTTTTTGAAATTTTCTTTGTTTTGTGCTCAGATGAAAACAAAATAAAATTTAAAATGCTTTATCGAGGGTTTATTGAAGGTTTCATCCATTTTTTAAATTTTCTCATTTATAAACCATTTAACGCTATTGAACGTTTATGAATAATGTTTTTCAATTTTTTTCGATTTTTTTCTTATGAAGGCTTTATTTTTAATATCTTTCTTTTTAGTTAATATCTTCAAAATAAACTTAGTGCTAACTTACCCATTTCGAATTTTAAGTTTCTTTCGAAATCATCCTGCTTGAAATGTTGTGAACAAATTCTGCCATCGTGTACTTTTTCTGTACTTGGTCGGTTGCAAAAAGCTACCCAAAGCTTTCTTTGTTTCTCATCTTTTGGGAAACGGTAAAAGTGTATCTTTTGTTTGTTATCTATATTAATTAAATAAACACATAGTATTTCGTTCCTGAATTGCAAAAAAATTATTGTTAGAAATTTTTCTTACTTGATTTTTTACTGCTGCTTTGTGTACATTTGCCCACTGCACATCTCATGTTTATGTTTTTCTGTTATTTTTTTTTTGCTTTGAATGTATTGCAAATCGGCACTTAAACACTTGAATTGGCTTCACTTGAACTTTTTTAATTAATTTTTTTAAATTTTAACGGCTTCGAAGGCTTTTTTCTTTAACAAATCGCGAAATTAATATTTTTTTGTAAACAGCCGATGAAATTTTGTCTTGCGAACTGTCAAAAAGAATGGTTGCCATCTCTGATTCAATTTCTTAATTTTTTTTTAGAAATATTATTTTTTAAAATATAAAAACATTTATATGTATAAAATAAAAGTAAATTATTAGAAAAAGAGGAACGTGATAATATTCTTCAAGAAAATCTTGAAAAATTCAATACTTTTTTGGAGTGGATAAAGTTCTTTATAAATAATTTCTGTGCAGAAAGTGATGGTAACTCTTACATAAAGTGATAAATGTTATTATATGGTCCAATGACGTCACCTTACGGCAAAACCTGCGCATGGCATAATCTTCTATTCTATCATTCTTGGGATGATCCACTTTTTTACTGGGAAAGAACTAAAATATAAGGAAGTGGTGTAGTTATACAAAAATGAAGTACTTTTCATGGTGGTGTTGAATCACACTAATACACAAACATACACACAGGGCCGCATTCGGGAACGAAGTTATAAATGGCGCAAAGAATGGAGCCCTTATTTGAATAGTTTTTATTAAATTTCTTTTAAATTTAAAAAATCGTTTGAAATCATATTTTAATTACATATTTTTTTAATTTTATTGTATTTCCACACCACCTTCGAGGTATACAATTTGGTGCGTTACCGATTTTTTTGGGTGTTCGGTTCCCCTGTAGGCCTATTGCACCCATAAAGAAAAAAAATCATTAGTGAATAATGTTAAAAGAAATGCATTCGTAATAATAAATTAATAAATATATTACAAATTTAAGTTTATTATATATTATCAGCCTTATTCATAAAAATATCTTAAAATAGCTTTAAAACGTTCAATAGTTAAAAAGATTTTTAATGTTAAAAAGTCTTTTAAAATTTTGTTATTCATAAAAATATTGTAGCTGCTTTGTAGTTAAAATAGGAACACTTTCGATTTTATGTGGGAAGAGTGTCAATAATGGTTTGTGTATTTGATAAATTCAATGACTTTTCATTTATTTGTCACAATTTCGTCAACATTTTGATGTTTAAACATCTTTTTTTTTTTAAGCACTCTCTGCACTGAAAAAATTGTCATTTTATTATCTAATTTCGTAAATATTTTGAAATGTTTTGACAAATTTTCTTGTTTTTATTTTCATTTTGTTTTGAATTTTTTTATATATTTTGAATTTTTTTGACATATTTTCCAAGTTTTTGAAATATTTTTAATTATTTTTGACAATATTTGTGCTCAAATGAGAGCAAATAATTTTAAAAATGCTTTATGAGGGGTTTATTGAACGTTCAGCCATTTTTAAAAATCCTCTCATTTATAAACAAACATTTTCAATAATTTTTTTGACATTTTCTTTGTTTTTGATATATTTTGAAACAATTTGATATATATTTGACATAATTTGTTCTCAAATGAAAACAAAATAAAATTTAAAAATGCTTTATCGAGGGTTTATTGAAGGTTTCGTCCATTTTTAAAATTCTCTCATTTATAAAGCATTTAAAAGAGACTTTTAACGCTATTGAACGTTTATGAATAATGTTTTTAAATTTTTTTCGATTTTTTCCTTATGAAGGCTTTATAAGAGATTCATAATTTTGTATGAATACAGCCGTATATATATATTTCTAAAACATATTTATGTAGAACACATGCAAAAAAAAAAACAAAATTAATTCACATTTATATCATAAATAATTTAAAATATAAAGACATACATATAAATTATTTCTAAAACATATTAACGTAGAACACATGCAAATAAAAGAATTAATTTATATACAAAATTATTATTCTCAAACTCCTTTAAAATTAATTGTTTTGTATTAATATTTGTATACGGCCTCTAATTATTTATATTGAAAACAAGTTTTTCGAGCTCTAGGCCAAGCATGTTGTCAACAAGGCAACATGAAGAACAAAGAAGGCAACAACCAACAACAACAACAACGGCTCTGTATAGAGCAAATCACACAGCTTGACTATACAGACTGTTTCATTGGCCGCTACACCAACTCATCAGTAGCCTTTGTATGACTTTACACTGTGATCCACTCAAGCTACTTAGGTTCTACATATACTGCCAATATGCCGAGAAAGTTACCCGGAATTTGTTTTTGGCAGAGAACGCTGGAATTTTTGTAACTGAGTTCTTATCTACTTAAAAAATGGTCTCCACGCCATCTTAGGTGTACCATCAGTTAAACTAACTGAACCCTAAAATGAAAGTGTGGAAAAAAGGGAGGAGCTAAACAGCAAAAATAACAACAACTTCAATATGCTCTGATAGCAGTATACCGCTGTGATCGAATTTCGAAGATGCACATGAATTAAGGCTATGCCTAAAAGTATGATAAGATCTAGGTTGTTAACCTTAGTACAGTATGCATCAAAAAGTAGATAAGAACTCAGTTACAAAAATTAGATATAAAAGTAGATAAGAACTCAGTTACAAAAATTCCAGCGTTCTCTGCCAAAAACAAATTCCGGGTAACTTTCTCGGCATATTGGCAGTATATGTAGAACCTAAGTAGCTTGAGTGGATCACAGTGTAAAGTCATACAAAGGCTACTGATGAGTTGGTGTAGCGGCCAATGAAACAGTCTGTATAGTCAAGCTGTGTGATTTGCTCTATACAGAGCCGTTGTTGTTGTTGTTGGTTGTTGCCTTCTTTGTTCTTCATGTTGTCTTGTTGACAACATGCTTGGCCTAGAGCTCGAAAAACTTGTTTTCAATATTAATTGTTTTGTGTAATTTTTGCCGTACAGTTGGCTTTTCATTAGTTTTTTTTGTTATGTAAAAATAACGCGTTTTTAAAAAAATTGGAAAAAAACTTGGAAATCTGTAAAAAACATTATATGGTCATAATACATTAGTTTTATATTGTTAAAAAAGTAGCGCCCTGAAATGCATACCACCTCAGAAATTAAATGCGCCCGTGAAGTGGTGTTTGACAGCTAACATATCACAATTTCGAAGCTTTTAATGGCGCCAGATTTCGCCAAATCGACGCGCTGAACACATTTAAGTTTTCTTATATATCTGATAAGAAATACATTTATTTCCAATTGGAATTCACTTCTCACACATCACACTTATCAAAATAACAATTTTATTCTTTAAAAACCTCACTTATCTTATGATACTTACTTGTGGAATGAAATCAGCACATTTTTGAAGCGCTGGCTGCTGCCGCAGTTTTTCACAATACAACGCATATTTAATGAATTCTTTTAATAAATTCTGATTTCACTTTCGAAACTTAAGAAAATTTGAGCGATAATAATCACTTTTTGATTTATTTATTTAATTTATTTTGAATCAATTTCACCGACACTTGCTTTCTTTTGTTTTTTTTTTTATTTTTGTGATGGCTAGCCTGTCAAAAAACACTTGCTATCTCCTTCACTCACAATTTTAGAAGTACTTCATTACACATACACTGTATGTGAGGTAAACGCCATTTCCTTATTTCTTAGTTCTTTGATTGAAGAATTTTTCAAGCGAGATAGAGCATGATTTTTAGACATAAGCTCTTGCACATCAAAACAAACAAAATGAGTGGTGAAAAATATATTAATATATTAAATAATCAGCGATTGTCATCGCTATAAATTGTATTAAAACGAACATGAATAAAATAAATAATTAAATAAGCATGCGTTCTGCCGTGAAAAGTTGTGAAAAGTTCACAAAAAACACATAATAAGTACATATAGACGGAGAGCCAGCGCACAAAAAACTGTTTGGATTTAAAAAAGCTGATTTTCTGGCAATTGTTTATGGTAGTTGTGTACACACACATACTGCGGTCAGTCAAGCCAACTGTAGAACAGGCGGGTCATAGCTGCGATCAAACATGTAATTTTTTCGGTGGTAATGAAATGAATTTAAAGAAGTTGAAAATTGTTTGTACAGGTTGGAAATTGCATATAAATAACAGTTATGACAGTCAGTCAGTTTAATGTCGGAACAGAGCTGGTCAGTCAGCCCCAATATATGTACAAAAAATAGGTAACGTGAAATTTATTTGAAAAACTTGAAACTTTTTGAAGGGGTATCTAATTGCATAGTAACCATAAATAAAATAGTCAGTCAACCATATTGTGGAACAACTCCCGTCAGTCAGCCCAAAAACTTTGTAATTTTTCTTACTTTGCTTGAGAACATGTCGACTCTCCAGCTCCGAAGTGTTGTTTGATGCATCAACACTTACTGTTTTTCTGAAAAAAATGTTATATATTAATTAATCGATAATTTATATTAATATGTAACCAGTGGTGGATTTAGGTAAGATGCCGCCCTAGGCCCCTGCTGATGTGCCACCCTTTTTCTTTGTTGTCAAAATTATATAACATATCTAATTAGAGGATAATTCTAATTGTAATTATATCAAATTTTAATTACATCTAATTATAATTATATCTAACTAGAACTACAGTGACTCAAAAAATTGATCGCATGTTCAGGAATTTCTTACAAAACAAATATTACAGGAAAACGAAAAAATGGATTATGAAAAGATTATATATTTTTACAAACTTAATTTTTCTTAAATAAAAAAACACATTCTTTTTTTAATTTTTCAGAATTTGTAGTAAAATAAATTAGAAAAATTAATTAAACATATTCGATCATTTATTTGAGTTTAAAAGTTAATATTTTGTGTAGCCTCCGCGTGCTTCCAAAACAGCATTTATTCTTCGTGGCATGGTTTCCACCAAATTTTTGCATAAATCCTGTGACAGTACATTCCATTTTATCTGGACTTTTTGCCAGATATCATCGAGTGTTCGTGGCGCACATTCACCATCCCTGAATCCGCGTTTAAGCTCCACCACAAGTGCTCAATCGGATTTAAATCAGGTGATTGCGGTGGCCAGTACAAGACGTTTATAGAATTTTCCTGGAACCACATTTTTGTTATTCTAGCCGTATGTTTTGGGTCGTTGTCTTGCTGGAAAATCGATTCCTCCAAAACAACTCCGAACATATCCAAATTTTGGAAAAGGTTTGCTTTCAAAATATTAATGTAGTCCTGTGCTGTAATTTTTCCTGCAATTTTATGACACTTTACAACTTCAATCCAAGTCATACACCCCCACAGCATTATTGAGCCTCCTCCAAATTTCACTGTTGGCTGAACATGTCTACTGGATAATTTTCCACCTTTTTTTCTCTAAGTCCACTGCCTCCCATCAGACCCATATTTGTTAATTTTAGTTTCATCGGACCATATAACCTTGTTCCAATCGTCAATGCTGTAACTTTTGTACTTACGGGCAAATTTGAGGCGCAATTTCTTATAGCGATTAGACAATAAGGGTTTCTTTACCTCAAAGCGACCTTTAAAACCATTTTTTCCTAGAAGATTTCTAATTGTTTCGTCCAAAACATGAATGACGTAATTTATTTTCAAGCATTTATTTATTTCAACAGCATTATCGTGTACCCCATGTGTAATTTGATGTATTATTCGACGCCTTAATAAATTTGATATAATGGGTTTTCGTCCAGCGCACTTCTTAATCGTCAAATTTTCACATTGAGCGCGAACTTTGCTAACTGTTGAAATAGAGCACTTTACATATAGAGAAATTTGCCTATGAGAAACACCCTCACGCAAGAAATGTTCAATTTGCTTAAACTTTTCAGGTGATATTGCTTAAATCTGAAAGATTTTTCAAATAATTACATTTTGTAGTTACAAACTTAAAAACTAGTTTAGTTTTACCTTAAATAAACAAGTCTCACTAAAATCAAAGTTAATGACCACATTCAATAAAATAGTTTCGAAGTTTGGTTATTCTTTTATTATTTTTTAGCAAACTCAAAAAATTGATCGAATGAACTTTTAGTGTTTCCAGTCCAACACTTAAATAAGCACTGAAATTTTTTACATATATTACTGCCAAATGAGAATAATAATATAACAAAATTAATAACCGTTACTTTTACAGTAGTGGCTTTAATAATTTGTACACAATCTACTGCTACACGCACTGCTTACACACATGCGATCAATTTTTTGAGTCACTGTATGTACTAGCATCGCAAATTATTTAAAATTATGTAACACAAAGGTTTTTAATTTTTACCTTCTTTAGGGTGATAACGTATATGGATAGCTATCTCCCTCTACCTATCTTACAAAGGAAAGGACAAACTAATTCTTGATTATAAAGCTGGATTCACTGACCACCTTCAGTAAGTTTTTATGAAAATTAAAATAATAGCTGCATTCCCGTGGTCGTTGATCTAGAGCGCGGCTCTATTTTATTCACAAAGCAAAAAAAAAAATTACAACCAGTTCTTTTTCTAGATCTATTTCTAACAGCCAAGTTTAAAGCATTTTAAAAAAAAAAAAAACTAACAAAGTTGGCTAATTTAAAATATGCTGTTTTGTATTGTGATTGGTATACAAACAGCTGTTTCAAGACAATGGTCCAAATTGTTATAAAGTTGAACTAAAGTTGTTCTATTGAGATTTGATCTGATCCAGTGCCACGGGAATGCAGCTAATGTGAACCTTTTCCGTACGGGAGTGGTTATCACAAATAAAAAAATAAAAAACCAGTCAGAAATGATCTTCGACTGGTTCGAAGTTAAAATACCGAAATACCCCCACGACCGAACCAAAGTATATTAAAGGTCTTAAGGAGCCAATAAAATGTTATGTATGAGAGGTAGGCGTGGTTTTCGATTCGTGGAAATCGTGGAACTCGATTTCGTTGAATTATATACTCAGAGTGCATATTAAAGCTTATTTGCAAATTTTAAGTCCATATATTAATTTTGTGGAATTAAAAGAGATTTTACCTTTCTTGGTAAAGTACGTTGTAGGCGAGGTAAGCGTAGTTTTTACTCGATTTAGTTGAATTTCATACTCAGAGTGTATATTAGACATCAAAGCTCATGTCCATATATTAATGTTTGTGGAATTCTTACAGATTTTACCATTTTGATAAAGTCACTTTGTATTGGAGGTAGGCGAGGTTTTCATGCGACTTGGCTCATTTTCGAACTTGATCTTTATTTTTTAGATACAAGCTTAAATATCGAATTTCGTGACGATAGCTTTAAAATAACTGCTGTAATCGTGGTTACAGACACGCAGACAGATAGACAGACGGACAGAATGGATAGACAGACAGACAGACAGACGGACAGACAGACGGACAGACAGATATGGGTAAATCGAGTGGGGTGGTGATGCTGATTAAGAATATAAATACTTTTCTATACCTACCACGCCTCCTTATGGGCGTTACGAACAGAGTGACAACAATAATATACCCCTTTTACCTTTTTCAAACGTGGAGGTATAAATATGTGTATCAAACGACACTTCGGAGCTGGGAGAATAGACATGTTCTCAAGCAAAGTAAGAAAAATTACAAAGTTTTTGGGCTGACTGACGGGAGTTGTTCCACATTATGGTTGACTGACAATATATATGGTTACTATGCAATTAGGTATCCCTTCAAAAAGTTTCAAGTTTTTCAAATAAATTCCACGTTACCTATTTTTTGTACATATATTGGGGCTGACTGACCAGCTCTGTTCCGACATTAAACTGACTGACTGTCATAACTGTTATTTATATGCAATTTCCAACCTGTACAAACAATTTTCAACTTTTTTAAATTCATTTCATTACCACCGAAAAAATTACATGTTTGATCTCAGCTATGACCCGCCTGTTCTACAGTTGGCTTGACAGACCGCAGTATGTGTGTGTACACTAAGGTGGGTCACCAAAAAATATATCAAAAGACCGCCCCTCATTTGAAAGCTTATGTTAAGAGGATTTTAGTAGCATACAAATTTTTTTTTTAGGTGGACCCGAAATCTGCCCCAAATGGTCTTTTTTGTATAACTTCATCAGTTTTTATCCGATCGTAAAAAAAAGTATGTCGTTGGATAGATCTCAACAAGGAATATAATTCGTTTTAACAACATTTTTACCTCCGATTACACCTTTGACCAGATATTTCAACTTTTCGTCTTATTTCCTCAGTAACCCCAAAACTTCCATTTTTGTTTTTAAGAAAATAAAAGTTCATAAAAAATCATTAAACTTTTGTGAAGAAACTTTTTGATTTCATTCGTAGGAAAAAAGTTACAGCGAATTTAATTTTTGGTCAAGTTTGGCTTCGTTTTTTAGATTTAGCTTTCGGTTCATCTTCGTTTGCCTTCGTTCGTCTCCGTGTTTGTTCGTTAGTCTTCGGTTCAGCTTCATTTGGTTTCGTTTTTAATACAAAGTTTCTTTAAAATCGGTCCAGTCGATCAGGCACTATGGAGTCATATATATTTAATTACTTGAAGGGCCCTCTATCGAAAGTTTTTGAAACTTCTCATAGCCAATCTTTTAATCTTGAGTCAGGAAAATCTTTATACTAAATGCCAACAAAATTGCTCTTAACATAAGAGTCTAATGCCTTAACATAAGCTTTCAAATGAGGGGCGGTCTTTTGAAATATTTTTTTTTCCATATGTGGTGACCCACCTTAGTGTACACAACTACGATAAACAATTGCCAGAAAATCAGCTTTTTTAAATCCAAACAATTTTTTGTGCGCTGGCTCTTAGTCTAGTAGGTTTCATTTCACAGGTAATCTTGTTTTATAGTTTGTTGGTTTCCCGCCATTTGTGTGCATGAGTCATGTGCAAGAGCTTCTGTCAAAACACAAGTTCAGCTTCATGAGCGCATTCATTCGTTAGAGTGGCAAGCGATAGGGCCTTCATTTTTTTTCGATTGAAGATAAGTTTTAATCAGGGACCGTAACTGTTATAAATTTTTTCAAATAAGTCGATAAATAATGGTTATTTTTACCGATTTTTTTGTTTTGTTTTTTTTTTTGTTATTATTTACTGTTATTTATTCGGTAAAAAATACCAGTTAAAATGTTTATTTTTCGGTTAAAAATAGAAGTTAAAATATCACTTATATTTTCGGTCAAAAATAAATGTTAAAATATGACTTCTTTTTCCGGTCAAAAATATATATATGACAGTGATATCTATATTCAATACTAGCTTACCCGGTACACGTTTTTTGCACCCGAAAATATGCTAATGAGCCGAATGGCTAGTCGTATTTTGCATAATTTTTTAAGTGTCTTGTCGGGACAAAATTTGATTTCAAATACGCATTCACATGAAGTGAGACAATAAAAAAAGGAGAGTTTCCTTTAAACCGAAAAAATCTAAGTCTAATTTTAATTGTTATTTTTGACTGAAAAATATTTTATTTTATATTTTAATATTGTATACCTCATAAGTGGTGTGTAAGTACAATAAAAATTAAATAATAAAAATACGTCTGAATACCAAAATGTTTTCGCCTTTCTTTACGATATAACCTAATGCGGTCCTGTTTGAATGTTTATGTGTTTGAATTAACTTCATTGTATTTGTAAAATACTTCATTTCTGGTCAACTTCACCGCTTCCGTATCTCTTAGTTCTTTGATTGAACTAATTTTATGTCAGAGTTGCTAAAATTGTAGCAAGTGTACAAATAATTTGTTGCTTACAATTATTTTTGTTTGAATTAATTCTTAATTGTTTGGAATTCTGAAATTTTTGAAGCCTTCCTTAACTTCATAATTATAATTGCAATAAACCAACAAAACTACCAAGTAATAATTTTAATACAATATATTGAATCAAAAGTATATCAAGTTTGTATTCTGAAAAAAATAGTGGCAAGGCTTGTATGAGAGTCTGCTTTATGAAAATCATAATGTGCTCAGTGGTACTCTCTTATTCGCTCAATTTTTCTCTCTTTCACCCGAGTCATGGCTACCCCCTCATCCAGCACACTTAGCACGCAGTCAGCACGACACCTGACTTCTGTCATTCGCGTTATTACTAAGAGTGTAGAATCCGGTAGTTAACGGTTTTTGTATAAATGCTGTTGCGTCTCAGATAGAGAAAAATTTGTAAACACGCTTTGTTATTCGTAAATGTACCTTTTAATATATTTATTTAAGATAACTACTATATTTGAATATAAAAATAAATGTATATAATTCTTTCAGTAATATAAGAGATGCCTTCAGTCACACCCTTTGCCTATTAAGTATATTTTAATTTCCAAGGTATCTTAAGCAGTAAACTACAGTCGCGCGTCGGAGCTGACACGCACACTTTTTTCTTTATTTTTGATTTAAAAGCTATTTAAGTATAAAAATATAAAAATAAATAAAAAAAAATTCAATAATTTAGTCTTCTTCATTTTCTGTCATCTTCTGTCTTCTTCTACCACTGTCATTAGATCAATCATTTTCTTTCCCATTTTTTCCTTTCGCTTTTCACGCTCTTTTCTTTGCTCTTTCGTGCTTTCTTCTCTTCTTTCTAAAATTTCTATTAATTTTTGATAACGCTCTTCTTTTTTTTTTTGAAATTTCATCCAATTTCTTCAGTTTACCCCTTTCCGTAATTTTTGGTGCGTTTGCGCTGGTTGATGGCCCGTCAACTGAAAGTATAATGTTATAAATTTTGGTTTTTTCGACGTATTAGTGTATGTTGGAAAAATAAACTTACGAAGTGCCTCTTGACTGGATTCAACCTCTTCATTCGACTCAACCTGAGAAGAAGGCTTCGAAGGGGATGGATTTTCACTCTCTATAGTATAGTCAGGATTAATACCTTTCTTGACACCAAAAATCTTCAAGTTGACTGAAGAAAAAAATAAACATCGGACGTCCTGACGAATTATCTCCTAGGCATCAATTCCTTGAACCACGACCCCACTGCCATGGGGCAACGTGGAATAAGGCCTATACGGCAGGTGTCTGCGTTACTTTAAATGGAATTTCCTTCTGTCAATGCTGCTTGGAACAGCACTACTTTCTTCAAGGCCTGGTTCCACAATTGGAGTAAAAACAATTTCATCAAAGTGACCTTGTGTCTCCATAAAATGTTTGGAATAATTTTCCACAAGCTCCGGATCTAAGAAATATGCAATTGCAATAAAACATTTTGCAAAAAATGTCAAAAAAAGATCAAACGCTTGTAACGCGGCCTCTTCAGGAATTTTTGGGGCTACATGTCAAAGTAGCCCTGCATTCAACAAAGGAAATTCTTCTAACCGCGTTCTAAGAAATTACTCTTCCTAAATGCCCGAATGTGACCTTCCGGTAGCTCATAACGTTCTCAGTGGGGGAACGACCCTGTCAAATTCAGTTCCGGCCGGTTGACAAGAAAAATTTAATTGCAAATCACGAAAATAAATAATATAGAAAAATCGAAGAAATCGAAGCTAAACAAAAATCAAAACAAAATAAAAATAGATAATTTAAAACGAGTTAAGATCGATAATCAAAACGAAGACATATTATTGGCAGAAAGAAACAAACGCGAATTGAAGCAAACATATTGAAAAAAAAGGAGACAGGATAGATTCAAAATCCTTCAAAATATTCTCAACATTTTAATTTTATTTTTTTTCAAACATCGAAAATAGGTGAACAATTTTAATTTACCGCTTATTAAATCCAAGTTTCAGAATTACACTCTAATAACTGACGATTGAGACATAAAAAAAACTTTAAACATCTGCCGGGAAGCGAAAATTTTAACCCTATCACACACGAAGTTCACACTAAGAACATATCCCATCTTTGCCACGCCCCTCATCAACCCCTACATAGCCAGTCTAGCCGCTCATGTCGACTTCCAAATATTAGTCACCAAACATAAACGAAACATCGGATAAGAAAAATGTGTACCTCTAGTTTTTTCTTTTCTTTTTTATATTTTTTATTTTTAGGTTATATGTTATTTTCAGGAAAAATTAAGCAACAATTAATTCATAAATTTTTGAGTATAATAATTATCATCAAGTATTTTAATATGGTCAACAACGCATTTCATTTTAACATAGCTATTTTATCTAGGCTGAAATAAATACTTAAATGATAAGAAAGTGTATAATTTAGTATGGATCTCGAAATGTTTTTAGGATTTATATTATTTATCGGGTAAGTATCAAAACATTTATATATATATAACATAAAAGAGAAGAAAAAAAACAATAAAGATTTATAATACACTGAGTAAATAAAAAAAAAAATTACGAGCTACGCTGGTTTATCTAATACTTTAATATTAAGGCAATATAAGGGTTAAATAAAATATGATCACACCTAAGGGGGGGACCTACACAACCATCATCGCATATATGAAATTAGTGTTTGTTTCCTTTTGTTTTTTGTTTTTTTTACTATTTTCAAGTTTTTTCTTTCTATCTCAATAGAGCTCTGTAGAGGAATATGAAAAAGAAACGAACTTGTCTTTCCGGAAACGGAAATACAAATAATTTCTCTAGCTGGTTATCAAGGCCTAACATGGAAGCTAACAAAATAGTTGGAACATAAAAAGAACTTATTAACTATTAACTTATTATTATTGGTACATTTTTTTTTGTTGTTGTTTGAAGGTTATGATTTTATATATTTTTTTTTTTTGTTTTTTTGTTTGATTATGTCCATAAGGATCTTTTCAAAACATTTATCGTTATAACAACCGTTTTAGTCTTTGTTTTTAGTTTTAAGACTATAACTTTTATTTTTTTGATGGATATTTTTATTTCCTTTGGTTTTTTGGTTTTTTTTTTTTTTTTAGGCAAAATTCATCATTCCATAATTTTTTTTTTCTTTGGCATCTATTGCACTTCTTCTTTCCAAATAATTCTCAATTTTCAGGAGTTTTCAACTTTTATGTTTTCAAGTATTTCAGTGCGCATTTTTTTTTTATTATATATGTAAAAAAAAGGAGAAAAGGAATAAATAAACTCACCAAGGATATTGAGCAGTTACCCGTTTGGCGATTTGATGGAAAAACTTATCCTCGTTCTTTTAACGTAATGAACTTCTTACTACACTTTGACGTTTTAACGATCCTGGGCCACACATGCAAATTTTTTAATTTTTTCTAACTACACTGCGAGATTTGTCATCATTTACTCGTCGTACTATTACTTTACCTCAATATCCTTGATGTTTTCAGATGGTGTTTGGTAAGATAATTGTCCCCTGGCTTATTCGTTTCTCCGTAAGACTGTACTAGGAAAACCAAACATTAATATTCCTATTTTTAACTCCTAATTTAAACAAAAATCAAAATCCTTACTTTTAGATGCTGGTGGCAAAGGTTTGAAGACTTATTGATCCTATGAGATTTATATTTTTTATGAGATTTACTTTTATTTTTGATGCAGTGGTCAAAAACGGTATATTTTGGACCATTGTTCGAGATACTTAACGTACTAAATTGTGTAATATACCAGGCGCGCAGGAACGTAAGTGGGCCCTCATTGCCTACATCTTTTTTGGTTCTACCTCCCACACACTATCGTAAAAACCAGTTTGTAAATTCGCCGCATATGGCCAATTCACTATAAACTCTTTTCGTCAACACAAACCAGCATAGGTTTGTTTACATTTTGCACACACACCGACGTAAGTGATTTCATCTTTATTAAATCATTAAAACAGATTAATATTTTCTTTCTTTGGCCTATATTTTCAGGATGATATCGGTGTAGCAATTGTACCACAAAATTCGTCATCAGAGTAATTGCAAGTAAGTAACAAAGAAATCTATTTTCATTACAGAAAAAAAAATATTTGTTAACAGTGCCCACAAAAGGAACAACAACAATAGCGACAACGCAAACCAAGCATTGCCTTGCTGTTGTGTTGCGCTCGCGTAGGAACACGTTAGCTTCGTGGAACACTGGAGTTCATTGAACTTAGGTAGTATGTAGAACGGTTGGAATATGGTTCCACTGCTAATACATAAGGCTTATATTTTAGATATAACATTTTCTTACTTTTAATTTCAGAATTTTGCTGCCTTAGGCCACCACGCTACACGCTTGCAATCTTAAATAAGATTTGATTTTTTGTTTAAGCCGCGTTTCCATGCTATCACTTACGATCTCCCACAATCACATTTCTTGTAAGAAAGAAAAAGTATGTGACCCTCACCGTATGGAATTGACGAATGAGAGTAGGAAACAGGCATACATTTTCTGTTTTTATAGCAAGTGATATCCTCTGTGATTTCATGAGAAATCATCGAAATCATCGAAAGCTTTTTGAACTTTTGCTATAAAAGTTTATCACTTGTTATAAATTTTCAAACATTTTTATAGTTATTGTTTGTGAGCTGCCAAGTTTTGACAATACACACACTGATTCTGGTATTCTGTCTATGGCCAATACTGGTCCGAATATCAACGGATCGCAACTCTTCATTAGTACCGAGTGGACTTCACTGTGTGATGGAAAGCACGTTACTTTAAATCTACTGAAAACCACCGCATCAGGCAAGACCAGCAAGAAGATTATCGTTGCCCATGGTACAATAATTACAACGTAGCATTGACAGTTGCTTGGGAAACCATCTCCTGTCAAAAAATATACTCGAAAAGAGAGCTCTCACAATCGGCCATTGAAAACACAGGCTCTTAGTAATAAACGAATTCTAACTCGAATATTTCTTAAAGTCGACTTTAGTATTTAATCGGTAGTAACAATAAAAAATAAGTTTAGAAATTCACTTCTAAAATAGTAAAATGCTAGTTGTGATTTGCCGCGTTTTAAGTCGAATTTAAAGTGTCAAATACAATAATTACAAGCAAAAATGGAGGATGAAAGAATATTTCGAGATTTTGAAATAATTAATGATACCACAAATAGCAGGGCAAGAAAAAATTATAAAAGTCGTTTAAATGCGTTTGAATGCCAAGGCACCTCCGCTGCTGATAGCTTCATCCATAGCAGCACCATTTCTTGCAGCAACACCTCTACCTGCTCCAGTGCTACCTTTTACAGCGGCACCATAATGTGCATCGTTATCAAACTCAGCCATGTCTTCCTTAAAGTCCATGGGTAGCAACTCTTTAATTGCATAATCCAGTTCATCGGGTTCTTTTGGCTCCTTGCCGCCACCAGTTGCGTTGGCCTCTCTTTTAAAATTTAAAATATTTGAACGCGCTGACGTCTTCATCCTCATCCATTGTACCTTTAACTTTGGTATGGTTGCAAAGACTCCATTTCTTCAGAAATTTCCTTCCAGTCATTATTTTTCTTTGCAATCATGTTTGTATTGTTGATTTTAGAGTCCACTGTGGTGTAAGGACGTATGGTGTAAGAACCTCTTTGAGCAATTGCTTCTCTTCCCATGTCCAATTTCGATGTCGTCTACGTTTCTATAAAATTATAATTAAATGAACAAAAGTTAAGCAAAAAATAATAAGAAACTTCCATTTTTAATTATGTCAGCTGTCAAAGGGATGTGTTCAATGCGACGCAGGTAAAAGTGCTGTGCAATTCCCAATAGCTGCACTATATTATAGTTTTGCTAAGTTTGCTTTATTACTACGAATGATTAGAAGCAACTTAGGACCACCTAAAGAAATGGGACTTTAGGAGTGACTTTTTTCTCTTCTATTCCTAAGGGCCACAAACAATAGGTCTGTTTTCGTACTATACACTGTGTAACATTTGTGTAAGATGTGTGCAAGAGAGTAAAAACGAAATGTGAGAATAGTTGCAAAAGTACGGAAACAGCTTCTAGTAAGTTTCAAGCACAAAACAGCTGATTTTGACTACAGACGGCAGCACAAAATTTAAAACACTTTCACTCAAATTATTAAAAGCAATTTTTAATGCAAAACTGAACAATTACTTAATTTTTATTTATTATTATTTATTTATTGTACGTAAATTTCTTTTTAGGCACACAATTTGTGAATTTATTTATCGCAAAACATAAACAATTATGAAATGTAATTTGACATTTGCTTCTTCTTATTGATGCTTATTGATGCATAGAAATAAGATATAAGGAAATGGTGTTTCCCTCACATACAGCGTACGTGTGATGAAGCACCTGTTAGAGCGAGACAGGAAGTGTTTTTTGACATTGCTTCAATCGAAAATGTAAACAATGAATATTGTTGTTTCGTAAGTTAAAAACACAGAGTAGATAATAAATGTCATCACTTGAACTTGCTTGATTATGAGTATTGAAATCCGAAGAAATTTTATTTTAAGCCTTGCATAGCGCACAAGTCATTTCTTTCCGAAAGCATTTCAAAGAAAATATCATACATATGCCTATCAATTGCGCTCCATTTCGAAATCGAGATTTCGATTTAAGAACTGTCAAAACATAAGCACAATATCATGGGCGTATTCAGTTTTTGAAGGTGAAGGTTTGTAGGGCGCCCTTGTTTTCAGGATGCATCCCATTCGTATATGTTTATATATAAAATTTATTGATTTATTTATAGTTTTATTTCTATGGATTTTTTAGTATGAATACATACTATTCGCAGAATGTATTTGCGCTATTCGCAGATTTTTGCTTTTTTATAGATGCTGACAAAAACTATTTCTATTTTCTGTCACGTCACGTAGCCCTTTTTGTTGCCTAATATCTTATCCCCATACTTTCCACAGCTTGAAGTTTATACACTGAATATACTTCTACTAAAGTGCTATCCATAATTCAAAACAAGGAAAAAAATTTGAGTTTTTATATGTTTTTCTTCATATTTCAGATGTACGACTATAACGTGCGTAGCCATGGAAAAACCCATATACAGGACAAATTATTAAGATGTCTAAAGTAGCGGTCCTTTAACATAGCCTCGAAATTTTACCAGTTTATCAAATAAGAAATTTTAATCGTTACTATAACAGATCGATTCTGTGCGTTACCGGTAACAGCAATATTGTTACCAAAACTCGTTACCGGTCTTATAAATCGGTATTCTGTGCACTCGGTAACGCTGTCAAATGTCGTAAACTCAACTTATAGAAATGAAGCTCGCTCTTTTGTGTGGTGAAATATAAACAATGGAAAGTGAGAAGAATTAATTGCATTATGTTAACTTTTTATGTAATATTTGTTTTTCTTGGTAGGAAATATGCACGCACTACGCCGGCGCAGCTGCAGTGTTATCTATATTTAATTTATATATTAATTTTATGTAAATTAATAAATATTACACAGTGAATTGCTATAAATTTTTACCATTGAAAAGTGCTGAAGAAGCAGCAACAGAGAATTTAACATCGTTTTTTATTTTAATTTGCTCCGATTTCAATTTGAGGATTTTAGAATTAGATTAATTACTCAAAATGCGAGCTATTTTTTGTAATGCAAGCTAAAAAATGTCTTCTGTTTTGCTTGTTACCACCTAAAGAGATGGTAACAATATTCACCGGTAATGCTTGGTCGCAGAATACCAACAGAGTGTTCAAGTTACTAAAAGGTGAATTTCTACGGTAACAAGATGAATGTTACAGCGACAGAATTGATCTGTAAGTAACTATTGTCTATTGTTACTATTGTTACAATATAGTAACTATTGTTACTATAAGTAAGCTATACTCTTTTTTGTAGAAAACAGTACTTAGGAAATATATAGTGATTTATCGTAAGAGAAAGAAAATAGAGGTTCTTAATAATATAAATTTGCCTGATTGACATTTTTGACTATCTTGGCGCCCTATCCAAACAAGTAATAGATTTATATTAATCCAAGATAGTCCATATGTTTTGAAAAAATGTGTGGCCCTTTTTTGCGCAACATCCAAATGTGGCCCCTAGTGAATTTTTCTGTATTTGTGTGAACCAACACAAATATGATAAGTACTTCATTTATGAGGAACAACAGCGCTTCCTTATATCTTAGTTCTTTGTTGCACACCCAATGTCAACAAAAGATGCAGACACTGTTGCAAGAACATTAGTTGAGCAAGTAATTCTGAAATACGGCCACTTTCAAGTGTTGAAATCAGATAATGGTACTGAATTTAAAAACGAGCTAATGCGTAACATATGCACACTTTTAAAAATTAAACAAACCTTTTCAACACCATACCATCACCAAACGATAGGCTCTCTTGAAAGAAACCACAGGGTACTGAACGAATTTTTATTGACATCAACTACTGACCACGAATGGGACAAGTGGATCCCATATTTTACTTTCACATACAATACGACCCCACACATAGACACAGGGTATACACCACATGAATTAGTCTACGGAAAACTACCACGCTTACCAAATGACATTTATGAGTCACAAACAAAGTTTTATGATTTTGACAACTATCTGAGCGAGATGCGTGCCAGATTAAATTTTGCTCTAAATAAAGCCAAAGCAATACTTATACGAGCCAAAGAAAAACGTACTAATAAGAATTTAGATTATACGAATGCACTTAAAGCAGATATAGGAGACTTAGTTTTACTTAAAGTAGAAGATAGGAAGAAAAATCAATTACCTTATAAGGGCCCATTTAGAATATTAGATAGAATAGGTGTTAATACTATAATAGATTATAATGGATAACATAAAAAGGTACATAACAACCAACTAAAACTATACAAAAATAATTTAAGAAATTAAAATACACTTAAAATACAAAATATATACAAAAATAAATAAATCTATTTCCTAATATATTACTTTTAACACATACTTAAAATTTTTATAAACAATGTAAATTTACAATATACAAATAAAAAAATCATTGTAACCCCTAATTTTTCTCTTAAGGGTGAGGGTGTAGTATGCCCATACATGTACACACTGCCGACCCTACGTTTCATCAATTCTTTTCGTAAACAAGCGGCAATTCATTGAGTGACAAATATGCTTTCACTGCACTATCGATGTGCGCTGCACTCAATGCATGCGAATGTTGTAGACACTCCGCATCGGAATTGAGTGCGTTTTCAATACTCACTCAATTTTTATGACTGTGCCTAAATTTCATTCGTCAACCCAAAATATGAAATTTGCAGATACTAATTTAAGTGCGAGAATGAAACGCAAAATTAAACATAAGTATTTTAATATGTAAATATAGATTAACTATAGATCTAGATTTTAAGTATAACAGTTTTTGTAAAGATATAAAAAGCCGGTCTTGGCAAAGAATAAATCAGAATTTAACTACTAATTCAAGTCGACAGATCTCTGCCTTGTTTTAATATTAATATTCTCTTCTTGCCTTGAACTTTGTTCAAGTCGGCAAGAATATAGCTATAGCGAAAGGCAAACTCTGCCGCTATAAACAAAAATCTTACTTAAATTTCCCCATACACCTTACAAGAGTATTCGAACTCTAACCCAATCAATTATGGAAAACAATAACATACAAAGAGAAGGAAATAAATTGTTGCGGGGTTAAATGCAGTTGAAGTAGTGAATGTTGGTGCTTGCACCGATTATGCTATTACTACTGCTGCAGTTATTTCTAAATTAAAATTGAATAAGTTTCAATATTTCAGCAACAATTCATTTCTTTCTCTTTGTAAAATTAAATTATTTTATTATTGAATTATTATAACTATACTTATTATTTCATTTATTTATTATTATAATTTTTTTAATTATTTTATTCACGTTTCAGAAACGAATTTATTTTTATTATATTAATAAAAAATGAAGATTTATAACTTAAATGAAAAAAAAGTGCATGATATCATTAAAAATAAAAATATTTGAAGCCAAAACAATTTCGCAATTAATCTGATGTTCTTCAAGGGAAACAAAACATTTGTAGATTAGTTTGCATAATCTTTACTTTTTATTGATTATAAATTATTTACGATACAAAGTCTTTTCTCAACTGCTAATTGTGTTTGAGGAAGATCTCCAATATCAGCATTCTCGACCGATGGTACGTTTTCAACTTCAACTTCCATATAATTTTCATCCACTGTTTCACCATTATCTATGATGAAATTATGCAGCATGCAGGAAGCAGCAATTATATGGCCAGCCATATCAATGTCTGCATCTATAAATTTTAGACGGCGAAATTTGCCTTTTAAACGACCAAATGCTCGCTCGATTATCGTTCGAATAGAACTAAGCCTGATATTATAGTTAACATGGGATTGCGGAAGACGTCCATTATCGCGAAATGGAGTCATTAAATTCACTAAAAGTGGATATGCACAATCCCCCAATAAGTGCTGCTCACGGCGAAGAAGCGGATTTGCTTCATTTGTTAGCCGCTTAAAAATTTCACTGTTCCGAAAAACGCGGGCATCATGCATTTTTCCAGGCATACCAATAAAAACGTCAATGAAACGAGCAGCATGATCACATGTCCCTTTGAAAATACTTCTTTTACAATTTTTAACATTAACATTATTGACAGAAAAATACCCTGGAGTATAATCGAATGGATTTGTTTCCTGTTAAAGTAATCATTAGCGTTACCAACAGGTTGCTTAATCGGTATATGGCACCCATCTATAGCTCCAACAACATTACATATGCCATGCGAACGTTCCTCAAAGATCTAAAAAACGAAATACATTTATATGTATCATAACAAATTAAAATATTTCAACCATATCTGCACTCAAATAATGCAATAATATAACATTAATAAAATGAATACCTGCGATGATAGAGCTTGTTGCGCAGCATTTGGCCATTTAACAAAATTCGGCATTAACTCTGCTAAAACGTCTTAAATATAACATGACCACTACTGGTTGCTATATCGAAACGGTCACCAACTGCTAGAAATGACTCCTGCTTGCTAAGCAACCAAATCGTAAAAAGAACTTTTTTAGCGAGTGGAATGCTAATATTTATTTGGATGGTTTCAGCGATATGGTTGCCAATAACGCTAAGCAGTTTCTAAAATTGTAAAACATAAAAAAATGTTATTTATATGTATTCAAATGTATACAATACACAAACCTCAAAACATGTTCTATTCATCCGAAAATGCTCTTTGAACTGTCCATCTGCATATCTTGGAATTGTAATTTCAAAATACAAATTATTTCTTTCCTTCGGTAGCGCGCGTTCTTTTATTAAGCAGGCCGTAGGAAGTGGTTCCAATAATTCTAGTGCATGGTGCATTATGTTCATGTTAAGCCTGTCGTCAGCCATAAATTCAAAAATAATCTGCATTAAGTTTCAAAATGTTACATTCAATTCGATTCACCAAATTTAATTCATCATAACGTTAACCTTTTCCATGATTTCCTTGCTAATTTAATTTTTTTATATTGCTTTTGATTAATTTTTTAATGCAAAATGAACAAACACAGCATCGAATATAAACAAACTTAAAACAAAAGCATCGAATCACGAACAGCTGTTTGCAGTTTGACGTTTCTCAAAAAAACCCATTCAGCAGAATGTATCACTTTATGCTACTTCGCTACCTGAGCGCTTTTTCTGCCAGAATGCGACCGATATAACACATGTTTTTAATATTTTTTAGAAGTTTATTAAGTATTATTTAGCACTTTTTAGCGATGACAATCACTTTTTAATTAATTTTTTCTTAATTTTTTGCAAACACTTTGTACTGTTTACTAAAGCGGCAAGAACTGTCAAAAAACACAAGAGAAAATGCCGCACTACACGTACACTGTATGTGTGCGAAACACAATTTCCTTATTTTTTACTTCTATGGGTGACACAGACTATTCTCCGTTTGAGTTAGTCTTTAGAAAATTTCTGTCACTATCAAGTGATACACTTATGCAAACAAATAAAATTTATAACCTAGACAATTACGCTAATGAATTAAAACTAATGGCGTTTTCTTTACTCGGCAAAAAATTCTGCCCTCTGACCGAGCGTTTCCACAGTTGTACGAGCGTACACAGTAGGCTGTTCCAAAATTTTGCAAATTTTGGAAATGTCAAAAAACACACTCGGATTTCGATTTTTGGGACTCTTCTGACCTTAGAACCTATTTTTTCCGATTTTTTGGATTTAAAAAAAACTGTCGCCGGAGCCAATTTCGATTTCATGTCTGTTTCGTGGAGTTTTGAATTTAGACTTTCACTTAAAAAATCATAACTTTTAAGAGGCTCAATATTTTTCAATTCCGTAAAAAAACTTTTACTCAAAATTAACGCTGAAATAATCTTTAAGAATGGCTTTGACAAGGGCTTAACAGAAATCGAGAAAATGGACCTCAAAGTCCAAAAAGTAAATAAAAAATTCTGAAATTCTGACTTTCAAGAGCACGAGTTAGCACATACCGGCGCAAATTAACTAGTTGATATTTTTCCCGAATAGAACTATCCATTTTTAACATTTTTGCCCTTTACACTACCCAAAAATTCGCTACATAGAGTTTTCTATGATTTTTCAAGCAAAAATCGAATATTCAAAAATATTTAAAAAACTTTCTATTAAGTTTGTCAATAACACTTTAGATTGTTAAGCTTTGTGGCACCTGTCAAATTGACAATTGCAATTATTTATTTGTAAGTACCGATTAACACGTTGAGTTCTCTTCTCATTTGCTTTGGAGAGGTTTCGTACATAGGCAAGAGGTGTAGAAAAGCAAACGGGTTAGACAGACACTCAATCAAAACGTGAACATGCCTCGAGTATCAGTTAAAATAAGTAATATCATTCCAAACTTTGAAAACGTAAAAGTACTAAAGAACTTTCATGTGTTACATAATTTCTTGTTTTTTTCGAATAAAAAACAGAAATATTCTGTTTGTGTCATAAATGTTTTGAAAACCATCAAAGATTTTTGTGAAAAGAAACAATTAAAGATAACGCATGACGAAAGTATTAAACGGAAAATTAATAAACTGTTCACGGAATATAAAAAAAACTTAAAAAATGACAAGAAAGATTCTAATACCGCAAAAACCCAAAAGAGATTATTTCGAAAGCAGCTTGAGGAAAAATTCGCTGATATGTATTTTACCAAGAACAGCCCAGAATTTGAAATATCATCAGAAAGCCGAAGCGATGACGACCCTCCTGCAGCTGAAACAGTCTCGAAAGGTGATTGTAGTGACTGCGAAACAGTAACCGAAACTGAGAGCGAGCTGGAGGATGGAGAACAAGCAACTACTGCAAAGATCAAGAAAAACCTGAATGCAATGGTTCGTTATCAAATTTCTTTGACTGGAGGATGTGCACTGCTAGACGTTCCAAGAAGCAATTTATTTAGAAATATCAACAACAATTTGAATCAGTTAGTTGTTGAAGCCAAAGCCAGCGTTGACAAGAACAGCAGATACTTACTCCACTTTGATGGTAAGAGTTTTTTAGACAGAAATACTAGGAAGTACCGTGAGAGAAATTGCTATGTGCTAACCAAGACAAACGAAAAATATGAGCTTGTTCTCGGAGTTCCCTTCCTACAAAACAAAACTGCATTATCAATTGTCAAAGAAGGGGTAAGAATTTGTACCGAATGGGACGTAATCGCTTGTATTAAGGGCTTAGGAATGGATACAACTTCTACAAATACCGGACGTTACAATGGCGCATGCGTTCAGTTTGAGCAATACTTCAACAAGAAACTGATATGGTTTGCTTGCCGCCATCACATCGCGGAATTGGTGCTTGGATCAATTTTAACTCTCTGGGAAGGGAATTCAAAGAGCCCTGAGATTCAGGTATTGAAAAGGCTTTAATTATTTATTATAAATTACTAACATTTTGGTTAAAGGTGTTTGTTTATTTCAAGGACAAATGGCTAAATAATGAATTTAACAAAGATAATTTCCAACAATATTTTGATAAGAGCTTGTTAGCTACAGACAATAAGCGAAAAATTCAAAAACATTTTAATATCAAAAACACTATATTCTTCATAAAAAACCAGTTGAAAACCAAACAAGTTAGAAGTGATTATGAAGAACTTTTGAACCTAGCTTTAGTTTTCCTCGGTGAAGACTCTGGAAAAAAGATTAAAACGCCAGGATGCACGTCAAGATCGCGTTGGATGCAAAAAGCAGTGTACGCTTTAAAAATGTATTTATATCGCAAGGAAGAGAATGTTGTTGATATAGAAAAGGTGCATCTTTTAGGTGATATTTGTTTATTTATTGTGTTTGTGTACATTCCTTATTGGTATGATTGTACCGCAGCTAATCATTGCCTTTTGAATGATATAAATTTTATCAATGATATTAAAAAAATTAAACAAATTAATTCCACAATTTCGGAAGCTGCTCTTACAAAATTTACTAAAGATCACTTGTGGTACATGGGCTACCATTTAAGCGCCCTTTCATTTTTTGACGAAAGAATTAGTCTGCACGAGAAGAGGAGAATGGTAGCGAACTTGCATATTGAAAAGAGCACTGATGAAATATCGATTCGAAAGATGAACTACATCGAAAAAAGCATAAAACCTAATGATTGCATCAGTACAAGAACGCGGGAATTTTTTAAAATCATGGATTTGAATACTTCGTTTTTGGAAATAGATCCGGCAGTATGGGATAATGACGAGACTTACAATAAAGCTAAAAAAGAGATATCATATATTAAAGTCATAAACGACTCTGCCGAACGAGCATTATGTCGCATTAAAGATATAAATTTTAAAGATGAGGGAAAGATGCAAAATGCTATTGTATCAACATCATACCAGAAATTATTTTAAACTTTTCTTTTTTCAACATTTATATTGTTTTTTGATTATTATTAACCTTATTATTTGATAAATAAATATCAACTTGTGAATTCTTAATTTTTTAATATTTTTGAATATTCGATTTTTGTTTGAAAAATCATAGAAAACTCTATGTAGCGAATTTTTGGGTAGTGTAAAGGGCAAAAATGTTAAAAATGGATAGTTCTATTCGGGAAAAATATCAACTAGTTAATTTGCGCCGGTATGTGCTAACTCGTGCTCTTGAAAGTCAGAATTTCAGAATTTTTTATTTACTTTTTGGACTTTGAGGTCCATTTTCTCGATTTCTGTTAAGCCCTTGTCAAAGCCATTCTTAAAGATTATTTCAGCGTTAATTTTGAGTAAAAGTTTTTTTACGGAATTGAAAAATATTGAGCCTCTTAAAAGTTATGATTTTTTAAGTGAAAGTCTAAATTCAAAACTCCACGAAACAGACATGAAATCGAAATTGGCTCCGGCGACAGTTTTTTTTAAATCCAAAAAATCGGAAAAAATAGGTTCTAAGGTCAGAAGAGTCCCAAAAATCGAAATCCGAGTGTGTTTTTGGAATTCGCGAAAATGTGAAACAGCCTAGTACACAGGCAGTGTAAACAGTTTGGTCCGAATCAAGGTTCGGAACATTGGTTTTTTACAAAATGCTCGCGAGCGCTATTAGCGCAGTGTAAACACTTTTTTACCACGAACGAACGAAGATTTCTTCCTACAGACCTTCCTAAACAGACCTAATAATACAAGGTAGCATTGACAGTTGGTTGGGAAACCATCTCCTGTCAAAAAATATACTCAAAACGAGAGCGCACACAATCGGCCATTGAAAACACAAACAATGTTAAAAACGTAGAAGTGAAAAAAAACAACAACTTCAGCAGCTGCAGATGTATTTGCACAAACAGTTGTTTTTGACAGGAGATGTTTTCTTGTATTAGAGAAAATAAGGAGTTGTCAATGCTACCTTGTATTATTGAACTCATGAACACATGGTATATTAATACAAGGTATAAAAAAATCTGAAAATTTTGTTTGCATTTCTATATTAGGTAGATTTAAATTGATTTACTTGATCTTAAAATTTTATTTTTGTTTTTCTTTTGTCTTATTTGTTTTAATTACATTGGCTTCAGTTGTATTAATTTAAGTGGTCGGATTTTTTTTTTTTGTTTTTATGTTATTTAAGTTCGTTTTTATTTACGATTATTTCGATAATTTTAAGCCGCATTTAGCTTAGTGTTAATTTAGGTTTAATTTCCGTTTATTTAATTTATCTTTAAAATCAGTTTTTGCTTACGTTAATTTGATTTCGTTTAACTTCATTTCCACGTTTGTAAGGCTCATTTCATATTGTAACGAACCTCCGCTGGTTCTTTTGTTTGCTGGAGTAAGCTCAGCGGGTTTCCAGGGTTCTTACAAGAAATTACACTTGGGTTTTCTTTAACAATCGATCTTTATTAAATTTTTGGCCTTTATCTTTCATACTCTGTAAGATATCTGAATTTATATATTTGTATTGTTGATTTAGTGGGCCTTATTCCTCCGGGTCTGTCACGTCTGCGTCTCGGCTTAACAGGCGGGCCTACAAGCCGCAGCACTGTTACTCGATGAAAAAAATGCGAACACGCGGGCTTACAAGCCACGGACAATGTTCTGGATTGAGCAGGCGGGCATACAAGCCACGGACGCTGCTAACTAAAATGTGAAGATAGGTGGGCCTACAAGCCACCGACTCTGTCTACCACTTCTGCAGGGGGGGGGGGCCTACAAGCCACCGACGCTGCTCTTGCCGTTGGATAAACAAGTGGGCCTACAAGCCACCGAAATGTTTATCTATTATCTTTGCAGGTAGGCCTACAAGCCACCGACGCTGCTCTTGCCGTTGGATAAACAAGTGGGCCTACAAGCCACCGAAATGTTTATCTATTACCTTTGCAGGTGGGCCTACAAGCCAACGACTCTGCTTTCTCCGTTGGATAGACAAGTGGGCATACAAGCCACCGAAATGTCTATCTATTGTCTTTGCAGGTGGGCCTACAAGCCAACGACTCTTGTCTTTCATCAGAATTTGTTTCCACATTTGCCCAGCAATTTGCCTTCTGTTATTTCCTTATGTGATCCGCTACTTGACTCTGAGCAAGATCACGCCAGCTTTGCGCATGTATTTGCGCACGTTTTGCATGTTTCCGACCTTTTTTTTACATGCTTTCCCTTTCTCTCTCTCTTTTCTAATATAAAAGTGTATGGGTGTTATTTTTGTATTCATGTGCTTTTATTCATTATATTAGTTCAGTGTTTATGTGTGTGTGTGTAAAAAAAATAAAGTGAAGCATAAAAATAAGCAACATTGGCGGTGTTCACCAAGTGTCCTCCTCGCACCTTGGCCGTTGTGCGGCTAAAAATCGCCAGCGATATTTTAGCCGTCACACTCCCCTCCTACTTCGGGCAGGCAATGGATCCTCACCTGTCCTCTTCTCCTGATTTTGATCCGGTACCTTACCCCGTCGATTGTACGGATAGAGTTCCGCACCTCTCTTGGGCGTCTCCCTACCAGCATCGCCTGGACAGCGTTGGTGACAGCCACTGGGTAAAGATCGTCCTCGCAGTCGCTGCTATCGATATGTAGCACCTCGGACCTGGTGCTACCGCTGGAGCTGCTCGGCTTGTGACGCTTGTTAGTGCTGTTGTCGTCTTCGTTGTATTCGTTGTTGTTGTGATAATTGTTGTTGTTGTTGTTGTTGTCGTTGTGGTGGTTGTTGTTGTGGTTGTGGTTGTTGTTGTGGTTGTTATCGTTGTTGTTGCTATTGTTGTTGTTGTTGTTGTTGTTGTTTTCGTTGTTTTCGTTGTTTTCGTCGTTTTCGTTGTTGTTCGGTGATTCGATCGGCTGTGGTGGCGATGGTGGAAATTCCACAATTGGTCCTGGGTCTGGCACGTCCTCGTCGCACTCCTGGATGAAGGTGGCCGTAACCCAGACGGTCTTCATCCTGAAGCCCGGCCACCGCGAGGCCTCTTCTTCGACGTATAAGTCAAAACGACCCGCAGGCCGAGGCTCCTCTTCTTCTTCTTCTTCATTTTCTTCTTCTTCTCCATAGTTTTCGTCACTATCTGCCTCATCTTCTCCTTCTTCTTCGTATGGGTCGTATGAGACCCAGGCTGGCGCTGATCGTGCTTCTTCCTCTTCCGAGGCATTTCTCAGGACCCCAATGGACTCCGCCTCGCTCTCCGCGTCGCTGATGGTTATTGTTGGGATATTTATATTTTCCATTATTAATTTTTTTTTTCGAAATACATTTTTTTTTTCCAAAATTAAACTGCTCAAGCGCGTGGTCACTGATCGAATAATCTCGTGGTCACCTGTCAGTGTGTGGTGACCACCCTCGGTGTCCTTTAATCTTTATATCTTTGTTTCCACTCTTTCCCTCTTCTCTTCCATCTTCTTTCATAAACAACAATGAACATACCCATTTCGGCGTAATTCCTTATGTTGTACCCTGTGTGTTGGCCCTTTTCTTTGGGCGGACTTGGCAGCACTGGGTTTTTGACGTTTAATTCTTTGCTTATTTTGTGCTGTTTCGCCATTTTATTTTGAAGCTCATGGAACAGCACATCAACATGTAAGTATTTCTTAATTAATGTATTATTTGTAAAATATTTCTCATTTAAATTTATTAAATGATATTTTCTAGGTTGCTTTGGTTCCTTTTATCAATTCGTCTTCGGGACATGGCTGGTCGTAGTCCTTTCTGTTCGTGGTATCATCATGTAAGTATTTATTGTTTGTAAAATCTTTATCATTTAAACTAAAACGCTATTTTCTTATTTAGGTCGATATTTTCAATTTTTCTGGACCTCGCGCCGACTCTCGATGAACCAGAGGCCCCGCAAGAGCCATCAAATGGAGTTCAGTTTTTTATCAGACCTATGTGTAAATTATCTTTTTTTTTTTTTTTTTTGTTTGTTTTGTGTAATAAACACAAGGCCTGTGTTGTGAGCGCTGTACTGGCGCTCGTCTAGTGTTTTTTTCTTATTTTCGCGGTCCGTCCGTCTAGGTTCGCGGCGTGGCGGCGCAGCGTACGCTGCCCACTTATTTTTTGGCCTGGCTACGCAGCGGTGTTGCTCATGGTCGTAAATGTGACTGCGCAGCGGGCGCTGTCTTGTGTTGTTGTTTTATTCAGGTAAGAAACTTACTTTTTTTGAAGTATATACTGCAGCTGCAGATGTGCATCCTTGCACGCAGTGGTGTGGCTTCGTGCGTGGTAGCGTACGTGCCTACGCGGCAGCGTATGCAGTTGTGTGCGCGGCAGCGTATGTAATTATGTGCACGTCAGCGTATGCAGTTGTGTGCGCGGCAGCGTATGCAGTTGTGTGCGCGGCAGCGTATGCAATTGTGTGCGCGTCAGCGTATGCAGTTGTGTGCGCGTCAGCGTATGCAGTTGTGTGCGCGTCAGCGTATGCAGTTTTGTGCGTGGCAGCGTATGCAATTGTGTGCGCGACAGCGTATGCAGTTGTGCGTGGCAGCGTATGCTTTGATTTTGGTTAACAGGTCTCGATACGATGCCAGTTGTTGACGCAGGTGTCGCTGCGATCTCAGTTGTTGACGCAGGTGTCACTGCGATGCCAGTTGTTGGCGCAGGTGTCGCTGCGATCTCAGTTGTTGACGCAGGTTTCGCTGCGCTTTCAGCGCGATTTTAGCTACGATTCTTGGTCAGACTGAAATAGTTTCAGCTGACTGATATGGTATTATGTTCTTCTATTTCCCTAATTAGTCCCTAACTTTCTTATCTAGGGACACAGGGGGTTTGGCCCCAAGACCTGTTAAAATCAGCCGCAAGGCTTTAACTCATAGATCTGCCACAAGGCAGTATTTCAATATGTTTTATTGATCAAGCCACAAGGCTTGGTTTGAATAATAGAACTTGTGTTTTAGCTGCGATTCTAAGATTAAATTTTATTTACAATCAACTCTGGTTTTTATAACAAAATATTTGAGTGAAAAGTTACAATATTTTCTTTTCACTCAATGTAACATTTTTACTCAATAAATTCTTAACATATACAAAAATAAATGAAATCTAAATACTATTCTTACACAATTGCTTACTATTAATTTTTACTTAATGTCTGTTTGACATTATATCCATCACAACCCACTTACAGGTTACAAACCCTAGTGACATCTGAAACCCTAGCGATCTGATTGTACAATGCATAACATGAATCATGCCGCTAGTAGTACTTGAGCTTGTCACCGTTTGCGCTTCATGCTTTGGTTTCGCTGTACGTATGCAATGAGACCAACGCAGAGCGTTTGTAGCGTTGTGTTATATGTTTATGGTTGAGGTAGGTTAGTGCTAGCCATATGTGCACTACATCCTTCCCCTTTTAAAAATGAATAATGTTTATTTATAATTCTTTAATATGAATAAAGATTATTTTGAAAGTGAATTTAATTTAATTATTTCTTTCCAGATGTAAATAGTAAGTATTTTATTAGAATTCTTATAATTTAAACATTGGTTATATATTTGTATTACATTTATTTTAACTTAATGTTCTTGATAATATTATATTATTATTATGAACTTCTGATGTTTTGTTATCCAATTTTATTATACTATTCGGACCTTTTCTTTCAACTATTTCGTATGGTCCCTTAAATGGCTTATCAAACTTTTTCTTATTTCCTACTTTTAAATATACTAGATCTCCTACATTAAATTTGTGTTTTGTTGCCTTATTTTCTTTATTTGATATATCTATTTTATATTTCTCTAAATATTCTTTAGCTTTGTTATGTGCGTACTTTAATTTAATTTTTAATTCTGTTAAATAATCTTCTTAGTTATATAATTTCTTGTTGTTGTTCCAAATCTCACCAGGTAGCGTGCAAATTTTTCCATATACTAACTCAAATGGAGAATATGTTCTTGTTGAGTGTGGAGTTGTGTTGTAACAATATGTGTAGTACGGTAGTAAAGTTGACCAGTTATCATTTTCTTGCATTCCTCTTAAATATTCATTCAATACCCTATGATTTCTTTCAACTGTTCCGACAGTTTCATGGTGATATGGTGTTGACGTTCTTTTTTCTATGTGTAATTCTTTACATATGTTTTGTAGCAATTCATTTGTAAATTCGGTTCCTTTATCTGTTTTTAGAGTTTTAAAACATCCATGTTTAAGAATGAATTTTTCTACAATAGCTTTTGCGACAGAAATCGCTGTTTTGTCTTCTAAAGGAATTGCAACTAAATATTTTGTCAATTCACATTGTATTGTTAGAATATAACGGTATCCATTAGAGGGTCTCATTGGTCCAACTGTGTCCATTGTTACTGTTTCAAATGATGTTGTTGGTGTATTCGTCACACACATTTTCTCCTTAGTATATTTTGTTATTTTCACTTCATTACATAAATTACAATTATTTATGTAGTTTTTAACCATCTTTGATAAATTTTTCCATATATATTTTTGTTTCAATTTCGCGATGCATCTTTTAATACCTATATGTCCTCCTAATATTGAGTCGTGATTTTCTTTAATTAGCTGCAGCTGCTCAGTTTTATTTGTTATTTGTTTCGGGGGCTGATACAATATAATTTTTAATTTCTCCTTTGTATCTTTTTGTATCTCATTAAATATTCTTTTCAATTGGTGCACCTTTATTAAATTAAATATGATATCATTCTTTCCTAGCGCTAATATTTCTATATTTTGTTCGTTTGCTTTTCATACTAACTTCCTCAGAACCAATTTTAACTCTGGTAAAGATTTTTCGTTAAGTATCGCATGAACTTTGTTTTGAGCTATTATTATATTTTGTTCTTGTGTTTTTGATGTAAACTTCCTCTGAACCAATTTTAACTCTGGTAAAGATTTTTCGTTATGCACCTCAAGAACGTTGTTTGCTCCATTATTATTCATATTTTTGGCCTTTTCATTATATATAAATTTTAAATTTTTTAGACGTCTTACTTCTGAAAATGATGTAGCTTCCCATATATGAAGTTCATGACTCTTCACTTGCTGAGATCTATCATTATTATTCAGGTTACTCATTTGCGCATTGTTCTTATTTTTATCACCGGTTATTATCTTATTTGTACATGTACTCTTGTTCAATTTTTTTTGTGCCGCCCGTGTTATTACTTGTATATTTGCTTCCGTAGGTATCATCTTTTTTAATTGTTCGCTATCTAATTTTATTCTAGATAGTGCATCCGCGTTTGTATTCATCTTGCCTTGTTTAAAAATTATATCAAAGTCATAATCCATCAAGTCCAGTCGTACTCGTGTTAATTTTGATGATGGATTCTTATGTGTGAATAGACTTACTAATGGTCTATGGTCTGTGTATACCGTGAACTTTCTTCCATAGAGATATGGTCTGAAGTAGTTGATTCCCCAGTGAATTCCTAGTAACTCTTTTTCTATTATTGCCTTATTTACTTCATTTTTATTTAATGTTTTGCTGGCATAGGCAATTGGTCTATCGTGTCCTGGTTCACCTTGAGATAGTACTGCTCCTAAAGCAAATTGTAATGCATCTGTTGTCAGTATAAAAGGTTTATCAAAATCTGGATATGCTAATACTTGTGGAGATATAAGTTTTTCTCTTAGCTTGTTGAATGCTGCTTCACATGTTTCTGTCCAATTGAAAAGCTGTCCTTTCTTTAGCAATTGATTTAGTGGTCTTGCAATTTCTGCAAAATCTGGAATAAATTTTCTATAGTAATTGCAGAATGCTACAAATCTTCTGGTATCATCAGCACTGTTTGGTTTTGGGTAATCTCTTATGGTTTCATGTTTAGCTGGATCAGTTGTTATTCCTTTGGATGTTATAAGATGTCCTAAGTACACAACTTCTGTCTTTAAAAATTCACATTTCTTGAGGTTTAGTTTTAAATTGTACCTTTGTAATTTTTGTAATACTTTTTCCAAGTTTTTGTTATGATGTCTCAGGTTTGATCCAAAAACAATGATGTCATCTACATAGAGAAATGCTGATTCTTGAAGTCCGCTTAATGCAATTGAAAGCATGCGTTGAAAACTATTTGTTGCTATTTTTAATCCAAATGGTAAGCGTTTGAAATGATAGTGTCCTGAATTTGTTGAGAATGCTGTCATATTTCTTGAATTTTTGATGAGTGGTATCTGATGAAAAGAACTTGTCATATCCAACGTGGAAAAATATTTCGCATTTCCGAGCTTATCTAGTACATCTTCTAGTCTTGTCAGTGGGAATTTATCATTAATTATTTTTTTGTTTAGTGCCCTAAAGTCTACTACCAGTCTCCATTTTGCTGTTCCATCTGTAGATTTTTTTGGTACTACTAAGAGTGGAGAGTTGTATGGGCTGAATGATGGTTCAATGATATCTTCTTCTAGTAACTTTTGTACTTGATCTTCTATTTCTTGAAGCTGTGTTTGCGGAAGTCTGTAGTTCTTTATATAAACAGGTGAGTTGTCAATTAGGTCTATCTGCTGTTTATAAAAATTGTTTGTTGTTAGTATATCTCCTTCATTATGAAAAACGTTTCTGTATTTATGACATAAATTAATTACTTCTTGTTTAGCTTTTTCATCTTTCCCATCTATGTGTATTTCAAGATTCTCTTGATTTTGCTCTGAACCTATGTAGTTTAAAATATTAAAATTCTTCAGTGGCTCTATAATTAAATCACAATTATCCAAATAAATATCATTATTGGTTGTATTCAGTATTTTCACGTGCTTGAGTCCATCTGCTGGTATGATTGCATTTGCTATAAATATTCCTTTTCTTATTTCTGATGCATGTACTATACTGTCTTCTTCCAAGTCTACTTTTATATTTGTTATTAGCTCACTTCTTCTTGGTATATTAATATTTGATATTGTTACTGGTAATGTCATGTATATTGGAATATCTTCTTGGCTTTCTTTTGTGTGTACGGATAAAATACATGTCTCGTAATATATTTTACAATTATATTTCATTAAGAAATCTCTTCCAAGTATTCCATCTGCATTTATGTCAATATCTTCTTGTATGACATAAAATCTGTGTAAGATTTCTCCATCGTTTAGTTTTATTTTTATATTTATTTGTTCTTGAATGGTTAATGGTCTGCTTGCAATACCTGTGATTTGGATTTGATTTGATAACTTTATTTCATTTTCATTAATTTTCTCATTTTTTATTATTGATATATCTGCACCTGTATCAATAAGTAAGGTTACTAAATTATTTCTATCTCCTATTTTTACTTTTATTATATTAGTATTAAAATTATTACTAACACAGCTAATTCTATATTTATTGCTTTTTTTAGGCTGCGTTAACCCCGGTTGCCGGGGATTGATACGTTTCCCGAGTTTTGACGGTTTCTATTATTATTAAACTTATTATTATTGCTAGCTCTATTATTATTGTAATTCCTATAGCCATTGTTATTGTTATTGCTATTCCTGTTGCTTTTGTTATTTCTAGAACCGTAACTATTCCTATTATTATAATTCCTAAAGTTATTATTGTTATTATTTTGAATATTTCTATTCCTATTATAGTTTCCATTTCTATTATTATAATCATTCCTATTTCTAAATGTCATTACATTATAATTTACATTTGTATGACCATCTACTTCTGTTGCTTTCTCTAAAGCTTTAGCAAATGTATTGGGTTGAGCTGCAAGAACTATGCTCCTGAAGGGCTCATTTAAACCTGTTTTAAATGAATTGACAGCTAATTGGTCATTTAATTTTATGATGACTTCTTTATAATTTTCTCCTTGAGTTGATATCTGTATATTA
This sequence comes from Pherbina coryleti, assembly GCA_943735915.1. Lineage (NCBI taxonomy): Eukaryota > Metazoa > Arthropoda > Insecta > Diptera > Sciomyzidae > Pherbina > Pherbina coryleti. Next base: position 120,320,931 of record OX030949.1, read on the forward strand.
TTTAGAGCTGCTATTATTGTTTCTATTCTAGTAGCAAAATTAGTGACGTTCATTGCTCCTTGTTTTATTTGATGCAGTTCATTATGCAATATCAAAGGATTTTTATTTAATTTGTAATTTTTTATAAGTATTTGTTTTAATTGTTCAATTGAATTTGGAATTGCAGTTGGTAGCAATCTATTTTTTACTTTTTCACTGACTTTTGCTGCTAGAATGAATTTTAGCAATTGAGTTCTCTGAATATCATCTTTGAGCGTTGATGCATAGAATTCAATTGTGCCTAAAAACGTTGATAGCTTTTTGCTATCTCCATCAAACTCATCAACTATTTTTGATGCTACTGAAATTTCAAAGTTCGCCATTTTTAGTGTTTCTTTTTCACTATCACTATTACTGTCACTACTACTGTTATTACTACTGCTATCTATTTCATCATCCGTGTCATACAAAGTTAATCTGTGTTGAATTAATTTATTTATAGTTTTTATTAATGCTTTACAATCTATTATATTTTTATGGTCTGGTTGCGGACAATTTATAAAAGTTTTTAATTGATTTTCTAATATATTACATTCTCTTTGCTTATCTTGTAAAGTTTCCTTTTTGAATTTTCTTGATGGAACTTTTGTTATACTATGTTTTAATTTTTTTAGTGCTTCTTTTAATTTATCCATAAAATTTTTTTTTTAAATATTAGCACTTGTAATTCTTTTTATGACATATTTTTTGTAATATTCATTGACTTTTTTTTAGAACATAAATTAATAATGCAATTAAACCTATGGCGACAAAGATGTCTAAATACATTTCTTGTTTGTTAAAAATATTTCCATTAAAAGAAATATTCTCTGTTATTTTTGTTTCCTTTCCTAGAGCAACCATTGTTTCTTTAAAAATTTGTGATATTTACATATAACTGTGGGACATCTTTAGTCATGAATTAAATATTTCAAAATTTTGTTTTCTTTAATTTTTATTGATTTTGTTCAAAATTTTATTTATTTTTACAAAAATATGTTTGTGCAATTTTAAATGATCATTTATGTATTTAGTGTTGATCTTTGCTTCACAAATAAAACAATGCTTGTATTCTGTAATTTTTTAATTTATTTTATTTTTTATTTTAAATTTTAAGTCATTGAGTTGTCTTAAAAATGCAACTCTTTCTTTTCCCTTTGATAAGGTTATTAGTCTATATATATTGTTTAGTTCCTTCCTTTGGCGAACTTGTCTCCCAGCTCTTGTCTTCTTCTGGATCTGTTTTTCCTGTTGTTGCTTCTTTGCTGCTGTACGTGTGGTGACTCAATACCACCACATATAAACACCGACATCACAACATACAAAACAACATACAACTTTAATAATATTCACTTACACATTTATTTTAAAAAATTATTATTTAAGATTTCAAAATTGTCAATTTTTATTTATCAAAAATTTTGTATTTTAAATTAGTTATAAAATTGTGTTCAATGAGTTTGCAAGTTTGAAAATAAATTGTTAACAATAAAATTAATAAAAAATTTTTAAATAAAATAAAAGTTTATTTTTTTTTTGTGTCCACCACAACTGGCGATCCTACCAGTGCAAAAACAAAAGAACATTATTAAGGTTGCAAGAACCAAAAGTTGAAATTACTCCAAGGCTTATCCAATCAAAGTCCAGTTCACCAAAAAGAGAAATTTCACCTATATTGAAGAGACTTTTTGAACCGAAGGTCGGAATATCACTATCACCGAACAACAACAGCAGCAGCAGCTACAAAAACTAACGCCACATCAAAAACAATTGCAAGAACAGCAGCGTTTATTGCAAGAGCAGAAGCAAACTTACACTCAATCCAATAAGCAAATGGGAATAGATACACGTGGCAACAAGTACGTAATAATAAAGACGCCACCCAGTGATTTGGTAGTTCAGGCACAGCAGCAACAGCATCTAGAACAACAGCAATTACAGCAACTGAAACGCTCGCCACTACCATCGTCAGCATCAACAACATCATCGTCCAACAACAAACAAGACCCTATATCTGCCGGTAAGATAACGGAATAACAACAACATCAACAATAACGTCATAACAACGACAACAAGCAAGACCCTTCACCTGCCGGTAAGGTGGAACAGGCAACAACAACAACATTAACAATAACAACAACAGCAGCAAAATTAACAACAACAACAACAACAACAACAGAAAAATATCAGCAGCAGCAACAACAATCACAACAGCATCAGGATAATTTACAACAACAACAACAAAAACAACAATAACAACAGCAGCAGCAAAATTAAGAACAACAACAACAACAATAATAACAACAACAACAACAACAGCAACAACAACAGCAACAATAACAAAATTGGCATATTAATTTTTTTTTGTTATTATTTCAAAAATTGTATCAAATTTTGTAATTTTTTTTTTTGACATGTTATAAAATTTTTTTTCACAGGTTGCTTTTTAATTTAGATTCGCACGAGGCACACACCGTAGATTTTAAAACGTTTGTAAGACGATAGGGTCGGAAGAAACTTATCGTCTTACATCCGTAGGCACTCCACTGCACTAGGAAACACATTTTAGGAAACACATTTTAGGAAACACATTTTAGGAAACACATTTTAGGAGACACATTTTGAGGTACACGATGAGTCTTTCACACACACCACCACCCCACCCCAGACAACCCCCCACTCCCTTACATACTTCTAACCCTCTCTCACATCTCTCTCATTTCGGCGAAGGTGACCATCGCCCTCTCATACAACTCCAAACAGATCTTGTCAATCCATTTGATGCACCAATGCATCCTGAAGTACAAGCAACGTCAGTAAAATTGCCACAATTTTGGACCACTTGTCCCGACGCATGGTTCGCTCATGCAGAAATACAATTTCAGGCAAAAGGAATTACTACTGACAAGACAAAGTATGAGTACCTCGTAACCGCTCTACCTCAAGAGGTAATTATAACAGTGCTAGATTTCATACAGAAACCTCCTTCCTCAAATTTGTATGAAGGCTTAAAGAGAACTTTGATTGACCGACACTCTTTAAGTGAAGCCAAGAGGTTCAACAAAATCTTGTCTGGCACCGAGATGGGTGACCAAAAGCCATCTCAATTTTATAGGTCACTAATTATGTTAGCCGGTACTACAGTCGATAGCGACTTAATTTATAAAATTTGGCTTCGCAAGCTACCCAAAAGCCTTAATATTGCTTTGACCGGATCTAGTCATAGAGAGCTAGAGGAACTATTGAAACTAGCTGACAATTTGTGGGAAGTTATGTCAGAATCCGAAGTCGCTTCATTTGGCAATAATGCCCAGCGCATGACAAAAAACACCCAAAACTCCGAGCTTGCGATGATAACGCAATCGTTTGCTGAAACAACGTCAAAAATTCTAGAAAGTTTCAACAAACTAGCAATTGAGGTCCAAGAATTAAAAAACGAACGATACCGGAATAATTCACGTTCGAACTCGAGAGAAACTAATTTTCGAAGATTTTCAAGACGTAGATCCCCGTCAAGAAGTGTGTCACGACAACAACCTGCCAACTGGGTATGTAGATACCATTTTAGGTTCGGAAGGGCAGCTGGACAATGGGAACAACCATGCTCATTCGGTCAAAACGACACCCAACACAACACAACACAACATAACTCAACAAACTAAGTGACTCCATCATTGCGACGGCTAATGATGGAAGTCAAACAATACTCACACGCCGCCTTTTTATTTACGATAACGACAATCATATAAACTTTTTGATAGACAGTGGAGCAGAAGTTTCCGTACTTCCAGTAAATAAATTCAAAGCCCACAAGAAAAATTCAGACTTAATTCTAACAGCAGCTAACGGTAGCACAATCTCAACTTTCGGCAAGAAATTACTCAACGCAAATTTAAAACTAAGACGCGATTTCCCTTTTACATTTATATTAGCAGACATTACAAGACCCATCATAGGAGCAGATTTCCTTACGAAATATGGACTCTTGATAGACTTAAAACACAAGAAACTCATTGATCCACTTACACAACTATCAGTTAACGCAATCACAGCATTTACAGAAACATCACTACCCAAACTAATTACACTAGACAACAAATTTACAAATATACTCAAAAATTACCCATCACTAACAGCAGAACCCGACTACAACAAACCAGTTAAACACAAAACAGAACACCACATAACTACAGAAGGACAGTTACCTTTTTCAAGACCAAGACGCCTTGACTCCAACAAATACAAAATTGCCAAACAGGAATTTGATTTCTTAATCAAAGCAGGTATCTGCCGTCCTTCAGACTCCATGTCAGCTTCTCCACTACATCTGGTACCCAAAAAAGATGTGAACGACTGGAGACCCTGTGGTGACTATAGAAGACTAAATGCCATTACAGTCCCAGACCTCTACCCTCTACCACACATACACGACCTATCTATTGACTTACACAACAAACACATATTTTCAAAATTAGACCTAGTTAGAGCATACCACCAAATCCCCATGGCCACACAAGACATACATAAAACCGCGATTACAACACCGTTCGGAATGTTTGAGTTTCTGAGAATGCCATTCGGTTTAAGAAATGCAGCTCAAACATTCCAACGATTTATCAACGAAGTATTACGAGAACTAGACTTCGTATTTGTATACCTCGACGACATTCTTGTGGCCAGCGAGACAGAAGAAGAACACGTTAAACATCTAAATTTAGTTTTTGAACGACTAGACAATTACGGACTAAACATCAAACCAAACAAATGTATTTTCGGCGTAGACAGAATAAATTTTTTAAGTTATGACATTTCAAACAAAGGCATACAACCATCTCCCGATAGAATTCAATGCATTGTTAACTATCCAAAACCAGAAACAGTTAAACAAATGCAAAAATTCATCGGGATGATTAATTACTACCACAGATGCATTCCAAAATTAGCACACACACTTACACAAATTTACGATATGATAACTTCAGCATCAAAAACAAAGGACAAACACTTAACATGGACAGAAAACACAACAGAAGCATTCGCAACGATAAAAGAAAGTTTTACTAAGGAAGTGCTACTTAATCATTTTAATAGCAAAGCAAAACTTTCTATCGCTGTGGATGCATCTAACATTGCTATCGGTGCAGTTTTGCAACAAGAACACAATCAGGAAACAGAACCACTAGCTTTCTTTTCAAAGAAATTATCTCCATCAGAGACAAAATACAGTACGTTCGATCGCGAACTTTTAGCAATTTATCTTACAATTAAACACTTTAGACACTATTTAGAGGGACGAACATTTACTATATACATAGATCACAAACCACTTACTTCAGCATTACATTCTAAAACAGAGAGAAGCCCAAGACAAACACGACACCTAGAATTCATTGCACAATTTTCCAACGACATCAGACACATTAAAGGTACCGATAACACCGTAGCGGACGCACTTTCAAGAGCTGAGATAGAGGCTTTCACAACCTCTGAGATTAACCTCAGAACTCTACACAAAGAACAGAATACAGATCCAGAACTACAAGATATACTAAATAAACACACTTACAAATTCGAACAAATACACATCCCAATACTTAACATTAAAATTTGGTGCGAACAAACAAGTTCAGGAACACGTCCATACATTCCACAAACATTACGCAAACAAATTTTTGAACAATTACATAATATTTCACACCCAGGTACACGAGCTTCTCGACGACTCATAACACGAAGATATTTTTGGCCCAAAATGAACACACAAATCAACAAATGGTCACAAGAATGCGTTAGATGCCAACGAGCTAAAATACATCGACACACAAAGACAATCCCACACAAGATAGACATACCACCCGGTCGTTTTGAGCATGTTCATGTTGATTTAGTTGGCCCTTTACCAATATCTAAAGGTTATAGATATCTACTTACCTTAGTTGACAGAAACACACGTTGGCCTGAAGCGTATCCAATTAAAGATACCAACGCCAGTACTATCGTAGATACACTTCAAAAGGAATACATCTCACGTTTTGGAGTTCCTCTGGAAATTACTTCCGATCGAGGTCCTCAATTCACGTCCACAACATTTCGAAACTTCGTTAAGACACTAGGAAGCAAACACATTACCACTTCTGCTTATCATCCACAAGCTAACGGGATTGTAGAACGATTTCACCGCCAACTTAAGACTTCTCTAATAGCGAGTAACAACCACACAAATTGGTACACAGAGTTGCCACTAGTTCTTCTAGGGCTTAGGTCCACGGTCAAAGAAGATATTAAGGCTTCACCAGCTGAAATGGTTTTTGGTCAAACACTCAGGCTACCACAACAACTAGTAATTCACAGCAGTCAGAACTTTAATTCGTCGGACACCTTGTCCAAACTTAAAGAGGTCGTAGAAAATCAAAAGTTAAACATTGCGCATCACAGCACCAACTTCCAACAATATATACCTAGAGGTCTTAGTACTTGTAACATTGTCTTCGTCCGCAATGACACCATTCGTAAAACACTGCAAGAGCCGTACGATGGTCCCTTCGAAGTTATTGAGAGAACACCGAAACACTTCACAATTCGTAAAAATAACACTAACATAACAGTCAACATTGATAGGATTAAGCCCGCCACCTTAGACACCGAAACAGCACAGACACATTCAACCAAACATAAAAACACTAAAAAAGTACACTTTAACCTATTAGCCAACACGACCAAAATTTTTCAGAAGGGAGGGGGAATAATGTGGTGACTCAATACCACCACATATAAACACCGACATCACAACATACAAAACAACATACAACTTTAATAATATTCACTTACACATTTATTTTAAAAAATTATTATTTAAGATTTCAAAATTGTCAATTTTTATTTATCAAAAATTTTGTATTTTAAATTAGTTATAAAATTGTGTTCAATGAGTTTGCAAGTTTGAAAATAAATTGTTAACAATAAAATTAATAAAAAATTTTTAAATAAAATAAAAGTTTATTTTTTTTTTGTGTCCACCACATACGTCTGTTGTATTCCTCGATAGTAAGCTTCTTGGGTCCAGGTATTGGTGTCGCCTTGTATTGTGGTATTGTTGCTACTTGTTGCTGGGCAGCTACGGGAAGGGGTACGCATCTTTCCACTGCTTTTATGGTTTTTACGTATTCGGCTGCCTGTGCAACGCACTTCTGGAATATTTTGTCGAACTCCTCCGACATTCAGCTTGCTGTATTATGACGTCGCTTAACTTTGAGGATTCGGTCCACAGGATATTAACTTCTCCGGGATTCGGTTTGCAGGATATTAACTTCTCCAGGATTCGGTCCGCAGGATCGCCATATTATGTTCTTCTATTTCCCTAATTAGTCCCTAACTTTCTTATCTAGGGACACAGGGGGTTTGGCCCCAAGGCCTGTTAAAATCAGCCGCAAGGCTTTAACTCATAGATCTGCCACAAGGCAGTATTTCAATATGTTTTATTGATCAAGCCACAAGGCTTGGTTTGAATAATAGAACTTGTGTTTTAGCTGTGATTCTAAGATTAAATTTTATTTACAATCAACTCTGGTTTTTATAACAAAATATTTGAGTGAAAAGTTACAATATTTTCTTTTCACTCAATGTAACATTTTTACTCAATAAATTCTTAACATACACAAAAATAAATGAAATCTTAATACTATTCTTACACAATTGCTTACTATTAATTTTTACTTAATGTCTGTTTGACATTATATCCATCACAACCCACTTACAGGTTACAAACCCTAGTGACATCTGAAACCCTAGCGATCTGATTGTACAATGCATAACATGAATCATGCCGCTAGTAGTACTTGAGCTTGTCACCGTTTGCGCTTCATGCTTTGGTTTCGCTGTACGTATGCAATGAGACCAACGCAGAGCGTTTGTAGCGTTGTGTGATATGTTTATGGTTGAGGTAGGTTAGTGCTAGCCATATGTGCACTACAATGGGCTGTCCTCGTTCGGGTTTCTCTTTCGCGCTTAACGCGTACTATCACTGGGGATATAAAATCGATGATTTTATATGGGCCATCGAACTTCGGAGCCAGCTTTGCTGCAAAACTATCTATCGCCTTCGATAAGTGGTGCTGTTTGATAAGGACCATTTCTTCGATTTTTGGGGTCCAGTTTCGTCTTCGTAGATTGTAGTGCCGAGCTTGGTCCTGGGCAGCTCTTTCTAGGTTGCGCCGCACAATCTCGAAAATCTCTTTAATTTTTATTTCTCTTTCTGGGGCTGTCTGTGGTTCTTCTCCTGTGCCAAATGTTTGCTCGTCATACAGGGTTTTTGGCAGCCTTGGTTCACGTCCTTGAATCAGAAAGGCTGGGCTATATCCGGTAGTTTCGGAGACACTGGTGTTCATGGCTTGTGAGATTTCTGGAAGCAGTTCGTCCCAGACCCGTTGTTGCTCAACTGTGAACTGTGCTATCATCGTCTTGATAGTCCGATTTGCGCGCTCTGTTGGGTTCTCCTGGGGTGTATATGGGGCAGTGAATTGGTGTTTCACTCCTAGTTCGTTTAAGAACTTTTTAAATGCTCGACTCGTGAAGTGGGCGCCGTTATCCGTGACGAGGACTTTTGGGACGCCAAATCGCGCTAGGATGCGCTCTCGAAATGCGCGTTGGAGGTGATCGCTGGGCGCCTTGCGCAGCGGCATCACTTCAGTCCATTTCGAGAATTTGTCGAAAAATAACAGGAGCATTGTGTTCCCATGTTTGGACCTAGGGAGGGGTCCAACGAAATCAGCGCATACAATTGACCAAGGCTCTTCCGCAATTTGGGTAAGCATCTTACCAGCGGGACTTTGTTGGCTTGGCTTGTAGCGCTGGCATGATTCGCAACGACGAACATAACGGCCAATATCGCGGAACATGCCTGGCCAATAGTATTTATTGGCTATTCTTGCAATTGTTTTCCGTATTCCTAAGTGGCCGGCGCACGGGCTATCATGGTTCTCTTTCAGAACCCTGTCTCTCTGGGCACACAAAGTTTCCAAGGAACGCAATCTTCGTCGTTCGCTTGGCTTGCGATGTGTCTGTACATCTGCCCCTCTTCCACAACGTTGTCTGGGAACTTCTCTGGGTTCTCCAAGACCTCTTGCATCTTTTTACGCAACCATTTGCACGTATTTTCTTGTGCATATTCCGTGGTTGATTTACGCAGCATCTCTTGAGGCTGTCGAGACAACGCGTCAGCTACTACGTTGAGTTTTCCTCTGTATGTCCAATGTGTGCTGTTGAAGCTCCAATGCTCACCTCGCGATGCGACCAGATGGACTTTCTATTGAGTTCTTCTTCTTCTCCGTCGCTGTCTCTTCTCGCACTACTGTGCATAGTGGGGAAACGTTAGCACTCGTTGTCACCTCGCTACTTTTTAACGTTATGGTGTGGCCGCCGCATGTAAGCGTCGACTGGATTCTTATAAGAAAGTCCATTCCCAAAATTACATAGTCCACTATGTCGGGTAGCACAAGTAATGGGATTCAGCAAGCATCATTTCCCATTCTTACGTCTATGACCAATGATTCGCTCACGGATCGCACAGAGTTGTCGGCCATTCGTACGATGATGTCTTCCTTTCTCTTCTCTCCTGTGTTGGCTAATCTTTCAGCTAACTGTTGACTCACAAAACTCCTGGTGGCTCCTGTATCAATAGTGGCCTCTCGAACTTCCTTTCCGAGGGTAACAAATGCAAAAATGTGGGCTGTGTCGTGTTGTAGGCTTTCTACGGAATGCGAGGGACCGTGTGTGCTATCCCCGATAGGCCTCGCGTCTATCGGGTGTTCCGTCCGTTTCCCGACTGCCGACGACAACATTCCATCGCTTGTACGCCTCGTTTCCCACACTCCCAACAAAATATTACCTATGGATTCCGGCATTCGTGGCGCATGTGGCCATCTCTGCCACATCGTCTGCACGCTGTTCGTGGGTTGATAGGTGCCTCCGGAGCTTGAGTAACCATGCGATGACGTTCCTCTCTGGGTCTTTGAACCGGTGCTCGAATGGGTGCCGCGTCTGCATGTATGCATTCGAAGTCTTCGGCCAACGCCATGAGCTCTTCCAGATTAACAAAATCTTTCCTTTTTATATAGAGCTGGTACTCTTGCCGACTGTTCCTGAACGTTCTTTCGAGTTTTTGTTGTTCGCTGTGACTTGAATGTCGCATCAAGCTCTGTAGCGACAGGACGTAACCCTTAAAAGATTCGCCAGGGTGCTGATGCCTCTGCCTTATGTCGTCGTCCAATCTTTCGAAATATCTCGCGGGTAAAAAGAAATGCAAGAAGTCTTCTTTGAAGCTTCTCCATTCGCGCCACATCCGATTATTATTTCGAAACCACGTCAAAGCTCGGTCTCTTAATAATTCGGGCATCGTTCGGGGAAGATGGTCTTTTCCGAGTCCATACACTTCCACCAGTTCTTCTACACTTTCAATGAACGCAAGTGGGTCTCGGCCACCGTCGTACTTCACAGACCACTTTCTCACTTGGTCAATCACTGTAGCGTACGGATTGTGGTTGTACTGTGCCACCTGTGGTTGTACTTCGGGCATTACTCCTTTATACGTCGGCGTAGCTATATGGGTATACGCCGATCCTGTTGGTTCTGCGGTGGACATCGGTATTTGTTGAGGAACGACAAGCTGATCAGGGGAAGGACATCTTGCATGTTTTGCTTCCAGTTCGATGAGGCGTTGTTGCACCTCCGGTTTTTGGTCTGGCTCTTGCGCAAACGCAGCAAATCTTTTCCTGAGTTCTTCAACAGTACCTTCGCCGCTGAAGTTAAACTCTCTCGAGTAGGGCAACAAGTCGTCTCTTCGCAGTGCGTGTATCCAGGCTGTTCGTACCATGATTCTTTCGTTAGTTGGTTTTCCTGTCGTTTTCCGTGTCTATTCTTGTGAACAATAGTCCCTGCTCGGGTGCCACTTGTAACGAACCTCCGCTGGTTCTTTTGTTTGCTGGGGTAAGCTCAGCGGGTTTCCAGGGTTCTTACAAGAAATTACACTTGGGTTTTCTTTAACAATCGATCTTTATTAAATTTTTGGCCTTTATCTTTCATACTCTGTAAGATATCTGAATTTATAAATTTGTATTGTTGATTTAGTGGGCCTTATTCCTCCGGGTCTGTCACGTCTGCGTCTCGGCTTAACAGGCGAGCCTACAAGCCGCAGCACTGTTACTCGATGAAAAAAAATGCGAACACGCGGGCTTACAAGCCACGGACAATGTTCTGGTTTGAGCAGGCGGGCATACAAGCCACGGACGCTGCTAACAAAAATGTGAAGATAGGTGGGCCTACAAGCCACCGACTCTGTCTACCGCTACTGCAGGGGGGGCCTACAAGCCACCGACGCTGCTCTTGCCGTTGGATAAACAAGTGGGCCTACAAGCCACCGAAATGTTTATCTATTGCCTTTGCAGGTGGGCCTACAAGCCAACGACTCTGCTTTCTCCGTTGGATAGACAAGTGGGCATACAAGCCACCGAAATGTCTATCTATTGTCTTTGCAGGTGGGCCTACAAGCCAACGACTCTGCTCTTAATAAAAAAATATTTCACTTCTCACAATTTCTCACCTCCTCTGTCTTTGCAACTTTCCACTCTTTTCTTCGGTCGGCGTATTTTACTCGGTCTAATTGCACTGCTTCACTGTTTTATTATTTGTTTAGATAATTTAGATCACTTTCACTCTGCGCACTTTTAATGTATAATACATTCTGTCCTCTTTTTTTCGATTGCGGCCTATTTATACCATCGTCTTCTTGTTGTTTGTGATAAACAAGGTACCGCAATCGAAAGTTCTGGGCTGTTTTTCCCGTAACCGAAGTCCCGTACGGTGCAGCCTTGTTGTTGTCTTTCATCAGAATTTGTTTCCACATTAGCCCAGCAATTTGCCTTCTGTTATTTCCTTATGTGATCCGCTACTTGACTCTGAGCAAGATCACGCCAGCTTTGCGCATGTATTTGCGCACGTTTTGCATGTTTCCGACCTTTTTTTTACATGCTTTCCCTTTCTCTCTCTCTTTTCTAATATAAAAGTGTATGGGCGTTATTTTTGTATTCATGTGTTTTTATTCATTATATTAGTTCAGTGTTTATGTGTGTGTGTGTAAAAAAAATAAAGTGAAGCATAAAAATAAGCAACATTGGCGGTGTTCACCAAGTGTCCTCCTCGCACCTTGGCCGTTGTGCGGCTAAAAATCGCCAGCGATATTTTAGCCGTCACAATATCATGTTAGGTTAGTTTTTTTTTTTTTTTTTTTGCTTAATTAGAAAATTTTTCTTTCCTTTTTGTTTTTCTTTGAAATCTCGTGAAATAATGATTGTTTTTATTGGAATTTTACAAGAATATCAACTATTTAATATAGAAACATATTTGGAGTTTTTTTTTTTTTCAACAATTATTATTTAACTTTTCCATACTTAAGTTCGTTTATTATTTTTAATGTATTATTAATGTTTATTATTTGTCTAATATAATAAGATTTTTAATTTTCATTCTCTTCATTTACCTTTATTTTTATTTTATTTATATATATTTTGCATATAATATATTAATAGTTTAATATTTTTTTTTCTTTTCTTTAAGCAACATCTTTGTGTTTTGTTTCCATTTCATATTTATAAAACTTTCTTATTTTTTTCCATAACAAAATAACGAATATTTAAACATATATATATATTATATACAATAATGTGAGTTTGCTTTAAATTTCACAATATATTTTCAAAGAATATAGCATATGTCTGTATGTTTAATGCATGTGTTACTAATCTGTATTAATTCAGTCTGTTTTGAAGAAGTATTTATACGTTTTTCACTACTTAAAATAATTTATAACTAACATACAAGAGCAATTTTTATTTCATATTCACAATATTTAATATTCATTATTTTATGAAAACGGTTTTATTCTAGTGCTCAAGAACTCCTACCATGTGCTTTTGTTGCTCTAATAATTTAATAATTGTTGCTCTTAATACAATGAGCTTATTCTTATTTTGTCGAAATTTACTTTAAGTTTAAATTTGTCGCAATCAAAGCTTAATGTTAGGGAAAAATAATTACTCACTAATGAGACACTTAATTTGTTTTTGCAAGCCATAATTTAAACTAACAATTTTGAATTTAAATCAACATCAATCTACTTCATTACCTTACATGATTAAATGTTGGGCATTTTGTTGTTGCTGTTGTTACCGTTGAGGATGATTCTGCTTCTCCAGTTCCTGCTGCTGATGTTGTTACTGCTGCTGATGCTGCTGAGGATGTGGTGGTGGATGCTGTTGTAGCGAATGTTGTTGCGGTTGATGCTGGGCACTTGTGCCCGAGCTACTGGACTGCGTTATTGTTGCAGCGGATGTTGTTACTGCTGCTGATGTTGCTGGACGCTTGTGCCCGAGCTACGGCTGTTGCTGCTTTTAGTTTCGTGCACTTTCAATGCAGCTGCATTAATTGCTGTTGTTGTTGTTGCTGTTATTGTTACTGGTGCTGGCGTTGGTGTGTGTGCAGATTCGATTGCAACTGTTGTGTCTGAGTCGGCTACTGTGGCTGTGCTACTTGCAAGGGCTGTGGATGAGCTACCGGCTGTGTAACTGCTGCTGTGTTGGCCTTTGCACTTCGTTTACTCTTGATGCGAACAATCGATTTTTCTGCTTGATGTTAAAATTCAAGATTTCACTGTTTTTCTAGTAATTACTTGCTTAGCTTCATGTGAGTGTGTGTGTGTTTGCACTATTTCATTATAGTTTTTGCAACTTGTCCGGCCATTTGTCGTTCACCTTTTCTTTTTTTTTTTTTTTTCTTGTAGCTACTTTATTAGCGTGACCGACGGAATTGCATTTTCCTCATTTTGGTTTTTAATCCAATTTAACAGGAATGCTCTCCTTTCACATATTAATCCACTGTACGCACACAAATTTACTTGGATGATGCCAAATAATGTGGGCCACAATTCAAGGAAATGTTTTCCAATTGTTTATAATCAATAGACATGCAAATAAATTGTTTTAATCGAAATAAAATAAATTATTAATGAATAAAAATGCAGAGCGCATCGCCAAGCACACACAATCGTGGGGACACCAACGCCACCAACGAACCAAACAGAATCTTTCTTTTTCTCGGCTGCTCTGCTGCAGCCTTGTTTTTCGTTTACTTTTCATTTTTTCCAAAGAACTAAGATATAAGGAAGTGGTGTTATTGCACAAAAGTGTGGTATTTTTCTTATTCGTGTTGGTTGACACAAATACATAAACATTCACAAAGGGCCGTATTCAGTTGTATCGAAAAAGAAGGCTCAAAATGTTTTTGATTAGAATAACATAAAATATTTTTTTAGATATTTACGGTATTAATAAAACGTTTGATAATTAAAGACCTAATATAATAAAAGACAATTATATTGTAATACAGAATTATTTTACTCAGGGCCGTATTCGGTAAGATCGTTAAAGAAGGTCCAAATGGTTTCTAATTGGAATCACATATACAATAGATTCTGAGTTAAATTTACTGATTTTGGAGCTAAATTAATTATATACTATAAAAATAATTAAATTATTTTAAATTAAGGCTTTTTAAAAATATGATAATATAGTTTTGTTTTTATTATATTTCCACACCACCTATTTTTTCTGTTTTTTTTTTTTTTTTAATTTCATTGTGTAATAATAATATAATAAAATATAATTTGAGATCCAAAATATGTGGAAATCTGAAAAAAATTAAAAATAACAATTATATATCATGAACTTTGCTGAAGACAAGAGCGCCCCAAAAGTGTGTTAAAGAGTGACAAAATAATGCGCCCCTGAAGCAGTGATTGCGTTTTGACAACTTTGGTCGCATCAAATTGGCGCGAATATTTTTTTTTTACTGAGAAGACTTGTGAACAGCTGATGATCGCTCAGAAATGTCAAAAAAACACACTCTGTCTCGCTCACTTAATTTACGAAATTGGCCACAGTTCACGTACACTGTATGTGTACACAACACCACTTCCTTATATTTTAGTTCTTTGATTTTTTCCTATCTTTTCAACTGACAGGCGAACAGGGCTGGCACAGGCATGCATAAAGGTGTGATCACACCGCATAATATGGCGTTCACACGTGAATACACGTAGTTACGCGTAGTTATTTTCTCGTTATACCTGTGTTATACTACGTTCACATTGCGCTCTAAATACGCATTTAGCGCATTTATCATCAAATGATACTCTAAATGCGTATTTAGCCATAGAAAATGTTTACTCTAAATGCGCGTAAATGCTATATCAAATGATCATTTATGAGTTTGAAACCCTGTGTTCGAAGTTCGAAAACTATTCGAATTCGCATATTTCTCGTTTTCGAACTCAGTCTGTCAGTCATTAACATTCGCAGCCATTATTCTAATTCACTTCCGGTCGAGCTCTTGACGAGTAAGCACAGGTACTGTATATTATATATATACATATTATGTATATATATATTTATACTTTATCTCTGCATGCAACTTAAGTGCTCAATCGGAAGTCAGTTTTTTGTTCATAAAGAAAATTATCAGAACAAAGTTTTCAAACCTACATTGGAATTTAATAAAAATGGAAGAAATAACTACTAAAAAGTCCAGAAAAATATGGTGCAGTGACGCAGAAACGTTGCTAATTGATATTTGGCAACATAAAATTGACGAGCTACGTGGAGTTCGTAAGAATACCCACATTTATCAAGAAATGGCAGCTGAGCTGCAAGTTATAATTTTGAAATAAGCTCTGTAGATGTGAAAATTAAAATAGCAAATCTGACTGCGAAATACAGGTAAAATTAAATATTGCTTTAATTATAATATATAAAAATGTCGTGCTGAACTCTTATTTTTGAGCATTTACGAACCCTGGTTCTTAACGAAATCTTTCATTTCATTTTTAGAAAATGCAAAGCAGAAGTTGGTCCTTCTGGTGGCTCACCAGCAGAGTGGGTGCATTTTAACAGAGTGCACCAAATCATTGGCGGATTCACAATTAATAATATGGACGTTGTTGTGGAGGATAGCATTCAAGGTTCGTAAAAATAAAAATGATTACTTAACAAGTTTACTATATTTTATTTCTTTTTTAAAACAGATCTCGAAATTAAAATATTGACGGCTCCGCCAAGATCGCCTTCAAGTTTAACAACTCCACCAACATCACCTTCGCCAATGTGTTCTTCGGTAACTCATCCGCCCTCACCGCTGTTGCCTCCGACGCCAGTACCGCCATCATCATCAGCTACCGGTAGATCACGAGTCACTAAAAAAAACAAAGATTTTGAAAAATTACTACAAACCTCCAGTGAAATGAACACAAATTTCAATTATGCACTTTCGCAATTCAACGACTCCAATGAGGAACTCGTTAAAATAGAACTGGAAAAACTGACGGTGATAAAAGACATACAGAATGATTCCAAAAGATTAACAGATGGATTTCTGGAATTTTTGAGAAGATTCGATTGAGTACTTATATACTTATATTTCGAATAAGTTGTTCATATGCATATATCAATACATATATGTATTATATATGCATATATATGCAATGTATATATAATGTATATGAACAACTTATTCGAAATATAAGTATATAAGTACTCAATCGAATATTTAAAAAATTCCAGAAATCCATCTGTTAATCTTTTCGAATCGAATAAATACATGAACATGTATCTGTATCACATACGAAGTTCCTCAGCCGATTCGTTGAATTAAAAGCATTTAAATCAAATAAGTGCATTATAACTTTAAATTTACAGTTCAGCTGCCATTTCTTGTTACAACTAAGTATTCTTTCAAGCTCAATGTAGCTCAACAATATATATATATATCGCCCATTTCGTGCAAGACTAGCACAACTCAAAATTCAGAATTTTATAGATGACCATGGAGAAGTGTTAATTCTGAGAATAACCGTTGTAAAATACAATAACGATTTTTTAAATTATGTTATTAATTCACCAGTGATTCAGTATATAATTATTATAGCATTTTATATCTTCCATAGTTTGAGATACTAACGGTATAAAATTGCTTTCGCCAAAAATTAAAATTTTTGAGTTGTGCCAGCCTTGCACGAAATGAGCGATGTAGTATATATCATATATGCATATATACATATACATATATATATATATATAGAAACCTCCAAATATATATATGTATAAATATTTATATAGATATGCATATAGAAAATGTAAAAATTGTCAAAATGTGAATGTAAAAATTCACTTCTGGTTGAGCTCTTGACGAGTGAGCACAGGGACTGTATTTTATATATATATATCATGTATATATATATTTTTATTTGGTCTTTGCTCACATCGTAAGTGTTCAATCGGGATTGAGTTTATTGATCTCAAAAGTTAACATTAATATTATACTCAGAAATATTTTACCTCCAAATATTACTTCAATTCTTTACTTTACTTGATATTAGTTATAGTTTCTTTGATTTGAATTATTTACTTATATATTATTCTTTATTTCTTTTTCTGCTTGTAATTTAGATTTAAGTTGTTTGAATTAAATTTTTTTAATAAAATTATATTATTGAAATATGAATACTCTGAAGGTTTCCTTGGACATGGATAAAAGCATTTCAGTGAAATAACGCCCAGTTAAATAATTAAAAAAAGCAAGAAAATGGTTCGTACACATTTTGTTCGTTAATTGATAATATTTTAAGATCGTAAAAATCATTTACTTTGGAAATATTTGAGCGATTTTAAATTTTTAATTTTGGACGTTTGGGCGTCACTGAACCCATTTAATTGATTACCATGTAAATATTCTTACTGAAATGTGAAGCGAGTGCTTGTCGTATAAGTTCTGCGGTGCTTGAATTGTTCTGCAAGTTGGTAGAATAGGTTGGATATCTTCTTCCGCTTTCAATGGTATTCTGGTCTTGCAACCACGAAGAAACCATTGCATCTTTTTCCATTATCAAAAAGTTATGCAATACGCAAGATGCTTTTATAACTTTGTTTGAGTTTTCAATTTTGTTGTCGATGCCTTTTCCTATACGACGAAACCTAGTATGGGCAAATATTAACATATTTTATGACATTCGAAATTTTAATTTTATTATGATGGTTTTATTATGACCTAGCTTTTAAGTGGCCAAATGCATTTTCCACTACTCGACGGCACTTAGAGAGATTATAATTAAATGACCGCTGCGCAGCTGTGTTGTTGAGATGGAAAGGATATGGCTTCATGAGATAGGACGAGAGACGAAACGCCGAATCTCCTAAGA
Source organism: Pherbina coryleti (assembly GCA_943735915.1). NCBI lineage: Eukaryota > Metazoa > Arthropoda > Insecta > Diptera > Sciomyzidae > Pherbina > Pherbina coryleti. The sequence continues at coordinate 120,339,244 of OX030949.1, forward strand.
TTAAAACACCTACATCAGTTCCACTCAGGGGAATACTCATTTCGTGCAAAAGTGAACATTCTTGCAGCTCGCGCTTCAATAACGAATTCTCAAAAATTTGAGAATCATTGCATCGTCCTGGACTGCCCACACTTATATAAAGGAATCTATAACTATAAAATAAAAATTAATAGATAAACTGGCCATTTCAGCCCTTGAAAGGACTTTCAACGAACTTCTTAAGATCAAATTGTGTTGTGCGTGTTATTAAATGTTTGTACACAATTGATCGAGAACTGGACCTACTAGTTTTATGCCGACTCCGAACGGCTAATGTGCATGTTCTCAAGAATCTTTACATGGCAATCTACAACTATATATGCATGTATAAAATTTATGATATGATACAGAATACAGAAAACAAAGCAAATATTTACATACCTGGAGTCAACTAAAGCCAACAAGACTGTCGAGTACCATCCTTTGTAATTGAAGTAGTCCACGGCTTCATCACTTTTGGGGTGAATCTCAATATGACAACCATCTGCAGGAAATAATTTCAATGTGAAAGTATATAGCCAATAACAACTAACTTACCAAGTGCTCCTAAACATTGAGGAAATCCCAGCTCCTGGAAACCTGCAAGACATTCTTCAATTTTGCCTCGACTAAGAGGAAAATGCTGAAGGTATATGGGAAATAAAGCTTTCCACACTTCTTCGCAAAATTCTAAAAATATTGAGCAAACCGTCGATTTTGCAACTCCAAATAGATTGCCTATACTCCGGTACTCAGCAGATGAACCAAGGGCGTATAATGCAATTGCAACCCGCTTTTCTAACGAAATTGAAGCACGGAAATTTGAATTACTTTTACCCATATGTTGGAGATAGGCACATAATTTTACGAAGGACCTTCTGTTCATGCGAAAATTGACCTTGAAGAATTCGTCTCCATTTTTTTGGCATTCGAACTCCCAAAACATGCTATTCCGATCCTTAAAATCCATTAAGATTTCGAACTTGGTTGCATCAAAGATTAATATTTTGATTTTTTTATGCTTACCAAATGCCACACACTTCTTTGGTTTTCATACAGAACCAAATTCATCGCATTTGCAATTATATCCTGACTACTTTTGTAATACAACAATATTTTAAAAAAATGCAATTGGCTGACCACACACGTGGATGAACTATTTAATTGCTCTAACTTTGAGTATTTGTCAATAATAGACAAATATATTTTAACACAAAAAAGAATAGCTCTAAGCCTGCACATTTTTAATACCTAAAAAAAATTACAATTTTTGACAGATCACAATTTACTAAATACGCATTAGGCAATGTGAACACTTGATAATTTGATGACAATTTCGAAACCTTAAATACGCATTTAGAGCGCAATGTGAACGTAGTATTAGGAGTTTAATCGTTCGTTAAGTCGTCGTCAAGATGGTGTTTGGTGCACAACTTCGGACAAGATCCGATAGGCATAAATTTAGAACGTCCATTTTGATTGGCTAATGCCGGCTCAAGCACGTGCTGGCCATGTTGAAATTTTCTGTACCTGTCGAACCTGTCCAGGGAGGAAATTGAAATTTTTCAGCTGCGTACAGCCGCGTGTATCCACCGGTAGATGGCGCTAGTCAAACAAAAATACAAAAATGTTTTAAAAAAAAATATGAAGTTACATCGTGAAAGTGGCCGTTGTGTCGCGTAGGTTCCCTGTCCAAGTTTGAATTCAAATTCGAATTCACATTTGAGCACGGAACCAAAACTTCACTTCCGATGATCTGTCACGAAGACAACAACAACATATCCGGTCGGACAAGAAACAAACGTTGGCCGCCATACTCGACTTTTGAATTTGAATTCAAACTCGCCGTTGAACATGAAGGTCACCATCGATCGCCATTTTGAACTGTCACAAGGAAAACAAAACCATTTTCGTGTCAGGTCAAGGGAGGTGTTCTGAAGACTCAAAAGCTGTCAAACTTCGCAAATCGAGCTGTCAAAGAATTGGAGAGTGGCTTGGGAGGTGTTCAGAAATTTGGACACAAGCCGTCCCTCACAAAGTTTATTATTATTAGAAATAAATTAACTTTACAAATTTATAATCATTACACCAGTTAAATGTATAATTTTACCATTAAAAATAAATCTATATATATAAAAAAGGAGCTTATGTTTGTAAGGCCGCAATAGACTCCTAAACTACTCATCCGATTAGCATGAAAATTTGTGTATAGAAGTTTTTTGGTACGGTGCGTGTTTGTGGGCTATCAATTTTGATCCACCTTGAACATCAGAGGGCGCTGTAGTACAAATTTTTTACAAAACTGCCTAAAACTCATAAACTGCTAATGCGATTAGAATGGAAAGTGGTATACAGTGGGTTTCATGTACGTACGTTGAGTGTTCTGCTGCTATCGTTTTTGACCTTTCTTGAACACCAGAGGGCGCTATAGTACAAATTTTTTACAAAACCACCTAAAAATCCCAAACCACTCATGCGATTAGAATAAAAATTGGTATATAGCAGTTTTCAGGTACGATGAGTTTTTCAGCACTATCTTCTTTGAACCACCTTGGACACCAGATGGTGCTGTAGTACAAATTTTTTACAAAATCGCATATTTTAAGTTGTTTTCTTAGGTAACATGTGCAAATATTTACCAAATATTAAATATTTCTTAAATTTAGCAAAATAAAAATAATTTCCGTTATTTTCACATCAAACTATGAAAAATTTTACTACAACGATATATTTAAGGCAACATCGTTGCTCAAAAATGAGCAAAAAACAATCAGAAATATAATTTTGCGACTTTCGAGTCAAATATCTCCGCTGCTTTTGTATACATTTTGTGAAATTTTTTTTTTGTCTTAAAGCTGCATCAAAGTACTTTGAAAACCTTATTGCAAAAATACCGTTAGTTGAGTATATATATTTTAAATATTTTTTTCAAAAAAGGTCTGAAATTTTGGACTTTTCCTCACAAAAAGGCTCAAAATTTGTTTTTGTTGTAAAAATAATTTAAATTCAAATTCGTAAATTTTCAACTCTATTTAAAAGTTATAACATTTATAGGCAAAAATTTTTTCAATTTTACGCAAAAATTAAAAACCATTTTTGTGATTCAAAAAGCAAGGCCAAGTTTTGAAAAAAAATATACAAGCTAAAGAATTAATTTATTAGACAAAATTATTTAAGTATCTCTTGCCAATCAAAAGTTATAGCCAATAATGTTTATCCAAAATATATATACAAAAAGCAAAAAGCAAAATTACTTAGCCGATAGAGCTGAAATTTTGGCAGTACATTTTTTTCAAGTACGAGATGGCTTAAATTTCTGTCATACCCCCTTTTACCGCCCACAAATCAATAAAAATGCTATATTTCCTACGGTTTTCGTCGATTGGGCTACATTTTGGTAATTTAGTCTGTATGCTTACTGTCGGCAACTGTACTAAAACAGGGTAATGTCCATCTACTAGAAAACTGGGATGAGCATTATATAAGAGGGTGTGGCTCCGCCCATACAGTTAAAATTTGTATTATCGAATATCTTTGAAAGTAAAAGTAGCAATACTTACATACAAACTCAAAATGGAGTTACTATTTGGTGATCTCCTGCTACTGGGAAACTGTAACGGGCAGTGGAAAATAACAGTGGTGTCAAACTATAAATCTAAGAAAAGTTTTGAACACACCTATTAAGTTCCCATATAATTGCAGGGTGCAGCAACGCGCGCCGGGATAAGGCTAGTTATAAATAAACATAGAAAAATAATTTAAGCTTTATAAATATGTAAAGTGTTCTTAAAATTCTCCACTCTTTAAAAATCATTTCAAGAAATAATTTTTCGCTTAAGGGTAAGGGTGTAGCATCATAGCACAACCATGATACAATTACAAGGTAAGCTCATTTTTAGATGACTGCTCAATTGAGAAATTTTGCAACAACAAAGCTGTAGGAGCTATCAATCGACAAAATCAACAACAACAATTAGAAAAACTAAAAATTACCAGCTGCTTTTGACAACTAGCGCACCTTTCTTTCCAATATGAGCCTACCTTGTAATTGTGTCATGACCAACTTACGGTACGTTACATATTTGGTAACAAAAGATATTTTGTGTTGTTTTTTCTTCATTCATTCTTTCAATTAGCCAACGCTTAGGCCCATATTACACGATGTCCGTTTTTCCGACCTTTGCTGTTGCTTTCAATGTAAAACTGTCAAAAAACGGTGAGAGTGAGAGCCAAGGGCGTCCACAGGGGGGTTCAGGGGGGCACTTGCCCCCCTCAACTGAAAATTTTTATATATTTTTATTTCCTATGTGTATATGTTACATTTTTGTTTATATGTTTCAAACTTTTGAACTCTTAAGTTCTAATTTCTTAGGTGGTTCGAAACTTAGTTTTATCTGAGTTTTGTTACTTTTTATTAAGTTTTCATTAACTAATTATGTGCATTGTTCATATAGCAAATTTGAGTAGTGTTACGACACGCTCCGTTTGCATAACCAGCCCTGAGTAGCGATCAACAACCGATTTTGGTCTGTTGTGCAACTATTGTTTTTATTAATTGTGTTGTATATATATGTTGTATATGTGGAGACACAACTGTTGTGTCTGAGTCGGCTACTGTGGCTGTGCTACTTGCAAGGCCTGTGGATGAGCTACCGGCTGTGTAACTGCTGCTGTGTTGGCCTTTGCACTTCGTTTACTCTTGATGCGAACAATCGATTTTTCTGCTTGATGTTAAAATTCAAGATTTCACTGTTTTTCTAGTAATTACTTGCTTAGCTTCATGTGAGTGTGTGTGTGTTTGCACTATTTCATTATAGTTTTTGCAACTTGTCCGGCCATTTGTCGTTCACCTTTTCTTTTTATTTTTGACGTAGAATACGTCATTCTCGGAGGTAAGTAGGGTGGTTGATAGTGATCAGGTGTCGGTATTTACATTACTTTTTGAGCCTTTGGTAGGCCTAAAGTACTGATCGTACAATGTTGATATTAGCACTTGTTGGTCTGTTTGATCCTCAATGCGACAAAAATTCATGTTAGAACTCTCTAACTTATATAAACTTTACACAATTACATGAAACATAAAGCCAACATTTGATGTTTTTGTTTGCTTAAACTTGCTACCTATTTATCGACAGTTTCCGGTTTTATCGACAAAACCATAAAATTTGTATGGGAGCCCCCCTAAGGAGTGGTCTGAGGGAATAGGTGTCAAAGGCAAAAATGTTCCTTTTGCAAAAGTAATGGGGGTCAGTCATACATATTAACCCTCTCCGGCACTCTATTAAAGGTCATATGCTCAGGTGTATGGAATAAATAAACAAAAACCATAAAATTTGTATGGGAGCCCCCCTAAGGAGTGGTCGGAGGAAATAGGTGTCAAACGCAAAAATGTTCGTTTTGCAAAAGTTATGGGGGTCGGTGATACATCTTAACCCTTTCCGGCACAAGCACAATAAAATTTGTATGGGAGCCCCCCTAAGGAGTGGTCGGAGGGAACAGGTGTCAAAGGCAAAAATGTTCCTTTTGCAAAAATAATGGGGGTCGGTGATACATATTAACCCTTTCCGGCACTCTTTGAAAGGTCATATGCTCAGGTGTATGGAATAAATAAACAAAAACCGTAAAATTTGTATGGGGGCCCCCTAAGGAGTGGTCGGAGGCAATAGGTGTCAAAGGAAAAAATGCTCCTTTTGCAAAAGTAATGGGAGTCAGTGATACATATTAACCCTTTCCGGCACAAAAACCATAAAATTTGTATGGGAGCCCCCCTAAGGAGTGGTCGGAGGGAATAGGTGTCAAAGGCAAAAATGTTCCTTTTGCAAAAATAATGGGGGTCAGTCCTACCTATGAACCCTTTCCGGCACTCTCTTAAAGGTCATATGCTCAGGTGTATGGAATAAATATACAAAAACCATAATATTTGTAAGGAAGCCCCCCTAAGGAGTGATCGGAGGGAATAGGTGTCAAACGAAAAAATGTTCCTTTTGCAAAAGTAATGGAGGTCGGTCATACATGTTAACCCTCTGCGGCACTCTTTTAAATGTCATATGCTCAGGTGTATGGAATAAATATTTTGCTAAATAGTTTTTAAAAAAGATGTCATCAAAAGCGAATTGACTAATTCTACGTCTTGTGTAACGACATAGTCGAAACTACTGTATCTTTTTTTTTTCTTGTAGCTACTTTATTAGCGTGACCGACGGAATTGCATTTTCATCATTTTGGTTTTTAATCCAATTTAACAGGAATGCTCTCCTTTCACATATTAATCCACTGTACGCACACAAATTTACTTGGATGATGCCAAATAATGTGGGCCACAATTCAAGGAAATGTTTTCCAATTGTTTATAATCAATAGACATGCAAATAAATTGTTTTAATCGAAATAAAATAAATTATTAATGAATAAAAATGCAGAGTGCATCGCCAAGCACACACAATCGTGGGGACACCAACGCCACCAACGAACCAAACAGAATCTTTCTTTTTCTCGGCTGCTCTGCTGCAGCATCGTTTTTCGTTCACTTTTCATTTTTTCCTATCTTTTCAACTGACAGGCGAACAGGGCTGGCACAGGCATGCATAAAGGTGTGATCACACCGCATAATATGGCGTTCACACGTGAATACACGTAGTTACGCGTAGTTATTTTCTCGTTATACCTGTGTTAGGAGTTTAATCGTTCGTTAAGTCGTCGTCAAGATGGTGTTTGGTGCACAACTTCGGACAAGATCCGATAGGCATAAATTTAGAACGTCCATTTTGATTGGCTAATGCCGGCTCAAGCACGTGCTGGCCATGTTGAAATTTTCTGTACCTGTCGAACCTGTCCAGGGAGGAAATTGAAATTTTTCAGCTGCGTACAGCCGCGTGTATCCACCGGTAGATGGCGCTAGTCAAACAAAAATACAAAAATGTTTTAAAAAAAAAATATGAAGTTACATCGTGAAAGTGGCCGTTGTGTCGCGTCGCAAGTTTGAATTCAAATTCGAATTCACATTTGAGCACGGAACCAAAACTTCACTTCCGATGATCTGTCACGAAGACAACAACAACATATCCGGTCGGACAAGAAACAAACGTTGGCCGCCATACTCGACTTTTGAATTTGAATTCAAACTCGCCGTTGAACATGAAGGTCACCATCGATCGCCATTTTGAACTGTCACAAGGAAAAAAAAACCATTTTCGTGTCAGGTCAAGGGAGGTGTTCTGAAGACTCAAAAGCTGTCAAACTTCGCAAATCGAGCTGTCAAAGAATTGGAGAGTGGCTTGGGAGGTGTTCAGAAATTTGGACACAAGCCGTCCCTCACAAAGTTTATTATTATTAGAAATAAATTAACTTTACAAATTTATAATCATTACACCAGTTAAATGTATAATTTTACCATTAAAAATAAATCTATATATATAAAAAAGGAGCTTATGTTTGTAAGGCCGCAATAGACTCCTAAACTACTCATCCGATTAGCATGAAAATTTGTGTATAGAAGTTTTTTGGTACGGTGCGTGTTTGTGGGCTATCAATTTTGATCCACCTTGAACATCAGAGGGCGCTGTAGTACAAATTTTTTACAAAACTGCCTAAAACTCATAAACTGCTAATGCGATTAGAATGAAAAGTGGTATACAGTGGGTTTCATGTACGTACGTTGAGTGTTCTGCTGCTATCGTTTTTGACCTTTCTTGAACACCAGAGGGCGCTATAGTACAAATTTTTTACAAAACCACCTAAAAATCCCAAACCACTCATGCGATTAGAATAAAAATTGGTATATAGCAGTTTTCAGGTACGATGAGTTTTTCAGCACTATCTTCTTTGAACCACCTTGGACACCAGATGGTGCTGTAGTACAAATTTTTTACAAAATCGCATTTTTTACAAAATCGCATATTTTAAGTTGTTTTCTTAGGTTACATGTGCAAATATTTACCAAATATTAAATATTTCTTAAATTTAGCAAAATAAAAATAATTTCCGTTATTTTCACATCAAACTATGAAAAATTTTACTACAACGATATATTTAAGGCAACATCGTTGCTCAAAAATGAGAAAAAAACAATCAGAAATATAATTTTGCGACTTTCGAGTCAAATATCTCCGCTGCTTTTGTATACATTTTGTGAAATTTTTTTTTTGTCTTAAATCTTCATCAAAGTACTTTGAAAACCTTATTGCAAAAATACCGTTAGTTGAGTATATATATTTTAAATATTTTTTTCAAAAAAGGTCTGAAATTTTGGACTTTTCCTCACAAAAAGGCTCAAAATTTGTTTTTGTTGTAAAAATAATTTAAATTCAAATTCGTAAATTTTCAACTCTATTTAAAAGTTAAAACATTTATAAGCAAAAGTTTTTTCAATTTTACGCAAAAATTAAAAACCATTTTTGTGATTCAAAAAGCAAGGCCAAGTTTTTTTTTTTTTTTTTTTTTTTTTATTATAACAGTCAATGAACAAAAGTTCTTACAGACTACGATTAGTACTTAAAATAATCTTAAACTATGTTTAACAATTTTAATAAAAGTTATTCAGCAATTGCCGTAAAGAATTCTTAGAATTTGCAAAGTCAATATTGCAGTGAAGCATGCAGTTATTAAACTCAAGCATAGCTCTAAACATTGGTGAGTTCATGGCATAGTTGGTTCTGCATGTTTCCAGATAAAATACATCAAAGTGTCTTAAAGTTCTGAAAGGAACATTAAAATTTATTAATGCAAGTAGTTGAGGGCAGTCAACCGTACCCACTACAATATCATAAATAAACAAAAGAGCTAAAATTATTCTTCTATTATGCAATGTTTTCAATTTGATATAACTGCAACGATCATCATATGACGGAAATGGATTTTGAACATTAATTGTTCTAAATACAAAGCGAGTAAAAGCTTTTTGTACTCGTTCTAGGCGCAAAGTGTGTGAGGCATAAAAAGGATTCCAAATGAAAGAAGCATATTCTAACTTAGAACGAACAATAGATGTATAGAGAATTTTCAAAGTAAGAGGGTCTTTAAAATTAGAACCATTACGACGAACTACAGCAAGGAGCGAATAAACTTTGGGAATAATAAAATTAAGGTGACCAATAAAGGAGAATTTGGAGTCAAAAATAACACCAAGATCTTTTTTTTCTTCAGCAAAATACAGTGCATGATTATCTAAATAGTATGTAGTTTTTAAGGGATTTACAGATTTAGTATATGTAGAATATACACATTTTTCGTGATTAAGGTACAAATAATTTTTTGAACACCAATCATTAATAGAGTTTAAATCTGATTGTAGTAACGCGGCCTCGGACAAACAATTAATTTTTCGATAAATTTTTAAATCATCAGCATATAAAAGGCACTGAGAGTTTTCTACTTTAGATGTTATATCATCCACAAACAATATAAAAAGAAGCGGACCAAGTATGCTTCCCTGAGGAACACCAGAGGTAGCTACAAACGGTCTAGAAATTGCATTTTCAATAAAAACATGGCATATTCTATCACTCAGATATGATCTAAAAAATTGCAATAAATTGGAATGAAAACCCAGTTTTGCTAATTTTTTTATTAAAATGTCATGAGAGACTTTATCGAATGCTTTCGAAAAGTCCGTGTAGATTGTATCAACTTGGCGGCCATTTTGAAACGCAGAAATGCAATATTCCGTAAATAGGGTGAGGTTCGTTACGGTTGAACGTCCAGACACAAAGCCATGTTGTGAAGGCGATATAAAACGCTTTACAGCAAAGTATACCTTACGTTTCACTATAAATTCCAAAAGTTTAGATACCGACGTTAACTTGGATATTGGTCTATAGTTTTCGATGTTATTTTTGTTTCCAGATTTATGTATTGGTGATATAAATGACATTTTCCAATCAGAAATAAATACTCCAGACGATAGAGATTTATTAAAGATAATTTGGAGAGGTTTTGCAAGTGACTTACAACAATTCTTTAACAGAATTCCAGATAAACCATCAAAATCAGGTTTGACTGTAGTTTTAAGGTTCAAAATTCCCTCAACTACGTCATCTTCAGATATAAACAATGAACCTAAATTAATGATTGGTGAAATATCATTATCACTATAATTTGAATAAATATTAGACGGTTCAAAGTTTGATTCAAAAAAATCCGCAAAAAGATGTGCTGTATCAAGAGCACTCGTAGAGACTTTATCTCTAAGAAACATGCGGGATGGAAAATTCGAGCACTTCTTTTTTGAATTCACATAGCTCCAAAATGATTTCGGGTTTGATTTTATGTTCGTTTCGAAATTCCGGATATACTGACTATATAGATATTTATTCAGAAAGTTAAATTCCCTCATATAATGTCTGTATTTATTGAAATCATTAATATTTTTTTCTGCCGCCCATTTTTTATAAAATTTATTCCGTAGATTTTTTAATTTCGATAAGCCAGGAGTAAACCAAGGCAGTTTATATTTTTTGATATATTTTTTAGGAATATGCTCACAACAAATTTTTAAAATAATTGATTTAAACATGCAAAAAGCATCATTAGCTTTAAGGGAAAAAATCTCATTACACCAATCTATGCCAGCAAATAAATTATTTAAAAGCTCAAAATTACAAGCGTTAAAATTAAAATTATATTCATTGTTAGTTACAGGCTCACAACGAAGAAAATTATAAAATTCAAGATTAATATATAATGGAGTATGATGTAAACTAGATGGAGATATTGGAAAAACAGATTCATTTAGACTAAAATTTAAATTTTTACTTATCAAAACAAGGTCTAATATTTTATTTAGCTTATTAGCACAACTATTAATTTGCAATAAATCCATTTCTAACAAACTGTCAATAACAAATACCTCTAAAATAGTGTTAACATTTAAAGGCAATAAACCCACACCTTCAGCTACTTGTGACCAATTAATTTTGGATAAGTTGAAATCTCCAACAATGCATAATTGGTGTTTGATATTTACATTTTGATTTATGTGTATTAAGTTTTCAATATGTGCTTTATATAAGTCGAATGCACTATTCGGAGGAATATAGGAAACACATACAAACACAGTTTCGAATGCACCATGTACAGCAACACAAAGTTGATCCAGTAGTGAGTCTTCATTTTTTAAAGGAAAGATTGATGCATTGAGCAAAGAATTTACAGCGATGAGGACTCCACCACCTCGCATACAACCAGTTTTCTCATAATCACGATCTTTCCTAAAAACTTGGAAAAGATTTGGATCAAAAAACTCATCACTAGAAAAGTCTGAATTCAGCCAAGTCTCCGTAATAACATACAGATCAAATTCCAATTGGGAAGTAGCTAAAAATATTGAGTTGGTTTTCGTTCTCATACCAGATACATTTTGGTAGTAAATTTTAAGGTTTTTGCTTTCTCTTTTTATAATTTCTGCTGCTTGGACCTTGCTCTTTGAAAATTTTTAAAAGAGCTAATTCTGACATTGGCAGGCCAAAGAGATGAGTTAAAGACTTCGTTGTAGAACGAAGCAGACACTCCAAGCTTAAAACTCACTCTTCTTAGTGAGTCTGTCGATGTTGTTTTTTTCAACAATTTATAGCAATGCAAATTCTGTTTGCTTACATTGGAGTGTTTGGTTACATAACTCACAATGTCTTCCTCAGAGACTGATGGCATAAAAGGTGTGATATGCAGCCATCTCGTGCTATCAGCTACAGCAAGTTCGGCGCTTAAGCTTTGACCAACAATCATATTTTGATTATTTGATTGTTTATTAGCCTTAGCTCTTCTTACGTTTGAGTGCGAGCAAGAGGCAGCAAGCGAAGCAGCACCTTGGGACGGTGAGATAACCACATCAGCGAGAGCAGAAGTCGGCGAGATGGCAACAGCAGCAGCACAAACCGGTTTGGTTGCACTTGACGATTGTAGCGAAGATTTAACAGCAACAATAGTATGTAAATTAACATCATCCACATCAGACAACGAACACGATGAAGCAGTCGGCTTAGAAATTAAAAGTTTAGGCTGAGAACCAACCACTGATTTGGGTTGAGCATTCAGTTTGGCAAGTTTAGCAGAAGTCGTCTCTGGAGCTGCAACTACAGCAGCATAACTAGGCAGTGATGTGACAGCAAGCGCGGGGGTGTGAACAGTTGTTGCAGTTGTTACTTTTTCAGCGCTTTTTAAGTCCAACGAACCTAAGCTTACGTTGTTGTTTTTGCTACATTTTGCAGAATCCCGACAGAGTTCAGTGACTAATAATTTAAGATCACGAACTTCAGCAACTAAGTTTAAAACAGAACTAAAAAGAGTTTCTGTTTGTTTAAGGCACTCATTGCAATTAATAACAATGTTTTGATTCGCATTTATTATATTAAAGACACTGTCTTCAATGCTTAAACACGTTATGTGAAATTTGTTCTTGCAGATATTACAGCATAAAACAGATTCTTTCGCGGTTGGTTTGTTGCATTGCGCACATCGCGATCTCAATTGCGACATAATTAAAAAACACGACCGATAAGATTAGCAGTGAAAACTGAACTGAACTGAAAAAAACTATACAAGCTAAAGAATTAATTTATTAGACAAAATTATCTAAGTATCTCTTGCCAATCAAAAGTTATAGCCAATAATGTTTATCCAAAATATATATACAAAAAGCAAAAAGCAAAATTACTTAGCCGATAGAGCTGAAATTTTGGCAGTACATTTTTTTCAAGTACGAGATGGCTTAAATTTCTGTCATACCCCCTTTTACCGCCCACAAATCAATAAAAATGCTATATTTCCTACGGTTTTCGTCGATTGGGCTACATTTTGGTAATTTAGTCTGTATGCTTACTGTCGGCAACTGTACTAAAACAGGGTAATGTACATCTACTAGAAAACTGGGATGAGCATTATATAAGAGGGTGTGGCTCAGCCCATACAGTTAAAATTTGTATTATCGAATATCTTTGAAAGTAAAAGTAGCAATACTTACATACAAACTCAAAATGGAGTTACTATTTGGTGATCTCCTGCTACTGGGAAACTGTAACGGGCAGTGGAAAATAACAGTGGTGTCAAACTATAAATCTAAGAAAAGTTTTGAACACACCTATTAAGTTCGCATATAATTGCAGGGTGCAGCAACGCGCGCCGGGATAAGGCTAGTTATAAATAAACATAGAAAAATAATTTAAGCTTTATAAATATGTAAAGTGTTCTTAAAATTCTCCACTCTTTAAAAATCATTTCAAGAAATAATTTTTCGCTTAAGGGTAAGGGTGTAGCATCATAGCACAACCATGATACAATTACAAGGTAAGCTCATTTTTAGATGGCTGCTCAATTGAGAAATTTTGCAACAACAAAGCTGTAGGAGCTATCAATCGACAAAATCAACAACAACAATTAGAAAAACTAAAAATTACCAGCTGTTTTTGACAACTAAAGCACCTTTCTTTCCAATATGAGCCTACCTTGTAATTGTGTCATGACCAACTTACGGTACGTTACATATTTGGTAACAAAAGATATTTTGTGTTGTTTTTTCTTCATTCATTCTTTCAATTAGCCAACGCTTAGGCCCATATTACACGATGTCCGTTTTTCCGACCTTTGCTGTTGCTTTCAATGTAAAACTGTCAAAAAACGGTGAGAGTGAGAGCCAAGGGCGTCCACAGGGGGGTTCAGGGGGGCACTTTCCCCCCTCAACTGAAAATTTTTATATATTTTTATTTCCTATGTGTATATGTTACATTTTTGTTTATATGTTTCAAACTTTTGAACTCTTAAGTTCTAATTTCTTAGGTGGTTCGAAACTTAGTTTTATCTGAGTTTTGTTACTTTTTATTAAGTTTTCATTAACTAATTATGTGCATTGTTCATATAGCAAATTTGAGTAGTATTACGACACGCTCCGTTTGCATAACCAGCCCTGAGTAGCGATCAACAACCGATTTTGGTCTGTTGTGCAACTATTGTTTTTATTAATGGTGGTGTATATGTGGAGTCTTAATATTATTTGAGAAATCAACATGAAGTTCTTGTGAATGAATTCTTGTGATGTGTGAATGGTAAAGTGTATCAACACTTTGTTCCTCCCAAAAGTTGCGAGGCAACCTTTGTTAAAAACAATAGTGATCATTTTAAACAAAGTGTCAACGCACTTTGCCAGAGGGAGCTAGGGTCGGTTTCAAAAAAGCCACTAAGTCCTGTCTGAGTCCGTTGTCTAGTAGTCTGAGTCTAACGATGTCTGAGTCGTTATCTAACTACACTCAAAGTGATAGCAAAAATAACTTACTCTCACCGAGTATTAGTTTACTTGAAATGAAAAATTAAATCATTCTCATCCCAAGTCTAGCTACTGTCAATTATTTTTACTAATCAAAATCTAGTCTATTCTTATATATAAGGTGGGTTTTTTTGGCATCGCTATATGCGCTTAACAATATTTTTCATACAAAAAATTGCTTAGCTAAGACAGGATAATTATAGCCGCTTAGCTCATAGTCGCCGATAGAAACACTATTGCCAGATCAAGAAAATGACAGTCTACGTAATTTATTGGCATCACTTTTTGAAAAATATCCATGTTTATGTCACAAAAAATAAAAAAAAAATCACAATCAAAAGTAAACAAAGCAACAAATGATAAAATAGAGAAATATTTAAGAATTTATTACTAAATTTGCTAAACTGTGTTTAATATGTTAGATTAAGAATTATATCTGTGAGGGCATTGTCCTAGTAGATGAATAAATAAATAAATAAATAAATAAAGAATCTGTTCTATTTGCACAGAATGGACAACAATCTAGATTTATCTAGATTTATTTGGATAACACAAAAAGAAAGACATTTCCATAAGATCATATTTAGAAGATTATATATAAAATTAAATTAGAAAAAAATGTACAAATTCAAAAACTCTGTGTTTTGCTCAATAAAGTCAAATGCTGCTAGCTAGGTTCGGTACTTTAATCTCCATGTCAGCGATGTAATTTAGATGCTGTGTTGATGATCCAAATAGATTTAGATGTATTTTCAGAATATTGATTATTTCAAGAGATTCGAAATTGCTTTTGTTTTTTATTGTGGAATTAATTGTAATTGTTTTTCTTGCGGGTTATTATTATATTATAGTGCACAGAGACCACTTGTCCATTCTTGGGAACCTGTATTATGCAGAGACGAATTTGTTAGTATTACTACTTGAGTTTCCTCAGAGCTGTCCATTTTGAGCAGAAAATGTGTTACAGTTTGATAAAAATAAACTTTGTCAATTTGTACTTATAAATAATAATGATCAATATTTGACAGTAACACGCAATGCTGCCAAGTTTTGAAGAAAAAAGTTAAGCGAGATATTAAGCGCCGATGCGCGTTTTTTGAACAAGCTTATATAGCGATGCCAAAAAAACACACCTAATAGTAATGATACTATGGAATTTGAGATCTGAACTGATTGTATACCCTACAAAACTGTGCCTGCATATAAATATTTATACATACATATATGTACGTGGCGGCCGTGGCGAAGTTGGATAAGTGCGTGGCCGCTATGTCAAAGAACCTGGAGACCCAGGTTCGAACCCCAGCAGCGACAGAAAATTATTTGAATTAAAATAATTTTTCTGTACGGCCGCCACCTCTCTGCAGACAATGGCAAACCTCAGAGAGTAATAAAAATGCCATGTAAAGCTTCTTGAGAATAAGAACATTGCGTTCATCGCCGTTCGGAGTCGGCGTTCAACATGTAGGTCCATTTCTCGGTCAATTGTGTACAAACTTAATAACACGCACAACACAATTGATCATAAGAAGCTAGGTCAAAGTCCTTTCAAGGGCTGAAATGGCCAGTTATTTATTATTTTTTTACATACATATATGTATTTATTAAAAACTAGACTTTTTGGCTTTTTTCTTGTAATTAATTTTTGTTTTAATTAACACATAACCGTTTTAAAAAAATTATTAGTATATTGAAAGTGTATTTTACTGATCAAAATATACCTTAGCATATGAAAATATATTCCTTTTGTTGTTTTTATTTATGTACACAAAATTAAAAAAAAAAATTTAGACTGAATGAATAAAATATATTTTTGCAGCATTTTTAGCTACACCCTCAAAAATTTTCTGGCAACACTGGTCAATATTTGACAGTGACACGCAATGCTGTCAAGTTTTGAAGAAAAAAGTTAAGTGAGATATTAAGCGCCGATGAGCGTTTTTTTGGACAAGCGTATATAGCGATACCAAAAAAACACACCTATAATTGTAATAAAATATATAATAAATAAAAAATATATAATAAAATAAAAAACACCAAAAATAGACATAAGTTATACACAAAAAATTTTTAATAAATAACTGTAAATAATAACTGTAAAGAAAGAGGAAACTAACGAGATATAATAAATAATATGCTATAAATAGTAAACAATGTATAATAAATAATAATTGGGCCTATTCGGCGAAATCTGTTATTCTGTTACGCATTTTCTGTTATCAATCGTAACAGATGCCGATCATAAAAGATCTGTTAAAATTGGTATTCAGTATATCGAACTTTTATGGCAACCTGTTATCAATCTTCGAAAATAAAAATCTATTACAATTCCGTTAACTTCTGTTATGAAACAGCTGATTATTGTAAATAAATTTATTCAAGCAAACAAAATGCAGAGCGAAAAGGTAAGTTAAGGGATGTTTTAGGCAAAGCTAGTTATAAATTAAACAATTTTTTCTACAGTATATTTCAGTCCAACAACTGATCCAGCTGTGGGCTTCAAGGATGCTGCCGCTGCCTTCATGGTTGGTTCAATGCCATATAAGAAGGGTATGGAACGCAAGGATTTGCTCTCGGCGAACGTGAAAATGCATAAGATGCAGGGACAGGCGGTGGATCTACATGCACGCAAGGATGTTAAGGTACACATATTGCTGTAAAAAAAATAATTTTTCGACTAAATTCCCTTATTCTAGCAATGAGACAGTGTGCACAAAATCAGTCTGGGATGCCGACTTACTGCAAGGAGTATTTGATGAGACGGTGCAAAAGCGTGGCGCTGCCGTGATTTCCGCACGTAAGATGTCTTCTGCCATGTCTGCCGCTAAGGCTGCTTGCAATCATATGCACGATTGGTGGCACGGCACTCTTGCTGGTCAGTACATCTTACGTGTCATTTCGGATGGCAGCTGTTGTGATCTCAAACAAGCAAACAAATTTTTGGAGCAATTGAAGATGAGTTAAATTGGAGTTTTTTCACTTCACTTGAAAATGTGTATTTGGAGCTAAAAAAGTTAATGGTGAAAAAAATATTTCGCTGCTATTAAGTGGTTTAGAAATTACAGAGCTTGAATGTTGAGAAAATGGATTTCAAAAACTTGTGTTTTCTTTTTAAATTTTCGTACAAAACCTAGCGTTATGGGCATCAAAAGAAAGGTTATGCTGTTACCTATTCAACAAGCTATCAATCATTAAAATACATGCATTACTTTTGAAGATATAGCATTGTACATATTATGCACACTTGTAAATACATTTAATTAATTTGATGTTTATACTTACCCAGCAAAAACTTCGCTTACATGTAATGCCACTTCACTATAATCACTTACCTTTTGGCTTACAGAATGTATTACTTTAACATAGGCATGTCATTGGCGGTGGGCGATTGCAATTTCTTATACCAGAGAAGCACTTATATAAATGCATACCAGACGCGGTTAAATAATATGTTATGCTCAAGTCATTTTATAATTGATACTCATTTTATAAGAAACTTATTAAAAAGCAACTACTGCGAGGTTCTTATATGAGTAATTATTAATTTTTCTAGTCTTCCCAAAAATCAACATGTTTTAAGGAATGTTCCTACTTGGGGCGCTCGGTATTCGAGTGAAAATTAAAAATTTTTTTTTTGCATTTGCATACACATTTTGCAAAATTTTTTTTATTTTTTTTTTGTTAATTTTTAACATTTTTTATGTATGAAACTTTAATGTGAAGTTACACAAAACTATCTTGTCCGATTATCTCCAAATTTTAACCGCATACTCTCCACATGAGCAGTTTCCGTGTGAACTAAAATATTGCAAAATTTTTATTTTTTCTATATAGTTTTGCGCAAAATCCAGATAAAAACTTGCGTTTTTTACGATTTTTTTTTTTTCAAATCTTCATAAGTTTTTATGTTTTTACCAAACTTAAAAATTTTAGTTCACACGATAACCATACTCATATTCTTTATGAATAATTTTTTTTCTTTTTCTAGGTGCTGCCAAATTTAGTTATTATGGTAACCATCAGCTCTTTCCGATATCGGCACGTAAACTTCAAATTAAAGTTTCATAAATAACAAATGTTAAATATTAATAAAAATTTTTTTGAAAATAGTTCTTTAGTGTTTTTATTCACCCCAAAAAATTTTTTATTATCTTTCACCGCTTTCCTTTAAAAAAATTTTGAATTTTAAGTACCGAGCGAGCCAAGTAACAACATGCCTTAAATTTCTCTTTACTGTTGGCTTTACTTGATTCTTACAAAGAACAAAGATAAACAAATGTTATGAGGCATTACAGTCTGCATTACGTTAAACAAAAAGTAATAGCATTTTGGGCCTTAGGAAATATGTAATGCATTAAATAAGCGAATATAAGGTAAAGGCATTACAAAATTTTAAAAATGTTTTGCTGGGTTACGTTAAGGTTATTTCGTAAAAGGGTGAACCACCAAGTGTGCACAATATGTAAAATGCTATATCTTCAAAAGTAATGGATGGATTTAGATGGATGGAATAGATAACAGCATAACCTTTTTTTTTTGATACCCAATATGCCAGGATTTGTACGAAAATTTAAAAAGAAAACACAAGTTTTTGAAGTCCATTTTCTCAACTTTCAAGCCCTTTAACTTCTCAACCGCATGGGAGCGGCGAAAAATTTTTCCAATTTGAGCTCAAGAGGGGTTAAATACATATATTCCTATACATATATATATTTTACATTTATAATACATATATTATATTTTTATTAAATAAAAAATTTTAAATTTTGAATTTTCGTTCATCTTCAATTATACCAAATTTTTTAAGGTTTGCAGATAATTGATTTTGCAAAGTCTAGAGAGTCGAGAAGGAACCCGAAGCAATGACTGTGCAATCCAGATAATTGTAGATAATAAGAAAAAAAAACTTTAGTAATAATTTTAAATACACCTTATATTTTAGACTAGCTTTTCCCGGCACGCGTTGCTGCACCCTGCAACTATATGGGAACACAATAGGTGTATTCAAAACTTTTCTTAGACTCATAGTTTGACACCACTGTTATTTTCCACTGCCCGTTACAGTTTCCCAGTAGCAGGAGATCACCAAGTAGTAACTCCATTTTGAGTTTGTATGCAAGTATTGCTACTTTTACTTTCAAAGCTATTCGATAATGCAAATTTTAACTGTATGGGCGGAGCTACATCCTCTTATATAATGCTCATCCCAGTTTTTTAGTAGATGGACATTACCCTGCTTTAGTACAGTTGTTAATTTTTTAGCTTGTATATTTTTTCAAAATTATAAAAACACAATATTGCAAAAAAAAATTTTGTTCGAAAAAATCTAGGGGTAGGCCTTGCTTTTTGAATCACAAAAATGGTTTTTAATTTTTGCGTAAAATTGAAATAACTTTTGCTTATAAATGTTATAACTATAAATAGAGTTGAAAATTTGCGAATTTGAATTTAAATTATTTTTACAACAAAAACAAATTTTGAGCCTTTTTGTGAGGAAAACTCCAAAATTTCAGACTTTTTTTGAAAAAAATATTTAAAATATATATACTCAACTAACGGTATTTTTGCAATAAGGTTTTCATAGTACTTTGATGAAGTTTTAAGACAAAAAAAAAAATTTAACACAGTGTATACAAAAACAGCGGAGATATTTGACTCGAAAGTCGCAAAATTAAATTTCTGATTGTTTTTTTCATAATTTTGCTTAACGATGTTGCATTAAATATATCGTCGTAGTAAAATTTTTCATAGTTTTCAAGATATGTTCATGTTTTTGATATCAAAATAACGAAAATTTGTTTAATTTTACTAAATTTAAGAAATATTTTATATTTTGTAAATATTTGCACATGTAACCTAAGAAAACAACTAAAAATATGGGATTTTGTAAAAAATTTGTACTACAGCACCATCTGGTGTCCAAGGTGGGTCAAAGAAGATAGTGCTAGAAAACTCATCGTACCTGAAAACTACTATATACCAATTTTTATTCTAATCGCATGAGCGGTTTGGGAGTTTTAGGTGGTTTTGTAAAAAATTTGTACTATAGCGCCCTCTGGTGTTCAATATTGGTCAAAAACGATAGCAGCAGAACACTCAACATACATGAAACTCACTGTATACCACTTTTCATTCTAATCGCATAAGCAGTTTGTGAGTTTTAGGCAGTTTTGTAAAAAATTTGTACTACAGCGCCCTCTGGTGTTCAAGGTGGATCAAAATTGGTAGCCCACAAACACGCACCGTACCAAAAAACTTCTATACACAAATTTTCATGCTAATCGGATGAGTAGTTTAGGAGTCTATTGCGGCCTTACAAACATAAACTCCTTTTTTATATATATAGATAGATTAAGTTGCAACACGCAATGGGTGTTGGCTAAAGCATTTGTATTTTGTATTTTATACTAAAAGTTTATACATTTTTATACTGTATTATGAAAACTATAAATGCAAGTTTAAGAATAAAATGTTTTTATAGAACTGTTAAATATTTAAAAGTAGTAAGAAATGATCTTCGACTGAGCCAAAGTTAAAATACCCCTACGGCCGAACCAAAGTATATTCAAAGTCTTAAGCAGCCAATAAAATGTTTTTTTGCAGAAACATTGACCAAGTGCATGTTGATTAAATTGGTTACGTGTTCAATTGACCTCGATGTGCTGGGATGAGACAGTCCAAGAATGTTGTTGCTTGCTATTGAGGCTTGGTAGGATCCATATCCATAAAAATGCAGCGCTGTTAGTAGATATAATGATTTAAAAAATTTAATATGTATTAACACAACAAATACAGACCTGAATTTTAAAAGGTATGTTTGTGGCTACTAAAAATGGTTCCAATTTGTTCATGAGTAGTCAAGCATTCACCTTATCCAATCAAAATAGATTCACGAAGAGCACGTCAGGAAACTCGAGTGGTTTGCTTTTAAGGCGCGACTCTAGCATATTTGCTCGATACTTCCTTCTAAAAACAGTAAATTGAACACTTTATATAATATATTTATACTTAAAAATTACTTAACTTACATTTTTCGCCTTTTTTCGGAATTTCTTATTGAAATTCTCAGATAGATATCAATTTCAGAAATAAAATGTCACTATTTGTTATGATAAAAGACTCAAAAATCTTTCTGTTATTCTTTTATGGTTTTTAACAGATTTCATAACAGATTTTGTCGCGCTGAATACCAATTATAGAATTTGGAATAGATTTTTTGACAGTTCGAAAATCTGTCATGATTTATAACAGATTTCATAACAGATTTTGTCATGCAGAATATGAATTTAGAACGCATAGCAGATTTTTTGACAGCTAAAAAATTTGTATGGGAAATCATAACAGAATAACAGAATTTTTTCATAAAAGATTGCGCAGAATAGGCCCAATTGCCAAAAAAAGGTATTATCAGTTTTTCTTCAATAACTCCGTCAGAAATAGAAATATCGGTTTATTGTCTTTGTTGCAAAGTTGTAGCTAGCAGTCCAATAAACAAACATTTAAAAAAAACGTACTTGTAAAATAATTTGTTGTATTCTTTTTTTTAATTTAAATGTCAAAAACATTTTAATTTTTTTCGTTTTTTTGGGCATAGCTTGAAGGGAATCCAAATTTTTCCTATACTATCTTCTACAAAATTGTAGCCGAAGAAAAATTTAATAACTCTTGTGAACATACTTATGTGATCTGAACGTGTCTACACTACTTAAAAAGGTCAAAAAGATAATTTTTTAAGCGAAAAATATTAATTTTGACGTAGAATACGTCATTCTCGGAGGTAAGTAGGGTGGTTGATAGTGATCAGGTGTCGGTATTTATATAACTTTTTGAGCCTTTGGTGGGCCTAAAGTACTGATCGTACAATGTTGATGTTAGCACTTGTTGGTCTGCTTGATCCTCAATGCGACAAAAATTTATGTTAGAACTCTCTAAATTTGTATGGGAGCCCCCCTAAGGAGTGGTCTGAGGGAATAGGTGTCAAAGGAAAAAATGCTCCTTTTGCAAAAGTAATGGGAGTCAGTGATACATATTAACCCTCTCCGGCACTCTCCCAATACACAAACACAATAAAATTTGTATGGGAGCCCCCCTAAGGAGTGGTCGGAGAGAATAGGTTTTAAAGGCAAAAATATTCCTTTTGCAAAAATAATGGGGGTCGGTGATACATATTAACACTTTCCGGCACTCTTTTAAAGGTCATATGCTCAGGTATATGGAATAAATAAACAAAAACCATAAAATTTGTATGGGAGCCCCCCTAAGGAGTGGTCGGAGGGAATAGGTGTCAAAGGCAACAATGTTCCTTTTGCAAAAATAATGGGGGTCGGTCATACATATTAACCCTCTCCGGCACTCTCTTAAAGGTCATATGCTCAGGTGTATGGCATAAATAAACAAAAACCATACAATTTGTATAGGAGCCCCCCTAAGGAGTGGTCGGAGGGAATAGGTGTCAAAGGCAAAAATATTCCTTTTGCAAAAGTAATGGGGGTCAGTCATACCTATGAAGCCTTTCCGGCATTCTCTTAAAGGTCATATGCTCAGGTGTATGGAATATATATACAAAAACCATAATATTTGTAAGGGAGCCCCCTATGGAGTAGTCGGAGGGAATAGGTGTCAAAGGCAAAAATGTTCCTTTTGCAAAAGTAATGGGGGTCGGTCATACATATTAACCCTCTTTGGCACTCTTTTAAAGGTCATATGCTCAGGTGTATGGAATAAATATTTTGCTAAATAGTTTTTAAAAAAGATGTCATCAAAAGCGAATTGACTAATTAATGTAGGGCGCTCAAAATTTCCTCTCAAAAAATCACTGCTGCATGGCGGACAGTTAATCTCTGGAACGGTAAGTCTGAAACATAAAATTCGAAAGGAGTTACAAAAAGGAAGTGCTCTTACGTGATAGTTTACCAGAAAAATTGAAAAAACATTAAAAATGAAAAAATGGCAGACATTTGAAAATTTTTTCAAAAATCGGCTTTTTTTCGACCTTTTTTCAGACGCAAAAATTTTATATTTTTTTTATGGTCAAATTGTGGTAAACTCTCACACAGGATTTAAAAACATATAAAATGCTTCAAAGTTTATTAAAGACGGCCTAGTAGATTCGGAGATTAACTATCCGCCAGTTAAAAAAATCTTAACTCGAGAAAAATGCGTGTGAAGTTTTTTTTACACCTGCGAGCCGAGAGTGCGCTTCAATTGAGTCGTTATATCTCGGCACTGGCTTCGAATTTCGATTAAATATTTTAGACAGTTATTATTGAAGGTATAAAGAATCTAAAAATGTAAAAAACAAAAATGCATTTTTTTAAATTTCTAGACGGTAATAGTAAGAAATAGTCAAGAAAAACGAATATAAAAAAATTTGTAAAACACAAAAACAAGAGAATAATGCACTCTTTTTATATATTACACACACACATTCATACAAACAAAAGAAAAAAATCAAAAAAGCTATTTTAAATGACAATAAAATAAAATAAATAACTTGATAATATCTTTCTCAGTCTGCACGGATCTTTAACTATATTTAAAATCGAACGACAATTATTTTAAATATTTTTAAATACATTTAATAAATGTAAATATGATTTTGTAAATCAAAAGTTTGTTATACTGGAAGTTAAATTGAAAAAATATAAATTTTCATATAATAACAGTGTTTACAAAGTTTGCCAAAATCTCAGGCAATAAAATTTCATAGGTAGCATTCCAGGCTCATTTTCATAAACGTGTACACCAATGCATACCTTTCTCACCCCCCCTCGAAAAATTCCTGCGGACGCCCATGGTGAGAGCGGATGCAACAACAAAATCGCTTGTCTGCCCTAGCGTACACCGGACAAACGGACAACGTGTAATATGGGCCTTATTGACTTGCATTAGGTTACTATAATACATTGCGTCATCAACCAATGTAGATAATGCGATCACTGGCTCGATAACCCAATCAGCTGCACAAATGCAAGTGCAGCATATTTAGTTTGCCAACTGGTAGACATTTTGTTTGTTTTTGTTGTAATTTTATTTTTCGTTGAAAAGTGTTGCTTTTTGCACTATGAATGGGGATAAGTGTTTCCTTTTGCAGATTGCAAATAGGGATTACATAATAATCTAATAAAAAATATGTTTAATATTCATACCCGCACCAAAATCAATAAAAAATATGTCAGTAACGTCAAATTTATTAAACTCAAAACAGCCAAATAATTTTAAAACTCCCCATGAGAATGTTTCTCAAATGCAACCCCGCAATTGGCAAACTATCCGAGCACAGTGTGCGCACCTACAACCAACTAAATAGTTGGCTTGTAAGTTGCGGTCAATCAAGCATCAAACTATCGGCCAACTAAAAGTCTGTAATGTGCGGCGGCTCTAAGGAAGTGAAAGAAAAACAAACCAATAGAAATTAACATAAGCCGTGTTCTTTTGTAAGCGAGTGACAAAAGAACGCTGCAACTCGGTTAAAAGTTGCCTTTAGTTGCTTAACAACACTGGCAACAACTGTCTAAAAACTTGTAATTTATTTGTTAAAACATACAAAAAGCAAAACAAAATGAGCAATTTGGAGGATTCTTTGCTAAATACATTTATTTGCTTAAAAATATGATAATAAAATCTATAAATAATATTTGCGTTTACAGATTGCAGCTGTATACATGGGTGAGCAGCGGCAGCGCGAATATCTTGCCAATGGAGAGATGGAAGAGGTGAACGAAGTGGTGGAAGCTATCTTCGGAACTCCCAGCTCTTCTGACGATTCAGACAGCGAAATTGAGCTGCATGAGAAGTGCTCCAATTAAGAAGCTACACTGGATGCCATGAGTGAGATGGACTTTAAAATGCACATTAGGCTACGACGTCAGACGGTGGAGTATCTAATATGTAATAACAAAATGCCATTAAAAGAAGAGCATATTATGACTTTTGGATTTCTTATTTTCAGTGAAGTATTCGTGGTAGATCCAGCATTTCATATAAGAAATCAATTTATATGTACATTTGGTATGTCAGCAACACGGTGACTTTCAGACAGCTGGCTAATTTGTTTGGAGTAGCTGCGTCAGTGGCGTGGTCAACTGTGCTGCGAGTTACCCGCTTTTTAATTTCAATCAGTCACGAGAATATCAAATGGCCAGAAGGAAGCTATCTATATGAAAATGTTGACAATTTTCAGAGAAGAGAAAAAAACTTATTCCGGGTGTAATTGGAGCTATTGATTGTACGCACATTACCAAAAGAACATAAACAAATGTACTTCGATAGGAAAAAAACCTATAGTATTGTGCTTCAAGCTGTGGTGGATGCCAATAAAATGTTCAAAGACATAACTTGTGAGGAACCGGGATCACTTCATGACTAAAGGGTTTTAAGAAGATCTAAATTGTTCCAAGATGCCGAAAGCCATTACTAAGAAATGTTTCCGAATGCATTTTTTATCATCGGTGATTCCGCTTATCCATCAACGAAATGGTTGGTTCCACCTTTTAAGGATTATGGAAATTTAAATGAAAGCCAACGGAAATTCAACGAAATACATTCCTCGACACGAATGGTAGTGGAAAATGCTTTCGGATTACTAAAAGGGCGCTTTCGAAGACTACTCAAGTTTACTGAGCAAACAGATTTGCAGGTAATAACCAAGATCGTGGTCAGTGTATGTGTGCTACATAATATTTGTATTTTGTTTGATAACATGTGCGATGTCAACGCAGAAAATGACTCAAACCCCTATGTAATTGAAGATGAATTTGAAGAGCCAAACCAGGATGCAACTTCTGATAGAAGGCAACAACTTTTTAATTATTTAAGGCGACAAAATATTGTTTAAATTATTTATTACCATATATTAAATGCAAAAAAACTTAAAAAATTCACAAAACAAAAAAATTAAACTTAATTCATTAAAAAAAAACAAAAGACCAGGAGTTTTCATAAATAAAATTATTAGTTATGTACATTTAAAAAAAAAACAAAAAAAAATAAAATAAATTCATAATACACTACAAAACTGAATTGAATTAATTTAAAACAACAAAATACTGGAATTTTTAGAAACTTAAAGGAAATAGCACAACAAAAGCAAAGTTACGATCTGCTATTTTTTCTAGCAACGCCACTTTCTTCTCTTCCAGCTCTCTATCTTTCTGCCACTTCTCCCTCAACATGTTCTTTAAATCTTGCAATGCCTCGCTCTTCTCTTCTTTTTTTCTTTTCAGCTTCCAACTTCCTCAACTTTAGCTTTTCTTCGTAGTACATCTCTCGAGTGGACCGTTTTCTCCGTACTACTGGTGAAGAAGAAGTTCTAGCACTTCTGGCAGAGTCCACATCTGATGACGACGATGGTTTCGATGATGATATTAGCGAAGGTGATGGAGGTGGCGAGGGAGCGGCCGTTGTTGGCGATAACGATGGTGGTGGAGAGTCCATATTAAGCAAAACTGCTTCAAATGACCTGTAGCCCACATGAAGCGTATGGTCATTTGAAATTATTGGACTGGTCCCAAAAATTTCGTCCATTAGCTCCATATACGGAGCAAAGCAAGGATTGGCACCAGTGCTGCGATTGTTGTCCCGTGCTGTCTTGTATGCTTGGAGAAGGCTCCGCATCTTGGACTCCAAACATAGCGGCGTTTTCTCGGAATTCTGGAAATTGAGTTTTTAATTTAGTTTATTAAACACATATTTCTTAAACGTACCGTAATCGCCAGCGACACCATGTCTTCCAACACCTTCGCGTAGGCCAGCTTCTTCTTTTTCGGATGCTCGAACTCCGCTTTCCGAGCCAGGTAGCACCTCAAAACCCAACCGTTTCCTCACGAGACCACCTTCTCTGTTTCTCTTGCATTCTAAAATAAAAATCATGTTTAAATGTATAAATTTATGAAAAATTTGCGTAAAGTAATTTTACTTACACTTGCTCCATTTTGTTTCGTTTTGTTTATATGTACATAAAAAAAATGAGTTTGACGTTTGCATGAAATTTCCTAAGGATTTTTTCAGAGCTCATTCACAATAGAGTAGTTTTCTTACTTTTCAACACTGCATATCAAGTCGGATATTAGCTTACCGAGTTGGAACGAACTCGTATAAGAAGCCGAGTTTGTGTTGTTGTTTTGCATGTATTTAGTTATCCTACCTAGTGTTCTTTTGTAAATCGGTAGCAAAAGAATGGGGCTATATTAAATTTTAAGTTCGGAACAACATGAAAATAGAATAGTGGAGAGGAGTTTAAGAATTAGTTGTAAGAATTATTTGAAGAATTAATACTGGTATTTTTAGTTTATATAGAAGTTATATTTGAAAAATAAAGCAGAGTCTAACAAGAGCCTCTCAGAACACAAGAAATATCTTTTTAATTCTAAGTACGGCATTTTGACCATTCTTGATACAGCCTTATCTTCGGCAGTATAGCTTAGTCTTGACACAAATACAGTTATGGTCTAGTTAGCTTCGCATGGCAGAGCAGCGCATAGTACATAAATAAGCAGCTAGCACATAGCAAAAAAGTGCTGACTATGCAAAAAACTGTTTCGGAAAAACGTCAAACGCATAGAAGATACAAAGATATCAAAATAAAACAGATCCTCCATGTTTATCTATGCATTCAGTGTTGAATTTCTGTTTTTATCTGAGCATTGCCATGCGTCATGTTTTGCATAATCAGATACACGCAAATCGCATTGAACTGATCGCCAAGTGACACTTGGTAAGCCATGCGCTGCTGGGCCTGCGAGGCTAAGTAGACCATTAGGTCCTTTACACTATGTTTGAGTGTTTTTTGAATACAAAATGGAAAATTACGAGATTTTAGAGCCCAAACAGAAACAAAGCGGTTGTCGGTCCTCTCAGAGATATCCACTGAAAACACGTCCAGAATAGGAGCGGTTGTCGGACCAGCGTTGCTTTTCGGTATGTGAATGGTACAAATCCAACACACACACACAAAACGAAACGTCAGCTCATGAAATACAACACACAAACACAAACCAACATGTTAGCTCATGGTAAAAACTAAGAAAATAGCACTGAACACAACCAATTCTTAGCTAAAATATAGCAACACTTACGCCACCCAAAAGGTGATCCGCTATCCGTCGGAGAAAAATAGAATTGATTCTATTCTGTTGTTTTTTCGTCGCGGATTTCTACGGCCATTTAATGTTTGGTGGTTGCATAGATTTTCATGTATTTTGTTGCACAGCGCACCCGACAACCGCTTCGGTTCTGTTCAGGCTCATACCAGAGATAACAAGATGGGAAACTTCGATTCGACTGTTATTTTTGTTGATTTTGCGCCAAAATGGTGCTTGTTCTTCTCAGTTTTTATGCCCTCTCGTATTGTGTTTGAGAGTTCACCTCATAGTTGTGAAAAATTGTTGTATCGGCCGTCAGCTGCTGTGAAATTTTTAAACTTTGCAATTAAAAAAAATAACAAATAAATAAATGGCCATTTTAGCTCTTGAAAGGACTTTGACCTAGCTTCTTATGATCAATTGTGTTGTGCGTGTTATTAAGTTTGTACACAACTGGAATGTTCTTGTTCTCAAGAAGCTTTACATGGTATTTTGATTACTCTCTGAGGTTTGCCATTGTCTGTAGAGAGGTGGCGGCCGTACAGAAAAGTAATTTTAATCCAAATAACTTTCTATCGCTGCTGGGGTTCGAACCCGGGTCTCCAGGTTCATTGACATAGAGGCCACGCACTTTAACCAACTACGCCAGGGACGCCACAACTTTGTAATTATTTTGAAGAAATATTTTTAATGTAATTAGCTAGATAAATTGTCGCTTTTAAAAACTTTATTTTTATTCTTAATCTTAAGTCAATGTCGGAGTGCAGCTGCCTGAAAATAATAACCGAATCTCTATACAAGTGATAAATGTGAAGATTGCTATACAAGTGGCAAAGCATTTAAAGCTTCCAGAATCATGGATCTTAGAACATTGAGCCCTTCGTCAAAAATTGCAGGTGAGAACTATGCACATATAGAGTTAAGAAATGAATGTAGGCTCCCGTGGAGGCAGTGATGACATCATTTCAATGTTGCTACGCATGAAAAGTAAATGGAAGCTTTCATTTGTTTATGTTTGATTTTTTAATAAAACAACTTTTATTATTTTATAAAACTTATTTTAGTTTAATGAGGGTGCTCCGCTGTATCATCACTCATTACGCTTCACGCTGCTACTAGCACAGTTGGAAAAACTAGAACAGCTAAGTGATCTGGACAGCGTCTTAACGGAAATAATTGCCACAGCGCGCACAATAGATATGTTCGGAAGTAACATCGACAGCAGCATGGGAATATTGCTATAGTTTTGGACATAATCAAGGATAATTTTGAACTGTTAAAAATATCCGAGGTAAGCATGTTCCTTATGTGATCGTTTCGCAAATATTAATATTGTATTGTAATATTATAATAAAAATAACAATTTCATCTAAATAATTTAAGTCATACAAAATGTTTTGTAGAATCATTTAAAAAATTTGAAATGAAATTAAATTAAAATAATGTATTTCAATAATAGATTCAATTTACTTTGGTCGTGGCTGCTGCAATTCTACTTTGCTTGTCCTTGCACAATCGTTATCAAATTGGTTAAATTCGCATGGACTATAAAGCTTTTTATTGTTTGGATTCTTTTTTACTTCCTTGAAATGCAATAGGGGTTGAATAACTGAAATTGTATCATTTAAATTGAAATTTGAATGTGTTTATTCTCATTTAAGAAACCAGAAATTGATGAAACAATTGAACACATAACAGGATACCAATCACCAAGCTGGTATTCGCAAATAATATTTTGGAAAATCAATGAAAATGTGCAAGTCAAGCAACTGAAGTGAGTGAGAGGCTGTTTATATGTAAAATCTATATATAAAAAATTCTAATTAATTTTTATTACAGAAAATCTAGAAATTTAAAAATGGATTTGTCGACCAGATCATATGCTAATAATGTACCTCAATGACTTGTTTATGACGCAATCCGAATTTCTTATTGAGAAGTGTACAGCTACAATGTCTTCGTTTTCAAGTAAATAATGATTAACCTAAATGCATTCTAAAATTTTTTACACCTAACTATTTTATTTAAAAGGCAATCTCTCCTTTTCATATAACTTGATGGCACCAATCCTGTTATTCTCTTTTATCGTATATGTACTTAAGTTAACTTATAAATATATTCCAAGTCCGAGAGCATGAGTATCCTTAATATATGCCAACCAACCGCAACATCCTTACGCACAGCAGCAAAAATTGTCCCATAATGCAACACATGCTATTGCCGAGGATCGCATATTGAATTAAATCCTAAAAATACTACTTAATGCCATTAAAACACCAAATATATTGGTTACAAATGTAAGCAGAGCCTCAAAATCTGCTGTTTCTGGCGTTCAAGAAGTAGTCGAACAAATTGAGGCAAAACCATATTCGCTAAATAAATCTATGTAACTTGCAGCTAATAACAACTATGTTCATAGCAAAGAACTGGATGTAGCGATATCAAGCGATTCAGTGCTTGATAGGCAGATTTTGTCAATGAACAGTAATTCGTGTTTTTCCCCCTTCGATTCCCATCAAAACAGTTAAGAAAAGTATGGGCAATTAAATTAATTTTATGGGTATATTAAAATTTTGTGGCGTCCGTGGCGTAGTTGGTTAAAGTGCGTGGCCGCTATGTAAACGAACCTGGAAGCCCAGGTTCGAACCCCAGCAGCGACAGAAAATTATTTGAATTAAAATAATTTTTCTGTACTGCCGCCACCTCTCTGCAGACAATGGAAAAACTCAGAGAGTAATCAAAATGCTATGTACAGCTTCTTGAGAATAAGAACATTCTGTTCATCGCCGTTCGGAGTCGGTGTTAAACCTGTAGGTCCGTTTTTCGGTCAATTGTGTACAAACTTAATAACACGCACAACACAATTGATCATAAGAAGCAAGATCAAAGTCCTTTCAAGGGCTGAAATGGCCAGTTATTTATTTATTTATTTATATTAATATTTTTTATATTTTATAGTTTTAAATTAAGTAAATTGTAGCGTGGTGGCCTAAGGCAGCAAAATTCTGAAATTAAAAGTAAGAAAATGTTATATCTAAAATATAAGCCTTATGTATTAGCAGTGGAACCATATTCCAACCGTTCTACATTAGGCTGTTTCACATTTTCGCGAATTCCAAAAACACACTCGGATTTCGATTTTTGGGACTCTTCTGACCTTAGAACCTATTTTTTCCGATTTTTTGGATTTAAAAAAAACTGTCGCCGGAGCCAATTTCGATTTCATGTCTGTTTCGTGGAGTTTTGAATTTAGACTTTCACTTAAAAAATCATAACTTTTAAGAGGCTCAATATTTTTCAATTCCGTAAAAAAACTTTTACTCAAAATTAACGCTGAAATAATCTTTAAGAATGGCTTTGACAAGGGCTTAACAGAAATCGAGAAAATGGACCTCAAAGTCCAAAAAGTAAATAAAAAATTCTGAAATTCTGACTTTCAAGAGCACGAGTTAGCACATACCGGCGCAAATTAACTAGTTGATATTTTTCCCGAATAGAACTATCCATTTTTAACATTTTTGCCCTTTACACTACCCAAAAATTCGCTACATAGAGTTTTCTATGATTTTTCAAACAAAAATCGAATATTCAAAAATATTAAAAAATTAAGAATTCACAAGTTGATATTTATTTATCAAATAATAAGGTTAATAATAATCAAAAAACAATATAAATGTTGAAAAAAGAAAAGTTTAAAATAATTTCTGGTATGATGTTGATACAATAGCATTTTGCATCTTTCCCTCATCTTTAAAATTTATATCTTTAATGCGACATAATGCTCGTTCGGCAGAGTCGTTTATGACTTTAATATATGATATCTCTTTTTTAGCTTTATTGTAAGTCTCGTCATTATCCCATACTGCCGGATCTATTTCCAAAAACGAAGTATTCAAATCCATGATTTTAAAAAATTCCCGCGTTCTTGTACTGATGCAATCATTAGGTTTTATGCTTTTTTCGATGTAGTTCATCTTTCGAATCGATATTTCATCAGTGCTCTTTTCAATATGCAAGTTCGCTACCATTCTCCTCTTCTCGTGCAGACTAATTCTTTCGTCAAAAAATGAAAGGGCGCTTAAATGGTAGCCCATGTACCACAAGTGATCTTTAGTAAATTTTGTAAGAGCAGCTTCCGAAATTGTGGAATTAATTTGTTTAATTTTTTTAATATCATTGATAAAATTTATATCATTCAAAAGGCAATGATTAGCTGCGGTACAATCATACCAATAAGGAATGTACACAAACACAATAAATAAACAAATATCACCTAAAAGATGCACCTTTTCTATATCAACAACATTCTCTTCCTTGCGATATAAATACATTTTTAAAGCGTACACTGCTTTTTGCATCCAACGCGATCTTGACGTGCATCCTGGCGTTTTAATCTTTTTTCCAGAGTCTTCACCGAGGAAAACTAAAGCTAGGTTCAAAAGTTCTTCATAATCACTTCTAACTTGTTTGGTTTTCAACTGGTTTTTTATGAAGAATATAGTGTTTTTGATATTAAAATGTTTTTGAATTTTTCGCTTATTGTCTGTAGCTAACAAGCTCTTATCAAAATATTGTTGGAAATTATCTTTGTTAAATTCATTATTTAGCCATTTGTCCTTGAAATAAACAAACACCTTTAACCAAAATGTTAGTAATTTATAATAAATAATTAAAGCCTTTTCAATACCTGAATCTCAGGGCTCTTTGAATTCCCTTCCCAGAGAGTTAAAATTGATCCAAGCACCAATTCCGCGATGTGATGGCGGCAAGCAAACCATATCAGTTTCTTGTTGAAGTATTGCTCAAACTGAACGCATGCGCCATTGTAACGTCCGGTATTTGTAGAAGTTGTATCCATTCCTAAGCCCTTAATACAAGCGATTACGTCCCATTCGGTACAAATTCTTACCCCTTCTTTGACAATTGATAATGCAGTTTTGTTTTGTAGGAAGGGAACTCCGAGAACAAGCTCATATTTTTCGTTTGTCTTGGTTAGCACATAGCAATTTCTCTCACGGTACTTCCTAGTATTTCTGTCTAAAAAACTCTTACCATCAAAGTGGAGTAAGTATCTGCTGTTCTTGTCAACGCTGGCTTTGGCTTCAACAACTAACTGATTCAAATTGTTGTTGATATTTCTAAATAAATTGCTTCTTGGAACGTCTAGCAGTGCACATCCTCCAGTCAAAGAAATTTGATAACGAACCATTGCATTCAGGTTTTTCTTGATCTTTGCAGTAGTTGCTTGTTCTCCATCCTCCAGCTCGCTCTCAGTTTCGGTTACTGTTTCGCAGTCACTACAATCACCTTTCGAGACTGTTTCAGCTGCAGGAGGGTCGTCATCGCTTCGGCTTTCTGATGATATTTCAAATTCTGGGCTGTTCTTGGTAAAATACATATCAGCGAATTTTTCCTCAAGCTGCTTTCGAAATAATCTCTTTTGGGTTTTTGCGGTATTAGAATCTTTCTTGTCATTTTTTAAGTTTTTTTTATATTCCGTGAACAGTTTATTAATTTTCCGTTTAATACTTTCGTCATGCGTTATCTTTAATTGTTTCTTTTCACAAAAATCTTTGATGGTTTTCAAAACATTTATGACACAAACAGAATATTTCTGTTTTTTATTCGAAAAAAACAAGAAATTATGTAACACATGAAAGTTCTTTAGTACTTTTACGTTTTCAAAGTTTGGAATGATATTACTTATTTTAACTGATACTCGAGGCATGTTCACGTTTTGATTGAGTGTCTGTCTAACCCGTTTGCTTTTCTACACCTCTTGCCTATGTACGAAACCTCTCCAAAGCAAATGAGAAGAGAACTCAACGTGTTAATCGGTACTTACAAATAAATAATTGCAATTGTCAATTTGACAGGTGCCACAAAGCTTAACAATCTAAAGTGTTATTGACAAACTTAATAGAAAGTTTTTTAAATATTTTTGAATATTCGATTTTTGCTTGAAAAATCATAGAAAACTCTATGTAGCGAATTTTTGGGTAGTGTAAAGGGCAAAAATGTTAAAAATGGATAGTTCTATTCGGGAAAAATATCAACTAGTTAATTTGCGCCGGTATGTGCTAACTCGTGCTCTTGAAAGTCAGAATTTCAGAATTTTTTATTTACTTTTTGGACTTTGAGGTCCATTTTCTCGATTTCTGTTAAGCCCTTGTCAAAGCCATTCTTAAAGATTATTTCAGCGTTAATTTTGAGTAAAAGTTTTTTTACGGAATTGAAAAATATTGAGCCTCTTAAAAGTTATGATTTTTTAAGTGAAAGTCTAAATTCAAAACTCCACGAAACAGACATGAAATCGAAATTGGCTCCGGCGACAGTTTTTTTTAAATCCAAAAAATCGGAAAAAATAGGTTCTAAGGTCAGAAGAGTCCCAAAAATCGAAATCCGAGTGTGTTTTTTGACATTTCCAAAATTTGCAAAATTTTGGAACAGCCTATTCTACATACTACCTAAGTTCAATGAACTCCAGTGTTCCACGAAGCTAACGTGTTCCTACGCGAGCGCAACACAACAGCAAGGCAATGCTTGGTTTGCGTTGTCGCTATTGTTGTTGTTCCTTTTGTGGGCACTGTTTACAAATCTTTTTTTTATGTAATTAAAATAGATTTCTTTGTTACTTACTTGCAATTACTCTGATGACGAATTTTGTGGTACAATTGCTACACCGATATCATCCTGAAAATATAGGCCAAAGAAAGAAAATATTAATTTGTTTTATTGATTTAATAAAGATGAAATCACTTACCTCTGTGTGTGTGCAAAATGTAAACAAACCTATACTGCTTTGTGTGGACGAAAAGAGTTTATTGTGAATTGGCCTTATGCGGCGAATTTACAAACTGGTTTTTACGATAGTGTGTGTGGGAGGTAGAACCAAAAAGATGTAGGCAATGAGAGCCCACGTACGTTCCTGCGCGCCTGGTATATTACACAATTTAGTACGTTAAGTATCTCGAACAATGGTCCAAAATATACCGTTTTTGACCACTGCATCAAAAATAAAAGAAAAATATAAGTCTAAATTTACTCAAAAAAATCTGTCCAGTTAGTTTCTATGATCATACGATTCCGAAACCCCATTATGAAAAAAAAAAAAAAAAAAAACCAAATTTACTCAAAAAAAATCTGTCCAGTTAGTTTCTAGTCATACGATTCCGAAAGGTAACTCTGAAGGTCACTGCAAAGAGAACTCGAGATAGAAAGAAACCTATGATCTGAGTGGCAAAGGCAAAGTCAGAAGGCTTTCGGCAGTGCGGGATTTCAGTCGCCAGTGTACAGAAAAAGAAAAAAAAAAAAAGTTATTGTTAAAGTTAAAGTGCGTAGACGTGATAGTGGTGGAAACCGAACGTTGCGAGGATTTTGATCTCATAGGATCAATAAGGCTTCAAACATTTGCGTCCAGCATCTAAAAGTAAGGATTTTGATTTTTGTTTAAATTAGGGGTTAAAATAGGAATATTAATATATTAATGTTTGGTTTTCCTAGTACAGTCTTACGGAGAAACGAATAAGCCAGGGGACAATTATCTTACCAAACACCATCTGAAAACATCAAGGATATTGAGGTAAAGTAATAGTACGACGAGTACATGACGACAAATCTCGCAGTGTAGTTAAAAAAAAAGAAAAATTTGTTTCTTTTTTTTTTTAAACCTAGCCATAGCATGTGTTGCCCAGGATCGTGAAAACGTCAAAGTGTAATAAGAAGTTCATTACGTTAAAAGAACGAGGATAAGTTTTTTCCATCAATCAATCGCCAAACGGGTAACTGCTCAATATCCTTGGTGAGTTTATTTATTCCTTTTCTCCTTTTTTTACATATATAAAAAAAAAAAATAAAATCTGCACTGAAATACTTGAAAACATGAAAGCTGAAAACACCTGAAAATTAAGAATTATTTGGAAAGAAGAAGAAGTGCAATAGATGCCAAAGAAAAAAAAAATTATGGAATGATGAATTTTGCCTAAAAAAAAAATAAAACAAAAAAACAAAGGAATTAAAAATATCCATCAAAAAAATAAAAGTTATGGTCATAAAACTAAAAATAAAGACTAAAACGAGTGGTATAACGATAAATGATTTGAAAAGATCCTTATAGACATAATAAAAGAAAAAAAAATAAAAATAAAAAAAATCATAATCTTCAAACAGCAAAAAAGAAAAAAAAAAGTACCAATAATAATCAAAGTTAATAGTTAATAAGTTCTTTTTATGTTCCAACTATTTTGTTAGCTTCCATGTTAGGCCTTAACAACCAGCTATAGAAATTATTTGTATTTCCGTTTCCGGAAAGACAAGTTCGTTTCTTTTTCATATTCCTCCACAGAGCTCTATTGAGATAGAAAGAAAAAACTTGAAGATAGTAAACAAAAACAGAAAACAAACGGAAACAAACATTAATTTGATATATGCGATGATGAATGGTTGTGTAGGTGTGATCAAGTTTTATTTAACTCTTATATTACCTTAATATTAAAGTATTAGATAAACCAGCGTAGCTCGTAAATTTTTTTATTATTTACTCAGTGTATTATAAATCTTTATTGTTTTTTTTCTTCTCTTTTATGTTATATATATTTATAAATGTTTTGATACTTACCCGATAAATAATATAATTCCTAAAAACATTTCGAGATCCATACAAAATTATTCACTTTCTTATCATTTAAGTATTTATTTCAGTCGAGATAAAATTGCTATGTTAAAATGAAATGCGTAGTTGACCATTATAAAATACTTGATGATAATTATTTTTATCAAAAACTTATGAATTAATTGTTGCTTAATTTTTCCTAAAAATAACATAACCAAAAAAAGTAAAAAAATAAAAACAAAAGAAAAAAAAAGAGGTACACATTTTTCTTATCCGATGTTTCGTTTATGTTTGGTGACTAATATTTGGAAGTCAACATGAGCGGCTAGACTGGCTATGTAAGGGTTGATGAGGGGCGTGGCAAAGATGGGATATGTTCTTAGTGTGAACTTCGTGTGTAATAGGGTTAAAATTTTCGCTTGCCGGCAGATGTTTAAAGTTTTTTTCATATCTCGATTGTCAGTTGTTAGAATGTAATTCTGAAACTTGGATTTAATAAGCGAAAAAATTAAATTTGTCACCTATTTTCGATGTATAAAAAAAACAAAAAAAATATAAATATAATATTTTGAATCTATCCTGTCTCCTTTTTTTTCAATATGTTTACTTCAATTCGTGTTTGTTTCTTTCTGCCAATAATATGTCTTCGTTTTGATTATCGATCTTAGTTCGTTTTAAATGATCTTTTTTTTTACTTTGTTTTGATTTTTTGTTTAGCTTTGATTTCTTCGATTTTTCTATATTATTTATTTTCGTGATTTGCAATTAAATTTTTCTTGTCAACCGGCCGGAACCGGATGTGACAGGGTCGTTCCCCCCCTGAGAACGTTATGAGCTACCGGAAGGTCACATTCGGGCATTCAGGAAGGGTAATTTCTTAGAACGCGGTTAGAAGAATTTCCATTGTTGAATGCAGGGCTACTTTGACATGTAGCCCGAAAATTCCTGAAGAGTCCGCGTTACAAAATCATGTTTTAAAATGAAAAATTGTAAATTGTAAATAGCTTTATACTACGTTCACACCTAAGCCAAATGAGCAAATTTGAATATCTCATTAAAAAGTGTTCACACTTATAAATCTCATTTTGTTTGACGGTTGTTTTTGTTGTATTTTCATATTTTGTTTTGATAAAATTTTTCTGTGTACAAAATTTTCTTACATTTTGCTTTGAAAGGTATGTTCACAAAGCAGTTTAATATGCTCAGAGCTGTGTTTAACGTGAAATTATCTCATTTGCTACTCATTTCGTTGAAATTTATTGTTTTTTTTTTTTTTTTGTAATTAGAAAAAGAAAAGAAAATTATTACAACTTGAGCACAAGACCAGCAATTTTTCCACTTGTTTAGGTTTTGACCGTGGTCAGTTTGTCTAAGCTCTGAAATTTAACGCAGTGGTGAGAACCCAAACCAGCTAAATAACTCAAATTCAACTCAAACTGGAACCCAAACTGGGTGAGTTTCTCAACAAAATATACGACCACAACTATAATATTGTGTTAGTATTGACTTCAATTTAACATAAAGCATGTATAGTGCTTTCCCTTTCACATCGAAGTTTCCCATCTTGTCATCTCTGCTCATACACTCCATACATTTTTATGTTGGCAGGTGTACAGAAATAAAGAGATTGGAAACTTCGACAAAAAGGAGATAGCCATATGCTAAAATGCAGTCAATACTAATGCAAATCTTATAAATGTAGTAGTAAAATTGCATGACAAACTCACCCCTCTCGATGGATTCACAATGAATTCACCCCTCTGGATGGACATGAGCGCTGATGAATATCTCACTTTCGACAGCTAAGACACCAGTGTACACATAGGGAAAAACTAACCTACAATTTTTGTTCAAAGAAATTCATGCATTTAAAAATTAGAACAGAGTTTTTAAAACAAAGATATAGCTGTTCTTGAAAGAAATTGAATTGTTTTTCTGTTAAC
Source organism: Pherbina coryleti (assembly GCA_943735915.1). Classification (NCBI taxonomy): domain Eukaryota; kingdom Metazoa; phylum Arthropoda; class Insecta; order Diptera; family Sciomyzidae; genus Pherbina; species Pherbina coryleti. Next base: position 120,378,145 of record OX030949.1, read on the forward strand.
AGCACTTGTAAATGGAACAATTGTTTTAAATTTAAATTAAATTTTTTTTCTATCAAAAATATTTTTGTATATATCGAAGTAACTCCACAAATTAGATTGACAAAACTGACATTTCTATATTAACAAAAGTATCGACTATTAATAACAATATTCTTGCTCAGCTAAAAACAATTTTCTTTTAAATATGCAACACTGTTTTGCGTGTAATACCTATTTTTGACAAATATGAGGTGAACTCACATACACAAGACGTGATTGCATAAAAAATTGAAAAGGAAACATTTTTAGCTGTCAAAATCAACAGAACTCACAATAGAAACGAAGTTTCCCATCTCTTTATCTCTACAGGTGTATGATCGAACATTTTTATTTTTAGAAAATGACGGCACGGCGCATTGCTTGTTTGGTGCAGAGATCCCAGCTAGACAGCTCTAACGTAGTTACGCACACAAGGAAACAAAATTTGGTGTTCACTAACACACTCTTACATTTTGTTGTCATGCTAAGCAAAGAAAGTTGTGTGTTTACATAGCTTGCTCTTTTTCGCAGCAAACAAGCTGAGGGTATGAAAAAATAGCAAACGAAAGCTTTAAGCGTTTTTTATCCTAAAATAAAATAAATATGGTGGCCGTGGCGCCGAGGATAGAGTGCGTGTCCCGTATGCCAGAAGCCACGGTTCAAATTCCGTCTGGCACTTGAGAGTTTTGCAGGTAAATTTTATAGTAAATCAATTAATATATATAAGTTAAAAATTAAAAATAGTGATGACTTAAAATAAACGAATAAAAACGATCTTCCTTGTAAAGAAAAGTAAGAATTTCCTTGCTAATATAAAAAAATTATTGCAATATTTGAAATTAGTTTTGTTAATTTCTTTAAATATTTTTTTCTTTAATTTATACTTTATAAATACAAATATTTATAATTTACCCATAATAAAAATAAAACAATTATAAACAAAATTATAAGAAAAACAAAATTTGGTTTTATTTGTGGAGGATATGAACCCGCGCATGTTCGCGTTAAAAGCCAGAACTCTAACAAGTACACTATGATCGAAGAGCTCTGCGGGATGCTAACTGCGGACCATATTAAACAGCTGAATTTGTTTTTTAATTCTTTATGGAATTTGTTATTAGTGTGAGCAGAACATCAATAGCTCTTTTTAATAGATAAAACATGTGTGGCAGACAGAGATGCCAGATCACACGGATAGACAAAAAGGCGTTCTATTTTGCACGACGCTAGAACAAATATAACGTAATTTGTATGGAGCATTTTATATAAATATAACGTCAAAGGCGTTATGTGTATGCCATATGGCATATCTAACAGTTAGGTGTTCTAGCAGAACGTCCACTGGGAATATAATGTCATTTCGATCTATTGTGAATCTTTTCGTTGTCTGCACTTCTTGTTCTCTTTCACCTTATTCTAGTTGCAGGCTCTCGCCTTTTAAACTTAAAAGTCATTACTTCTTGTAACGGAGAACAAAACAGGAGTGCAAACTGCGGTAAGATATATTTTTTCTAACAAGCTGTAATTTAATAATTTCTTTCTAGAAATAAATACTTCGTTTATAAAACACGTCAAGTATTCTATCGAACTCCTTTCCGTTACAAACTTTATTTCGCATTGTGCCTGCGAACTTCCCTTGCCGTGGAAAAGTTGAAGTACGCTTATGTCGCTACCTAGCCGTGGAGCAGCACATAAGTGAGAAGTAAGCAGCGCCGCCTCTGCCGTGCAGTGCAATCGTGTGTGTATCTGGCAAAGAATGCAACGAGAAAAAGTCCTCGTTTACAGCAGCTAGACAATCATTCGTCAGAATCAGATCCAAACGTCACGAAGAAAATGAGTAACCTTACCTCAGCTTCTGCCAGAAGCACTGACAATGTCGCCGCAGGTTCCTCTGCCAAAAACCCTGCAATTGCCGCCGCAGGTTCTACAAAAAAGTCTGTCAATGCAGCCACAGATGCTATTAAAAACCCTGTCACTGCCGCCACAGGTGCCGTAATTTCAACAACAAGTCCCGCCATAACTCCTGTCACTGCCACCACATGTTCCGTAACTTTCGCCACGATTCCAGCCACAAGCCCTGTAATTGCCCCTACAGATTTAGCCACAAGTTCTTCAGTTATTCTAGCCAACATCGCCTCTGCTGACGCACCAGCTACTGCGGTAGCCGCATTCAATGAGAAGTCTTTAAATTCGACGAACGCGCCAGCTATAGCTCAATACAACATCCAACACCAGCAGGAAAATATCCTTCAAGCTATGCAGAAACAACTTAATGCTTTGGAAAATGAGTTAAGAAGCACACAAATGAAACTGCAGGTGAGTAATCTTGAATGTCAAACATTAAATAGGGCGCTTCAAAGTCAAGCAGCGCTAACAAGCTCAGTCGCCGCACCGCCGACGTCAACGTCAAACTCTGCAGAAGAACATTCGTTTTCTTTCGCCAGCAGAGAACCGACAATAACCATGCCATCTGTGCCGTTAGCTTTAAACCCATTAGCAAAATCATTTTCGTCGTTTGTAAGTACAGAACCGAACATGAACACGTCATCGTTGCCGTTAGTGAATAATCCGTTGACAACGGTCTGGTCTTCGTCTATCACTACAGCAACGAATACGAACACAAATGCAATTTTCGCGACGTCTCTGCCAACGTCACTGCCAGCGTCAATTCCGAATTTAAATGCTTATAGCAACACAACTACAACGCCAAATAGAATGCAACCATCGCCTGATTATGGACATAACAATGGGGTCATGTCGAATCAAATGTCAGAATTTGCGCATGCTGGTTCTGCTGGCAGCAACTGCGCGATAATGCAATCTTCTTCAATTATACCTCGGAAAATTCAAGACTTGCCAGAGTTCAGCGGTCACCCCGTGGATTGGCCAATGTTTTCCACAGCGTATGCTCAATCCACTGCAACATATAAATATACAAATTTGGAAAATAGCCAACGCCTGCAGAAATGTTTAAGGGGCGAAGCCAAGGACACAGTTAGGTCGCTGTTAATACACCCTGACAACGTGTCTGCTGTGATGGAGCAGCTCCAGTTCCGTTTCGGTCGCCCGGAACAGTTAATCCGTAGTCAGCTGCGCCAAATTCGAGAAGTCGCGCCTATACCTGAAGCAGCAGTGGAGAGACTGATTCCGTTCGCAACAAAAGCAAAAAATCTTGCTGTCTTCTTGCAGTCAGTCAATGGCCAGCAACATTTATCGAACCCTACATTACTCGATGAGCTTATTGGTAAGCTTCCGATGAGCAAAAGAATTGAGTGGGCAAGATATGCAGCTCCATTAAAGCCGTATGCAACTGTAACTGACTTTAGCAATTGGTTAAGTGAGGTGGCTTACGTAATCAGTACAGTCCAAGAAAGTGTAGTGCGTACCCCATCTGAGCCAAAACGTCGGGTTTTTCTCCATGCTGCCGAGAACCGACGCGTCGATGCTGGTAAGTGCCCTATATGCCAGGGCCGTCACAAGACTTTCGAGTGTAAAATGTTTTTAGATTATAGCGCCACCGAAAGGTGGACTGAGGCTAAAAGAAAACAACTATGCTTTACGTGTTTGGATGTAGGCCACTCCATTCGAAACTGTCGTCGTAGAAAACGATGTTTAGTTGACGGGTGTCGCAAGAGTCACCATAAATTATTGCATGAACTTCGCGGGTCTCAAGTGGAGAGTTCATCCACCTCACTCGGAGTTCAACCAGTTACACAAGTACCCAGAGAAGCTACAATTGTTCCTGAAGCCGTCCTTAGCTGCTCAGCCAGCCCAGCAGAAAGAAACAGTTTTCTTTTTCGTGTTGTCCCAGTGCCATTGTATGGGCCAAATAAACAAATCGAAACATATGCCCTGCTGGACGAAGGCTCTTCGATAACAATGATGGATGATGCTTTAATAAGAGATTTGGGACTGCATGGTCGCCAGCATCGATTGAATGTTCAATGGTTTGGAGGTAGAGCCGCTCAAGAGACAGCTACAGTTGTTGACTTGCATATCAGTGGAGTTGGTCTCAAGAAAAGATTTAAGTTAAGCAATGTTTATGGAGTCTCAAACCTGAGCTTGCCAATGCAAAGCTTGCGAGAAGATGATCTTCGTTGGAACACAAGCTGCCTCAACAAGCTGCCTACGCAGCCGTATTCCAACGTATCTCCGAAGATCTTAATAGGTTTGGATCATTGCCATCTCGGTCTGGCTTCAGAGACAATGAAGTTGCAAGATAATGGACCTTACGCAGCCTACACAGAGTTAGGGTGGGTAGTGTTCGGCCCAATAAGAGGAACCGTATCAACGAAGTCTTTGTGTCTAATGTTAAAAGAGACAAATGAGTACGACTTGCACGAAATAGTAGCTAAGTATTTCAAGACAGAAAGCTTTGGTGTGAGGCCAGCACCACCTCTTGAATGCAAAGATGATTTGAGGGCCCGTAGCATACTCCAAGCCACTACCACAAAAGTCGATGGTCGATTTCAGGCTGGACTTCTTTGGAAGCACGACAACATACAGCTGCCAGATAGTTATGATATGGCCAAAAGAAGATTAATTGGGATCGAGGGCAAAATGAAGCGTAATGTTGAGTTTGCCACCGAGTATAGAGCAATCATTGAAGGATATATGGCCAAGAATTACGCTAGAAAACTGCACCCTACAGAAGCCACCACACTCGGGCCAAGGACATGGTACTTTCCCCATTTTGCAGTTGTGAATCCTAATAAGCCAGGAAAAATCCGTCTGGTCTTCGACGCCGCCGCCATCGTTAATGGAACTTCTTTAAACTTAAATTTATTAAAAGGTCCACAGCAGTATCAGTCAATGCCATCAGTATTGTTTAACTTTCGAGTCAGGGCAGTTGGGGTCTGCGCAGATATTAAAGAGATGTTTCACCAAGTGTTGGTGCAACCACAAGATAGGTGCTCGCAAAGATTCCTTTGGCGAGACGGTGATGAAAGACGCGACCCAGAGGTTTACGAAATGCAGGTCATGACATTTGGCGCTGCTTGTTTACCATGCGTGGCCCAACATGTCAAAACAGTCAATGCTTTGGATCACCATAACCACGATCCTCGTGCTGTTGAAGCGATTATGAAGCACCACTACGTCGATGACTTTGTGGATAATTTTGAGTCCGTGAAGCAAGCAATCCATATCGCCAAGCAGGTGCGCGACATACACAAAGACGCCGGATTCGTGCTACGCAATTTTTCATCGAACGTGGAAGATGTAACTAAAGCTTTAAAGGGCACCGCAGTGGCCATAAAAGCCGGATGCAGTCCAATAAAGGAAGATGGCCTATCAACAGAGAAAATTCTCGGCATGTATTGGCAGCCAGACAGCGATACATTCAGATACCAGTTTAGATTCCATCATGTTGACGCTGAAGTCATCAACGGAAGCAGGAGCCCCACCAAGAGGGAGCTGCTAAGCGTAGTTATGTCAGTTTTCGACCCTCTTGGATTTTTATGTAATTTTTTGATCATATCGAAATTAATTATGCGCGAAGTTTGGCGGCACCAAATTGGTTGGGATGAACGCTTGTCCGATCATATTAATTCTGCGTGGAGTAAATGGCGTCAAGATTTGGGTAAGGTCGTCAATATACAGATTCCCCGTCATTATTTTAAGCAAGGTCACCCGAAGTTACTCCAACTGCATATCTTTGTTGACGATAGTGAGGAGGCATTTTCAGCCGCGGCATATTGGAGATCTGTCAATGCTGCTGATCAAATTGAAATTTCTTTCGTATGTGCTAAGACGAAGTGTGCACCTTTAAAGCCAATGACAATTCCCCGACTTGAACTCCAAGCTGCCGTTCTTGGAACGCGTCTGATGCAGACTATTTTGGAGAGCCATTCCCTTCGTCTTGCAACTTGCGTTCTTTGGAGTGATTCAAAAACTGTCCTAAAGTGGATAGCGTCGGAGCAGCGTCGATATAAGCCATTTGTCGCGCATAGAATTGCAGAAATACTTGCCATTACAGAAGTTTCCAGTTGGAGATGAAAACCTACTCATAGCAACGTTGCTGATGAAGCAACTCGATCAAAATGCCAGATTGAGTTCAGCAGCTCATCCCGCTGGTTGAAGGGTCCAGAGTTTTTGGTAAAGGAAGAAGATATGTGGCCTACAGGAACTGGTAAAATTATGCAAGAAGAAGATGATGAAGAAGAACTTCGTCCGAAATTTGCACTTTTAGCCGTGAGTTGTTTTCTAATAGACTTTCATCGATTTTCCTCCCTCAAAAGACTTAAACGGACTATTGCATGGGTCGTGCGGTTTGTCAACCGATGTCGCAAGTTTGATAATGCTGGTGAAGAACATGGGTTGACAGTAACGGAGATCGAAACGGCGGAATATATTTTATGCCGTCAAGCTCAGACGGAAGCATATGCCAACGAGATTGGTCAAATAAAGGGTGGCCAAGGCTTAAATAAAGACAACCCGTTGTACACATTGATGCCGTACTTAGATGGCAAAGGGATTCTACGCGTTAAAGGACGCGTCGATGCTGCCAGCTGGTTGCCCTATTGCACAAAGCGACCGGTGATATTGCACCCAAAACATTCATTCACCCAGTTAGTTGTCGCGCATCACCACTGCCTGATGAAGCATCAAAACCACGAGGCGACAATTTGTGCGATTCGACGTAAATTTTGGATTCCCACTTGAGGCAGGTGATGCGTAAGGTTGTTGCAAGCTGTTCAGTCTGCAAAATAGCACGAGTGGCTCCAATGGTGCCATTGATAGGCTCGTTGCCCAAGGATCGGTTGACGCCATTTGTCAGGCCATTTTCATTTACTGGTCTGGATTACTTCGGACCACTCACTGTTACAATTGGCCGACGCAAGGAAAAACGCTGGGTGGCTTTATTCACGTGTCTTACAATAAGAGCTATTCATCTTGAAGTCGCCAACGACTTGTCAACGGATGCATGCATTTTAGCTCTCAGGAACTTTATGAATCGTCGTGGCGTTCCTAGGCGGATTCGCAGCGATAACGGCAAGAACTTTGTTGGTGTTGATCAAGTCGCAAAACGGTTCGACGAGGTGTTTGACTGCGGACGTCTGCAGGACGAATTAACGTCAAAGGGAGTTGAGTGGATATTCAACTGTCCATGCAATCCATCAGAAGGCGGTATTTGGGAGCGTATGGTGCAGTGCGTTAAAAGGGTGTTGCGCCACACTCTTAAAGAAGTTGCGCCGAGGGAGCATACTCTGCAGTCATTTATCATCGAAGCAGAAAACATTGTGAATTCGCGGCCTTTAACTTATCTGCCAGTTTCAGCTGACCAAGAGGAGCCGCTCACTCCGAATCACTTCTCCTCGGATCAGCTAATATGGCTCAAACACCGCGGGTGGCTGATATTCCAGAACAACCGAGTGTACTACGAAAACAGTGGCAGATAGCTCAGCAGTTAAGAAATGGGTTTTGGAAGCGCTGGATTGCTGAATATCTCCCAACTTTAGTCCGTCGAACAAAGTGGTGTCAGACAACAAAGGCTTTACAGGTAGGCGATATTGTATTTGTATGTGATGCAAACATGCCTAGGAAACAGTGGTGCCGTGGCAGGGTGGAAAAGGTTTACTGTGGTGTCGATGCGGTGGTCAGGCAGGCAGATGTACGCACTAAGACAGGAGTTCTACATCGTCCAGTGTCCAAGTTTGCCGTTCCAATGGGAATATAATGTCATTTCGATCTATTGTGAATCTTTTCGTTGTCTGCACTTCTTGTTCTCTTTCACCTTATTCTAGTTGCAGCTCTCGCCTTTTAAACTTAAAAGTCATTACTTCTTGTAACGGAGAACAGAACAGGAGTGCAAACTGCGGTAAGATATATTTTTTCTAACAAGCTGTAATTTAATAATTTCTTTCTAGAAATAAATACTTCGTTTATAAAACACGTCAAGTATTCTATCGAACTCCTTTCCGTTACAGGTGTCTAGCTGCGATAATGAAATGGGAAACTTCGTTTCTATTGTGAATTCTATTGATTTTGACAGATAAAAATTCTTCTTCTTCAGTTTTTTTTGCAATCACGTATTGTGTATGTGAGTTTACCTCATAGTTGTCAAAAATGGGTACTACACCCAAAAAAGTCTTGCATATTAAAAAGAAAATAGTTTTAAGCTGAGCAAGAATATTGTTTATAAAAGTCGATAAAGAAATTTAGTCAATACAGAAATGTGAGTATTCTTAATCTAATTTATGGAGTTGCTTTTATAATAAAAAAAAAATTTTTTTGGATGGAAAAAAATTCAGCCCTATTCCAGGATCTGTCGTAATATATCTACGAACGTAAGACTACGCTACGAATACGAAAAATTTGCTATTCTAGGATCCGAACAAAACGATGCGGAGCGTTGCCTCATTGAAATTTAGTTTCGAAAATTCGAACACTGCTGTTTTTGACAGAAGACAAGTAACTTTAATAGAAGTGATAAATTAAAGTGTTTAAAAAGTGTCACATGAATTGTGTTTTAAAAGAATTACTTCAAAAAGAAAGAAGAACTGTAAAAGAACTGATTAATTAAAGTGTTAAAAAAAGTGTCACAAAGTGTTGCCTTGGTGTAATTAACTTTTTCTAACGTCTAAATCCTTGCTAAATCCCTGCGCCAAATCTGGCCTTTCAGTCATTAAGCTGACCAAACGCACGTATTGGTTTCTGTTTGTTTTTTTTGACCTATAAAAACAGACAATAAATTTTTTATGTTGATTTAAATGCAAATACTTACATTTTTTCCTAAATGCAGCTTATTTTCAAAGAAAACACACAATTCACACACGAACTCTACAACAATTATACTTTAAAATTCTTGTTCAAAATTAATTCCGCCAATGGAAACCTGTCGTAAGAAATCCGCAAAAACAACTGTCAAATGTTGATGCGTTCGGAACGTGGAATAACAATGTTACGAATTTCGAATACGACGTAACGATTCGGATCGTAGAATACAACTTTACGAATCCGAAAGAAAATCACAGCTACGACGGATCCTGGAATAAGGCTGATTGAATTTAAAATAAAAACACTTGTTCTATTGACAAGTGCTGTCTTTAACAGAAAAGTATAGTTCAGTTTCTTTCAAAACTACTCTATTTTTGTTTTTAAAACTCAGTTTTGATTTGTTTATGCATGAAAATGTTTGAATAAAAATTGCAAGTTTGTTTTTCCGTGTATGGTGGTGGTTTCGCAGAAAAAATTGCATTTTCACCAGCGTCCAATTTCCCTGGAGAGCGGTGAATATAGGGAGAGGGGTGAGTTTGTCATGAAAATCACATTTATAATATTTGCATTAGTATTGACTGCATTTTAGCATACAGCTATCCCTTTTTTGCCGAAGTTTCCCATCTCATTCAGCCCTATTCCAGGATCCGTCGTAATAAATCTACGAACGTAAGACTACGCTACGAATACGAAAAATTTGCTATTCTAGGATCCGAACAAAACGATGCGGAGCGTTGCCTCATTGAAATTTAATTTCGAAAATTCGAACACTGCTGTTTTTGACAGAAGACAAGAAACTTTAAAAGAAGTGATAAATTAAGTGTTTAAAAAGTGTCACATAAATTGTGTCTTAAAAGAATTACTTCAAATGAAGAAGAACTGTAAAAGAAGTGATTACAGAAGTGAAAAAAAATTATTTTCAAAACGCATTTAATACACTTTCGACATTTTTCGACACAAGTTTGTGATTGTGTTGACTTGGTGTAATTAACTTTTTCTAACGTCTAAATAAGAAACGTTGTAAAACATTTGCGGCTTAGATCAATTGATTGCGTTTTGGTTAATTTTCACAAAATTTATTGAGTGAAATGGGTTTCGGTTTTGAACAAAAAACAAAAAAAAATTAATGTCCATTTTTAATTTTACTCTTCTTAAATCCGTAGGTTTAAAAAAATTTCCGCTTAAATAAACCCGCATTCAGGCTTGTTTTAAACATTTTTGAAGATGAGCTTCCTGCCAGTCGTAACTGTTCAGCATTAACACCTATATCGCAGTTAATGGCATTATTGAGATTTTTAACAGAAGGTGGCTACCAACATGGAGTTGGAAAGTCCTTGCTAAATCCCTGCGCCAAATCTGGCCTTTTAGTCATTAAGCTGACCAAACGCACGTATTGGTTTCTGTTTGTTGTTTTTGACCTATACAAATAGACAATAAATTTTTTTTGGTGATTTAAATGAAAATACTTTCATTTTTTCCTAAATGCAGCTTATTTCCAAAGAAAACACACAATTCACACACGAACTCTGCAACAATTATACTTTAAAATTCTTGTTCAAAATTAATTCCGCCAATAGAAACCTGTCGTAAGAAATCCGCAAAAACAACTGTCAAATGTTGATGCGTTCGGAACGTGGAATAACAATGGCTGACTTCATAAACGCAAGTTGCAATGCAACACTGCAAAGTCAAATGTTCATAAACATCCACACTTTATTTTTGACAATGTAGTGTGTTCACTAATGCATCGCAACCCTTTGCGATGCGCATCAGATGTCATTTCGGCGCATCATTTCATTTTATGATACAACATGGATGTCTCATAAACAAAACAAGTATATTTATACATTATTAAATTTATTAAATTAGAAATTTATAAAATATTTGATTTTATTAATGCATGAATTATTTACCGTTCTATTTAAAGTAATAATAAATGGACACACGAAAGGAAGCTCTTGATAATAAGCACAAGATTGCGCACAAGATTGATGCACAAGAAACACAATCTGGAAAAAAATTTTGCTGGAGATAAAAGAAATTGATGGCACGTTTCCTTTCATAAGGGACGAAATAAGTAGATGATTTTTGAATATAATGGTCACTTACAAACGCATCAAAGATGTACTTTCTGCCAGTTGCACAAAATTTAAAAGCTAAAATATAAATAGCATGGAATATATATTCCATTTTATTTATTTATTTTATTTATACAAACAGTTGGCGCTAAAGTACAAGCATTGCATGGTGGTGTTCACAAACGCCTTCAAATGCACTGCATCATTTGACAAAGTAGTGATGTAAGGCAACATTGCTTTGCATTAGTTGCGCAATGCTTTGCAGTGTTGCATTGCAACTTGCGTTTATGAAGTCAGCCAATGTTACGAATTTCGAATACGACGTAACGATTCGGAACGTAGAATACAACTTTACGAATCCGAAAGAAAATCACAGCTACGACGGATCCTGGAATAAGGCTGATTATCTCTGGTTTCGTGTCACATAAAAAATGTCTGCATAAAAAAGATACTACGATAATTTGCAGTCTATACGAATGCTCGATATTTGATATTTTCTCGTCCAACTACACAATATGTGCCTTGAACCCTAAAACATTTAAAAATTCGGTCTGCAAATTTAACGAACAAATTAATTCCATTAGAAATTTTTTGGAGGACAGTTTTACAGCTAAATCAATTCCACGAAATAAGATTGTGTGGTCAGTGGTTAGTTATTTATACCGTCAAAAGTTTGTTTCAAGGCCAGTCAAATTTTATAATCTTACCATGTTAAAACTGCCAATGATACAGGCCTCTATGAAAATTAATTCTTTTATAAGCTATATTCATTTAAAACGAAACTAAAATAAAATATTATTAAGCTATACTTTCATATAGTCTCGTTTAATCCAGAAGTACAAATCAAAACAAATAGCTGGACAATGCTTAACGCTTCCTGTGCATGTGGAGCCTGTTCTTGCGTTTCCAAGCAGCACGACGAGATCCGCCAACCGTCTGCGAATATCTGTAGCCTTTTCCGATTCCACGAGAACTCTTTCCAGCTGAAGTGAGTCCTCGCAATTCACGATGCTTATGAACATGTTTGCAAATCCAGTTAATTTTAGGATCACGACGAATGGCATTGTGATGAGTATCGATCAGAATCACCTCGAAGTACTTGTAAGAAGCATCTTGAGCAACCCAGTACGAGTTCAAAACTCTTAATCCACCCAACCTGCGACCAACACGTTCCTGAAAAAATTTAACACGTTATAGTATCTTATAATCGAAAAAAATTTAACCAAAAAGTGAAATAATCAGACATCTAAGGAAGGAATATTGTCGTCAAGATCATTCCGTAATTGTCATATTTATATCATCATTTTTTTTAAAATCTATACTAAAAATCTAATAAAATTTACTCTTTGAGGAAAAAAAACTGGAGGTTTGCTATACGGTCGTACTATAATAGAGGGATATTAATCAAGTTGATGTTATTCGATTTTAATTTGACGTTAAAACAAGTTTGGAAATATTAAAATTGTTATTATGGAATAAAAATAAAATTGTTATTATGGAATAAAAAGAAAATCGTTATTTCAGTGCTTACAAAATTTAAAACCTGATATTCAATGACAATGGAAAGTGAAATTTCGCCCGGAATTGAAAAACGGAATTTTCATTTTTTAGGCAGGGTATGATTTTTTTTTTGTGATCTTAAAAATTGGCGGTGAATGCAAATTTTTCAAAAGTTCAGTGAACATTGCTAAAAATATGAAAATTTCCTTTTTTGATTCCGGGCGAAATTTTATTCACAATAGGACTGTGGATCTTTCAAATTGTTCACCTATGAATAGCGCATTTATCCAGAGCTTATGTCAAAATATAACCAACTGATAAAGATATCCATAGAAAAAGTTAATCAGTCGAATTCCAAAATATTTAATACGATGATCAACTGCCTTTCTTTACGCTCAAGAGAGTGGTTAATTAAAAAATATTACAGACCGTCAAAATCTCGGGATAACTTTGACGTTTGGCTAGACAAATCATTAACCAGCCGTTAAAATATCCAGACCTATCGAGTTGCTATCCAAAAGTGAACAATACCAATTTTTCCCGAGATTTTAACCTCTGGATTAATTTAACGTCTTAGACAAGTTATCGGCTGTATAGCGTTAATTATCCAGAGGAGGAGAAGATTAGAGACGACATTGGGTGCAACTGTGGAGTAAAATTGTTTTGTCTGAACGGCAAGGAGCAGTTTCCGCTGCTCACATTTTTCGCCACCCTTTATTTTTCAGCTACATTTACTCAACATGGTGTATTTTTCAATTACTAAGTTATTATAATAATTATATAATTGTTATATATAAAAGTTATTATAATAAAGCGCTTCTATTGTATAAAACAACAAATAACACAAAATTAAGTAAAATAAAGAAAAATTTATCAAAATTCTAATTAATTACTACTTTTAATTAGAAATGAGTGGAAGTAAGATGATGAAAGTTGTGTATACACTTGGCAACCGTGTGTATCAAATAACCGATACAGAAAAGAAGCACATGAAGCTGCGAAGTGGTAATTAAGCTCAAATATTGGTTAAAATGTGTCAGCATATATTTTTAATATATTTATTGCGTTTCTGAGCAACTTCGAATAAATTTAATTTGTTTGTGTCCACTGAAGTGTGTAACAAACCACAAACAGTAAAAACAAAGCTTTCTACATCGTTTATAAAACAAATATGGATGATCTCAAAATTTATATTTTTAATATTTAATTTTTTTTTGCGCAGAATTGTGTAAATTTTTGTAACTGTGTTGATAGAAAATGCAACTAACAGTTCAGAAGACACACAAAGTAGTGTAGTGATACATACTAAAGAGCTGCACGGGTGTTTGAAAGACATTCGTTTGTTTTTGCATGCTCACTCTATTCAACTCTCATCTTTAACAGCATTTAAACACTAACAATATAGAGACCAAGAACAAATGAGCATAAAGCATATCGAAAACAAGACAAACGAGAACTTCTTCAAAGCGAGCATATAAAGTAAAATTGAAATGTGTTGATATGCTCGGTGCTATACACTGAGTAGTGTATTTTATGCTTAAAACTGGTGTATGTTTTTTAAAATTATTTGACAATTAAATTAAAAGTCTAACTTATAAAACGAATATAGAATTAACGAAAAAAACAAGAACTTACACACAAATAAGTGTTGTTATTGTTTTGTGTTTAAAAGGTTTTTCTGCTTCATATCAGATCAAAAAAAACATCGAATGTTGTTATTTCTCTATAACATAGTTGTTTTACTCGGTGTGCTCGTTGTTTTTTGCATTGATTTGATTGTCTCGATTTGATCGTATCGAATATATAAAGCATTTAAAAATAATGAGAAAGTACATATCTTGGTGAGAGGCTAACAAATGCTGTAGAGTGAGCACTTTTTTTAAGAGAATACTGTATTATGTTTGCTTATACTTTAAAGAATAAAGTAAATAGAGAACAATACAATCAAATGCTCGATGCACTTTATTGTATCGAATACATTCATGCAGCTCTTTAATACATACAATTTACACGATACATGTTGACAGGTGCTGAGTTTTCAGAACGCACCATTGTACCAACCAAATTTCCACATATTTCTAAATTATATATAGATCTATGGATATGGTTATGGTTATGGATATGGATATGGATATGGATATGGATATGGATATGGATATGGATATGGATATGGATATGGATATGGATATGGATATGGATATGGATATGGATATGGATATGGATATGGATATGGATATATATATATATACTATTTTTTTACTTTCATAGCATTGTGCAGTTTTTTTAATCAAAAACAAATGTACGTGCTTTATTCTAAAATTGAGAAACATGATCCAGAATCGAATAGGATCTATACGCAATCTGACTCAGCATTGTCAATCTATATAAGCTAGACCATTAAAACTCGAGATTTTTTTTCAAATGTCTGTTCAGATGATCTGCGTAATTTAAAAATTAATAAAAATATTTTCCGAAGTATTTCATTAAACCAAGCTCTGAGCAAAAAAATATGATTGATGGATTAAAAAATTCAATCATAAAAGTTCAAGTGCAAAAATGGCCTTCATGTTTTGTGAAATAATGCTAAAATGTATGTATTGCATTTTAATTGCAGTTTTCATTTAATAACCTTTCAGAACAATAAAAAAAAAAGTATTTTTCTGCATTAAAATCACTTATTCTTCTCGTTACAACTTGCAAAAATAATGAATATAAACTCGAAATTATACATATATGCAAGATGTATCTGCAAAATATACAACGGTTGGACATTAAATTTTTTATACATGGGTATATATAATAAAGTTTAAAATTATGAATTAAATTAAGAAATATTTGGCTTAACCATGGTAGAATACCTAAATATTTGAACTAGACTAAAATAAAGGTATACCTAGACTTCATGCATACTTGAAGACACGTGGTTACTGAACATACAGAAAAGTTGGGTTAACTCGCAAATCCCAATCAATAATTTAAGGGAAATTACTAAATATACCAATAAAATTTTAGTATTAATGGAGAGTTTTAATTATACAATCTGAATAAATCCTCATTTCAAACTGAAAAGGAACTTACGGCATATAATCGAATATTTACCTCTGCAATCGATTGAAGTCCACGATAAGGCTTAAGCTCATTCACACCGTGGCTTTTAGGTTTTCCATAAGTGCATCCTTTTGGAACAGGACGTTTGCGGCCTCCACGACGAACCCGAATTCTATAGATAACATATCCTTGCTTTGCCCGATATCCAAGACGTCTGGCTTTATCGGGACGGGTGGGTCTAGGAGAACGATGTAGCTTAGTCAGTTGACGATACTGCCATACACGTATTCTAAGCAAATATCGCATAACATCACTCTGTTTCTTCCTGTACAATTCTTGCATATACCTATAGGCACCCATTTTAAAGATTCCCTGTTGACGATAGACCTAGCAACAAATGCATGTTAATGTTATTGATTTAAATAACTGTCACATCATCGGTCTATCATTTTGGATAGTAAACGATTAAACGACAGCATAGTACTATGAAATTCTAAAAGAAAAGAATTTTTAATACATATGATTTTTCAATTTAAAAATTCCATCATGCACAGAATTATGCATTATTATCAGAAAGCCAAATCTCCACAAAAGCTGAAAGCATCGGAATGGTGCACGGCCAAATTTTATCATCATTAAATAACCAAGCATATGAGCACAATCGATCATAAACAAATTACCTTAAAATTATCTGAAATTAATGATTAAAAGATATAATTCAGAAACTGACACACATAATAATAAAAGTCAGTGACACGGCACTATTTTTTAATTAAAGAAGAAACGACCTTACCTATTCGCAGCCAATGTGAAAAGAAATCGGAAATAAATTGCAAAAATTGAGGGAAGTTGGAAATATTTTCTACCACCACCAAGGTTGCACAAGTACTTATGTGGATCTTACACGATCAATCATTTGACGTCAAGCATGTGTACGTGTGGATTGATGCTATCCCTTACACACATCAAGCATAGCGTAAAATTTTCATTCTTCATAATTGTTCGAGATATACAGACGTACCATGAGTGACACAGACGATTGCATCGCATATATTGCAATAGCAAACGCTATTAAAAAACATACAAATAAAAACATAAAAAGTTGTTTGTCCTCCTCAATTCTTATTTTTGTAACTTCTTTTTTCTCCGCAGACATGGCCGCCACACGACAAAAACAAACGAACTGACGAAAAGCCGTCAATCAAGCCCTTACACACATCAATCCACTTGACCAGCATTGCAAAATATCAAAAATTTTAGATTTTCGTCAATCAAGCCATCAACGAGTCTGTGCGATGCATAAGCATATAGTTACTAACACATACAAATGATTGACGTCAAATGATTGACCGTGTAAAGTCCGCATTAAACATATGTTTACTTACACATACAAATGATTAACCGTGTAACAGGCATTCTACACAGACCAGTGCACTAGCTCTGTAGTTCGAAAAACTCAATACGTTCACAGTTTTTTACAAATACACTCACACGGGATTCACTTTCACGCCACTTTCATCGCTACTGGCAACGAAATTTCAGAGCCAGTGGATTTTGACAGCAGCGGCCAGTGTATGTCAAAAAGGGGGATATCAGTGTTGTTTTTAATTACCTTTGGTGGATTTATTTCGGGTTTTCCCTCGATTTCGTACAGGAAGCAACACTGATAGCTTGTTTACAATTAAAGGCAAATGAAAAATATAAATTAAGACTGTGAAAAGTAACAGATAAAAGTTACAAATTTACAATTAATATAATGGAGAGAAAATTAATGCAAAAACATATCATTAAATTAATTGAACTTTATTGCTCATAAAGGCAAACTGCAAAAGCAGCGAGAACATTCGCATACGAATGTTCATTTTTTAATGAACTTTCACTTGCATGTGTAGCACGTCTTGCTACTAGAACTAAAGTTCGAAATTTTTCGAATTATTCGAACAGTACATGTCTTCTTTCGCACTTTCACTGTCACTGGCCTGTGTAACCGGCCTGTAACGCTGCAGCCACACGTGACAGTAATGGCATGCCAGTTGAAAGTATGTATTAACTTCGAATATCTTTCGAAATAAGCCAGAAAGTTTGCTGTGGCCACACGTGGTAGTAAAAGTTCATTGCAAAATGTCGTCGTAGGCAAAGGATCTCGCAACAATCAAAGTTCCCTTGTTAGTTTCACATCCAGTTTTAGTGTTGCTTTTATATGCCAACAAAGCACCAAACTTAAATGGGAGAAAAATAGGGAACAAATTATGTTGCCAATGTGTTTAACAATATTTTTAAAAAAGAAATTAAACTTGTTTATATCATTTTAATTTTAAAGCAATAGCAACTAAATAAATTAAATATATTTTCCTACAAGACATGAAAGAAAAATGCATACTTAAAGTTCGAATATTTTAGGGAAAAAACGCAACACTGTTTTCCTTACTTTTGTCTTTACTGGCTGTGGTTGTCAAAATCCACTGTCTCTGTAAAAGTTGTTGCCAGTGGACTGCCAGTACTGACTGTCGATGTCAAAATGTGAGTGTATTAGTGAAAAAGTGAGAGTGTATTGAGTTTTTCGAACTGTTAAAGGGCTTACACATCGTCGAATCTGTTCGTCACACGGCGGCCATGTTCACACAAGTTCGCTAGTTAAGAAGCGATGTTCGACAGTTTGTCACAAGGTTGGCCGTGTTTACAAAAATTTTTGATTTTCTCTGTCGAACAAGGGATGCTGCAGAAAATGATGACAAACAACAACAAAAATCAATGGCTTGTGTGACGAACAGGTTCGTTCAATTGGAACGCTAGCTTTTTCACACACGTTCGCGCCGCCATATTGTTCGACGAACAGATTCGATTATGTGTAAGCCCTTTTACTGGCACGTATGGCTAGGGGGTAAGGTGCGCATTACTTTTGGACCATTTTAGGGGATTTCACATGGTCCAACATGTTGGACGACAAAGTCGGATGGAAAACTATCGGGAAAATTTGACTGAGCTTTTGAATGATCCAACATGTGCGACGACATAATTTTTTTATAATTCTCAAGCAGGACACTTCGGCGTGATGGCTCAAAAATATTTGGCAATTTTTAATTGCCCAAGGTTTGGAGGATATATATTTGATTTTCCTTATTTCAGTATAACTTTTGTACTTTTTGATGAGTTTTAACCAAAATTCTGTATTGGGAATACTTGCCACATATTTTGCCTTTATGATCGTTTGTTGTTCACTCGCTGGCCATTTTATTAAAATGAAAAAAATGCAGTGAGTTGGACCAACATTCGTTCACATGTCCAACATGTCGGACGGACCGGCAGAAAAATCAAAAATTTTTGATTTTCATCCAACAAGTCGGACCGACTGTCGTTTATGCTTACGCATGGTACTACTTGTCGTTCAACATGCTATGTTCATCCAACATGTTGTACCATGCGAAAGCCCCTTTTCAATACACAGTTCTTAGACCGCTTTTACATCGGTCAAGAATTGAAAGTTATATCTGTAGTTTGTAGGCATAGACACGGCTTGCACACGTCATAGTTGACGGTCAACTTTTACGAATTCCCTTTTAACCCGCATCCAACGAAAATTTCTAGAAACGAAAAGTACGTTGTGCATCAATTTGATGCAGATACAAAAAAACAATATTATTCATTGGAATATTTTCAATTTATTAACTATTCTAGCGCGATAAGTATAAGACTGTCTCTAACTGTATAACTGCTCACTTGTTTATTTTGATATTTAAGGAAGGTAGCCAAAATTCTGAATATAAATATGCATATTTGTTTTTAATATATGAATGTGTTCCAAGAATTTGCATCAATTGGATGCAAACGATGGATGAGGGTTAAACTTGACGTTCACGTTTATAACTGTCAAGAGTTGACGATCCATCATATGTTAATCATATACTGCCGTTTCATTTCATCTTACCGAGCGTTTCCACTGCCCGAACGAACGAAGAAATCATCGCGAACAAATCGTAGCGATGAAAGCCCTAACCAAAATAGACGAAACAAGACGCTTGCTACTTGACGAACGTTTGCATTCGTTACTTCTGTTGTGACATTTAACCCAAAATAACGAGTACCTCCAATCGTCTGAAAAAAGAAGAAGACTACTCTGCACAGCTGTTGTTGACGAGTTGAGACGCTAAAAGTTCGGTTCTTATGGAACAAACCGTCTCGTCACACCGTTTCGTTCAGTTCGTTGAGTTTACGTTTGCTTATTTTGGGTAACAACATTGAATTGTATATAAGCGAACATTTTTGTCTTCACTCGTTACGTAGCGACTCGTCTATTTTGGTTAGGCCTTATTTCTTCGTTCTGTCCAACCGTTTCCACCACACGAACACAAGTTGCAAACATTGGTAAGTCACCATTTTGTTCGTTCGTGCAGTGGAAACACTTAAATTCAATGCTTGCGAGCATCAGCGTTGATCAATTTTTGTTTATGCAAACGGTCTAAATCGGATTAATTTTTACTAAATTTATGCCTTTTAATTAAAGATTTAAATAAGTATTTATGTAAAGAAATTATTATATAAAGAATATTATGTAAATAATTTGATTATATAAAGTGCTAATAACATAACAAAGTAAAACAAAATTCTTTTGCGTTAAGTTTTCAGTATATTTTCTTTCTTTTTTATTTTTCCTACGTTATTAACTACCATTTCAACAAATCTACTACTCTATGCACAAAGAAACACTGGATTCGCCCAAAAAGATCGAGCGTCGGCCGATCAGAGCGAACAAAGAAATCTTTGTTCGTTCGTGCTAGAAATCTGGTGACACTGCGCGAATAGCGCTCGCGAGCATTTTGTAAAAACCAATGTTCCGAACCTTGGTTCGGACCAAACTTCGGGCAGTGGAAACGCTTGGTTATAGAAATGAAATAATATGACTCCAATTGTTGGCGAATAAATAGACTTTAATTTTTATCAACCTTTTTTATTTAGTTTTAAATGGTTTAAAAATTCCTAAGTGATACAATAGAAAGATTAATATAAATTTTACAATGAATTCATTATCTTACTTTTAATATTATTCTTCGCCGTTTAAGTGCTGCTGCCGTGACTCCAAGACAAGAAAGAAGGAAAGAAAAAAGGCGGAAGTCTTTATACCGCCTTATTGCTTATTGCAATTTTATTTTGTTTGACATTAACGGGTGGTGTTGCCAGATGTTTCGTAACACTCCCCCCCGGTATATCCTGACAAGGTTCTACCCTATCTGCAACATCTAAATCAGCAATCTTCGCAGCAGGTCTATCATACACACCCGCGGTAGTCTGCACTGTCGCACTTCTCACTCTGCCATCCTGTCCTTTTGCCACACTGATCACCTTTCCCCTGGGCCAGCAATTCCTAGGTTGATCTGGGTCAACAACGTAGACAATATCGCCAACATCTATAGGCTTTACCTCTTCAAACCATTTTGTGCGCCGCGTTATTGTAGGTAAATACTGCACTAACCACCGCTTCCAGAAAGCATTTGCTATTTGCTGTGACGTAAGCCAGTTTTTTCTCAATAACATACCATCAACTCCAGCCTCAATTAATGGT
Source organism: Pherbina coryleti (assembly GCA_943735915.1). Taxonomy (NCBI): domain Eukaryota; kingdom Metazoa; phylum Arthropoda; class Insecta; order Diptera; family Sciomyzidae; genus Pherbina; species Pherbina coryleti. The sequence continues at coordinate 120,399,064 of OX030949.1, forward strand.
TTTGCTCCGTTAGATGACCCCAACAAAAAATGATTGGGAGTGAGCGCCTCAGCGTTCTCATGATGGATTGGTACGTAGGTCAAGGGGCGCGAGTTAATTATCATTTCCACCTCTGTGAGCGCCGCTCGAAGAAGCTCGTCAGTTATCTTTTGTCTGAGCAGAACCTTGTAAAGTACGCTTTTGACTGAACGAACAAGGCATTCCCAGGCACCCCCCATATGTGGTGACGAGGGTGGTATAAACTGCCACTTAGTTGATGAACTTGTAAATGTCGAAACTATTAGATTTTTGTCCATACCTGCGAATGCCTCCGCTAACTCACGTTCAGCTCCTCTGAAATTGGTACCATTATCACTGTAGAACTCGATTGGTGACCCTCGCCGTCCTATAAAATTTCGGATTGTTAGAATGCAGGAATCTGATGTCAAAGAATATGCAACTTCAATATGGACAGCGCGAGTCGTCATGCATGTAAACAACACTCCATACCTTTTCTCACTACTACGCCGTACTGTCACATACAACGGACCAAAGAAGTCTACTCCAACATAAGAAAAAGGACGAAAAAAGGGTGCAATTCTTGCCGATGGAAGTGGGCCCATTCGCGGTGAGTGTGGTTGCACGGTATTGTTGGAACATTCCTGACATTTTCGACGTGTTGAATTCAAAACAGCTCTCAATCTTGGTATCCAAAAAATTTGGCGAAGCTCATTAATTACAGTCTCATGACTACCATGATAATATTTGCAATGCATGTGAAATACAATTAAGTATGTAATGTGATGGTCTTTAGGTAATATTACAGGATTGCACTCATACTGACCATGGATCCTACCTTCAAGTCTTAATAGCCCGCTTTTGTCCATAAAGGGTGAGAGTTGGTAAAGAGGGCTTGATTTTTTCAGTTTTGTACCATTTGTTAAAGAATCTATTTCCGCTGAGAAGGCTTCATACTGTGCTTCTTTCCACAACAGCAACTCGGCAGTTTTGAGTTCATCCTGTGAAATATGTCCGTATTCCAGATTCTTCACTGATTCCAAAGCTTTCCTTTTCCAAAAAAGGACGATATGTACGACTGTCGCGGTGGATCGCAAAAGTCTTTGCCAACTTGAAAAGTGACGATACCTCGTTTGCAGTAGTCCCAATTTATGAGCTTCCGATTTCACCTGTTCCACTTCAACATGTTGACCAACGTACTGAGTTCTCAGTTCTTCAGTTGTGAGGACTTTTATTTTGCTATTCTGTTGGGGCCACTGACTTTGATCTAGTTTCAAAAATGAAGGTCCATTAAACCAACGACTATTAGTAGAGAAGTCTGGACAGTGTTGCCATTTTGTGGCCTCGTCTGCAACGTTTTCACTAGATGGGATCCAATTCCATGAGTCCATGTTACTCAGCTCCAGGATTTCACTTACGCGGAATGCTACAAATTGCTTGTAACGCCGATGGTCTGACTGTAACCAAGCTATAACCGTGCGAGAATCTGACCAAAATATTTTACGAGCAATTTTAATTGAGTGAGTTTTCTGTAGGTCTTCAGCAAGTCTTGCACCGAGCAATGCAGCTTGAAGCTCCAACCGTGGTATGGACATACATTTCAAGGGAGCTACCTTAGTTTTACAGCCCACTAGACAGCACATAATGGTATGGTTTTCTTCACCACGTAAATAGCTAACTGCAGCATAACCATTCTCACTAGCATCGACGAAAGTATGAAGCTCCATTTCGGGATAGCCTTGCAAATTTTTTCTCACATAGCACCTCGGAATGTTTATCTTCTCTACTTCGGGTAGTTGCCGAATCCAGTACCGCCATTTTTCAAACTGGTCATCATTTAGAGGCTCGTCCCAGGTACATCCGGTCCTCCAGGTCTCTTGAAATATGATTTTTGCGTACATAGTGTAAAACCCGAGAAGTCCTAGTGGATCAAGTAGAGACATTATAAAACTTAAGAGTTCTCGTTTTGTCGGTCGATGATCATCACTTATCACGTTACTATTTTTATAACGTTTACTCACTTTAAATACGAAGCAATCTGATCTGGTATTCCACCACATTCCGAGAACTTTTTCAGCGCCCATTTCAACATCCATATTAAGACAAAGCTCACTTGTTGGTTCTGTATTTAACGCACGTAGCACAGCGTTAGAGTTCGACATCCAGTTTCTTATGTGGAATCCACCTTTTGAATGTATATAACGCACCTCCGTGGCTAACGCAATTGCTTCTTCTTCAGTATCTACGCTATCTAGCATGTCGTCTACATAGTGACAATCCGTTATACATTCGACGGCTCGTGGATATTGATGACTAAACTCTTTTGCGTTACTATTCTTGACGTACTGAGCGCAGCTTGGTGAACATGTTGCACCGAATGTCATAACATTCATGATGTACGTTGATGGTGTTTTTTCTCCTGGATCGAACCACAAAAAACGTTGAAAATGCTGATCTTCCATGCACACCTTTACTTGATGGAACATCTCGGCTATGTCTCCACTGATTGCCACCCTTTTCTGTCTGAAGCGCCTTAACACAGTTACCAGTGGTGTCAGCTGGTCAGGCCCTTTGAGTAGCATGCTATTAAGGGAGATGCCATTGACCTTGGCTGCTGCATCCCATACTATTCGCAACTTTTTCGGCTTGCTCGGATTATGTACTGGAAATATTGGCAGATACCAGCAGGGTTGTACGTCGATCTCACTCGGATTAAGTTTTCTTGCGTAGCCTTTATATAAATACTCGTTAATTTTTTGTTGCAATCCGTCAGCTAGTTCAGGATCTCGTTGCATGCGTTGAACTAAACACAATGCTCTACGCTCTGCCATAGGATAGCTGTTTGGAATTGAAAATTTTTTATTTTTCCAGAGCAAACCCGTTTCAAACTGACAACCTACCCGAACAGTCATTGCTTGCAGTTGTTTCATTGCAATTTGATCTTCGGAAGCATTTATCAAGCTAGATGTTTGTACCCCTAGATTGTCAAGAAATATATAGTCTTTGACAATTTTTAAAAGTTCAATGTTGGCAGTAGCATCGCAACCGCAAGCATGGAATACATGGTGTTTGTTCGAGCTCAACGGTTTCTGTCCTTCGGGCAGCGGACCCTTCACGGTCCATCCCAGACGTGTTTTTTCTGCAATAGGTTCCTCAAGACCACCTTCTCTGTGACGCAAACTAAGTCCGAGCTTACTGTTGTTTAAGCCGATCAACAATTTAGGTTCGGCGTTAGAATAGGATTTTAGCGGAATCCCTCGTAAATGTTTGTACTTAGTTTGAAGTGTGTTGGCATAAAGCGACTGTAGCGGCAGTCCCAGGTTCTGAACTGTATGAACGTCATTTAAAGTGAGTCGTTTATGATTATCACCACCAGAGATTTCTAAATTTACCATAATAGAGTTATCCTCGTAACGATGAGTACCCGCTGTCCAACGCATGCATAATGGTTGTGGAGTCCCTTTAAGATTGAGTTGGCGGCTGATTTCATCATCTAAGAGTGTGAGTGAAGATCCATCATCAAACAATGCGTAAGTCTTTATCTGAACTCCATTGGCGTGTAAAATAACTGGCAAAATGCGGAATAAAATTGATGAATTACTTTCAAATTGGTTGGTGTCACTTACAGGTCTACTTATGGTGTTGTCATTACTTTTTTTATGTAGAATAGGATGGTGTAAAGAGCGACAACCGGTTACGTTGCAGACAGTAGTCTTTTTGCACGGTGTTGGTGAATGCGGCTTAAGGCAACGCCGGCACAGTGAGAACTCTCGAACTTTATTCCACTTTTTTCAGGCAGCATCTTAACAAAAGATTCACAAGTCTCCACATTTAGGCATGACCCCTTGCAGATAATGCATCCATTCAATTGCAAATCCGATGCAGTATGGATGTTAGTATTTCCTCGCTTGTGCGGCTTTGTAGAGGTACTTGGAAGCAGCACACTATTTGCACCCTGGGCCAAATGAAAAAACCAGCTGCTGAAGTGTTCTAAGTTGCTTGACTTTAATGTGCTTTTGTGCATACCCCAAAAGGCTCCTAGTAACCCGGGAAGTCTGCTCACCAATTCTTGTTCTAGTTCTGGGTTATTTAGATAACTTATCATCCCTGATGCTTTCATGGTTGCGCATATGTTCTGCACCTCTATTGCGAAGTCAACAATTGTGTCTAGCCTGTTTTCCTTAAGGGCAGGCAGGTCTCGCACCTTTGTCAAAAGAACATCAATAATCAACTCCGGCCGCCCGAATTTCATGCGCAGTGTTTGCAGAATTTGCGGGACGCATGATGAGTGCAGTAATAAATTCTTTACATAATAGCGCGCAGCGCCATCTAAAGCCTCGCGGAGGCGTATAAGGTTTTCATCATCTGAGAAACCACAAAGTGCAGTTGTCTGTTCGAAACTTGCTAAAAACAAGGGCCACTCGTCCGGTTTTCCCGTCAATTTTGGCAAGTCTTTGGATACGCCAGTACGAGCAGCAATTTGTTCACGTGTTAGGCGCCGGGTCGAACGATGCTCCATACAAACTTCACTTCCCATGGCCCCTGATGGAATATTACTTGCGGTCATCATGTCTGGCAGCCAGTGAGTCGTTGACTGGTCCTCCTTAGCATGACTTGTAATCTGCAACTCGAGGGCGTGCACCTTTCTTAATAATTGGTTAAGAGTCGAATGATGCTCACTTGTCGATGGCGGAACTGACCCTTGAATGACTTGAGCTTCAGTTGGCATGGTCGCTGTACTTCTGCTTGTGGTTGTTTAGATCGACTAGAGCGAGCTTTTGACCACAAATCAGCGGGAACGTCAGCTTCTTCATCAGATGTTCTATCGTTATCTTCCTCTAGTTGTTCAAGTAGCATCCTGCGTTGTTGTAAAAGTGATTCCTTACGGAGCAGCACGTCCTCTTTATCTTTTATAAGTGCTTGTTCTTCTTCTACAAATTTAAGCTGCCACTGCCTGCGTAGTTTTGAACTACTTGAACCACCAGAAAATGCATTTCTTGGTGATGAGACAGTTCGACGAATTGCGCCTTTTTCTATTAATTCTGGTCGCAACGCATTTGATTCGCTGCTTACTGCAACGTTGTAGACATTACGTTCCACGTGCAAGGTATCTGAAACTTCAGACTGTTCAGCTGCCACAGAATTAAAATTAAGCACGTGCGTCGCTGACCTGTCTTTAGTGTGACAGTTTTGATCGGTAATCACCTCAGCCGTAGATGGCACAGTTTTACCAATATTTGTTTGTTGTGAGTCTATAAGCGCAGTGGCCAGAAGCGCCCGACAGTTTTCGCAGCGCCAATCAACATCAGCCACTGCAGAAGTTACACCCGCGCAGGTATAATGTAACCAACTGTCGCAGTTATCACAACAGACCATTTCTTGATTGTCTTTTTTACTGCAATTTATGCAACTAAATGAAGCCTTTGGTGACATTATCACGGCAGCAGAAATGCACAGTAAAAGAATTTTTAAATGTGTTGGCGAATAAATAGACTTTAATTTTTATCAACCTTTTTTATTTAGTTTTAAATGGTTTAAAAATTCCTAAGTGATACAATAGAAAGATTAATATAAATTTTACAATGAATTCATTATCTTACTTTTAATATTATTCTTCGCCGTTTAAGTGCTGCTGCCGTGACTCCAAGACAAGAAAGAAGGAAAGAAAAAAGGCGGAAGTCTTTATACCGCCTTATTGCTTATTGCAATTTTATTTTGTTTGACATTAACGGGTGGTGTTGCCAGATGTTTCGTAACACCAATGATGCGCAAAACGAATAGGAAAAGTAGCGGGACAACGAACACAAAACGAATTGCCCAAGAATTGACGTTACGGTCATTTTCTTTCTTTCCCTTTCGTTACGATTCCCGCAACAACGAACATAAGACTTGATCGTCAACCATTGACGTGTGTAAACGAGGACATATTGCAATGAACTGGTGGTACCATGATAAGGCCCAGAGCTGTAAAAGATTGAATCATTTCGGAATGCACACACTCTTAATACATTCAAAAGCCGCATCAACCAGATTGCAATCTTATGCTTCTGTAGAGTAAATGAATTACAGATGCACAATTCATCATTCTTTGTAGATAAAAGAATCCACACCCAATGCTCTCTAAGAAATGGAACTTAAGGAAATATCAATCCCATTCTTGTTGGCTTAAATAATCTGATGAATGCACTCAGTTTTATCATTCTTTTCAACTCTGAAACACTGGACATTTTATTTACTACCATTAAACACTACTAAATATAAAGCACCATTTTGCATTTTTGTTGTCATTTGTTTTCGACGGCCGATCTTAGTAACATGCTTCTGTCTTTCCTTTGACATTTTCTAGAATAATAAAGTGCTTATTAATAATAAATATTATTAACAAAATGTATAAAAATTAACTTCTACAATTTGTTGTATATAATACTTTTTCTATACATGATATCAGCCGATGGCAACCCATCACAGTCATGCCCAACAGTTACACACGCATACACAAATACATACAAAACAATTTCAGACGCAACAACAAATCCTTGCAGCTGAAGTCATCGCCGGCTGCACTCACTAAAATTTCAATTCGGCAACATCGTGGCTGAAGCCATCGGTGGCTGAACTCGTTAAAATTTCAAAGAAAATATATTGAAAACTTAACGCAAAAAAACGTTGTTTTACTTTGTTATTTTATTAGCACTTTATATAATAAAATAATTTATATAATATTCTTTATATCACAAATTCTTTATATAAATACTTATATAAATTTTTTATTAAAAGGGATCAAAAATTAGTCCGATTTAGTACGTTTGCATAAACAAAAATAGATAAACGCTGATGTTCGCAAGCATTGAATTAAAGTGTTTCCACTGCACGAACGAACAAGTTGGCGACTTACCAGTGTTCGCAACTTGTGGTCGTAAGATGAAAACGGTTGGACCGAACGAAGAATTCATCTCTACGATTTATTCGCGATGAATTCTTCATTCGTTCAGGCTGTAGAAACGCTTGGTAACTGTTAGATATGCCATTTATATGGCATACTCCTAACGCCTTTGACGTTATATTCATATACAATGCTCCATAAAAATTACGTTATACTTGTTCTAGCATCGTGCAAAATCTAACGCCTTTTTGTCTATCCGTGTGATCTGACATCTCTATCTGCCACATATGTTTTGTCTATTAAAAAGAGTTATAAATGTTTTGCTCACACTAATAAATATTTCCATAGAGATTTAAAAAATAAATTCAACTCATTAATATGTTCCGCAGTAAGCGTCCCGCAAGAGCTCTTCGACCATAGTCTACTGGTTCGAAATCTGACCTTTAACGCAATCATGCGCGGGTTTATATCCTCCACGCATAAAACCAAATTTTTTTTCCTATATATTTGTTTAGAAATGTTTTTTTTTCTATTTTTATTAGGAAATTTAAGATTTAAGGAAAATAAAAAATACTTCTCAAATATTGGAATATTTTTTTTATACTACGTTTACATTGAGCCAAATGACTCATTTCAGCTCATTCAGCCAAATGAGAACCGAAATCATCTCATTTCTCAAACGAATTCTCATTTGCAAATCATCTCATTTGAAATAAATGAATGAGATTGGATACGTTCTTAAAACTAATTACAAACTATTTCGAACGCATTCAATGCAGAATGGATAAAAACACACCGAATGCACTAAAAAGAAAGGAAAATGTCAAAAATATTGTGAAGTGAATTCAAAGAACTAAGAGATAAGGAAGCGGCGAAGTTTAACAGAAATGAAGTATTTTACAAATACAATGAAGTTAATGCAAATACATAGACATTCCAACAGGGCCGCATTAGGTTATATCGTAAATAAAGGCGAAAACTTTTTGGTGTTCAGACGTATTTTTATTATTTAATTTTTATTGTATTTGAAATCATAGGTATTTTACAAAAAATGCCAAAAATACGGGAAAAATTATTTCCCGGCAGGACACTTAAAAAAATCTTGCAAAATACGGCACGTCCCGTGAAATATGGCACATATGGTTCGACTAGTCGTTCGGCTCATTAGCATATTTTCGGGTGCAAAAATTGTGTACCGGGTAACCTAGTATTTAATATAGGATATCACTGTCATATATAAATTTTTGACCGAAAAAATAAGTCATATATTAACTTCTATTTTTAACCGAAAAATAAACATATTTTAACTGGTAATTTTGACCGAATAAATAAAAGTAAATAATAAAAAAAAACGAAAGAAAAAAATCGGTAAAAATAACCATTATTTATTGACTTTTTTGAAGAAATTTATAACAGTTACGGTCCCTGATTAAAACTTATCTTCAATCAAAAAAAAATTAGGGCCCTAATGTTTGCCACCCTAAGGAATAAATGCGCTCATGAAGCTGAACTTTTGTTTTGACAGAAGCTCTTGCACATGACTCATGCACACAAATGGCGGGAAACCAACAAGCTATAAAGCGAGAATACCTGTGAAACTATACCTCCTTATTATGTGTTTTTTGTGAACTTTCACAACTTTTCACGGCACAACGCATGCTTATTTAATTATTTATTTTATTTATGTTCGTTTTAAAACAATTTATAGCGATGACAATCGCTAATTATTTAATATTTTAATGTTTTTTCACCACTCATTTTCTTTGTTTTGATGTGCAAGAGCTTATGTCAAAAAATCATGCTCTATCTCGCTTGAAAAATTCTTCAACACAAGCATAGAATGTGTGAGTAGAACACCCATAGAAATAAAATATAATATATATTCTGCATTGAATGCGTTCGAAATAGTTTGTAATTAGTTTTAAGAACGTATCCAATCTCATTCATTTATTTCAAATGAGATGATTTGCAAATGAGAATTCGTATGAGAAATAAGATGATTTCGGTTCTCATTTGGCTGAATGAGCTGAAATGAGTCATTTGGCTCAATGTAAACGTAGTAGTACCCACTAACTTGGCTACGATGGAAATGAGCCAAGTCCCACGGTCTCGACGCGATTTCTGCACACCTAGCTATGCTTCGGTCGTAGCTCAGGGAAAATGGGAGTGGGGTTGCGTTGGACAGTGGGATGGTGTGGGGGTTACAGATAATAAAAAAATCAGGTGCAGAGGGTTAAGGGTCTATTCTACCCAAACAAACACAAAAAAAAAGGAACTCGTTGTGACACGGACTGGTGATGGTGATTCGAATTGTGGGAGGGGAGGAGGTGTTGTTTTCCCCACCCGGTCTTCACCCACCCAACCTTCTCCAATTTAGATACTTTTTGGAGCCCTCGTCAAAACCAATGCCTACCTTATTTGCCCCGCCGCATTACCTTAGATGTGAAGAAATAAAAAAGGGATTTTTTTTCTTTTATCTAACACATTTTACATTAATTTATTCATGTAATAGTAAAATTAACAATAATCCTCAGGGAATAATAAAATTATAATAGTAATTAATAGTAATTAATTATAATAGAAAATAAGCTAATAGTCAATTATAATATTTGCAAATATTTTTATACTTCATTTTGACTAATTCATTGTATTAAGTGTTGTGTTATATTTGCTTCAAAAGAGGTGAAAAAGAAAAAAAAACTATGTTCGATTTGTTTGCTTTAACGCTTGTGGTAACTGATAGTTCTTGTAAAAACAAAAAAAAAAGAGACAAAAAAAAAATTGTTAAGCACTAAACATGATCATGTTCGCCCACAAAATTTCCGAAGATAAACATCACAGAATTGCATAAAAAAAAAATTTAACTATAATAGCATGAAAGCAATTTCAATTCATATGTTGGTATTGTGACGACCCAAAATCAGCAGTCAATTTTGGGTGCACACGTTTCTCCATCATCAAAACAAACTGAATTATTTTGAATTAAATTGTTTATTATTTTTATTATTATTTGCCTTTGAATTATTGTTATTCTATTATTTAATTGGAATTGCTGAATAATTAAACTTTGTTAAATTAATTAAATTAGATATTGAATGTAACTAAGCACCCTGTGCCAACATAAACGCATAGAGTAAGGTATATATTGTTGTTGGTGCGGGTAGCGGTCAATGCGGCAAAGTTTTAACAAACACCGAGCTACAACAACACAAGCGATGCTAGCAACGAAATATACAAACACACAAACCTACAAGAGCACAAGCCAGACAAGCTAAAGAAACTAAGCAACTACAACAACACAAGCGATGCTAGCAACGAAATATACAAACACACAAATCTACAGACGCGCAAGACAAGCAAGCTAAAGAGCCCAAGGGAAAAAACAACGTAAGAAGTACAAGTAACGAAATATACAAACATACAAACCTACAAGAGCACAAGCCAGACAAGCTAAAGAAACTAAGCAACTACAACAACACAAGCGATGCTAGCAACGAAATATACAAACACACAAACGCAAGATATAACAGCAGCGAGGAAAACCACTCAATGCTGCAAACGGAAAAATGAGTGAAAATAAACAGGCCGAACAATAAGAGGAACGATCGAGTCAAGTCATCCTGGGTGATAGTCGACAAAATATTTAAAAGTCAGTAGCTGACGGACCACCGAGCAACAAGGATCAAGCAGCCAAGCAGTAGCTGACGGACCACCGAGCAACGAGGATCAAGTAGCCAAGCAGTAGCTGACGGACCATCGAAGCAGCAAGCGGACCACCAAGAGAGCAAAGCGGACGGACCAAATTCGAGGAGGATTTACAGCGGAGGCTGAGGACAAGAAAAAAAACTGAAGGTACATAATTTTTGTTGTGGGAAGGGGAGATAGATTATTTGCTAAGGCGCACCGTCAAGGTCGCACGGGTGGGCAAGAAAATAGGAAGCGCACCGTCAGGTCGCTTGGTAGAAACCGTAGAGTGTTAGAGTATTTGCTAAGGCGCACCATCAAGGTCGCACGGGTGGGAAACGTTCAGGCCAGGAAGCGCACCGTCAGGTCGCAGTGTCGAAGCTAAAGAGCTGTAGGTTATTCGCTAAGGCGCACCGTCAAGGTCGCACGGGTGGGAAAGTTAAGGTTAAGGAGCGCACCGTCAGGTCGCTTTATCGTAGACGTGACTTAAATGAGAATATTTGCTAAGGCGCACCGTCAGGTCGCACGGGTGGGAAAAGACGCATAGAAGGCGCATCGTCAGATCGCCCCGACAAACTCAAGGTTGACGGTCAGGGCATAAGTGGGTAGTCAGGGAAAGAAGATAGAAAACCGGACGAGCACCACAGACATCAGCCAACGCGACAACTCCTGGTTCGCGGAACGCACAGGCGATCTCTACCAACCGGACGTCGCTCACCGCACCAACACCACACCGCTCGCCACACCAACTTACTACCGTATTTGATGTAAGAAATCGTAACCTAAAAAGTTATTAAATAAAATATATTTTCGAAAACAAACATCCCGCATTACAAATTTTGTGACGAATCCTGGACAGCGGCTGAGCATACCTCAGCTATAGAGCCGGAAGACCGGCAGCTTCGTTACATGGCGCCCGAACAGGGACACTGAAAATATAGCTTGTTGAGCGAGTTTGGTGGAGGCGAGAGTTGGTAAAAGCCGAAATTCTGCGCCCGAAAAAAAAGAGAGAACATTTTTTTAATTGGAATTAAAAAAAAAAAAAAAAAATTTTTATATTTGAAATAATAAAACAAAATTTATAAAAACTGAAGAAAAATGAATATAATATAAAATTAAAAATAATACACAAATAACATACTGAATTTAACAAAAGACAAGCAAAATAATATACAAAGGTATATAATTAAAAATTTGTAGAAAAAAAAGAGAATACAAGGACAACAGAAGGTAAACGCATACCTATTACGACATCAAAATGGTCAAGATATCATGGATATACTCACTTCGACGGGAAGACCTCTTGGCTTACGCAGAGGAGTTTGGATTTGGAACTGAAGGCTCCGTCGAAGAATTACGGAAGTGGTTTGCGGCTTGCATAAATGAAAGCAGCCTCAAACATGAACAGGAGCAACGGTTGGCCGAGCTCGAAGCTAAGCACCGACGCGGGTGCTCACCAGGACCGTGTTTTCCGGATGAAACCAATGTGCCACCACCGGTAACACTAATGCTACCGTCACCAGAAGGTGGAGGTCAACAAAAGGGCGAACGAGAACAAACTGTGAATCAAAACAGGGGTCCAGGTCATCAGATGTCGTCACTGTCTTATCCTGAATAGCAGAGGGCTGCAACTCGCGGTATGTCTAACAGTGCAGTCATCGACAGGGTAACAAAGTGGTCGGTGAAGTTCAATGGGACTGGAGACCCGCTGGCATTCATAGAGCGAGTTGAGGAGCTTGCAGGCGTGCACGATGTGGATGAAAATTTGTTGCCACGCAGCATGCCTGAGTTGCTGACCGACCAAGCACTTCAATGGTACAGGAATAACAACGCACACTGGAAGAACTGGCGAAGCTTCAAGACCGACTTTTTAGAGTTTTTCCTTCCCGCTTGATTTTTTGAACGTCTGGAAGACGATATTCGACGACGTCAACAGTTGCCAGGCCAAATTTAAGGAATTCGTTATCGCCATCCAAAATTTGATGCGCCATGGAAATTTAAGCAAGGAACAACAATTAGGGCGAATTTACAGAAACAGCAGCCACGGTTTACAATTGTACGTCAAACGGAGAGAGTTCTCAAGCCTCGCAGAATTAATAAATTTGGCAGGCGACTTCGAAAATCTGGAGACACCTGAAAGGAACCGAGAGCGAGAAGGACCTCAGAGGGCAGAAGCAGGTCACAGGCAGATGATGCCAGCAGTGTACATTGACCCTCGCACAGCTTGCCGACACTGTGGGCAGAGTGGTCACTTAGCTCAAAACTGTCAGAACCCAGTGGTTAACTTTTGTTGGAAATGTGGTCGCAAGGGCATTCTGACCCATGAATGTTGCCGTCGAAGACAGGGGTGCCCAACAGCAAGAGCCAAATTTTGTAGTGCCTGGACAACGTTAGAAAATTTTCGAGCCGAAAAGGGTCGCATAGTGGCTACAGTAGCGTTTGAGGATGTCTGGATGGATGCTACTATTGACACGGGGGCGACGATGAGTTTTATTAGCCGATACTATGCAGACAAGCTACCACGAAGAATAAGGACCAAATCAATGAGGACAGATGTTTCTATGGCTAATGGAAGCACACAAAGAGCAAATGAGGCGTTAAAAGCAAAGGTATCGCTTGGAAATAGAGCAGTAGAGATAGACATACTGATTCTTCCTGAAGTAGTGGACGGCCTGATACTGGGAATGGATTTCCTGTCCGGCATCGGAACCTCTATACGATGTGGCGATTTCACCCTAGAGTTACCAGGGATGCGGAAGGCGAAAGAACACCTAGAAATTGTAAACTGCATCGCAGCAGCACCTGCGTCACCAAATGCCATCGCAGCAGCACCTGCGTCACCAACTGCCATCGCAGCAGCAACTGCGTCATCAACTGCCGTCGCAGCAGCACCTGCGTCACCAACTGCCGTCGCAGCGACACCTGCGTCACCAACTGTGAAGAGGACAGCAACAAATAGAAAGAAGTCAGCCATCGCAGCAGCACCTGCGTCACCAACTGTGAAGAGAACAGCAACAAATAGAAATAATTCAGCCATCGCAGCAGCAACTGCGTCACCAACTGCCATCGCAGCAGCAACTGCGTCACCAACTGCCGTCGCAGCAGCACCTGCGTCACCAACTGCCATCGCAGCAGCACCTGCGCCACCAACTGCCATCGCAGCAACAACTGCGTCACCAAATGCCGTCGCAGCAGCACCTGCGTCACCAACTGCCGTCGCAGCAACACCTGCGTCACCAACTGCCGTCGCAGCAGCAACTGCGTCATCAACTGCCGTCGCAGCAGCAACTGCGTCATCAACTGCCGTCGCAGCAGCACCTGCGTCACCAACTGCCGTCGCAGCAGCACCTGCGTCATCAACTGTGCAACCGTCAAGGGCAGCGACACCTGCGTTATCAACTGTAAAACCGTCAAGGGCAGCGACACCTGCGTTACCAACTGTGCAATCGTCAAGGGCAGCGACACCTGCGTTATCAACTGTGAAACCGTCAAGGGCAGCGACACCTGCGTTACCAACTGTGCAATCGTCAAGGGCAGCGACACCTGCGTCATCAACTGTGAAATCACGAAGGGCAGCGACACCTGCGTCAAGGGCAGCGGCACCTGCGTTATCAACTGTGTATTCATCAAGGGCAGCGACACCTGCGTTATCAACTGTGTTTTCATCAAGGGCAGCGACACCTGCGTTATCAACTGTGCATTCATCAAGAGCAGCGACACCTGCGTCATCAACTGTGTATTCATCATGGGCAGCGACATCTGCGTTACCAACAGTGTATCTATCACCAGACACAAAAGTTGTCAGAGTAACAGCAGCAGGAAAGATGCGGACAAATCTGGTAGAAGAACCACGGTCTACGGTCTGCTCTGATTTTACAAATTTACCATGGGAAGAGTTCCCACCGTTTTTCCAAACGGAATATTTAACCTGGAAGCCTCAAGATAGTGAAGCAGCACAGCAGACGGGTCACAACCCATCACCAGACCCGAAAGCCGACACGCCTAGGACGAGCCAAGGCCTAGCAGAAAAGTTACGGTTAAGTATCTCCCAGTCTCGAAAGTGTTTAGCCAGCTCCACGAAAGCAGCTCCACGCAGACAAATGACGAAAGATTTGAACGCGATTCTCCCAGGAGGTCCAAGCGTTTTCATCAACGATATGCCAGAGAACCCATAGATGACGACGCCACTTTGGAAGATGCGATCAAATATCTCAAGGCGAAATGGGTGCCAGCAAAACAACTTTCTCGGCGACGTCGAGTACGTGGAACATGGTTCCGGATCATAATATCGCGCAGTGGTAAGCACGCGCATCGATTCTTCGGCGAAGTAAGGGGGGAGTGTGACGACCCAAAACCAGCAGTCAATTTTGGGTGCACACGTTTCTCCATCATCAAAACAAACTGAATTATTTTGAATTAAATTGTTTATTATTTTTATTATTATTTGCCTTTGAATTATTGTTATTCTATTATTTAATTGGAATTGCTGAATAATTAAACTTTGTTAAATTAATTAAATTAGATATTGAATGTAACTAAGCACCCTGTGCCAACATAAACGCATAGAGTAAGGTATATATTGTTGTTGGTGCGGGTAGCGGTCAATGCGGCAAAGTTTTAACAAACACCAAGCTACAACAACACAAGCGATGCTAGCAACGAAATATACAAACACACAAACCTACAAGAGCACAAGCCAGACAAGCTAAAGAAACTAAGCAACTACAACAACACAAGCGATGCTAGCAACGAAATATACAAACACACAAATCTACAGACGCGCAAGACAAGCAAGCTAAAGAGCCCAAGGGAAAAAACAACGTAAGAAGTACAAGTAACGAAATATACAAACACACAAACCTACAAGAGCACAAGCCAGACAAGCTAAAGAAACTAAGCAACTACAACAACACAAGCGATGCTAGCAACGAAATATACAAACACACAAACGCAAGATATAACAGCAGCGAGGCAAACCACTCAATGCTGCAAACGGAAAAATGAGTGAAAATAAACAGGCCGAACAATAAGAGGAACGATCGAGTCAAGTCAACCTGGGTGATAGTCGACAAAATATTTAAAAGTCAGTAGCTGACGGACCACCGAGCAACAAGGATCAAGCAGCCAAGCAGTAGCTGACGGACCACCGAGCAAAGAGGATCAAGTAGCCAAGCAGTAGCTGACGGACCATCGAAGCAGCAAGCGGACCACCAAGAGAGCAAAGCGGACGGACCAAATTCGAGGAGGATTTACAGCGGAGGCTGAGGACAAGAAAAAAAACTGAAGGTACATAATTTTTGTTGTGGGAAGGGGAGATAGATTATTTGCTAAGGCGCACCGTCAAGGTCGCACGGGTGGGCAAGAAAATAGGAAGCGCACCGTCAGGTCGCTTGGTAGAAACCGTAGAGTGTTAGAGTATTTGCTAAGGCGCACCGTCAAGGTCGCACGGGTGGGAAACGTTCAGGCCAGGAAGCGCACCGTCAGGTCGCAGTGTCGAAGCTAAAGAGCTGTAGGTTATTCGCTAAGGCGCACCGTCAAGGTCGCACGGGTGGGAAAGTTAAGGTTAAGGAGCGCACCGTCAGGTCGCTTTATCGTAGACGTGACTTAAATGAGAATATTTGCTAAGGCGCACCGTCAGGTCGCACGGGTGGGAAAAGACGCATAGAAGGCGCATCGTCAGATCACCCCGACAAACTCAAGGTTGACGGTCAGGGCATAAGTGGGTAGTCAGGGAAAGAAGATAGAAAACCGGACGAGCACCACAGACATCAGCCAACGCGACAACTCCTGGTTCGCGGAACGCACAGGCGATCTCTACCAACCGGACGTCGCTCACCGCACCAACACCACACCGCTCGCCACACCAACTTACTACCGTATTTGATGTAAGAAATCGTAACTTAAAAAGTTATTAAATAAAATATATTTTCGAAAACAAACATCCCGCATTACAAATTTTGTGACGAATCCTGGACAGCGGCTGAGCATACCTCAGCTATAGAGCCGGAAGACCGGCAGCTTCGTTACAGTATTTCTTTCTTTTATCACCCCAAACGAATGCCAACAAGTTTTCTTGTTTGTACTTTTTACAATTTTTCGGCTCCTAGTGCTGAGCTTTTCGTTTTCATATGAGCATTACGCATTAACACAAATATTGACATAATTAATATTTTTATTTAATTAAATATTCTAAAATTATCATATTAAATTGACTTAAGGAAAGAGTCAAAGATGTTTATATATATATATATATAAGGTCTTAGATTATTATTAATACTAATTATAATTAATTATTAATACGTAATTCATACCATTAATACTATAATGTTAAGTACGATTTGGAAAAAAAAACAAAAACTGCTGATTCAATAATAAAAATTCATAAAATTAATCTGAACCATTTTGAGGATACGTTGAACTTCATAAAGAAATTGAGGAAGGTTTAAATACAAATTAGATTTCAAAATAATGCATTAAACGTCCAAGCGTATCACAGCAAAAGAAACAAAAACAAAACTGACCAACGCAATGCGGTGGATATAAAGGCAAGGAATGCATTTATATATGTACATACATACATATATACATGCCAGAGCTGTAAAAGATTGAATCATTTCGGAATGCACACACTCTTAAATCATTCAAAAGCTGCATCAACCAGATTGCAATCTTATGCTTCTGTAGAGTAAATGAATTACAAATGCACAATTCATCATTCTTTGAAGATAAAAGAATGCACACCCAATGCTTTATAAGGAATGGGACTTATGAAAAATATCAATCCCATTCTTGTAGGCTTAAGAAATACGATGAATGCACTCAGTTTTATCATTCTTTTCAACTCTGAAACACTGGACATTTTATTGACTACCATGAAATACTACTAAATATAAAGCAGCGTTTTGCATTTTTGTTGTCATTTGTTTTCGACGCCCGATCTTAGTGACATGCTTTTGTCTTTCCTTTGACATTTTCTGGAATAATAAAGTGCTTATTAACAATAAATCTTATTAACAAAATGTATAAAAATTAACTTCTACAGTTTGTTGTACACAATACTTTTTCTATACATGATATCAAGCCAATGGCAACCCATCACAGCCATGCCCAACAGTCACGCATACACAAATACACTCAAAAAAACTTCAGACGACAACAAATCCTTGCGGCTGAAGCCATCGCCGTCTGCATTCACTAAAATTTCAATTCGGCTGCAACTATCGATGGTTGCAGCCATCGTGGCTGAAGCCATCGGTGGCTGCACTCGTTAAAATTTCAATTCATTGTGCATTCTTTACGTTTTGCAATTCATGACTTGAAAACAATTTTAATTAGCCTAAAGACTTAAGCCTAAAGAGTTCACACTTTGAATGCTACAAAAAAACAATTCAGCTTTTGAATTTTTAAACAAGAGAATGAAAACTGAAAATGATTCAATCTTTTACAGCTCTGATACATATATATATGTATAAATATATATATTCACATATGTATCGATGTAATTATATAAATTTACTTTTTTTTTTGTTTTTGTGGTTGTTATCAAGTTTCCGAACCATGTTAGGTGCTGGAAATTGCAATTTATTGCTTTGGCGCTAAATTAGCTACAAATTCTACAAATAGTATTGAACTTCAAAAATTCAAATATTTCTTTTTAACATCATGAACGAAAAGCAGTTTTTTTTTTTGTTTTCTTTTTTTTATGTATCTTTTCTTCTTGTACTAGTATATATACATAATATCTAGTAATTAAATATTATAATAATGAAATATTAAATATATATTATTATATTATATTATAATAATTAAATGAATGTATTATTAATTAGGTAATAATAACAATCTTATATTATATTACATAATTCTTTTTCTAAGATAAATAATTCTAATAAATCATAATTATAAAATAAAGATAAAGAAATAATATGGGGGTTACTCAACTTGCGTGTAGTGACGGTGTCGTCTATGTACTTATGGTTGCTATCGCTTGCCATGCAGCTATTTTTGTTCCGGATAGAAGTTGGTGTTGCTGTTGATGCTGAGGATGTGGTGGTGGATGCTGTTGTTGCCCTTGATGATGATTCGTGGTGTATGATGTTGCTTCTGTTGTTGTTGCTGTTGATGCTGGGCGCTTGTGCCCGAGCTACTGGACTGCGTAATCGCTGCAGCGGATGTTGTTACTGCTGGGGTTGTTATTTCTGGGCCATTTTATGGAAGGCTGTTATTTGGCTTGCAGCCGTTGTTGTTGTTGCTGTTGTGGTTGCGGCTGTTATTGTTGCTGTTCGCTGATGCTTCAGTTGATGGTGATCCATTTAATAAGGCACCATTTAATAAGATCCTCAGATAAGGCACCAGTTGCAGCGGTTGTATCGAGACGAAGTCGAACTTAATTACAAGTATTTAATCCGAGTTTGAATATTTGCTCGGATATCAATGAGTCTTTTAATCCACACTTTTTCTTTTTAGTTTCTTCAGTACTTTACTTAAGAAAATTTTTCACGGCGACAACAGACCACTAAGCAACGACGAACACGACAACCGAGCTCTCTTTCGACCGCGTGTTGCGGAGATCACAGTCCAAGCCCAACAGAGACAGAATCTTCTTTTTTTCTTGGCTGCTCTGCTGCAGCATCGTTTTTCGTTCATTTTTCTACCTTTTCATCTGACAGTTGAGCAGGGCTGGCACTGGCATGCATAAAGGTGTGATCACACTGCATAATAGGGCATTCACACGTGAATACACGTAGTTACGCGTAGTTATTTTATCATTATACCTGTGTTAGGAGCTTAATCGTTCGTTAAGTCGTCGTCAAGATGGTGTTTGGTGCACAACTTCGGACAAGATCCGATAGGCATAAATTTAGAACGTCCATTTTTATTGGCTAATGCCGGCTCAAGCACGTGCTGGCCATGTTGAAATTTTCTGTACCTGTCGAACCTGTCCAGGGAGGAAATTGACATTTTTCAGCTACGTACAGCCACGTGTTTCCACCGGCAGATGGCGCTAGTCAAACAGAAATATAAATATGTATAAGAAAAAAATATGAAGTTACCTCGCGAAAGTGGCCGTTGTTGCGTGTCGGTTCCCTGTCCAAATTTGAATTCAAATTCGAATTCACATTTGAGCACGGAACCAAAACTTCACTTCCGATGATCTGTCACGAAAGCAACAACATATCCGGTCGGACAAGAAACAAACTTTGGCCGCCATACTCGACTTTTGAATTTGAATTCAAACTCGCTGTTGAACAGGGAGGTCACCATCTATCGCCATTTTGAACTGTCACAAGGCAAAAAAAAATTTTTCGTGTCATGTCAAGGGAGGTGTTCAGAAGACTCCAAAGCTGTCAAACTTCTGAAATTTGGACACACGCCGTCCCTCACAGTGCCTCATCATCCTCATTTTCCAAAGTCACATAAGTTAACGGGTGTGAATTTATTATTCCTTCGACTTCTGTTAATATGGATTGCAGAATTTCATCATTGAGTCGCTGATTCTGGGTAATTTCTTTGAAAACTTTCTTTACTGATTCAATTAGCCGCTCCCAGCTACCACCTATGTGAGGTGAGGATGGTGAATTGAAGAACCATTTTGTATCTAGCGTAGTGAATTTTTCTTGGATCACGTCTTTGTTTATGGCATGGAAGGCCACTCTTAGCTCTCTTTTTGCACCTACAAAATTGGTGCCGTTATCGGTATAGATCTCACTTGGATCTATACAGGATCTAATACAGGAGTCCGTTGTAAGTAATAGTAACAGTAATAGAAATTGTAACAGAACTTCCAGCGTTTGACCGAAATCCTTCCAGATGAAACCATAATGGGCCCAAAATAGTCCACTCCTACGAATGGAAAAGGTCTTCGAAACGCGGCAAGCCTTGCTCTTGGTAATGGTGCCATTTCCGGAAATTTAGGAGCAGCATTTTTTCTTTGGCATAGTTAGGATCTGTTTCTGATAGATTTTACCAAATTTCGCAGACCAGGGATACAATACATTTGCTTCATTTCATTTATCACTGTCTCGGTACCTGAATGCTTATATTTACGATGGTAGAAATCAGCAATAAGAGAACTCACCTTATTTTTTCTTGGTAAGAGAACTTGACGCTTTGCATATTCATCTATATACTCAGCATATTATATGCGCCTTTTCAAGAGAAGCACTTCATTGACATCAAAATATGGTGACAATTTAAATAACTGACTTGACTTCGGCAATCCCTTGTTGCATCTCAGCAGAATTATCTCATCCTTATACTCCTGATTCTGCTCGATTTTCTAAATAAGAATTTCAGCTGAACTCAGCTCTTCTGCTGTGAGCGGCCCTAGTGCCACAGATAATTGTTTTACTTTACTTCGAAGATTTTTTACGTATCTGAAAACCCAACCAGTTGAACGCTGAAGCCTTTCCTAGGAAGAGAATCTTTCATAGTCAATCAATGGAATGTTGTTTGCAATATCTGCCACGAGTAACTACTTTGGCCGAGTTTCTTCTTTGGTCAAAACTTCCATTTCGTACCTAGACTGAATAGGCCATTTCTCTTCTTCTTCGTATAAGAAACTTGGTCCTTTGAACCATCTGCTCTCCTTGTTTGGTAGCTTGTTCCATTTAGTGGCTTCATCAGCCACGTTTAATTTTGACGGAACCCATCTCCACTCATCCGATTTTGTGTTTTCTTGTATCTCACTTACACGGAACATCTCAAACTGGTTGTACTGACGGGCATCCGACCGCAACCATTGTAGCACGTTTCTGAAATTTGTCCAGAACACTCGCTTTTCAAATTGAATCTTATGGCTCCGATAAACACTACATGCCATCCGGGATCTCATGAGTGCTGCCTGCAGCTCCATCCGTGGTATCGACATTGGCAATAATGGAGAAACCTTGCTGTTCATACTGGCATCCACGAAAATATGCAGCTGAGTATTACTACCACCAGATAGTGTTGTGTAACACCTTAGAATTGAGAAGCTTTCTACCTTAGGCAAAAAGCTGAGCCAACTCTTCTACTTTTCTTCCATTTGCCCTGTTATGGCCTCATCCCAGTCGCTCTTCATTCTCCAAATCTCCTGTAAAAGTATCTTGAGCCTTACCATAAAGAACGTCAAGAACCCTAATGGGTTGAAAATGGATATCATAACTTTCAATAGTTGACGCTTTTTTGGAACTATATTGCCCGATAAGACTTCTATCTGCGATTGCAAAAGTATAATTGAAAAGGTAAAAACATCCTCACCTGGCTTCCACCAAAGCCCAAAAATTTTTGCAGCATTTGTTACACTTTGTGAATTATCCAGAGTACGCCCTTCTTCATTCACAGGCACGTCCAAGGCTTGCAGTACATCCACAGAATTTTAAAGCCAATTACGAATTTTGAAACCAGCTTTGGAATGAACGTAACGTAAATCTTTTGCTAGAGAAATTGCGTCTTCTGGCGTTTCAACACTGTCAAGCAAATCGTCCACGTAATGGTGTTCCAGTATGGACTCAGCTGCGCGTGGGTACTCATGTGCAAATTCGTTGGCGTTAAAATTCTTAACGTATTGCGCAATGCTGGGTGAACAAGACGCCCCAAATGTGAGTACCTGCATCTCGCAGACTGCAATCTGCTTTACCGCCGCGCCAAAGAAACCTATGTGAACACTGATGCTGCTTTCGGACACGGATCGGTGAAACATATCTTCAATGTCTCCTGCGATGGCAATTTTGTTGCTTTGAAAACCACAGAGCACTTCTGGAAGAACTGTCAGCTGATCAGGGCCCTTATGTAACATGGTAATAAGGGAAACTCCATTTGTAGCGGCCGCTGCATCCCACACCAATCTCTTCTTGCCAGGTTTGTTGTGATTCATGACGATGAATGTAGGCAAATATCACGTTTTTGGATAACGTTCTGTTGATTCTAAAGGATCACATTTTTTTTGCATAGACTTTTACAATTAAATGGTTGACTTGGTCGTTTACAGATGATATAGCTGCAGGATCTGTTGTTAATTTCTTCTCCAAAAATTTCAACGTATTGAAAGCCATTGCATAGCTGTCTGGCATGCTAATGCCATCATAACGCCACAACAATCCGCACTCGAACGCACCGCCAACCCGTTTTGTTGTCGACTTCAAAATTTCCTTTGCACGAACTTCTTCTGCTGTTTCAATATGCACCTTAGCCACACCTGTGTTTTCTAATAAAAAATGTTTTTGAACGATATCGTGTTAACTCTTGTCGCACTCGCAAGCCTAATAGCTGTGGTAGACACCATGACCTCCATCTGATGTTGCCTCTCCTCCGCGCAAACACCAACCCAGTCTTGTTTTTACGGCTACCGGTTCAGTCCACTTGATTTCGCGAATCATGAGTGGCAAAGAAACCTTCTCATTATTGAGAACAATCAGAATGCCACATTTAGCCTTGTTGTGTGATGGTAATGGTAACCCCTTCAGATAAGAATATCGATCTCGTAGTGAAGAGACTGTATTGGTAGCGCTAATTCTTTGATAGTTCGTACGCCTTGCAGATTATACTTTTGGTGCTCGACTTTACCATTGGAACGCTCCGAGATCGACACTGCAACTACTTTGAAGTTTTCCTCCTAACGCTTTGTATTGCCTGTCCACTTTAGACAGATTGGCTCTCGATGACCATCCAATTCAAGCCCCGTGGAAATTTCTTCCTCTATCATTGTAAGCGAAGGCCCACTATCCATAAAGGCAAACATGTTTACTTCTTTATTGCGGCTATAAAGAGTTACAGGAACAATTCTGAACAAAGACTCCTGTTTACACTGATGCATTACAAACATTTTCTGACTCAATTCTCTGGTCATCTGCAGTCCTATGGAGTAGCTTGTGATGCTAACCTTTGCACCCGGAAATTGTGCACATATTTTGTTCCTTAAATTAAAAATTTTTTAAATGTCTGAGGCATACATCATACATCTTTTTTCGTTAACCAGCTTCCACTTTTCGCTGCAGTTTAATTTTGCAAATATAATACAATCCAACCTATGACTTTGGTTGCATGCATAACACCCTCCTTGCAATAGTTTTTTTGGGCGATCAAACTGATGTTCAAGCCGTTCATCTGAATGTGTATGCAAGTGCCCAAAACGCTTTTCCTGTTTGCCCGGAACAAATCGATACATTTTGAAACAGTCTCTGCCCTAATGTAAAGCCAATCCCCGAAGTATTTTATGTTTGCATTTATTTCAGAGTTTAACTGGATTGCCCACTCAAGCTTTAAAGACACCGGAAGCTTTTCCACCAGTTCCTGCAACATTAAAGGATTATTTAAATGGTTTTTTAGACCAGATGCTTCTATTGTACTACTCATGTTTTTTACTGTTAACGCGTATGAAATGACTGTGTCCATTCGTTCTAACCTTGGCGGTGGCTCTGACCTTACTTTGGTTATGAGGTCCTGAATGATATGCTCAGGTTGCCCGGAAAGCATACGCAACGATTTTATTACATCTGGAACTGCAGATGAAAGCAGCAACTGACTGCTAACTAATTTGTAGGCAATACCTTTAATAGCCCGCTGAAGTCGCGTTAAATTTTCTGCGTTCGAATAGTTGCACAGCTTTGTGCTATTCTGAAAATTACTTAAAAAAATCGGCCACTCTTCAGCCTTTCCAGTGAACATAGGCAAATCATTGGATAAACCTTTACGAGACGCAATCTGATTTTGAGTAAGCGTGCTGTTGGATTGATCTGCGTGCATTTCATCAGTTGGATCTTCTGTTGCTTGCTCAACACAGAGTGCTTTATTTGCCCTTACCCACTTCTCGGTCCGACGATCAGATGCTTCACTCTTTACTCTGAAAACGCTACCATCTTCCTCTTTCTGTCGTTGTTTTTCATCCAGCTTCTCAAGCTCAAGCTCAAGCTCAAGCTCAAGAATTTTTGCACGGCTTCTGTTTGAACATTTACTTTGTGCACGACTAGCCAAACGTTTCCCCATAGTTTTTTGATTAGCATTAACTTCCGTATGTGCCGTAAGATCTACTTCCATGTCTTCAGCTACTACCCTGGGACATCCATCGCACACCCACTCCCGAGCCGACACGGTTTCATCCACCCCAGCACATCCATAAATCCACCGTGCTTTGCAGCCATCGCACTGTACCATATCATCAACTTCATTCGCCTTGTTACAATGTGCACAGTCGCGAACTTTCAATGCATTTTTTTTATGCATTCTGGTGCAATCTTAGCGCTCCTCTTGTACTTATAGGGAAATTGAGCAGAATTTTTAAGAAATGTTGTTTTTGGCAACGTAAATTAAAGTTTGGCAGTTTTTTAGTATTTTAACATATTTATTGATTAAAGAAAAAGGTTTTGATTGTACTTATAAGATTAAAAATAGAAAAGTAATTGAAATATATCAAAGTAAAAAGAACTAAAAAAGTCTGCTGCCTTTTACTGCCGCTCGTTTTCCCTCTAAAATACACTGTCACCGCACATTTTTGACGGTAGTTTTTTTTCTGACAGCAGATGTCATTGGACGCGTTCAGATAGGTGCAGTAAATTATGTGAGGGATGGAACGTCAGCAACAAAGATTATTTTAATTTGTTCATTTGATTTTCTCTGTCGAACAAGGGATGCTGCCGAAAATTATGAGAAAAAACAACAAAAATCAATGGCTTGTGTGAAGAACAGGTTCGTTCAATTTGAACGCTAGCTTTTTCACACACGTTCGCATCGCCATATTGTTCGACGAACAGATTCGCCGATGTGTAAACCCTTTTACCCTCTCTCACGTTTATGTCCGCGTCTTTCATTAACAAACTCACAGACTTGATTTCAAGTCTTGACCAATGTAAAAACGGTCTTACGGAACAGAACGTCTCTTCAAACTGTAGCGTTTAGTTTCGATAAGTTTACGTTTGTTCATTTTGGGTTAAGGCCCAAACATAATAGGCTCGAGCTGGCTGCAGCTAATGCCCAAAATAAACGAAAAGCTAGCTCAAGTTCTGTCAAATGCTTAATTTGACCAAAATGACTTGAGCAGCGCTCGCCTTTATGTCATAACTACTTTTCACATTTGCTTTGAAAAATTCAACTATTTCTACATCAGTTCGTGTTGTTCGTTTGAATTTATAATTATTAGAACGGATTGCGGAAATAAATTTATAAATAAATTAAAACAAAGGATTCCTTACGGAGTATTCGATTTGAATCGCTCTGGCTGCAGCTAGATCAAGTTAACGAAACTTGACGAAAAATCTGGCTCGAGCTATTATGGTTTGTACGCATAATTTCTATGTAGTCGTATAAAATTTGACATTAGCTGCAGCCAGCTCCAGCCTATTATGTTTGGGCCTTTACAACATTGAAATGCATTTAAGCGAACACTTTCGTCCAAAGATAACAAGATGGGAAACTTAAAAAACATAATCTCAAAAAAAGTTTGCATGTATGGCTATGTTCACACGTCAGTCAAATGATTGAATCAGTCAAAATTTGTTGTTGCTTTCCTATGTAAAAAAAATTAACTTTATCTCAGAGCGAAAATGAACTCCAAATTCTTCTCTCGTCAGTCAAAATTTTGATTGAGCTCTAGACCTGGATCAATCAGTCAAATGGTTGCATTATTTTAATTGTTTGTTGTTTACTAGGAAATTATGAAATTATATGTCAAGAAAAGTAGTTAATTAGTAGTTTTTTGGTAACAAATGTAGTTTTTTGAAGAGAAAAGGATGTTATCTGTAACCCTTGCGAACAAAATTAAATGCAACACAACTTTTCTATTAAAAAATTTAAAATCGGGTTTTGTTTATTGTGTTGTGTTTACTTTCTGTTTACAGCACGATACGATTTCACAAAATAGTAGGTAGCAGAAAAGTAGCAAATGGCGTCGTCAGAGCATCAATCAAAAGATCGAGTGTGAGCAGGCGTCAGTCAAAATTTTCAGAGAGAGTAAAAAATCATGATGAACTTCAGTCATTTGACTGCCGTGTGAACATAGCCTATTAGTGCGACGAAAAATCAACCCTGAATTTTACTCTTGTTCTTCATCGGCTACAAACTCTCAAATCCCCAACTCACACGGTGATTGGCAATCAAACAATCTAATCGTTTTGTTGTTGCTTTCAATGTGAAACTATCAAAAGCTCTGAGAGCCGGAGCGGATGAACACAGATTGCAGCAATCTAAATTTGTTCATTTTGAGATTGCTGTACATGTCAGCAATTAGCAATCTGAATAGTGTTGCTAGGTTACGAAATGAAATTTTCAAAGAAATGTAAAATTATGATTGGCGTGTCGTGTGAGCTACCAACAATCAGCATGTGAAAGAGAGTAAGAAAAGTTCATTGATTGCCAATCAAGCAATCCCGTGTGAGTTGGCCAAAAGAAATCACTTTGAAATCACCCCTGAAAATAATGCATATAATCTACTTATTCCCAGCTAGACACCTAACTGTTAGATATGCCATATATATGGCATATACCTAACGCCTTGTACGTTAGGTTCATATAAAATTCTTCATACAAAGCACGTTAGGTTTGTTCAAGCGTTTTGAAAAATCTAACGCCTTTTGCCTATCCGTGTGAAGTGGCATCTCTGTCTGCCTCATATGATTTTTCAATAAAAAAAGCATTAGCTGCTCTGTTCACACCAATTACAAATTCCATAAAGAATTTAATAACAAGCTCAGCTGTTAACACAAGTACGCAGTTAGCGTCTCGCAAAATCTTCCCACCATAGTGTAGCGGGTAGCGCGCTGACCTTTAACGCAAACATGCGCGGGTTCAAACCCTTCACCAAATTAAGCCAAATTTTTTTCTTGTTATTTTGTTAAGAAATGTTTTTTTTTTTTATTTTTATTAATGGATAGATTTACAAAATATAAATTTAAGTAAAACATTTAAAGAAAATAAAAAACAAAGCTCTGAAATAATGCTGTTGTTTTTCACTTTAGCAAGGAAAATTTTCTTTTCTTTTGAAAGAAGGCATTTTTTTTTTCTTTAGAAAGAAGGTATTTCTTAATTTGTCTAATTTTAATCACTTTTGAACTTTATTTTGATAATTTAAACAACACATTGAAAATCTCTATATCTCATACGATATTTGAACCACGGTCCTCCGTCATATAATTTCCATATACTACCCACTGCGCCACGGCCGTCATCATATAAATTTATGATTTTAGGATATTATTTATTGCGTGACTTACACTTGCACCGCTTAAAATTTTTTTTCACACCCCCAGCTTGTTTGCTGCGTAAAAGAGCAAGCTATTTAAACACATACAACTTTCCTTGTTTAACATGACAACAAAATGTAAGAGTGTGTTAGTGAACACCAAATTTTGTTTCATTGTGTTTGTAACTACGTTAGAGCTGTCTAGCTGGGTTATGATTTAAATATTTAAGTTGAGTAGCAATAAACTGTTTGCAACCAAAACTGATTACTAAGTCCCTTTATTTTAGTTCATACATGCGTTTAAAGTTTGGCAATTTCTTCAGTTGTTGTATTTGTCAACATTTTTGAAAAATTTTAATTTTACACAAACCCCCGCTATTCGAGGTGAAATTTAAAAAAGGAACGCTCTTGTTCTTCTTCTGCTATTTTCTGCTGAAACTTCGTTACAAACAAGAAAAATAATGTATGGATTGAGTGTTTGAATATTTAAATCTCTAAGTTGTGTTATAGGAATCTGTTTAAACTTGAGTGTTACATGCATTTTCTTATTTTATTTTTTATCGCCAAACAAAGTTTGCAAATTTTGGCAATTGTTGTATTTGTAAATGGCTTTTTATTTTCACCAGGGTCGTTTTGTAAAAGTTGTGTTGCATTTCATCCCATCAGAGTTGTCAACTATCATTGTTTTCTTTGAAAATTTGCTTGGTTGAAATAAATATTGCTTTGGCACGAACTAGCATTTGTTTTATCTATAAAATTTGTTTGATTATGTATTTGCATAATATATTAAGTTGAAAGTCATGATGATGATAGATGAAAAGTTCCTTGAATTATTTGTCGGTGCTTGCCACAGAGTAGGCTTCAGCGAATATTTGTTCCAAGAAATTAAGGGAATTTGTACCATACTCTTACTGGAAATGAGAATATTCCGAACACTTAATTTTGACTCATATATTAATAAGAAATTATGAGCAATATTTGAATATTGAAATTATGAATCAATAAAGTTTACCAACTTATATATTTTGACTTCCGTAGACCCAATTGATATTTATGATCATCTTTGTAGCTTTATAAGAGAAATTTATTCATAGCTATCCTTAAAAAAGAAATAATAATTAAAAACCTAATAAAAAGAAAAAATTAAAAGATATACTTTGTAAAACGCCAAGATGTTTAAACTTTTTAAAGATTTTATTTTGCACTTTAAAAATTAGGTCTTACCCTTACAACGATTGTCAGAAAAGTGTCTTTTCCGGAAGTCACAAATGGCGGATCGGCAGGGTTGCATTTCAGAGGTCGGCCAAAATTATGACAGGGAT
Organism: Pherbina coryleti; assembly: GCA_943735915.1. Classification (NCBI taxonomy): domain Eukaryota; kingdom Metazoa; phylum Arthropoda; class Insecta; order Diptera; family Sciomyzidae; genus Pherbina; species Pherbina coryleti. The sequence goes on from OX030949.1 coordinate 120,428,102, forward strand.
GTTAAAAGATATATGACAGGGATGCTAAAAGAATTATGACAGAGATGCCATATCTACAAAAGGGTTTACAGCTCGGCCAAATCTGACATTTGATCGTCCTCGATCGATAATAAAGTATTTCTTAAAATTAGACAATTAATATATATTATTAATAAAAATTCAGGAGTAAGATACAAGAGTCAGTTACTGTTAAAATTTAAATTTAAATGAGTATTGCTTTATTCAGAAATGGGCTTAGTCTTATCAGGTAGCCATTTACGCATTCTATTTGCCTCAACTATGCCATCATATGGTAGTTGGGCTAGTTGGCAATTATCAATATCCCGAATAACATATCGATCATTACCAACAACCCTAAATACTACATATGGTCCTTTGTACTTGGGTATAAACTTTTTATTTGTCCCGACGGCAGTGTCAACGTTCCGGATGACCACAAAATCACCAACATCATATTTCTTAGCTTCACTACTATGTCCCAAAAAGTAATTTTGACTATATTCTTGCGCAGTTTGAATTGCAATATTAGCGTCAGACTGGAGTCTTTCCAGGTCACGTTCCATCCCCATTCCGATTTTATCACTGAAATATTCTGTAAATTCATCTACAAACTCTCCCCTTTGTTCTACGCCGAATAAAAGCATACTAGGTACTGTGGACTAAATTGTTTATAGCGTATTCTACCTGCAAAAGTTTATGTGACCAATCCGCATGATCTAAGGGGTTACTTAATTTTCCCAACATAGTTTTAATTACCCTGTTCACCCTTTCAACCTGCCCATTTGCTTGAGGGGAAGCTACAGCAACTTTGACATGTTCTATATTTCGTTTAAGTAAAAACTCAGAAAACTCGAGTGATGTAAAGCAAGAACCCCTATCAGATATAATTCGCCTGGGCCTACTGTAGTAACAAAAGTACTTTTCCAAAGCGGCATTAACTTCACGCGTACTCGTTGAATTTGTGGGATACAACTTAACAAATTTCGTAAATGCGTCAATAACAACCAAAATATGCTTTCGTTTAGATTTCAATGACGGCAATGGTCCAAAATGGTCGATGTGCAAGGTATCAAACGGAATCGGCTTTTTCGGAATACTATACAAATTTCTCTCATTTATTCGGACCGGCATTGCATACATAAGGCACTTTAAGCAATTACTGATAAATCTTTCTACTTTCGCTCTCATATTCGGAAACCAATAGCACTTGCTTATTTTATTAAATGTTTTATCAACCAACTGATGGCCCACTTGTTCATGCATCAATCGAATTATATTATCTTCCAATTCCGCCGGAATATATAACATATTACAGCTTTTCTCATTAACTTTATATAAAAGTCCGTCAATTAAGTCATAACCGTTTACGTTCCCATTTTCTAATCGATCGCGTAATTTCTTTACATTATCATCTCGCTCTTGAGCAACTTGGACTTGGAACTCTACGTCATTTACGTCTTGAATTGCCGCTACAACACAGCGACTCAATGCATCAACATGCCCCATGGCTATTCCGCTACGATGTATTACTTTATAATTATAGTTTTCTAATTCGAGTGCCCACCGGGCTATTCGTGTGTTAATTTGTTTTTTCTCCAGAGTCATGGCCAATGAGTTACAATCTGTTATAATCTTAAAAGGAATTCCTTCCAAGTACACTCTAAAACGTCGCAAGGCGTATATAATAGCCAGAGTCTCCAACTCAAAACTATGGTATTTCGCTTCGGCAGCTGATGTAGTTTTCGAAAAATAAGCTATTGGATGAAGCTTACCGTCGTCTTGTCTTTGTAACATAACTGCCCCAAATCCAATAGTACTTGCATCACAATGCAGTTCTGTTTCTTTCAATGGATTATAAATAGCTAATACTGGAGACTCTATCATTTTATTTTTAAGCTCATTGAATGCTGCGATTCAATTTTCATCAAAATTGAAATCAGTGCCCTTCTTTAGTAAGTTTAGTAATGGCTTGATGATTTTTGAAAAGAACGGCACAAAACGTCTAAAGTAGGAAAACAGTCCCACACAAGATTGTAATTCTTTTTGTGTAGTTGGCATTGGGTATTTCTTTATATCTCTTATGTGAGATTCACTCATAGAAATTCCTTCAGAAGAAACAGAGTATCCTAAATATTCGATTTTTGTGTATGCGAATTTGCACTTAGAAATGTACAGCTTTAAACCTCGTATGCTCAATCGATCAAGAACAATTTTTAGAAGCGCTTTATGCTCGTCAAAATTCTTGGTAGCAACCACTATATCGTCCATATAAACTTTAAGTTTCCTATCGTCAATAAGATCTCTAAAAATATTGTTTATAAATCGTTGAAACACGGCAGGTGCATTTTTGAGTCCAAACGGCTTTCTTAAAAATTCATACTGTCCGTTTGGTGTCACAAATGCTGTGTACGGAATTGATTCTGGGCAAATTTCAACTTGATAAAATCCGCTCTTCAAGTCTAAGACAGAAAAAATGTTTTTACCTTCTAAATACTCTAAACAGTCTTCTATGAGTGGCAATGGGTAATTATCCCGAACAGTTATTTTGTTTAAACCACGATAATCAACACATAGACGCGTCTTGCCGTTCCTTTTTCTAACCAGAACGATAGCGGAAGCGTACGGAGAGTTACTTGGACGTATTATGCCGTCAGTTTCTAGTTCTTTTAAAATGTCTTGTACCGTCATTCTTTCGGAAAATGAAAGTCTTCGAGGGGCACAGTGAAACGGAACGTTAGTGGTCAAATGAATTTTCATTTTATATTCATACGGTTCGACTGCTTTTTTTGAATTTAAATATGATTCAAAAACTAAGTTATTTATCTCGGCACGGGAACTAGAACCTAACCTGCAATCAATATCTAATTCTTCGGAATTACAGTCAACATTAATCTTAAAAATGTCTGGAATCTCAAAGCCGGCACTGCAGTCGGAACTACCTTCAGTTCCTTGATAACTATTATATTTTTCTGATATATAACTATGGCATACTTCACTTTTTTTTAAAAGACCAAACCCATTTAAAACATTTAACAAATCATTTGGCAAGGAAGTGCAATGTAATTAATTTTTATTTAAAGAAAAAAGCTTATTTCTACTATATTTAGATTTCACAGCTGTTAAACATATTTTAAAACATTTCAAAAAATTTCGTCCTAAAATAATTGGCACAAGCATTTCGTTATCCGGCAAAATATTAATTTCAATTTCCTTTATTCGATTTTTAAATTTAACAGCGCAATTAGTTTCGCCTATTATATTTAATTTCTGTCCTCCAATTCCTCGGTATTTGTACTCTGGAATATCTAGCTTGCTTTTTAATGCCGGGACGCATGATTCTCTTACGAAACTAATTGGACTGCCAGTATCAAAAAGAGAAATAAATTTGTTAAACCTTGCACTTCCTACCTGATTGTTACAAAAAGCAATACTCACCAAATTCAAAGCTTCAATTTCGGCACAGTCTTCTTCGCATACTGCGGCAATATGCTGGTCGGCAATCGGCATCAAAACTTTTCTTGCATTGGGGCAAGAACGATAGTCATGTCCCATTTTCCAGCATTTGAAACAAGAGTCCTTGGGACGCATCGGATATGGGCAGTTGGGCTTGATGTGTCCTTTCTTCGAACAATTAAAGCATAACGGAAGATCTTTGATGGGAACCGTATTAGAACCGGATTTAATTTCAGCAGACGGCTTTACCAGTGCAGTACTTACTGCACGACGCACAACCCCAGCAATATCAGGCTTCAAATATTTATTATAGTATCGGTTAACCAATCTATTAAACTCACAAAGCGTTTGAGCTGTCATCAGCAAACTAATGTTGGATACATTTCCTCGAATGCCATCCAAAATAAAATCAATTAGTTCGGCTTTCTCTATATCTCCCTTTTTTGCCAAGGACTGCATGGATAGTATATAAAAATGAAGCGTTTCTGCATTTTTATTCCAACGCCTTTCTGCCAACATGCGGTAGATATCATGACGACTGAAGGCAACATCGAATTCGTCAATAAGGGTTTTTTTTAACTCAACGTAATTTAGAGCCGACGTCGTTGACAAAAATAGTCGCGCAGTTCCTTCAAGTGAGCGACGCAAACTCAATAATTTAAATCGCTCGTCAGCATTAACAGTACGCATTATTTCCTCAAAATCAGTAAAAAAATGACGTACAGATTGAGCGTTTGTATCGCCACTGAATTTTGGAACAGCATGTTCGATATCGTTGAAATAAGCTTTACATTCGTTGCTGTTTCCAGAGCTGCTTTCAAGCTGTCGAATTTGTTGCTGTATCTCTAGGATTTCACGTCGTTTTTTCAGTGCTAGTAGTTGTTTATCAAGCGAATCGACTGCCGGAATTAAAACAGCATTTTCAGTAAAGGCAGGCGGCCTATCAGCGGCGACGAATTTACTAATAGCGCCAGTAGCTGCAGCGGAATCTTTAGCAGAATTAAAAAAGACAGCAGGTCCAAAATTTCCAGAATTGGCAAATTTAGCGGCAGTGACAGAACCAACAGTAGCAAGATTTTCTGTAATTGCTGAATTGGCGACGGCAGGGGTAACGGAAGCGGCATTGCTGGTGACGACATCAATTGCTGCCAGCGTAGTTGTGTCCCGGAATGAAGCATCAGCACTGGAATTATTTGCGGAAGTCTCGGCAGTTTTTCCTGAGAAAGTAGGGTTATGGTCGGCAGCAGCACTGGCAGAATATTCGGCAACTGCGGAAGTCTCGTCGGTTTTTGCTGAGTAAGTAGGGTTATGGTCGGCATTGGCCCTGGGAATATTTTCGGCAATTGCGGCATCCTCTCCAAGTGAAGCAGTATCAATTTCTTTATCAATGTGTAAATTGTTTTCGGCGTACAATCGCTTAAGTTGCGACATGGTGGCTGTTGGTGGAAACACCACTCCGGCCGCCGTCAATGCATCCATCAATATTTGCTAAGTTTCGCGTGGCATTTTGAATAATTAATTTTCATATTTTGATTTTACTCTACTTTATGTTGATGGGAAACTGGACCCCACATCTGAGATTGTAAAACGCCAAGATGTTTAAACTTTTTAAAGATTTTATTTTGCACTTTAAAAATTAAGTCTTACCCCTACAACGATTGTCAGAAAAGTGTCTTTTCCGGAAGTCACAAATGGCAGATCGGCAGGGTTGCATTTCAGAGGTCGGCCAAAATTATGACAGGGATGTTAAAAGATATATGACAGGGATGCTAAAAGAATTATGACAGAGATGCCATATCTACAAAAGGGTTTACAACTTAAAAAAGATAAATTGGCAACACTACTTCTAACATACGAATGGAAAAAAAAAACATTTCATTCATACATTTACCCAGCTGATATTAGGTCTGTTCGCGTACTTTTGCAGTAAAAACTTGCCAGTAAAAATTTTTTGAGAGTAAGAAAAAATTCTTTCGCAAAACTATAAAAAATCTGAAAAGTACTCGAACAGAAAATTTGTCAAAACTTGCAATGCACGTCGAACTGTCAGAATAGTTGAAAAAAAATATCAAAAAAAAAAAAAAAGATCGACTTTCGGCGCCAAAAGTAATGCATGACAAATATAAAATGGAAAATTCTACATTTGTTCACTGCTCAAATTTCAAAATTCAATTTGGTAAGTAATTGCAGATAAATAAAGCATTTAATGTAATACTAATCTTGCGTTTACTTACAGACATGGAATACAGAAATAAAATTGTAGACGGGTTGGCACAGTCACAGGACACCGTTTTTGATGAAATAGTTTTCTCAGAAAACATGCAAGACTGTCCCGAGCTTCTGGATGACACCAAAAGGAAACTGGTGATAGCAAACTAGCTTGGTTAGATGCGCCAACAAAATTATTAATTTCGTTAGTTGCGTCCTCAAGTCGGAAAAACATTTAATTTAGAAAATAAGAAAAAGATGTGGCAGACTATTTCCGAAAACTTGACAGCTCATGGCTTTAGTTTTAACGCTGTTCAAGTTGAAATGAAGTATTATAGTTTTGAGCGGCAATACAAGAAAGTACAGATTCATAACAATCTCACTGGAAGAAATAGACAAACGTGCCAATATCAAACGTGAGTACTGTAATTAGTTTAAGTTTTTTCCTTAGAGTTTCTAATTTTTACTTTATTTTTAATAGTGAGCTGGACGACTTGTTTTCAGATAAGAAAGCAATATACCCAGAATGCGTTCTCGATGAATCAGCTTCTGGATCGGAAACTCAAATATCCGTTGATACTGAAGAGTCAAGTTCTGAAGTACCGAATTTAGCACCAGGTATTATTTGGAATCTAATTAATGTATTTAATATGCACTTATGTTTATTTTTAGAAAACTTAAAACACATTCGATCGAAGGCAAAAAAACGAAAAACGGTTCAGGAGCAGTTGTTGCAAAGAGTACATACCATGGCGGACGAAAGAAAAGTTTATGAAAGTAAAATTTTAAACTTACTTCAGGAAAAAACAAAGAAAAGAGAAGAACGTGCAGAAAGAGAAGAAGCACTAAAAAAACGAAAATTGGATCTTTTGGGGTATTTAATTAATGTTATTAAAAATAAATAAATTTGCTTTCATAAACCTTATTTAACAAATTAACAAATCGACGAATTTATCTGCAAAGCAGCTAACGTGATAACTTTAGAAGAAGAAACAAAAACAAACTATTTTTGTATTTTGTATATTAATGGAGTATTTATTATTTTTTTATTATTTATTTTTAAATGGAGTAGAACTATTTGCAAAAACTTTTGTTTATTTTTAAGTTATTTATGTTTATGTTACATTATTTTGAGTTGTTTAATTAAACTTTATTTATGATATTGAAGTCTTTCAACTTCTATTTCCCGTTGTGGTTCCACTTTCTTCATAAAAATCAGTTTCATTATTTAAGATTGGTTCTTCCGGAAACACCAGATCATCTTCGTTTGCAATGTTGTGCAATACACAACAAGCTCTTATGAAATGACAGTTTTGTCATTCCCTGCAACTTACAATAATATAGTTGCCGAAACCGCTGTTTTAAAATACCGATGGCATGCTCTATGGCTACGCGACCAGAACTTAATTTTATATTAAAGTTTTTCTGCATCTGGGACTGGTGGCCGTTATCCCTGTACGGATTAACCAGATATTTTGTACATGGATACGCTGAGTCGCCTAAAATGTAGTAATGTAATATTCAAAATAAAAGTTATTATATTTTTTAGGACATTTAAAGGATATAACCTCCGCAATATGATGCCAGCTTGTTATACATTGGCGAATTTTTAAGAACCCAGCTGTCGTGGCAAGACCCCGGATATCCCACGAATATGCTAATAAATTTTTTATTTTCATCGCATATAGCTTGCAGGCACAGACTGGTGTTACCCTTTCGATCGATATAGTCGTCTTTTGATTTTCTTGGAGGATCGATTACGACATGAGTGCCGTCAATGCAGCCTAGTGAAAAGAAAAAAATACACATTGCATTGAATGAGTGCAAATATTAACCTAATCCCTTAATCGTATTTCTTACCGATTGCTTTTGAGAATCCACATTTGTTCGTAAAAAACTGGCTGGACTCAACCTTCTTAAGTTCTGTTGGCCACTTAATAACGTGTGGACTCATAGAGCTTATGAACACTGAAACCTTGTTAATTATATTACATATGGTAGAAAGCGATAGATCGAATCGATCAGCCAAATCTCTGAAGCTGCATGCTTCATGGCCAGCAAACCACAAGAAAACAGATACATAAGCTTTTCCTGTGAGCCGTTTATCAGGTCGTAGGTGTTCATATAAATTGCATTGTTTGAATCGCTGACATAAGTTTTCAAAAACACTCTTTGTGATTCGGAATTGGCGCCTAAATTCTTCTTCGGTGTAGGCTGAAACCGTTCTTTCTAGGTAAAATTTTACGCAGTTGCGTACGTTTTTTCCAGCAATTCCAACCATTTCTTCTGACTTATCGGTTGTACCAAACATTAAATCGCTAATATCATCATCCGTGTCACTTTCAGAATCACTTGATGAATCAAGCACCAAAGAAATTGCATTCCAAATAACATTCATCGTGGAACTTGCCAACTCTGCCTGCTCGTTTTCTTGTGGAAATTGGGGCGGCGGTGTCGGATAAGTTAAAAGACAGGAAGCTAAAATATAATACTTATGTAGTTTTTTATATTTTATAGTGCTTGGATTTATATAAACTTGTAAATAGAGTTTCATTCAATAATTTCAATCTATGCTCTTATCCTGTGGCCAAGACAAACCGCAGTCAAAATTTGTAGGCCGCAAACGCAAAGTGGTCAAAAAAATTGTATGGATGAGACTAATCTCTTGCCTTGCATGTCTAGAGGTAACATGTATCCCACGTTAGTCTTAGTATCATACCTTCGGATATTATTAGTGCAGAACTCACAGCGTCTAGGACAAAGGCCTTTTCTGCTTTACAAAAGCTATATGACTGAAACTACATACCTTCAGTGGTCGCTAGACATATTTGAAAAGTTGATCCTGATGACGTTTTGCTGGCGTTTTGCTTAAATTTAAAAATAATCAGCTTTAATAATAATAATTTTATTAACTTACTGATTTTCGCGTTGGTACACTCATTTTTGATTTTTTTGTTCAATCATCTGCTTTAGACATTTGTTTGTTTTTATTTCTTGCAAATTCTTCCAAGTAGAAAATCAGCCAGCAAAAACTTTTCTAAACTTGAACGGAGAGACAAAATCTTACTCTCTCATTATCTCTCTCACTTGCAAGTTTTTTGGGTACACGAACGGATTTCTTGTAACAATTTGTAAAATTTTTATGTATAAAATCTTATTGAACATGAAGCTAAAGCACAAAAATAAATATTTTAAGCATATATAAGAATATTTAGAGAACTTTAGATATTTTTTTTTTCGTTATAAAGCCAATCAATAACAAACGTGTTGGAAGGGTTAAGGAACATAACCCGAAACTGACATATTCACCTCACTATTTGTGGTGAAATGGTTTCTCTCGTATGTGTGTTTACTTTTTGCAATTTTAGATTCGCCACAGAAGTTTCCCATCTTGTTATCTTTGCTTTCGTCTTCACTCGTTACGGAGCAAATCGTCTATTTTGGTTACGCCCATTGTGTAATAATAGGTGCGTTTTTTTGGCATCGCTATATGCGCTTAACAATATTTTTCATACAAAAAATTGTAAGCTAAGACAGGATAATTATAGCCGCTTAGCTCATAGTCGCCGATAGAAACACTATTGCCAGATCAAGAAAATGATAGTCTACGTAATTTATTGGCATCACTTTTTGAAAAACAACCATGTTTATGTCACAAAAAAAAAAAAAATCACAATCAAAAGTAAACAAAGCAACAAATGATAAGATATGTTCTATTTGCACAGAATGGCAATGGCAATGGCACAGAATGCACCCTCATCCCAGCCGTGAATTACCTCGCCTTTGCCAATGGTGAACTTGAAAGGCCTTTGGCGATCACGCGATGAATCAAATTTCTTTCCATCAGCCAGAGTTCCAGTGTAGTGCACAGAGACCACTTGTCCATTCTTGGGAAACGTGCTGCCGTCTCCTTCAAGCATTCAATTCAAGCATGCCAGAAAGAAAATCAATGTGGACATTGACTTGGAAGTGGAGTACCTCTTTGAGCCAATCAATGTGCCAGAGTCACCAGAACTGGAGCCTGAGATGCCTTCTACATCCGCTGCTGCTAGAAGCTTCAAAAGGAAGAGTTCTTGAGACCTGTATTATGCAGAGACGAATTTATTAGTATTCTTACTTGAGTTTCCTCAGAGCTGTCCATTTTGAGCAGAAAATGTTTGAGAATTGAGCATAAATGAGCAGAAAACAGTTAGATAAAAATAAACTTTGTCAATTTGTGCTTATACATAATAATTTTCAATATTTGACAGTAACACGCAATGCTGCCAAGTTTTGAAAAAAAAAGTTAAGCGAAATATTAAGCGCCGATGAGCGTTTTTTTGGACAAGCGTATATAGCGATGCCAAAAAAACGCACCTAATAATAAGGTGTTTGTGAATTTTTGACAACACAAAGAATAGCTTTCTTTCTGTAAAAAAAAAATTGAGAGCGAAAGAGAGGAACCGTTGATAGTTGTCAAATTGTATTATTTCTTTGAGATGCTAGATGATGATGTGTTATAGTTTTTATAGGTTACTGTGCGAATTAAGTTTAAATAAATATTTAGTTTATAAATATTTAATTGTGCCTTTTTGTGTTGACAAAGAGTTAAAGCAGTTGTCTTCGCCCATTTGCCAAGTTCGCCATTATATGGTTTTGCAATTTTGATTTGAAACTTTGGCCAGTATGCAAATTGTCTTGCATTCACATCGTCTGCTTCAAGAATATATCGAATACCATGAAAGAATGGTCAATGCCTCAAATGATAATAGCCATTAAAAGAAGTGGATATGAGTGCATTGAGTTTCGATTGACTGCATATTAACTGATTTATTTTTATTCGAATTCACCCTCAGCTGTTAACAGGAGCGGGGCGAAATATATTATCATTTTGAGAGAGAAGTGTCAAACTCACTGGGGCGTGCCATGCACGATCCTTTCTGAAATTTCAGGTATGCGCCTACGTACTCAACCACACCCTGCACACTTCTGCCATTCTTCCCACGGGACTGCCGCCTGATTATTTTAAGCACGTATCTAAAATTTTTAAAAGAAGTACATTTTTGTTTTTTTTAGCTTTGAACCAAGGACTTCAGGTGGAATACCTATTCACTCAAGTCTGCCTTGGTTCGAAATGGGGTGATCGATGGAAGGAAAGGGCAATCAAGTGAAACATGTATAGGATTTTCTAAGCGTGGTGGAAAGCCAAAGAAACAAGTGAATTTGAATCAGAGGCAAGTGTTATACCTTTACCTCAGTTAATTCAAGTTATAAGGAAATCCTCATCCACAAACTTCTCTACCATCAAATACAACTTCAAGTCGTAAATATTGATAAATTTTTAATTTCAGTTGATTAGAAATGAGGTTAGACAATTTAGAAAGGTTTAAATCGAAGGACCATGGCCAGGCCGGGAATCAAACCCGGAACCTCTGGGGTAGCAGTCGAGCACGCTACCTACTCGACTACCGAGGCCGCAACCTATAGGATACTATAAGATAAAGAGTTAAAGTGTTTTAATGATGTATCTGATTACTTGAAAAACTGTGATATAAATACCTTCAAGAACCTATAACCCGTGCAGAACCTATAGGATACTATAGGATAAAGAGTTAAAATGTTTTAACGAGTTACCTGATTACTTGAAAAACTGTGATATAAATACCTTCAAGGAAAAATTGTTTTATTACTGTAAAATTTTAGGTATAAGATAAATATGGTGGTCATTATTATAATTATTGTATTTAATGAATGAATGAGTGATTTATTTAAATAAAGGCTTACATTTGTATAGAAATTAAAATATTAATATTATTGCAATAGTAATTTTTTAAAATAAATCAAATAAATATGTTGTGTGTCAGATTGGCATGAATCATATAAAATATAAAAATTTAAGATATATGTCACAAAATGTTTAATTAATTAAATTCAGAAATTATAAGTTGTCTATATTTTAAACAATTGATTAAATATGCATATCAAAGGAAACAATTTTCGCCATTCAAAACTTCGTAAACTTCGCCTAACGTGAGTGTACTTTTACATAAGTAATATAATCGAATGTATGCAAATATCGGGCAAATACCTAGAAGGTGATGTGTATTTTCATATTCTTGCAAGTTGCATAATGTTCACCAAATCTGCTTAAATTTGAGTTGACTAAACCACCTCTACATCTGAATATCAAACTTAAAAGATGAGCCAAATTTGAGTCTACAAAGTAGGAAGGCACATCAAAACGAACGTGACGATACAAATCATGAAACCCCGAGTCTCTTGCACTGTTAATGTGTTTCTCATACACTTTTAATCTCAATGCTTGTACTATACGATAATGGTGTAACGACAAATCAGGCCTCCAACTCTCAAAATCAAGGCTTAACCTAAGATCACTACTTAGAGTGAACCATTGTGGTAACCAAAAACTATTTTGTGAGTTTGTTTCTTCAGCATACAATCTACATAACTAAAATGTAATTTAAGCGTTTCTTCAAATTGAGAAGCTTGAAAGTTACTAAGAAGGAAATAACGTAGTAACTTCTCTACTTGCTCATACTGTTTGAAACCCCAAATTTCTGCGCCATAAAACATAATCGATTTTGCTGCAGTGCTAAAAATTTTAAGCTTGTTCGATAGAAATATTTAAGGGTTATGTAAACAACTTAACCACGATGCGTTAATAGCGGTTTTAGACGATACCAAATTAGCGTCAAGGTGCTTGTTGAACGACAAATTGTAAGTTAAATTAACTCCTAAGTTTTTTGATTCATTAACTATTTCAATGTCATCATCACCATAAGACCATTTCAAATTTCGGCTTATTCTAGCACAAGTTTTAAATATCATGATTTTAGATTTCGTGAGGTTAATTTTTAGACACCATTGAATGCAATAGTTGTACAAAGCATCAATCATAGTTTGGAGTACTGTTGGACAATCGGCGAAGAGAATGATATCGTCAGCGTAAAGTAACACTTTAATAACCGTGCCGGGCAAATTATCATACAAATCATTCAAATACATTGCGAATAGGACGAGACTGAGTAGGTACCCCTGCTTAACACCCTGTGTAACACCCTGTAAATACATATGTGCAAATGGCAAAAAAAAAAAAAAAAACACAGCAACTAATTCAGTAGCACAGCTGAACAACAACAACAACAAAATCCGCAGAAAATGATTTTTTTGACTAACCACGCGAGGGGCTTTTCTATGCTCCTCGCAGCGTAAGTAATTTTTGTTTTTTCGTGTCCGTCTGTTCCTCCATCCTCTCCGATTAGTTGCGACTGTGAGTGAGGTTGCACTGTGAGCAGAATTGTGCTGAGGCAAAGGCATAACACTTGCCTCTGTACTTTTTCGCTTATGCTCTCGGTGTAAGATAATGTGTGAGGGACGGCTTGTGTCCAAATTTTTGAACACCTCCCAAGTCACTTTCCAATTCTTTGACAGCTCGATCTGCGAAGTTTGACAGCTTTTGAGTCTTTTGAACACCTCCCTTGACTTTACACGATAATATTTTCTTTTGCCTTGTGACAGTTCAAAATGGCGATCGATGGTGACCTCCATGTTCGACGGCGAGTTTGAATTCAAATTCAAAAGTCGAGTATGGCGGCCAACGTTTGTTTCTTGTCCGACCGGATATGTTGTTGTTGTCTTCGTGACAGATCATCGGAAGTGAAGTTTTGGTTCCGTGCTCAAATGTGAATTCGAATTTGAACTCAAACTTGGACAGGGAACCGACACGACACAACGGCCATTTTCACGACGTCACTTCATATAATTTTTATCATACATATTTATATTTTTGTTTGACGAGCGCCATCTACCGGTGGACACACGCAGCTGAAAAATCTCAATTTCCTCCCTGGACGGGTTCGACATGTACAGAAATTTCAAAATGGCCAGCACGTGCTTGAGCCGGCATTAGCCAATAATAATGGACGTTCTAAATTTATGCCTATCGGATCTTGTCCGAAGTTGTGCACCAAACACCATCTTGACGACGACTTAACGAACGGTTAAGCTTCTAACACAGGCATAATGAGGAAATGACTACGCATAACTACGTGTATTCACGTATGAACGCCTTATTATGCAGTGTGATAACACCTTTATGCATACCCATGCCAGCCCTGTTCGCCTGTCAGATGAAACAGATAGAAAAGTGAACGAAAAACGATGCGGCAGCAGAGCAGCAAAAAAATAAAAGAAGTTGCTGGCTGTTAGTTTTCGGGAGTGTTCTGGCTCGGACGTCGCCATTTTATAAACGAGTGTGAACCAAAAAAAATTTTACATAAATTGCAAATAAAGTCTGAGAAAAGGTCTAAGAGCTATATCAAGAGCTACCAAATTTGAGTGTAGATGATCATCTATATTTTGGCAACAACTAGGAAAGCGACGTATCTACCAATCAACCTAAATCCAGATTATTGCTTTGCACATTCTATTGCACTCGGGTTATATCCTTTCAATCCGGTGGTATTTGTTGGACTCTGTGCCACTTCCATTAAAAGCGTGAAACGCATAGTCAACTTAAAAATCGGGCCGTGCCCCCATAAAAATTTGGTCGTGCCCCGATATATAACGTCACGCACTGCATTGCATACTCCGTTACCTTGGCAATTAATTTCAACGTATACGATCGTCTATTGCTACAGGTGAGACTTCAGCCAGACAAAGTGCTCAATACGACGACGATAACTGGCAGCTTAAACGTTACAGTGCCAGCAACATCTCAACGACGGTGTCGTCAGCAACGTGGCGCACATTACTTAGGGAAAAGCAGCAACAACAACAACAGCAATTAATGCAGCTGCATTGAGAGTGCACAAAGGTAAGAGCAGCAACAGACGTAGCTCGGGCACAAGCGCTCAGCATCAACGGCAACAACAACATCCACCACCGCCTCCTCAGCATCAACAGCATCAGTAGCAAAAACATTCGCCACAACAACATCCACCACCGCATCCTCAGCATCAACAGCATCAGTAGCAACAACATTCGCCACAACAGCATCCACTACCGCATACTCAACATCAACAACCTCAACAGCAACAAATATATGAACAGCAACAATAGCAATAACATCAGCGAACAGCAACAACAACTGCAGCAGCGAGCAACTACTCCATAGCAGCCTTAAAAGTGCGGACTTAGAGGTTGATTGCCGCAGCGGTGAGTGTTGACTTATTTGTTGGAATCCAAAACCCACAAAATAGAAAAAAAAAAAATCTTGTTAAAGATAAAGATAAACCATATATAATTGAGATAAATGAATTAAGACATTGCTATAATTTGTTTCTTTTCTTATTAATTTAAAATATTAAATTTACTTTGTAAGTTGTTAACGCCACTGGTGGCTGCCCGGTGCTGGCACGGGAGTGTACGATAAGATGCTCTTGAGCCTGTTTGCTCTCTTAATTTTCTTTTGGGCAGCGCTTCTCGCTGCCCTTACTTAAACTTTGTTAGTTTTAAGTTTTTCACAAATAAAACTGACCTCGGTCTCTAAAGTTTAAAAACGCCGCGTTTTCTTTATTCAGAAGTTTTTATTCGTCTTTATTTAGAAGTCTTTATTTGAAGTTTCCTTAAAAAAGTTCATTAGTGTTTTCTCCCCTCGATATCCGTAGTTACATGGTCCTTCGAGCCGGATATTTTAAAAAATAAACCGCGGAAAAAAAAAAAAACTAAAAACAAAAAACAATATTTAAAAATTTAAAAAAAAAACAGAACAAAGTGCTGTGCAAAAAAAAGTGCTGTGAACATATACAAAAAACAAAAAATTTTTCTTGAAAAAGGAAAAAAAAAATTTTTAAGAAAAAAAACATTGTGTGCCTTTGCAAAAAAAAACAAAAAAATATCAGCACAACAACTGCAGCATCAACAGCAACTGCAGCAACAGCATCGCCAACACCAGCGGCATCAACAACAACAACAACAACAGCATCGCCAACACCAGCGGCATCAACAAAAACAACAACAACAACAACAACAAATTTATTTTAAAGAAAAGGAAAAATCGGGTGAGTTTTTTTATTCTAAAAACATTTTTTTATTTTATTGATATATATATATATACATATATTTTGTGAATTTTATTTCTTTTATAAAATACTAATAAAAGAGAAAAGTGACGTTTTGTCTTTACATAAATTCGCCTAATTCGCCAAATTCACGCGGTTTGGTTCGGTTAATTCTTAAAGTGCAGGTTCTAGTTTAGAAAATTGTATATAGATATATACATAGTATATATATATATTTGTTTTGCCAAATTTTGCCAAACAAAATTGGCGGTAAAACTGATTTTATATATATTGTATTATATACAAAGTTTCTTGAACTTGATACTTGCGGAGAATTATTTTTCGTTCGACATTATTTTCTTCAAAAAAAAAAAGGGTTTTTTGTGCTCACGCTTGACTTTCAAAAAGTCTTATTGCGTTTTTTTTGTAAAAGTTACAAAAACAAAAATACCAATACACCGAGCTGTATTGATTTTTTTGGAGCCGAAAATAGGCAAAAATTGTACTGATCAAGAGTCTCAGCAGCCTTTCTGCACTCTTGCTCGTTAATTTTTGCATTCCTCTTTGTGCGGTGTCCGTAGCGATCGACGCCAAAGCCGCGCTTTGTGCTTGCTAATAGCAACCCCAAATTGTATTGTAGAACTATTTACTCTCTCACGCGCTCAATTAATTGTTTGCGTTCAAAGCTTAGACTGCATCTCGTGCCTGCTGCGCCTGATGAACAGCTCTTTAGCTGGCTGCATATACTTGTAGTTGAGAGAGTAAATAAGCCGCACAGTGGGACCAAGGGATCAATTTGCAAGCAAAATTGACTTGGTCTATTTTCGTAGGAAAATTGCACTGTGGGCAAGATACAAAGTTTAGCAAGCACAATTTATTGAAAACAAAAAAATTATATATAAATAATTAATTTAATATACTATAAAAAAAAAAAAAAAATTATTTTACTATTTTCTCAATTTTTACTAATTATTCTTGTAATAATTTTCTACAACAAGAATATAATTATATTAAAAATTAATTTTAAAGGTGCAATATATTATTGTATATATTTAATAAAATCGTTATATTATACATTTTTTTGCTTATTTTTTATAGCAGTTTCTTTTGTTGTGGTTGTTCACATTCCTTTATAAAAAATTTGCGAATTTTTTTTGTCATTGGTTTTTATACATTAAAAAAAAAAAAATAAATAAAAAATTTTAACAAGACATCGAAACAAAATGTCAACTTTAAAAACATTTATTCGTCTGTCCGATGCGCTGGTAGAGTTTGAAACGGATTTTAATGCCGTGGAAACTCACGACGTTTTCTCCCTGGAGGCTCAAAATGAAGAGCTAAAAGCCCAGTGGAGTAAAGTCAAAGCTGCTTACGATGCTTGCTTGGAGAAAGCAACTAACGACGATGATTCAGAAGTTGAATCAATTAAAAAGAAGTATCGCAGCTGCTACCAATCATACATTAGGGTAGCAGGAAGAATTTCTGAGTTTTCTCAGAATAAGCCCTCGAAGCAAACCATTGCTTCTGAGCCGGCGCCGGTCATTGGTCACAGCATGCCTGTGCCACCATGCGATACTGAGGTTTTCAATGGTGATTACCTCTCATGGCCGTCCTTTAGGGACATGTTTACGGCCATATATATAATGAATTCGCGGCTAACTTCAGTGGAAAAACTTTTCCACTTAAACCAAAAAACACGTGGTGAAGCAAAAGAGATTGTGAGAAAATCTCCTTTAACCAATGATGGTTTTGCTAAAGCTTGGCAAGATTTGTCTGACCGATACGAAAATAAGCGTATCATGGTCAACAGCCAATTGAAAATTTTATTCAATTTACCACATGTGCCAAAAGAATCTGGCACAGAACTCAAAAAACTCCAGAGAGATATCAATGGTTGTATTTTTGCTCTAAAAATGCACAACATTGACATCAGCAACTGGGACGCAATCTTTGTCTACCAATGCTCGACAAGATTGCCAGAGATCACGCTCTCCTTATGGGAGCAATCCATTTCAAATAAAAGTGATATTCCGAAATGGACAGATCTCGACAATTTCCTCACAAGTCGGTTTCAAACTCTTGAAACCGTGTCTGATATTCGCAGCTCTTGTGGCGCAATACCACGACAGAATCTCAATTCGTCCTCCTCCAACTCGAAAACAAACCAGAGCAATTCATCTGGAAAAAAGGTAAATAATTACCAAATTAAAATTACTTCTGCGAATTGCAAGCTGTGCAATACAGAACAGCATGCATTACGCTTCTGTCCTCGTTTTCTTCGAATGGATATAAGCAATCGCTTATCAATTGTTCGCAAACACAAATTTTGCATCAATTGCTTATCTCATTCTCATGAGGTGAAAGAGTGCAAGAGTCAATATACTTGCGTGATGTGCAAACAACGTCACAATACTCTCTTGCATCGAGACTCGACTCCAACTCAATCACCTGCTTCGAGTGTTGACTCAAGTAGGTCGAGCTCTCGACCCAATCCCCCGGGCTCTAACACTCTAACGCATTCTACACAAATACAGTCCACTAGCAATGACGTTCAATCATGCTTCGCTACCACTACCAGGCACGTATTGCTTGGTACAGCAATGGTGACCGTATGTCATCTAGGATCAGCGTACACAACTAGAGCTCTTATAGACTCTGGCTCTGAAGGTACGTTTGTATCTGAAAGATTGCAGAAGCTATTGAAGTTACCCACAAGAGCCATAAGCGCTCAAGTTTCGGGGCTTAATAACGCAGTTTCAGCGCAAGTGACAAAAGCTTGCGATATAATTCTCAGTTCGCCTAGAAATAGGCAATTTCAAGTAGAAGCTACAGCTTTTGTGCTGTCTCGCTTAACTGGAAATCTGCCGTCATGCTCCATTGATCCTTCGTTGTGTAAGAGTTTGCCTGACTTACAACTGGCAGATCCGCACTTTTTCAGAAGCGATCAAGTTGATTTACTTATCGGTGGCGATTTGTACCCTGCCATAATTCTCGATGGCATTCAACGAAACCTTCTTGGTTCACTTCTGGCTCAAGAAACAGTTTTCGGCTGGATATTCACAGGCCCTATGCCTTGTACCGAAATATCTAGTTTTACAACTTGTTTGAGCCATTATAGTGAAGTTGCGATCGATCAACAGATCGCACGTTTTTGGGAGTTGGAGGAACTACCTAAAAAACGATTTTTATCCCAGTCTGATAAGTTTTGTGAGGAAAACTATCAGAAAACTACAAAACGCGATAGCAAAGGTCGATGTATAGTTACCTTACCATTCAAAAGTGGATTCCCAGATGATATTAATCTTAGATTTTCTCGAGGCATAGCCTTCAAGCAATGGGCTAGAAGTGAAGCTCGATTGAACAAAAATCCAGCTTTAAAGACGCAGTATGAAGAAGTGGTGAATGATTACCTCAAATTGGGTCATATGGAAAGAATCCCAGCTCCAAAATTTGAAAGATCACCATCTCATTATTATTTACCGCATCATGCAGTAATAAAACCAGAGAGTACTACAACAAAAGTTCGGGTAGTATTCAACGCGTCAAGTCCCACTTCAAATGGGGTCAGCTTGAACGATGTGCTGCACGCAGGTCCAGTTCTTCAAGCTGACTTGACGCTTCTGGTGTTGAAATGGCGGTTTTTCAAATATGTCTTTAATGGCGACATTCAGCAGATGTACCGCCAGATTCTGGTTGCCCAAAAACATTCTGCTTTCCAACGAATTCTGTTTAGAAGTTCACCTGATGAGTTGATGCAGGATTATGAACTAAAAACAGTCACCTTTGGCCTCAATTGTGCTCCATATCTAGCAATTAGAACCATGCTGCAATTAGCACATGATGTTCAACAGCAGTATCCTCTCGCTGCAAAAATTTTGCGACATTTCACATATGTCGATGATGCTCTAGCTGGAGCTCATGATGTTGAAAGCGCAATTAAAGCTAGAAATGAGCTTATCTCGGCTTTAGACTCTGCAGGTTTTACTATGCGAAAGTGGACTGCGAATGCTTCCAGCATTTTAGCAGACTTGCCTACAGAGCATCTTTTGCATGAAGACTTCTTGAAGTTAGAAGATACGAGTTGTGCCAAAGCATTAGGAATTCGTTGGAATGCCACTTCGGATTTATTCTATTTTACTGCTAAGCGTCTCGAAATAAAATCATCTTATACAAAACGTGAAGTCCTGTCAATGATAGCACAACTATTTGATCCTGCAGGTTGGCTGGCACCTATAGTGGTGACAGCGAAAATTCTAATGCAGCGTATCTGGTTGGATGAGATAGAATGGGATGAAGATCTCCCTGCGCATAGTTTTCAATCTTGGCAAACATTTTTGCTAGATTATGAAAATATTAACGATATTCGCATACCACGTTTTGTTGGGTTTTCACCTGAATCCGACGTAGAGTTTCACGCCTTTTGCGATGCCTCTGAAAAAGCATACGCAGCGTCGATTTACATTCGTGTGAAGGAAAATGATGGCATAGTCAGTCATCTGCTTTATTCAAAAAGTAAAGTTGCTCCAGTCAAGACGATCTCACTACCCCGTCTTGAATTATGTGGTGCAGCCCTTCTCGCGGATATGGTAGATTCATTACTATCGCACCTTGATATAGAACGGCACCGTTTGTATTGTTGGACTGATTCAACAATAGTGCTTGCTTGGCTTTGTAAGCCTCCATGTTCCTGGACAACCTTCGTAGCCAACAGAGTGTCAAAAGTGGCAGAGAAGGTAGGAATTCACAATTGGTTTCATGTAGATACACATGAAAACCCTGCAGATTTGGCAACGCGGGGAGTTACGCCACAAGAGTTAGTTGAGAAAGCTCTTTGGTGGCATGGACCTTCCTGGCTCTCGCTCGAACGATCAGCTTGGCCAAGAATGACTCCACCCCCAGTTCTAGAAACTTCGCTTGAGCGCAAAGCTGTAAAAGTACACTTTGCATATTTTTCGGAATATGAAGATATTCTAGAGCGTTTCTCTTCGCTATCGCACGGATTGAGAGTGTTAGCTTACGTGTTTCGCTTTCTGCATCGCACGCATCCAAAGTCTCGTGCGTCTTTTTCAAAAAAATCAGTGTGCCTTGAAGCGGCTGAAATTAAATTCGTGAAAACACGATTGGCACTTCTATGTCAAAAGATAGCTTTTCCAAACGAATATCACTGTTTGGAAACTAAACAGATAATAAGAGCTAAGAGTCCCATTCTTGCTCTTAATCCTCTGTTGAACAACCACGACAATTTAATGCGTGTTGGTGGACGGCTCGCCTCATCACCAGTGTTATCATATGATGAAAGGCACCCAATTATATTACCATATAATTGCCACTTTTCACGCCTTTTAGTACGTTTCGTCCATGAAATTTCGCTTCATGGAGGGAATCAATTAGTGCTTCGACTTATTCGTATGCAATATTGGATCCCACGTGCTAAAAATCTAATTAAATCAATTCTACATAATTGTAAAACCTGTGTTGTACACATGAAACGCCAAAGAACACAAATAATGGCTGCACTGCCAGCCGAGCGAACAGTTATTTCACGGCCTTTTGCCGCGACTAGTATTGACTTCGCTGGCCCATTCGACATAAAAAGCTACATAGGTAGATCTTACCGAATCAGCAAGGGCTATGTTTGTTTATTTGTGTGCTTTTCTACGAAAGCGATTTATCAACCGCCACTTTCCTAGCAGCCTTTTCTCGGTTCGCAGCGAGACGTGGCTGCCCCGCAAACGTGTACTCCGACAATGGTACAAACTTTGTGGGGGCCTCAAACTCTCTTAAAAAAGATTTCAAAGCCTTCTTAACAGCGTCGCATGATGCAATACTATCTCAGTATGCACATCAAGAAATTGCATGGCATTTTATTCCCGCTGGTGCTCCCCATATGGGAGGCCTATGGGAAGCTGGAGTAAAAAGCTTTAAAACGCATTTCAAGAAGATGACCGGAAGTATGAAATATACTTTAGAAGAATTTTCCACACTATTGAATCGAATCGAAGCGTGTCTGAATTCGAGGCCACTTTCCACCATGTCGGAAAATCCTTTTGATTTTCAAGCTCTCACTCCAGGTCATTTCTTGATCGGCGGCCCACTGCTATCGCCGGTGGAGCCAGAAATAGCTGAACAGCCTCTGACTCTTGTCAATCGCTGGCAAAAAATCAAGGCGATGCATCAGCACTTCTGCCACCGATGGAAAAACGAATACCTAAAAGAGATGCATCGACGTACGAAGTGGAAAACGCCTCAATCAGATTTCAAGGTCAACGACTTAGTCGTTGTCAAAGAAGACAATCTTCCCGCGAATGAATGGCGATTAGGTCGAATATTAAAGATTTACACCGGTACCGACAAAAGAGTCCGTGTAGCGGACGTACGCACCGAAAGAGGTTGCGTCACGCGGCCTATAGTGAAGCTGGTCACAATACCGTCGACCTAGCTCCGTCACCATTTATTTTCTCTTAATTGTTTTTTTTTCTTCTTTTCTTTTCTTTTCTTTTTGTTTCCGTCTCGTTTCAGGATGTCTACCACCAACATCATGCGCGACTTGATCGAAGAGATGCTTCTCCAGACGGACTCCGAGATGGCTTTGAGTGAGCCCGATACGGTGCGCGAGAATGCGCCACTTTCTGAAGCCAGCGTACTCCAGC
This sequence comes from Pherbina coryleti, assembly GCA_943735915.1. NCBI lineage: Eukaryota > Metazoa > Arthropoda > Insecta > Diptera > Sciomyzidae > Pherbina > Pherbina coryleti. Next base: position 120,450,414 of record OX030949.1, read on the forward strand.
CACAATCCCCGGTGCGGAGCATGCTGTCCCGCGTGGTCCCCGTCGTGACGCGCAGCGACATGATCCCAAAGTGTCGCTTGTGCTCCATGGAGCACAATCTCATGTCGTGCCGTCGGTTCATAGCTATGAACCTGGAAGAGCGGTTGAGAGCAGTACTCCTTCATTTTTACTGCTCCAACTGCCTTTCAGCAGTTCATATGCGAAAGGACTGTCGGAGCGATGTGAGGTGCCGTCACTGCGGTGAAGATCACCACAGCATGCTGCATTCCCACACTCGGGTCCGATCAAGTCGAGCCCACTCACGACGACCACGGGGAAGACGTACGCGAGCGAAGCACCCTAAACTGCAGCCTGCATCCGCAGCTGCGCGAGAAGCGACGAGGTCTGGGGCGGAATCGAAGAGTTCGTCTTGGAAGGGTCCGCAGTCGACGTTCCAATCTGCGTCGTCGTCGAGGACGCCGTCCCGAAGCGGTCCCCTTCCAAGAAGAGACCGCAGTCGATGCTACCGTCAGCGTCATCGTCGAGGGACAAATTCCCGAAGCGGTCTCCCCCACACGACCAGTAACGACGAGTCTCCAGAGAGTAGTCTCACTACTCCCAACAGTATTGGTGAGTACTTGGGCCAATGGAAGAATGGTCCAAGAGCGGGCTCTTCTGGATGCCTGCCTTCCGCAAACAAGACTTGCCAGAGAATTGGCGGTAAAGTGGAGACTTCCAACTTCTGTGGTCGATGGAAGGGAAGTCTGCACGCTATCACTTCGCGGCAGGTACGGCTCGTCCGTTACCATCGAGACGACAGCGCTAATCGAACGGCAGTTGGACATGATCACGCCGTCTAAGGACATCGACGAGAGGATCAGTCAGAGCTATCCTAACATAAATCTGGCTGATCCTCATTTCTACAAGAGGTCGCCGGTCCGAATCCTGTTGGGTATCGACGTATACTCCCGTGTTATACAGCCTGGCATTCTGCCGGCTGGTTTTAGCATGCCGTTGGCCCAAAACTCAATATTCGGTTGGGTCTTATCAGGACAGGGTGCCTGGTAACGTCTTGCATTCTTGCAAGGCGGGCGGCATGTTAACGCCACTGGTGGCTGCCCGGTGCTGGCACGGGAGTGTACGATAAGATGCTCTTGAGCCTGTTTGCTCTCTTAACTTTCTTTTGGGCAGCGCTTCTCGCTGCCCTTACTTAAACTTTGTTAGTTTTAAGTTTTTCACAAATAAAACTGACCTCGGTCTCTAAAGTTTAAAAACGCCGCGTTTTCTTTATTCAGAAGTTTTTATTCGTCTTTATTTAGAGGTCTTTATTTGAAGTTTTCTTAAAAAAGTTCATTAGTGTTTTCTCCCCTCGATATCCGTAGTTACAAAGTAGTTTAAAAATAAAAGCAGAAACAATTTGAAATAAAATAAAATTAATTAATAAATTGCATAATTGTTCGGTGTTATAAAGAAAAAAAAAAACAACAAATCTAGAATAAAAATACAAAATCTAGCAAAGCATAAAATCTGTAAAATATGCACTAAGAACAAACATGCTAATATATTTGTAAAACCACTAAAAAGTATTTTTCGAAATTAATTATGTTTTGTGGTTCTTTTAGCTAAAGTGAAATAAAACTTATTTATAAATATTAATATAGAAAAAACGCAAATAAAACGAAAAAAAACAACGTAATAAAGTTTAAATAAGAATACAAAACAAAATTTAAAAAAAAAAAAAAATATCGAAGACCTAAGTCTGTTATTGCCAGAAAATCTGACAAAACATTATTAATTTCGAGAGATACAAAATTAAGAAAAAAAAAAAAAAAGAAAAACCAATAAAAATCGCAAAACCATTGAAAAATAAAAAAATACATAAAAAAATAAAAAAATTAAAAAGAAATAATTATGCAAATATTTGTATTGATGTATAAAACGCATATACAAACGAAAAGCTCAGCACTAGAAACGAAAAATTATACGACTTACAAGTTAGAAAAAACTTGTGGCGTGCGGTTGTTTAATAAATGAAATGTATATGAACTGAAATTACTATTAAGCTACTATATATATCTTTTTTTTTATTTCGGTGCTATTTGTTTTTCTGCAAAAAAATGTTGAGGCGAACATGATCATGCTTAGGGCTTAACATTTTTTTTTTATTTTTAAACAAAAACAATCAGATACCGTAAGCGTAAAAGCAAACAAATCAAACATTATATTTCTTTTCCTCTATTTAAGCAAGTATTATTTAAAAACAAAGTCTACCTTGGTTTTTTTTTTTATTCAAAAATGCTGTAAAAGCCGCAATTGGTTCAAGTAATTTTAAATTAATGAATCTTCATATACAAGTTAATGAATAATTAATGAATTGATGAATAATAGTAATAAGGAAATGAATATTCAACTCAACAAAAAAATTTACGCGAACAAACTGGCGTATTTATCTTGGTTCACCTTTTTTTTGATTTATTTTTAACCTAATTATTTTTACTAATTCAATAGTCAACAATAATTAATAAAGAAAGAAAAAAAAAAGAGACAAAAAAAAAACATGAAATTTATAAAAATTTGCAAATGTTATAATTAACAATTAGCGTATTTTCCATATAATTAGTGTTACAAACTATTATTCTCTGATGATTGTTATTATTATTGTTACTATTATATATAGTTTAGAATGTCCGAAAAAAGAAAACAGTTTAAAGAAAAAAAAAAAAAAAAAGGCCTGTAAAAACAAGCAAAAACATACAGAATAATGCATATAATGAACGAAATGATGAACGAATGTAATAAATTATTGTAACATGGATTTGTAGAAAAAAAAAGACCCTTTTATTTCTTCATCATCAAAGGTAATGCGGCGGGGCGAATAACATTAGGCATTGGGTTTGATGAGGGCTCCAAAATAAAATATTTAAATTGGAGAAGGTTGGGTGGGTGAAGACCGGGTGGGGAAAACAACACCTCCTCCCCTCCCACCATTCGATTCACCATCACCAGTCCGCGTCACGACGAGTTCCTTTTTTTTTTTGAGTTTGTTTGGGTAGAATAGACCCTTAACCCTCTGCACCTGATTTTTTTATTATCTGTAACCCCCACACCATCCCACTGTCCAACGCAACCCCACTCCCATTTTCCCTGAGCTACGACCGAAGCATAGCTAGGTGTGCAGAAACCGCGTCGAGACCGTGGGGCTTGGCTCATTTCCATCGTAGCCAAGTTAGTGGGTAATTTTGTTTGTTACAGAAATAAATGGCGCCCAACGTGGGGCTCTGTTTGCTAAAGACTAGCGTTGCTAGTTTGATAAAAACCAACGTGTAGCTCCTAAAAAGTAAAGATTTTTTTTTTCTTTTGAACTGCTGCTCTTCATAAACAGCCCCTTATGCTTCTTAACCCTTTCAGTCCCTCCCTCTCCCATACCACCGTGCTTTAAATTCAAACGCAGTATTTCACATCTTGAACAAAATTTCTTCATGGATAGCAGAGATCTGGGTTATCTTGGATTCTGACCGGGAGAATATTGTTTAATGGTAGGAAATATAATGCCTTCACTTCAAAATTTTTTTTTCCCTGTTTTTTTTTTTGTATGAGATGTGATTGGATTTTTGATAGTCATGGAAGTGAATCATACCAATAACCTTTTCATACCCTTTTTATAAAAATTTTTTTTTTCTCTCAATTTAATTTCAGTTATTAACCCTCCCGCTCCCTCCTTTCCCTCTCGAATGTCTTGTCGATTCAAACGCGCAAACCTCTACAGATTAAAATCAGTAAAATAAAAATTTTTTTTTCTCTAGTGTTTCTCATCTTGCATATAAGTTTTTCAAGGATAGCAGAGATCTGGGTTATCTTGGATTCTGACCGGGAGAGTTAGATTCAGTGATGAGAAATATTACGAAGTCACCTCAACCATTTTACAGTTTATTTAGTTTTCCGTTTTCAAATTTTCCTAATGGGTCATTGCAATTTTATTGGATTTTTGATGTCAATTGAAGTTGATCATACCGAACATTTTTCATGCCTCGTAAACAATTTTTTTTTTACTCTTCTCAATTTAGTCTCAGTAATAGCTAGACTGGAGATGTGTGATTCAATTGAAAGCCTTAAAAACAAATTATATATATTTTTTTGTTTGCCTTTGCCAAATGCCTACGATAATGAAGAAATATGGGAATATCTTACCTTATAGCTTACCTTACCGTTTACCTTATCGTGAATATCTTACCTTACAGTTTATCTTATTTTACCTTATCGATTACCTTATCGATTACCTTATATATATACCTTATCGATTACCATACATATATTTTAGCGATTACCTTATAGTTTACCTTACAGATTATCGAATCGTTTATATTATCATTTACCTTAACGACTACCTTACCGACTACCCTACTGATTACCTTACCGTTTAAAATATCGTTTAGCTTATCGATTACCTTACCGATTAACATATCTTATCGCTCATATTACCATTTACCTTACCGACAACTTCACCGCTTACCCTACTGATTACCTTATCGATTACCTTATCGAATACCTTAGAGTTTACCTTACCGTACACATTACCATTTCATATCTTGAAGAAAATTCCTTGCTGATCGTTAATATTATACTTATCCAAACGAAAATCAACTAATTGAACTTTATACTTTAACTTTGTATCTTCCAGTAGAATCTAACCGAATTATACGAATAGCCTTAGAACCATCTATAAATATCTACGGAAAAATTTAAAATTTTTATTTTTTTTTCACCATGATGGTACCTCGTAGCCCTTTGGGTTCTCCTAATCCTACTGGGGCGGAAGCCTTAGACAACACCTTTTGTGCAGTCTGTAGTGAGGTGCTGAAAAGTGTAGAAGATAAAGTAACCACGAAATGCAACCACCGGTTCCATCGTCATTGCATTTGTACTTGGTTGGAAAATAACCCAACTTGCCCGGTCTGCAGGCAACCGTGATCGGAACTTATGTCGATTTTGGAAAACTCCACGTCTTCCACGAGCATGGCCACAACTCGCTCACAGGGAGCCACGAATAAGGCTAGAGGTAACGCTTCACGGGGGCGTTCGCAACCCAGAGGTGGGGCGCGCGCTCAACCAGGTGCAAACCCGGGGACGCCTCAACCGACCGCGGCTCGATTTGGTAATAGTCCTAGTCCAAGACGGCCGAAGCCGACGGAAGGCCAGCTTTCCGAGATTAGGATGCGAGAAATTGTGACTGATTCCATGAACACCTTTCGTCAAGAGGTTGCTGCCACCATTTCAGGTGAGCTTCAAAATCTCTTTCAGAATCTAAACCTGAACCTCGGTGGGCATCGACCCCAAAATACGCGATCGAGAGAAAATCTCCTTGACATTCCAGCTAGGGAAGAGCCAATTCCTTCCAGAACTCGGCCAGGTCAATATTTTCCAAGCCACGATGCTTTTTCTGCCAACGCTGAACGCGTCTCCAACACAATACATCATTGGCACATAAAATTTACTGGGTCTTCCGACAGCCTTACTGTCGATGAATTCATTTATCGAATAAATATTCTTACCACCAACCATCTAAATGGAAATTTTGAGCTTTTGTGTCGACATGTACATTCTTTGTTTGAGGGAAAAGCCCAAACGTGGTTTTGGCGGCATCACCGCCTTGAAGACACCATAGAATGGTCCAAGTTGTGTCGAGCGCTACGTAGACAATTCAAAGACGACAGTACCGATTTTGAGATTAAGGACGAGATTCGCCGAAGAAAACAAAAATCTTCTGAGCCATTTGATGACTTCTTGGAAGCTATCATGAGCCTAGCGGATAGACTTAGAGATCCATTGTTGGACTCCGAGCTAGTGGAAATGGTAGTGAGGAACCTGAAACCGGACTTAAGACTTGAGCTGTTGCACTTAAATTTCAGAAATATTGCTGAGGTGCGTCGAGAAGTTCGAAAGCATGAAAAATTTTTCAAAGACATTGTGGGCCATTCCTTTTCGAAACCCATTCCTACACGGAGACAAATTGCGGAACTTTCGCTTGAACCTCAAACTCTGGGAGAGGAAATTGTAGAAAATTCCATTGAACCGGAACTCAACGTTGAGATCAACGCAGTCAGTAATGTGCTGAAGTGTTGGAATTGTGACGAACTGGGACATGGTTACCAACTTTGTCTTAAGCCACGAAGAGTCTTCTGCTACGGATGTGGAACAGTGGACGTATATAAACCAACTTGTCCAAAGTGCACTCTCCGAGCGGAAAACTTGATGCTGGATGTTCGTCAGCAGAACGGCGGACGTCCGCAATTTCGACCTCGGAATTAAAACCTATTCGTATTCTGAAAAATAGCTCTCCGGCAACATCAAAGCTCACACAGCCAACTCGTTTTCGTCCTTATCATGTGCGTCTCCAAGAGTACCTCGAGGCTCGAAATAGAATTTTTAGCGAAACAACTCTACCGAAAACTCGTTCGTCCTTACGGATGTCCCATTATTGGAAACGAATTAAGTCTCTGCGCAATATTATTATTTCGTCAATATCATTCAAACCTTCAGATATTCGTCCTTATACCAACCTTAAAATTTTGAATACCCATTATTTAGCTCTGCTCGATAGTGGGGCAAATAAAAGTTGCATCGGCAGTGACTTAGCAAAAATGTTGATTTCAACACATAAGTTTATTAAGCTGGTCAGCAACGTCAAAACGGCTGACGGTCAAAATCAACAGGTCGTGGGTTCGATTGTTCTTGCTATAACGTATGAAGATAAAACGAAGAATTTTGAATTTTTACTTGTTCCATCTTTGCAGCAAAATATTATCTGCGGTTTCGATTTTTGGAATTTTTTCGGCATTAAATTGTCATTCGATAACAAAATTGAGGAAGTTCAATTTTCCGATGGTTCGAACCTGGTCAGTCTCACCCCGACACAGAAACAACGGTTAGAGAAGGCCATCTCGACTTTTCCATCCTTCGAAAAAGAAGGACTTGGTTTGACTAACTGGATCGAGCATTCGATCGACACGGGAGCTGCGGTTCCAATCAAACAGCGATATTACCCAATATCACCGGCCAGAGAAAAACTATTGTGCCAAGAGATTGATCGCATGCTACAGTTAGGTGTCATCGAAGAGGCGGAGAACTCCTCTTGGTCTTCTCCAGCTGTCGTAATTGTTAAACCCGGGAAGGTTCGTTTCTGCTTGGACTCCCGAAAATGAAACAATGTTACCATCAAAGACGCGTACCCTATTCCGAATATCGATGGTATCATTTCTCGATTGCCGCCTGTACACATTATTTCAAAAATTGATCTGAAAGATGCCTTTTGGCAGATACAATTGGACCAAGCTTCACGACCGAAAACTGCTTTCACGGTACCGAACTGGCCCTTATACCAATTTACTCGCATGCCATTTGGCTTATGTAACGCTCCACAGTCGATGTGCCGACTCATGGACAAAGTGATCCCGTATCAGCTTAAAAGCCATGTATTCGTCTACTTAGACGATCTGTTGGTCGTGTCTCAAACATTGGACGAACATATTATCCACTTGATGGAAGTGGCCACCAGGTTACGCCAAGCAGGATTAACCATTAATATCAAGAAAAGTCAATTCGGTATAAGAGAGGTGAAATACTTGGGATTTGTGGTAGAAAATGGAAGTTTAAAGCTTGACACCGATAAAATCGCGGCAATTGCAGAATACCCGAAGTCGATCCGTCAGCTCCGTCAATTCTTGGGGATGGCAGGGTGGTATCGACGATTCGTTGATGATTATTCATCCACTACTTTTGCTCTAACTGAATTATTGTCGAAAAAGAAAAGCTTTGCGTGGAATGATGCCGCTCAAAATGCTTTCGAGTTGCTCAAATCAAAATTGTCTTCGGCCCCTTTTCTGGTACATCCTAATTATGACAAGGAGTTCATTGTCCAATGTGATGCCAGTCGGTTCGGAGTCGGTGGTCTTCTTGCGCAAGTCGATGAAAATGGAGATGAGAGGCCGATTGCTTTCATGTCTCAAAAATTAAATAAGGCGCAAAGAAACTACTCCGTTACCGAACTGGAGTGCCTAGCGGTGGTACTGGCTATCAAAAAGTTTCGGCCATATATCGAAGGACATGAATTTCGCGTCGTAACGGATCATGCTAGTTTAAGGTGGTTGATGAGACAAAAGGACTTGAGTGGCAAGCTTGCAAGGTGGGCGTTAAAGCTGCAAGGGTTTAATTTCAAGATTGAACATCGAAAAGGTAGTGAAAACGTGGTTGCGGATGCTCTGTCGCGAGCATTTGAAGATAGTGACATTGTAGAAAGCGTAGAGATCGAAATTCTTCCGGTAATAGATTTGAATTCACCTGCATTTGATTCGGCAGAGTACACCCAACTTAAGGAGAGGTTTTCGAGCTCTGACATGCCCGATTATAAAATAATCGATAAATATCTTTATTATCGCACGCACTTCGAACCAGGGGAAGACTCGGAAGGTTGGAAGTTGTTCGTTCCAAGCGAGTTGCGAGCAGAAGTCTTACACGCTGCTCACGATGTGCATTCTGCTGCTCATGGTGGTATCGCAAAAACTCTCGAGCGGATTCGCCGATATTTCTACTGGCCCGGTGTGGTAAGCCAGGTGCGCAGCTATATAAGTGCTTGTAGCCTGTGCAAAACTTCCAAAGCACCCACTCACACTCTTCGTCCTCCCATGGGACAAATGGCCGAGAGCGAGCGACCATTCCAAAGGTGGTACGTCGACTTGATTGGAACGTTTCCGCGAAGTAAGAAAGGCAACATTGGATTGTTGATTGTGCTAGACCATTTCTCTAAATTTTCGTTTTTAAAACCTCTCAGAAAGTTCTCGTCGAAGAATATTATAGAGTACTTGAAAGAACAGATATTTGATTGTTTCGGAGTTCCCGAAATCATGGTATCAGACAATGGCAACCAGTTCAAATGTAAAGAATTCGAGTCGTTTTTAAAAAAATATGGGATACGGCACACGTGCACGGCCGTGTACTCGCCTCAATCAAACGCGTCCGAAAGAGTTAATCGAAGCATTAATGAGGCGCTGCGCTCGTATCTTCGCACAGACCAACGTGACTGGGATCAATATTTAAGCAGCATAAACAGCGCTCTAAGACTGAGTATCCATCAATCGATTGGTAACTCTCCCTATCACGTTGTGTTCGGCCAGAATATGGTAACTCACGGTGACGAATACAAATTGCTCCGGAACTTAGATCTTCTTACTGACGCAAATTCCACTCTTCCGCGTCAAGACCAATTCCAGTTGCTGACAGAGAATATTCTGTCTAGAAGGCTAGAGGCTTATAAAAAGAATAAAAAGAGTCACGATCTGCGCACTCGGCCACGAACGTTTAAAGTAGGTGACGAAGTGATACGGCGAAATTTTGCACTAAACGATGCCGCGAAAAACTTCAACGCTAAACTCGCGCCTGTAGGTTTACCCGCAATAATTAAGAAAAAGATTGGCTACTCGTATTACGTTCTTGAAGATTGCGCAGGCAAGGATTGGGGTACGTACCATGTCAAGGACCTCTGGCAGTAGGCATTGCACATCGCCCTGTTCTGACACTTCTCTACAGCAGGCTTGGACAAGTATCAGTTTTGTGAGGGACGGCTTGTGTCCAAATTTCTGAACACCTCCCAAGTCACTTTCCAATTCTTTGACAGCTCGATCTGCGAAGTTTGACAGCTTTTGAGTCTTTTGAACACCTCCCTTGACTTCACACGATAATATTTTCTTTTGCCTTGTGACAGTTCAAAATGGCGATCGATGGTGACCTCCATGTTCGAGGGCGAGTTTGAATTCAAATTCAAAAGTCGAGTATGGCGGCCAACGTTTGTTTCTTGTCCGACCGGATATGTTGTTGTTGTCTTCGTGACAGATCATCGGAAGTGAAGTTTTGGTTCCGTGCTCAAATGTGAATTCGAATTTGAATTCAAACTTGGACAAGGAACCGACACGACACAACGGCCATTTTCACGACGTCACTTCATATAATTTTTATCATACATATTTATATTTTTGTTTGACGAGCGCCATCTACCGGTGGACACACGCAGCTGAAAAATCTCAATTTCCTCCCTGGACGGGTTCGACATGTACAGAAATTTCAAAATGGCCAGCACGTGCTTGAGCCGGCATTAGCCAATAATAATGGACGTTCTAAATTTATGCCTATCGGATCTTGTCCGAAGTTGTGCACCAAACACCATCTTGACGACGACTTAACGAACGGTTAAGCTTCTAACACAGGCATAATGAGGAAATGACTACGCATAACTACGAGTATTCACGTGTGAACGCCTTATTATGCAGTGTGATAACACCTTTATGCATACCCGTGCCAGCCCTGTTCGCCTGTCAGATGAAACAGATAGAAAAGTGAACGAAAAACGATGCGGCAGCAGAGCAGCCGAAAAAGAAAAGAAGTTGCTGGCTGTTAGTTTTCGGGAGTGTTCTGGCTCGGACGTCGCCATTTTATAAACGAGTGTGAACCAAAAAAAAATTTTACATAAATTGCAAATAAAGTCTGAGAAAAGGTCTAAGAGCTATATCAAGAGCTACCAAATTTGAGTGTAGATGATCATCTATATTTTGCCAACAACTAGGAAAGCGACGTATCTACCAATCAACCTAAATCCAGATTATTGCTTTGCACATTCTATTGCACTCGGGTTATATCCTTTCAATCCGGTGGTATTTGTTGGACTCTGTGCCACTTCCATTAAAAGCGTGAAACGCATAGTCAACTTAAAAATCGGGCCGTGCCCCCATAAAAATTTGGTCGTGCCCCGATATATAACGTCACGCACTGCATTGCATACTCCGTTACCTTGGCAATTAATTTCAACGTATACGATCGTCTATTGCTACAGGTGAGACTTCAGCCAGACAAAGTGCTCAATACGACGACGATAACTGGCAGCTTAAACGTTACAGTGCCAGGAACATCTCAACGACGGTGTCGTCAGCAACGTGGCGCACATTACTTAGGGAAAAGCAGCAACAACAACAACAGCAATTAATGCAGCTGCATTGAGAGTGCACAAAGGTAAGAGCAGCAACAGACGTAGCTCGGGCACAAGCGCTCAGCATCAACGGCAACAACAACATCCACCACCGCCTCCTCAGCATCAACAGCATCAGTAGCAAAAACATTCGCCACAACAACATCCACCACCGCATCCTCAGCATCAACAGCATCAGTAGCAACAACATTCGCCACAACAGCATCCACTACCGCATACTCAACATCAACAACCTCAACAGCAACAAATATATGAACAGCAACAATAGCAATAACATCAGCGAACAGCAACAACAACTGCAGCAGCGAGCAACTACTCCATAGCAGCCTTAAAAGTGCGGACTTAGAGGTTGATTGCCGCAGCGGTGAGTGTTGACTTATTTGTTGGAATCCAAAACCCACAAAATAGAAAAAAAAAAAAAATCTTGTTAAAGATAAAGATAAACCATATATAATTGAGATAAATGAATTAAGACATTGCTATAATTTGTTTCTTTTCTTGTTAATTTAAAATATTAAATTTACTTTGTAAGTAGTTTAAAAATAAAAGCAGAAACAATTTGAAATAAAATAAAATTAATTAATAAATTGCATAATTGTTCGGTGTTATAAAGAAAAAAAAAAGGAAAAAAAAACAACAAATCTAGAATAAAAATACAAAATCTAGCAAAGCATAAAATCTGTAAAATATGCACTAAGAACAAACATGCTAATATATTTGTAAAACCACTAAAAAGTATTTTTCGAAATTAATTATGTTTTGTGGTTCTTTTAGCTAAAGTGAAATAAAACTTATTTATAAATATTAATATAGAAAAAACGCAAATAAAACGAAAAAAAACAACGTAATAAAGTTTAAATAAGAATACAAAACAAAATTTAAAAAAAAAAAAAATATCGAAGACCTAAGTCTGTTATTGCCAGAAAATCTGACAAAACATTATTAATTTCGAGAGATACAAAATTAAGAAAAAAAAAAAAAAAGAAAAACCAATAAAAATCGCAAAACCATTGAAAAATAAAAAAATACATAAAAAAATAAAAAAATTAAAAAGAAATAATTATGCAAATATTTGTATTGATGTATAAAACGCATATACAAACGAAAAGCTCAGCACTAGAAACGAAAAATTATACGACTTACAAGTTAGAAAAAACTTGTGGCGTGCGGTTGTTTAATAAATGAAATGTATATGAACTGAAATTACTATTAAGCTACTATATATATCTTTTTTTTTATTTCGGTGCTATTTGTTTTTCTGCAAAAAAATGTTGAGGCGAACATGATCATGCTTAGGGCTTAACATTTTTTTTTTATTTTTAAACAAAAACAATCAGATACCGTAAGCGTAAAAGCAAACAAATCAAACATTATATTTCTTTTCCTCTATTTAAGCAAGTATTATTTAAAAACAAAGTCTACCTTGGTTTTTTTTTTTATTCAAAAATGCTGTAAAAGCCGCAATTGGTTCAAGTAATTTTAAATTAATGAATCTTCATATACAAGTTAATGAATAATTAATGAATTAATGAATAATAGTAATAAGGAAATGAATATTCAACTCAACAAAAAAATTTACGCGAACAAACTGGCGTATTTATCTTGGTTCACCTTTTTTTTGATTTATTTTTAACCTAATTATTTTTACTAATTCAATAGTCAACAATAATTAATAAAGAAAAAAAAAAAAGAGAAAAAAAAACATGAAATTTATAAAAATTTGCAAATGTTATAATTAACAATTAGCGTATTTTCCATATAATTAGTATTACAAACTATTATTCTCTGATGATTGTTATTATTATTGTTACTATTATATATAGTTTAGAATGTCCGAAAAAAGAAAACAGTTTAAAGAAAAAAAAAAAAAAAAAAAAGGCCTGTAAAAGCAAGCAAAAACATACAGAATAATGCATATAATGAACGAAATGATGAACGAATGTAATAAATTATTGTAACATGGATTTGTAGAAAAAAAAAAGACCCTTTTATTTCTTCATCATCAAAGGTAATGCGGCGGGGCGAATAACATTAGGCATTGGGTTTGATGAGGGCTCCAAAATAAAATATTTAAATTGGAGAAGGTTGGGTGGGTGAAGACCGGGTGGGGAAAACAACACCTCCTCCCCTCCCACCATTCGATTCACCATCACCAGTCCGCGTCACGACGAGTTCCTTTTTTTTTTGAGTTTGTTTGGGTAGAATAGACCCTTAACCCTCTGCACCTGATTTTTTTTATTATCTGTAACCCCCACACCATCCCACTGTCCAACGCAACCCCACTCCCATTTTCCCTGAGCTACGACCGAAGCATAGCTAGGTGTGCAGAAACCGCGTCGAGACCGTGGGGCTTGGCTCATTTCCATCGTAGCCAAGTTAGTGGGTTATTTTGTTTGTTACAAATGTTGGATAGATTTTTGCAATGTGCGTGGTCTGAGGACGAATTTTTTCTTGGTTTATGCATATTGTACTCTTAATAGGCCTCAAACAATGGTACTGAGTGATACCCAGGTGAGCGACGATGCAGATCCACTGGACTTTCATATACCTGGGTATCACTTACTGCCATCGTTTTCCCTGCATAGAGGCATCGCCCTTCACATAAGATCAGATGTAGCATATCAGTGCGAGCGGAGTCTGAGCGTAACCGATCCGGAATTTTGTTCCTTGTGGGTGAAGTTCAGGGTTCGCTCGCACTTGATGCATTTTTGCTACTTGTATAGAAGTCCGAATTCAGCCATAAAGCCATAAAATCTTAGACCTTTTTCTGACTTCGCATAATGAAAAAAATGATGTGACTGTCCATGCATCTCTTGGTAATTCGGACCACTGCACCATATCCGCTGCTTTTCCATATTCTAGCCTATGCACTTTTACGCCTAAAGCCCCGAAGAGGATCGCTTGGTTTTATGGGAAAGCAAATTGGACTGCGTTAAATAATTTTTACCGTAATTTCAATTGGAAATTATGTTTCGCTGATAGAAATGTAAATGCCGCGGCTCTAATGGTACAAGAAATAATTTTATTGGGCATGAGGTCTTTCATCCCCAATAAAATGAGAAGTATTAAACCAAAAGACCACTCCTGGTTTAATGAGACTGGCAGGATTGCAGTCAGGTCCAGAGAGGAAGCCTTTCAGAATTGGTGTTCCAGCAAGAATGCTGATACTAGAAGACTTCGCATTGAGGCAAGGAATCGCTGTAATGCAGCTTTAAAACGCGAGAAGTTTCTTCACGAAACTCGCATCAGAGAACAGTTTCTTCTCTGCCCCGAAGGGAGCAAAAACTTTTGGTCATTCGTTAAAAGAGTTAAAAATCAGACGTCCTCGTCGATTCCTGCTCTTTTAAAGGGTGACCAAATCTTCACTGACTCGGCTGATAAAGCGAACCTTTTGGCTGGAATGTTTGCACAAAATTCCACAATTCCGGCTAGCAATCAGCCACCGCCTTCCATACAGAATAGATAATTTTCAATGAAGGAGATATGTTTTCGAACGAGAGCGGTCAAAAGAGTTCTTGCAAACCTCAACATAAACAAATCTTCTAGCCCCAATGGTAAACCACCAATTGTGCTTAAAATGTGTGCTTATACACTGACCCGACCGTTGCGTAACCTTTTCAACATCTCATACAGGACAGGAGTGTTGCCATCTTGTTGGAAGGTTGCGAATGTTCAGGCGGTACCTAAGAAGGGCGATGCCACGAACCCTGACAACTACCGACCCATAGCGATATGCTCTACGCTCTCCAAAGTCATGGAGAGTGTAATAAACTTCCACCTTATGAACTATCTGGAGCGCTACGAATTGCTGTGACCGTCAATATGGCTTCCGAAGGGCTCGCTCTACTGGAGGAGACCTAATGGCGTTCCTCATGGAGAAATGGAACCAATGTGTTTACTTGTTTTGTGAAAGCAGGGTTGTTGTTCTGGATATTTCTAAGGTGTTTGACCGAGTGTGGCATAAAGCACTTGTGTCAAAACTAATTGCATATGGTGTTGGTGCTAACTTTGCTCGATGAATCACATGTTTTCTTAAGGACAGGTCGATTCGTGTCGTGGTCGACGGCATTTCGTCTAGTGAACATGCCATCGTGTCTGGAGTGCCGCAGGGTTAAATATTTGTTAAGAAATAAAAAATTTTATAAATAATATAAGTAACAAATAAAAAAATTAATTGTATAAAATTATGAGATAATTAAAATAAAATGAAAGTCCTAAAATAAATCAATTAAAATAAAATATAAAATTTAAAAAGTGTCAAAGTCAAAATAAAAAATTTAAATTATATATAAAATAAAATATATACACATACAAATAAAAAAATAAAAAATATATATAAATTTAGTTTAATATAAATTAAATAATTGTTTTTTTATTTCATTTGATTTATTGATTGATAATTATTTTACGATTTATTGAGATAATTTATTTAATTTAATTATTGCAATAATTTAAAATTGAGAAATAACTTTTCTTTCTGAGCGAAAAAATAAAAACTAAGAAAGAATTTTTATTCTAGAGCGAAAAAATAAAAAATGAGAAATAATTTTTATTCTTAAGGGAAAAAATAAAAATTGAGAAACAATTTTTATTCTTGAGCAAAATAATAAATATCAAAAATAGTTCTTATTCTTGAAGAGAAAAATTAAAACGAAATAATAACTTTTATTTCTGATCAAAACAATAAAAATCGTAAGATAATTTTTATTGTTGAACAATAAAATAAAAATCTAAAAATAATAATTAACCTTTGAGTTTTTTGATATTTACAAATAAAACTGTTTTTAGTTAAAACAATTAATTTTTTACGCTTATAAAAATAATTCGGACAAAGATCTTGTCAAGACTTAGGACAAGGACTCGCCAATTATTTGAATAAGACCTAGGATAAGGATTTGAATAAGGACTAAGACAAGGATTAGGAGAAGGATTAGGATATTTTTTTTTATACAAGGAACTATTTTGGATATTTTGAAAAAACAAGCAATATTTTGTTGAGCAATATTTTGTTGAGTACCGAAGGTCGGTTTTGGCCTCGTATAAGAAATTGCGCCAGCCATTTCTATTTTGCGCTTGCTGGTGCCAGTTGGAAACACCAAGTGTAGTCAGGTTATCCAACACCTGATCCTTCCAACGAAGATGTGGGCGTCCTCTTCTGCGTTGACCACCACCGGGCACCGAATCAAATATTTGTTTCGCTGGAGCGTCGTTTTCCATTCGCTCAACATGACCTAGCCAGCGGAGCCACTCGATTTTAATGCGCTTAACTATGTCTATGTCAGCGTACAGCTCATACAGCTCGTGGTTCCATCGAATTCGGTACTCGCCATTGACGCAGATTGGACCGAAGATCTTACGAAGGATCTTTCTCTCGAAGGCTCCCAAAGTCTTTTCATCAGAACTGCTCAACGTCCAAGTTTGTGCTGCATATATTAGGACGGGCATGATTAGTGACTTATAGAGCGTGAGTTTTGTTCGAGAGAGGGCTCTGCTTCTCAATTGCCTACTCAGCCCAAAGTAACACCTGTTGGCAAGAGTTATCTTTCGCTTTATCTCAATACTGACATCGTTGAAAGAGTTTACACTGGATCCCAGGTAGACGAAGTCCTTAACAACCTCGAAGGAGATGTTGTCAACAGTGACGTGGTTTCCAAGACGCTGGGACTGTTTATTTGTTGACACTAGGTATTTCGTCTTATCTGCGTTCACTACAAGACCCATTCGACTCGACTCTTTCGCTAATCTGGAGAATGCTGCACTGACTTCGCGCGTATTATGGCCAATGATATCGATATCATCAGCATACGCCAGGAGCATAATACTTTTGTAGAATATCGTGCCACTGCGTCTCAAATCAGCAGCTCGGATGATCTTCTCCATCATTAGGTTAAAAAAGTCGCACGATCAGGAATCACCTTGTCTGAAACCTCGTTTGGTATCGAATGGAGGAGTGAGGTCCTTCCCGATTTTAACTGTGCTGCTGGTGTTGCTCAGTGTCATTCTGCAAAGACGGATGAGCTTTGCAGGAATACCAAATTCAGACATGGTGGAATATAGATGATTCCTTATTGGACTGTCGAAGGCGGCTTTGTAATCGACAAAAAGATGGTGTGTGTCGATTTGTTTTTCTAGGGTCTTCTCCAAGATTTGTCGTAGCGTAAATATCTGGTCTATGGTGGATTTGCCAGGTCTGAAGCCACACTGATAAGGTCCAATCAGCTGGTTTACGATGGGCTTCAGTCTTTCACATAGTACGCTCGACAGAACCTTATATGCGATATTCAGAAGGCTTATCCCACGGTAGTTGGCGCAAATTGTGGGATCGCCTTTCTTGTGGATTGGGCAGAGCACACTGAGGTTCCAATCGTTTGGAATGCATTCTTCCGACCATATTCTGCATAGAAGCTCATGAATGCATTTAAATAGAGCTTCGCCTCCATTCTTGAAGAGCTCAGCAGGTAAGGCAACTGATCCTGCGGCTTTCTTGTTTTTAAGCCGAGCTATAGCTTTCAAGACTTCACTATGGTCGGGCAGCGGAACTTCAACGCTGTCGTCCAAAATTGGGGATTCCGGAATATCATCTCTATTGGCGGGATTGTTGTCGTCGTCGCCATTCAGAAGCCTAGAGAAGTGTTCCCTCCACATCATCAGTGTACTCTGGATATCTGTCACTAGATTCCCATTTTCATCCTTGCAGGAAGAGGCCCCGGTCTTGAAACCATCGGCCAGGCGTCTTATTTTTTCGAAAAATTTTCGAACCTCATTCCTGTCACCATGCATCTCAATTTTCTCGCACTCACGCATTTCCGCTTCCCTTTTCTTTCGCCTGAAAATGCGTCTGTCTTCCCTCCTCTTCTCTTTGTATCGCTCCTTAGCAGCACGCGCTACAACCGACTGCAGGGTGGCTTTGTAGGTGGCGTCTTTTTCTGCAGTGGCGTCGCGACACTCTTGGTCGTGCCACTGGTTTCGACGAGGGCGGTGATAGCCAATCACCTCTTCGGCAGCCGTACGCATAGAGTGGGAAATATGATTCCACTGCGCGCATATATCGTCGATCGGAGGATTGCTTTCTTGAAGCAGGAGTGAGAGTCGAGTAGCGAAGTCTTCGGCTGTTTGTTTTGATTGCAGCTTTTCGATGTCTAGCTTTCTCTGTGCTGGATTGCGTGCATTCTTGGTTGCGCACAGGCGTGTACGGATCTTGGCTGCGACAAAATAATGATCCGAGTCTATATTGGCACCACGGATCGTGCGTACATCTAAAACACTGGAAGAGTGCCTTCCGTCAATCAAAACGTGATCAATTTGGTTGCGCGTCTTTTGATCAGGAGACAGCCAAGTTGCTTTATGAATATTGAGATGCTTGAATCTAGTGCTACTAACGACCATGTTTCGCGCTGCGGCAAAGTCAATCAGCCTCATTCCGTTATCGGAGGTATTGTTGTGGAGGCTGAACTTTCCGACTGTTGGACCAAAGATATTTTCTTTTCCCACCTTGGCGTTGAAGTCACCAAGCACGATTTTTATGTCGTGGCGGGGGCTGCGCTCATAAGCATCTTCAAGGCGCTCGTAGAAGCTGTCTTTGGTCTCATCGTCTTTGGCTTCTGTCGGAGCGTGCGCACAAATCAGGCTTATGTTAAAAAATCTTGCCTTGACACGGATTATGGCAAGTCGTTCGTTCACAGGTGTGACTTGCAGAACATGATGTCGTAGTCTCTTGCCAACCACGAATCCGCATCCAAATTCGTGCTTCTCCGCATGGCCGCTGCAGTAGATATCACAGGATGCTTGCCGTGAGCAACCCTGTCCCTTCCATCGCATTTCTTGGATTGCAGTGATATCAGCCTTGTATCTTTCTAAGATATCTATCAGTTGGATAGAGGCACCATCCCAATTAAGGGTTCGGACGTTCCAGGTGCATATCCGTAAATCATTGTCAGTTTTTCGTTTGCGGTAGTCGTCATCAGATTTGGGGATCATTTTTATCTTATTTCTTTTTCGTTTTATTGAATTTTGTTTTTACGTGGTGGGCATCAAACCCAACGCACAACCCTTTAAAGGCAGGGGGAGCCCGCCGCTCAGATTAGCCGTCAAACTAACGGTTGCCAGTTTGCCGTTTCTAGAGGACACCACGCAGAGGTTTGAGTCGACTTGAGACGAGTTCGACATGGATAATGCTGGCCTCACCAGGTTGAGGCAGTCAGACACGTTGCCATGTGAAGATCGCCACCTTGACCCTCACGCGTTGCCTTGTGAGGATCGTCCTCCTTACTAATTTGTTTTTAATTTAATCCTCCAATTAATTTTGTTGAGTTATTAATAGTAATTAGTTAAAAAATTACCAGAAATTTGTTTCAAATTTTCGCTTATAACTTCAGGTTGATGGCAAAATACTGACACTATTTCTGAGAAAAGTCAAAACCACCGTTCGTTTTCGAGATATGGAACTGTTTCTTACTTTTAAAGTGTTAATTATATTATAATTTACATCTTTTACTTTTACTTTACTTTTTTTGGTCGATATAATTTGGATCAAAAAATAATTTTTTTAATGTGACCAAAAAATTATCGATAAATGATTGATTTTTATTATTGATCACAAACAAATTTTATTTCTGATCGAAAAAATAAAGATCACAAAATTATTTTTATTTCTGATCGAAAAAATAACGATCAAATAATGACTTTTATTTCTGATTGAAAAAAAGAAACGATCACAAATAATTGATTGAAGTTGATTTTTATCTTAAAAATAATGAAAAAATAAATCCTGCCAAAAACGGAATCTCTAGCTCACTGCCTTCATATTGCTACATTTAAAATAATTTCACATCTTTTTGAATATGATCTCTTGATCTAAAAATTTAAAAATAATCGTTATTGTCCATCCCCGATGAAAACTAATTTAAATAAAAATTGCAAAAAATAACGACAATTTAACAAAAATTTGCAAAATTGTTTAATAAAAAATTTAAATGCGAAAATTAATGCTATTTATAAAAATTAAGTAAAATTAATTTATATATTTTTGAAGAAATCAGATAAAGTGTGAAAAGAAAATAAAAAAGTTTTGTTGTAGCGTGCTGCTAACGCTTCAATAAAAAAATAATCAATCAATAAAATGGGAAAAAATTATTTTTTGAATTTATATAGGTTTTATTTTTTTATTTATACGTATTTATATATTTTATTTTATATATAATTTAAATTTTTTACTTTGACTTTTGACACTTTTTAATTTTTATATTTTATTTTAATTGATTTATTTTAGGACTTTCATTTTCATTTAATTTTCTCATAATTTTATGCAAATAATTTTTCATTTGTTATTTATATTTTATATAAAATTTTTTTATTTCTTAACAAATATTTAATTATTGTGTTCTATTTAAAACTTATTTTCAGTTTTGTTTATTTTATAAATTAACTTTTAGGTTTTTTCTTATTTTATTTTGATAACTTTTAATTGTTGCACACTTTAACTTTAATTTTTTTTAAGTCATTTTTTATTTAAAATCTTTAAAATCTTTAAAATAAGATACATTTTGACTTTTATTACTTATAAAATATATTAAAAAAAATTCACTATGAAAATTTATAAATATCAAGCTAAACGGATCTTAAGGATCTTATAATTTATTGATTTATAGTTTATTTACAATAACAAATAAGGTATATTTACTTTATTAAAATATTTTTATTGCATATTTTAGTGGAAAAAAAGTATCAACAATACAAACCAGTTGGTCTAGCAGGCTATTGTCCTGCATGACAACTAGACCAATATGATTTGTTTTTATTAAATAATTTTTATTTATGTAGGTACATAAGAGATGGATAAACATAAGTAGGTAGAAATAATATAATAAGAAAATAGATATTGAATATAGATATAATATATTTATTACAAAAATAATTTTGATGGCATTAAATTTCATTATGAAATGAATTATATTTATTATATAAGCAGATTAGGGGCGGATTTAGGTAGATAGATATTTTTAACAGTAAAATAAATAAATTAATTTATTAAGAAAAACTAGTAAGAAATGATCTTCGACTGGGCTCCGAAGTTAAAATACCCCCACGTCCGAACCGAAGTATATTCAAAGCCTTAAGCAGTCAAAAAAAGTATATTTGTAAAAACATTTTCGTCATAGTTTTAACAGAAAATATTCGCTAATGAAGTCACTTTGTATGGGAGGTGGGTGTGGTTTTCACTTGATTTTGTAGAATTTCAGACTCAGAGTACATGATATATATCAAAGTTCACATGCAAAATTTCAAGTCCATATAATAATTTTTGTGGAATTTAAAGAGATTTTACATTTTTGATAAAATCACTTTGTATGAGAGGAAGGCGTGGTTTTCATCCGATTTGATTGAATATTTGATTTCATACTCAGAGTGTATATTATATATCAAAACTCATATGCAAACTTTCAAGTCCATATATTAATTTTTGTGGAATTCTAACAAATTTTACTGTTTTGATAAAGTCACTTTGTATGGGAGGTAGGCGTGGTTTTAGTCCGATTTGGCTCATTTTCGAAGTTGACCTTTATTTTTTAGATAAAAGCTTAAATATCAAATTTCGTGGCAATAGCTTGAAATTTACGGCTGTAATCGTGATCACAGACAGACAGACAGACAGACAGACGGACATGGCTAAATCGACTCGGGTGGTGATTCTGACCAAGAATATATTTACTTTTCTATACCTGCCACGCCTCCTTATGGGCGTTACAAACGGAGTGACAAAATTAATATACCCCGTTTACGTTTTTTAAACGTAGGGGTATAAAAATAATTTTTGATGTAATTTTAAAGGTGATCAATTTATTTATAATTTTGTACTTGAGTGCATTTTAATCTAAACAGAATTAAAAAAGTTACAGCGATTTATCTATAGCTCCATTGAGATAGATAAAATCGCAAAAATATAACTTTTCTGAAGATCAATGAAATGCAGCCAAAGCCATCAGTCAAAGCAGCAAATAAAATCCTGCAAAAATGAGAAAGTTGAGCAACAACAAAATGCATGCAAAAAAAATGTAAACAAAGCAGCCGCCTCTTGAGGATTCTAATGAAAAAATATAATCAAACAAAAACGAAACGAGGCAAAAACGGGGCAAAAGAGATGCGTGACTTCCGTTCTTGTTACTCTAATATATTTTCGGCGTCTGTCTATTAATAACTCGGCTCTCGCGTTTACTCTTCACGCAGCTTTAGAAAAACGTAAGTTCATCGTCAGCCCCATGGTAGAATTATATGGTAGGGCCGACTTGGAGAAGAAAGCAGCAAAAAGCGGGCTAGTTGTCAAAATCAGCTGTTCATTTCGAGTTTCTTTATGTTTATGATTCGCAGTTGATTTTGGGTTCAACTTTTTACAAGCTTTTTTTCAAATTAAACACTTCCGCGGCATTTTATAGATTTATTTACAATGCTTTTACAATATTTTCACTCAAATTAACACAAACTTAACACACGTGTCCGCACTATTTACAAATTGAAAACATAATATTTTCATTTTATTTGAAATTTCTACGAACTGCGCCATTTTGACAATCAGCCTCCTTTTTTATTCTCCACTCTTCGTTGACGCGTGAGGGCAGTAAGCGACTTGGCCGTACCTTATAATTCTACTATGGTCAGCCCTGCTTTTTATTTCGAAGTGCTCAAAAATTTCTCCAGGCTTATAATTACATCCTAATGCCTGTTCAATATTGAAACAGCCGTTCAATGTTATCATAATATATTGTCTTTGACCCAGGTTCGAACCCCAGCAGCGACAGAAAATTATTTGAATTAAAATAATTTTTCTGTTCGGCCGCCACCCCTCTGCAGACAATGGCAAACCACAGAGAGTAATTAAAAATGCCATGTAAAGCTTCTTGAGAACGAGAACATTCCGTTCATCGCCGTTCATCGGTCAATTGCGTACAAACTTAATAACACGCACAACACAATTGATCATAAGAAGCTAGGTCAAAGCCCTTTCAAGGGCTGAAATGGCCAGTTATTTATTTATTTTTAGAAGAGATGTAGATATATTAATTAATTTATTTTTCAAGAAAAGTATAACGCGATAGCAAATACAGCGCGAGAAAAATATTAAAATTTTTTATTATATCAGTGTAATTCATATAAAAGAAAAAAACACAATCAACTGAATACAAATACGTAAGTAAATACTTAACAACAAAGTAACGTAAACTATGTAATGAAATGGAAAAGTACATAAGAAAAATAAGTTTTTATAAAGAGTAACTCTCATAAATACATTGCTTGCATTTATGGCATGTTTCATTCACAACGGAAAATGTTTTTTTCTGGAAAACTTTAAGTATGGTGGTACAAAAGTACCGCCTACACTCATGCAGCTGAGAACCGTTATAATAGATCCTCTCTCTGCCGATGTCATGAAACTTATTTTCCTTTTGCTGTCAAAATTTTCTTACTTTGCACGATAGACACTCCTGCCTCATCGACATTCCAAATACAAGTTGGGGAAAATTTATATTTTTCGTGCTCCCGCTCGAACAAAAAATTTACCCACATTTTCACCATTAAAGCCTTTGACCCTATCCATTGAGCTTTCGGTTAGACTCCTTATGCTAATGTCTGATTTGTGCCTTTTTAAAAATGCGTACAACTAGTCTTTTCCAGAGCATTCCTTATCTACCGAAAATGGGTGGGCAATGTTGTTTATTTTTGCCACTTGAAATACAGGTGAGCGAATATCACTTCGAGCTAGTCCCCAAAAACGTTATTCCATTTCCTTAATAAACCCTACAAGCCCAAATTCCATTTCCCAATTGAACACAGATTTACGTCCCAGAGGCGTGACTTAAATTTCGCTAATAGGTTTATCACTGCGAGCTGATCTGTACAGCGGTGCAAATGGAACTCCAAATGTCTTAGCTTCCAACAGTATGCCCATTCCTCCTTCTCTAACTGCCAAAATAGACTTACTAATTCTTTCTGGATCCTACTTACGCATCTGGCCTCTGTTTGGCGTTATCTAAAATATATTATAATAATAATTTATAATTCATAATTTGGCGGGAAATGTGATATGGTATATCACATTACCCAACTTTGACTATATCACAAAAGCCGATTTCGGTTTTCGAACCAAGCAGGTAATTTTTATATAAATACACTTCAGAAAATAAAGAATTAACATTATTTATGATTAACAGCATTCAAACACTTAAAAATTTATGTATTTAAACTTTCAATTCCGCTTCGGTTTTCTCGCACTTCACTCACAAAGCTCACGCAAAAAAAATATAGAATACACAGATGAAACAATTTCACAACAATGAGAGCAAACACAGTGAATGAAAATGTGCATAAGACTGTACCACGTGTGTTTTTCTGTTGCCTTTATGTTCACATGTATATTCTTGTCGAAAATTGTGTATTTAACAAAATATGCAGGTATATCACATTACCCGACCATATCACAATACCCGAAGCTACTCTACAATTAGCACTACCATTAACATTTGTTAATTCGTTATTATTTAAATTTTTAAAAGGCGCAATTGTTTCATCTGTTACATTTCCAACTATACTTTCATATGGTTCCACCATTGGTCCAGTTACATTGCTAGAATCATAATGATCAATAAGTCTAGCTTGTGAATGAAATTTTACATTTGTTTTTGATAAAAATACTCTATTTCTTCTGTATACCATTCCTTTTTCATCTTCAACAAGAAACGAATTGTCATTAAAACATTCACGAATCACTGCGGGAACCCAGTGGGGAATGTTTTTGTTGAGATTTTCTTAATTCAAGTTTCTTTCTAATCAGTTCATGATTTATGTGTTTCGGCATTAAATTAGTGTTCGAGCAAGGTAATGTCGTTTTTAAACTTCTGGAAGACATTAGTTCAGCATGGGAGTGGTTTATAAATTTAAGTGGTGTATTTCTATATTCTAACAGACCTAATGAGATATCTTGATCACTCTCTGATTTTTTTATAATATTTTTGCATATAAATACTGCCTTCTCAGCTAGACCATTACTTTTTGGATATCTAGGACTAGAAGTTATATGAGTAAACTCGTAGCTCTTTACAAAATCTTTAAACAAGTTGCTATTAAATGGATTATTATCTGTCAGAAGAATTTCAGGGATTCCCAATCTTTCAAAAATGGTTTTAAAAATAGCTATCAACTCAGAAGCATTCTTTGTTTTCAATTTTGCAACTTCAATTCAATTAGTATAAGAATCCACTATGACCATAAAGTTTTTATTAAATATTTCAAAAATATCCGCAGAAATTCGTTCCCACGACCTATTCGCTGCAGGATGTGGACTCAGTGGTTCCTTACAATTAGATTTTTTGAATTTTTGACATTGATGACATTTGCTTAAAAAGTCCTTTACATCATTATTAATCCCTGGCCAGTAAAAATTCTGGCGAGCTTTCATACATGTCTTCTCAATACCTTGATGATCCACATGCAGGGATTTTAACATATCCTTAATCAACACTTTAGGAACTATAATTTTATTTCCCAAAAATAAAATCGAGTCAGAAATAAAAATTTCATTTTTAATTTTATAAAAATGTTTTAACTCAGCACTTAAGGTATTTTTTGCTGGCCACGAGTTATTTAAAACAAAATGATAAACTAAAGATAACACGGCATCTTTTTGAACTTCCGTTTTAAAATCATCTCTTCTATTGCCGGAAATAGACATATTTTTTGATAGTGCATAAATAACATACAACATTTCAGTATCATCGTCTATATTGGCTTTCAAATATATCTACCAGGAAGGTATTCAACTTTAATTTTGAACTTTAACAGTCTAAGCAACATTCTTTGCAAGCGAGGACTTGTTTTATTTAAATCCTTTTTGAGTATACTTTTTAATGGAAGATGGTCTGACAACACAGTGAATTCTTTTCCATAAAACCAGGGCCAAAAGCTCCTTTTCGATTTGTGCGTACCTACTTTCAGTCAATGTCATAGCCCTCGAAGCATATGGTATAGGATGACCCTCCTGAAGTAAACAACAACCAATGCCATCTTTAGATGCATCAGTTTGTATGACAATGTCTTTAGAAATATCAAAAAATGTTAGCACCGGTTGTCTACAAATTTGCTGTTTAAGGGAACTTAACACTGCATCATGCTCCGCTGTCCAAATAAACTCAACATTGTCTTTTGTGAGTTCCCTAAGCAAAACAGTAGCTTTCGACATATTATTTAAAAATCTTCCAAAAAACTTGAAAATCCCTCATATTGTCATCAGCTCACTTTTATTCTTTGGAGCATCTAACTCCATTATTGCCCTGCATTGAATTTTATATTGAACTCCTTAGCTTTTTCCATTACCTTTTTTAACGCATGATCATGATCTTCGTCAGCCAAACCGCTAATAATCATATCATAAAAATAAAATTCTACACCGTCTATGTCTCCATATATCTGCACCATCCTTTTTTGAAATACTTCTGGTGCGATGGATAAACGAAAAGGCATTCTATTAAATTTATACCTGCCAAATGAGGTATTGAAACAACATAAATCTGAACTTGGTTTATTCAACTGAATTTGCCAAAACCCTTCTTTCAAATCTATAACAGAAAATACTCGATTGTTGCTGAGTCGAGATGTGATATCATCATATGTGGGCATTTTATAATGTTCCCGCATAATTTGACTATTTAAGCTTTTAGTGTCTATACATATTCGCAACGAACCATTACCTTTCTCGACCACAATCATTGAATTCACAAATTCAGTTGGGCAATCCACTTTACTAATTATATTACGATTTTCTAAATCATCTAACGTCTTTTTCACAGGATCAAACAATGAATACGGAATTTTTTGATTAGGGTTAACAACACCAACATAACTTTCTTTTAATTTTATATTAAATTCAGCCGCAATCTGACCAAGACCCGTAAACTGATCTTTGAATGCTTTAATAAACTCGGTTTTGTTGCCAAATGGTTTCAACGAAAAAACTGTTTTTATAAATACTAAATCAATACACGATTTACCAGACAATAATGGCTCAAGATTTTCTTTAATAATTACAAAAGTGTACATATACCTAGAGGCCTTATTAAATAATTTCCATAAGAATGTAACTTAACATTTGTTTTTAATATTTCAGCACCTTTTTTTAGATACGCCACTGGCAGCACATTAACTGCTCCAGTGTGCAATTTAACAACAACCTTCTTGTTATCTATTAAAATTGTTTCCTTCCAGTAATCATCATTGTTAATACACCCTTTTACAGCACCAACTTCTGCCAACGTGTAAATGCTCATATCTGCTTCATTCTGTTGACCAACTGCATTGACATTTTGAGCTTGGCAGCACAGAGCAAAACGATTTTTTCCACCACACTTGAATCAATTCTTACCAAACGCACCACACGCCCTCGGACCATGCTTTTTACCACAGTTTTTGCACTTGAATATTGTTGTCTCTTTCTTTTCTATGGAGCTCTGATAGTTCGTCGCATATTTTGAATTTTGATTTGCTTCTAACGGCTTTTTGGCTGCGCCTCCATAGTGCAAAGCGTCTACCGCCTTGTTTGCTTTGTCTGACATAGAATCCAACAACTTTGCATTTACCTTACTGGATTCAACAATTCTGCAGAACTCTGATGCACTTTCCAATGACAATTGCGGCTCCCTCAGTAGCTTCTTCTGGCATCCTCTATCAGCAATAGCCACAACCTGATGGTCTTTGATCATCCTATCAACGTATGATAATCCGCATGTGCACGCGAACTCACATAGCTGCACCTGATTGCGAAACTTTGTGATAAACTCGTCAAACGACTGCCCAATTTCTTGACGAATATTATGAAACTTAAATGTCTCCATAGTGACATTCTTTAGCGGCGTACAATAACCATCAAACTTAGTGAGAATGTCTTCCAACTTTAAAGTGCTTTCAGCTTCTGCTGCATATCCAAATGAATTGTAGACATAATGCCATCATCCCCAATACGATCCAATAGCATTGCAATCTTTTCAGCTTCTCTTGTTTTGTCGTAATTTTTTCCATTTGCTTTTAGATTAATTAAAAAACGCTGCTTCCACTTTTTCCAATTTTCAGCAACATTTTGTTCAAAACTCATAGGAGCAATGTTTTCGGACAACGCCATTTTCTATTTTAGCATCTGACACCATGTATTATTTGGTATGAGTAAAACAACCCAGCTAGACACCTAACTGTTAGATATGCCATATATATGGCATATACCTAACGCCTTGTACGTTAGGTTCATATAAAATTCTCCATACAAAGCACGTTAGGTTTGTTCTAGCGTTTTGAAAAACCTAACGCCTTTTGCCTATCCGTGTGATTTGGCATCTCTGTCTGCCTCATATGATTTTTTCATTAAAAAAAGCTTTAGCTGCTCTGTTCACACCAATTACAAATTCCGTAAAGAATTTAATAACAAGCTCAGCTGTTTACATAACTACGCAGTTAGCGGCTCGGAAAACCTTTCCACCATGGTGTAGCGGCTAGCGCGCTGACCTTTAACGCAAACATGCGCGGGTTCAAACCCTTCACCAAATTAAGCCAAATTTTTTTCTTGTTATTTTGTTTAGAAATGTTTTTTTTTCTATTTTTATTAATGGATAGATTTACAAAAGATAAATTTAAGTAAAACATTTATAGACAATAAAAAACAAAGCCCCTGGAAAATAACTCTGTTATTATTTACTCAAGCAAGGAAAATTTTCTTTTCTTTAGAAAGAAGGTATTTGTAAATTTGTCTATTTGTAATGAATTTTGAAATGTATTTTGATAATTAAACAACACATTGAAAATCTTTGGGTTTCATGCGATATTTGAACCGCGGTCCTCTGTCATTTAAGTTCCATATGCTACCCTCTGCGCCACGGCCATCATCACATAAGTTAATTATTTTAGGATATTATTTATTGCGTGACTTACACCTGCACCGCTTAAAGTTTTTTTCACACCCCCAGCTTGTTTGCTGCGTAAAAGAGCAAGCTATTTAAACACATACAACTTTCCTTGTTTAACATGACAACAAAATATAAGAGTGTGTTAGTGAACACCAAATTTTGTTTCATTGTGTTTGTAACTACGTTAGAGCTGTCTAGCTGGGAACTTAACTTGAGGACAGCTCAGTGTTGCCAGATAGATTGAGCTTCTTTCCCCTAAATCTGAAAAAGTTTGCTGAATTTTCCCCTAAAAATTAAAAAAAAACCCCTAAACTTCTTTTGAGTTAGTTAAAT
This sequence comes from Pherbina coryleti, assembly GCA_943735915.1. NCBI lineage: Eukaryota > Metazoa > Arthropoda > Insecta > Diptera > Sciomyzidae > Pherbina > Pherbina coryleti. The sequence goes on from OX030949.1 coordinate 120,479,688, forward strand.
TTATTGAATACTTCGTTTAATTGATGTAAAAAATACAATAAAATACAATAAAAAAAAATATAAACAAATTTAAATATATGCTTTCTCGTCCTCAGAATTTAAAACAGCATCTCATATCACACATATTCTAGTACTATTTCGCTCATTCGACAAACAATCAGCTTCGAAGCAGTATTGTTTCGATGGTACGCAATTGTTTTGACTCACTTTGACAAAATAAACCTTGTAAGAGCTAAAACAAAATGAAAAAGAGAACACAAAAGGGTGCATCAAATGCTAAAGTTTTCCCTAAACATTTTTGACCCCTAAATTTTCTACTAAACCGAAAAACCCCTAAATCTAAGGGAAATTCCCCTTAACTGAGAACACTACAACGGCTGCCAGTTGACTGACTTTATTCTTTATTATTGAACGTCAATATTCATTAGCTTATTCATATATAAGAGTGAGGCAACTATATAGTTAATTAAATAAAATCTATTACAATCATTCTATTACAGAAAGCAAGCAAGGTGTAAATCTATTCTAATAATGAGCTGGTCAAGTAATTAAAAAACAAACATTGCAACCAGTGGCGGATCTACATACGGACTAAAAGGGCTTTAGCTGAAAGGTGAACTTTTTGTTTAGGAAAAAAACGAAAATAAGCCCTAAAAACGGCTTCAGCCCCACCCCTTGGGCTACAATACTGCTATCTTAGCACCCCGCCCCTTTTTACTTTTTTCATTTTGATGAAATTTTTAAAAATTATGAAGCGTTTTTAAAAAATGTTCGCAAATTTCACGAAAAAATGAAATAAAGTACACCAAAATGTTTAAGGAATTGCCAACACTTCTGATATATGTACATTAAAGTAAAGTTTGGATATAAAAATATAAAGTTTGGATGACTCAAAAACTAAGAAAATGTCTGTTATTGGACCAACTTATGCTTGAAATTCAAAAAATCTCCGAAAAGCCTGATTTTTAAGGAAAATCCGATTAGCGCGACCTCTTAGCCTCTTCCAAAAAATCTGAAAAAAATCTCAAAAATACTTTACCCTATAAGCTTTTAAACAAAGGCTGAGCAACTATGAAATTCGAAAAAAAATTTTCATTTGGGACACTCTAGTAAACACTCATCAAATTGACGAAAACAAATTGACGAAAAATTTGACAATCTGAACACTCGCCAAATTTTCTAGAGCGATTTTCGTCAGTTGAAAAAAGATTTCAATTTGAATACATTGCATAAACTTGAAAATATCAGAAGGATGTTCTTGGAATAAATCTATAAAACATCATCAAACAGAATTTGTTTGCTTTTTTTTGCTGCATGAGTCAATGAAATGTGGCGGCCGTGGCGTAGTTGGTTAAAGTGCGTGGCCTCTATGTCAAAGAACCTGGAAACCCGGGTTCGAACCCCAGCAGCGACAGAAAATTATTTGAATTGAAATAGTTTTTCTGTACGACCGCCACCTTTCTGCAGACAATGGCAAACCTCAGAGAGTAATCAAAATGCCATGTAAAGCTTCTTGAGAACAAGAACATTCCGTTCATCGCCGTTCGGAGTCGGCGTTAAACAAGTAGGTCCGGTTCTCGGTCAATTGTGTGTACAAACTTTATAACACGCACAACACAATTGATCATAAGAAGCTAGGTCAAAGTCCTTTCAAGGGCTGAAATGACCGGTTATTTATTTTTTTTATTTTTTGAATCAATGAAATATCAATAAAAATTGTTCCCTCTGGCAACGTTTTCACTAATATGCACAAGCAAATAATGAAATTGGACGAAAAATTTGAGATGTGGACAATTTTATGAAAAATTTGAATTCCCCTAACATGCGTTCTACGCTTACGATATTTTGAACTATCAAATGAAATTTCGTGATATATAGATTTCATGCTATGATTTATTTATTTATTGACTTATTTCATCTAACACAGATCAACTAAGGGTTGACTACTTATTAAATTTTTCATAGATACATTTCAATAATTTCATTTCAAGTCGTAAACATTGGTGAATTTTTCATCAAATTTTATAAATACATTTCAATAATTTCATTTCAAGTGGAAAATATTAATATATTTTTGTTTCAGTTGGTTTAGGAATGAGGAAAGAAAATTTAGAAAGGTTTTTAAAGCGAAGGACCATGGCCTGGCCGGGAATCGAACCCGGGACCTCTGGGATAGCAGTCGAGCCTATCCTATTCGACTACCGAGGCCTAATTTAGGTGGACATTTCGTTTCATTAAATTTAATTTTGAAAATGACGTCAAACAGAATGGTCCTCTGCACTCAAGCTCAATTTATTTTTTGTTTTTAGTTTTAATTTTTTTTCTTGGTTGTAGACAATGCACAAGCTTACATATTTTACTGAAAAGTGTAAGAAATTACAACTCATTTCAGGATGTACATATATCCCAAGAAATATTTGAAAAATTTCATGAAATGCGCGGCTAACACTTCCGATATCGATGTCATGTAATATATAATGATATCAAATATTTTAGGTTGCCTGTAACAGGCCGTCTCCACGATACATAACAATGCCATCACATATATCAAGGCTTGAGCGCCAGCTGTCAAAATGTGTAACAGTTAGTTGAAACTATTTATTAATGTAATTACATCATTCGAATGCATGTTATAATCCATTTTTAATTGTATTAAAAGTGATCTAAATCAGGATTGGCAAAGAGTTATTTTTGAAGAGTGCAACAACAATAACAACAAAAAACCAACAACAACAACAAATCGTAGGATACTTAGTACAATAAGGAATTAGCAACATTAAAAACTCAAACAAAAACCAATCGGTGACGAAACAATACGGAAAATGACCAACAAGAAACCTTCAGCGTAGTAAGAGTTGGGCTGACTTCATAAACGCAAGTTGCAATGCAACATTGCAAAACATTGCGCAACTAATGCAAAGCAATGTTGCCTTACATCACTACTTTGTCAAATGATGCAGTGCATTTGAAGGCGTTTGTGAACACCACCGTGCAATGTTTTTACTTTAGCGCCAACTGTTTGTATAAATAAAGTAAATAAAAAAAAATTAAATATATATTCCATGCTTTTTATATTTTTTTGGATTCGCCCGGAGGTAAGAAATCTTCATAGATACGTATGACCCGCGCCATACGCATGCACGATTTACATTCTAAGAAGTTCCCGGATCAGCCGGACTGAATAGAATGCACCTACGTGCTAAAACTTACCACCTATTGGCAAATAAAAGCCTCCACTAAGCACAAATTGCTTGGCCTTTCAGCGGAAATCAAAATTAAGTAAAGAAACATTTTAAATTTGAGTATTTTTTGTGCTTATGTAAACATCATAAACATCATCGAATAAAAGCACAATCTTCATAATACGAAGATATACAAGACAACATCCAAAGTAATTCACCAGACCATACATAACCACGTTCATAACTGCTGTCATTCGGCTTGGGGCTACTGTCCAACCCAAGATCCTACGTGGAAAAGAGATGCAACTCTCAAACACCAAACCAATACCAAACATAGCACAGATATACAAGTATATATTGTGCAGGCACAATATATTTATATATTCGGGTCACTAAAATAAGGGAACACCGAGCTAAAGTTATTATTTGGATATGCATTTGGGCCAACGCAGGTAAAAACTTGTATGGAAAAGAGATAAACTCTGACGCACCAAGCCGAGAGACACGGTTTTCATGGTCCCATTTCAAACTTGGGAAGCTATAGAACTAAAGATCTAAAATAATTTAATGAAAAAAAAAAAAAAATAAAGCAACGAAACTGAATAAAGAGAAAACTTAAAGTATCTAACATATTCGATGATGCTTATTTGTTAAATCGTAAAATCTACACAATTATCGCGAGTTAAATTTGTTAAATCGTAAAATCTACACAATTATCGCGAGTTGTATTTGTTATCACAATGAATGTGTTAACTATTCAAATGTAATATCATTTTACGTTTTAAGACATCTACCGAGTCAGAAAAATTTATCAAGTTCAAGTTACCATTGAAATCACTACACATACATCGGAAAGGGTCGTGAAGGGCATAATTAGAAGTGCACTGACTCAACTTAAAAAGCTGGAAATGTCTGGCTCCGCTCCTGGGGATGTTGAAGTTTAATAAAGAAAGAAGGTATTGTGAGTCTATATCGCCACTGAGAAGTTTGTATAAAAAGGAGACATTGAGCATAATTCTTCTGCTTCTTAAGGAAGGCAGGGAAATAATTTTAAGGCGGGTTTCATAAGGGGGTAGATAATGTTGGGGTTCCAACGATAATGTAAAGCAAAAAGTAAGAATTGTTTCTGGACCGATTCTAATGCATCGATGTGGACATTGTATTGAGGGTTCCATATAACGGATGCATATTCAAGAATTGGTCTAACAAGAGAGGTATAAAGTATCTTAGTAGTGAAAGGATCGTTGAATTCTTTAGCCCATCTTTTAATGAAACCAAGGACACCTCTAGCCTTATTTACGACCAAATTAACTTGAAGATTGAAACGAAGTTTAGGATCCATAATTACACCTAAATCAAGAAAACTGTGTACAATTTCTAAGTTAGTATTATTTATAGTGTAATTAATACTATTAGCAATTCGACGTGAGAATGTCATTTGCTTACATTTTTTTAAGTTTAATTTTAAAAGGTTTAAATTACACCACTCCACTAGACTATTTAAATCGGATTGTAAGAGTTGTTGTTCTTCAGGCGATTTGCAAGTTAGAAAAAGTTTTACGTCATCGGCGTACATTAAGACGTTACAGTGTTTTATTACAGAAGGAAGGTCATTTATAAACAGTAAAAATAAAACCGGACCAAGATGACTTCCCTGAGGAACACCTGATGTGACCAAAATATTTTTTGACATAGAATTCTTATATAAAACTTTTTGCGAACGATTCGACAAGTACGATTTAATCCAGTGTAATAGTTTGACGGGAAACCCAATTAGATGAAGCTTTTTCAGAAGAAGATAATGATTAACACTATCGAAAGCTTTGCTAAAGTCTGTATAAATAACGTCAGTCTGTCGTCCTAAAGTAAAACCTTTAATGACACGCGTAGTAAACTCCAAGAGGTTAGTTATCGTAGATTTTCCCTTTAAAAAACCATGTTGAGAGGTGGAAATGGAGGAAGATACGACGTGGGTTATTTGATCAGTTATAATTTTCTCAAATAACTTAGGGATTGCGCTTAGTTTTGCGATACCTCGGTAATTGGAAACATCAATTTTTGAGCCAGATTTATGAAGAGGTATTATATAAGATTTTCTCCATATATAGGGAAAATGACCACTGTGCAAGGATGTGTTAAAAATGATTGATAGGGGAGAACACAAACTAATAGAACAATGTTTTAAAATGCAGCTCGGTATTTCGTCAGGACCAGTCGTAAAAGTAGATTTAACTTGTCGAAGGTAATGCATAACTATATTAGAATCTATTACGGGGATTTCAAAAGAGTTAACTTTTATGCTTTTAAATTCTGTGGAACTGGCAGAAAGTACATCTTTGATGCGTTTGTAAGTGACCATTATATTCAAAAATCATCTACTTATTTCGTCCCTTGTGAAAGAAAACGTGCCATCAATTTTTTTTATCTCCAGCAAAACTTTTTCCCAGATTGCGTTCCTTTTCTTTTTGTTGGCGGTAAACATGGTATAATAATACAAGGTAGCATTGACAACTGCTTATTTTCTCTTCTACAAGAAAACATCTCCTGTCAAAAACAGCTTTTTGTGTAAATCAATCTGCAGCTGTTGTGGTTGTTGTTTTTTTTCACTTCAACTTTTTCAACATTGTTTGTGTTTTCAATGGCGGATTGTGAGCGCTCTTTTTTGGCGTATATTTTTTGACAGGAGATGGTTTCCCAAGCAACTGTCGATGCTACCTTGTATTATTATACCATGGGCGGTAAAATCACTTTCAAAGCGCAATCTTGTGCTTATTAGCAAGAGCTTCCTTTCGTGTGTCCATTTATTATTGCTTTAAATAGAATGGTAAATAAGTCATGCATTAATTTAATCAATTTAATAATGTATAAATATACTTGCTTTGTTTGTGAGACGTCCATGTTGCATCATATGCATCATAAAATGAAATGATGCGCCGAAATGACATCTGATGCGCATCGCAAATGGTTGCGATGCATTAGTGAACACACTGCATTGTCAAAAATAAAGTATGGACGTTTATGAACATTTGACTTTGCAGTGTTGCATTGCAACTTGCGTTTATGAAGTCAGCCTTGTACGCGGTCGCATGCGCTATATTTACCAACAACGACAAGAATAAACAATAAAACACACACACTGTACTGATACGGTGCAGCTGCGCCTGTGAACGATTCGGCGAATTTCAACAATCATGAAATTATTGAAGTTGTTGTAATAGAGTAGAAAGAGTTAGGCGATGGCAATCGCCGACCTAAATTCTAATAAGCGCGTAAAATTGAAAATGTTTCAATTTCATTGAAATTCTGGTATGCAGTACAACATATGCCATGAGATAAATGCCATGAAATAAATCATGGTATTTATCGCAGGGCATAAGATATGGCATGACGTATGCGGTCTACACTAGATTTTTCGATGTTTTGATGTATATGAAGGCATGTGGGGTGGATTACGATTTCCGTAGCCCCTCGATTTGAGTATGCAGTTTTGAAGTACTCTTTGAGAAAATAAGATTCGCAGAAGGGTTTATCGATATATAGATTAGTTATCGAGTTATCGATTTTTTAAAAAAATGTTTGAAAATGTTTTAAAAAAATGCAAGAAATATTATCAAAATTTTCGATGCATTTCGAGTTATTGAATAATTTTTTTTAGTGGTTCTGCCTTTTACATAATGTACTTTTTATGTAAAGAGTGATTTTTTAAGTGCCTGATAACTTTTTTTTTAAAAAAAACGCATAAAATTTGCAAAATCTCATCGGTTCTTTATTTGAAACGTTAGATTGGTCCATGACATTTACTTTTTGAAGATAATTTCATTTAAATGTTGACCGCGGCTGCGTCTTAGGTGGTCCATTCGGAAAGTCCAATTTTGGGCAACTTTTTCGAGCATTTCGGCCGGAATAGCCCGAATTTCTTCGGAAATGTTGTCTTCCAAAGCTGGAATAGTTGCTGGCTTATTTCTGTAGACTTTAGACTTGACGTAGCCCCACAAAAAATAGTCTAAAGGCGTCAAATCGCATGATCTTGGTGGCCAACTTACCGGTCCATTTCTTGAGATTAATTGTTCTCCGAAGTTTTCCCTCAAAATGGCCATAGAATCGCGAGATGTGTGGCATGTAGCGCCATCTTGTTGAAACCACATGTCAACCAAGTTCAGTTCTTCCATTTTTGGCAACAAAAAGTTTGTTAGCATCGAACGATAGCGATCACCATTCACCGTAACGTTCCGTCCAACAGCATCTTTGAAAAAATACGGTCCAATGATTCCACCAGCGTACAAACCACACCAAACAGTGCATTTTTCGGGATGCATGGCCAGTTCTTGAACGGCTTCTGGTTGCTCTTCACTCCAAATGCGGCAATTTTGCTTATTTACGTAGCCATTCAACCAGAAATGAGCCTCATCGCTGAACAAAATTTGTCGATAAAACACATTTCGAACCGAACACTGATTTTGGTAATAAAATTCAATGATTTGCAAGCGTTGCTCGTTAGTAAGTCTATTCATGATGAAATGTCAAAGCATACTGAGCATCTTTCTCTTTGACACCATGTCTGAAATCCCACGTGATCTGTCAAATACTAATGCATGAAAATCATAACCTCAAAAAAATCACCCTTTAAAAGGAGCCAGATAAACTTTAATCAAAGGTTGTTTGTTGTATTCTGAAGTACATATTGATATTTTTCCTAACCTTTTTTGAGTTATTGAATAATTTTTGTTTTTTAGTGGTTCTGCCTTTTACAAAATGTACTTTTTCTGTAAAAGGAGTCAGATAGACTTTTATCAAAGGTTGTTTCTTGTATTCTGAAGTACATATTGATATTGTTACTTATTTTTATGAAAAAAGTGGCTCTACCTTTTACAAATTGCACAATTATTCTTTTTTTTTTTTTGTTTGTGAAATAAAATGAAATTTTATTTTATATAGGTGTGCGACGTGCTTGCGATTCTTTTGTGATTCGTGATGAAGATGAAAGTTGTTGATGTTTATCAACAGTACATCAAAATTGTACGCTTAGAAAGCAAAATAAAAACTGAATGATTGTTCTATTTAATCTAGCTACAATATAAAAATGAGAATAATGGTAGACATAGGGGAAACAAGTATAACATATTACACACCAAACGAAAGGTTAATGTTTCAGCAATTACTATATGTTATGTTCTACTTACTTTTAGTACGTACTTTTTGAAGAAAATAACGGTTTTATGAAAAAAAAATGTATATCATGCCGAAAAATCATCTGTAGTGTAATTAGATTAAGTACCAAATTTTTGTTTTATAAATTATTTTGAAGATATTTAAGTTTGTTATCGAATGATACCCAAATTATCCTGATCGGTCAAATATTAGCATAGATATGGTCGAATTTACATTAAGACTTCTTTTAGTAAATTTTTTAAAAAATCGATAACTCAATAACTAATAGATATATCGATAAATCCTTCAGTGAGTCTTAATTTCTCAATGAGTTCTTCAAAACTGCATATTCAGATCTTGGGCAGAGATAAAGAGATTGGAAACTTCGGCAAAAAAGAGATAGCCATATGCTAAAACGCAGTCAATACTAATGCAAATGTTATAAATTTGTTAGTAAAATTTCATGACAAACTCACTCCTCTCGATGGATTCTCGATGAATTCACCCCTCTGGATGGACATGAGCGCTGGTGAATATCTCACTTTCGACAGCTAAGCCACCAGTGTACACATAGGGAAAAACTAACCTACAATTTTTGTTCAAAGAAATTCATGCATTTAAAAATTAGAACAGAGTTTTAAAACAGAGATATAGCTGTTCTTGAAAGTAATTGAATTATGTTTTTCTGTTAACAACAGCACTTGTAAATAGAACAATTGTTTTCATTTTAAATTCAATTTTTTTTCTATCAAAAATATTTTTGTATATACCGAATTAACTCCAGAAGTTAGATTGACAAAACTGACATTTCTATATTAACAAAAGTTCTTTATCGACTATTATTAACAATATTCTTGCTCAGCTAAAAACAATCTTCTTTTAAATATGCAAGACTTTTTTGGGTGTAATACCTATTTTTGACAAATATGAGGTGAACTCACATACACAAGACGTGATTGCATAAAAAATTGGAGAAGAAGCATTTTCAGCTGTCAAAATCAACAGAATTCACAATAGAAACGAAGTTTCCCATCTCTTTATCTCTGTCTTGGGGCCACCCCAGCTAGACACCTAACTGTTAGATATGCCATATATATGGCATATACCTAACGCCTTGTACGTTAGGTTCATATAAAATTCTTTATACAAAGCACGTTAGGTTTGTTCTAGCGTTTTGAAAAATCTAACGCCTTTTGCCTATCCGTGTGATGTGGCATCTCGGTCTGCCTCATATGATTTTTCATTAAAAAAAGCATTAGCTGCTCTGTTCACTCCAATTACAAATTCCATAAAGAATTTAATAGCAAGCTCAGCTGTTAACACTAGTACGCAGTTAGCGTCTCGCAAAATCTTCCCACCATAGTGTAGCGGCTAGCGCGCTGACCTTTAACGCAAACATGCGCGGGTTCAAACCCTTCACCAAATTAAGCCAAATTTTTTTCTTGTTATTTTGTTAAGAAATGTTTTTTTTTTCTATTTTTATTAATGGATAGATTTACAAAAGATAAATTTAAGTAAAACATTTAAAGAAAATAAAAAAAAAGCTCTGAAATAATGCTGTTGTTTTTCACTCTAGCAAGGAAAATTTTCTTTTCTTTTGAAAGAAGGTATTTTTTTTTTCTTTAGAAAGAAGGTATTTGTTAATTTGTCTAATTTTAATCACTTTTGAACTTTATTGTGATAATTTAAACAACACATTGAAAGTCTTAATATCTCATACGATATTTGAACCACGGTCCTCTGTCATATAAGTTCCATATACTACCCACTGCGCCACGGCCATCATCATGTAGGGTGATTATTTTAAGATATTATTTATTGCGTGACTTACACTTGCACCGCTTAAAGTTTTTTTTCACACCCCCAGCTTGTTAGCTGCGTAAAAGAGCAAGCTATTTAAACACATACAACTTTCCTTGTTTAACATGACAACAAAATGTAAGAGTGTGTTAGTGAACACCAAATTTTGTTTCATTGTGTTTGTAACTACGTTATAGCTGTCTAGCTGGGACGGAAATCGTAATCGTGCCGGCATGTTTCCTCGTGGAAACAGCCTGTAATAATCGCTGTGTATGTAATATCACAGCTGAATGATGCCATGGTCGATTTGTGTTTGAGCACAGAGATTTATATCGATTGAAGTAATTATCAAGCTTGTGTATATATCGATGTATTTTCCACACATCTAATTATCAATAAATTTTTACTCAGGTTAAAAAAGTAATTTTAGCATAAAAATAGAAGAGTGAAATATATATAAATATGACAGAATACATGCCATCATATTGTACTCTGCAACAAGAGTTAGATCAAGCGAAACACACTTTGGTCTCTCTGAATGATAATATTCGTAGAATAGTCGGACGTGATCCTAAAGATATTGCCAGGTGAGATAAATAAAAACGAAAGTTAAAAGGCAGGACTATTATAATGTTGGTCATAATAATATTAATCTAAGTTAATATACATATCGCTTTTTAATATAAAAAAATTCAAATTTTATCAAAATGGACATCGTCAATTTGCATTGAACACTTTCAATCTGCTAGGCATTGTGTAAACAGAAAGAGTTTTTTTTAGTCTTAAATTAAATTTGTTCGTGCTTATGAAGTAGGACATGCTTTTTCGTTTATATATTTTCTTTGGAACAATTGAAAATGAGTGGAAATGGACTTTAATTCTTTTTTTTAAATGTGTATTTAGAGCTAAAAAAAGCCAATGGTGAAAATTGGCGTCGCTCTCAAGTGGTTTAGAAGTTATAGGGCTTGAAAATTGGGAAAATTGGCATTAAAAACTTTGATTTTTTCTTAAATTTCCCAACAAAACTTAGCATTTCATAGAAAATGAAAAATTATAACAGTCGCGTGATTAAAGCCCTAACCAAAATAGACGAAACGAGACGATTGCAACTTGCCGAACGTTTGCATTCCTTACGTCTGTTTTGACATTTAACCCAAAATGAAACGAGTACCTCCAATCGTCTGAAAAAAGAAGAAGACTACTCTGAACAGCTGTTGTTGACGAGTTGAGACGCTAAAAGTTCGGTTTTAGTGACCGTCTCGTCACACCGTTTCGTTCAGTTCGTTGAGTTTACGTTTGCTTATTTTGGGTAACAACATTGAATTGCATTTAAGCGAACATTTTTGTCTTCACTCGTTACGTAGCGACTCGTCTATTTTGGTTAGGCCTTAACTTTAAGATTAACCATTCGGATTTCTGATTTGCCTACTCATTCGAATTTTGCTTATATGTATTAATTTTTTTAATTTAATCTTGAAATTTGTACGGAATTGGACTTGGAACGTTTCAATACATATGGGCATCTCCCAGTGGCACGGACGCAAAATTCGCACGCTTTTAGCTACGTCAAAAACAAGAAAGAAACACAAAGAGCCGATATGTATTTTTAGTGTTCTAACGCGCTGAATGAGTGCTACATTTTACAAATTTATGGGCAAGATTTAGTACAAATAAGTACAAAGTTATTAGCAACTATACAATGAAACGGACGCGACAAAAAATATAAGTTTTTTTGAAGCTCTTATAGAAATATAAATACAAAATTTAGCTATTTTTGGCAACTTTTCTTTTATATATGTGGGACTGGAGTCTGACGGACTTACAAAACATGAGACTCGGAGCGGACGGGAGTTCTAGACAACTATATTAGCGAACTGGACGATGACAAGGACAGACCATGTACACAACTGGACGAAGAACAGGACGACTATATCGGTGAACTTGACGATGACAAGGACAGACAATGTACGCAACTGGACGAAGTGGACGTGACTAACCGACGCGCATGGTATAATAATACAAGGTAGCATTGTTGCTTGGGAAAACATATTCTGTCAAAAAATATACTCAAAAAGAGAGCGTTCACTGGTCGGCCATTGTTAATAAATGAAAACACAAACAACAAACGAATTTTCTGCCAGCATCAAGCCACAGGCATCAATCCACCGCTGGCGACGAGTTTCGTTATTAGGCACTGAATAAAATTTAACATCACGGACTGAAAAACTTTTCGCACAAATTACACAAGATCTTTTTATCACTTTCATGATTTTAAATGTTATTTCTTTATGATTTGTTTATTTAAACGCACAATATTCTTATTAGTTTTTTATGTTTGTTTTTGTCACTTGCTTTAATTTTCGCTTCGTTTCGCAAACAGCTGTGTTTGACAGTTTATGTTTTCCTGTTGAAGAGAAAATAAGCAGTTGTCAATGCTACCATGTATTATTATACCATGACCGACGCGGAAATGAGCGTGAGTTCAGTTGGCATGGAGGACTCGACAAAGTTAGACGTAAATAAACTTCAGAATTATTATTTTAAATATTTTAAAAGCTGTACTTATTGTCTTTATTTCAACTTGTGCTATCTTTTATTTATTCAAACAATTGCATTAATATTTACGACTATGTGATATGTTTAACAATGTAAATGCATTCAAGTTTATATATATATGTATATGAAATACATAATCTGTAGCGTGGTGGCCTAAGGCAGCAAAATTCTGAAATTAAAAGTAAGAAAATGTTATTATCTATAATATAAGCCTTATGTATTAGCAGTGGAACCATATTCCAACCGTTCTACATACTACCTAAGTTCAATGAACTCCAGTGTTCCACGAAGCTAACGTGTTCCTACGCGAGCGCAACACAACAGCAAGGCAATGCTTGGTTTGCGTTGTCGCTATTGTTGTTCCTTTTGTGGGCACTGTTTACAAATCTTTTTTTTATGTAATTAAAATAGATTTCTTTGTTACTTACTTGCAATTACTCTGATGACGAATTTTGTGGTACAATTGCTACACCGATATCATCCTGAAAATATAGGCCAAAGAAAGAAAATATTAATTTGTTTTATTGATTTAATAAAGATGAAATCACTTACCTCTGTGTGTGTGCAAAATGTAAACAAACCTATACTGCTTTGTGTGGACGAAAAGAGTTTATTGTGAATTGGCCTTATGCGGCGAATTTACAAACTGGTTTTTACGATAGTACGTTCGTTCCTGCGTACGTTCCTGCGCGCCTGGTATATTACACAATTTAGTACGTTAAGTATCTCTAACAATGGTCCAAAATATACCGTTTTTGACCACTGCATCAAAAATAAAAGAAAAATATAAGTCTAAATTTACTCAAAAAAATATGTCCAGTTAGTTTCTGTGATCATACGATTCCGAAACTCCATTATGAAAAAAAAAAAAAAAATCCAAATTTACTCAAAAAAAAATTTGTCCAGTTAGTTTCTAGTCATACGATTCCGAAAGGTAACTCTGAAGGTCACTGCAAAGAGAACTCGAGATAGAAAGAAACCTATGATCTGAGTGGCAAAGGCAAAGTCAGAAGGTTTTCGGCAGTGCGGGATTTCAGTCGCCAGTGTACAGAAAAAGAAAAAAAAAAAAGTTATTGTTAAAGTTAAAGTGCGTAGATGTGATAGTGGTGGAAACCGAACGTTGCGAGGATTTTATCTCATAGGATCAATAAGGCTTCAAACATTTGCGTCCAGCATCTAAAAGTAAGGATTTTGATTTTTGTTTAAATTAGGGGTTAAAATAGGAATATAAATATATTAATGTTTGGTTTTCCTAGTACAGTCTTACGGAGAAACGAATAAGCCAGGGGACAATTATCTTACCAAACACCATCTGCAAACATCAAGGATATTGAGGTAAAGTAATAGTACGACGAGTACATGACGACAAATCTCGCAGTGTAGTTAAAAAAAAAGAAAAATTTGTTTCTTTTTTTTTAAACCTAGCCATAGCATGTGTTGCCCAGGATCGTGAAAACGTCAAAGTGTAATAAGAAGTTCATTACGTTAAAAGAACGAGGATAAGTTTTTTCCATCAATCAATCGCCAAACGGGTAACTGCTCAATATCCTTGGTGAGTTTATTTATTCCTTTTCTCCTTTTTTTTACATATATGTATAAAAAAAAAAAATAAAATCCGCACTGAAATACTTGAAAACATGAAAGCTGAAAACACCTGAAAATTAAGAATTATTTGGAAAGAAGAAGAAGTGCAATAGATGCCAAAAAAAAAAAAAAATTTATGGAATGATGAATTTTGCCTAAAAAAAAAAAATAAAACAAAAAAACAAAGGAATTAAAAATATCCATCAAAACAATAAAAGTTATGGTCATAAAACTAAAAATAAAGACTAAAACGAGGGTATAACGATAAATGCTTTGAAAAGATCCTTATAGACATAATAAAAGAAAAAAAAAAAAATAAAAATAAAAAAAATCATAATCTTCAAACAGCAAAAAAGAAAAACAAAAGTACCAATAATAATCAAAGTTAATAGTTAGTAAGTTCTTTTCATGTTCCAACTATTTTGTTAGCTTCCATGTTAGGCCTTAACAACCAGCTAGAGAAATTATTTGTATTTCCGTTTCCGGAAAGACAAGTTCGTTTCTTTTTCATATTCCTCCACAGTAGAAAGAAAAAACTTGAAGATAGTAAACAAAAGCAGAAAACAAAAGGAAACAAACATTAATTTGATATATGCGATGATGAATGGTTGTGTAGGTCCCCCCCTTAGGTGTGATCATGTTTTATTTAACTCTTATATTACCTTAATATTAAAGTATTAGATAAACCAGCGTAGCTCGTAAATTTTTTTATTATTTACTCAGTGTATTATAAATCTTTATTGTTTTTTTTTCTTCTCTTTTATGTTACATATATAAATGTTTTGATACTTACCCGATAAATAATATAATTCCTAAAAACATTTCGAGATCCATACAAAATTATTCACTTTCTTATCATTTAAGTATTTATTTCAGTTGAGATAAAATTGCTATGTTAAAATGAAATGCGTAGTTGACCATTGTAAAATACTTGATGATAATTATTTTTATCAAAAACTTATGAATTAATTGTTGCTTAATTTTTCCTGAAAATAACATATAACCAAAAAAAGTAAAAAAATAAAAAAAAAAAAGAAAAAAAAGAGGTACACATTTTTCTTGTCCGATGTTTCGTTTATGTTTGGTGGCTAATATTTGGAAGTCAACATGAGCGGCTAGACTGGCTATGTAGGGGTTGATGAGGGGCGTGGCAAAGATGGGATATGTTCTTAGTGTGAACTTCGTGTGTAATAGGGTTAAAATTTTCGCTTGCCGGCAGATGTTTAAAGTTTTTTTTATATCTCGATTGTCAGTTGTTAGAGTGTAATTCTGAAACTTGGATTTAATAAGCGAAAAAATTAAATTTTTCGCCTATTTTCGATGTTTAAAAAAAAAAAAAAAAAAATATATATAATAAAATTAAAATGTTGAGAATATTTTGAAGGATTTTGAATCTATCCTGTCTCCTTTTTTTTTTTTTAATATGTTTACTTCAATTCGTGTTTGTTTCTTTCTGCCAATAATATGTCTTCGTTTTGATTATCGATCTTAGTTCGTTTTAAATTTTTTTTTTTTTTTTTATTTTGTTTTGATTTTTTGTTTAGCTTTGATTTCTTCGATTTTTCTATATTATTTATTTTCGTGATTTACAATTAAATTTTTCTTGTCAACCGGCCGGAACCGGATGTGACAGGGTCGTTCCCCCCCTGAGAACGTTATGAGCTACCGGAAGGTCACATTCGGGCATTCAGGAAGGGTCATTTCTTAGAACGTGGTTAGAAGAATTTCCTTTGTTGAATGCAGGGCTACTTTGACATGTAGCCCCGAAAATTCCTGAAGAGGCCGCGTTACAAAAATGGCGCCCAATGTAATTTCATGTAAAGTGTGGTATAACATCCAGGCCCACAAAGGTACGAAAATAGGACAGGGTATTCAGTGTCATCTTGTCCAACCTTCAGTTGCTTTGGTGGCTGAGTGCAAATCATGTGATAGGACACTTATTGCATCGAGCAAGTGTAGGCTGGATGACGTACACACTGAAACGCGAACTAAAAAGTGTTAAAATATAATTTTTCTTGCATTGAATTGGACCAGGGCAGAGACTGACTGAGACCTGTTTTTTTTTCAAGTTAAGAGGGTTATGGTAACATAGAAAACTTTCAATTATAATGTTTTTTTTTTATTTGTACCAGCCCAGAGGAACTTGATGAATGAGGCCGCTGTCCATGCATTCCTAAAAAACTTGTTGGCATAATCAGTTTCCAATCAATACTAGATTATTTGCAGCAAGATATTTGGTCAAAAAAAAATAAAAAAAATACTGTCCAAGCATTTTCAAAGCTTGCTGGCATAATCAGTTCCAATCAATACTAGATTATTTGCAGCAAGATATTTTGTTAAATTTTGGTTAAGTCTCTATATCCGATTGCCAGGTCTAAACAGGCGAAAAAAATTATTAATTATCATATTCAAATCAGAGCAAGTAAGAAAGTAAAGAATAAATTTAGCCATGAACAAATGTAAGAATCACCCATGTCAGGCCCACCCAGTCACTGTCAACCCCTTTTGTATATCAACCATTAAATCATATAAAAAAATAATAATCCACTGTGTTTAACCTGTATTTTACCATATTACCAGTTTACTTATTTTTTTTGTAAATGTCACGAGAAAAATCTTCGAAGCCTACCAGCTCGGAAAACTTAGCTTTTCCTCCGATAGTTGAACCAAGTTCGAATAAACCGCCAGTAGTTCACTCGCCGCTTCTTCAAGTCTTCTTAGACCCGGCAATAATAGTTCATAAACACTCAGGAGAAAGGTGCAAATGGGGCATCATGTGTTCAAGGTGCAGTTCCAAAGAAAAACATCCAGGTCGGTCAGGAGTCAGGAGAGCAGAGTCTTTTGCCGGATTTTTCGTTCCCTCCACCAGATTGTGACGCGGCAGGGAATGCTAGGTTGCCTAGGGGTGAAATACTTCAGATTAACAGCCAAAACAATTATACGCCTTTGAGAGCCCCGGTGTCCTTACCTTCTGAATATCAATCAGCAATAAATTTAGCCGTTCTGCAGGCTCATGAAACATATCGTCAATCGATGAAAGGGGAGTTTTCAGACTTAATGAAATCCAGCATGTTGGATTTTATGAAACAAATAAATGAGGCTATAAAACCTCTACAACGTAACCAGTCATCCTCAAAGTCGATGGCGACGAACGACTCTAGCTTAAGAGAATCCGGCGCTGAAGGCTTACCTAAGCTCAATCAATATATCCCCGAGAAAAGTTCTTATTGTAACTTACCTGATGTCGAGACTGCTGATGTAGTTATGGAATTGCGCAAACAGCAATGTGAAAAAAATTATGAATCAGATCCACATGCAGCTGCACAAATAAATCAAACGAATTTCCGTAGAGGCACGTTCGAGGAGTCTCATCGGCATGTTCCGCGTCTAGGTGAAGCTGGTAGAGGTCGTGAAGCGCAATGTCGTTCACATCGTGTTGACCAACCATATGATCATCAAACTAAAATCACATCAGATCGAAACCAACAGTGTAACAACAAAATTCGTAATACCGCGGAAACAGGAAATTTTAGCGGACCGATAGGGACATTTAACACGAACGTTAAAGTTGATAAGTGGGACCTTGTATTCGACGGGGACCAGAATAAATTATCAGTTGAAGACTTTATATTTCGCGTAGAGTATATGCAGGCCCATTACGCGATGCCGTGGTCGGAAGTTATTCGCGATTTCCATCGTCTTGTTGTAGGCCCTGCGAAAGAATGGTTCTGGTTGCTCTTAAGAACAAATCCTATACCCGATTGGTCAACTTTAAAAATGTCCTTATTCAGACAGTATAAATCGAAAAGGTCAGATTTTGAGGTAATGCGTGAAATCGTTGAACGTAAACAGCAACCTGATGAATCGATAGATTCGTATTTTCAGGCAATGCTGAGGCTAAGAACCCGTTTAAGTACACCCATGTCAGATTATGACATGATCAAAATTTTGAAACGTAATTTACGCGAAAACTTGGCTCGCATGGTGTTTCCAGCCACCATATATAACATTGAACATTTACGTCAAGAATGTCATGAAGCTGAATTAAACTTTCCACGACGAGAAGCGAGAATGTTTCGGCCACCAGCAATTTCGAGATTTCCGCAGAAAACTGCACATGTGCATGAAATCGAGTACGAAGTCGATTCAGCCCAAAAAGACCTTCAGTATGAAATTGCTCATATAGAAGCTCTGCAGTCCGAGCCACAAGGGAAAAATCCACCGCCTGAGCGGGTTCTCACCTGCTGGAATTGTCGCGAGCAAGGTCATACATATTTCGATTGCGACGCGGAAGTTCGAAACATCTTTTGCTATCGTTGCGGTAAAGAAAACGTGATTTGCCCTAAATGTCCAAATTGTAAGGGAAACGCAAGGAGGAGTGTGTCGAAAGCGGAGGAAACACGCTCCATGCCCAACTCCGTCGAAATTCATCAAACAAGGTGGACATAAAGGTCGAAAATGAGGAAAACCAAAAAGAAAAGGAAATAATTTGTAAATTAAAAAAGGGTAAAAGTAAGGGTACGATTAATGCTAATAAGACACCTTATATATTTAACAAATCAATCGAGGAAAGAATACGCAATTACTTTGAAGTCCGTAATCGCATATTTGGTAATAGTTGTTTAGGAGGCATGCGATTAGTTTCAAAGAAAATTCAAAAGGCTCGAGATAGGTACCAAGCAAGAAAATTGATGCGTAAGAGGGTTTCTGAAGCTGTGAATTCTATAAACTCTTTAGACAACCGTGTTTACGCTGATTTGCGTAAAAAAGCAAGCTCAAGGGCTTAATGGACTCGGGTGCATCTATCAGCATTCTAGGAAAGGGATGTCGAGAACTTGTAGACAAGTTAGAATCTGAGGTACATGGGTATTGTTCTCTCGTTAAAACAGCGGGTGGCAAAAATCATCAAGTCATTGGGAAAATTTGTGTGCCGGTTGAATATAATAATAAATTGAATGAAATAGTTTTCTTTTTATGCCCTACCCTAGAACAAGAAATCTACTTGGGTATAGACTTTTGGAGGAAATTTGAGCTCGCCCCTGACATCATAGGGTTAACTGAGTTGGATGTAAGTCTGCCTAGCAAGGCCCAAATTCCAGATCCTCTACAGCATGAACTCTCACTAGACCAACTAAGTCAACTCGAAGAGGTCAAAGGGATTTTTAAATCATTTGAAGAGCATGGCTTAGGAAGAACGCCAATTGAAAAACACTCAATCCAGCTTAAAGAGGGGTCCGAGCCAGTAAAAGATCGTTGGTATCCTGTGTCTCCAGCGGTACAAGAATTACTTTATATTGAAGTTGATAGAATGCTTGAACTAGGAGTTATTGAGGAGTGCGATAGCCCGTGGTCCAACCGAACAACTCTCGTCAGAAAGCCCGATAAAAATCGTTTTTGCTTGGACGCTAGGCACCTCAACGATCGCACGGTTAAAGATGCTTATCCTCTACAAAATATAGAGGGAATTCTAAGTTGTATAGACGATACAATCTTCATAAGTAGTGTAGACCTTAAATTTGCCTTTTGGCAAATTGAACTGGAAGAGGACAGCAAACCATACACAGCTTTTACTGTACCAGGACGCCCCACAGTGGGATTTCTTCATACAAGCTGCTGCAAAAAATCGAAGGAATCGAGGTAGGGCTTTGAAATTTGGCACACATCTCTCATATTGCCAAATTAGATGAAAAATAAATTTTTGTTAAAATCCGCCCACAACCACGCCTACCTCCCATATGACGTAAAACTAAAAGACGTTGTATTTTCCTTATTTTCATATGTATATTAATAAAAATTACTACCAGTGGTTGCATTTGAGTCCTCAATTATATTAAAATTTTAAGTGCCACGCCCAACGCCCATATAATAAATTTAATTTTTCACGATTTTCAAAAAAACAGATTTAAGCCTTTGTAGTTTGTGATCGATGCCAAGCAGCACTTACATCTATATAAATAACTAAAGACTAATATGTTAGCTGAACATTTGCAAAAAAAATTAGGGGGCCATGGCTTAGCGTTTTTTTTAAATTAACCAATCATTGCAAATAAAAGTCAAATTTGTACTATAAAATTATATTATAAATTATAAATTATAAATTTTATTCTTCAACTATCATTTCTTTAACTACATCATCTAGTTCTAACAGATTTTTATGCGGCTGACGTCTTATACTACTTATATATGGATCAGATGATGCAAGCAGACGATGGAAAACATTGCAAAATTTAGTTGTAATACTATTGACTTTTTTTATAAAATTTATGCGTTTGTAAAATATTGAGAAAAGTTGGTGGATTTTATTGAGTAAATTTAAAGAAGACAGTCCCACCTTTCATTTTTTTGCAACCAGAACACAACGATCGATAACGATCACCTTTTTTTTGTCCAAGAAAAACTAAAAACACTGACTTTTTGATTGCCTTCAAAAAAGAACCTAAATATATATTAAAATATTACGGTAATGCAATTCCTTTACTTCTAAATTAATGCTGAAATACTATATTTTTCAAATATACTTACATCATATAGATACGAGAAAAAGAAATTATGTTTCCAGCCCATTGAAATGGGATGAAAATCTAAGGCAGTTACTGCAGAATTTCGTTTAGGTGACTTTACCGCGTTATTTTGTAAAAAAAAAAAATTGTAGAAAAAATTGTATGATGAATTTATCTTAATTAAACAATTCTCTACAAAACTGCATCATTACATTTTTGATATTTTACACTCAAAAAAGGGGGTTTTTGCAGCCAAAATCCCACAGTGCGCCCCCTTTATCAGTACAACGTCATGCCTTTTGGTTTGTGCAATGCCGCACAAAGGTTATGCAGGCTTATGGACAAAGTAATTCCGGCGCGACTTAAGGGGAATGTCTTTGTTTATTTG
The DNA here is from genome assembly GCA_943735915.1 of Pherbina coryleti. Taxonomy (NCBI): domain Eukaryota; kingdom Metazoa; phylum Arthropoda; class Insecta; order Diptera; family Sciomyzidae; genus Pherbina; species Pherbina coryleti. The sequence goes on from OX030949.1 coordinate 120,500,846, forward strand.
GATGACTTACTGGTGATAGCGAGAGACTTCGAAACACATTTAAAAATTCTGACGGAAGTAGCGGAGTGTCTTAGAGCAGCGAACTTGACAATCGGTTTAAAAAAATCTAAGTTTTGCTTTAAGGAGCTCAAGTATCTAGGATTTGTAATTGGAGGAGGGACCCTTAAAACGGACCCAGAAAAGGTTTCGGCGATAGCGAAGATCCCTATACCAAAATCCCCACGACAAGTGCGCAGTTTCTTGGGAACCGCGGGATGGTATAGGCGGTTCATCCAGAACTTTGCGTCACTTTCCGCCCCCTTAAGCGACACTCTTAAAAAGTCTACCGGGTTCAAAATGACACCAGAAGCTACTTTGGCATTTGAACAACTAAAACAAGCTCTTACTACAGCTCCGGTTCTTGTGCATCCGAATTTCAAGAAAAGATTTTTTATACAATGCGATGCCTCGCATATTGGTGTAGGAGCTGTTTTGTTTCAGGTGGATGAGGAAAAAAACGACCGTCCCATAGCCTTCTTCTCGCAGAAGCTTACTAGCGCACAGAGGAATTATAGCGTGACCGAAAAAGAGTGCTTGGCGGCAGTCTCGGCCATAAAAAGGTTTAGGCCATACGTAGAACTGATGCCTTTTACGGTCATCACTGACCATGCAAGCCTAAAATGGTTAATGAGCTTGCGCGATTTAAGTGGACGCCTAGCAAGATGGTCGCTGCAACTTCAAATGTTTGATTTTGGTATTGAACACAGGAAAGGAACCGAGAATGTGGTGGCAGACACGCTTTCAAGGGCTTTCAAATGTGATCAAGTTGAATCGGCTGAATTAATTGACATTGAGACAACGGAATTCGAGTCACCAGAGTACCTGGACTTAATAAGAAGCGTGGAGGCTAATGGTGATAAGTTGCCAGACTTAAAAGTAGAAGATGGGCGATTATTTAAGCGAACAGATTACATACAGGATGAAATGGGGGAAACAAGGTGGAAAATATGGGTACCCGAAGGGTTGACGACGACATTAATTGCTAATGCCCATGTTCCCGCAACGTCTGCGCACGGTGGAATCGCAAAGACTCTACACAGGCTGAGAGAGTTTTATTATTGGCCCCGTATGACCATTCAAGTGAGAAATTATGTTAGGAATTGTACGATTTGTAAAGAGACAAAACCCGCGAACCATAATTTGCGACCAGGAATAGGTACCGAGGTAGTGACGGAAAGACCATTTCAAAAATTATGTATAGATTTCCTCGGCAAATATCCCCGGTCAAAAAGAGGTAATGCATACGTCTTTATCGTCGTCGATCATTACTCGAAATTCGTATTTCTTAAGTGCATGAGAGATCCGACAGCTAAAAACGTAGTGAAATTCTTGACAGGAGAAATTTTTCATAAATTTGGGGTCCCTGAAATAATCCATTCTGATAATGGAAAACAATTTAATTCTAAGGAATTCAAAAAACTTATAAACGACTGCAAAATCAATCATATGAAAACTGCGTTTTATGCCCCTCAGTCCAATGCGGCGGAAAGGGTTAATCAGTCCGTGTTGGCAGCAATTAGGGCATATTTAGATACTGACCATAGGGATTGGGATTTATACATTACAGAAATTGAATGCGCCTTGCGAAGTGCGGTCCACGCAGCAACAGGCGTGAGCCCATATTTTGCACTCTTTGGACAGTTCACGTGTGGGACCGACTACCAACTTGCAAGGAAATTGAAAAATTTGGAAGACGAACAGATTTTAAACCGCGAAGATAGAATAAAACTTATAAGGGACCAGTTAAAACAAAACCTTCACAAAGCTTATGAAAAAAATGAACGCCGTGTAAACCTCCGTGCAAGGCAAGTGAACTTTGTGCCAGGTCAGGAAATTTACAAAAGGAACTTTATCCTTAGTGATTTTAAGAAAAACATCAATTCAAAATTTTGTAGCAAGTTTAATAAGTGTAGGGTAACGAAAGCGTTAGGGAAACATATGTACGAAATTGAGAATATGCAAGGCAAACCGATAGGAATCTATCTCGTGAAAGATTTAAAGCAATAAGGAGATATTGAATGAAAAACACAAAAGTGCTATAAGAGTTTGTTTCACCACCATAAAATGAATGCAATTTAAAAATAAACTTTCCATCTGTGATAGAAGTTCCTGATTTGCTCAGCCTAAGTTGTTTGTTTCATGATGTTCAGTTTTTTTTTTATTCTTTTACCTCTTTTAGGCCGAAGATATATCTATTAATCAATGTTACGCAACATTTATTTATTAACACCAATACCTGAAAGATGAGGCAAACGTTCACAAGGTAAAACAGGCTTAAAACAAGAAAAATTAAATTACTCCCCGTAAATAAATAACGCTACGGTGGGTTAGATACTTTGCATTACAAAAAAAAAAAAAAAAAAAAAAAGGTAAATGACAACTCAGCCCGGCTAAACTGCGGTAGAATGGAGACCTCTCAGGGGTGGGCGCTTTCCTACGTTGGGCGCTTTCCAACGGGTTTCAAGAAGGCCACATAGCCCACTGTCTTTTCTCGCATATATTTGAAAATACAGTGTTTTGTAGCGTGGTGGCCTAAGGCAGCAAAATTCTGAAATTAAAAGTAAAAAAATGTTATTATCTATAATATAAGCCTTATGTATTAGCAGTGGAACCATATTCCAACCGTTCTACATACTACCTAAGTTCAATGAACTCCAGTGTTCCACGAAGCTAACGTGTTCCTACGCGAGCGCAACACAACAGCAAGGCAATGCTTGGTTTGCGTTGTCGCTATTGTTGTTCCTTTTGTGGGCACTGTTTACAAATCTTTTTTTTATGTAATTAAAATAGATTTCTTTGTTACTTACTTGCAATTACTCTGATGACGAATTTTGTGGTACAATTGCTACACCGATATCATCCTGAAAATAAAGGCCAAAGAAAGAAAATATTAATTTGTTTTATTGATTTAATAAAGATGAAATCACTTACCTCTGTGTGTGTGCAAAATGTAAACAAACCTATACTGCTTTGTGTGGACGAAAAGAGTTTATTGTGAATTGGCCTTATGCGGCGAATTTACAAACTGGTTTTTACGATAGTGTGTGTGGGAGGTAGAACCAAAAAGATGTAGGCAATGAGGGCCCACGTACGTTCCTGCGCGCCTGGTATATTACACAATTTAGTACGTTAAGTATCTCTAACAATGGTCCAAAATATACCGTTTTTGACCACTGCATCAAAAATAAAAGAAAAATATAAGTCTAAATTTACTCAAAAAAATCTGTCCAGTTAGTTTCTGTGATCATACGATTCCGAAACCCCATTATGAAAAAAAAAAAAAAAAAAATCCAAATTTACTCAAAAAAAAATTTGTCCAGTTAGTTTCTAGTCATACGATTCCGAAAGGTAACTCTGAAGGTTACTGCAAAGAGAACTCGAGATAGAAAGAAACCTATGATCTGAGTGGCAAAGGCAAAGTCAGAAGGTTTTCGGCAGTGCGGGATTTCAGTCGCCAGTGTACAGAAAAAGAAAAAAAAAAAAGTTATTGTTAAAGTTAAAGTGCGTAGACGTGATAGTGGTGGAAACCGAACGTTGCGAGGATTTTGATCTCATAGGATCAATAAGGCTTCAAACATTTGCGTCCAGCATCTAAAAGTAAGGATTTTGATTTTTGTTTAAATTAGGGGTTAAAATAGGAATATAAATATATTAATGTTTGGTTTTCCTAGTACAGTCTTACGGAGAAACGAATAAGCCAGGGGACAATTATCTTACCAAACACCATCTGAAAACATCAAGGATATTGAGGTAAAGTAATAGTACGAGGAGTACATGACGACAAATCTCGCAGTGTAGTTAAAAAAAAAGAAAAATTTGTTTCTTTTTTTTTTAAACCTAGCCATAGCATGTGTTGCCCAGGATCGTGAAAACGTCAAAGTGTAATAAGAAGTTCATTACGTTAAAAGAACGAGGATAAGTTTTTTCCATCAATCAATCGCCAAACGGGTAACTGCTCAATATCCTTGGTGAGTTTATTTATTCCTTTTCTCCTTTTTTTTACATATATGTATAAAAAAAAAAATAAAATCCGCACTGAAATACTTGAAAACATGAAAGCTGAAAACACCTGAAAATTAAGAATTATTTGGAAAGAAGAAGAAGTGCAATAGATGCCAAAAAAAAAATTTATGGAATGATGAATTTTGCCTAAAAAAAAAAAAATAAAACAAAAAAACAAAGGAATTAAAAATATCCATCAAAACAATAAAAGTTATGGTCATAAAACTAAAAATAAAGACTAAAACGAGGGTATAACGATAAATGCTTTGAAAAGATCCTTATAGACATAATAAAAGAAAAAAAAAAAAAAAATAAAAATAAAAAAAATCATAATCTTCAAACAGCAAAAAAGAAAAACAAAAGTACCAATAATAATCAAAGTTAATAGTTAGTAAGTTCTTTTCATGTTCCAACTATTTTGTTAGCTTCCATGTTAGGCCTTAACAACCAGCTAGAGAAATTATTTGTATTTCCGTTTCCGGAAAGACAAGTTCGTTTCTTTTTCATATTCCTCCACAGTAGAAAGAAAAAACTTGAAGATAGTAAACAAAAGCAGAAAACAAAAGGAAACAAACATTAATTTGATATATGCGATGATGAATGGTTGTGTAGGTCCCCCCCTTAGGTGTGATCATGTTTTATTTAACTCTTATATTACCTTAATATTAAAGTATTAGATAAACCAGCGTAGCTCGTAAATTTTTTTATTATTTACTCAGTGTATTATAAATCTTTATTGTTTTTTTTTCTTCTCTTTTATGTTACATATATAAATGTTTTGATACTTACCCGATAAATAATATAATTCCTAAAAACATTTCGAGATCCATACAAAATTATTCACTTTCTTATCATTTAAGTATTTATTTCAGTTGAGATAAAATTGCTATGTTAAAATGAAATGCGTAGTTGACCATTGTAAAATACTTGATGATAATTATTTTTATCAAAAACTTATGAATTAATTGTTGCTTAATTTTTCCTGAAAATAACATATAACCAAAAAAAGTAAAAAAATAAAAAAAAAAAAGAAAAAAAAGAGGTACACATTTTTCTTGTCCGATGTTTCGTTTATGTTTGGTGGCTAATATTTGGAAGTCAACATGAGCGGCTAGACTGGCTATGTAGGGGTTGATGAGGGGCGTGGCAAAGATGGGATATGTTCTTAGTGTGAACTTCGTGTGTAATAGGGTTAAAATTTTCGCTTGCCGGCAGATGTTTAAAGTTTTTTTTATATCTCGATTGTCAGTTGTTAGAGTGTAATTCTGAAACTTGGATTTAATAAGCGAAAAAATTAAATTTTTCGCCTATTTTCGATGTTTAAAAAAAAAAAAAAAAAAAATATATATAATAAAATTAAAATGTTGAGAATATTTTGAAGGATTTTGAATCTATCCTGTCTCCTTTTTTTTTTTTTAATATGTTTACTTCAATTCGTGTTTGTTTCTTTCTGCCAATAATATGTCTTCGTTTTGATTATCGATCTTAGTTCGTTTTAAATTTTTTTTTTTTTTTTTATTTTGTTTTGATTTTTTGTTTAGCTTTGATTTCTTCGATTTTTCTATATTATTTATTTTCGTGATTTACAATTAAATTTTTCTTGTCAACCGGCCGGAACCGGATGTGACAGGGTCGTTCCCCCCCTGAGAACGTTATGAGCTACCGGAAGGTCACATTCGGGCATTCAGGAAGGGTCATTTCTTAGAACGTGGTTAGAAGAATTTCCTTTGTTGAATGCAGGGCTACTTTAACATGTAGCCCCGAAAATTCCTGAAGAGGCCGCGTTACAAATCTTATTCAAACACAATAAAGTGAAAAAACCACAAATGGGGGCTCAAACGAAAAATTTTTTGAAATTAAACGTACAGTCTAATTTGAAATAAAGCTAAGCTTAGCTAAATAACAAAAGACAAAACAGTGCTTAAAGTTTGTTTGAAATAAAGATAGTTAAAAATAGATTAGAGACAAAACAGTGTTAAAAGTTAATGTGAAATAAAGTTGATTAAAACTAAAGAGACGAAACAGTGCTAAAAGTTAATTTGAAATAAAGCTAAGTTAAAACTAAAAAAAAAAAAAATAAGACAAAACAGTGCTTAAAGTTTGTTTGAAATAAAGATATTTAAAAATAGATAAGAGACAAAACAGTGTTAAAAGTTAATTTGAAATAAAGTTGATTAAAACTAAAGAGACAAAACAGTGCTAAAAGTTAATTAGAAATAAAGCTAGTTAAAACTAAATAAAGAGGCGAAATAGTGCTAAAAGCTAATTTGAAACAAAGCTAAGCGAACTAAATAACAAAATACAAAGTAGTGCTAAAAGCTAACTTAAAATAAAGCTAAGTAAGACTAAATAATGCAAGACAAAACAGTGCTTAAAGTCAATTTAAAATAAAGCTAAATGGAAACAAACTACAAAGAAAACAGTACTATACAAAATAAAAGTTCAAGATTAAACAAAAAATTTTATAAAACAAGCAATAAATATAGAACAACGGTACATTCAGAATTTCAGCGTAGTTGCATACACACACACATGTCTACATAAGTATGTACATAAAAGCATCAAATGATCAACGGAATCCTGCTCAGCAACAAGTCAGTTCATCAAAACGAGACTCAGAAGCAGAACTTAAGAATAGAGGAGAACATAGAGAAAGCGAACAAAAGAAGGGGAACACCACAAAGATGTGTGCTGAATTCAAACAATGCTAGAAAACGGAAGCAAAAGGAGATCATAAAGAAAGCAAGCAAAAGAAGGGGAACATCATAAGAGTTCGGCGAATTTAACCGTTGAGTGAAACGAAGGCAAACATAGAGGAGATCATAGAGAAAGCAAGCAAAAGAAGGGGAACATCATAAGAGTTCGGCGAATTCAAACATTGAGTGAAACGAAGGCAAACATAAAGAAAAGAGGATGTTTGGAACAAGATGAAATCAAAATCTACCTTTTGAACACAGTTGGTGAGAGTATTGTTTGTATTTTCTTAAGTTATTAAACTCAACTATTTTTATAATTTTATTTAACATGTCATCAAACAAAGTTTATAAAATTATTTTAGCGTTTTATGAATTTTATGTATTAGAAAAGGAAAATGAAACGAACGCAAAATTATTGTAAAAGCAAAACAGAAGAGTAAATAAACATAACCTAAATGATTTAATTTTTATTTAAAAGCAAAACTGAATAGTAAATAAGAGTAACCTAAGTTATTTTATTTATATTTAAAACAAGACAAGAGTAAATTAGAGTAACTCATATGATTTGATTATTTGTTTTCCTAAAAACATAATTGAAAAGTAAATAAGTGTAACAAGTGTCTTCCTTGTTGGAAGAGTTTGGTGAAAAATTGTCAGCGGCAGAGATTCATCGCATGCTTAAAAACCGGCGTAAAAATCCATCCGAGTCGTACCGCGAGTATTTGTACACAATGATCGAGATCGGAAAACCTATCAATCTGGAAAGGAGCACCATCGAGTATTTTATCGAGGGCATATCGGACTCAAGGGCAAACAAGGCTGTGCTTTATCAATCACGCACCATTGCAGAGTTAAAAGAGCAGCTTAAAGTTTATGAGAAAATATACGGTTCTTACCAGCCATCAAGCAGGTGGAATACGTCGCAACCAACAGTTTCAACTAGTTTACCTGTGCGTCACCAGTCATCAAACCGGTGGAATGTACAGTCACAATGACAAGCAGTTTCAAATAGCTCACCTGTTTCGGGTCAGGAAAACACTAAAAGGCAATGCTTCAACTGCGGAAGTGAATCTCATTTGGCGAGTAGTTGTCCATCAAAGCAGGGGAGATGTTTCAAGTGTAATCAATTAGGTCATCGTGCGTTCCAATGCAAAAGTTCTCTGCCTAATGAAAGGCAATTGAAACAAGAAGATTACAAAGTAAACATGGTTCATGATTTGAATTTTATAGACAACGAACGATATTTCTCAGGCCTAATTTTAAGAGACATTATTATAAATGATTGGAAGTTCTCAGCATTGGTGGATACTGGGTGTAGTCTGTGTCTCATGAGGTATGATACACTAATTATGTTAGGCGATATAGAATTAATTCCAGAAAAGAAGCAATTAAAGGGCATTGGTAAAGGAGAGATTTTTACTTTGGGGAGTTTCCCCATTGAGTTAGAGATTGATGAAGTAAAGTTGGATATTGTGTTCCATGTGGTCAGAGAACGAGATATTCCGTATGATGCCATCATCGGCAATTGTGTTTTGAAGGATGCTGAAATCGTGATGCGGGCAACTGGTGCAGAATTCAGAAGAAGGGTACTCAAAAGTGGTACCGAAGTAAAGGCCTACAATAATTATAAAATTCCAGTCAATAAATCAATTGTGAGGGAGGTGGAAAGAATTAAAGAAGACAAGCAATGGGAAAAGAATGCCCTATCAGAAGAATTTGGCAGTCTTTGTTTGGCGGCAGAACGAGGAGAGCTTTTAACAAAGCAGGAAATAGATTTATCGCATTTGCAGACCATCAAGCCGGAAGTCGTAACCAAGATGATAGCAGAATATGTGCCTGATAAGAAATACGAATCACCAGTAGAGATGAAGATTCTGCTCAGCGATGAAGTTCCTGTTTGTCAAAGACCTAGAAGGACGTCATATGCAGATCAACGCACTATTGATGAACAAATTGCGCAGTGGCTTCAAGAGGGCATAATACAGCCAAGTACATCGGAATACTCATCACCTATTGTGCTCGTACCGAAAAAAGATGGGACTAAGAGACAGGCCCGTAGCCAGGATTTACCTAAGGGGGGGTTTTGGATTAAAAAAATATCGATAGTTTTTGATATCGATAAATGAAAAGGTATTTTTTATATAATTACCAGAAAGATGGGAAAAACAGTGGCTAGAAATGGACAATAGTTTGAAAAATGAATTTGTAACAAATTTTTCAAAATAAAGCGACAAACTTGAAAAAAAACACTCTAAAACTTTTTTGTACACCAAATACATAAAACAAAAATTAATTTACTTTATTTTTGTTTATTTTATATATGTATACTAGAGGACCCGGCAAACTTCGTCCCGCCCTAAATTCGAGCAATCACGATTCCACCCGAAATTAATTTTTTATCGAACATTCATGATCGATAACACATGGTGCCAATCGAATTTCAATTATTGATTGAATGAAAAAGTCCAATATCCCATATTAACACGGAATGTAATAGGCTGCTGTTATTCGAATTCAAAAGATTGTGCTGTCATATCCTTTTATTACGAATTCTATTAGAATATTTTTTTAGTACATTTCAATTTGAATAAAAATAGTCAGCTCAAGTGTTAGTTTTGAATCCATGAGGTGGTCTAAGGATCGATCCTCACAATGGGCAAACAAATGATTTTTTTTAAAGCTTTTTTTTTATTTATTGAAATTATAGCTTTTGTGATTTTTGGAGTAAAAAATTAATACGTTGGAGCTTTCTTCAAATATGGTTTATTAAGTGCTTAAATTGAATTTATCAACGAAAAGAAATTGGATGATATATATTAAAAAAAAAACGGAGTTATTTTCATCGAAAGTAAGAAATACGAATTTCTGATAGTTTTTTGTTATTCTAAGGAAACGAAGTTATTAGAAAAAGACGCTGTACTTAAATTTTGTGCAATTTTGAAGATATGTGAATGTTTTTTGACAGAATTTTCTTTTAATTATTTAGACGCACAGTTTCGCTAATAAAAGTACGCCTGTAGGATAATTTACGTTTCTTGTAAAGGGGCAGAAGAAGGGGCGTGGTCAAAACCAAGTATGCTTTAACCTAATTTAGGATTCAAGTAATGTGTGTGCCGAATTTGAGTTAAATCCATCCAGCCGTTAAGATTTGTTGGCTATTTAAAGTAGTCTGATGTGGCAATTCCCATACAAAATTACCAATTTCGATTTTTTCGATTTTTCCGCTGTTTCTTGAAGTTTTTGTAATTTTCTTTCTTTCTGAACCACATCTGTATTAAGGCAAACAATACAAAAAAAGGAATTATTAAAATCGACCCAGCCGTTTCTGAGCCTTAGCAAGACTAACGCACACGCATTTGACTTTTATATATATAGGTAGATAGGTACATTAAGTCTTCTTATTTTTTTTTTGTTAATTCTAATAACACAGCGTCCGCTGTAACACTGCAATCCCTATGTATGCTTAAGGATGCACACCCATTTAACATAAAAACGTGTGTTCTATAATTTCAAAACAGTCGTTTGTTGAGCTCAATGTGTTTCGGCTATATATCTTGCTTATCGTTGCACTGTCATTTTGGAATACAGAAAGACGCTAAAAAATAAAATTTTCAAGACAAACTTCTAAAATGCATCTTATATTATTATAATTAATAATTAAGCATCTTATATTATTATTTTAATAATTTACTTGCAAACTTATATCGGTTCAAAATTCCTGATTTTGATTTTTGTAAAGGCCACAATGAAAAGGTTAGAAAATTTTATTTAAAAAGTTTTTATTATCATTCGGTAAAATTACCAAGAGGTTACTCATAAGTTCTCCAGTGCTCAAACTTTTTAATCCCACGGCATCAACCGAGTTGCATACAGATGCTAGCATGCATGGATACGGGGCGGTGCTACTGCAAAGAGATCCGGAAGATCAGCAATTATATCCGATCCAGTATATGAGCAAGAAAACTAGGCCATATGAAGAGAAGTATCATTCGTATGAATTAGAAGTGCTCGCGATAGTTGAAGCTTTAAAAAAATGGAGAGTATTTGTACTTGGGATCAAAATCAACTGATTGTAACTGATTGTTATGCGTTTACTATGATTCTGAAGAAAGAAGATGTACCGGTACGAGTGTCAAGGTGGGCAATGTTTCTTCAAGAATTTGACTACCAGGTGGAACACAGGTCGGGCTCTAAGATGAAACATGTTAATGCTCTTAGTCGTGCTTCATGTCTCCTAGTAGAAGACTCGTTAAAGCATCGAATAAAAGAAGCTCAGATTCAGGATGAATGGACACGCGCAGTACGGCAAGTTTTGAAGAAAGATTCATATGAAGATTATTATGTTCAACACGAAGTTTTGCACAAGAATCCCACCAAGGAACTTGTAGTAATCCCAACGTCGATGGAACAAGAAATCATTATGATTGCCCATCGTCAAGGCCACTTTTCAGTTAAACGGACGTGCAATTTAGTTGAAAGAGACTTCTACATTCCAAACTTAAACTCGAAAGTAGTAAATGCAGTGAAAAGTTGCGTAGAATGCATAGTTATCGAGGCCAAATCCGGTAAGAAAGAAGGGTTCCTCACTCCGATTGATGAGGAAGATTACCCTTTGGGGACATATCATGTGGATCATGTAGGTTCAATGGAGAGTACGAGCAAAGGGTATAATCACATATTGGTAGTGATCGATGCATTCTCCAAGTTTGTCTGGTTGTACCCACCAAGGACTACCAGTGCAGAATCAGTAGTTGAAAAGTTGAGAAATCAAGCAGCCATTTTTGGAAATCCCAAAAGAATAATTTCTGATAGAGGTGCTGCGTTCACCTCAAATGCTTTTCAAGATTATTGCCGTGATCAAGATATTCAACATCTTCTCATCGCAATAGGTGTGCCAAGAGGAAACGGACAGGTTGAGAGAATTCACAGAGTGGTCGTTCCAATGATTTCTAAGCTGTGCCTGGAAAATCCAACAGCATGGTACAAACATGTTGAGCGAGTGCAACAGATAATAAATAGTACACCACCCAGAAGTACGAAGTTTTCACCATTCCGGATCTTGACGGGACTTGAGATGCGGTTAAAAGGAAACCCGGAATTAAGAGCTTTACTAGAGTCTGAAGCTTTCTCTGAACTTCATTCCGAAAGAGACGACATGCGGCAGGAAGCCCGAGACAATATACTTCAGATTCAGGCTGAAAATAAACGAAACTTCAACAAAAAACGTATTCCCGATACTCGATATGAGCTCAACTAGCTGGTCGCCATCAAGCGCACGCAATATGGTTCTGGGTTGAAATTGAAACCTAAGTTCTTTGGCCCATATAAAATTATCGAGAAGCTAAACCACGGGCGCTATGTTGTAGAAAAGGTAGGACAGCAAGAAGGTCCAGGGACAACTTCAACTGTGGCTGAATTTATGAAAGAGTGGAACCCATCATTCGGGTCGAATGTGTCGTCAGGAGGGCCGAATGTGGGACTGGAGTCTGACGGACTTACAAAACATGAGACTCGGAGCGGACGGGAGTTCTAGACAACTATATTAGCGAACTGGACGATGACAAGGACAGACCATGTACACAACTGGACGAAGAACAGGACGACTATATCGGTGAACTTGATGATGACAAGGACAGACAATGTACGCAACTGGACGAAGTGGACGTGACTAACCGACGCGGAAATGAGCGTGAGTTCAGTTGGCATGGAGGACCCGACAAAGTTAGACGTAAATAAAATTCAGAATTATTATTTTAAATATTTTAAAAGCTGTACTTATTGTCTTTATTTCAACTTGTGCTATCTTTTATTTATTCAAACAATTGCATTAATATTTACGAGTATGTGATATGTTTAACAATGTAAATGCATTCAAGTTTATATATATATGTATATGAAATACATAATCTTATTCAAACACAATAAAGTGAAAAAACCACATATATATATAGGTAAATGAAGGTCAAGGGATAACATTTCTTCGTAGACTTATGAAATATGAGAATTATCTCTTACCTTTTTTTAATTAGGAATTGCACGAATACGGACGTGACATCATGGACGCGACAAATTTTTCCAAGGGGAATAAAATGCAGATAAAATACAAATAAACTAATGTTTATTATAACACTTCAACTTTTAATGAAAATAAAACAAAACAAGTTAAATTCAAGTTGCATAACAGAAACTGTAAAACTGTAAGTTAAAAATAAAGCACAATTTTTTTCTTTAATGAAGAAGCGGTTTTTCTTTTGTAATGCATAAGATTGTTGCTTGTAGAAAACTTTTAAATTACAACAACAATATAATATTACTTGAATAAGCTAAAAACACAAAGAAAAAATATGGGTATAATTCGTCAAAAGGCTCAGAAAAACTTGTTTCTTTTAAAGTAGTTTATTTCCCCACAAAAATTTAGAGAATTAAAAATTTCTTTACATTTATCAAATTAAGTATTTTTTCTGTATGTTTTCTGACCAGTTTGTATTTTTCACTGGTGGTGGACCTTTTTTGGGAGATGCCCATATGTTAAAATAAACGAAATTTTGAGTTAACGTTCATCTTCAATTATGCCGCCAATTTTATGTGTGACAGTAGAGCATAAAACAAAATAATATAATTTTCATTTGTGCTTATTTGTGAGATTTTTATACCCCCACGTTTCAGAAACGTAAAAGGGGTACACAATTTTGTTACTCCGTTTGTAACGTCCACAAGGAGGCATGGTAGGTATAGAAAAGTATATACAGTGGATCAAAAACGAAGTCGGACAGGAGTATGTTAATATATCAAAAAAGATTATACGAAAAAAAAACACACTTTAAAATAAAAGTAAATATATTTTTTGAATCTTTATACTTTTATTATAAGTTAACAATAACAACAGACCCGAAATTCTATTTCACTATTAAAACAGAAATTCAAATTTAAAATATTACGCAACATTCCTTCGCTTTATAGAAATTTACCGTTTTTTTGCAATCAAAGTGTGCTGTAAGTGAAGTGAAGGAATTCAAGTTAGATTTGTGTTGATTTTTATCAGTTTTATTTCAAACGCAAGCACATGGGAAGACAACGGGGTCACACTTCGGTAGATGTTAGAAAATTCATTATTAAATATTTTAATGAGGGAAAAAACAGTTCGCGACATTGGTAAAATGGTAAATAGGCCACGTTCCACAGTACACGGTGTTATAAAACGCTTTAAAACATCCAACTCCATCGAAAATAAGGAAAAATCTGGAAGGCCCAAAATATTTTCAAACTCGGACGAACGGTGGATTGTGCAACAAGTTATAAAAAATCCTAAGTTAAGTGCACCAAAACTAACTGCAAAAGTATCGCAACATCTAAATAAAAATGTGCATCCTGAAACACTGCGATTAGTACTTCGAAGGAATAATTTTCACGGAATTATTCGCAAGAAACCATATATTAATAAGCGCAACAGAAAAAAAAGACTTCAATTTGCTAGAACTTACCAAAATAAAAATATTTCTTTCTGGAATGAGGTAATTTTCACTGACGAAAGTAAGTTTAATTTATTCAGATCTGATGGTCAGTGCTATGTATGGAGGAAGCCCAATGAAGAGCTTAAAGAAAAGAATTTGAGACCTACCGTAAAACATGGCGGGGGGTCAGTGATGGTCTGGGGCTGTATGTCAGGTTCTGGCCCAGGACAGCTATGCTTTATTGATGGAATAATGGACCACACAAAGTATTTGACAATACTAAAACAAAATTTAAAGCAAAGTGCCGAAAATTTGGGTATTAAGAATACATTTCGATTCTATCAAGACAACAACCCTAAGCACAAAGCTAAAAATTTACGACTATGGCTGCTCTATAACTGTCCTCACGTCATTGAAACGCCTCCACAATCACCGGACATCAATGTAATTGAACATTTGTGGGCACATTTGGAGGACGAGCTTAAAAAGTATACGATTTCTAACAAAAAGGATTTGGAAACTGCGTTAAAGGAAGAATGGTCTAAAATGAACCCCGCAGGTCTGCAAAAATCTTGTTGAATCTATGTCCAGGTGATTAAAAGCTGTTAAAAAAGCAAAAGGTTTTCCAACAAAATATTAAAAATATCTTTTTTTAATTTAATATAAAATACAAATGTTTTGTCCGAGTTCTTTTTGGATGTGCTTTTCTTTGCATTTTCATATTTTGATTTTTGTTTAAAAAATAATATTGAATTTTTTATATTAGTTTCTGCTTCTTTATTATTAAATTATAAAGTTAGGAAAAATGTATTTATATTTTGATTTTGAACGCTTTGTCTTTAATAACATTGATTTGAAAACACTTCTATCCTACTTCTTTATTGATCCACTGTATATTCTTTATCAGTACCACCACCCCAGTCAATTTAGCCATGTCCGTCTGTTTGTCTATCTGTCTGTGATCACGATTACAGCCGTAATTTTTAAGCTATGATCATGAAATTCGATATTTAAGCTTGTTTCTAAAAAATAAAGACCAAGTTCGAAATGAGCCAAATCGGATGAAAACCACGCATACCTTCCATACAATGTGACTATCAAAACGGTAAAATATCCGTTTTCCATATCCGAATTCCACAAAAATTAATATATGAACTTGATATTTTGCATATCGGCATTTCCATCGTTCCATCGTACGACTTTAAGCTTCGTTTTCTCGGAATTCATGTAATTAATGTTAAGAAAATTTTGTATGTACAATTAATGCGCCTCACTCTCTATGGAGGAAAAAAAAGTTGACCGGATCCCCCCTCAAAATAAACTTTGGTTTATGTTATAATGATCCCAATATTTCGGCTCTAACTGTAGCCGTCAGCTCGCTAGAATGGTTCTTACATAGTTTAATAGTTTATACATAGTTTAATAAAAATTGCAAAAAATATATATAAAAAATCACTGCAAAAAAGTAAATATCTTATGTGTTAAGGCGAATTTCCTAAAATTTTTGATGCAAAACTCTGTAATTCTTTTATTAACACTATTTGTGACAATTTTTTGTACTAAAAATTTCATGGCAAAAAAATTATACATACATAACGCGATTTTTAGAGGTTTTTTCGAACCATTCTACCTAGCTGACTGCTATCGTTATAGCCGAAATATTTTGGGAATCATCAGTTTTTTTTTTTTTTTTTTAGACTAAACCAACGCTCAGGGGATGCCCCCTATGAGTGCGAAAGCATTGTGTTGATTCGGAAGACGGGTGAGAGTTAGTTGGAGGGTGGAAAGATAGAGTAGTGTCGGTGAAGATTTGTTTTAAATTTACACAGCTCGAAACTGTCGGGGAACACGCTCGCAGGGAGATTGTTCCACAATTTTGCTGTACGACTAAAGAACGAATTATCCCGGTAAGATTGTTCCACAATTTTGCTGTACGACTAAGGTTCTATTGGACATCAAGGCAATGGTAAAGGGATGGGCTTGGTGATCTGCCCGAGTGGACCGGGAAAACACACGAGTTGATGAAGTCATGTATCTCCCTTGAACAGTTCCCATGGTAGTACCTGTACATAAGGCTTAGGCAACCAACATTGCGTCGATGCCCAAGAGAGTTGAGAGAAGACGAAATGTTTTCATCCCCTATCAGATATACCGCACGTCGTTGAATTCGGTCCAGAAGCTCCAAATAAGATCTTGAAACCCCTGCCCAAATGTGCGAATTGTACTCCATTTTCGGCCTTATATATGAGGTATAGATCACGCGTAGATCAGTTGGAGTGAAGTATTACTTACACCGTTTTAAAAAACCTAGGCACTTGGCCGCTTCTTTCGACACATCGAAAATATGATCATTCCAACGAAGGTCAGATTTGGTCGATATGCCCAGAACGTCAAGAGCATCTGACTCAGCAAGATCTGCACCATTCATATTGAGGGGAGCTAGGGGACAATTCATTCGTTTGTGGGTTAACAGGCAACACTGGGTTTTGCTAGCATTAAACTCAACTCTATTAGCTAGCCCCCACTCAGAGATTTTTTCTAAGTCATTAAGCAGTGTATCATTCATATTTTGCCTCTTTCTCTCAATCTCCAAAGAGCTCGGGCGTTTTTTGAAGGAATATGAATGACAACTGCTGCTGTCGTTCGCAAACGAATGAATTGGGTTATGAGTCAACGACAGAAGGTCGTTGATAAAAACCAGAAACAAAGTTGGTGATAGGACTGAACCCTGAGGTACTCCAGCACCGATGGCGTGTTCACTAGACGAAATGCCGTCAACCACGACACGAATCGACCTGTCTTTTAGAAAACACGTGATCCATCGAGCAAAGTTACCACCACCACCATATGCAATTAATTTTGACACGAGAGCTTTATGCCACACTCGGTGAAACGCCTTAGAAATATCCAGAGCAACAACTCTGCTTTCACCAAAGGAGTGAACACATTGGTTCCACTTCTCCGTAAGGAACGCCATGAGGTCACCAGTAGACCGAGCCCTACGGAAGCCGTATTGACGGTCACTAAGCAATTCGTTGCGCTCCAGATAATTCATTAGGTGGAAGTTTATTACACTCTCCATGACTTTGGAGAGGACTCTTTTAACAGCTCTCGTTCGAAAATGTATCTCCTGCATTGCAGACGATTTATTCTCTACAGAGGGCGGTGGCTGATTGCTAGCCGGAATTGTGGAATTTTGTGCAAACAATCCAGCCAAAAGGTTCGCTTTATCAGCCGAGTCAGTGAAGATTTGGTCATACTATAAAAGAGCAGGAATCGACGAAGACGTCTGATTTTTAACTCTCTTAACGAATGACCAAAAGTTTTTGCTCCCCTTGGGGCAGAGAAGAACCTGTTCTCTGATGTGAGTTTCGTGAAGAAACTTTTCGCGTTTTAAAACTGCATTACAGCGATTCCTAGCCTCGATGCGAAGACTCTTCTAGTTTCAGAATTCTTGTTGGAACGCCAATTCTGAAAGGCTTCCTCTTTGGACCTGACTGCAATCCTGCATGTCTCATTAAACCAGGAGTGGTCTTTAGGCTTAATGCTTCTCATTTTATTGGGGATGAAAGACCGCATGCCCAATAAAATAATTTCTTGTACCATAAGTGCCGTGGCATTTACATTTCTATCAGCGAAACATAATTTCCAATTGAAATTGCGGTAAAAATTATTTAACGCAATCCAATTTGCTTTTCCATAAAACCAAGCGATCCTCTTCGGGGCTTCAGGCGTAGGAGTGCTTAGGCTAGAATATGGAAAAGCAGCGGATATGGTGCAGTGGTCCGAATTACCAAGAGGTGCATGGACAGTCACATCATATTTTTCATGATGCGAAGTCAGAAAAAGGTCTAAGATTTTATGGCTTTGCAGACCAACTCTAGGGATGAAAGTTGGTTCCTTCACTAATTGAATCAGTTGGTTCGATTCAGCAAAGAGCTCAACATATTGACCCTCAGGTGTTGTTTGCCCTGAGTGGCATAACCAAACCGGATTGTGGATATTGAAATCGCCGGCAACAACGATCTCGCTGTCAGGGAACAACCCCAAAATGTGCGTATTAGAATCAGAGAGAGAGTCCAATTTGTCAAAAGTGGGCTCCCTCCCTAGATTCGGACTTCTATATATGTAGCAGAAGTGCATCAAATGAGAGCGAACTCTGAATTTTACCCACAAGGAGCAGAACTCAAGATCGGAGTTGCTCAGGTTCCGCTCGCACTGATACGCTACATCTGTTGACGTAAAGAGCGATGCCTCTATGCAGGGAAAACAATGGCAGTAAGTGATACCCAGGTATATGAAAATCCAGTGGATCTGCATCAGAGACCTGCGCCAGTGCACCGCAACTGCTAGTACACCGCATACGAACTTTGTATTTTGCATACACAAATATTTGAAATGTCGATATAAAACTACTCTCCTCTACTACGTGGTGAAATAAACTAGTATCAAAAATACCACCTCAAAATTGATGTACTCGTTTTTTACTCTCTCTTGATGTGCTGGTATTTTACTTTTTCTTGTGTGTGTGCTCTTTTTACAGAGCTGGTAAAATAAATTATCAAAGGCATGGCTACAAACAAAATATATACAAAAGCAAACAACGATTTGGAGAAACCGGTTTTGTTCTTCTTGTTATTTTTTTGCCTTTATACAGTGTGGGATGTTGTTGTCATTAGAACATGTGCATGACACATATACACACATACACATGTGCCGGCTTTTTACTCTTTCTTGTGAGCGTGTGTGTTTTTATACCCTACACTTGACAAAGTCAGGGTATATTAACTTTGTGCAAACGTTTGTAACGCATAGAAGGAGGCGTGGCCGGTATGGAAAAGTATATATATTCTTGATCAGCGTTAACTCTTGAGTCGATTTAGCCATGTCCGTCTGTCCGTCCGTCCGTCTGTGTGATTATATCTTGCAAAGAATAAGGAGAACCAAATAAGATATTTGAATGAAATTTGGCACACATATTGATATGGACCCGGGGATGAGCCCTATGATTTTTTGTTTGGATACGCCCACAATTACGCCCACCTCCCATACCACCAACTATTGAGAAAACACAAAAAATGCGCTAATAATTGAGCTAGATAGACAAAATTTGGTATGTGTATATGTTATATCGATTCTGAGTCGAGTACCAAAAATGGGCGTGACACGCCCACAAATGCGCCCACAATAGAGAAAACTCAATTAATTTGCTAATAATTGAGCTACAGAGACAAAATTTGGTATGTGTATATGATCTATGATTTCTGAGTCGAGTACCAAAAATGGGCGTGACACGCCCACAAATACGCCCACCTTCCATACCACCCACAACACGCAAATTTTATATTAACACACTAAGTGTAGGGTATTTCATAGTCGGGCTCGACCGACTATAGCTTCCTTACTGGTTTGCGTATAAGATCTTGTACTATGTTTATTTTTGCATTGACTGCTAAAAACGTATATTTGAAGAAAATTTATGTAGCATTATTGATTCATTTTTGTGTGTTTTTATTTGTTAACATTTTAGATGTATTAAATTAAAATATAAGGACACTTTTTTTACATTTTGAATGTTACTTAAAAACTTACAAAAAATAATAATTCATTTATTTTAATTAAAAAAAAAGAACACTTACTTTTACTAAAAACTTAAACAAAATAATAATTCATTTATTTTAATTCGAAAATAACAATAACTTAAGAAAACATTTCAGTTCTTTGTGGTTTTATATATTAACAATTTAGATATATAATATTAAAATATAAGGACACTTTTTTTACATTTTGAATGTTACTTAAAAACTTAAAAGAAATAAAAATTCATTTATTGAAAATCAAAAATGCCAATAACTTAAGAAAACATTTCATTTATATATGTTTATAGATAAGTTACTTAGTTTAATTATTAATACGTTTATTTTTGTATAGTGAATGTAAAAAGATTATGCTGTCTAGGGCTTTAGGCGCTAATCTGTTTCGCTTTTCAGTTTATATATTTCCGGCCAGAGAAAACGCTCGTTCGGCTGCAGCGCTACTTGCAGGAATGGATTGTACTTGCAATGCAAATTTAGAAAGCAGAGGATAACTTTTCTGATTATTTTGCCACCATGTAATTACTTCTTCGGTTAACATAACACTCTCATTACAATACTTCTCTAATTCATTAAAAGGGCTTTGTTGAACATTGGTGGATCTTTGTAACAGGTTTGAAAAGAAAAAAATATTTTTTTGTATAGGCAAATCAATGTTTGATAATGACGACGATGATGTAGCCGGACTCTCTGAATAAGTTGGTGAAGATGCGGGAACCGCTGTATTATTTAATAGTTTTTCCATTTGTGATATGCAAAATTCTTTTATATCAGTTAAACTTTCTAATTGCAAATTTATAGCTGGTGGATACAAGAAAAATGCAACCTTATGCCATGTGGATAAATTGTTTTCCCAAATTTCTTTGACATTGCGATTTATACTTGCTTTTAAAAGCGAAATGGATGGCATATCAGTAATGTTGGGCTCGCATAGGCTTTTTACCTTGTAAATTGATGGGAGTACTAAGCATAATGAAGCGGAACTGAAAGTTTGCAATTCTTTAAAAACCATTTTGAAGTTTTTGCATAACTCAACAAGAACAGTAAGCGTATTTAAATCGATATGTTGCAATCGCTGATGTTCATTTGCATCTTTTAGTATGTTATTTACTTCTATCCAGTTGTCCAGAACAGATTTCCACATTGTGTAGTTTGAGTTGCAGCGTGTTTCACATGGATTTTTTAACGATGTGTTTAGCTTGTCTGCAGATTTGCCTTTTTGAAATATTTAACAATTTTTTTACAGGCATTTATCAAATCGGCTAGGTCTGTTGTTTCTTCGAAAGATTTTTTTAGCACGTTTGCAAATAAGTGGCAACTGCAATTTAAGCGTGTATTGTTTTGTAATGCCTTAATTATGTTTGTTCCCCGGTCAGTCACAAATTTTATGCTCTCCATATCGTCAATTTCAAATTCGTTTAAAAGGGACTTCAATTTCTGAAGAATATTAGTGGAGGTTGATCGCTGAAAGTTCATCGATTTTACGCCCAAGATAATGTCGACCATCTGATTCTCCTTTAGGTAATGCAAAGTGACTCCTAGGAATGTGCGTTTGACATAGTTGTCGGTCCACAAATCTGTGATTATTGACCCTCCACCGCTACTCACAACCTCTTTCAATTCTTTGCTAATATCCGCTCTATTTTCTTCAGCTTCTTTTTGGCATTTGCGAGCAATAGTTGTAGCATCTGGAAGCATGTCATCTACGTCAACACACTCTCCGTACGTAGCGCCAATCTTTATAAAGTGTTTAATCATTTCTTTAAATCCGGATCCACTTACGGATGAAAACGGACGACAATCCTCAACAACCCATTTGGATAGTACATAGAGTGTCTCTTTTTTATCTGGAGTAGACACGGGTGTTAGCGTGATTGGCTGCTTTAATATCTGACAACATTTATGACGGCTTAAGTTGGAGGTTTGATTTCCGAAGCATTTTAAAAGTTTTCTGCATGAACGGCAGTAGACCAAATCTTCCACAATTGACCCATCATCCTTTAGTACTTCACACAAAATATTCCACACAAAACTCTTTCCCTTTCGTCGAGGTGACAACGAGTAAGCACCACTCAAAATTTTTTCCAAAATAAATTTATGGTCTGACATTTTAATTATCTTTTATGTTGACAAAACTTGCAAAAAAAAAACGGCACTGCAGCGTCGACGCACATTTATTCAAGACTAACAGATAAACTTCATTGTCATTGCAATTCATCAGCAAAAATAGAACAACAATAAACCCAACATCAACAAAAATCTCTCGCTCTCAGTTTGCAATCACTTATCAGTTCTGTTCTTGTATGTGTTTCAACAGCACAGTAAAAAAGAGCACACACAAGAAAGAGCAAACAACTAACACATGTAGTGATATTTTTTATACACAAAAATAACCAACACTTCACCACAGCAAGCAATCCTCTTTGGTCATATATTTCATAATTTTCTTTTCTATGCGGTGGGCAAACTACGCCATAAAATAAAGTAATACAACAGAATACACAAAGAAAAAAGTAGTAGTAGCACCGCAACCGCATAATCAGAAGTAGTACTAGTAGTGTTGAAAACAGCCACCGGTGCCGATGTCTGATCTGCATCTTCGCCTACCTGGGTCTCACTCAGTGCCATTATTTGAGGCCTATTAAGAGTACAATATGCATAAACCGAGAAAAAATTCGTTCTCAGTCCACGCACATTGCAAAAATCTATGCAAAAATGACCCGACATTTTCTCGCAGTGTAAATTTCGAAACAAAAGAAAAAGGTGTATGGGTAATTAGTTGCTACTGTAAAGAGAGTAGCACCGTGAGCATAAGTGAAATGTGCAGAGGCAAGTGTTATGCCTTTGCCCCAGCACAATTCTACTCACAGTGAAACCCACTCACAGTGAAACCCACTCACAGTCGCAACTAATCGGAGAGGATGGAGGAATAGACGGACACGAAAAAACAACAATTACAGGTAGACCTCGCTTAACACGTGCTTCTTATAACACGGCCTCGCTCTAACACGGTTTACGTTTTGTGATCATTTTTCGTTTAACACGCTAAATGGCCTCGTTCTAACACGGTTCCGGAAATTTTTTTTTTTTTTTTTTTTTAAGTCAAAAAATATTTGCACTTGTTGTGTGTGCATTAAAGTACACACATGTATAAAAAAAAAAACCTTCATATTTTAACTGATATTTTTTAGTTCTAAGTCGAAATTTGAACGCCATCTACTGCTAAATGGTATAACATATTTTGCTGGAGTAGAAGCAGACCTCTTTTACCGACAAACATTATGAATTCATATTAGACTCGTAGGTCATAATATGAAATGTTGTGTCAAAAGCGCGCACGATTGACCATAAGCAGCGATGAAGAACAGATTTGAATAGCATGATTGTATTTTGATAAATTTTGAATTCCTTTAGTTACTTTATTTTTTTAAGTTTGTTATTTTTTTTAACTATACAAACAAGTAAACTTTTGATTGAAAATCAATTTTTGTTTATTTTTTAAGTTATAACTACAATTAAAATTAATAAAGAGTAAAAAAAAAACGGCTTTTGATGTATTTTTTGATATCCTGGAACGGAACCCTACTTCTTGTACTGGTTTCTTGTTTCACTTAACACGGTTTCGTTTAACACGGTATTATACGGGAACGTAACCCCCGTGTTAAGCGAGGTCTACCTGTACTTACGTAGCGAGGAGCATAGAAAAGCCCCTCGCGTGGCTAGCTGTAAAAAAAAAATCGAAGCACTCAGCGGTGTTGTTGTTGCTGCTGCTGTAGGCTGCCGTCAAAACCGGTTACTGTTGTTGTTGTTGTTTCGTTGTTGTGCAGCCGATGCTGCATATTTGTTGTTTTAGTTTGTCCAGTTGATTTTTGTTTGAACTTATGTTTGTTTGTTTTTTTTTTTTTAGTTTTAGTTGCAATTTTCACACAAGTTTTGTTTTTTGTGCATTTATTGATTTTGTTTTTTTTTTTTAATTTAAAACAAAACACTGGCACAGAACAAACGGACAGACCGACCGACGGAACGATAAAACATAAACATAAACATAAATAATTAAATAAAACACAGATAAATTATTTAAATAAAACAGAGGGCGGCGACGGACAGCCGGCACGTCTGACCCCTATGAATGTACGATTACTACACCAATGTACATATGTCTTAGGAGAAGTATTAACTATATGATCTACCAAAATTGTCGTTCCAGTAACAAATTTAGAATAGGAATGGTAAATATTGGCGTAAAAAGGAAGTGTGTTTTACGAGCAAACTTATGGCTTCATTTTGTATTTCTATCCGATCAATCGTTTCGTTCACAACAGTGTTCGTTCGTGTTTTTGAAATTTGTAATTCGAACAGCATCAAACAACGAAAACAGCTGCTCAGCTAGCGAACGATGCAGTTCAGTTACAGTTACATATTTGCAATATGTATTTCTAACGATCACTGAAACACCGAATTCAAACGTCAAAATCAAACGAATGCTTTCATGTTATCGTTGTGATGTATTCGTTGAGAAAAATTTATTTTAAAATGGATATTTTAACAAAAAAATGCGTATATATGATAAAACTTATTTATATATTAACATATAAGTGCAATTTAAGTACTACAAATTAATTAATTAAAAATTTAATACAATTTAGTTATTACTTACATTTCAATATTAAAAAAACAAGCAATATTTTTCAGCGCTTGTGAGGCAGCTGGAGGCCAATTCAAACTTTTTTTTATTTTTCTTCCAATTAAATTTTGGGCAGATCTAAACAGAAAAAAAATTGCAGAAAAGAATAGCAACATCCAAGCAAAAGGCGGTGATTTTTTTCGGTTAACTACAAGTAATAAATAGAAGCAGGCCATGATTCATTCTGCTTATGTCGAAGGCAGCACAATTGTAGCCAATAGAACAACCTGCAGCACAGCTTGCACCACAACCTACAACACAGACTAGAACCAAAGCATTGCCAACAACACGAAAAGTACAAAAAATGCATGAAATCTTAAAAGAAAATACAGAAAACTTCCCTAATGTTTGATATGGCAGTGCCACGTTTGATAACTGCTTGTGTATAACAGTTTGAGTATAAGTAGCAAACATAACTTGTCAAATAAGCTAACGATAAGTTGTGTTCGAAATACATATTTCAGCTTCAATCCAACATCGTTCGCATAGTCATCGTTCGTTGAACTCTTCGTTAGAAATACATAATGAAGCAATTAGACAGTAAAAATTCAGCGAATTTTCCCATATAATTTGTTTTTGTTTTCAATTCTAAAATAATGAGAAAACAGGGACTACTCATAATAAATCCACTTCATTGATGAGCTCTGCTTTTTTTAAAAATATATTGAGTTTTAAAAATATATTTACCGTAACTTACGCGACAAAATTTCCGTTAAGAAAATATGTGTTCAAAAAGTGACACCAAGGCTTTTTAACATAGTTTTATTTTATTAAATATGAAATAATTCAAAGAAAAAAGTGTTATATTACAGCAACTAAAATATCTTGATTTCAAAAAGTTAAGAATATTAAAAAAAATTCAAACTAAAGGAAATAAAGGTGAAAGTTCTATACTAGGGTGGTCGTTATTTGCAAGGTCATGTGGATGGTTGTTGATCGGTTCCAAATGTCAAAAAACTTTTGTCAATTTTTCAGATTTTTAAATTGATTCCTGAGTCTCGCTGTTTGTCCATTTGTGATTCTGGTTGTTGAAATAACGAATACGGCCAAAAATATAAAGCTGGATGTATGAAAATTGGTAGTAAGGGCTATTGAAGTAATACTAAGGGCTTTGTTTAACTGGGAATAAAAATTAGCATAATCGATCAATATTCACGCCTACCTCACAGAATGTTTTAAAATGCTTGTATGGGAGATAGGATAAAATATTATCCGATCATATTTAAATCCAGTCAGACTGTGACCCTAAGTAGTATTCATATCAATTTTTATACACCCAGCTTTATATTTTTGGCCGTATTCGATATTTCAACAAACAAACAACAAATTATTTAGTTTTGTTAGGTTCTAAAATGCCCTTACCGTAACTCACGCGACAGATTTCAACAGAAAATATAATTAAAAAAAAAATATATTTCAAAAACCTTAGTTTTGATTTATTTAAAGTTTATTTTTATTATTTTTACTCAATATTTCGAACTATCATCGACAGTTCATCGCCAGGAGACTAGAATGACAACGAAAATATACAGCATTAAAAACAATAAAAACACAACACTTCTATAAAAAGAATACAACAGATTTTAACAAAGATAAAAAAACGTAGTGATAACAAAAAGTTTAAAGACATGTATTAAAGAAATTATAAAATTTTTAAATTACTTGAATTAAGTTGAATTTTTAATATGTATTTACTAAAAAACTAACTTAGCTTCGATGTTGTTTGTTTGCACTCTAAAATTATTTGAGCTTTGTTTATGTTTTCTTTCGTTTCTCTTTTGTCCATATTTCATTATTAGATGTCTGTATGTTTGAGCGCATTTTTCGGTGTCCACTTTGTAGTTAAGTCTCTTCTCTGACGGAACGTTGATGATGTGTAGCATTTCTAAAGTCATTCGTTTTGTGATAGTTACTCTCCTGTTGTAGTATCTCCACGTCGTCCAAGTTTGCTATGTGTTGAGCTTTTGCACAGTGAGCCGCAAGTGCTGTTTTTTGTTCAATACATTTTGATGTCATGTTTTGGTCAGATTTGTGTGCCGTCATTCTTGTCTTAAGTTTTAATTTTGTTGTTCCAACGTAGACTTTGCCACATTTTTGTGTACCGTCACCTTTGCATCCAATTTTGTATATTAAATTATGTTTGTCCTTTTTGTCAATCTTACTTTTAGTCTTGCTGTATAGTTGATCAAGGGTGTTATTATTTTTCATCGCTAGTTGGAAGAGTTCTTTGTTGTAAATGTCAGGTTGGGCGCTATTTTCGGTGAATTGAGGTATATAAATCACAGATTTGTAAATTTTCGTAAAATTTTCTTTATTTTCATTGTTAGATGGTGTTTTGTTGCTTTTTCTGTTGCGTATCAAATTATCGATGGTTTTATTTCATTTTGTCTTTTGGAAATCATTTTGTCTTAGTATATTTCTAAAAAAAAAAAAATAAATAACTGGCCATTTCAGCTCTTGAAAGGACTTTGACCTAGCTTCTTATGATCAATTGTGTTGTGCGTGTTATTAAGTTTGTACACAATTGACCGAGAACCGGACCTACATGCTTAACGCCGACTCCGAACGGCGATGAACGGAATGTTCTCGTTCTCAAGAAGCTTTACATGGCATTTTGATTACTCTCTGAGGTTTGCCATTGTCTGCAGAGAGGTGGCGGCCGTACAGAAAAATTATTTTAATTCAAATAATTTTCTGTCGCTGCTGGGGTTCGAACCTAGGTCTCCAAAGTTCTTTGACATAGCAGCCACGCACTTTAACCAACTACGCCACGGACGCCTTAGTATATTTCTAATCTTATTAATATTAGTATTATGAAATTCTTCGTTACTAATATTAAGTACTCTATTAATAAAGTTATTGGCCGTGTTTATCTTAACTCTTGAATCTTTGATTTCTTGATCTTAATCTTTTGAATAATAA
The DNA here is from genome assembly GCA_943735915.1 of Pherbina coryleti. Classification (NCBI taxonomy): domain Eukaryota; kingdom Metazoa; phylum Arthropoda; class Insecta; order Diptera; family Sciomyzidae; genus Pherbina; species Pherbina coryleti. The sequence goes on from OX030949.1 coordinate 120,528,234, forward strand.
TTGATGATTCGTCCAGATGCTTTGGGCTTTTGATACCAATCTACTTTCAGAATTGGGTTTTCTCTTATTACGAGCGCGTCAAGATATGGTATTTTGTTGTCCATTTCTACATCTTTGGTAAATTGTATTTGTTTATGAAATTTGTTCAGCCCGTCTAGAGTCCTTTGAATAGCATCCCGTTAAATAATGGCAAATAGGTCGTCTACATATTTCGTTAGAAGTCTAGGTTTATCTTCTAATGAATTCACGGTCGTATCTAGCAGTTCCTCCATAACTATATCCGCTATTATCGGTGATAGGGGTGATCCCATGGGCATTCCTTTCCTTTGTTAAAAAAACTTTTCTACGAATTTGAAATACCTGTTTCCTATGCAGAAAGTGAGTATATTACAAAAACCAATCTTCAGGTATCGTCGCTATATATTTGCAAAGCCCATGTGAGAGAGAGTTTCGCTATATATTTAACGTCATCTCACTCTTTCCCAATATCCCGGTCAATTTTGCTAAGGACACCATCAAGAGAAAATGGAGCATCATCAAAAACCACACGACGATACCTGAAGATTTATTTTTTAATATGCTCACTTTCTGCATAGGAAACAGATATAGGTAAGTCTTAGCGTTCGGACGTTACATTCGGATACATTTTTTCATATATTTCGCCAATTTTATAAACAGTTTTCCAATTAAAATTAATTTGATTAAATAGATCCCTTTTCGTAGAATTTATAATAATTATAACATCAAGCACCTTACCGCATTTTACCCGAAATTTGTTATTTTTGTCGTGCGTTCGGACGTTACAAAAAAAGGAAGTTCTTGTGAGACTAACACTAAAGCTTAGATTAATTCTGCGAAATGGTCGGTCGCACCTCAGAAGTCTAAAAGAACAAATAACTGCAAATTAAATAAGTTTTAAAGAAAAGCCCACATCATCTCAAAAATAATTTTTTTTTAAATCACAGTTAGCAATTTTATTTGTTCGGACGTTACGTGTCGGACGTTACACATTTTTCCCTCTAATTGAAAATTCACATGAATGTTTTTAAAAATTTATTTATAACGTAAAGAAATATATCTACATTTAAAAATCAAATTTTTTCATACATTGACTTTGAAATATTTCGAATTTGCAGTTGTTGCTGCTCTCAGAGTTTTCTTATTTGAGCATAAAAGAGCATAACCTATCATCACAAATATGAGAAAAAAAAATTGAAAAAAAAAAACAAAATTACCTCAATTGACAATAAATGTGGCATTTTGACTACACTCATGAGAAATTACTTTGGTTATGTAAGCTCTTGTATTCGATTGAAGAGATATTAAGCTTTTTTTTTTGCATCCAAAACTTTAAGAAATAAGTAAATTCATTTTTTACCTCTGGTTGACAATTTTCTGGACAAGCCCATATTTCAAATTCGAAGAAAAGTTTTTTGAACAAAGGAAAGGAATGCCCATGGGATCACCCCTATCACCGATAATAGCGGATATAGTTATGGAGGAACTGCTAGATACGACCGTGAATTCATTAGAAGATAAACCTAGACTTCTCACGAAATATGTTGACGACCTATTTGTCATTATTAAACGGGATGCTATTAAAGGACTCTAGACGGGCTGAACAAATTTTATAAACAAATTGTTTTGGATCCGTTGCCTTGCTTACCTCGAAGGACCATTCACTCACATTGTTAATAAATGAAACACACTCACTTTTTATAGTGGGAAAATAATTAAAAAACCCACTTTTATTTGCACAACATACTCGCCCTAAGCTCGACAACAGACTGACTGAAAAACCAATTGCTTGTAATCATGGTTGCAGTGATCATACCTTCTTTAGTAAAAAATAAATAAAAAATAAATAACTGGCCATTTCAGCCCTTGAAAGGACTTTGACCTAGCTTCTTATGATCAATTGTGTTGTGCGTGTTATTAAGTTTGTACACAATTGACCGAGAACCGGACCTACATGCTTAACGCCGACTCCGAACGGCGATGAACGGAAAGTTCTCGTTCTCAAGAAGCTTTACATGGCATTTTGATTGCTCTCTGAGGTTTGCCATTGTCTGCAGAGAGGTGGCGGCCGTACAGAAAAATTATTTTAATTAAAATAATTTTCTGTCGCTGCTGGGATTCGAACCTGGGTTTCCAAAGTTCTTTGACATAGCGGCCACGCACTTTAACCAACTACGCCACGGACGCCACAATACCTTCTTTAGTACCTTTTGCAAAGACATCAAATTCGATACAAAACAGCATCGAATCCGATACACTCCCCACGAAAACCAACGGTTTTCCAATCAAGCACACAGCTCATAATATAAATTTAAATAGCCTTATACTAATTTGAATACAATTAATTTCATTTTATCTGCTCTTCCGTCTCAATTGGTAAAAACAAATCCTTTGCACAGGTCTAGTTCATCGGTTTGTATCTGTTTGTATTACAACACTTCTCATCTTTGCTCGGCAGTAGCTCGCATATTTGAGCTGTTGCCCATTGCGCTGTAAGAAACAGCTCGCTTTTGATTAGCATCAACTGGCCCAATTTGACTTTATCTCTCTCTCCATTTTTGCCAGAAATGTTTAACTATAATCTTACGCTCACGCCGTCTGTGGGGTCATCGCTCAAAGGATACAAAGGTCTGGAATTTAAAAGGCTCGAATTTGGGTTAATAATGTTATAATTTGCTCATAAACTAGTGTTCTTTGCCCTATTGTACACACAAGATGGAATTTCATTGATTTTACTGTGCCCTTTCATGATCAAATGATCAAAAACTTCGCTCACATGCCAACGCTCAATTAATTTTTTCAACTCTTTCGCTGCACGCACGACAGAGTTTTAAATCATTTATAACAAGCTATAAAGGATATCGCATGTTAAATCAAATATCAGTAGTGGAATTCTGTAACTTTTTCGCAACTTCCGATCGGAATCGTAATTTGCGACTTTTTTCGATTGTCATACCGAAAACGGTATTCACTAACTTCTACTTTGCGACAAATTTCGGTCGAAAAAAGTTTACGAATTTAAGTGAAAAAAGTGGCAGCACTGCTTATTTATCGGTGAGAAATGTCATTTTTATTAAGATACTCGCTGATAGACCCGGTTTAACTCGGGAAAAAAATGTAAAATTTTGAAATTTAGTCATTGTTGTGATAATTTAAAAATCCAAATAATGAGAAATAAGCTCCACTCTATCTGTTGAAAATAAAAAGAAATTGGAGGCCCGAGAAAATAGATTTATAGCGAAAAACTGAAACCACTTTTGCTATTAAACGCATGTCATGACAAAGGTAGTGAAAATGCAGTTTTGAGATTTTATGATTTTAACAACAAAAACAGCTCTTGTACCTTTTTGTTTTTGTTATTCTAAGGAAACGATGTTATCAGAAAAAGACGTTGTACTAAAAGTTTGTGCAATTTTAAAATATGAGAATGTTTTTGGTGTCAAAATAACTGATTTTATTTTTTTAAATCAATAAGACGAACATTTTCGCTAGAAAAAAAGTAGGCTAGTACGTAGATTTGCTTTTTTAAAGTGGCGGAAGAGGTTTGGTCAAAACTAAGTATACAATAACCTTAGTTAGGATTCAAGTAATATGTGTGTGGAATTTGAGTAAAATCCTTAAAGCCGTTAAGATTTGTATTCTGAACAAACAGAAAATGAATATTATTAATAGAGATCAATAAATATTTAAATTCAAAATGATGACAGCGGCTAGAGTTGGTAGCAGCCAGTCGCATAAAAGATCAATGCTGCAAAAACCTACAAAAATAGAAAAGTTCCGATATGTCTATGAACCTTAAAACAATATTTGTTTGATTTTCAGCTAAAAGCCAGTGATTCTATTTCGCTATCTACGGTCGTCTAATAAGTCAATGAGGTCATGAGTTGTATTTGGCGTGAAGCGATGTATTTTTTTTTAATTTATTCAACTCTAAATCAAAGGAGAATCAACTCTTCGAAGAAATGATAGTTCTAAATTCATTTCACGAGCATGAGCGCAGCATCCATTGTCAAATAACTAAAAACCATTTTAAGCTACAAAAAATACTAGAAATTTAAATTTTTTCATTTTAAATTAATTTATTGTAAATAATTTTAATTTAAAAAAACTTACAGATATTTTCGATTCACTTTTCTACAAGAAAATATTCGTCGCAAAGTTGTACGATTCGTTTGCGACAAGCTTCCGATACTTTCACCGACAAAATCGGAAAAATTATTTACTGAATACCACTTTCCGAAAATTATCGCAAACAGAACTTTGCGACACCGATTATCGGCCGAAATGTGTTACAGAATCCCACTACAGATCTATGTGAATCGCACGAGTTCTCAAATATACTAAAATTAGTACCCAGCCCTCGTTTCTCATTACTTGGTTGCTTGCTCTCTTAATAAATTAAATTTCAAATAGCCCTGCATAGTCCATTCCCGTATGAAGGAAAGACTTGCCCACTTGCACTCTATCAGCTGAAAAATCAGTTGCTCTAATTTTGCAGTTGCTCTTAACGGTAATTATACTTTGCACAAAGCACACATTAATGAATGTAGTTTCTTAGCTCGCTCCTTAGCTTTGGTATCTAAGAATTTTGTCATATGAATTGCATCATAACTTGCACTGCACCATATTTAGTCAATCGATGGGAATTCTCCATGATTAACCAAGCTATTCTCTATCCATTTTTAATCAAAATTGGATGCTTCATTTCATACATATTATCTGCTCTATCGAGCCTTCCCCCCACTCTTAGTATTCCTCTGGAATACATTAAGGGTGTTGAAGATTCGACACTACTTCCTACTTACACACGTCTATCTCTTTTTATTGCTTCTAGCTCTTTGAAAAAGTTTTGCTCTTGTGATTTTATCACCAAATAATCCACTACTCGTAGTTTTTCTTCAGCAGTTGGAAATAAAATGAAAATTTTCTTTCTCTGCGATTGTCTACCTTTGCTTATGCTCCTAGCTCTTTTGATGAAACGCTCTTTGATGAAATAGCTCAATATATTTACATCCTTTTCCAGAGTAGGCACAAACTCAATCAGCGCAAAATTATTCATCCCAGGCACATATATTTGTAATAACTTATTGCTCGTTTTTTCTGTATTAACCTTGAATTTGCTCATTACTTCTTGCTCTCAACTTGCTCAAATCAATTTCTAGGCCAAGTCATCTCTATCTCAATTTTTTCTAAATGTCTTATACCTTCCCAAAGCTCTTTGAATTTTACAGACAACTCTTGTGATGATTGCTCATCAAATTCTAAGCTCATTTTCCATTGAAGGTAAGAATATTCCCCCTGATAAAGACAGGTGAAATAAGCCCATTAGAATCATATAGCTGCGCAACACAGCTTGCTTCTTTTTGTTTAGTTATTGCACTATCTAGCTCTGGAGTTTTTACTACGAAAGTATATATATCTTTGCTCATCACCCTCTTTAGCCCAAGCACAGAGATTCCCTCTTCATTTATAAAAATTACATTATCTTCAAATTCAGAATTCATACCTCTCATAACTCGCTCAGACTTGGATTTCTATTTACAAAGCTCAAAGCCCGCACCTATTAGCACAATATCAATTTCTTTTGCTAGCCCTTGCGCTTTTAGCTCTGAATTAACACCACTTGCACAATCTTCCATATAAAAGTAATTTCTATGATCTGTGCCGCTTGAGGAAACTTTTCCTTAGCATCTCTTGCACACTATTAATGCTCGCTCTGCATTATATGCTGATGACGTCAAACCATATATAACAATTGCCAATCAATGTACTTTTAATAGCTCATCTTAGCACTCTCGCCAAAAAATTCTTCGCAAATACTACTGCTCTCCTGAAATTTGCACTTGTCTAAACCAGGGACCGAAAATAACTATTATGTTCTCTTGCTGATCTCAAAAACGGCAGGCTTGGCTGTAAAGTTTTTGACTTTAAGAATAAAAGGCAACATTTAACTGGTACTTTCTGCCGTTTATTTTTTTTTTGACAAGAGATAACGATTATTTTCTGCTGGATATCTTTTCCAGCAAAAATATCCAGCAGTTTGTTATATTATGAAAACAATGGATGCTCGGACCATGAAATTTGGTATATGGGGGCGTAGCATTAAGACATATGGGCATTTCCACAGTATGGTCTACCGGGATCGAAAATTAAAATGTTAAAAAACAAATAATTTTGTTCTAATATTATAATAAAAAATGCATAAATTTTTATAATATAATGCATTTACAGCTTATCTCAGTTGTTATTTTGAGAAAATTTGCCTGAAAACTAAAAATATATTTTTCTTGATCTTAGCTACTTTTAATGCCTTTTTCTCATTAGTATTTTCTGTTTATATATTTCTTTTATGGTTCCTCTCATCTTATGAAATTTTTCTACAAAAGACAAATAAATACTAAAAAAATTAAAAGAGACAAAACAAAGCTCGATTAACGGTAAATTTTTATTTTGCTTCCATTGATATTATAATGTCGCGTTCTTGTACCTGAAGTACCATTTGTTATCAGTACTTCGCGATCGTTCTAGGCAAGTGTCTAAAAATTTTAATTCAAACCAAATTTGGTGGCCTCATCTTAAAAAAAAGTTACTTCATAAAATTATTATACCAAAAATTTAATTTTGATTTATAAAGTGTGTCGCGTTTGCTATCGTACTTTTAAAAAGAAAAATTTTATTTTATTTTAAATTGCATATTATTAAAATATATATTTATGCAGATGGGTAAAACACTTGAATAGTGCATTATGCAACGCTTTTAAATGATGCATTTTCTCTCTTTAAATGTGCACAAGAGCACATAACTGGCATTCACATCATGTATATTGGTGCTGACACAATTAAAGAGATTTCGTCAAATATTCCAGGTATCCGGGAACTGCATTCGATCTCCTATAAGGAATATTTGAAATTAATGTTAGCTCAAACGGCGTATTCATTCAAAAACTAATATTTCATCATTTTTTCAGTTGCCTCATATGTATTTTAAATTATTTTTTTATTAATATTACTAATATAAAACTCACAAATAATATACATGACGTTTTTTGTTGTTAATGAAATTTTGAGTTGGAATTTTTTGAACTTATACGCGATGTAAAAATATGTCGCGTGCTAGATGTCACGTGCTACATTACACTAAACATTAATAAAAAAAAACAAATGTAAGTATGTCAACATGACAACTATCATTAGAAAGCCACATCAATCTATTTAAGTTTAAAATTATTCGTTTTAAAATTTTTTGTTGCGTTTCGCAGATTTCTGCATTTTTCTATGTGCAGTCGAAAACGAGTTCCATTTTTTGTCGCGTGCTAGATCCCCTGTTAATTGCTAATATATTGGAAACATAAATTCTACCGAATCTGCATTTCTTTACTAAACATATTGCTACTAAATGCTATCGAAAACTAAAAAAAAATTAAATTTTATTTTTAATTTTCTTCATTTTTTTGCTCCTCAAAGGCGTACGAATGTCGCGGCTAGACCATGGAATTGCCCATATGTATTTATTTTGGAAATGTGGGCGGACCACGCCCTGTTTTAAGGATAATTACAATATCTCATGATCACGACACCCAATGAGTATGAAATTTGGTATGTGGAGGATAAGCATGAAGATTTATGCTTTTGGAAAAGGTGGGTGGACCACGCCCCTTTTTAGGAAAAATAATAATATCTAATTACCACTATACGCAATAATTATGAAATTTGGTATGTGGGGGATATGCATAAATATTAACTTTTTTGGAAAAGGTGTGTGGACCACGCCCATTTTCCAGACAAATTACAATATCTCATGACCACAATGCGCAATGATCATGGAATTTGGTATGTGGGCGCTAAGCATGAAGATCTATGTTTTAGAAAAGGTGGGTGGACCACGCCCATTTTTAGGAAAAATTACAATATCTCATGACCACAATGCGCAATGATTATGGAATTTGGTATGTGGGGGATAAGAATGCAAATCTATTTTTTTGTGGAAAGGTGGGTGGAACCACGCCTATTTTTAGGAAAAATTCCGGAATTGACTTCTTGTTTTCTATAAGCGGAAAATGAAATTTGGAACAGGGACCGTAACTGTTATGACTTTTTTAAAAAAAATCAATAAATAATAGCTATTTTTTGACCGATTTTTTTTTTGTCAAAAATAAATGTCAAAATTTAACCCTTATTTTTTCGGTCACAAATAAAAGTTAAAATATGACTTACTTTTTCGGTCAATAATAACAGTTACAATTTAACTTTTATTTTTTCGATTAAAAGTGTAAATCATAACAAAAGTATAGATTCTCTTCATTCGACTGTTTTCTACCTTTGTACACTACACATTGCGTTCCCTGCCACTGTTTTTTGTCGAATCACTACACATCAGAGAACTGCAATGAGTATCCGACAGAAATCGGATACTGAAATCATACCCGAGTTACTTGTTGTTCTCTACCCTATACATACTCAATGAAACATGCAAAATACTTGTACTCATTCGACTCATTAGCATATTTTCGTGGGCAAAACAACGTGTTCCGGATAAGCTAGTAATTAGTATAGGATATCACTGTAAAATTTTTAACCTTTATTTTTAATAGAAAAAATATAAAGCAAATTTTAACTCTTATTTTTGACTCAAAAATAAAAGTAAAAATTCAACTGTTATTTTGGACCGAAAAATAAAAATCGAATTTGAACTGTTATTTTTGACCGAATAAATAAAAGTGAAAATTCAACTGTTATTTTGGGCCGAACTTAACTTTTATTTTTGACCGAATAAATAAAAGTAAAATTATAACTATTATTTTTGACCAGTAAAATAAAAGTCAAACTTTAACTTTTATATTTGACCAGAAATATATCGGTCAAAAAATAACTATTATTTATTGATTTTTTTGAAAAAAGTCATAATAGTTACGGTCCCTGTTCCAAATTTCATTTTCCGAGCTTCTAGAAAACAGGAAGTCATTTCCGGAATTTTGCCTAAAAAAAAAACGTGGTTCCACCCACTTTTTCACAAAAAAATAGATTTTCATGCTTAGCCCCTACATACCAAATTTCAGAATCATTGCGAATTGTGGTCATGACTCATGAGATATTGTAATTTTTCTTAAAAATGGGGGTGGTCCACCCACCTTTCTCAAAAGCATAGATCTTCATGCTTATCCTCCACATACCAAATTTCATAATCATTGGGTGTAGTGATCATGAGATATTGTAATTATCCTTAAAACAGGGCGTGGTGCGCCCACATTTCCAAAATAAATACATATGTCTTAATGCTACGCCCCCATATACCAAATCTCATGGTCCGAGCATCCATAGTTTTCACAATATAACAAACTGCTGGATATTTTTGCTGGAAAAGATATCCAGCAGAAAATAATAGTTATTTCTTGTCAAAAAAAAAATAAACGGCAGAAAGTACCAGTTAAATTTTGTGTAAAAAAATTACAAAACAGAAAATAACTATTACTTTCTGATTTTTTTGAAAAAAAGGAATAATCGTTACGGTCCCTGGTCCAAACCATAGCTGTTAAGTAATTACGTATTCGATTCTTTTTTTCAAAAAGGTAAAATAATTGATTAAGTACGATTCTTTTCTGTTTGTAATCGTAATCACATGATTACAATGAAAGAAATGGTTCCTTCAACAAGCCATACTTTTGCCAAATCATTTCAGCACTGGAATTGTCATGCAAGTAGCAGAAGAGTTGGTCTGTTGGGATCACTAATCGTGTTTAACGGTGTCCTGTGAAGAACCAGTTGTGTCAATTTCTTCATCACTTTCACAAAATATTCCGTACTTTAGACTGAAATTCTTAAAATAATAAAAAAAGAATCAAAGATAATGTTTAAAAGTAATCGAATAATTTTTTTGATTACTTTTGATTATTTTTGATTATTTTGAGTAATCTCAAGTAATCGTTATTATTTTTTGATTATTTATAATCGTAATCAATTACTTATCATAAAATTCTTGCTTAAGGATTATATAATCATTACAATTCTTTTTAAAAAATAATCTAATTGATTACTAATCGTAATCGCAATTTAACAGCTATGGTCCAAACATAATTTTAATATCTGCGCAAACTGCAATTTTATGACGTCTAAAACGCATAACTATATCATGCAAATCTGTTTGCAACTTCTCGCCCAGCACTTGAATTTGATTGAAAGAAATGCATAAATCAGTCCTGCAACTGGCGTCGTATACCATACGAAATTTTTCGTAACGCTGTGATGAGGAATATAATTAACTTGTTTATTTTGCTCTGGTGACTTTGTCGTCAGCTTTATGTGCCCTAGCTCTTCATATGCCCTCATAAGCTCGATATACTTTTCTCGCAATGTAGAATCTTTCTCTAATCTGTTCTCTAAATGCATGAAACGATATAAAGCTATAGCTTAAGTTTCCAATAAATTTTACATCTGATCGCATTGGAATTTTAACAATTAATCTGCCCTGCGCATCTCTTGAAAAAGTTCTCATAAAAAATTGCTCAACAGTCTCTTCTTCTAATGCTCGTTTTCTAGAACTTTCGCTCACTTGATCTAATTGCCACAATCGCTGTAGCCACTGCTCTAAATATTTTGTGAACTAAAAATATTCGTGCTCTTAATTAACAATTTTTTGATTTTGTCTAAAATTTGCTCTTTTTTTTCGTTACAATATTTAGCTTATGCTCCAGTTCTTGTATCTCATCTTTTACTTGCACAGATTGTACCATCTCTCGCCCAAAAGCTCATCATAAATCTGATTGAAGCACTCGCAATGGTTTTTGCTCATCTTTATACAAAGAATATTGATAATAATAGTTTATTTAATTTTATAACAATAACTTATGGTGGTTGCGTCTGTGAAAAATATCTTAATTATTCCATCAATATTGCTCAATCTTAACATGCTCATTTTTAGCTCGCACTAATTAATTTAAATTAAATTTTAAAATTTAAATTTAAAATTTATTTAACTGCTCAAAATCTCTCTTGCCCAGCTTATCGATTTATCGATAATCATCGCTTATTTACTTGCTCTAACTTTCATTTCTAACTTACTCTAATCTCATGTTCTTTCTGTTCTTTCTTTTCTTTCTTTGCTCATTTTATAATCGTAGCTCAATTTTTTCTTTTACTCGCCCGTTTTCTTACTGGCTCTTTATGTTTTGTGTTTTTAGGTCGAATGCCGTAACGTTTATTCGCCTTCTTGCCCCTTCTCTTGCATAAATGAAACATGCATGTTTGGAAAAATAAAGAACACAAGAGATTTCTGACAAAGCAGCAACAAAATACGTTGCCTTTTGCATGTCAGCTATTCCATTTCTTTGCGCCGACTTTCATATACATATATATTCGGCTTGATTCTTGTTGTCACCTCACATATGTGAGTAGTCTCACACTCGTCTCACGTAACTTGAATTGTGGTATTCTAGTTGTCATGTGAAGTGAGCGTGAGGAACATGTGGAAATGAAATCGCAAGTCGTGTTTATTGCGTCGACTTTTTATTTTTTTAGCATCAATATCAATTTTAAAGTAAAAAAAAAAATAAAAAGCAATTATTTAAGTATTATTTATTAAAATTAACATGAGTTCATTCGAGTTCTGGTTTTCGGATACTAATAGTGAAGACAGCAATGATGGTGCGAATTTAAAATTAAAAAGATTAAAGCTAAGGGACGCCTCTAACCCGTTGAAGTTACCGGATGGAACGTAATTTCACCTCATCATCAACGCCATATGTTGGCGCATCGCACTGCGCGACTTTATGCAAAGACAAAAAATTGTTTAGACTTCTTCTAGGGCGTCCAGGTGAGCCGCCACCGGTAGAGTTTTACTCTTTCTTGTTGTGCCTCAACTTCTTTCTTAGATTGAGCTTGTAGTGATTCCAAACCTAAATCAAATAAAATTGTACAATTAAATCGACGTCTTCATATGCACGACTGTATTACTTACTTTTTACCATCCTGCATCCTTTCTTATAGTCGGACCCAAGCTATTTATTTTAGTGGCCAATTTTTGCCACTTTCCATCGGAAGCCGTTTTGCCGTTTTCTGTATATATAAGGCCTTTATCGATAGATGAATTTTTTGTTATAAAACTCACCATCGCCTCAAATTGCTTTCTTGTGGTTATCTTCACTCTAAACGGAAATAAATCTATGGTATTTCAAGTTAATTTCATAAACAAAACCAAAATTAAACATATTTTATAACATACCTTTTTGGTTCTCACTTAAAAAATTTACGCGAGTAAAATGTCACTTAAATTCAACGACAAGTGACAACAAGAATACGAATTTTTGTCACAGTGAAACAAGTCACACTCATTTAGGTGAGGTGAGAACAAGAGTACGAATTTAGCGTCACAGTGAGACACGTCACACTCACTTAGGTGAGGTGACAACAAGAATCAAGGCGATTGAGCAACGCACATTCTTAGCTCATATGAAAGCAGCGACTTTTTCTGCTCTTGCAACATGTACATATGCAACATGCTTTTTTTTTTTTTTTTTTTTTTTTTTTTTTTTTTTTTTTTTTTGTTAAAGACGACAGGAGGGAATCTTTTATAGACAAATGGAAGCCCGTACTTCCAAATAGTGTCAGAGTCCCTGGTATGGTATACTGACTAAACCACTCCTTACTTTTCTCTTCTCCTGCAAGACCCTACGGAACCACCAATCGAGGCATTACTTCGTAGGGCAGGATTGAGTATGTTTACTCATCTACGATTCTACGCTTCTTCTTAACAAAGAAACGTTTTGCAGATCATGCTTGTTTATATTCCAAAGCGATGATGTGCTGTGCTTAATATGCAATGACGCGTTGTAGGCTCATCGTGATGATGATGCATCAGGTGGAGACCGCCTCGGGATATGGTCCCTAGCCGAAGACGCTGACGGTGCTAACGACTGCGGTCTCTTCTTGGAGAGGGGATTTCGGGGGGAGGCCGCTTCGGGAAATGGTCCCTTGACGAAGACGCTGACGGTGCTATCGACAGCGGCCTTTTCTTGGAATGGCATCACTTCGGGCATATGAATCCCTAGACGAAGACGCAAGGTACAATCGACTGCAACACCTTCCAAGATGAGCGCAGGGCTTCATCACCCCCTAACCTCTGATCTTCAGCAAATCTGCACGGTGCGGCCTACCAACTTTGTCTATAGCATAGAGTCTGCAGTTGATCTGCGCAGTCTTTCTACACGACGCAGTTCTTTGGTTATGGCGCATGCCATATTGCCTACTGAGATCCAGTTTTCTTCAGAGTTAAGCATAATGCCCACGAGAGTTTCCACTGTTGGTGACCTCCCTAGGTTATTGCTTAGCTCTAGTCTTTCCGCGTTAAATTTCGGACAGACGAAGAAGACATGTTCGGCGTCTTCAATAACACTTCCAGCACAGAAACTGCAAAACGGATTTTCGTCGTGCTTGAATCTATGAAGGTACGACTTAAAGCACCCATGACCAGTTAGTATTTGGGTGAGGTAGTAATCTACCTCACCATGACGCCTGTTAAGCCACGGTTCCAAATTTGGAATTAGGCGGTGCGTCCATCGTCCGTTCTGTGATGCCTCCCAGCGCATCTGCCACACTGCTACACTGCGATCTCGCGCTATCCTACGTTTGGAGGACTTAGGCAGTTCGAGTGGAAGCGAATCGTATGTCACGTTCTCGTTCGCAAGAAGATCTATAGGGGGAGTACCCGCAATAACCAGCGCTGCATCCGAGGAGACAGTTCGGAACGCACAGCATACTCTAAGTGCACAGATACGATACACCGATTCCATGCTTCGTAAGTAGGAGCTGAATCTGGTTGCCTCGACCCATATGGGGGCTGCGTACAAAAGTATTGATCTGACGACAGTAACTATGATCTTTCTACGGGTTTGTCTAGGACCTCTGGTATTCGACAAAATTCTTGTTAGCGCTGCAGCTGCGCTTCCCGCTTTTCCACTTGCGTATAAAAGATGCTGCTTAAAGTTAAGCCTATGATCTATCATAACGCCAAGGTATTTAACGAATGGTTTCGATACAATTGTATGTTCACCAACCGATATTCTAGCGGTCTCAACGACTTTTCGGCTGCTTATTAGCACTGCCTCGGTTTTGTGCTCAGCCAAACTGAGACCCGCTGTATTCAGCCACTGCCGCACTGCTATAATCGCTTGGTTGCACTTATCTTCAACCTCGTGCAAATGCTTTGCTACTACTATGAGGGCAATATCATCTGCGAACCCGATAATATGGGCCCTCTCTGGCAGCTGTAGACGTAGTACTCCGTCATACATTATGTTCCATAGGACTGGACCCAACACTGATCCTTGTGGGACTCCGCCAGTAACTTTATACTTTTCAGTACCCCCTTCTGTTTCGTAGTAGAGAATTCTATCCTCGAGGTAATCTCGAATGATTCTACAAAGGTAGGAGGGGACGCTAAAGCGCGCAAGAGCTTCCAGTATTCTGGTCCAATTCGCAGAATTGAATGCGTTTTTTATGTCGAGTGTTGTAACTAGACAGTACTCTTTGTCACCGTACAACCATCGAGTTCCTGAGATTGCATGGAGTGCAATTTTTTTCACCGCTCCAATTGCATTTATTGTTGACCGAGCTTTGCGGAAACCATACTGTTGGTTGGAAAGATCTCCGGCATCTTTAATTGACGCATCCAGTCTATTGCTTATCAATCGTTCTAGGATTTTGCCGGCAGTATCGAGCATACAAAGTGGACGATAGGCCGATGGATCCTCTATGGAACTAGTATTCTTCGGGATCAACACAAGTCTTTGTCGCTTCCACATTGTTGGGAAGACGCCATCTTTTAGGCATGTATTGTAGAGGTCAACGAAAACCTCTATTTTCTGCTCTATCGCAATCTTGAGCACCTTATTTGGGACTCCGTCAGGTCCGTGGGCTTTATTGTCTTCAACTTCTTTGGCTATTTTTAGGAGCTCCTCATTGGTTACATTTTGAAAATTTTGTAACTCTGTTTCAACTTCTCTGTTTAGTGCTGGCGTGTCGGGTTGTTGTGGAAATAGTGTGTGGACTATGTTCCTCAACAGTATGGGACACGTAGGTGTTGGTTGTCTAAACGAAGAGAGCTTCTTCATAACGAGCTTATATGCAAAGCCCCAGGGCTGCTGTTCAGCGTCGTCGCAGATTTGGTTGAAACAATGGGATTTACTCATTTTTATAGCCTTTCTAAGTTGAGTTCTTGCGGCTTTGAAACGCCACTGGTTTGGTAGAAATTCCTCTGTGCCTCTCGAGCGATAGTATGTACGTCTCGCTCTTATGCAGCACCTTCGCAGGCTTGAAATTTCATCAGTCCACCAGTAGACTGGCGCCCGGTGATTGTTACCTCTACCTTTTCTAACCATCGCGGCGTCGCATGCTCTTATTACAGTCTTCATCACTTGCGAGGCCTTGTCTCTAGCATTGCCAGTTGCAGACATACCTGCGAGCATGACCTCTAGAACGCCGGTATCCAGAGTGCTTTCTTTGTATCTCCTCTGGTTTTTGCACACCCTTCTTATGACGGAGTCTCCCGTGCTGAATATGATTGCGTGGTGATCGCTTCCGGTGTAGTGTTCGCTTACTTGCCAGGCAGTTTTTGGCAATAGGCTGCTACTCACAAAAGTTAGGTCAATTATGGAACCCATCCCAGCTCTTTCAAATGTGTTTTGCTGTCCAGAGTTCAGCGTAACGATATCTAAGCTCGCAAACGCCTCCAGAAGTGCTTGACCTCTCGAATTTGTTCTTGGGCATCCCCAGTCAGTTGACCATGCATTAAAGTCACCCGCGATAACTATTGGGTGTCTTCCTACAGCATCATCTGCTATTTCTTCTAGAACATTCGTGGCTTCTTGTAGAGTAAGGCTTGGGGGTAGGTAGCAGCTATAGACATAGAGTCCACCTAGTTTAGCCCTCACGAAATAGTTCATAGATTTTGTGTCTCTAATTTGCTGCTGTCTTTGGCCACAGTACCATATGGATGTTTTCCCAGATCTATCACTGATCTGGTCACCGGAGTTCCTAGTACGATAGGGCTCGCTGAGGATGGCAACATCGGCGTTTACATCCCGCACGTTTTGCTTCAAGAGATCATGTGCAACTTCGCAGTGGTTGAGATTAAGCTGATAAAACCTTATCGTGCTTTAGTCTCTCGCAAAGCCTTCTGGTAAAACGGACATTTGATGCTCGTTGTCGCGTGCTTTGTGTCAGACTTCTTATGTCTTACGCAGAGTCTGCATATTGCTGCGTTTTCGCATGCTTTGGCTCGATGGCCCAAGCTGCCACACCTAAAGCAGGACTTTGAGCAGTCTTCTTCGCTCTTGCACTTTGATGCAGCATGGCCGAAGTCCATGCATTTAAAGCATCTCATGGGTTGTATTTTAGGCCTTATGCGGCACACAACCCATCCTATTCTAATTTTGCCTGCTTTAGTCAGCTTTGAGGCGCTTTCGGGTGGCAAACTAATTGTTGCTGTTTGGGTGCCTCCATATGCTCTGCGTAGGCTGAGTATGTTGGATGGTGACACCTTTATTTCAGCAAATTGGTGTTTTAGTGCCTCAAGCACTTCCTCTTTCGTTGTGACCTCATCGATATCTTTTATCTCTATTTGAATAACTTCGGTAAGGATTTTGACTTCAGCATTGGTTCCGAGCACCGTTTGTACTGCGTTTTGGAACTTTCCGGAAGCAGGGTCCGAGGTTTTCTCTAGGAGAAGTAGGAGCTCTCCCTTGGCCGTTTTTCTTACGCCGCAGACATTTTGGCTTAGCTCTTTTAAGTGGGGTTCAGCCTTCACCTGTCTGAGGATATCCGCATAGGAAGCTGCGCCTGTCGTTTTTATTACGATGGCGTCCTTTCGCGGTGGCCTCCTCACTTTCCTTCGTTTTTTTCGAACTTTTGTCCACTTCCGGTTCTGGACAGTGCTCTCGTGTGGGGTAGCAATCTTTTCAGTTGCTTTCGGCAGTTGCTTCTGGCTAGCTTTGTCAACTGCACCCCGTTTCACCGCTTCCTCACGTGGTGGGTTCTTCTTTTTATGCTCACTCACGCTGGCCTTCGAATGGGCCTGGAGGATTTTGTCCCCAGCAATCTGAACCGTACCTTGACCTTGAAGAGGCGTTTTATGCTTCCTCTTCTTGGCGGATGGTGTCGGCGATTGGGGGTCACGTTGTTCTCCCCTTGCTCTCTTGGTAGAGCTAGTTCCTGACGTAGGAAGCATTGTGGACTCTGTTTGAGTCTCCACACTCTGCCTTTGTCGTGGTTGCGATGGTTTTGCTTTGGCGGCATCCTGTTGGTGCCGCTCTTTGCATGCCTTCTGGTGCAATGCTGCAATTTCGTCCACGAGGTCTCTTATAGGCTGGTGGATGCTTCGTCGAGGGGGGGCCATCATTTCCACGAGCTTCCGAATTTTGACGGAAAGAACATAATTTTCCGACGTTTCTTGCTCGTAGTTTGCTGGTGGCGTTGATAGAGCTGGTGGTGATGAGCGTGTACGCTCATGTGCTCTATCGGCCGCTTTCTGGGGAGAACGCGCAACCCTTGGAGTACCCTTGAAGGGGTTCTGAGTCTCCCAGCTATATGAGGAACCGGGAGTACTACCTCTTTCGTTATTGCTTGTAGCATTATCTGCTACGGCAGCCAAGTTAGCCACCACCGTAGCATTGCGGTAATTTGATGACGACGACTGGGAGCCCGCTTGCTCACTCCCTACAGCCGCCGATGCTCTCTTAAAAAGAGTGTTGGATGGAATGTTGGTTGGGGCCTCCAGAATCTTTGCCCCGACCGTGGGAGTTCCCACGGGTGGATTTCCACTACTGTGGTTACCACCTGGAGTAGTTATGTTTTTAGCCGACATTCCTACACAATGGTTTTTTCTCAGGGTGACCTTCCTATCCTTTTATACCTACGGACAGGTATTAAAACTGCCGACCGTTACGGTACAGACGCAGACCAGGGAGCCGCTCATTCTGAGTCAGACGCGCCTGGATTTTGTGTTAACTAGGGTCCGCGGGTTCGTAAAGCCCGAAGGATTGTTCTGAGAACTGATCCCCCCTTGCGGTATATGCAACATGCAACAATATACATATGTGTGCAACGCTCATTGTTGCTTTTAATTTGATTTCTACGCACATTTTTTACATATATACAAGGTGGCGCAAAAATAACCTTCCGATGTTTTTTGGCTGTAATTTAAAAAAAAAATCAAAAACTTTGATTCTTCTTGTGGATTATTTTTATTTGGTCTTTAATTTTTTTTACATCAAGTCGAGAATATGATGTCATGTAAATGGCCTCCGCCACAGTTGATTGTCATTTGAGCCCTTTTTATGGCATTTTCCATCACTTCGGCCAAAACTTCCGGCGATAGGTCCTCACATTCTTGACGGATATTGTCTTTAAGAGCTGCAAGAGTCTGAGGCTTGTTGAAATAAACCCGCGACTTCAAAAAGCCCCACAAATAGAAGTCTGGAGCGGTCAAATCAGGCGATCTTGCTGGCCAGTGCAAATCGCCAAATCGGGAGATTAGGCGCCCGGGAAATGCATCCTTCAGCATATCGGTTGTGGCACGTGCGGTGTGTGCCGTTGCACCGTCCTGTTGGAACCACATGTTTTCCAATCCCAAGTCATCAAGTTGCGGCAAAAAGAACTCGTTGATCATTGCTCTGTAGCGTTCACCATTCACAGTTACCGTCTTCGAAGAAAAAAGGTCCGATGACTCCTCCAGCGAAAACAGCACACCATACAGTGACTTTGAGCGGGTGTAATGGCTCTTCGTGGGTTACACGCGGATTTTCAGTGCCCCAGAAGCGTAAATTTTGCTTATTTACGTACCCGCTAAGATGGAAATGGGCCTCATCACTCATGATTATTTTTGATGAAAAATCATCTTCCTCTTGGTGGTGATTAATTCCGCGTTCTGGAGCAGTGTAGCGTAACATTGTTTATTAGCGTGTATTTCGCATGTGTTTACTACACAAATATCAAAACAGAACTGACATTAGGTGCCAATCGCAAAATTTATAGCATTTTCTGATAGGAGGATTACTTTTGCGCCACCTTGTAGTATATGCGTGCAACGCTCATTGTTGCTTTTAATTTTACTTCTACGCACATTTTTTACATATAGATATGTGTGCAACGCTCATTGTTGCTTCATTTCTGTTTCTACGCACATTTTTCTACTTATATACATATGTTTGCAACGCTCATTGTTGCTTTTAATATTTTAACGCACATTTTCACACACGCACCATTGTTAATTTATCGCACAGCTCTAATTTTATTTATTATTTTTCCTTATTTCTGTAAAGTTTATTACAAATTTTGAACTTTTCGCTATATTTTTTTTTTTTATTTTATTTGTGTTGCACTGCACTACTTCGCACTGCACTACTTCGCACTTTGAAGATCGCACATAGAAAGACGCACTGCGCAACAAGCTCAAATTTTCAACCCTTATTTCGGTTGTCGCTCAAATATCTCGCTCTCACTCGCAATCAGCTGCACCAGCCAAGCTGGCTTGACTCTCGCTCTTTGTATTTTATATGTATGCACACTTTTGTTTTCTACTTAATTTGGCTGTGATTTTACTATTTTCATTTCATTTCTCGCACTATTCTCGCTCTATGTATTTCTTTTCGCATCATTCCAACCGACAAAATTCAAATTTTGAAGGCCACTGTTTTGAAGAATTTTTTTTTTTTTTGCTGTAAGTTACTTAGCTCATTCCTGCGCTCTTCAATCCGGCTCGACTCGGACCAATGTTTTGGATCCGTTGCCTCGCTTACCTCGAAGGACCATTCACTCACATTGTTAATAAATGAAACACACGCACTTTTTATAGTGGGAAAATAATTAAAAAAACCACTTATTTGCACAACATACTCGCCCTAAGCTCGACAACAGACTGACTGAAAAACCAATTGCTTGTAATCATGGTTGCAGTGATCATACCTTTTTTAGTACCTTCAGTAACAGCCTACCTTTAGTAACAGCATCGAATCCGATACACAAATACAATTTACCAAAGAAGTAGAAATGGACAACAAAATACCATATCTTGACGCGCTCGTAATAAGAGAAAACCAAATTCTCAAAGTAGATTGGTATCAAGCCCACAGCATCTGGACGAATCATCAATTATTATTCAAAACATCATCGACGAATTAAGATAAGCACGGCCAATAACTTTATTAATAGAGTACTTAATATTAATAAGATTAGAAATATACTAAGACAAAATGATTTCCCAAATAAAACCATCTGTTGCGTTTAACGTCCGTGGCCTCCGTGCTTTCCGCAAGGAGAAGAGAGACCAGAGACGGGAGAGCGAGTAAAAGATATTTAGTTTAAGTTTGTTAATTTTATTTATTTTACAACATAGGCCCGCTGTCTAGGCGAGGCTGCGACCAATGTTGTGTTTTACTTAAGTATTTATTAATATTAATATTTTATTTTAACTAAAAGGCCCGCTGTCTAGGCGAGGCTGCGACCTTATTAGTTGTTTATTCTTATAACTCTAAAAACGCTCTCTGTCCATTTCTGCGCCGGCGACGGGTTTATAAAGGAAAATCCTCACTTTCCAAAGAGGTTCCTTTCTTCCAGAAACTCCCACAATTCCCATAATTTCCAATAAGTGGAAATTATGTATCGACTCTACCCAATCAAAACATTACATGTCATACATAAAATCTTTGCATTTATTTACATATTACTTCCCCTTTCGCGATACGTGATCACGTACGTCTTACATGTTGCGTAGCTGCAGGCATTGCACTTTGCGAGCAGCGCAGCAACTAGGGTAGGTAAATGATCGCTATTATGCTGACCGTGCAAGCTAATGCCGATGCACCCAAACAGTTCATTGCTTTGTTTTTTTGTTGTCGCCGACGTTGTAGTCGGAAACACTTGACAACTAAAAACAAGCAATGGTTTTGTTTATTTTGGTAATTTTAAGCGTGCGCTAAAATTAGGTCAGTTTTTCATTAACGCCAGCAATTCGAGTCACTGCACTTGAATTGGGTCTTGGTCGTTCATGGAAATAATAGTCATAAATTTTGCCAGCAAATGCCGAGGCAATATTTATTGATATTTATGTATGAGTTTTAAAGAGAATCGATTGAAGATTCTGGCTTTGTGTGAGGTCGGGCTGTACAAAGTGTACAGGGTAATGTTGTGCGGGTCACAACACATCGATAATTTGATACGCAACAGAAAAAGCAACAAAACACCATCTAACAAAGAAAATAAAGAAAATTCTACGAAAATTTACAAATCTGTGATTTATATACCTCAATTCACCGAAAATAGCGCCCAATCTGACATTTACAACAAAGAACTCTTCCAACTAGCGATGAAAAATAATAACACACTTGATCAACTATACAGCAAGACTAAAAGTAAGATTGACAAAAAGGACAAACATAATTTAATATACAAAATTGGATGCAAAGGTGATGGTACACAAAAATGTGACAAAGTCTACGTTGGAACAACAAAATTAAAAGTTAAGACAAGAATGACGGCACACAAACCTGACCAAAAAATGACATCAAAATGTATTGAACAAAAAACAGCACTTGCGGCCCACTGTGCAAAAGCTCAACACATAGCAAACTTGGACGACGTGGAGATACTACAACAGGAGAGTAACTACCACAAAACGAATGACTTTAGAAATGCTGCACATCATCAACGTTCCGTCAGAGAAGAGACTTAACTACAAAGTGGACACCGAAAAATGCGCTCAAACATACAGACATCTAATAATGAAATATGGACAAAAGAGAAACGAAAGAAAACATAAACAAAGCTCAAATAATTTTAGAGTGCAAACAAACAACATCGAAGCTAAGTTAGTTTTTTAGTAAATATTAAAAATTCAACTTAATTCAAGTAATTTAAAAATTTTATAATTTCTTTAATACATGTCTTTAAACTTTTTGAAGTGAAACTTCTTGGCGGCGCTTCGAGATTTGAACGAGAATATTGAGGAGTGAAATTTCAAGGTCAATTTACTTCATTTCGTTACACGATAGAGAAGAAAGATATGTTTAACAGTAGAGAGAATGAGAAACATATACATTGTATAAAAGACTTAAAAAATTTGCTTGTCTCCGCTGAGGATCGAACCTCCGAACTCAAGATTACAAAGTCAACGCTCTATCCAATGAGCTAAACCCTCCATATAAAAGTATACTCTATACACCAATCAATCAAACTACTTTTGCTGTAGATGCCCTGCGGGAAAATAAAAAGCGTTCTAAGAAATAGCGCATTTTTGGTATGCTTTGAGTATGTGCTTTTCAGAGTTCAGAGTAGAGCTCATCTTTTTATACACATTTTGTTCAAAACGAAAACGAAGGGAAAATAGCATAGCAGTAAGACATTTGATTGTAATGCTGGCGGTCCGAGTTCAATCCTCGCATCTTACAAATTATAAAATCTTTTTTTGATTTTTTTGAATGAGCTTTTTTAACTATTTTTTTGTTAAGAAGCGCTTTCATCCTAGGACATCCAATATAAATTTTAATATGAATTTGGTTTACTTAAAAAGCGCTCCAGATGTGTGAAGCGCTATGGCAGAAGCGCTTATTAAGTGCTTTTGAAGCGCTT
Organism: Pherbina coryleti; assembly: GCA_943735915.1. Taxonomy (NCBI): domain Eukaryota; kingdom Metazoa; phylum Arthropoda; class Insecta; order Diptera; family Sciomyzidae; genus Pherbina; species Pherbina coryleti. The sequence continues at coordinate 120,550,863 of OX030949.1, forward strand.
CGATTACCGCTGGGTGGCAAAAGCCGCAGATTGTGTGCTGATTGCGTTCTATGTGTGGAAGATAGGGGGGTTGCCATGACTCGGGTAGAAGAGAGAAAGATTCAGCGAAACAGAAGTGAATAAGGGCCAGTTTTTCAGTGCGGGTTTAAACTCTAGTCAAGTTAAACCGAGGTTAACTCACCAAAATTGGACGTTTAAACTCGGTTTAGGCAAAAACGAAACACATAATATGATAATTTAAGTCAATTTAACTTCAATGAATGCTAAAATATCTAGTTCAACCGAGTTTAAATGTCCAATTTGGTGAGTTAACCTCGGTTTAACTTGACTAGAGCTTAAACTCGCACTGAAAAACTGGCCATAAGAGAGTAGCCCTGAGCGCATCATGGTTTTCGCAAAGTAGACTCTCATACTAGGGCTGCCATGCCAATATTTTTTTATAATACCAACGTTGGTATATCTTTAATTCAATATATTAATATAACCTCTATGAATTTTGCTCATATTACACATTAATATTATTATTCATAATATTGCGATATAAAATTATATAGAAACCCAAATTCATGAAGCATATACTGTCGCCCATGACGCCAACTTGAGACTGTGCGCAAGAAAAGTTGGAATAAGTTCTTTCAATAGATAACTATTTTATACATATTGTATTTATAAAATTTTATATCGAAATATTATTAATAATAGTAAGTATAATATATTTGATATAAGTAATATTAATACGAACATATGTTGAATTAAAAATATATCAAGTTGTATTCTGTATTCACATCTATATGTAGATACGTCGCAAATTGGTTATCTAATTAATTGCTTTTCGGCCATAGCTAAATAAACAGAATATTTTTTATAAAAACTTTTTATTGTATTTCTTTTGCTTAAAAAGCTCTCGTTGCGTTTCGTTGCGTAGCTTTATGATTGCATAATCGAGCCTTTACACTAAAATAGTTATTATTCTAGAAGAGAAAGAGTGTATACAAAGAAGAAGTTTCACTTATTTACTGAATACACGGTATACTGTATCTTTTTTTTTTACTGGGACTTATCGCTGTAGCCCTTTATTATAATATGCTTGAATCTTATATGCATGTCATTCACATTCATATATTGAAACACCAAACTCCAATTAACAGACCAAATCGCCTTGTGATGAACAGAATCATTTGTTAGCGGCAGGGTTCGGACTTGAAAATAAGTAAATCGCAGTAAATTAAAGAAAAAAAACGCAGTAAAACGAATTTTTTCGCAGTAGTTTTTTTATTTACAACCATGTACGTAAATTTTATACTAATAAAAAAATACCTAAATATAAATATATACATAACTAGAGGACCCGGCAAACTTCGTCCCGCCCTAAATTAATTTTTTTAATTGAAATAATTCACGATTTGATCGAAATTAATTTTTTATCGAACGTTCGCGATCGATAACAAATGGTGCCAATCGAATTTCCATTATTGATTAAATGAAACACTCTAATATCCCTTATTTACACGGAATGTAAGCAGGTTGAGGGAATCACACGTCAGATGAATTCAATGCTTTTTCATAGACAACGTTAGCAAAAGTAACCAAAAGCTTTCACATATTTATATTATTTCCATATAATTTTGTGAGCGGAACTTCCGTCCGCATATCTATATCTAAAATACTGATTGCACCTCCATGCTACAGGTGTAAGATGTATACGCTGCATTTGCATATTCTACTTGCTCTCTCTCTTTATATGATCGCACTGCTTTGCGCTCCATTATCTTTATATACATTATATATTATGTTATTACTCGTATGTATGTTATCTTTATTCTTAAGGTAGAAAATAAGTTTAGATTTGATTTCATCCAGCACACTGTCCAAAAATTAATTACAAAGAATGGCCTTGTGATTCATTGATTGTCATGGCGATGTAAGTCGAACTGAATTTGAATTGAACGTTTTTGAACTCGAAAGGTAAATCGTAGAATCAATGAAATTCTTGGAATGAGCACTTCTGCGCCCTTGAATTTGCCTACTCAAAAGCGTTCATCGTTGCTTGAATGACATTATTCTTGAGTTGCTTCACGACCAATTTGTTAAATTGCACAATTTCGATTGTTTGAGTCTCCGAAGCATGATGATAACAGATCCAACCTTCAGAGGCAAATTATTTGTAATCCTTACAAATCAATGAAGTAAGGAACACTGTTCGATAATTGGTTGCTTCGTCTGAATACAATCAACTGATCTGAACGAATGTAATTATCTAGAAATTGCATTTTCAATTATGAAATTCAAATCGATTTTGTTTTTATTTTTCCATACAAAATGTATGGAACACCGATTTTTCCGAGAAAATTACAATTTTTTTGCTGTTAACAGCTACCCTGTGCGAAGACCAACATGCGGGAGGATGCGGGACGAAGTTTGCCGGGTCCTCTAGTCATTAATAAAAATGAGATCTAAAATTCTCATAAGATCACTCTTAACGTTATTTATCTGAAGATTTAAAGCATATAGAGCATCACAAAGGGTGTATTCAATTGTGGTCTTTAAACTGAGAGACAAAAGTATTTTTTCTTCAGAATAAAACTTCCAATCAGTATTACCCAAGTTGAAATCACCAAGCACGCATGGGTTTGATTAGCATTTAAAGAAGCGACAACGTGATTAATATTAAAAAGTACCTGGGCGACCGAGCTCCGCTCAGATTCCCACAAAATCTCACCTATTGCACTCATGCAGTAGTGAACATTGGATAAACATCTAAGCATTATAATTTTCATTACAAAACCTAAACGAGAACTATAACCATATTGTTGCTGCTTGTCAGCTATTTCAGCTGTTTGGAATAAGTTAGAAGCTTCAATGTGTGGTGAAGCTTACTTCTAAGGGGCCTTTTCATTTAAGGGGGTCCTCTGGTAATCTATGCCAAATTTTAGCCTTTTTTCAAAATATTGTGGAAAGAGAACGAGTAAAGATATTTTAGTTCCGTTTTTTGATTTGGGTAGCTTAATTTATTGAAAAAAATACAAAATTTTGAAAAAGTGAATTTATGGACCGTTCAGAAAGTTCTCGGCCTGGTAACGAGGTTCTCCGGAAAAAAGGTGGGTCCAAATTGCGCACGATTCCAAGAGTAAACATCGTCTGAAAATAAAAAAAAAAAAATATTCAGTTACTTAGAATGAATGTCCCTATAGCCCCTACCTCGGAAACAAAAATCGAAATTTTTTTAGGGGGGGAGCCGCCACTTTGAAAATGAAAAATCGAATTTCGACCTTTTTTTTTGTAGTCTAGTGTAGAAAAAAAAATAGTAAACATTATTTTTTCGGCAAGTTTGAGGTAGGGGCTATAGCGGCGTAAATTCTGCGTCGTTTCATGCCTCATATATCAAAATCGGTCAAAAACTGTTTGAGTTATCGTGCGCAAAGTTTTGAAAAACATGGTTTCGAGAAAAACGCGTTTAAAGTTTTGACTTCAATTTTGAGGCACACAAATGACATTAACACATATTTTTTTAATACAATACTTACGAATATTAATCTCCTAACTATTCGAATTTTGAAAAATCCTTTTGGGAAAATGTTTTTGAGTATCTGAGCAATAGAAATATGAAAAAAAAAAAATCGAAAAAAAATTTTTCGGATTACCAGAGGACCCCCTTAAAAAAAGCATGTTTTGTTTTTATAAAAATGTTACTAACTGTGTGTAGAATTCGTGTGTAAAATTTCAATTTGATATTTTTGTTTATAGAAAGAAAAAAAAAAATAGGAAAACAAAACTTTAAACGCCATTTTCTCAAAGCAGTTTTTTTAAAAGCGGTGACGAAGATTAAAAATAAACTACATTTTAAATAGAGCTAAAACTTTTTGCATTATATTATTTACGGCAAAAACTTGAAGATTACCTATAATCAGCCATTAAAATCAAAAACTCGATTTTTTAGAACGTTTGTAAGGTTAAAAATAGAGTAATTTTTCAAATTTTGTTTTCAAAATGACGCAAAAAAATATATGCGGTGTGATTGGCTGATTCATTCAGATGAAAATTTAAATTTTTCTATTTCATATTTCATGTTGTTACCGTTTTGGAGCCCAAAAATTAGGTTCAAACTTCGAGAGGCTTAAAGCAAAAAAAAACAAAAAAACAGCAATTTAAAAAAGAACTAAAGTGTTTTTCGTTGCTCTGCTCGATTTAAAAAGACTTCTTCCTAAAAGCAAATTTATAATTCTTTAATTAGAATGTTTGTCTTTATTTAAAATATAAATTGAAATCAGACGAATATTAAAAAATGTCAACAGTGAAGTTTTACTCAACAAAAAAAAAAAACCGAACTTGCGATGCGAGCTCCGATACATGTGCAGCAGACAAGTCGCAAGTCGGTGGCGATGAATTTAATGATTCAATTGTTTTAGCACTGTTTTCCCCAAAAAAAGAAAAAGGCCGAACATGCACGTCAAATGGCCATAGTGCGGGATCATAAATCTTATCATAGTCATCCTTTGATATTGTAAGTTTGAAAGTGACTCTTTTCAAATTTTTACCTTCCACGGCTTACCTTACAAGACAATAGCACCCAATGTATCTACATTATTTTGTTTGCCTTTATTCTGCTTACTAATCTGCTTTCTATTCTGCACTGCATTCCACATATTACTTGAAACCGCAGATTAAGAAGAATTTAAAACTGCATCACCAACACCAACAACTTCATCACCAGCAGCAGCGACAGCATTAGAAGCTGAAAGGCTACAAAGAGCCGATGGCGCAACATCAGGATTCGTAAAACTGATTTCTGACGAAGACGAGAGAGAAAACCCAGGCATAGCAGTAGTTGCAGCGGTCATTTCAACATTAGCAGCAGAGTTCATACAATCGGCTTCTTTGGTTTTCTTGTTTTTCTTGCAGCTTTTGTTTATTTATTTATTTATTTCGGTCTACGGATTATACAATCTTACAGACTAATAAGTAATAACATTTAATTAATAACAAATCTTAACCTAATTAAAAATAGTGAATAATTGTAATCGAAAATCACTTATGGTAACATTGAATTGTGGCGTCCGTGGCGTAGTTGGTTAAAGTGCGTGGGCGCTATGTCAACGAACTTTGGAGATCCAGGTTCGAACCCCAGCAGCGACAGAAAATTATTTGAATTAAAATAATTTTTCTGTACGGCCGCCACCTCTCTGCAGACAATGGCAAACCACAGAGAGTAATCAAAATGCCATGTAAAGCTTCTTGAGAACGAGAACATTCCGTTCATCGCCGTTCGGAGTCGGCGTTTAACATGTAGGTCCAGTTCTCGGTCAATTGTGTACAAACTTAATAACACGCACAACACAATTGATCATAAGAAGCTAGGTCAAAGTCCTTTCAAGGGCTGAAATGGCCAGTTATTTATTTATTTTTTTTTTTTATAACATTGAATTTGAGAACATGTGCAAAATTATTACTCAAACGAATGCTTCTAGCAATAGGTTCATTCAAGGAATAATTCGTTCTGTGAATTCTATCATCAAACATACGATGATTTCTTAAAGATCTAGCTGGAATATGTAAAACGAACAGACTCCGAATACCATTACAATTGATTTTGCCAGATAGAACGTTGTGAACAAACAAAAGGGAACAATAAGATCGTCTATCACTTAAAGACTGCAACCCAAGAAGTTTACGTCTAGCTTCATAAGATGGAAGACCCTCTGGCCACCTCATTTTATGAAGCGCATATTTTGTAAAATGTTTTTGAATTTTTTTCTATGCGATAAGAGCAGGGAACGTAATTGTTATGACTTTTTTTAAAAAAAGTCAATAAATAACAGTTAAAATTTGACTTATATTTTTTCGGTCAAAAATAAAAGTTAAAATATGACTTTTATTTTTCCGGTGAATAATAGAAGTTAAAATTTGACTTTTATTTTTCCGGTCAAAAATAACAGTTAAAATTTGACTTTTATTTTTTCGGTCAAAAATAAAAGTTAAAATATGACTTTTATTATTCCGGTCAGATATATAAGTTAAAATTTGACTTTTATTTTTTTGGTCAAAAATATAAGTTAAAATTTGACTTTTATTTTTTCGGTCAAAAATAACAGTTAAAATTTGACTTATATTTTTTCGGTCAAAAATAAAAGTTGAAATATGACTTTTATTTTTTCGGTAAAAAATATAAGTTAAAATTTGACTTATTTTTCCGGTCAAAAATATAAGTTAAAATTTGACTTTTATTTTTCCGGTCAAAAATATAAGTTAAAATTTGACTTTTATTTTGAAGTCAAAAATAAGAGTTAAAATTTGAGTTTTATTTTTTCTATTCAAAATAAAGGTACATAATTTGACAGTGATATCCTATATAAATTACTTACTTACCCGGCACACGTTGTTTTGCAGCCTAAATTTATTTGTCGTGCTCTTTTTGGATTTTCGCGATTTTTCGCTGTTTGAAAATGATTTTTATTAATATTTAATTATTATACTGTGCAACACAACTTTCTTAACAAAAAGATGAAAGTTCCTTGAAGATAAAAACTAGATGGGGAAAAAATTATCGGCGTCCTTGTTTATAGTTATTAATTATATTATTATTATATTATAAATATGTCGAGTTAGAGTCTTGGTTATTCATCTTTTGCTGCTATGAATCCCGCAGTCGATAGGTAGGTATATGCTCGTTCAACTTTCTAAAGCTTTCTGCCCTATCTTCTACGATTTTCATTCAAGCTAGAAAAATAGCTTGACAGCAATCTCACAGTAAAAACTAATATTTCTTCTATTAGAATCACAACATACTACGACACGGCCATCCTGACCATTCACACGTCCTCGTGTGGCTGTTCACAAAATTTCAACTGCATACCATTTTCTGTCATGATATTAAATAACCGTCAGTACTTTCTAAGTTATTACCATCTGCCGTGGTATAAAACATTCACCACTACTATTCCAATGCTTATCACCTACAGTGATACTAGACATCCACCAGCACTACACTAGTGCTCACCACCTGCTGTGGTACTAGACATTCATTATCATTTTTGCAGCTCTCACCACCTGCCGTGGTACTAGACATTCATTAGCACTATTCCAGTGCTCACCACCTGCCGTGGTACTAGACATTCATTAGCACTATTCCAGTGCTCACCACCTGCCGTGGTACTAGGCATTCATCAGCACTATTCCAGTGCTCACCACCTGCCGTGGTACTAGACATTCATCAGCACTATTCCAGTGCTCACCACCTGCCGTGGTACTAGACATTCATCAGCACTATTCCAGTGCTCACCACAATTTTATACAATAGAAACATTTTCAAATCATTAAAAATTTCAAATATTTTATTATCAACTCATTCAATTTCAGTTTCATTTACATATTCATTGCCATCCTCCTCTTCATTTTCAACAATATCATTACAAGAATTAGGCATTTTTCTTAAACGATCATGAGAATACTTATAAGTTCTATTAGAATCGAGAGCACTAAGAGTATATCTGTCCCCATCCAATACTTCCACAATTTTGAAAGGACCCTTATACTTAGGGTCAAGTTTGGTCTGATTACGTTCATCGCTTTGCATAAGAACAAAGTCACCCACCACAAACTTATTTGGTTTAATCTTAGTTTTATCAAATCTCTTTTTATCATACCTGGCGTTAATTTTTATATTATTCGCAGCACGCTTACGTACCTCTTCAATATCAACTTCGAATTCAATATCGTCCACCGCTAACAACCCAAGAGGTCTAGCAACCCTACCTATCATTAATTCTAGAGGGCTGCATTTGGTGACCCGATTTACAGAACAATTTAATGCCAATTGAACATTTGGCAAAGCAATTTGCCATGAACTATTTTTATCCATCTCTGCAACTGTCAACATGTTCTTAAGTACGCTCATAACTCGTTCAACTTGGCCATTTGCACGACAACTGCCGGTGGCAATCAAATGAAGGTTAATTCCATGAGAAGAGCAAAATTCTCGAAACTCCGAACTTGCAAAACAACGCCCTTGATCCGCAATAATGCGAACAGGTACACCGAAGAAAGAAATACAAGATGCAAGAGCTTCGATACTACTCAGCGTGTCAATTCGTGTTGCATGATGTAATACTACAAACTTTTTAAATGCGTCAATCATGACAAAAACATATTCTTTTTTATCGTTCTTGCCACTGAGCTTGCCAGTTGCATCAATGTGCACAGTATGCCAAGGTATCGGTACTTTAGGTATTGAATGCAATTCCGCCTCAATTTTACCGGAGTGCGTTTTTGCAATCTTACAAGTTACACAATTGTCAATATATTTGCGCACATATTTTGACATATGCTTGAACCAATAAAGATCATAAAGCTTTTCGAGAGTTTTGTCACATCCAGAATGAAATAAAGATACATGCGCGGAATTAACAACCGAACACCTAAGTGCCCTAGGAATGATTGGTAGCCAACGAGTTCTACCACTGCGCTGAATCTTACGATATAAAATTCCAGATCGCATCTCATAAGTTCTAGATACAGCATCACTTAACCTTACTTCAGCTAAATCAGACGAGAGCTTTGTGATCTCAGGATCACGTTGTTGTTCCGCAATCAGCCAGGTCTCAGACAATTCTGTAATATTGACTTCCCTTGATACAGTCTTATTGAATGTTGCTACTGGAATATTAGGCAATGGATTTCTTGAAAAGAAACCAGCATGGCACATGCGTTTCCCTTCTCTATATACAACATCAAAATTAAAAGCCTGTAGAAAAGACCACCATCTGTGAACACGTGGAGCTAGGTCTCGCTTTTTACGTGATGATTGTAAAGAATTACAGTCTGTAACTACGACGAACTTGCGGCCATGCAGATAATGTCTAAAATGCTTGATTGCGTTCACTACAGCCAACGTTTCAAGTTCAAAAGAATGGTACTTAGACTCGGCAGAAGTAGTACGTTTACTATAATAAGCAATAACGTGAAGTTTGCCATTTTTCTTCTGCATCAAAATTGCACCATATCCTATTGAACTTGCATCCGTATGAAGTTCTAGAGGATATTGTGGATCAAAAATAGTTAAAACGGGTTCATTAGTCAATATGTTAATAATTTTCTGTCTGATATTTTCGTGTGATGACGACCAATCAATTAATCCCTTACAAGAAGCAGTTAATGCGTATAGCGGTGCCATAACTTCTGAAAACTTGGGTACAAATTGACGAAAATAAGATGCTAATCCTATAAACTGTCGCAATTGTGTAACTGTTGCTGGAGCTGGCAAAGCCACCAAAGCACGAATTTTTCTAGGGTTTGGTCTTACTTCACCACGGCTTACCTCAAATCCCAAATATTCTACTTTCTCTTTCAGAAATTCACATTTCTTGAAATTAAAAGAGAATCCAGCTTTGGTCAGTGTTGCTAAAACAATACGAATTCTGTTCAAAGTTTCATCAATATTCGAGGTTCCTACCACTAAAATATCGTCCATATAAACAACTACATATGTTCTAACTAGATTTCCTAAAGCCTGCATCACACAACGCTGAAATACTGATGGTGCATTTCGTAAGCCAAAAGGCATTATAAGGTATTCGTAATGCCCATCAGGTGTTATAAATGCTGTTTTCTCTATGGAATCAGGATGAATGGGAATCTGATGATATCCACTCGCCAAGTCTAATGTTGAAAAATAAAAACAACCATGAAGCCGATCGATTTGATCTAATATCAACGGAAGAGGAAATATGTCAGGGATAGTGTTATCGTTTAATTCACGATAATCAACACACATCCTATCTGTTCCATCTTTCTTTTTTACAAGCAATATAGGGCTAGCGAATGGCGAAAAACTATGCCGAATAACACCAGCCTCAAGAAGCTCATCAATTTTGCTGCGAACAATATTTCGTTCTTCTTCGCTTAACCTATATGGACGTCGACAGACAGTTTTATTCACATCTTTGAGATGAATTTGCATTGGGACAACGTTTGCAGGGTGCTTTGGAGTACCAAAAACAAAATTATCTTTGTACTCATTTAGCATAGATATCAATTTGGGTTTATCTTGGATGGGGATATCGGTATCAATTTCAGTTAAGTTTACGTTATTTTTTTCAACAAGACATACATTTGCCATTTTTGATTTGGTAAATTTGATCCGATTTGATGTCAATTGTACAGATATACCCATGCTTAAAATCTCTCGACCTATCATTATATTATAATTCAAACAAAAATCAGGTAATACATGAAAAAGGACTTCAATTAAAATATCATCTATTTGTACAATGGACAAAATCTGGAGAGTACTCTTCACACAGGTTTGTCCAATACCAATCATTTTTACTAAATTATTGATGCGTTCTCCACTAAATCTACATGAGATGGATTCTTTAATAAGAGAACACTCCGCTCCTGAGTCAAAATAAAATGGAAAGTTCTCACCCGATTGCTGCAGAATTCCTTCAGGAACAGTAGTGCTGCAAATATCCACCCGCTTTTCGATTGGTTCACCAAAGTTACCGGAATAAGCTCCACCCTTCGAACAACTTGAGGCATAATGACCTTCTTGATTACACTTGTAGCATGTTATATGAGACCGTCTTGATTTCTGTTTTAGAGATTCAGCTTGAAATGGTGTGGATTCAATCCTTCTGCACGATGATGCTTTGTGACCAAATAAACCGCATCGATAACATTTCACAGCCGCATTATTTGAATCAAACTTCAAACGCTTGGCACTAGGACCAACGTCACCCTCTCTGTTACAAACAGCTTTCATTTTGCAAGATGAGATAACCTGCAATTCATTCTGCAATTGCACTCTAGAATTAATGTCCGCCGTGAACGCCAGCCGTTGTACACAGGGATTAAATTTCGCAATGTGTGACAACACAATGGAAATAGCTACTTGTTCTGTAGATATGTAGCTTGCTTAACCGTGGCATTATAGCAGTCATTAATGTTGCAGCATACGAAGCAAGACTATCACCATCTCTGCATTTTTCATTATTTAACTTTACAAGAAAAGCAGCGATAGTTTCCGAGGAGTCATATCTTGTAGTAAAAATATCCTTGAAGTCACTCCATGTCATTCCCGCAAAGCAAACTTGAGAAAGCCATGACGATGCTGACCCTTTCAATGCATTGCTGAGAGTCATCATAAGCGCAGCGCCTTGTAAATTTTTATCAGCCAAACACATATCTGCAGTCGAAAGCCATGCGCGTGCATCCACCGCCATCTTATCAGGAGCAAACACAGGCAACCGAACAATATTTTCGATCGGTTTGCTCACAGCTTGTAACAAAGCAAGAAAATTTGCGTTCTGCTTCTCAAAAAGTAATCGCCATCCTTCGCTCTCAACAGAGTTTGTATTTGAAATTTTTTTAGAAGGATTTGCGGATTCATATCCCACTTCTGATGTCGAGTTAGAGTCTTGGTTATTCATCTTTTGCTGCTATGAATCCCGCAGTCGATAGGTAGGTATATGCTCGTTCAACTTTCTAAAGCTTTCTGCCCTATCTTCTACGATTTTCATTCAAGCTAGAAAAATAGCTTGACAGCAATCTCACAGTAAAAACTAATATTTCTTCTATTAGAATCACAACATACTACGACAAATATAATAGTATTGCAATATTCAATATTCGACCATTTAAAAAGGAATTTTTTGTTTTTTTTTTTGTATTTTAATAAAAAAATTTTTGTCCCTCTTTACTCATGTGCAAACGTATCCGAACCCATACCGCACCATACGCACCACCAGCAGGAAATCACAAAATAGTAACTCCATTCTGAGTTTCCATGTATGGAATGGCTTCCATGGCTTGTATAGAATGTGCCACGCCCACCATATATATTCGATGCACTCCTTCTCCCTACTCTTATTGATTTAAAAAAGAAAATTATCAAAATCTATTAAGAAACACGTGAGAAAATAGTTCTTGACTGTTTTTACTACGACTATTTATGTATAGATAATAGTAATGGTAATAATGGTTAGGTATATATAGAAATGGTAAATTAGAATACTTATCATTTAGTTACTGGTAAAATGATTTGACTTGAGTGAATGATATGGATCCGATGCCAAATTTAATTAAAAAATTAGCAATACTGTTTTAACATTTTTGAGACATTTACATTCATTTCTTTAAATTAATTTATTATAAATGCAAATTCCACGTGGCGTATGATTGTCATTGAACTAATACTAAATTCTTATAAAAATAATAATAGCACAATAAATAAATTTATACCTAATAGGAAAATACTTCATTTATATAAATACCTACAATTTGCTACCTATCTAATTTAACTCGGAATCCAAGCTCAGATTTTTTTTCTCCAAAGGTAACATTTTTAAAAATCCATAAAAAAAATTCTATAAAATCCATAAAAAAACACCAAAAGAATTCCCTTAAATTTATTAATTATGTCAGAAAAAATTTTTAAAACAATAAGTATGGTTAGGGTATAGAACAACAAGTAACTCGGGTATGATTTGAGTATCCGATTTCTGTCGGATACTCATTTCAGTACTCTGATGTTCTCTTATGATCATTTCAGTTCACAACAGTGACAGGGAACGCAAGGTATAGCGATAAGCCAAACATAGGCAGATAAGAGTTTATATTTTTGTTATATTTTTTCACCTTTTAACCGAAAAAATAAAAGTAAAAGTTTAACTTATATTTTTGACCGGAAAAATATAAGTCATATTTTAACTTTTATTTTTGACGGAAAAAATATAAGTCAAATTTTAACTGTTATTTTTGACCGAAAAAATAAAAGTCAAATTTAACTTATATTTTTGACCAAAAAAATAAAAGTTAAATTTTAACTTATATTTCTGACCGGAAAATAAAAGTCATATTTTAACTTTTATTTTTAACCGAATAAGTAAAAGTCATTATTTGACTTTTATTTTTGACTGAAAAAATATAAGTCAAATTTTAACTTTTATTTTTGACCGAAAAAATAAAAGTCAAATTTTAACTTTTATTTTTGACCGAAAAAATAAAAGTCAATTTTCAACTTTTATTTTTGACCGATAAAAAATAACTATTATTTTTTGACTTTTTTAAAAAAATCAAAAAAATAAAAATCTTTTAAGATTATTATTCCTTAGCTAGCAAGCATCGCACTACTTATTCAAATATCGAAAAGACACATTTTTTCCGCCTGACTTTTTGAATCGAAATTTCGAAAATAACAGTTATTTTCGGTCCCTGGATAAGAGTGTTCAACATAGAACGGATCACAGATAGTTGAGCAGTAATCAAGAATACTTCGAACTAGAGAGGTCATAATGAGATTTGAAACAAAAACTAGAGTCAAAAATGACACCTAAGTCCTTATTCTCATGTATGCGGATTATATTACAATTATTGATAGAGTAATCAAAAACAATTTGGTTGCTACACTTCGTATACGAAACTATACAACATTTATTTATGTTTAAATTCAAATTGTTTATTGAACACCAATGACTAAAAGTATTTAGATCATTTTGCAACAACAAGCAATCCGAAGTAGCGGACATTTTTAGAAATAACTTAACGTCGTCAGCGAACAGCAAACAATTTGAGACATCAAATAAACGAGGCGAATCATTTATAAAAATCAAAAACAATAAAGGTCCACAGTGCGTACCTTGTGGAATACCAGAAGAAGCAACTATTACGTATTTTGATATAGTTGAATCAATTTTGACCAAGAGCTTACGATTAGATAAAAACTATTACAAAATTTGATTAGTATATCTGAAAAACCATATTTCTTGAACTTTCACAATAGTGTAGAATGATCAACTTTATCGAACGCCTTCGAAACGTCTGGTATCTACTATGTATTGTTGTTCTACTATTGTTTTTCTTATTATTGACACTTGTAATAGCCACACTAATTGCATAATTTTGGGATAACTGTAGGCTAACAGAAAGAAAAGGTGAGGGGTTTAAAAATGACTCATCGTTGTCAGAAATTAGAGACACAACCAATGTATTTGAAGATATCTCCTTTTCTTTTGCTGTTACTTTTACTTTTGTTTCACTCTCATGTTGAGTGATACAATTAAGCTTCTCTGCAAGTAGATCACTTAGAATATTGAACTTAGATTATTAAATAATTTATTAAGATCGTCCAATTCAACTTTAACAGCAAATAAGTTGAATTTTAACAATTCGGATTTCACGGTAGATAACAATTTCGCTTAACTTCGAAACATTTTCGCAGGAACATCTACACACTTTCTGCAATAATAGCCCAAATGACGGTTACGTTCGAGCAGCGTTATATCATAGTCCTTCATTTTCACTTCACAGCAATCTTCATGGAAAACTTTGCCGCAAAAACCACTAGGTTTTCATTTCGTGAAAAATTTCTTTCACATTTTCTGCGAGCTGCCTACATAAAAAGAGCAAATTAAGCACGAAAATACTTTAAATTTTTTACTTAAACTTTAAATTAGAGCACAACAAACATAGAATAACATCCGCTCTCAACAAGTGCGAGGCAGAGAATTGAACCATTGACAATGGCCTCCAAAAGGCCGTTGTCACCCACTCCGAAGGCTTCATAATATCACCACTACACTGAATAATAACAGAACTACCGTTTCACCCCAACAAAAAACGAGTGGACTCGCGGCAAACTCTCAACCGAAGAAAAAAACAGGAAAGGTTTAAGAATCCAATCCAGAGAAAGTCATCAACATTGATGCTTTGCAAGCCACCACGCCAGTATCCGCAAACCGTCCTCAACCTAGCCCAGGGGACACATCTCACCATCCTCCTGAGCCTTTTCACTAGCCCTTGTAAAAGGTTTTAAAGGTTTATTGTTGTTGGGAATAATTTTCAGAAATATTTTTTGTTATTGTATTCTCTGCAGTATGTAAAGTAAACAGAAAAGGTTTAGCAAACCTTAAGGATATATATTCATAAGTATTTACACACTCTTTATTCGACTCATTAAACACAATTATTTACAAACTTAAGGGCTGAACTTCCTTACTTTTTGGGCTTAGAGGAAGAGGCATGCATTGTTTTTCCAAAAGACACCTCGAATTGAAAGGAAGACTCATCGGTCCACAAAACATTGTGCCAAAACTGTATAGGTCAGACAGTTAATTTTTTTATTTATTTGTTGTTAATTTTTTTCAATATTTTTCGTTAGGTTTTCTAAAACATGTTTTCTTTACTTTGCATACTACAAAGAATACAACAACAAAAAAATGTCTGCACATTATTCAAACAACAATAAAGTGAGCTATTTTTTTACGCTATTTCATCTCTTTGTGTAAATAATTTTGACTAGGGCTATATGTATGTTAACGCAATTCACTGGGCGTATGATAAAAAAAGGCCGGCATCGACTAGCTTGTGCTAGCCGATACCCCACAGGCCAATAATACAAACTCAGAATTCGAGATTAAGTTATTTTTATTCCAAATATTAGTTTACAATATTTTAAGACTTATTTTTTAAGTTGCCAAAATAGAACTGAACTGCTAAAATCTAAATTACCATAAAAAAACATAATCTACCAATACAAGCTTACAAACTACCTGCGCATGCATACATTGGTCCCACGATGCGACGGAAGCTATCCAGACGCTGACTCAGCTTGAATTGCATGCGCGTGCAGTGAATTATGCTGCACCAACATAGAACGGTAGTTTGGACTGTGTTAACTCCTCCCCCCTCAAAAATCTACGGCCCGTAGATCTAAACAGTATTGGAGGTATGAGATCCTTGTGGCTGTGGGCTTACAGCAGGAATGTGAATCCTGCCATAGATTTTTCTTCCCAGGGTGTATGTGACAGCTATCGCCACAAGGAGTATCAGGCAGTCGTAAATTGTAGAGAAATTTATTTTTTGATTTAGATTACTAAGCTTCCGTATGTTTTCCATGCTGATGTTATGAACGTAGCTGACGTCGACCTTGTGTCCTTGATTGGTGATATTCGTCAATACCGGTGTTAGAGGTTGAAGTTTCGAAGCGCTGGTACTCGAGAATGTTGTGTTATTGAGGTGTATTGTCTCGTTTTCAAATTGGATGACATATGTCCCTTTTAAAACCTTCGACGTATTGTTAGCGAGTAGATGGCCCTCGAAGTTGGTAACGAAAATTGTGTCATCCTTGACAAGTTCAAAAACTTGTTCATTATTGATGCGGTATTTACAGTTTGCGCTGCCACCCTTGAGTAGATTTGGTATGCAATCTGACTCTTGAAGCCTTCTCAACGCATCTGTGGTGCAAACGGTAGTGCCACTTAGTGAGAGACAATCCCCGATGATTCCAAACGTCTCCTTCTGGTTTACCAACATCCTACTAAATTCCAAGTCAATTTGTTGTCCCCTTATGATCGACGCTCTTGTGAGTAGTAAATTATATTCCTCTTTCCTGACCTTAGGCATTGAAATAATATAAAGTAAAATCGAGCCATTGGTGTACACTGATGGTAGTCCGTATTCGATAGCTTCAATATCGTTTTCATACGGCAGCGTTTCGACTTCTGATATGATCCTGTTAACTTCTTCTTTGTCTATTGCATTTGTGTTTACAATACCGCTTCTAGCCATCTGACAGGCTCGTATGATTTCATTGACTTCGTCTTTAATGATTAAAGAAAACATAATCTACCAATACAAGCTTACAAACTACCTGCCATGCAAACATTGGTCCCACAATGCGACGGAAGCTATTCAGACGCTGACTCAGCTTGAATTGCATGCGCGTGCAGTGAATTATGCTGCACCATTATAGAACGGTAGTTTGGACTGTGTTAACTTGTATATATTTTTTTTTGTAAATTTATAACGTGAAAACGGAAAGTAACAATGCATATATTGTTTTTTTTTTATGGTAAAATTAGTTGGTATATTATTTAGAATATTATAAGTCTTAAATAAAAAAATAGTTTTTACTTCTATGTCATACTTTTAAAAAAAAAATGTACAAATTCAAAAAAAAATTTTTTTTAATTTAATAAACACTATTTTTAACACTTTAACTTCTAGAAACAGATAAATAATTTGGATTAGGAAAAAATACTGACTGCTTTCAAAACATGTCCTTAAGTGATTTTAAGTGGTTCGAAAAAATTTCGGTCTTTTGGCACCTCACTGGGTCCCTTTAGTTGGTTGTATCTTTAAAGATACAGTGTGCACTCCCTGCAGCTTTTCATAATTTTAACTTTTTAAAAAAAATGAATTAATAAAAATTTTATAACACATTTCTTTTATTTTGATATATTTTAATAGAGATTTTAGATGTGGGTAAATTCACATTGTATCTTTATAGATACAACCACGTTTTTTAAAAAAAAATTTTTAAAATAAAAAAAAAAATTTTCAAAACTCAAAACACAGTTTTTATTTTCACTCAATTTTACATAAAATAGATTTTTTCGATAAGAATCGGTGGCCTTGTGCTTTTAAGGCTTAAGTACCGTTGAGGTAGATTTATGGTTGTGACATTGTTTGTAGAACTCCTTATAAATATTCCAAAATTCTTTTTAAAAAACAATTTTATAAATGCACCTGAAGACCCATTGGCAAAACAAATAACATCGCTTTTTGTAGCTAGGTTAAATAAAAAAATCCCTTTTTAAGAAACCATCCTTTTAATATGCAGAACATACAACACTTGCTTTTCTCAAGATTATGCTCTCGCTCTTACATTTTCTATAAAGCTACGCTCTTAGTTCTCTCAAAGTTTTCCGTTCCTCTTTTCGATTCACACCCGAATTCATTCAGCAGTAGATCGTGTGCGCATGGGCGCACGCTGGCGCCCAATGCCGCAGAATGTACGCAAATTGTGCATATCCCTATTCTACAGTAATAGTTACGTACATGGGCGTCCGCAGGAATTTGTCGAGGGGGGTAAAGGTATGTATTGGTGTGCGAGTTTATGAAAATGAACCTGGAATGTTACCTATGAAATTTTATTGCCTGAGATTTTCTGTGCAAACTTTGTATACACTGTTATTATTTATATGAAAATTTATATTTTTTAATTTAACTTACAGTATAATGAACTTTTGGTTTACAAAATCATATTTACATTTATTAAATGTATTTAAAAATATTTAAAATAATTGTCGTTCGTTTTTAAATATAGTTCAAGATCCGTGCAGACTGAAAAAGATATTTTCAAGGTATTTATTTTATTTTATTATCATTTAAAATAGCTTTTTTGATTTTTTCTTTTGTTCGTATGAATGTCTGTGTGTGTGTAATTTATAAAAAGAGTGCATGATTATCTTGTGTTTTTATTTTAAAAATTTTTTATATTCGTTTTTCTTGAATGCTGGTTCAGTTATGAACAGATCAACATGCTTAATGTTTTTTTAGGGACTATTACCGTCTAGAAATTTAAACAAATAAATTTTGGTTTTTTACATTTTTAGATTCCTTATACCTTCAGTAATAACTGTTTTAAATATTAAATCGAAATTCGAAGCCAGTGCCGAGATATAACGACTCAATTGAAGCGCGCTCTCAGCCCGCAGGAGTAAAAAAAACTTTACACGCATTTTTCCCGAGTATAGGTTTTTTTAACTGGCGGACAGTTAATCTCCAGATCTATTTACTAGGCCGTTATTAATAATTTTTGTAGCATTTTGTTTGTTTTTATGTCCTGTGTGATAGTTTACCACAATTTGACCACAAAAAAATATATAAAATTTTTGAATCTGAAAAAAGGCGATTTTTTAAGAACATATTCAAATGTCCGCCATTTTTTTAGCAGCAGTGTTTTTTTGAAAAGAGCAATTTCAGCGCCCTATACTAAATGTACAATTAATAGAAAATAAAAATAAAAAAATTTTTTCGTATTCTTCAAGAACTGTTTAATACTGTAAAAAAAGTTTGATAACCATATATAATAAAGTGAAAAAAATTGTTGAATATATGTTAATTTTTAGCATTCTAGACGGTAATAGCACCTTAATTAGACATGAATGTTTATTATAATTTTAAAAATTTCTTTTGATTAGCCTTAGTTTTTTTCGAATGTGTAACATTCAGTCTATAGGGGGTCGGTAGAATAATTTTTATTTTTAAATCCTTCTGATGAGCTTACTTAGTGGTAAGCGAAAAGAATTCTTAAAGGAAACACACGCGCCTACACGGCTTTAACCAGGCATTAGGTAATAGGTCGTTTTCCACTTTTTTCATCGGGTTGAATATCTTTTTATATTTTTTCGGCTTCCTTAGTTCCTGTTCTTAAGCTCCCACTTAGCAATGGGAAAATCCTATCCTAGTATCCAACTTTTTATTCATTAAACCTCATTCTCTTTTTTAGATGAGCTAGGTTTTTGTTAATATTTATTCAAACAATTTTTTTATTTCAGATAGTAAATTATCTGTTTAATTTTTATTTTTATTCATTATTATTATTTATTATACAGTGTTTACTATTTATAGTATATTATATATTATTTCTCGTAAGTTTCTTCTTTATTTAGTTTTAATCGCTACTTATTTCTTATCATACAGTTATTAATTAAAAATTATTTTGTGTATTACTTATGTCTATTTTTGGTATTTTTTATTTTATTATATATTTTTTATTTATTATATATTTTATTACTATTTTTAATTATTTTATTAATTAAAATTATATGCAGAATTATATATAACAACAGATTAGATTTTGATTAGTAAAAAAAATTGACAAAAGCTAGACTTGGGATGAGAATGATTTAATTCTCATTTCATACTCGGTGAGAGTAAGTTATTTTTGCTCTCACTTTGAGTGTAGTTAGATAAGGACTCAGACATCGTTAGACTCAGACGACTAGACATCGGACTCAGACAGGACTTAGTGGCTTTTTCGAAACCGACACGTCTCTAGCTCCCTTTGGCAAAGTGCGTTGACACTTTGTTTAAAATTATCAATATTGTTTTTAACAAAGGTTGCGGGCCGCCTCGCAACTTTTGGGAGGAACAAAGTATTGAAACACTTTGCCATTCACACATCAAAGAACTTCGTGTTGATTTCTCAAATAATATTTAGACTCCACATATACAACACAATTAATAAAAACAAAAATTGCACAACAGACGATAAGACGATAATTAGAGAACAAAATCGGTTGTTGATCGTTACTCAGGGCTGCTTATGCAAACGTAACGGAGCGTGTCATAGCGCTACTCAAATTTGCTATATGAACAATGCCCATAAGTAGTTAATGAAATCTTAACAAAAAGTCAGATAAAACTAAGTTTCGTACCACCTAATATCATGTTTACATTACACATTTAACTATGCAGTTTGACTATAATAGTTTGGTAACTGTTTCTGGTGTTTACACTGCCAGTAGCGTAGTTAACTTTGTCATTATATGACGTTAATTTTTAGTTGATTCACATAATTTTGAGACATATTGAAAATTTAATTTTCATGCAAAAAAAAAAAAATTAAAAATATTACAATATATGTGATAAAAACCTTGTAGGAGTTTTCGTTCATCATCAGCAGGAAGTGTTTTCTAAGCTGGTGGTCTTTGACCGAATCATCAAAAGAAAAGGAATTGTTTTCAAATATTTTTTGCTTTTTTTATGTGACATTTCCTTGTCATTTCTTTAATTTCCTTTTGTTCTTGATGAAAACACAGTGTTGCATAGCAAAATGAGATGGTTTCGGTCGCAGTTTCAACTTAACTGCTTTGCGAGATAGTTTAGATTTTGTATTGGAAACTATGCAGTTAAGTATCCAGTTTAAAAGTTAACTGTGTAGTTTCGAGGTAATGTAAACATAGTATAAGAAATCAGAACTTAAGAGCTTAAAACTTTGTAACATATAAACAAAAATGTAACATATACACATAGGAAATAAAAATATATAAAATTTTTCAGTTGAGGGGGGGGGGGGGGCACTTGCACTGTGGACGCCCTTGGTTACGTATACATAGGTATGTGGAATAAAAAATTTAAAAATATGTTTCGACACTTTAATTTTTCCAAAAGTTATGATCACACATAATTGTGATTCATTGCTTTGTGATTCAATATGATCATTGAATTACACAGTGGGACGAAATCGAACAAAAAAAAAGCACAACCAAACTTTATAGAAATTCTTAAAGAGGGATATGTTGTGAGTCTATCGCTCTTGGTCTGACCTCTCAATGTCGTCACAATTTTTTTTAATTCGTTTTTAAAGTTGAAGTGTTTGAATATTGTTGTGCCGACATTCATTGCATTTTTGCAGCTATTTGACTTGTTGGAAATGATAAACAAAATTCACTTCCTCGCAGTTGAATTTCTCGTAGAATAAGGCTGTATAAAAAGAAATACGATAAAATTCTTGTAAAAGCAAATTCTTTTATTTTTTTTTAAATTTCATAAAAATTACGAAATAATAGTTTTTTATTTTTAATAAGAATTTTTATATGAATGAATGCGTACGTGTGCATTAGACCGTGTCGAAAAAAGGTACGCCGCGCACCATCTAATCTGAAGAATTTTTGTAAGAAAATTTCGTAAAAATTGTTTTCTTACGGTCTAATGCACACTACACATTCATTCATATAAAAATTCTTATTAAAAATAAAAAAATTTAATTCGTTCCAAAGTAACTTTTATATTTTTCTAAGATCTATATTGAAATGTTCTAGATCTATGTTGCTCATCATATTTTCTTTTCAATGAGCTAAAGATAATCAAAACGGTTGAAATTTGACGAAATGAAGAGCACTTTGTTTGATAGCAAACATATACATAGGAATCAGTGTTTAATGACGAAAAAAAAGATACAGTATACCGTGTATACAGTAAAGAAGTGAAACTTCTTCTTTGTATACACTCTTTCTTTTCTAGAATAAGAACGATTTTAGTGTAAAGGCTCGATTATGCAATCGTAAAGCTACGCAACGTAACGTGGCGTAGAGTTCTATCTGGAATAGAACCCATCGCTGCACTACGGAGAAAACTCAGAGCGTAGCTTTATTGAAAGTTTGAGAGCGAGAGTATGATCGTGAGAAAATCAAGTGTTGCATATTCCGCATATTAAGAGAATAATTTCTTAAAAAGGGATTGTTTTATTTTACATAACTACAATGAGCGATTTTTTTGCCAATGGGAGCTTCAGGTGCATTTATAAATTTGTTTTTCAAAATTTTTTTTTGGCATATTAATAAGGAGTTTCACAGAACAATGTCACAACAATAAATCTACCTCAACTGTAAACTTGATCTTAACTTTCATTTTTATTTCTGCCTTAAAAACTAAAAATCAAAAATTACCGGTTATTTTGTACTCAAAAACTATGGGACAAATTTTAGTTATTATTTTTGCTTTAAAAAAATTAAGCCTTATAAATACTTTTTTGTTCAAAACTTTAAATGTGAAAAGATAACTAAAACTTTCACACACACATTATACTTACTATTATTAATAGTAAATAGTTCGATATCAAATTATATAACTAAGGTATGTATAAAATAGTTATCTATTGAAAGAACTTATTCCAACTTTTCTTGCGCACAGTGTCAAGTTGGCGTCATGGAATTGCACAATTATCGCAACTTGCATTTGCGTAAACTTGCATAAACTTTTATCTTATATTCTTTCAGTTCTTCTTTGCTTGTAAAATACATTTTTAATGAAAAATCTATTCAAACAATATTTAAGGATACAAAGTGCATTAACCCACAATATCTAAGATTCAGAGACATAAAGCTTTATGTTTAGAAGTTTAATTGCGTTTCTTCAACGTTAACTATGTCAATTGCCCGAATTTCTATTAGTTGCATTGAGCAAGGTCGTACTGTAGTTACTTTTTTCTCCATACAAACATTTTTGACTCTACACTAATAGTTCGGGTGTAGAATTAAATGCTAAGAAATTTTCGTTTCTACAGCATACTACGCTTTATTCAAGAATCATAGAAAAATAGATTACGCATTGCGCAGGTCCGTTATGTTGTTTACTTTTCATTTTGACATTTCTAGCTACGAACAAAGTATTTTTTACGATCATGACGTCACGCTACACCAAGTTTGTTTCTTGAATCTTTTGCCATTGTTTCACATTTGTTCACATTTTTAACAAGACTTGACAGAAAGCCATATCGTAAGCTCATATCGTAAGTCTATCGTAACGTAGATGCGCAGATCGTAGAAAATTATTTTTACTATCTGCGCAATCTATTTTTCTATCATTCTTGGGCTTTATTCATAAACATTTTTTCATTCGCTGCTCATGTTTGTAAGGTTTGTGTCTGAACTAAAGAAAATCTCTACAAAAATTAAGAATTCCAATGGATTTGCAATGGCCGCCACATGAAAAAAATGCTGCAAAGGGCGCATATGGAGCATGTCTTTGATATTAAACGAAAAGACAAACAAAAAACATGGTTGCGAAAATGTTTATGAATAGCATTTTCTTGTTTAAAGTTACACTGCCTCTAAAATGTGTTTATGAATAAGGCTGTTATATTTTCCCGCTAGGAGCGCTGTTTATTTTCCCGCTGGGCATCTACAGCAAAAGTTGTTTGATTAATTGGTATGTAGACAACATTTACATATGAAGACCTTAGCCCAGCATATAGCACGTAGGCTTTATAAAACTGAGATTGCATGTTCGATACTCAGCGCTGACAAAGAAATTTTTTTCAGTCTTTTATACAATGTACAGCTGCGGTAAAAATAATAGCACCATCATCAAAATTTATTTCTTTTAAGAAGTTAAAATTAAATAAATCGATGCAAACATCTTTTGAAGATATCAATAAATACAATTAACCTCAAAGAAAGTAGTTAAAAAGGAGTTGCAAAATTTATTAACTTTTTTTGGAAAATATTTCAGATTTTTCAATATAACTTAAAAAATAGGCGGCAAAAAAAATAGCACTATTATTTCATTATGCATTTAAAAACTTAAAAAAACGTGACAAAATTAAAGAGTTTATTTAAGATCAAAGCTATTATGGAGAAAAAAGTGTAATGAGCCAAAATTAATATTTCCTCGCATGTCCTTTGTTGGCAATTACGGCTGCACAACGTATTGTCATGGAATTGATCAAATCCTGGCACCTCTTAATTGGAATTTTGATCCAGGAGTCTTGAACTGCAGCCCAAAGGGTTTGATTGTTGGTCAGTTTTTAATAGAAACTGCTTTTTTACATCAGTCCAGAGGTTCTCAATTGGATTAAGGTCGGGCGACTGCGCTGGCCAAGCCATGACATTCACCGAATGATCCTCAAACCACTTTTTAGCTTTCTTGCTGGTATGCTTCGGGTCATTGTCCTGCTGGAAAACCCACAATAACGGCATTTCTTCCTCTGCATAATGCAGCATTACTTTATCCAATATATCAACGTATACGTGTTGTTCCATGATGGTCCTAATCCAATGTATGGGACCAACTCCATAATAGGAAAAACAAGCCCATATCATTATGCTTGAACCTCCGTGCTTAACTGTTTCAGCAGTAAATTTAGGGTTGCATTCTGCATTAGGAGGTCTCTTAACGTAAGAACGAAAACCCTTGCCACCATAAATTACAATTTTACTCTCGTCCGTCCATAAAATATTTCTCTATCTCTCTACTGGCCAGTTCAAATGTTGTTTTGCGAACTTCAAACGCTTTGTTGCATGCTTAGCAGTTAAGATAGGTACTTTTCTGGGACTACATGCCTTTAAATGATGATCTCTAAGACGGCTACGAACAGTTTCAACACATATTAAGTTCTGTTTTGAGCTCTGTTGCTGGCTTAAACGGCTCCTTCTACTTTGCCTGATTAATCGTTGGACGAGTAACGGCAACATAGCGTGCTTTCATCCACGAGTTTCAAGTTTTGGTGCATATATTATGGCATTACGAACCAAATTATTAGAACAGCTAACTTCATGTCTAACTTCTGCATACGTTTTACCCTCTGCAAACATTCTTTGAATAATTTCACGTTTTTCGGCGCTGCAATGCTTTCTGCGACCCATAGCTTCGTAAATAATTTAAGAATTTAATTTTTTTTGTATTAAAACCACTTCCACTAAAACAAACTGAAACACTTTGATGCTACCTTTTGATAAATTGAACACAAAATGGCTTTTTTCAACAGAAACGTAAACGCAGTGCTATTATTTTTACCGTACCAATTCGTACTCCTCTCTCAAAATTACTTAACATAAAAAGAACCGTTGCCCTTTTAATACTAATGATCTTGCTTTCAGAGAGTGAATACTCTCTAAAATATTATATAATAGTAGCATCTGAACAAGTTGCTTAAGATGAGGTTTTTTTTTAAATAATAGTTGAACTGTTGTCTCCAGTGCTATTTTTTTTACCGGCACTGTATATCTCTCTCATTCTATCTACTGTACAACATATCTTTCTTCTCTATCGTGTAACGAAATGAAGTAAATTGACCTTGAAATTTCACTCCTCAATATTCTCATTCAAATTTCGAAGCGCCGCCTAAGAAGTTTCACTTCAAAAATAAACCTTAAAATTGCAGCCATTTAGCGAATTCTCAACCGATGTTGATGGTTTTGGATTCAATGAAAAGGTATTTTTATGTGCAATGAATTTCTGTGAATAAAAGATGTCATTCATGGAGCATTATATAATTAAAATTCATAGAAACAGTAATGAAATTTAATTATAATATGAATAATTATGAAATTAAAGAAAAATAAAAGAATTTGCTTCGCTACATGCTTCATTTTGTATTTTATCGTATTTCTTTTTATACAGCCTTATTCTACGAGAAATTCTACTTTGAAGAAGTGAAATTTGTTTTTAATTTCCAACAAGCCAAATAACTATAATTTTAATGAATGTCGTCACAACAAAATTCGAACACTTCAATTTTAAAAACGAATTAAAAAAAATTGTGACGACATTGGAGGTCAGACCAAGTGCGATAGGCATGACCCTCTTTAAGAATTTCTATAAAGTTTTGTTCACACTTTATGATTCACACTATGTTATGATTCGATTTATAGTTCATTGCGAATTTAGAATGGGCTTTGAAATAATCGCCGACTATTTAAATAAAACATAACCTTTCTAAGAAGAAGACATTTCTAAAAAGTACTAATTATGTATTATCTTTTTATCTTAAACGTAACGTATATTAAATTGTTTACTTTTTTTTAGAGGAGATACGCAAAATGAGCCTAAACGAAATGATTTCGAAAAACTTTTACAGAAAGATAATAACAATTCATCTTATAAGAGAAGAAATTTAGATTCGAAATCAGTTTTTAATCGTTTGTCGGCGCCACCTCCGCGAAATGCGGATGAGGAGTTAAGACCACGCCTTCATTCACGCGTTATTCGAGAGCTTCCATCCCGCCAAGAAATTGTTGCAGCACAATGCTCGGACGCAGAATCCCGAGCTCGAAATAGACGCATGTTTGGTTCGCTATTAGGCACCCTGCATAAATTTTGTTTGGAAGAATCACGCTTAAAACAAAAAGAAGATAAAAAGGCGAAAATTGAGAAAAAATTGGAACAGCAAGAATTGCAGGAAAAGGAAAGCATGAAAAAAGAGCGAGAATTACTGTTTTTGGATCGAAAACGAAAGCAATTAGAAATTCGTAAATTGGAATTAAAAATGAGCCGCCTTAAGGATTTCGAAACTTGGCATTCGGCCCAATTACATATGAACTCTCATATAAAAACGAAAACAAAACCACACATATATTTTAAGCCTTGCGTTATGAATAAAAAAACAGAAAAACTTCTATCAGATTCGCGTAATTCGCTAAAAAAAGAAATTACCAAAAAGAAGGAAGCTGTTAACAGAGAAATTGCTGATATCGAAAATCGATTTAAAAGCCCAGAAAATGATAATGTTGAAGATTGTACAATAAGTATGAAAATGACTGGAAATCATGTTATGTGTGAAACTTTTGAAGTCCTTAAACGTGACTCCGATAGTAAGGAGGAGGAATTAAAGAGCGATACAGAAAATAATCAATCACTAAAGATTGAAATAAAAAGTAAGTTCCTCTAAACTATTGAGAAAATGTACACTAGAATCACTCCATCTTCAAAACAGACACAACTCGAAATTTACAAATTTTTACTTTTTAATGTTAAACTATTCATAGTGATAACCTCCATCAACTATCAAAATTTTGCACTCATCTTTTTACTCTTTAATTAAAAAAAATCGTGTTGTCTCCTTGTTTTGTATGGATTCCTTTGAAAACAAACTGGTTTTTTGCTTCTTCTGAAAAGTTTGAAATTTTGAGTTGTGTCTGTTTTGAAGGTGGAGTGCGATATCATATTAATTTATATGACAAGTGAAATTTCAATAGAAAACTTAATTATAAAACCTCTACACAAATAACTAAAAAATGCATGTATTTAATTCAATGTTACGTTGTACAAATAGACATCACAACAAAAAAAAAGCTTAGGTCTTTACCGCTAGATTAGCTATAATTCTTACAGTAGTAGAAGAGGACTCAAAGCGTATAAAAATGTGTTTCTATCGAAATTGTATGCAGTGGCTCCCACACTCTCATTTACTCTCCGATTGATCTCGCGGTCAAACGAACTTTACTTCGTGTTTTCATTGTTGAAGCTACATCATGGCCAAGAATGATAGAAAAATAGATTGCGCAGTTCGGAAAAATAATTTTCAACGATCTGCGCATCTACGTCATGATAGACTTACGATATGAGCTTACGATATGGCTTTCTGTCAAGTCTTGTTCAGAATGTGAACATTTGTGACCGTATCTAAAAAAAAAAAAGTGCACCGTATACCAGCGAATATGACGCATTTTTGCAAGACAATTACAAAAAAATTTATTTTTATTTTATTTACCGAACGTAGGGGTCGCGCATTGACATATTTCTTTATATCTCTGGTGTTAAGAGTCAGCTTTTAAAGTTTGGTATATCAATGTTTTTGTCTTAAGGAGACCAATATGACCTCTATAGAGGTCATTGACCTCAGGTGCACCGTTCTAGTACTTACCCTCCAGATCTCAGTTCTCAGATATCACTAATCTTTTGTTCAGGAAGCATATCGATATTTCCACCACTGTTCCACCACTATTTTTAAACAATTTTTGAAAATTTTTTGAAAATTTTTAGCCGAACGTAGGGCTCCCTTTTTTCATTTTCATCATATCTTCGGTATTAAAAGTCTCATCGTATCGAATGAGATATCGATGTTTTTGTCTGAAAGAGACCAATTATTTTTTCTCCAAAATAAAAAAAAAGTATTCCTACAAGTCCTTGGAAGGCCTTAAATTGATTTTGAGGAATTTTAAAGCTCGTAAAAGAATAAAAAAATCTGTAACGCCAATGCTAAAAGAGGTATCAACACTATTTTTTGTTGTGATTTATTAAATATACAATGTATTATTATTTTATTTTTTCACTTTCGCTGATTCGCTTTCCACAGCCACATTGAAAATAGACAAGCAATTTCAATTCACTGGAAAAAAACACTTAAAAATTGCGTCTATGTAATATTCTTCTCATTGACACTGTTACATAGACATCATCTAATGCCATTCATCGTGGACCGCAATGATCAATAAAGAAAATTTTTGCTGCGACTGGAATTTTATTTGAGGTATTGCAACAACACGGATTGTTGCTTTCAATGCCACACTTGCAACGCGAAATTTTAAACAAGTTATTCCAAGCATTCACGTTATATCTCAATCGATTTTTAGAAATTGTATAATAGGTATAGAAATAAGATTACATTTCTAACAGCTTCTTGTTTAAAAACATCCAACTTTCGACTTTTATCACTGTTATGCCGCAGATACAATAAAAAACTTATAACAACATCTCTGTGACGACCCAAAACCAGCAGTCAGTTTTGGGTGCACACGATTTCTATCATCAAAGCTGAAACTAAATTATTTTGGATTAAATTATTTATTATTATAACTTGCCTTTAAATTATTTCTATAGTATTATTAAATTCCTGAAATGTCAACAATACTCTGTATTAAAGATATTATTTATTTACTATTATTTAATTGAATTACTGAATTGCTAACTTTTTTAATTTAGTTATAGTATATATTGAATGAAACCGGGTGCCAACATAAACGCATAGAATAAGGTATATATATTTTGTTGGTGTGAGCAGTGGTCAATGCGGCAAATGTACAGCAAAGCTTATCATACGATTTCAACATAACATTGAGCATCAGCCAGAGATAGAGAGAAACACACGTTGAAAACCAGTATTTCCCCTACCAGCGATCCAACTCTAACACAAACACTGCGACACGAGACACAAGCAGAAAAAATTACAAAGAGAAAAGAGAGAGTCAAGAAAGTACTAGAGGTGCACGCAAGTACAAATGCAACTCGAGGTACCAGCAAGCATAGCTTAACGAGAGATACATGAAAATACAAATACAACTCGAGTTATCAGCAAGCATAGCCTAACGAGAGACACATGCAAGCACAAATACAACTCGAGGTGCCAGCAAGCATATTCTTACAAGAGGCACGATTGAAGCAGTGAGTGGATTGAAAAATCAGTAGCTGAGGGACCACCGAAGGAACAAGTCTGGTGGAGTAGCTGACGGACTACCAACAGAAGAGGAGTGATCGCAAGGAGTAGCTGACGGACCACCAACAGAAGTGGAGTGATCGCAAGCAGTAGCTGACGTACCACCAGTTGATTTAGAAGAGTAGCTGACGGACCACCAGGAGAAGAAGAGTTCATTCGAAGCAAGTAGCTGAGGACCATAGACAAAAGAGGTCACGGCTTATACGGAAGATTAAGAACATTGACAAGGATATCAAGCCAAGGCTGATGACGAACACAAGGTATTTATTTTGTTGTGGGAATAGTGGTAGTGTATTTACTAAGGCGCACCGTCAGGTCGCAAGGGTGGTCAAGTAGATAGGAAGTGCACCGTCGGGTCGCTTGATTGAGTTTAAGAGCTTGTAGTGTATTTGCTAAGGTGCACCGTCAGGTCGCAGTGTTCAAGCTAAAGAGCTGGTAGAGTATTTGCTAAGGCGCACCGTCAGGTCGCACGGGTGGTCAAGTAAAGGTTAGGAAGCGCACCATTAGGTCGCTTGATCGTGGACGTGACTTTTACAGGATTATATTAAGCGCACCGTCAGGTCGCACGGGAGGGAAAAGACAACTAGAAGGCGCATCGTCAGATCGCCCCAACAAGACTAGAGTTTGACTGTCAGGACGTAAGTGGGTAGTCAGGGAAAAGCATAGCAGCTTGACTAGCACGACAGACATCAGCCAAAGCGATTACTCCTGATTGTCAAAACGCACAGCCGATTTCGACCAACACCACATCGCTCGCCACACCAATTTACTTTTATCATATTTTGTAAGCAATAGAAAACTAAATATTTTCTAAATAAACTATTTTTTTAACAAAAACATCCCAAAATATAAATTTTTTGTGACGAGTCCTGGACAGCGGCTGAGCATATCTCAGCTATAGAGCCGGAAGACCGGCAGCTTCGTTACATGGCGCCCGAGCAGGGACCCTGAATATATAGCTTGTTGAGCGAGTGTTGTGAAGGCGAGAGTTGGTAAAAAAAAAAAACTAAACGCCCGAAAATAAACGAAATAAGATGGAATAAAAATATAATAAACGGTGGTGGCCGTGGCGTCGTTGGTTAAAGTGCGTGGCCGCTATGTCAACGAACCTGGAGACCCAGGTTCGAACCCCAGCAGCGACAGAAAATTATTTGAGTTAAAATAATTTTTCTGTCCGGCCGCCACCTCTCTGCAGGCAATGGCAAACTTCAGAGAGTATTTAAAATGCCATGTAAAGATTCTTGAGAACAATAACATTCCGTTCATCGCCGTTCGGAGTCCGCGTTAAACATGTAGGTCCGGTTCTCGTTCAATTGTGCACAATAACACGCACAACATAATTGATCATAAGAAGCTAGGTCAAAGTCCTTTCAAGGGCTGAAATGGCCAGTTATTTATTGTTTATTTTTTATTTAAAAATATAAAACAAATTTATAAAAATAAATGAAACAGTAAACTCAGAAAAATAAATATAATATAAAAATAAAAGTAATATCCAAATAATAAACATACAATTTATAGCAGAAAAATATACAGAGGTATAAAACTAAAATTAAAACACAAGGATAACAGAAGATAAAAGCATACTTATTACGTCACCAAAATGGTCAAAATTCATGGATATACAGAGGAGTTCGGATTTGGTACCGAAGGCTCTGTTGAAGAATTGCGGAAGCGGTTTGCGGCTTGCATAAATGAAAGCAGCTTCAAGCATGAACAGGAACAACGGTTGGCCGAGCTAGAAGCTAAGCACCGACGAGGGTGCTCACCAGGATCGGGTCTTCCTGATAAAATAAATGTGCCACCATCCGGTAACACTAATGCTACCATCACCAGAAGGCGGAGGTCCACAAAAGGACGAACGAGAACAAAATTTGAATCAAAAGAGAGGTCCAGGTCATCAGATGTCGTCACGATCTTTTTCTGAAGCGCAGAGGTCTGCAGCTCGCGGTATGTCTAACAGTACAGTAATCGACAGAGTAATAAAGTGGTCGGCGAAGTTTAATGGGACTGAAGACCCGCTGGAATTCAGAGAGCGTGTTGAGGAGCTGGCAGGAATGCATGAATTGGATGCCTGAATTGCTGACCGACCAAGCACTTCAATGGTACAGGAACAACAACGCGCACTGGAACAACTGGCAGAGCTTTAGTTTTTCCTACCCGCTAGATTTGTTGAACGTCTGGAAGACGATATTCGACGACGTGAACAATTGCCAGGTGAAAAATTTAAGGAATTCGTTATAGCCATCCAAAATTTGATGCGTCATGGTAACTTCAGTAAAGAACAACAATTGGAGCGAATTTATAGAAACAGCAGCCACGATTTACAACTTTACGTAAAACGGAGAGATTTCTCAAGCCTCGCAGAATTAATAAGTTTGGCAGGCGACCTCTAAAATCTAGAGATACCTGAAAGGAACCGAGAGCGAGAAGGACCTTAGAGGGCGGAACCAGGTCACAGGCAGATGATGCCAGCAGTGTTCATCGACCCTCGCACAGCTTGCCGACGCTGTGGGCAGAGTGGTAATTTAGCGCGAAACTGCCAAAATCCAGTTGAAAATTTTTGTAGGAAATGTCAAAAGGGCAGTCTGACCTATGAATGTTGCCGTCAAAGACAGGAAAACGTTGGCAGGCTCACTCTACGTCCAGGGGAGCAGGAGCCAAATTTTGTAGTGCCTCACCAACTGCCGTCGCAGCAGCACCTGCGTCACCAACTGCCGACGCAGCAGCACCTGCGTCACCAACTACCGACGCAGCAGCACCTGCGTCATTAACTGCCGTCGCAGCAGCAACTGCGTCACCAACTGCCATCGCAGCAGTCCCTGTGTCACCAACTGCCGTCGCAGCAGCACCTGCGTCACCAACTGCCATCGCAGCAGCATCTGCGTCATCAACTGCCATCGCAACAGCACCTGCGTTACCAACTGCATCGCAGCAGCACCTGCGTCACAAATTGCCATCGCAGCGACACCTGCGTCATCAACTGTGACACCACGAAGGGCAGCGACACCTGCGTTACCAACTGTGCAACTGTCAAGGGCAGCGAAACCTGTGTTAACAACTGTGAAAAGACGAAGAGCAGCGACACCTGCGTCATCAAATGGGTATTCATCAAGGACAGCGACACCTGCGTTACCAACTGTGTATTCATCAAGAGCAGCGACACCTGCGTTATCAACTGAGTATCTATCAACAGCAACTGTACGATCCTCAAAGCTCACGACTTCTGCGTCACCTACGGTGCAACAAAAATAGCAAGACAGCAAGATATAAAACTATGTCGCTAAAAACATTGAAAAGAGCGATGGTAAGAAATGTTATTGGTACGAGCGACGCATCAGAGAAGCCAAGATCAGTTCGGATAAATACTCCGAATACATCATAGAAGGTGGAAAGTTGTATCGTCATTTCCCTGGAATCATCGGCGACGAAGACTGTTCGTCTTGGAAATTATGCAATCCCACTTATTTAAGACACCGCGTTATGGCAGAAAATCATGATGTTTCCACCGCCGGCCACTTCGGAATACGAAAAACCATAGGCAGAGTAGCGAATAAATATTACTGGCCGGGTATGTTTCGCAACATAAGTCAGTACGCTAGAGGATGTAAAAGTTGTCAGAGTTATAAAGTAAGCCAACAGCAGCCAGCAGGAAAGATGCGGACACATCTGGCAGAAGAACCACGGTCTACCGTCTGCGCTGATTTTACAAATTTTTCATGGGTAGAGCTCCCACCGTCTTCCCAATCGCAATATTTAGCCTGGGAGCCTCGAGACAGTGAAGCAACACAGCAAACAGGTCACAACCCATCATCAGACACGATCTCGAAAGTACTTAGCCAAAAGCAGTTCCACGCAGACAGATGAAAGATTTGAACGAGATTCTCCCAGAAGGTCCAAGCGTTTTCATTAACGATATGTCAAGAGAACCCATAGACGACGACGCCACTTTAGAAGGCTTAATAAGCTGAAGGCGAAATGGGTGCCTTCGAAGCAACTATCACGACGACCTCAGGTACGTGAGAAAATGGTACCAAATTGTGATATAGTGCAGTGGCGTGGTAAGCACGCTCATCAATTCGTCGGCGAAGTAAGGGGGGAGTGACGACCCAAAACCAGCAGTCAGTTTTGGGTGCATACAATTTCTATCATCAAAGCTGAAACTAAATTATTTTGGATTAAATTATTTATTATTATTACTTGCCTTTAAATTATTTCTGTAGTATTATTAAATTCCTGAAATGTCAACAATACTCTGCATTTAAGATATTATTTATTTACTATTATTTAATTGAATTACTGAATTGCTAACTTTGTTAATTTAGTTATATTAGATACTGAATGAAACCGGGTGCCAACATAAACGCATAGAATAAGGTTTGTTGGTGTGAGCAGCGGTCAATGCGGCAAATGTACAGCAAAGCTTATCATACGATTTCAACATAACATTGAGCATCAGCCAGAGATAGAGAGAAACACACGTTGAAAACCAGTATTTCTCCTACCAGCGATCCAACTCTAACACAAACACTGCGACACGAGACACAAGCAGAAAAAATTACAAAGAGAAAAGAGAGAGTCAAGAAAGTACTAGAGGTGCACGCAAGTACAAATGCAACTCGAGGTACCAGCAAGCATAGCTTAACGAGAGATACATGAAAATACAAATACAACTCGAATTATCAGCAAGCATAGCCTAACGAGAGACACATGCAAGTACAAATACAACTCGAGGTGCCAGCAAGCCATGAACTAAGAAATAAAGATCATGCAAACAAAAGAGCCGCCATATTGTAAACAAAACAAAGCTGATAGGTCTGACGTCATCGGTCACAAATTATTTTGTTTACGTGTAGCGATTGGATGTGAAAAATTATTTCTTGAAGTTTTAAAGAATTCTTAGGGTTTATAATTCAGTAATTTTTTGTGTTTTTTATAAAATTAAAGTGTGCTGTAGCGACGTGCAATAACTGCAACAGCAAAAAAAAAATTACTTTAAATTTCGTTTCTGCATGAAAATATAAACAAACAAAGTATTCAAACACTTTTTCGGGAATTAAACTTGTTAATTTTATAATTTTCCACTTTTTTTCTAATTTTTCACATGTTTTGCATGAAAAACGTATACAATATAGATTTTTTTTGTGACCGATGACGTGGCACGAAACAAATACTTTTTTCTCGCACTGCTGATTGCTTGATCTTGTCTTGTTGGTTCATGCCAGCAAGCATAGTCTAACAAGAGGCACGTTTGAAGCAGTGAGTGGATTGAAAAATCAGTAGCTGAGGGTCCACCGAAGGAACAAGTCTGGTGTAGTAGCTGACGGACTACCAACAGAAGCGGAGTGATCGCAAGGAGTAGCTGACGGACCACCAACAGAAGAGGAGTGATCGCAAGCAGTAGCTGACGTACCACCAGTTGATTTAGAAGAGTAGCTGACGGACCACCAGGAGAAGAAGAGTTCATTCGAAGCAAGTAGCTGAGGACCATAGACAAAAGAGGTCACGGCTTATACGGAAGATTAAGAACATTGACAAGGATATCAAGCCAAGGCTGATGACGAACACAAGGTATTTATTTTGTTGTGGGAATAGTGGTAGTGTATTTACTAAGGCGCACCGTCAGGTCGCAAGGGTGGTCAAGTAGATAGGAAGTGCACCGTCGGGTCGCTTGATTGAGTTTAAGAGCTTGTAGTGTATTTGCTAAGGTGCACCGTCAGGTCGCACGGGTGGTAAAGTATAGGTCAGGAAGCGTACCGTCAGGTCACTTGATCGTGGACGTGACTTTAACAGGATTATATTAAGCGCACCGTCAGGTCGCCTGGGAGGGAAAAGACAACTAGAAGGCGCATCGTCAAATCGCTCCCACAAGACTAAAGTTTGACTGTCAGAGCGTAAGTGGGTAGTCAGGGAAAAGCATAGC
The DNA here is from genome assembly GCA_943735915.1 of Pherbina coryleti. Classification (NCBI taxonomy): domain Eukaryota; kingdom Metazoa; phylum Arthropoda; class Insecta; order Diptera; family Sciomyzidae; genus Pherbina; species Pherbina coryleti. Next base: position 120,586,280 of record OX030949.1, read on the forward strand.
AGCCTGACTAGCACGACAGACATCAGCCAAAGCGATAACTCCTGATTGTCAAAACGCACAGCCGATTTCGACCAACAACATATCTCTCACCGCACCAATACCACATCTCTCGCCACACCAACTTACTTTAATCATATTTTGTAAGCAATAGAAAACTAAATATTTTCTAAATAAACTATTTTTTTAACAAAAACATCCAAAATATAAATTTTTTGTGACGAGTCCTGGACAGCGGCTGAGCATATCTCAGCTATAGAGCCGGAAGACCGGCAGCTTCGTTACACATCATACTCCGTTGGTAATTTGGTATTATTTAAGTCACTCGCAATAAAAGACATTTTTTTATATATTTTTATTGGTCGGTTTTTATTGAAAATGATCAAAACTCTATAAAACTCGCGTTTGAAATAAATTTTATGCGGATGAAATTTTCAACTGTTTTTTAACGGGTAAAACGAATTGCAATAGCCAGTGTTTGAAATTGCTTGACTATTTTCAATGAGGCTGTGGAAAGCGAATCAGCGAAAGTGAAAAAATAAAATAATAATACATTGTATATTTAATAAATCACAACAAAAATAATGTTGATACCTCTTTCAAAAATTCCTCAAAATCCATTTAAGGTCAATGCGCGACCCCTACGTTCGGTAAAAAAATTTTTTTTTCGTAATTGTCTTGCAAAAATGCGTCATATTCGCTGGTATAGGGCGCACTTTTTTTTTTTTGCATATGAGGTGGTACGGTCTAGTGAACTTATATGAAACAAAATGGCATAAAATTGTGAATATAATAGAGTAAACAAGTTTTTCCTCCGTTTTATATTAAAATATGAACAAAGAATTATGTAGGAGTTCTGCGCGTGCAAGTTTCCAACAGTACAAGTTTCCAATTCAACTTGCATTGGAAAAAAATTCAAGAAATGAATTTTTGGTCTAGCGTGACGTCATGATCGTAAAAAATATTTTGTTCGTAGCTAGAAATGTCAAAATGAAAAGTAAGCAACGTGACAGAGCTGCGCATTGCGTAATCTATTTATCTATCATTCTTGGCTTGAAATCGAATGAATGAAAATGAATGAAGGAAAATGAATGAAGATCGAGATTTTTTATATTTTGTGATTCGAGACCTTTTATGAGAGTGGGGCCCAAGAAATTTTAGCCGCGGGCCAATACTTAAAAAATAAAAAAACAAACACAAAAACTTGCTCATCGTTGCGTTTGGCAAAAAATCAAACAAAACAAAAAAACAATTACAATGCAATAAAATCACATATCATGAAAAATTATTCGACACACAAGTAACGGGACAATCAGCTTCAGCATCGACATCATCGAGTGTGGGTTCTTTTTTATTTTGGCTTTGCATGCATTTGTTTTTGTAAAGTTAGCTGGAAAATGTGCTGAACAATAAACGAGTGCGGTTTGTGTTGTTGTTTTTTGCAGGTGTTTTTTGATTTTGGCTCATCGCAAAGACAAAATTAAGATAGAAAAAAATTTGTATGAAGGGCCACGCGGGCCATACGGGCAACTACGTGGGCATGTTTGTTTTATGATGTTTGTGATTCTGAATTTTAAAATATAGAAAAACTGAAAATAAATTTGAGATTTAGGTCAAGTATGTTGACAACAAGACAACATTAAGACAATGAAGGCAACAAACAACAACAACAACAACGGCTCTGTGTAGAGTAAATCACACAGCAGACTAGAACGTTCTAGAACGTAATCCCCTTACATTTTGATAGTAAAGGAATAATCTATTGAGTTTTTTTGGGTCTGACGAGCGGTTTTATTTGTCCTTCTAGACTTATTTTTAGGCGTAAACTCAGATGTACGGCCCACATTTTAGAGTTAAGAACAGATAAAAACCGTGTGCAAATGAGGCGTGGGAAGGCTTGTTACCATTTTTTTTTTGCATGAACAGAATGCATTTTGCCTAAATAATGTATTTTGCTTGACAAACGTCAATACAATTTCAGTTTTTGTGTCAAGCTGAAGACGAGAAATGAACAAGAGTTTTCGCCTCGACACTGCCCTTAAATTAATTATGGGGTTATTGGGCTCAGTTGAAATTTGGATTATTAGCTAATGGAGGAGTATAAGAAGGAGGTGAAGAAATAATTGTATTATTGTTTTTTACGGCATAGCTGAGAATGCTTAGCCTGACGAGGGTTTGAGGACGTCATACGTCGCTTATTATTTTTATTTTTATTCTTCCTCTTCTATTTAGAAATATTCTGGTCTTCTTCAGACTGAATGTTTGTTTGCGTCGAGAGAAGAGAATGTTTGAGACAAAGAAGGTGAGATGTTTTCCGGTGAAGAATATTCATTGTAGACGCTGATACTGGGTGTGGCACAAACTTCGCTAAAAAATGTAACAATTTCCCTAAAATTGTTATTTAGAATGTTGAGACTTTCACCAAAAAGTTTAATTTTAGAATAAAGCTCATCTGGGGAAAGGGCCCTGCACGAAGCACGGTACCAGCGAAGACCAAACCGGACAGACATTAAATCGTCTAAACACGATTTGGAAATACCCGCACATCTCGAATGAGACGTGATCTTCGCTCACATGGGCCAGAATAACTGAACATTGGGTTCAGAATATTCTGGCTTTTGCATAGCTCGTTTAGGGAACAAGCAGCAATATTTTCAACAGAAAAATAATCCATGTTACAAAATGAGCAGAACGTGCTTTAAGGGTTAAAGTCTAGCTATATATGCAGTGAGCGCACAGTTAAAAAACAAATACATCAGTCACTACGCTTGAGAATGGCAAAACAGCACAAAGAAGAATAAAATTAAAACAAAAAAAACACAGTAAGCAAGCAAGCATGCGACGAAACACATAAAACAAGAACGTTGTTTATATAAACAAATTAAATTAAAAACATTAAATAAATGTTAAGACGCTTAACTATTAAATATAAATTAATATTACGATAGTGTATTATTTATCTATGAAACACTCACGAAATATTATACTAATAACACTGCACACAAAAAAAAACTCAAATCGTTGTAATAAACACAAAACACTTCTAACACCGACTAATAGACGAGATCGACTGTTTTCATTCCAATTAACCATCAGCTGTTTTTGACAGGAGCGGGGCGATATAAAATTATAATTTTGTGAGATAAGTGTCAAACTCACTAACACCTTATTATTATTACACCATTGTATCAGTCCTCTATATATTATATGTTCAGTGATGCAACGTTATTTTCGGTGAGATTTCTGCTACCTTCAGTGTTGCTAAATGGTACAATATATCCGATTTTTTACGATTTAGTCTTGAATGTGATTCGACATATTGCTAAAATGTTCGAGAATGTTGATTTAAATAAAATTTATCCGAATTTATCACTGCTTGCTTTTTTTTATTCCACGCTCTCAACTTCACTCTAAACAGGGTTGCCACTTCTCTGAGAATACTTACTTTTGTAAAGGTGAGTTGTGTCCAAAGAAACTATTTTTATCCTTAGAATTCTAATAAGTCAAGTAGTCAAAAAAAAAAAAAAAAAAAAAAAAAAAACAAAAACAAATGAGAGAAAGAGAAATACAACTACAACGGGTATGAATTTTATTAAAATTTTTTAATGCTTAACTGACCATAGAAATAAAGTTACAAACTACAAACTAAAGATTTTTGTGTAAAAATAAAAGGCATGATACCGTTTGTGGTAAAGACATGATCGTTTTTCATTCACAATATCACCAGCTGAAGAAAATAGCCTCTCACTCTCGACTGACGTACATGGAATCGATAGATATCGAAATGCCTTGGATATCTGCCACTACAATATTGGTTGTTCAGAAGGATCAATCCGTGGCAAATGACTGTAAAGTACCAATTCCTGACCAATACTTTGAAATAATTACTTTTGTCTGGTGTTCTAGTAGGTACTCTCAAAAAATCACAAAAAGTTAATGCTTTCTTATTTAGAGCTGTAAGAATAAATGAAAAGTAAAAGCTTTACTTAAGTGCTGAGCATAAATATATTTCATAAAAAAAATGTGGTATGTTTGTAAAAAAATAATAAAAAATACTTACTCTTAATGGAAGTGCAATAAGGATCAGAATTATTTGCAACGAATTTTTCTTTTAGCATCTCTACTTTGAGTTCAGCTTTAATTCCATTTAATTTCTCCGTATCACAAAATAGTTCCATGTACGGAGGGTCTAAGAATGTGGCTATTTGGTAAGTAATATTTTTTTTTACACTAGAAAATCTCATGTCCAATGATTTTATGACATTTATGGAAAAGCTTTTTGCAGGTTCTTCTTCAGTGGTATTATTGAAATGTATATAATTAAGGCCCAGTTTCAATTTTTTTGAATAAAAAAACGGGCTTGTTTGAATGCCTGTATTTTTGTATTTTATTAAATATCAAAACAATTTTTTTTTTTATTTTTATTTCAGTCTTAGATTAACAATTTTTTTTTTGTTTTTGCAGCCATATTTACGGTTATACAGCGCGTAAAAGTTGAGGTCGCGAACATGAGGCCACTTGCGGCTTGCACGATATCACCTCTTCAGGTGGTTTGATAAAAAAAAAAACAAAAAACCAAAATTTTATAACAGTTTTGTCTTGTGCGTGAACCAACAAAAAGTGTAAAATAAAAAAAAAAAAATAAAAAAATGCCGCATAAAAGAAAAAATTCTATTTTTCATACACGAAATTGGACCTTATAAATGAAATAAAAAGCAGAAAAAATATTTTTTATTTGATTTTGTTGGTTCACGCACTGCGTATTCAATTATTTTACAAAATGAAAAAAAAATTTAAGTTAATCGGACATATACTTTTCGAGTTCGAGTGCAAGCCGTTTCAAAAAATGTCATTTCGAGAAAAACTAAGTCAAATAGTAATGAGAGCCAATAATCAAGCTGTCTTATAGAACTGCAACAAGGTGTATGTCTTAAACGGCTTTGAATTTTTGTTCTGAAATTTTTTTTTTCAAAAAATTGAAACTGGGCCTTAAGTGAATGCTGAATTTCTTCAAGAAGTGGCAATACCATCGATAATGTTGGATACTTCGAGCCACAAGAAATTTGTGTGGCATCATACATCGGCTTTATGACATTGACTATGCACTTAATTTGTGACCATTCAAGTCCAGTTAAAGTCCATTCTCGTTGAATTAGTAAGAACTTGCGACAGTACTATGCGCAGCTTAATCATTCTTTCCAACATTTCGTATTCAGAATTCCATCTCGTTTTAACCATTTGAATTAAATGTAATGGCTTCTGACTACAGCAAATAAGTTTTTGAGCATCTTCTAACTCGCGCCTTGCTGGATCTGAATGATGGAAATGGAAAGCAATGCGTCGACACTGTAATAAAATAATTTAAATATCAATTGAAAGTACCTTAAGTGTAATTAAGTAATTAAACTTACTTTTACTAACATTTCTTCAACTCCATTACTTTTTTTTTACATCATTTATTACTAGCTGCAAAGTATGGGTGAAGCAGCAAATTTGGTGCCAACCACCATCTGCTATCGCGTTACTAATATTTTGTGCATTATCTGTTACAAAAAGTGTAGGGACATTCTCCACAGTGAGCAAATTTTATTCTGAAAGTATTGCTTGGAGATTTTTTTTAAGATTTTTTCCGGTATAACTTTCTTCAATCTGCTCCAATCCGAGGGTCGCATTTTTTAGTATAAATTCATTTGTCATATAATGCATCGCAAGGGATATATAACAGTCACCAGATCGGGATTTCCAGTAGTCGGTGGTAAAAGATATACTCATTAATTTTGAAGCTATATCAGAAGACACATCTTCCAGTAACTTATTTTTAATTTTATCGTAAAGCTTTGGAGCCAAACTACGATCCACTGTCGTTGGACAAGGAAGATTGTAGTCTGGGGCTAGTCTTTGAATGAGTTTTCGGAAACCATGATCTTCGACACATGAAAATGGTCTCAAATCTTTTGTTATCATTTCCATAATAAGTTCATCAATTTCATTTTTCTCTATTTCAGATAAACTATTCTTTTGCCACTTTAACTCACTATTTTTTTTATATCCACTCCTTTTTTTTGCGTCTTTTCCGAGTATTCTTTCCAGACTTACCTGTGCTTCCCTTTGAGATAATTGAACACTGCTGTAGTGGATCATTTGTCTAATTTTTAAACTCCACTTAGTTACAGTCCAATAAATCGTTTTGTTTTTCTTGGGCCTCATTGGTTTTTTCTGAAATAATCAATTTTATTTCACTGCCTGACTACCATTGTTAAGCTTTATCAAACTACTACTGAAACAAACTTAAACAAACTTGAACAACATTCACCCTGTAGAAATTAGAATTGTGCCAGTGTGGGGAAGCAGTCGATTTAATACGAAAATATGTATTACTCAAATCAATTTAATTTGAGTTTATAATCATGTAGAAAGAAAGAAAAGTCAAGGTTTAAGAGTTAAAGAACAGGTTTATTGGAATTCAATATATATATTATACAACTTACTCTAGCTGGGGTTGCTCCAAAAGTGAACGAGAAAAATTTGGTATACTTAAAGGAAGTTAAAGCATTGAGTCTTTGACATTTCAAAGCGACAGGAAATGTACAATTGTAGCTTACGTAGATGAGCGTGAAGCGCCATCTAGTTGTTATAATAAAATGATAAATAATGATCGTAAAGCTCTAATGAGTAATATTCAATTCACTTAAAAATTCCGCCCGCCTTGCAGTACGGCTGCAATTCAATAAAGATATTTACAATGACAAAATAATTCAAGTATATTAACTTAAGATACAATAGATATATACACGAATTAAGAGATATTATTTCCAAGATACACTTCACAATTCAAAATACAATTCAAAAAGTATAAAATAAAAAAGGATATTGTGAATAATATAAAGTAAGATATTTATCAGTATATAAGAAAAAATTTTATGAAGTTAGATAATTAAAATGCGTTTGTATATGATTTCAATAAATCATTAGTAGTACGTGTGCATATACGTGGATGGAAAATATGAAAAAAAAACTAAATTAAAGTTTATAAGGCGCAAGGACCGGATAAAATCCACCCAAAAATTGAGTTTTGAGCGATCGGTAGGCCGCCTGTGCTAGGTATGACACCAGATTTCATAATCTTGGGATACAGATCACCACCCAAAACTATGGATATTGATGCGGACTTATAAAATTTGGAGTCCGCAAGCAGCAAGTTGGAGAAATTTTCTTTTATTTTTTGATCGATGGATTTTATAGGAGTATGCATAGTTATTTTATTATCTACACGCAGGATAGCCTCAATTCGAACAGAAATATCGAAAGAAGCACCAATAATGACCGCACACACCGTTTCTTTTCCGATTGAAGTGGTTGGAAGCTTCAATCTCTTAACTAAAGCAGAGGAAATTCGGCTGTGTGCTGCACATGAGTCCAACAGAGCTCGAACATAATGAAGTTCATTGTTGTCATCGATTGTTATGTAAGCCGTTGGAAAGAGGATAACCGAATGCTGAGTCAGAATGGATGACAAGGTTGGTGGAACCTTGGATGGTTCTTCCAATGTTTTAGATGCTTTGTTGCAGAGTCGCTCAAGAAGATGAAGCAATGTGTGATGACTTTCTTTACAATAATGACATTTTGATCCACTTAGACACGAATCTCCAGAGTGTTTATGAGCCAAGCAGTTGGAACAGTATTTGTGCAAAAGGACTACACGCATTCGTTGTTCGGTGTTCATCTCTAAGAATTTGGAACAAAATCGTAGCGCGTGATGACGAGGACAAATGTGGCACTGGAATGCTTTGCTTTTGAGACTACTTGACTGCTTTTTAGGATGACTTCGGCGGTTCTTGATTTTGTTGGATCTTTTAGTTTCGTTGGCCATCATGTTCTGGAAAATGATTTTATATGTTGCATGTAAGAATTTGGTTTTTTAGGTATATCGAAAATTTAATATTATGATGGAAGTACAATTAGTTTTACAATTGGCCTTTTGATTAAACCGCGCTCAGTTGCAATGTCAGCGACTCGGACCTTGTGATCTTGACCGAAATATAACTTTTTTACTCTACCTAATCGCCATTCATTTGGAGATAGATTCTCTTCTTTGACTACGACCAGATTATTTTCTTTAATGTTTTCGGAAGAATTTTTCCACTTGTAACGTTTATGGAGTTCTTTTAAATATTCATTTTTCCAACGAACGCAGAAATGTTGGTAAAGAGCTTTGAGTCTTTGCCAACGATTAACTATGGATATAGGCTGATCTGTGACGTTCGAATCGATTGGAGATAAAATTGGTCCACCTACTAAGAAATGGCCGGGAGTAAGAGCGGAATTGTCTTCCGGATTGTCTGATATTGGAGATATAGGGCGTGAATTGAGACACGCTTCAATTCTAGAGAGAAGGGTTGCAAGTTCCTCAAAAGTGTATTTAAAGGAGCCCGCTACTTTGAAAAAGTGAGCTTTGAAGCTTTTTACGCCAGCTTCCCAGAGTCCACCCATGTGTGGAGCGCCGGGAGGTATGAAGTGCCAGGAAATTTGTTGGAGGCTGGAGCTGGATATAAGAGAGTTACGTGAATTTTGGAGAAAATCTTGGGTAAGTTTTTTTGGAGCTCCGACGAGCGTCGTTCCATTGTCAGAATAAAGATGAAGGGGACAACCACGTCTGGAGACGAACCTGTGGAAAGCACCCAAGAAAGTCTCAGTAGAAAGATTGGAAGTTGCTTCAAGGTGGATGGCTTTGGTAGCAAAACATACAAATACACAAACATACCCTTTAGTGATTAGATATGCTCTGCCGGTATAATTTTTTATATCAAAGGGCCCTGCAAAGTCAAGACCAGTATGTGCAAATGGTCGTGTTAGGACGGTGCGTTCTGGTGGCAAACTGCCCATTAATTGTGTTTGCACCCTTTGCTTAAAGACAACACAGGTTTTGCAACGATTTACGGTAGATTTAATTAAGTTCTTGACTTTCGGGATCCAAAGTTTTAAGCGAATGAGGCGAAGAGGTGTTTAGAATGGATAAAAACAGGATCAATATTTATGCCCTAAGGTGCCGATCTATATGGCTAAATCTAAAAATGGCTTTACGCCGTACTTTGAAAATAAAAAGAGGAGTTTCTTTTTGTTTAACCAAAAATTAACTTAACTTTATTTAAATTATTCTCTGCTATATAAATCAAAAATACCAGTATTTTATTTTGCTGCTGCTTCCAAAACTCCTCCCATGTTTTCCAATGTAAGTAATAAAACTTTAGTTAACCAATGGATTGATCTATTGTGTAACATCTTTTTGTTAAAGAGTTCTTTTCATTTCTTTCATTCACACTAGTTCTAATAATAATTATGCTGAGCTTGCAAAGTCAATGCAGCAACATTGTTTGCGTCAGTCGCTATGTAATACAAATCGTTTGACCCAGTGCCGTTATGAATGAAAGAAAATAAACAAAACGAAAATTAGTTTATCAATTGCAATTCTTTAAATTGTGCCGAATTTCAATTATACCGTAAGCTTGTTGTGCTGTGCCACTACACCCTTACCCTTAAGCGAAAAATTATTACTTGAAATAATTTTTAAAGATTGGAGAAGTTTAGGAGCAGCTTACATATTAGAGTTTTCATAAACAAAATTTTTTTTTTGTTACTTGTTTAATTTAGCAATATGTATATAAGAGTTATTTACTTATATAATATAATATACCATAGTTAAAATATTTTTTTTTTGTTTTAAATTTTTTTTTTTTTTTTTTTTTTGTTTTTTTTTGTTTGTCTTACAAAAGTATTTTTAAATTCTTAATGTTTAACTATTATAGTCTTTGCTTATAATTATGTTTTTCAGATGATAAATAATATATAAATATTTTTTTTTTTGTTTGTGCCCGTTTTTGATATATACACCATGTATGTAGGGGCGTATTGTCTTGCAACAATTTATATATGCTGTTAATTTCTACTAGTGAACATTAGATTTATTGTAATTTATAAAGTGCTATTTATGTATTTCTTTAAAATATTGTTGTGCAATAATTTATGTTTACCATTTATATCTACTAGTGAATTTACACCTAATCTATCAATTATCTTATATGGTCCGTGATAGGGACTCTGTAATTTCCTTTTATTTTCTAAACCTACGAAAACTAAATCACCTATTTCTAATGTTGCTTCATTCTTATTTCTGTCATACTCTATTTTTCTTTTATGTTTAACTGTTTTAATCATATCTCTAGCCCTATTGATAGATGTTTTTAACCTAAGTTTTAATTCATTAGTGTAATCTTCTAAATTATAAATTTTGTCATGTTCATTTGTAATATCACTCGGAAGTGATGGTAGTTTACCAAATATTAGTTCATACGGTGAATATGATGTATCTACGTGAGGAGTAGTATTATACGCAAATGTGTAATAAGGGACCCATTTATCCCATTCTAGGTCATCTGCAAAAGATAATAAATATTCGTTCAGAACCCTATGATTTCTTTCTAGAGCTCCAATAGTCTGATGGTGGTATGGAGTCGAAAAAATTTGTCGCGTGTCTAGCAATTTACATATGTTTGCCATCAATTCATTTTTAAATTCTGTACCGCAATCAGATTTAAGGGTCTTAAAACATCCGTATTTAAGTATGAACTGTTCAACAAGCGTGGTTGCAATTGTCTTAGCTTCTTTTGTTGCGATAGGATGTGCTATGGTGAATTTGGTAAGTTCGCATTGGATAGTTAAAATATATCGATTTCCATTCGACATTTTTAATGGACCTACTGTGTCTATAGATACAGTTTCGAAACTTGTTGTTGGTGTATTCGTTATTGTTAAACTCTCTTTGATATGTCTATGTATTTTATTTCTGTGACACTTTTCGCAGTTATTTATATATTCTTTCACCATTTTTCTCATGTTCTTCCATATGTAGCGTTGTTTTAATTTCAAAATAGTTTTCCTGATTCCTAAATGTCCTCCTGTTCGAGTATTATGATATTCATCTATCAATTTGTATTGTTGCAGTGTACTTTCTATATGTCGTGGAGCTTTGTAAATTAATATCTTTATAGGCGAGGATTTATTCATTTTCAACTTGTTGTACTTTTCTTTGAATGCATTCATTTTAATATTCTCAAATATATAATCTTTGTCACAAAGGGCTAGCTCCTTTATCTGTGATCTATTTAATAAACAATGTAGTTTCTCCAACATCGAATCTAGTTTCGAAGGGTCATCGCTACATGTTATGTGCACTTCATTATTATTTATATTCATAGTAACGTTACTCTTTTCTTTAATAAAAAATTTTAATTTCATTGCTCTTCTTACGTCATTAAAGGATGTGCATTCCCAAATATAGAGGTGATCAGTCTCTTTATGAGATGTGCTGTTCCTGTTAACACGTTCTTTGGTACCCATAATCATTTCACTCGCTTGATTGTCATTTCTTTCCTCATTTTCGTTATTGCTCCTTTTACTTACTTGTTTTGTTTTGCTCCTTGTTATTGCTAATACTTCTTTTTCACTGCTCATAGGAATCATATTTTTTAAAATTTCGCTGTCATATTTTATTCTGGATAATGCATCTGCGTTAGTGTTCATTTTGCCTTGTTTGTATGTAATTTCAAAGTCATAATCAGACAAATCTAATCTGATTCTGGTCATTTTGGACGATGGGTTCTTATGTGAAAATAGAGAGACTAGTGGTCTGTGGTCAGTCACTACTATAAATTTTCTTCCATATAGGTAGGGTTTGAAAAAGTTTATGCTCCAGTGTATTGCTAGGAGTTCTTTCTCTATGACCGGCTTGTTTATATCATGCTTTTGTAATGACTTACTAGCGTATGATATTGGCAGATCATGTCCAATCTCTCCTTGCGAGAGAACAGCTCCTAATGCAAAATCGGATGCATCAGTAGTTACGATAAATGGCTTTTCAAAATTTGGGTACTGTAGGACTGGTGAATCAACAAGTTTATGTTTTAAGCTACAGAATGCTTTTTCGCACTCCTCTGACCAGATGAAGGGTGTCCCTTTTTTGAGTAGGGAATTTAAACATTTTGCTACGGCCGCAAAGTCCGGTATGAAACGTCTGTAATAGTTACAAAAAGCCACGAACCTTCGTACGTCGTCTGCATTTTTTGGTGTTGGGTATTTTAAAACAGCATCACATTTAGCTGGATCTGTTTTAATACCTTTGTCTGTTATTAAATGGCCGAGGTATGTTACTTCCGGTCTGAGGAATTGGCATTTGCCCGCGTTTAGCTTTAAATTGTATTTTTGCAGGCGCTCAAAAACTTTTACTAGATTTTGGTTATGATGCTTAAGTGAACATCCAAATACTATTATGTCATCGACATAGAGGAAAGCTTCTGAATTCAAACCGCTCAAAGCTATTGTAAGCATTCTTTGGAAGCTGTTTGAAGAGATCTTTAAACCAAATGGTAGACGTTTAAAATGGTAATGTCCGTCTTGTGTAGAAAATGCAGTTAATGGTCGTGAATTTTTGTCTAGTGGTATTTGATGAAAAGAGCTTGTCATGTCTAATGTTGAGAAGTACTTGGCTCTTCCTAACATGTCTAGGACGTCCTCTAACCTTGTCAGTGGAAATTTGTCGTTAACTAATTTTTCGTTCAATTTCCTGAAATCTACTACCAAGCGCCATTTTTTTTTTGTCATCATTGCTTTTCTTTGGAACTAGTAGCAATGGTGCATTGTATGGGCTTACCGAGGGCTCAATTATGTCATTGTTTATTAAATTTTCTACTTGTTTGTTTATTTCCTCATATTGTGAATGAGGAAGTCGATAATTTTTTATATAGACTGGTGTTGTGTCTGACAAGTTTAATTTTTGTGTATAAAAATTATTAGTCGTTAAATTTTCTCCTTCAAGATGGAAAATAGATTGATGTCTTCTAAATATGTCTTTTAATTCGGTCTCGGTACTGTTGTCTAATTTCAATTCTATCATTAACTTCTTAAAACGTTGTTCGTTTATTTCTTCATTGTGTTCATTTTTTGTTGTCAAGATTGTGTATTCTGTTAGTTTTTCTGTTTTTGGCTTAACTTCATTCAAAATTACTTCTTTATCGTTTACGTTGATAACCTTGATGTGGCAGATACCTTTGGTAGGTGCTAAGGAGTTAGATAAAAATACGCCTTCTACGAGTTCTTGATTCAAAATGACACAGTCTTCCGTTATTTCAAGGTTTATTGGAAAGATCATTTCCGTTCTGGGTGGTATTGTGTAATATTCTTGCTTTGGTAGTCTTGTTGAGATAGGTACTACGTAATCCGTTTCGGCTATAGGAATCGTAATAGTGAATGTTTCATAGTCTATCTTACATGTGTATTTTACAAAGAAATCTCTACCTAGAATTCCGTCTGTAGTGATGGGAAAATCGTTATCCACTACGTGAAAATCATTGTCAGCACGGTTATCTCCTAGGCATAATGTTAATTTTGTAACGCCTAAAGAGTATATTTCATCTTTAGTTATGCCTGTTAGTTTGCATTTGTTATCAAAATTTATTTCAAAATTTGCGTTTATTTCTTTGCATATCGAAATGTCTGCTCCCGTGTCTAATAGAAATGTTAAAGCACGATTTGTTTGTGCGCATCTTAGTGTTACGTAATTGGTGAGATTCTCTGATATTAGGCAAATTTTCTTTTTATTTATTGTTGGCCTTCCGGAGGTGCTTGGAAATCTTCCTCCGGGCCATCCATGTTTCCCTGGTGGCTTATTACACGCATATAGTGTCGGTTACTTCCTTGATTGGAGTTCCTCTGATTGTTATTTCTATTGTTGTTATTAGCATATCTTCTTCTATTGCTGTTGTTATATGACGAATGCCTTTTGTTGTAATTATTGTTGTCATGTACAACATTTCTGTTATTGCTGTAGTCAGTGTGGTTATTTCGTTGATATGTATTGTATTTGAAAGTGTTATTGCCTCTAGTGTTATTATATCTATTTATATTCTGAGGGTTGTTTCTGTTATTATAGTTGTTGAACTGTCGATGTTGTTGTTTGTTGTGGTGTACACGGTAGCTAAAAATGTGCGAGCTACTGTTTTGAGTGTCTCGTTCGATTTCCTGTGCAATATCCACGGCTGTGTTGAAATCCTTAGGCTGAGCTGCAAATAATGTGGTTTTCAAACGATTCTCTAAACCGTTTTTGAAAATTGTCAGAGCATATTTTTCATTCATTTTTCCTACTACTGCCTTTTGCTCGCTCGTTGCAGTGTTGCCTAGTTCATTTATTTGTAACCTATTAAGTTCTGATACTAAATTTAGAATCTTGTCTTTAAAATTTATTACTGTGTTATTCTTTTGAGTTGTTAATGCTAATTGTGTGTGTACCTGAGCGATTGTAAAATTGCTCTTGTATCTTTCTTGTAACCGTTTCTTGAGTTCTTCGAGTGTTGTTACATCAGGACCTAAAGCTGTTCGAACTGCCGCATTAAGCTTTACACTAGTCACAAATTCTATTAGGCTTATTCTTGCGTCAGCTGTGTAAGATCTGTGTAATAATTCTATGATTTTCAAAAATGGTTCCAGTTCTTTATGTTGTCCGTTGAATATTGGTATGGCCTTAAGGGCTGTTTCTAGATTGAAAACTGACATGTTGTTTGAGTAACTATTTTCCTCTTCTATTTCTGTTCCTGAACTTTCACTTCCTTGTCTAGGCTTCAAAAACTGGTCTATTGTCCTCACTATCTTATCAAATGTTTCTGTCTCACTTTTGCTAGTCGTATTTTTTACTAGTGTTTCTCTAAGTACTGCTAAATGCTTTTTAGTTTTCTCTATAAATGTCAATGAATATTTTCTATTTGGAGCCTTACGCAAGTTTGCTAAAAGTTTTTGAACTGTATCTAATTCCATTCAAGTTTGATATTATTTCACAAACATTTGTTGCAGATATATTTAGAGTTACGTTTTTCAAACATATTTTTCCCAATTTTTTTCTTACAAATTTCACATCTGAAACATCTATAATGAAAACTTTCCTTTTCATATGCTAAATACCTTACCTTACCTATATCTATAATCTTTTCTTTGCAATTGGCACAATATTTTTCAAATAGAATGCCGAAACACCCTTGGTAAAAACAATTTGTTGCTGATTTTGGCATAGTAATATTTTATCAAAATTTTACAATTACTATACTCAATATCTTAATGTTTTCTATCAAATTTTTAATCATTATTTTTATTTTGCATCCGGCTTAAAAATTTTATAAATTTTTCATTAAATTGTTTTTTTTTTTTTTTTTAGACTGAATTGTTTATATTGCGCAACATCTGTTTGCGTACATAGTTCTTATAATATTTATTTATTATATACAATATAGTAATAATCATGAAAATAACACTAATGATTCCTACTATGTTTAAAAATCCACTTTCACCGCTGTTGCTGCTGCTGCTGTTATTATTGTTGTTGTTGATTACCTCTTTGGTGCCGAACCAACCCATTTTGGTGTCTGTTGCTCGGACCGTAGTTGAGTTTTTCCAATTTTATTTGTTGTAGTAAACGCTGCTTTTGGGCCAGATCGTTAACCAGTGGTAGGATGTTGTAAATTTCTGCTACCCGTTGTCGTGCGATTACTCGCTTACCACCTCTAACTCTTTTTCGTGTTTTGTCGATTGTTTCTTGTGTGGTGTTACTTCCCTTCCGCCGTTGTTGTCGTTCTTTGTATTTTTCAATGCTTATAGGTTGTGGTCCCGCTGTCTTAGGTGTTGGAATATACACAGCTGTTTCATGTTGTTCTGCCAATGCTTGTGGCACGTATTCTTCTTCGAATTTCCTTGCGTTTGCTGCTGCTCTCTCAAATAGCGCGTTGAAATCGTCCTCTGACATTGATGTTGTAGGCTTGAGAAAAAAAAATCACAGGATCACAGGATCAAAAAGCTGAATCGCTAGGGCTGTGTTGAGCAGGTTGAAATTTTGGCTCGATCAGATGTTGCAGGATCAAAAAATGTGCAGGATCGGTTTGCAGGATCAAAACAATGTGCAGGATCGGTTTGCAGGATCGGTTTGCAGGATCGCCATGAAGAGGTGTTTAGAATGGATAAAAACAGGATCAATATTTATGCCCTAAGGTGCCGATCTATATGGCTAAATCTAAAAATGGCTTTACGCCGTACTTTGAAAATAAAAAGAGGAGTTTCTTTTTGTTTAACCAAAAATTAACTTAACTTTATTTAAATTATTCTCTGCTATATAAATCAAAAATACCAGTATTTTATTTTGCTGCTGCTTCCAAAACTCCTCCCATGTTTTCCAATGTAAGTAATAAAACTTTAGTTAACCAATGGATTGATCTATTGTGTAACATCTTTTTGTTAAAGAGTTCTTTTCATTTCTTTCATTCACACTAGTTCTAATAATAATTATGCTGAGCTTGCAAAGTCAATGCAGCAACATTGTTTGCGTCAGTCGCTATGTAATACAAATCGTTTGACCCAGTGCCGTTATGAATGAAAGAAAATAAACAATACGAAAATTAGTTTATCAATTGCAATTCTTTAAATTGTGCCGAATTTCAATTATACCGTAAGCTTGTTGTGCTGTGCCACTACACCACCATGGAGGGTAATCTCGTGAGTAAAGCGTACCAAAAGTCTAGTGTATTGGCAGTCATATGGAAGAATTATTGGGTAGCGTTCATCGTATGACATCGAAGGTGACAATGACAAACGGCCACAAACTCTGAGAAGACCATTGGCATCCATAAACGGATTAAGACTTGATAGAGTACTAGAAGATGCAATGTGTTTCTTGTTAGAAAGATTGTGGTATTCTGATGGATATGCTACCTTTTGACACAGATTCATAATCCGAATCTGAATATCTTTTACTTCAGAAGCTGTTATGAGAGACGATTCATAAGAATATTTTGACCGATATTTGGGGCAGATACGATGATGGAAACGAAATATGTAAGCGATAACTCTTATCGCTTTTGGAAGTTCAGAAAACCGTTCTAGAATATCTTCGTAATGTTGAAAATATGTGAAAAATACCTTTACAGATTTTTTCTCTAAGTTAGTATCAATATCAATATTTGAGAGCAAACATGGCCACTGCGATTGGGAAAATTTTAACCAATCTGGTCCAATCCACCACAAGGTGTTTTCAATAATATCTTGTGGTGGGAGACCTCGACTTGCCAAATCTGCCGGATTACTTTGAGTGTCGACATGAAACCAATTTGACTGTCCAACAGTTTGAACGATTTTTGATACACGATTGGCTACAAATGTGGACCACTGGCAAGGTGGCTTTCGCAGCCAAGCTAACACGATAGTAGAATCGGTCCAGAAAAATAATTCTTGTGCATTGATATCTAAATGAGGTATTAAAGCGTCAATCATATCTGCTAATAAGACAGCTCCACACAATTCAAGTCGTGGAATAGAGAGAGTTTTTATTCGTGCCACTCTTGTTTTTGCAGCAAGTAAATGGACGGATACAGAATGTTCATGACTAACTCTTGCATAAAGTGTCGCAGCATAAGCCTTTTCGGAGGCGTCACAAAATGCGTGGAATTGGATTTTGTATTTTGGTGAATATCTTATCCACCTTGGAATATGGATTCATTAATGTGTGGGTAATTGGAAATAAATATTTGCCACTTCTTAAGGCAATTGGAGGGTAAATCGTCATCCCAATCTATTTTTTCCAGCCATATCTCTTGCATAAGTATTTTGGCTACAACGATGCATGGAGCAAGCCAGCCAGAAGGGTCAAATAACTTTGCGATCTGAGAAAGAACTTCTCGTTTGGTAAAATTGCTTTTTATAGGTAGAACTTGCGCTGAAAAGAAGAAGGAATCTGAGCTTGCATTCCACCGAACTCCAAGTGTTTTTGCAGTACTACACTCTTCAAACCGTAAAAAGTCCAGATTAAGAAGACGTTCTAAAGGAATTCCTTTAAGAACAGATTTGGAATTGGACGTCCACTTTCTTAAAGAAAATCCAGCTGAAGCTAAAGCGGAAATCAGCTCGTCACGCGATTTCAAAGCGGTATCAATGTCATGAGCTCCAGCGAGCACATCATCAACGTACATATTATTTCTAAGAATTTTACTTGCAAGAGGATATGTTTTCTCGACATCCTCTGCTAGTTGAAGAAGTGTACGGATGGCTAAAAATGGAGCACAAATAACTCCGAACGTTACCGTTTTGACTTCAAAATCGCATATCATTTTATTTGGAGCTTCTCGGAAAACAATGCGTTGGAAATGACAATGATTAGGGTCAACAAGAATTTGACGATACATTTTTTGTAAATCGCTGTTGAAAACATATTGATAGAAACGCCATTTGAGTAACAGTAAGTTTAGATCAGTTTGAAGCACAGGCCCAGTGTGTAAAACATCATTAAGGCTTGTACCATTGGATGATGGACTAGAAGCGTTGAATACAACGCGTACTTTTGTAGTGGAACTGTCAGGTTTAATGACAGCATGGTGAGGCAAATAATAATGACTTGAAGCACATTCCTCTTTTTCTTTTGGAACTGCATGCATATGACCAAGGTCAATATATTCGTGTACAACGTCATCATATTGGGTTTTAAAAGAAGGATTTTTTAATAGCCTAGCTTCATTTCGTAAAAATTGCCCATGTGCAATTGATCTTGAATGACCTAGCTGAAGTGTCTCTGGATTGATTGGACTCTTCTTTGAATGGTAATTGAACAACATAGCGACCATCACTGTTTCGTTTTGTTGTTCGAACATATAATTCTTCACAAAAGCGATCAGCTTGTTTAAGAAATTGTTTTTGTGGAAGATCCTCCACCTCCCAAAATCGAGAAATAGCCTTGTTTAGTGACACTTCATTGAAGTATGATACAGACGTTGAGAATGAAGAAATAGATGTATGGGATACAGGTCCAGTCAATATCCAGCCAAATATAGTTTCCTGCCCCAATAAGCTGCCACAAACGTTATGTTTTATTCCGTCTAATAGAATGAATGGAAGAAGATCAGCGCCAATCAGTAAATCAACCTGAGAGCTTTTAAAGAATTGTGAGTCAGCGAGTTGTATGTCAGGAAGATTGTTAAAGATTGAGGGATCTATAGGACAAGTTGGAAGATATCCTGTGAGTTGCGGAAGAATTAAAGCGTTAGCTTCAATATGAATTGCAGTGTTCATTGGTGAGCTTAAGATAAATGAACATATCTTGTGAACTCTGGCAGAAGTAGTGTTGTTTAGACCGGAAATCTGGGCTTGTATTGAAGAAGATGAAAGTTTAAGTAGTTTAAACAACCTTTTGGAAATAAACGTTCCTTCTGATCCAGTATCGATTAGAGCTCTAGCAACAAAAGTTGTACCTTGATGGCATATATGAACCATCGCCGTACCTAAAAGAACGCCTTTGGAATTAGTAGAAAAACATGATTGAATATTATCACAAGGCGTAGTGAACTTAGCGGACTGTATGGTATTTGGAGATGAATGTTGCATACCCAACGCGATACTGGAATTATTTATCGAGGTATTAAGATCTTCAGAAGACGACACATAGTTGGTTGGACTGGGGTGACTACGATGTAAAAGGGTATTGTGTCGCTTGTTGCATGTATGGCAATTATATGAACTTTTACAATCTCTGACACTATGGCCACGAGCAAAGCAATTTAAGCAAAGTTTGTGTTTTTTTATGAATTTGGTTCTTTCTTCGATATTAAATTTTTGAAACAGAGGACATTGACGGATTGGATGTTGCTCTTCTGGACAAAGCTTGCAAACTGAACCAGAAATCTTTGAGTGATAGGTGATTACTTTTCTTGTTGGATATGAACTTGTGGAATTGGTAAGAACTTTCTTAGGTGGATTTTTAAACGAATTTGAGTTTCGAATATCTAAAACAGTTTCCAGCGTCTGATAACGACTGGTCAGGAAAGTATCTAATGCTTCCCACTTTGGAATGTCTGTTTTATTGTGAATGGATTGCTCCCAAAGAGCTAAAGTGGTTTCCGGCAGACGTGTGGAGCATAGATAAATAAAGATGCAATCCCATTCGTCAATTTTTATATCGTAAAGTTTGAGTGTGGTTATAACACTGTTGATGTCTCTTTGGAGATTCTTCAATGCATGACCAGATTCTGTTGGAATGGATGGAAGATTAAATAGAATTTTAAGTTGACTATTAACGAGGAGACGTTTATTTTCAAAACGTTCCTGTAGATTATGCCATGCTGAGGAAAAACCATCATTTGTTAAAGGCGACTTTTGAACAATATCTCGAGCTTCACCTCGAGTTTTATTGATCAAGTGGAAAAGCTTTTCTACAGGACTAAGCCGAGTGTTGTTCAGATAAATGGCTGTGAACAAGTCACGGAAGGAAGGCCACTTTAAAATATCTCCACTGAATACATCGGTATCACAAGGAGGTAAATGAAAATTAGAACTAGATGGAACCTCGGACGACCTTACAGCGTCAAGCGACCTAGCTGATTGCTGAATGTGTTCAGTGAGCCGTGAGATACATCGGACATAGCTCTGATAACAGCTCTGATATTTATTTTTTATGGTTTCAAGATCATACTTTTGATCATCTCCTGGTCCTCTCTTCTCCTTGTCTTCCAGTGCAACTAGCTCCTTCAGGCATGCTTCGTACGATGTCTTCACATTAGTCCAGATGCATTTCATTTCATCCTTATGGACTTCCATGGCAAATGCTGAATATTCCGAGATATTGCCATCACTAAACTCTGCCTCAAACTGAATTAGATTATCCGAAAGACGAATAAAGGTGTCCAATGCACTCATCGTGAAAAAGTTGATTGGAATTTTCAATTCAAAGAAAGCCAACAAGAACCAAACTACGGAATTTTTAATCGATTGAAAAATCAATGTTGGAAAAATTCCAATTGCTAACCAAATTTGAGATTCAAAATAAATCCGTAACACGAATTTGTCGATTAGAAACAAAACTGGGAAAATCGATAACAAAAGTCGAAATGTCGGGAAATTAAATGTATGTATAAGTATGTAGATTATTTTATTTTATGGATTTAAAATAAACATTTGAATTTTGTTGTGCATAATATTATTTAGGAGATAATCGATTTTCGATTACAAAGATTGGATATGCACTGCTATTCAAAAGAAAAATATTGAGAAGTTGATCACAAATTAATCGAAATAATAAACTGAAGGAAGGATTTTGTTTTGAGTAAAAAATGTTAAGCTTTCAAAAAAACTAAAATTTACTTGAATAATTCGAAAGCAGATAAGACTTAAACTATCAATCGAAACATTGGAAAAAACGATAAAAGACAGAAGTGATCGTTTAATGATAAGTTTTAATTTGAAAAAAAACTGCACTAGATGATTTTGATTTTGGAAAATATCGATGAAACTCTGTCGATCGTTTTAAACGAAATTTATTTTAATCTTAACTGCAAATATTAATTTTGAAAAAAATGCCTTAAATATGCACCGAAATATTCACCAAACAAATCGATATTATTAAAATATTTCGATATTAACAATTAATATTCAATGGAAAATATCGATAAGCAAAATAAATTTTCAGCCAAATACTCACTAGAATACTCGATAAATGAAACCGATTGGATATCAGCAGCAAAAATTATGTGTATAAATATTCAATATTAAAATAAAAAAAGCTGAATGAGTTCGATAGTTTCCATTAGTTTGCTTAAGATTATGAGGCCTTTCATTTTTATATTTGGTGTTCAAAATTATTTGGAAAAAAAAAATTATTTTCTCACGAAGTTAATAATAAATGTGAATTTGTGTATGTATGTATGTATTGTTTTTGATTTATGTAGAAATATTTGTACTCACATCTTTATTTTATTAGCTCAGATTTACTTTTTTATTTTTATATGTACTATAATTCAGAAATTAATAATAAAAATTAAAGCAAATTTTGAGGTCTCGATGGCCACTGTCGTAATGAGTTCAATGGCTGAGCACTTGGCTGTAATAAAATCAGCTGTTCACAATGTGTAGAACTTATTTTGTTTGTCTGCTGTTATTAGCATGTAAAACGCCACGTTAACAGAAAACATCACTGTTAACTAACAGTGTTTGAGCGATTAACATTAAATTGATAAGTAACAGTTTCGGAAGCACTGTAAGAGAAGCACAGATCGGTTGTGTTTCTAGCTACACACGACGCAATTTCGAACATTGATCGATCAGTAGTATATACCTGAATTGCGATCACTCTCACACTTTTGAAACGCACTATGTAGGTGTGAATGTATGCCGTATATACTTTTAATAACTTCGTTTTTAGGTTATTTTTAGGAATTATTATACAAGAAAAATTATGTTTATAAATTTTAACACTTTTTGTTTGTTTTTTTTTTGTTTTTATTGATCTTTTTGATCACGTAATTAAAAATCGCGTAATTTGATCGCGCTTTTTTTACGGAATTTGCGGGATTTAAAACACTCTTTTTTCAATAGAGACCGAGGTTTCTTAGGAACGCAAAGCACAGTACATACCAATGAATAAAGAAAAGGAAAATATGTAAACACACCTGATTCCAATTGATGTTTGGTAATGATGATAATGGTGAAAATGCTTGAGGTGACTAACTCCTCCTTTGGATGATTTGGATGAGGTGAGTAACTCCTCCTTTGGATGATTTTGTAAATATATATATTGATTGTTGAATCTTGATGGAAGTTATCCTTAGACTTTTCGGATTTGTATGAATCTTCTGCTTAATGCAAATCTGGCTCGAATAGGACCATGTAGAAATTAGAAGTGTGCCAGTGTGGGGAAGCAGTCGATTTATTACGAAAATATGTATTACTCAAATCAATTTAATTTGAGTTTATAATCATGTAGAAAGAAAGAAAAGTCAAGGTTTAAAAGTTAAAGAACAGGTTTATTGGAATTCAATATATATATTATACAACTTACTCTAGCTGGGGTTGCTCCGAAAGTGAACGAGAAAAATTTGGTATACTTAAAGGAAGTTAAAGCATAGAGTCTTTGACATTTCAAAGCGACAGGAAATGTACAATTGTAGCTTACGTAGATGAGCGTGAAGCGCCATCTAGTTGTTATAATAAAATGATAAATAATGATCGTAAAGCTCTAATGAGTAATATTCAATTCACTTAAACACACCCTAAGCCACTTTTGCTGAAGGAATCTCAAGTTCATATTATTCAGAAAAACGGGGAAAATTTAAGAGTGAGTGAAATCTTGAATATAATTGTAATTTAAAGAAAAGTGCTTCAAATGAAACATAGCAACTCTGTTCAAAAACAAATAAGCTGATGTAACGTTATGCTATTCAATGAGTCGTTTTATAGTTAAATTTTAACGCATCATACAGTGTGTCAAACATGCAGATACGAGAATATAAATTAAATACAGTGAGGCCTCGATTATCCGTAATGGTCGGGACCGGAAGCATTCTGGATAATCGATTTTCCCGGTTAATTGAGGAACAAATTTTAGTAGTTTTTTTTATAAATTTTTTTTTAATTAATAAAGTAATATTGTTCTACATAGTTTTACAGTAACAAATTCAAGCATTTAATGTACATTTTTAAATAATATAAGAAAAAAAAAGTATTTTGCCAGAAAAAAGCAAGCATAAGAATTTATTGTTAAGTAATTTTTTAAAAAAAATCATGCAATGAAAGAAATCGAAAAAACAATTGTTCTTATAATCCCGGATACTAGAGGTAATCACGGTTAAACGATGCAAAAAAAAAATTTAAATCGAAGCAAAAAAAAAAATGTTCTTTTTCTTTCACGGATGATTGATGTTGCCGGTTAATCGAATCACGGAAAATCGAGGCCTCACTGTATATATATACTAGCTGATAAACCCGGTGTTACTCGGGGAAAAAACGTAAAATTTAATGTTTAGGTTTTATTCGTTCAGAAGGTAACGATTTTTAGCCAGAAAAAATAAGCTTTCAACGTAAAGCGTATGAAAATATGCAAAATGGTTTTTGTCATTCTAAGGAAACGGCGGTATTAGAAAAAGACGTTATACTAAAAATTTGTGCAATCTTGAAGATATGTTAATTTTTTTGGTGTCAAAATTACAGAATTTTATTTAAATTAATTAAACGAAGCTTTTCGCTAAAAAAACTATACTAGTTGGTTGATTTCCCTTACTTGTAAAATGGTGGAAGAGCCGGGGTCAAAATTAATTATGCCAAAGCAGACTCAATCTCAATCTCTATGTCTACTTATTTCTATCTCTATCTCTATCTCTATCTCTATCTCTATCTCTATCTCTATCTCTATCTCTATCTCTATCTCTATCTCTATCTCTATCTCTATCTCTATCTCTATCTCTATCTCTATCTCTATCTCTACATCTACCTCTACCTCTATTTCTAGTTCTATTTCTATCTCTAAGTGGAACGACTCGTGTAAATTGGTTTTCAAATTTCAAGGCTGTGCTACTAATAATTCCAAAGTTATTCCATATCGCAAATTTGGCTTCTATGGGCGGAGCCACACCCCCTCGTTCGCCGAATTTCAGTTAAATCCGTCCAGCCGTTAAGATTTGTTGGCTATTTAAAGTATTCTGATGTGGCAATTCCCATACAAAAATACCAATTTCGATTTTTCCGCTGTTCCTTTGGGTTTTTTTGTAATTTTCTTTCTTTCCAAACCATGTCTGTATTAAGGCAAACAATACAAAAAAAAATAATTATTAAAATCGGCCGAGCCGTTTCTGAGCCTTAGCAAGACTAACGCACACGCATTTGATTTTTATATATAAGATATATAAATTAATGGTGTCCGTATGTTATTTCGTAACTTCTGAACCGTTCCAATGGTGTTAAAATTTTTAGGGTATGTTCGGCCAGTCATGGTACGGATTTTTAACTTAGAAC
The DNA here is from genome assembly GCA_943735915.1 of Pherbina coryleti. Taxonomy (NCBI): domain Eukaryota; kingdom Metazoa; phylum Arthropoda; class Insecta; order Diptera; family Sciomyzidae; genus Pherbina; species Pherbina coryleti. Next base: position 120,611,126 of record OX030949.1, read on the forward strand.
GTACAACATCGAATGAGCGGTTCTCGAAATATTGCAAAAATAGTGGATCCCCTTTTGCCCATACAATTTTTTTTCAATATTCGATGTAACTTTCGAACTATTAGTGACACATTAATGAAACTCAGTAAGAACGTACTATTTATTCATGTCCTTTAGCTGGCAAAATTGAGTGAGCATTGGACAAGGGAGCACCCCCTACACATTTCAAATTTATGGTATCGAATAGTTTTGGAAACAAATGCCGCAGAACAATGAAACTCAGTATGGAGTAGCCACTTGGTAATGTCCATCTACTAGAAAACTGGGATGGGCATGGTATACGGGGGTGTGGCTCCAGCCACACCATTAAATTTCTTTTATATAGAATAGCTTTGGAAGTAAAAGTTATAGAAGTTTTAAAGTCAGAATGGAGTTACTATTAGGTGATGTCCTTCTACTAGAAAACTGGGACCATAAAAGCCAAATTTTTGATATCGAATAGCTTTGGATCTAAATATCGCACAACAATGAAACTTAGAATGGAGTTCCCACCTAGTTATGCCTTTCTACTAGAAAACTGGTACAGGCATTCCCAGCGATGTGGCGCATTTGTTCATTTACATTGCATAAAAGGCATCCATTAGTTGTTGATTTGGCAGTTCACGTTGAGAATGTACAACGTGTGTATTTCAGACCCGAGAATGCTGCGGCTCGAGCAGAAAATCCATTAAATTTTAGTGGAATTAATTATAGCGTTAACGTATTCCTTAAATTTGGCGAATTAATAATTATCATAATTTTTGCATATGCATTTTCCTATTTTTGAGAAATGTATACTTGAATGCAATTTTTTAACTTTTTCAAAAAAATGAATATAAGATTTTATATCTCGGGTATCAGAAATGGTACCGAAAAAACTTTTCTCAATTTGGATTCTTCAAATATTTCTGAACAACACCCTGTCTAAAAGTATTAATTTAAAATAATGCTGCTTGGACAGCAAATTTGTATATTGAAGTACTCTTGCATTTCAATAAATGAATTTAACCATAAAATAAAAACGGACAATTGTGTTTATTAAAAGAAGTCTTCGTAAACATTAAGGATAATGAGGTAATAACTTAGTCAAACTTTCTGGTTTGTGGATAAAACCAAATATACTATACGGGCATTTCGATAGAGCATTCAAACAAATAGTGCGTGAACCAACTAGAATCACAAATATTTATTTATTTATTTATAAGTGATTTATTTATACTAGTATCGCCTGTGGCCGAAATCGGCCATCTGTTTCTGTAAGGTAACGAAACTCAAGTTGTTTTTCACATAATGAATTGTTATTAATTTGCATGGAAATTCTTAATGCTTACCTTGATGCTATGAGGAAAATAGTGGTAAAGGACAAAAAGGAAGCATACATGCGTCAATAACAAAAATTTATTCAACATATAATGTTCATTTAAAGTAAATAAATAACTTAAAAGTAAAGTAAACAAAGTAAAAGTAAATAAAGTGTAGAAAAGTATAACAAATTAATTAAGATAAATGATAATTCTCAAGATAATAGAAGCAAGCAGTAGTTTTTATTAAGAGAAAGCAACAACCACAACAACAACAACATATGCTACTCAGCTCTTTTTAAGTGTTTGCGTCACTCCCGCATTCTATTCTTGCTTTTGTAAGCTACAGCAGTGATGTTGAACAGAGCTTTGTCGCTTTGTAGTTTCTGATTGTCCCATTGGTAAAAAAAGCGTTTTACATTTGCTCAGTTTTACTTATCTTAATGACAACATATTCGAATAAAAATTATATTGTGCAAATCTACTCGAAAATACCTATCCATCGATATAAGTATTATGTGAATATGTTGAAGGTTACACAGAAAAAAAAAGGAACACACACTTTTTTGTTTGCCTATTAATATATAGATAATTAATTATATAGATAAACTTAAAGCTAGGCACTAACAACTTTGGTCTTCAGCAACTTAAAAAAAGTTGTCAAGTCCTTAATGGAAAACCCTTTATTAATGTGTCATACGTAAACAACGCAATATTGCACCATTTTAAGACAGTGCTAATTTCGACCCCTAGTGTTGAGCCCTGAGATACTCCGATATTGACAGCTTTTTCTTGAGAATTTTACATAATTTTTGTGCTCTGGGTTCTTCAACTTAAATATAATTCAAACCATCTCTTTTCGAAACCCCTTATTCCATAGCTTTCCAATTTCTGTATAAGGATTTCACGGTTAATAGTTTCAAATGCCCTTTTCAAATCGAGTAAAATCGCAACAATCTTGTCACCATCATCAATCTTCTTTTTCCATTCGTGAATTGTCCGTTGGAGGAAGATCCTCACAAGGCAACGCGTGAGGGTCAAGGGGGCGATCTTCACATGGCAACGTGTCTGACTGCCTCAACCTGGTGAGGCCAGCATTATCCATGTCGAACTCGTCTCAAGTCGACTCAAACCTCTGCGTGGTGTCCTCTAGAAACGGCAAACTGGCAACCGTTAGTTTGACGGCTAATCTGAGCGGCGGGCTCCCCCTGCCTTTAAAGGGTTCTGCGTTGGGTTTGAAGCCCACCACGTAAAAACAAATTTCAATGAAAAGTTTAAGAAAAAAGATAAAAGTGATTCCCAAATCTGATGACGACTACCGCAAACGAAAAACTGACAATGATTTACGGATATGCTCCTGGAACGTCCGAACCCTTAATTGGGATGGTGCCTCTATCCAACTGATAGATATCTTAGAAAGATACAAAGCTGATATCACTGCAATCCAAGAAATGCGATGGAAGGGACAGGGTTGCTCACGGCAAGCATCCTGTGATATCTACTACAGCGGCCATGCGGAGAAGCACGAATTTGGATGCGGATTTGTGGTTGGCAAGCGTCTACGGCATCATGTCCTGCGATTCACACCTGTGAACGAACGACTTGCCATAATCCGTGTCAAGGCAAGATTCTTTAACATAAGCCTGATTTGTGCGCACGCTCCGAGAGAAGATAAGGACGATGAGACCAAAGACAGCTTCTACGAGCGCCTTGAAGAGGCCTATGAGCGCAGCCCCCGCCACGACATAAAAATTGTGCTCGGTGACTTCAACGCCAAGGTGGGAAAAGAAAATATCTTTGGTCCAACAGTCGGAAAGTTCAGCCTCCACGACAATACCTCCGATAACGGAATGAGGCTGATTGACTTTGCCGCAGCGCGAAACATGATCGTTAGTAGCACTAGATTCAAACATCTCAATATTCATAAAGCAACTTGGCTGTCTCCTGATCAAAAGACGCGCAACCAAATTGATCACGTTTTGATTGACGGAAGGCACTCTTCCAGTGTTGTAGATGTACGCACGATCCGTGGTGCCAATATAGACTCGGATCACTATCTTGTCGCAGCCAAGATCCGTACACGCCTGTGAGCAACCAAGAATGCACGCAATCCAGCACAGAGAAAGCTAGACGTCGAAAAGCTGCAATCAAAACGAACAGCCGAAGACTTCGCTACTCGACTCTCACTCCTGCTTCAAGAAAGCACTCCTCCGATCGACGATATATGCGCGCAGTGGAATCACATTTCCCACTGAATGCGTACGGCTGCCGAAGAGGTGATTGGCTATCACCGCCCTCGCCGAAACCAGTGGCACGACAAGGAGTGTTGCGACGCCACTGCAGAAAAAGACGTCGCTTAAAAAGCCACCCTGCATTCGGTTGCAAAGCGTGCTGCTTAGGAGCGATACAAAGAGAAGAGGAGGGAAGAGAGACGCATTTTCAAGCGAAAGAAAAGAGAAGCGGAAATGCGTGAGTGTGAGAAAATTGAGATGCATGGTGACAGGAACGAGGTCCGAAAATTTTTCGAAAAAATAAGACGCCGGGCCGATGGTTTCAAGACCGGGGCCTCTTCCTGCAAGGATGAAAATGGGAATCTAGTGACAGATATCCAGAGTACACTGATGATGTGGAGGGAACACTTCTCTAGGCTTCTGAATGGCGACGACGACAACAATCCCACCAATAGAGATGATATCCCGGAATCCCCAATTTTGGACGACAGCGCTGAAGTTCCGCTGCCCGACCATAGTGAAGTCTTGAAAGCTATAGCTCGGCTTAAAAACAACAAAGCCGCAGGAGCCGATGGCTTACCTGCTGAGCTCTTCAAGAATGGAGGCGAAGCTCTATTTAAATGCATTCATGAGCTTCTATGCAGAATATGGTCGGAAGAATACATTCCAAACGATTGGAACCTCAGTGTGCTCTGCCCAATCCACAAGAAAGGCGATCCCACAATTTGCGCCAACTACCGTGGGATAAGCCTTCTGAATATCGCATATAAGGTCCTGTTGAGCGTACTATGTGAAAGACTGAAGCCCATCGTAAACCAGCTGATTGGACCTTATCATTGTGGCTTCAGACCTGGCAAATCCACCATAGACCAGATATTTACGCTACGACAAATCTTTGAGAAGACCCTAGAAAAACAAATCGACACACACCATCTTTTTGTCGATTACAAAGCCGCCTTCGACAGTCCAATAAGGAATCATCTATATTCCACCATGTCTGAATTTGGTATTCCTGCAAAGCTCATCCGCCTTTGCAGAATGACACTGAGCAACACCAGCAGCACAGTTAAAATCGGGAAGGACCTCACTCCTCCATTCGATACCAAACGAGGTTTCAGACAAGGTGATTCCTTATCGTGCGACTTTTTCAATCTAATGATGGAGAAGATCATCCGAGCTGCTGATTTGAGACGCAGTGGCACGATATTCTACAAAAGTATTATGCTGCTGGCGTATGCTGATGATATCGATATCATTGGCCATAATACGCGTGAAGTCAGCGCAGCATTCTCCAGGTTAGCGAAAGAGTCGAGTCGAATGGGTCTTGTAGTGAACGCAGATAAGACGAAATACCTAGTGTCAACAAATAAACAGTCCCAGCGTCTTGGAAACCACGTCACTGTTGACAACATCTCCTTCGAGGTTGTTAAGGACTTCGTCTACCTGGGATCCAGCGTAAACTCTTTCAACGATGTCAGTATTAAGATAAAGCGAAGGATAACTCTTGCCAACAGGTGTTACTTTGGGCTGAGTAGGCAATTGAGAAGCAGAGCCCTCTCTCGACGAACAAAACTCACGCTCTATAAGTCACTAATCATGCCCGTCCTATTATATGCAGCACAAACCTGGACGTTGAGCAGTTCTGATGAAAAGACTTTGGGAGCCTTCGAGAGAAAGATCCTTCGTAAGATCTTCGGTCCAATCTGCGTCAATGGCGAGTACCGAATTCGATGGAACCACGAGCTGTATGAGCTGTACGCTGACATCGACATAGTTAAGCGTATTGAAATTTTTTTTATTTATTATTATTATTATTTATTAATCAATAGATTTACAGGAATTTACAATTTGCGGAATAAACCTAATATTACATAAGATTTGATTAATAAATACTACATTCTGTTGTTCAATTTAAACAAGTGGCGAATGCAGTTACACTTAACATGAAAGCAAAATAGTGTGAAATTAAATAAGGTAGTGGGGTCTTACAAATATAACTTAACTTACTAATTTAAAGAATAAGGGTTAGTTAAAATCAAAGCAAAGCAAAAAGAAGAAAAAAAAAACAATACAAAATAAGAAAATTATAAGGACACAGTGATTAGGGAGTCAATTACATTAAATTCTTTATTAAAAAGCCATGCCTTCACTTCATTAAAAAATACATTTTTGTTACGCAGACGACGAACGCTATATGGTAAACTATTGAAGAGTCTGGGAGCCGTACATGTATAGAAAGAAAAAAAATGGTTTAAGTTGTGAGGCGGAATCAAGGCCAAGTTTTGATAATTAGTCCTTAAGTTGTGACAAGAATTATACCTGTTTAGTAAATAGCCGGATCTATTGAAAAATACTTTTAATACTCTAAAGTAATAAAAATGTTTAATGGGTAAAATGTTCAGATTTTTGAATAAGGGGAAGCTACTATGAAGGCATTTTTTGTTACAGATAATACGAATAACATGTTTTGGAGCGATTAGGATAGGGTTAATTTTATTTGCATGTGTTCCACCCCAGCAAACTAGGCCGTATTGCAGTTTTGAGTGGAAAATGCCATGGTAAATACAAGTTAACAATTTTAAGGAGCAGAATGATTTTAGTAGATAAATATGTCTTGTAGCACCGATAAGGTACCTTTTAAGGGCAGCTGTATGATCAACCCAGTTCATTTTCCAATCAAGTAACAGTCCGAGATATTTAAATGATTTAACGCAGTCAATAGAAAAGCATTTAGTGGAACAATTGCTATAAACATAAAAAGTATTTGATTGACACGAAGCATTACATATATCATTACCAATTAAGTATTTTCTACACCCTGCACTATGAAAGGTAAAATCACCTAAATTTAAATCAATTCCTGCAACACTGAAGTACATAACTTTGGTTTTATCACTCAAAACTAATTTGTGTGATGAGAACCAATGTCTTAAAATTTCTAGGTCGTGATTTATATCGCAATATACGTTTAAGGCAGAATCACTAGAAAAAGTGCACGCCATATCGTCCGCAAAAGCTATAGTCTTACTCAAAAAAAGCTGATCAAAAATTGAGTTAATATAAATAAGAAACAGAATAGGCCCCAGAACAGAACCCTGGGGAACACCTATATTTATATTAACCAAGCTACTAAACTCTTTATCTATTTTAACTCTTTGTTTTCTATTAGATAAATACGATTGAAACCAGCAGTACACAGAGCCCCTCAAACCACATCTCCAAATTTTATTGAGTAATATCTCATGATCGACAGTATCAAAGGCTTTTGTTATGTCCACAAAGAGAGCAGCGCAGGCTTTTTTATTATTTAATCCACCATAAATATTTGTACAAAAGTTTAAAAGTGCATCTTCAGTGGATAAACCTTCTCTAAAGCCATACTGACAATTACTAAAAAACTTACTTTTAGTTAGGAAATGAACCATTCTTGATTTTACAGCTTTTTCAAAAATTTTTGAAAAAACCGACAACACTGAGATGGGTCTGTAATTATTTAAAACAGATTCATCACTTTTTTTAAATAATGGAATTACTACTGCTACTTTAAGAACGTCAGGGAATATTCCAAGTTTTATACTTTTATTAAAGATCATACAAAGGACATCAACAATGTTAATACAATTTTTTTAAGAAACACACTAGAAAAAAATCCATCAGAACATGAACTAGAGTTTTTAAGAGACATAATTAAATCGAGCGGCTCCGCTGGCTAGGTCATGTTGAGCGAATGGAAAACAACGCTCCAGCGAAAAAAATATTCGATTCGGTGCCCGGTGGTGGTCAACGCAGAAGAGGACGCCCACATCTTCGTTGGAAGGATCAGGTGTTGGATAACCTGACTACACTTGGTGTTTTCAACTGGTGCCAGTAAGCGCAAAACAGAAATGGCTGGCGCAATTTCTTATACGAGGCCAAAACCGACCTTCGGTTGTAAGCGCCAGATAAGTTAGTAAGTAAGAATTGTCCGTATCAAAGCCGTTTCACAAGAATGCCCAGTTCTAAATCCTGACTGCTGCTTTATTATGGTGTTGTGTTTTTGTATAAACTTAACGAATTGCACACCTTCAATCATAGAATTATTTATTACAAGACAAACCTTATCAAAATAATATATAGATATGGAGAATATTATCTCCCACAATTTCAAAATTTTCCAGCAATATGTTTGAACTGAGACCCAATAAGTCGTTTTTTTTATTCATTCGTTTAAGAATTTCTTTTAAGTCTCTAAATGTTATTGTTTCAAAACGAAAATAGCTTTCAATTGGAGGAATGTTTGACAAATACGGCACATTTACAATTGATCTATATACTTAATTCAACGACACTTTCAACAAAAAATTAATTTAAAAGGCATTTCATGTGAAGCGGACAACAACAACCAATGTTTCTAATTCATAACTATGATACTTTTGTTCTAACTCACTTGTTTGCCTGTTGAAATATGCAACAGCGCGCTTTTCGTTCGATTCACTTTTTTGAATAAGTATACCAGCTAATCCAATTTGGCAAGTATTCGTATGCAGTTCATGTTCACAACTGGGATTATAGATATCTATTGGTATTGGTGATTCAAACAGAGATAATGAGATTGAAAACTTCGGCAAAAAAGGGATAGCTGTATGCTAAAATGCAGTCAATACTAATGCAAATATTATAAATTATATTATTTAATTATTATATTATATTATTTATTTATTATAATTATATATATATTAGTAAAATTTCATGACAAACTCCCCCCTCTCCCTATATTCACCGCTCTCCTGGGAAATTGAGCGCTGGTGAAAATGCAATTTTTTCAGCGAAACCACCACCATACACATAGGGAAAAACTAGCTTACAATTTTTATTCAAACATTTTCATGCATATAAAAAACAAAACAGAATTTTAAAACAAATATATAGTTGTTGCTGAAAGAAACTGAATTATATTTTTATGTTAACGACAGCACTTGTCAATAGAACAAGTGTTTTTATTTTAAATTCAATTTTTTTCCATCAGAAATATTTTTTTCTATTATAAAAGCAACTCCATAAATTAGATTGACAATACTCACATTTCTGTATTGACAAAATTTCTTTATCGACTTTTGTTAACAATATTCTTGCTCAGCTAAAAACAATTTTCTTTTAAATATGCAAGACTTTTTTGGGTGTAGTGCCCATGTTTGACAACTATACACAATACATACACAATACGTGATTGCATAAAAAACTGAAGAGCAAGCATTTTTATCTGTCAAAATCAACAGAATTCACAATAGAAACGAAGTTTCCCATCTCATTATCTCTGCTTTTAAACTCCTGAATGCGGTTTCTTCAGTTTTGTCCACTGGAATTTTGAATCCAAAATAATATGGAAACACGAGATCAAAACTGTTGCGTTGTGAAATTATTCACAACATTTGTCTTTTAGTATTGAAAATTGTACACTTTTAGTACGAAAAGCAGTAATGAAACCTGCCTAATAGTAACACTCCCCATACTTATACTCGTGATACTTTTTTGCATAAAGTATTGAAAGTAGCAAAAAGTGTACTAGTGTTCAGGGATCAAATAACCGTCTGTATAACATACTTTCATCACAGAGCTCATCAAACGAAAAAAGGACGTGATCGGCGATCGTATGAGCGTCTGCATAACAACTGCGTTAGCGGCAGCCGTTTCGATTATTTTGTTTTTCCCAGTCTTGATGAAAGCCGGTTTTTCAAATGCTTATCAGAAACGGGCCAAATCTTTACAAAGTTTATGAATTCAACTTTAGGAAGAAGAAACAACATATTTTATATAGGTTCTGTCTTCGTTGGTGAGTTTATTTCTGTTAATAAGTTCAATGGAAGCACAATTGAATCTACCTTCAAGTACCTTCGTCTCTGAACTTCTTAATCTTATTAAAGTTCTCGTGTTAGTGGGGTTAGTGTTGATTTCTTCATTGAATAAATCAATTAATTTAAAATGTGGCATTATTGAAATAAGAAGCCAATTTGTACAGTTATTAAAAATAAAATTGAGGAATTTTGTAATGAATTTGCATGAACTAAGATACATATAAACTAGGGAATAACACTCTAGAACTTTTTTCCTGATCAAAGTTCCTTAGTGTTAAAAACTTGCGAATAGATGAAAAAAAATTTGAATACCTTTTTTGTTTTTCAACCCATACCGCCCTACCTCCGTGACCTTTTGTAAATGCAAAAAATCGATTTTTTGCAATTTTTTCCGCATAGTATCCAAACTGTTTTTTCTTATAAAAATATATATCTCGGGAACCAGATGTCGCAGATAGTTAAACAGTATACCGAAATGTTCGTATTCAAATTACAATTTTTTAATACATTGCAATGACGTCACTTTAATAGTTTGGATGCTATGCGGCAAAAATTGCACAACATCGATTTTTTGCGTTCACAAAAGGTCACCGGATGTGGGCCGGTATGGTTTAAAAAAACGAAAAAAGTATCCAATTTTTTTTTCATCCATTTTTTCGCAATTTTTTATTACGCCGGTTTCTATCGTTGCGCCCTAATATAAACATAAGATACTCCTTAAAAAATTAAGTAATTTTATTAGCAGTTACTTCTAATAAACAAATATTTAATTTCAGGTGGAACAGACTGCAAGGAAAATAATTCACTGAATATAAATGATCCCACACTTAGTAGTATGGATGTTGTAAGTAATGCATCGCAAAAGGATCCAACATGTGTGAATTAAATTCCATTAAAACATTATATTTAAGTTCTTTCATTAAGTAGTTCTTTCAATCATAAAACAAAATGTAAAAACAGCATTCAAAATTCAACTCGATAAAATAAAAATTTATACGAAAGAAAAAAGACTAATGGTTAATATATGTTATTACAATGATATCTACAGCTATAGATATTTGATTAAACGCATTTAAAGTTTCTGATATTTGAAATAAAGTAAAATTAAGAAGTGTATGCCATGATATTCTAAATTTGCGCAGATTGTTCTTGCACTAACGGTTCTCTCATTGATCACGTTCTGTCTCAGTGGCGCCATTAAAAATGAAAAAAAAATTCATTGAGTATAGAGACATTTAATTAAACGCAGGTCGCTTTACGTTTAAATTTAATAACTTTTTGTAAATTCAATAAACTTCATACATTACACGAGTAAGTAGAGATAATTCACTACTCAAATTAAGTTATTTGTGCAATTTTGAAAAAAAATTCCAGGTATGGGTAAAGAGAAAACGCTAACTCCATTGGAAATAGAAAAATACACTATTTTAAAGAAGAGTGCATGTCCAATCGGCAAATTACAATTAAAATTGGAAGATCTGAAGGAGTTATCCGGAATTTATTAAAAAAAGGCGAAAACTATGGTAGAAGACCCAAGCCGCAAGGTAACAGAAAACTCAGCTTGAAGCCACCAAAAACATGCTAACCTGTGCGCAAATAAAGGAAAACTTGAGTCTTTCTGTGACCAAACTACGCCTTGCGCGTGTTTTAAAAGAAACTGGAGGCATTAAATCATTGGTGGGCATTCTTACACAGCCGCATTCTTGGCGTTTATGTGTATTTAAAAGCTTTCTAATGTTAAAAAAGGATGTAAAAAGCTCTAACAGCGTACGTGTGAAGCTTTAGCAGCGTACGTGTGGCGGCAGAGAAAGCTCTTTGCCCGCGAGCGACAGATTGCCCGACATTGCATTAAATGGAAGAAAAAGGCCGGGCGTCCAAGTTTGTCCAAGATCCACAAAGAGAAGAGATTAGCATTTGCCCAAAAATATATGCACAAGTAAACAAAGTAAAGCCTGTTGGATGGAAATAGAGCCAGATGTACTCGTAAAACTAGTAGGCACAATGCCGAATAGAATTATCAACCTCATAAAAGCAAAAGGCAGTGTAATAAATTACTAAAGAACTGATGATTGAACTGAAAAATAAAATTAATTAAAATTAATTAAAAAAAAAAATTAATTAAAACTTTAAGTAGAACATTTAAAAACTTATTCTTAAATTATTTCTTAATTAGTACTGAGTAGAAGCTGGAAAAAACATTTGGTATAATAATAAATATTTAAAAAAAAAATTGACGTAAATCGAAGTACGTTTAATTCATAGCTGTTAAGTAATGATTACTCGTCGTAATCATTACATATTCGATTCTTTTTTTCAAAAAGGTAAAATAATTGATTAAGTACGATTCTTTTCTGTTTGTAATCGTAATCACATGATTACAATGAAAGAAATGGTTCCTTCAACAAGCCATACTTTTGCCAAATCATTTCAGCACTGGAATTGTCATGCAAGTAGCAGAAGAGTTGGTCTGTTGGGATCACTAATCGTGTTTAACGGTGTCCTGTGAAGAACCAGTTGTGTCAATTTCATCATCACTTTCACAAAATATTCCGTACTTTAGACTGAAATTCTTAAAATAATCAAAAAAGAATCAAAGATAATCTTTAAAAGTAATCGAATAATTTTTTTGATTACTTTTGATTGTTTTTGATTATTTTGCGTTATAGTAACGCATAGTTAAATAGTTGCGTTAAATCTCGAGTAATCGTTATTATTTTTTGATTATTTGTAATCGTAATCAATTACTAATCATAAAATTCTTGCTTAAGGATTATATAATCATTACAACTCTTTTTAAAAAATAATCTAATTGATTAGTTATCATAATCGCAATTTAACAGCTATGGTTTAATCAAATGTCTGTGGCTGTAAATTGCACTATTCTAGATGAAGTCGAGTAGAAAAAGGTACAAAAGCGATAATGAGGAAGTTTGCACAGTCATATGAATATTTCTTAGATGTTACTTACTTATTTGGGAATCTGCTCTTAAAATGTTGATTCTATATATCGATCCCACATATTTTTTAAGCAGAAATAATGGCACAATATGAAATATTTAAACTCGCTCCTAAAGCCTTAAGGATTGAATACAAATTTGAAAATTTCAGATAACCCACGCGTACTGCGTAGGAGGTATAAATCATTACTTTGAATCACTGTTTGTAACGACCGAAAAGAGGCGTGGTAAGTATGGAAAAAATGTATATTCTTAATGAGCATCTCCATCTGAGTCGATTTATCAGTCGTCACGATTAGAGACGTATTTTTAAAGGTATCGTAATGAAATTTGATATTAAAGGGCTGCATGAGTGCATTTGAAACCAGTTTCAAGACATTCACAATTTTTACACAACACTGCAATGTCTTGCTCTCAGCAAACAAATCAAATGAGAGACTGCAGCGAAGACAACGAAAAGAAATGGGTGCAAATCAAATGAGTACAAAGACATAGCCCGAACACAATACGCGCGACGAGCGACAGCGCCAATTGTCAGTTTTTTTTTACATGCATTTCTTATGGGACGTATTTTGAAGACTTGTCGCTTAACATTGTCGCTCGACGTTGCCATCGCCTTCAATTTAATTTTAATTTGACAGGCAGCAAAATAAAGTTTCCGCCATTGTTTAAAAAATAAATAAATAAATAATTGGCCATTTCAGCCCTTGAAAGGACTTTGACCTAGCTTCTTATGATCAAATTGGCGTCCGTGGCGTAGTTGGTTAAAGTGCGTGGCCTCTTTGTCAACGAACCTGGAGACCCGGGTTCAAATCCCAGCAGCGACAGAAAATTATTTGAATTAAAATAATTTTTCTGTACGGTCGCCACCTCTCTGCAGACAATGGCAAACCTCAGAGAGTAATCAATATGCCATGTAAAGCTTCTTGAATACGAGAACATATTCCGCCATTGTTTACATTGGTTATTACTGGTCACATGCAGCAAACTAAACTGTTGTGAAATTTGTGGTAGCGATGGTAGTGAGGGATGTTTTGTTTGAACTCTATTCAGAGTTGTTAAGTCTGTATTAATATTCAGAATTTTAAGCACAACTGAATAATAAAGAATAAGAATCCATAAATTAATGCAAAATTGATTTATAATTAAAATTTTAATTCACATTTAATTTTAAAAACTTGATTAATTATTCATTTCAATAAATAATTTTTGTTGTCAATTTTCCATTTTTTTATTCATATGAAAACTATACACAAAGAATTTTAGAATTTGCAATTGTTTTTTAATATAATTATATTTTAATCGTTATTAATTTTTTTATTCATTGTTCATTTGTTATTCATTGTTCATTTATTATTCATTACTAATTTCTTATATATTATTGATTTTTTATTCATTAATTGATATAAATGTAACGAATAATTAATAAATTTTTTAAATTTGAATGTGAAATAATATTTTTATTTATAAATGAATTTTGCATTAATTGAATAGATTCTTATTTCGTTATTCACTCATTCAACTTTTTGAAAATAAAATGAAATTGAATGGATTTCTTTTTCAGCTCTGATTGTGTTGTTATTCTAAACGGCAACTGTTGAGTCGGCTGAAAACAGCCATTGTTTTTTGTGTACTATACATGCTGCTGAAGTTTGCTGGTGTCGCGTGTATTATAATCAAGTCGCTCAACATTTCTCTACAACGACAGATTGGAGACGTGCTGTTCGCCGTTCGTCGCGCATATTGTGTTCGGGCTAACATTGTTGCTTTAAATCATTATTGCTAGAGGCACACTAAAAGCAATTCACAGTCAAGGCAATGAAAAAAACTGCATTAGCAATGAGTGCAATAGATCATTGTAATGAAATTCTGTGCTCTGCAATAACTCAAGAAGTGTTTGACGGATTTAAGTAAAATAAAATTTAACGAATTTTTTAATGTTATGAGTCAGAAAAAACCATATATAATTTGCCACACCCACCCATAACGCCCACTTGGTGTGATTAATGTCTTCAAAAGGGAGATTTAAGCATGTATTTGTGACTTTTTATAGCTTAATTAATGGTTTAAAATTCATGTAATATTACCTGGATAGTTTTGTCATTTTTTAATCTGAAATTAGTAAAATAAACCAAGTCTTGTTATTTAATGTCGTTAAAATACTAATTTATTTTAATTAACCCTTATTCGGCATGCTGGGATCATAACATCCCACTCTTTTGTGTTATATACTTTTACTATAACTTTTTTAAATTACTTAGTTAAATTTTTTGCCTATGAAACTTGCATATTATTAAAAATAAACTTTTGAGAAGCTAAAAAAAAGTCAAATTTTAGTATCGCTTATTTTGACGTGATAACAATACGTTTTCCCGCGCAGGTTTTTAAAAATGTTGAAAAAAAATGTATCGCCGTTGGATTAATTTGTTACTAGCTAATTATAGGTGACATGATTTAAATAATGGTACGACCGCAGGGCTAATTTTTTGACTTTATCACAAAAATAAAAACAAAATTAAAGACGTCTTCCAGACTTGGAGGAAGCTTTTTAAGCAATGGAACAGCAAATTTATTACATAGAATCATTACTCGCTGAGTATTAGTGCAAGGGTAAAAAATATGATAGCACAATAAAGGCCTGTTTAAGCCCATGCAATCAAATTAGACAAAAAATTTCTCACGTCTTGGGGATACAGAGTAACTAATGCAACATTCATGCAATGACATTGCATTGAATTATTACTCGGTGAGTATACTTATGAGCTAAGGCAAATGTTTAAAAATAAAATTAAAATAAAATAAAAAACAAACACAAAAGTAAAAGTAAAAGAAAAAGCAATAATTGCAACAAAACCAACAACAACAGCAAAAACGAAAGCAACAACAATAAGATCAACAACAATAAGATCAACAAGAAAAACAAGAACAACAACAACAACAACAACAAAAACAACAACAACAACAACAACAACAAAAACAACAACAACAAAAACTACTAACGAAGTACCAACAAGCTAAAAACAAAAGTTATGGCGACCCAAAAAAAAAATTTTAAAAATATTCAAGATTATTTATTTTAACTCAATATGTTCAATTTATTTGATTTAATTAATAATAAGATGACTAACATCATCTAAATCCATCTCAGTAATAAAATTAAGCCTTCGCAATCTCAACTGAATAAATGATTTATTGCATTCAGTGCATTCAGTGCTTTTCGTCTTGTTTGTTATGACAATGATTTTTTTTGCATTGCTTTTAGTGTTTATGAACGAAAGCAAGACGTGCATTGATTGCCGAGAGATGAATGTGAGTATTTACTGTTGTTGTCATTTTTGCTTTAGTGTTGATAATGGTATAATTATTAGAGGTAAACTCGCTAGATGAGAACGTACTGCCGCGAATGTCAAAACTAAGTTGACAACTCATATAAAATCTCGAAGCTATGAGAATGACAAGAGAAAGCAGAATTGGCAATTGAATTTTTCGAGGTCGATTTTCACAATTTTCGGTCATTACGGAGGGACGAATTGTGTTAAGTCTGTTTGCACATAAGTTAATGAAAAAGTTTTTCCGAATGCCTGGACTCTAAATACGTTGAAGCAAGTTGATCTTTCCCTGGCGCGTCCTAGAATATTTTTTGACGTAGAATACGTCGTTCTCGGAGGTAAGTAGGGTGGTTGATAGTGATCAGGTGTCGGTATTTACATTACTTTTTGAGCCTTTGGTGGGCCTAAAGTACTAATCGTACAATGTTGATCTTAGCACTTGTTGGTCTGCTTGATCCTCAATGCGACAAAAATTCATGTTAGAACTCTCTAACTTATATCAATTTTACAAAATTACATGAAATATAAAGCCAATATTTGATGTTTTTGTTTGCGTAAACTTGCTACCTATTCATCGACGGCTTCCGGTTTTTTCGACGGCGAAGACAGCGCCATCTAGCGTGAAGACATAAATCTTATAATTAAAAAAAAGCATACTTTTGGGGGCATGTTGTTTTAACAGACTCGCGTAGCCCAGTAATACTGAGTAATTTTGAGGGGCATGCTTTTTTAACAGAATCTGTTATTGAAATGTCAAACGCAGCCAATTAAATATCCGGGCATATTATCGACAGTGAAATTTTGACACTTGGGTTGTTGAACTTGATAGCATTGAACAAATTTTGTTTGCTTGTTTAAGTTTTCTACCTATTTATGGACAGTTTCCGGTTTTATCGACAAAAGCATAAAATTTGTATGGGAGCCCCCCTAAGGAGTGGTCGGAGGGAATAGGTGTCAAAGGCAAAAATGTTCCTTTTGCAAAAGTAATGGGGGTTGGTGATACATATTAACCCTCTCCGGCACTCTCTTAAAGGTCATATCCTCAGGTGTATGGAATAAATATTTTTAAAAAAGATGTCATCAAAAGCGAATTGAATAATTCTATGTCTTGTGTTACGACATAGTCGAAACTACTGTATCTTTTTTTCTAGCGTTTTTCATACCATAACTGGTATGACAACCATAATTGTAAAAATAGCGAAAGAAAGCAAAAGCAACAAAAAAATTAGACGCTGCACACACGGAAAAATTACTACTTTAGGAGGCCAAAAAGCTGTTTATCAACGTAAAGATAGAGTCTAAATTATCTTGTATTTTTTGAGTCAGATAGTCGGTTAATCACAAAGCGCAAAAGTTGTTTTTGTTATGCTAAAAACAAATGAGTGCGAGGGTCCGGCAAATAAGCGAAGTGATTGTACGGTTAATTGCATTCTAAAACGTCAAGTAACATCACGCATTTTTTCTTCCGTCTCGCGCTTAAATATAATCAGTGGTCAAGAATATGGAATCTACAGGTATGTACATTTTATAAATACAGTTGAATGGAAAATAATGTGATCGTAAGTATTAATGTATGTATAATATTGCGGTTCTAGACTAATTTCTCTTTAAAATTGATATTTACTTAGATTTACAAAAAAAGTTCCGCTAGGTACCGCTTTCTATCTTTGATATTTGCATTTAGTCGTTAGTTGGTCGTTATTATTGTGAATTTTGAGAACTCAAACCAACTCATTGTGACACTATCTTCTTTTATTTACAGGTAGTCGGAGTGATCCAAATCACTCGAAATTACATGTTAGAAAAATGAATCTGATTTTAGTGCTACAAAATGAAAACTTTTATAAATTATCGTCGTCTAAGTGTGTGGAACGATTAACTAGTTATATATTGGACAATCATAGTGTTTATAAATTTGTATTTTTGTATTTGTATTTATTTGAACAAAGATTAGTACTGTAAGATACAAAAAGATCTTTAATTAGCACAACTCATAGGGATGTATAGTCAACTAATAACATTAAAAATAATAGATACTTAAAAATAGTAATTTAATAGATTACAACAAAATATAAAAAATATGAATAAAAATAGAAATAAAAGAACATAATCAACAGATGACACATTAAATTCTTATAGCTAGATAAATAGGTATTCATTTAATTTTTCATTATTATTGATCTAATATATAACAAGATTAGAACAATTAAATAGAACATAAGACTGTTAAAATACTTTTATAAAACTGTTTTAGTTGCTAGAAAAATATAACATAATAGATTGCCTGAAATTATGCGTACTGACGATACTTTTGATATTTAGTGGTAGTGAATTTTATAGTTTGATGGCATTGATGAAGAAAAGACGTTTAGATTGTAAGCAAGTATATTTCGGAAGTATGAGATTACCGGTTCGATTTGAGGCAGAGAAGCGTAATTTTTCAAAAAGGTATGATGGGGTCCTGTTAATAATGAGCTTATGCAGAAAGATACAATTTCTTGCGTTCAGATAGCTAATTATGCCACACCCCAGAATACCCTTACTGATTGTAGATATATGTTCAAACCGACTCAGTCCATAAATATATCTAGTCGCATCATTAAAGGCAACAAGTATTTTGTGCGCTGAGTGTGAATCTAAATTACTATATACTAGTTCGGAAAATGTAATAAATGGCACAATTAATTGAATAACGAGTCTCTTTTTGGTTTCAATAGGTGTAAACTTAGCAGATAGTCGAAGGCAACGCAACGTGTGATAAATTCTTTTTTTTTTTTTTTTTTGGATTCGCCCGGAGGTAAGAAATCTTCATAGATACGTATGACCCGCGCCATACGCATGCACGATTTACATTCTAAGAAGTTCCCGGATCAGCCGGACTGATAGAATGCACCTACGTGCTAAAACTTACCACCTGTTGGCAAATAATAGCCTCCACTAAGCACAATTGCTTGGCCTTTCAGCGGAAATTAAAATTAAATAAAATTTGAGAATTTTTTGTGCTTATGTAAACTTCATAAACATCATCGAATAAAAGCACATTCTTCATAATACGAAGCAATACAAGACAACATCCAAAGTTATTTATTAGACCATATATAACCGCATTTATAATTGTTGTCGTTCGGCTTGGGGCCACTGTCCAACCCAAGATCCTACGTGGAAAAGAGATGCAACTCTCAAACACCAAACCAATACCAAACATAGCACAGATATACAAGTATATATTGTGCAGGCACAATATATTTATATATTCGGGTCACTAAAATAAGGGAACACCGAGCTAAAGTTATTATTTGGATATGCATTTGGGCCAACGCAGGTAAAAACTTGTATGGAAAAGAGATAAACTCTGACACACCAAGCCAAGAGACACGGTATACATGGTCAAATAAGGAAGAACTAAAGATCTAAAATAATTTCATGAAAAAATAAAGCAACGAAACTGAATAAAACGAAAACTTAAAGTATCTATCATATTCGATGATGCTTATTTGTTAAATCGTAAAATCTACACAATTATCGCGAGTTATATTTGTTATCACAAGGAATGCGTTAAGTATTCAAATGTAATATAATTTTGCGTTTTAAGACATCCACCGAGTCAGAAAAATTTATCAAGTTCAAGTTGCCATTAAAATCACTACACATACATCGCAAAGGGTCGTGAAGGGCATAATTAGAAGTGCAGTGACTCAACTTAAAAAGCTGGAAATGTCTGGCTCCGCTCCTGGGGATGTTGAAGTTTAATGAAGAAAGGAGGTATTGTGAGTCTATATCACCACTGAGTAATTTGTATAAAAAAGAGACATTAAGCATAATTCTTCTGCTTCTTAAGGAAGGCAGGGAAATAATTTTGAGGCGTGTTTCATAAGGGGGAAGAATAATATTGGGGTTCCAACGATAATGTAAAGCAAAAAGTAAGAATTGTTTTTGAACCGATTCTAATGCATCGATGTGGACATTGTATTGAGGGTTCCATATTACGGATGCATATTCAAGAATTGGTCTAACAAGAGAGGTATAAAGTATTTTAGTAGTGAAAGGATCGTTGAATTCTTTAGCCCATCTTTTAATGAAACCAAGGACACCTCTAGCCTTATTTACCACCAAATTAACTTGAAGATTGAAACGAAGTTTAGGATCCATAATTACACCTAAATCAAGAAAACTGTGTACAATTTCTAAATTAGTATTATTTATAGTGTAATTTATACTATTAGCAATTCGACGTGAGAATGTCATTTGCTTACATTTTTTTAAGTTTAATTTTAAAAGGTTAAAATTACACCACTCAACTAGACTGTTTAAATCCGATTGTAAGAGTTGTTGATCTTCAGGCGATTTGTAAGTTAGGAAAAGTTTCACGTCATCGGCGTTCATTAAGACGTAAGAGTGTTTTATTACAGAAGGAAGGTCATTTATAAACAGTAAAAATAAAACCGGACCAAGATGACTTCCCTGCGGAACACCAGATGTGACCAAAATATTTTTTGACATAGAATTCTTATATAAAACTTTTTGAGAACGATTCGACAAGTACGAGTTAATCCAGTGTAATAGTTTGACGGGAAACCCAATTAGATGAAGCTTTTTCAGAAGAAGATAATGATTAACACAATCGAAAGCTTTGCTAAAGTCTGTATAAATAACGTCAGTCTGTCGTCCTAAAGTAAAACCTTTGATGACACGTGAAGTAAACTCCAAGAGGTTAGTTGACGTAGATTTTCCCTTTAAGAAACCATGTTGAGAGGTGGAAATGGAGGAAGATACAACGTGGGTTATTTGATCAGTTATAATTTTCTCAAATAACTTAGGGATTGCGCTTAGTTTTGCGATACCTCGGTAATTGGAAACATCAATTTTTGAGCCGGATTTATGAAGAGGTATTATATAAGATTTTCTCCATATATAGGGAAAATGACCACTGTGCAAGGATATGTTAAAAATTTTTGATAGGGGAGAACACAAACTAATAGAACAATGTTTTAAAATGCAGCTCGGGATTTCGTCAGGACCAGTCGTAAAAGAAGATTTAACTTGTCGAAGGTAATGCATAACTATATTAGAATCTATTACGGGGGTTTCAAAAGAGTTAACTGGTGGTAGGTAAGGATATTCAAGACTCATGCTCAATGGTATATCGGAGTAGGTTGTTTTAAAGAAGTTTGCAAACATGTTGGAAACTTCGATGTCGCAAGATGCTTCTTCATGATTGAATTTCATAAGAGGTGGGAAGCTAGAGGTTTTTCGTTTTGAGTTGACAAAAGTGTAGAAAAGTTTCGGATTATCTTTGAATTGAATTTTTATTTTGGTTATATAGGCAGAGTAGCACTGTTTATTTAATAGTTGATATCTGTAACGACAAGAGGAATAGCAAGCGAAGTCTAAATTAGAGCCTGACTTTTTATATTTTTTAAATAAGCGATTTTTGGAGTTTTTTAAAGACTTAAGTTCATTAGTTAACCAAGGGGGGCTTAAAGATTTGAAATTACTATTTTTTTTTGGCACAGATAATGAGAAACATTTTTGCAATGTATCATTAAGAAACTGTACTGAAGATTCGACATCATAAAAAGAGTACGAAGACCTATTATTTAAAATTGGGGACCAGTCAATCCGCGCGAGAAGAGCATTAAGTTTAACATAGTCTGTTTTTTTAAAGTTAAAAATTTTATTATTTCGCGAATCTGGAGCTAATTTATTTTCATTTATGTTGGCAAGTAATATTGTTATTTCAAGAGTTGGATGATAATCGTCTTCAGGTAAGGAAACTGGGTTCGAACGACGGAGATTTACGGAAGTGCATCTATCTACAAATACAAGGTCAAGAGATCTATAATTTTTATTAAGAATATTATTAACCTGCTGAAGACACAGATCGGACAACTTATCTAAGAAATCATTTATCCAATCAGAGGCAGAAATAGGAGTAAGAAATGCGGAATCATCGGAAATACTCCAGGATACAGAAGGTAAGTTGAAATCACCTAATGCAATGATAGTATCCATATTTTTAAGCATATTATGGACTGTTTCGATGGCACTAATATGGTTTAAGTAAATTGTTAAATCACTTTTAGGTGGAATGTAAGAGCAAGTAAGAAAAATCGTATTATTATTTACTTTAACTGTAACACAAATAAACTCCAGGTCGTTGGTACCAGGAATTGTTAATTCCTCCGAAGCAAGCGAGTTATGGACAGCTATCAGAACGCCACCACCGATCTTATCATAGCGATCTTTACGGAAAATTTGGTACTTATTACACATTATTTCAGAGTTTAAAACGTTAGAGCGAAGCCAAGTTTCAGTAAAAACTATAAAGTTATATTCAAAATCAAAACTGTTCATGAAAATATCGGAAAGTTTAGAATTGAGACCTCTAACGTTTTGATACACAAGCTCTAATTTAGACTTGTGATTTTTTAATCGTTTTTTGTATGGTACTGAGGACTATTAGAAGGACGAGGCAAGTGTACAACATTTGCAATACGCGGTTTGTTTTTGAATTCAAATTCATGAACAATTGTATTACGGGGCCAAAAGTTTACATCCACAAGAGTATTAAATAAATTTTCCGGAACAGTCAATCTAAAAGACGTAGTCAGTCTCGCATTTAAATATTTGAATTTTTGGATCGAAAGAGGCATACCACTATTTAACTTTGAATTAATAAAAAATTGTATGTCATCTTCAGTTGTATCAGCAGCTA
This sequence comes from Pherbina coryleti, assembly GCA_943735915.1. NCBI lineage: Eukaryota > Metazoa > Arthropoda > Insecta > Diptera > Sciomyzidae > Pherbina > Pherbina coryleti. The sequence continues at coordinate 120,633,508 of OX030949.1, forward strand.
AGCGCGAGACAAAGATTGCTTTAGTTGGTGGAATTGCAATTAATGGCTTAGGAGAAATAGTAGCAGTAGTAATAGGAATCCGTTGAGCGTTAACAACTGAAGTTGCAAAAATAGGAGTTTGAACAGTAGGCGGAGCAACTGAAACAGCTTGAGCATAAGTAAGAACAGGCTGGTTAACAGGAATGGATGGTGCTAACATTGGCAAGGAAACGGTCTCTGGTACATTTGGAGCAGATATAGAGGCAATCGTATCAGTACAAATGTCCATATCGTCTGCAATGTCACGTTCAACAGGTGGTGGTATTGGTGGTGTCGAGTTAGTTTTCTGTTTATTGCGCAGGTTCATGTATTTCTTTTTACGCTTGGGCGAAGGAATTGGCTCATCAATATATTTACACTCATCGAAAAGTGTTTGGTACTTTAAAAATTTTGCAGAAAGCAAAGAAAGTTCCCTACTTATCTCAGAGAAACCCTGCTTTGTCTGCTTAAAAAGCTTATAAAAATTGACATCAGTCAATCTGCACTTCTCACAACACCAACGCAACCCTTTACCTTCTTCAATAAGGTCTGCAACTCTACCCATTATGCCCACACATTTGGTGTGAACGATATCATCACATAGCCAACATGATAAAAATCGCTCAGTTTCACCCTTAGTGGAACAGCCAGGCTTAGAGCAGAGCATTTTAATTAATAAATAAAAAAAAGACCAAAAAAGTAGTAAAAATAAATAAAAGTAGTAAATGTAGTAAAAATATTAGTAGAAATTAATAAATAAAAATAGAACCAAAAAAGTAGTAAAAATAAATAAAAGTAGTAAAAGTAGTAATAATAATAGTACTAAGCAAAAGTAATAACCTGAAGTGATGGCAACCCTTAGTATGTATAATAATAATACGTATTCAATAGCTTAGCTAGACAGAGCTAGGCAGATGTCTTAAACGCAATTAGCAATAGAACAAAAAGAAAGCAAACAACTTAAAGTGCGAAGAATATAATAAAGAAAATGTAAAGAAACTTGTTCAGCACTTTAAAGAAATTTTAATAATAATAATAACACTTATGTTAACAATAGTAAAACAAATGCAAAACTTATCCGCTGCAATCATTAGACTTCACATAAGCACAAAATTTTTTAATTATTTTCAAAAAACCACTGTAATTAAATTTAAACTTTGCAGAAATTAACAAACACAACTTAAAGAAATTTTAGCGCGTTGCCAACTGAATTATACTATTGATGTGATCAGAACATGACAATATTGAATTAATAAAAAAGCCTAGATTTTTAACTTTATTCACAACTTCCAAGCATCTATTATTTAATTGTATGGGTGGGATTTCAAGGTTGTTAAGTTTATCCTTGGAGATAGGTAGAACATAAGACTTATTAGCGTTAAGGCAAAGATCATTGTCAGACGCCCACTTGCAGATTGCACTAAGATCGTCATTCAACCTGCAACACAAGTCATCGAGTAGTCCGATACGATTTGACAGATACAACTGAATGTCGTCAGCATAAGCATGCAACATCACATCATTGCACACGGTAAAAATGTCATTAATAAAGATACTAAATAGCAAGGGCCCAAGAATTGATTCCTGTGGCACACCAGTTGCAATATCCTTAAGGTCGGAAAACTTATTTTTAATCATTACTCTCTGCCTTCTTCCTTCAAGATAACTGGCAATTAATTTGACAGCAGCATTATTGAAACCAAAAATCAGCTTAAGCTTCTGAACAAGAATAGAGTGATTGACGCAGTCAAAGGCTTTGGAAAAATCCAATAAACAAAGAAGGGTTATATGACCTGCATCAAACGACGTGCGGATATCGTCAAGGACTTTAAGCATGGCGGTCGCACAGCTATGCCCAGCTCTGAAACCAGATTGGTAAGGAGATAGTAGGCTATGAGTATCAAGATGAGTATTTATTTGTTTGGCCATGAGGGACTCACATACTTTAGAAAATGTAGACATGCTGATTGGTCTATACTCTTTCATAGCAGAAGCGTTTGCAACTTTAGCGATTGGAATGACAGTCGCAATTTTCCATGATTCAGGGAAACGCGAAGTTGTGAAACAATGGTTAATAACATGAGTTAACGGTTTAATTATGTAGGGTAAGATTATCTTTATAAATCGTAAAGGAATGCCATCATATCCAACAGCATTTGATTTGATGCTCATGATAGACTTGGTAACGTCATTTATGTTAACATTAGAAAATGAAAATTGGTCTAGTTCATTGAACCGATGCACATTACATTGAAATGTGTTATTGCCTAATGAGGTATTCGTAACAAAAAAGTCATTCAGATCATTTGGATCAACATCGCACTGATTATTACCTTTACTACATACACCGAGCTTACGAATATTTTTCCAGAGATCTTTGGAAGAAAGTGAGCTGTCGAGTTTACTACGAAAGAATTCTTTCTTAGACTGTCTAATTACAGAAACGGCTTCATTGCGGGCAAGCTTGAACAATCTCCAATTTTCATCAATGCGATGTTTCTTCCATTTACCATAAAGTTTATTTCTCTTCATAATGGCTGCTTTAACGTGCGAGGTATACCACGGGCAAGTCTTATTCACAACAGTCACGGCACGAAGAGGCACAAAATTCTCAAAAGCATTTCGTACATGCGATGTAAGAACATTCAGTTTATCATCAATTGACACACAAGACCAACAATCGTCCCAACAAATTTGAGAGAGATAACCATACAATAATTCAAAATCAATGGACTTGTAGTCGCGATACGACACTGACATAGAGGACGAATCACAACATGTATAAAAATTAATAGAACAGAAAAGCAGATCATGGTCCGATATAAAGGAAATTTGATCAAAAAGCGAAAGTAAACTAACATCTGAAACAATAAATATATCGATTAGACTAGGAGTCACATTTGGAGCAAATCGAGTTGGATATGATAAATTTACAACTGACATTCCAGCAGCCTTAACTCTGTCAATAAAGCTATCAAATATGTTATCCTTGTTAAGAAGGTTTACATTAAAGTCACCACATACAATAAAGGAATCAAAATCAATAACACGTCTGTACAAATCACTAAAAAAAGGTTCAAGACTGCAGCATCTGTTAGGATTATAAACACAAGAAACGAGTAACTTAGCATTGTTATTATTGCATATTTCAACATTTAAAAACTCAACATCAGAACCACTGGACAAATTTACAAGCCTAGTTTTAAGAAATGATTTGCAGTAAATAGCAACACCACCTCCCTTTTTACCAATCCTGTCATTTCTATAAAGGGTATAGTTGGCAATATTAAAATACCTGTTAGGGATATCATAGTTAAACCAGGTCTCTGACACACAGATAACATCAACATTAGAACTTTCAAACACATATTTCACAGAATCAAGTTTAGCTGGATTTAAACTTTTCGCATTAAAATGGACAACAGAAAGACCATCGTGTTGTTTACATAAAACATCAATTAACACCTTACGGCGATCATCAACACCATCTAAAGGACTATGATTCATAGATACTACACACAACATCGATAGACGAACTATAATAAACAGGCAGAAAAATAATCAACCAATGAAAAATCTCTAAAACAATCGTAATAAAAGTAATAATAACAGTAATGCAACTTAAAGACCAATTTACAAAGGCAAAAATCAGAATTCTAGTATATGATAGCCTAACTAGCATTAAAATGACTACCGTGCGATGTATCAGCTTCAGAAATTGAATCAAAAATAGTTTGTGCAGTTCATCCAGACTACTGATGCGGACCCCTTCAGAATCCTTGCCCAGTCTAATGTGTCTAATAAACAATCAAAAGACAGTGCTTTACAAATAAAATGTGTTCTGAAAGTGTTTGTTTCGAAACTGTTGAAAAAGTGGAAGAACTCGAATTAGAAGATTGAAAGATTCACCCAGTGTAATTCAGCATGGTTAAAAAACGACTAAGTGTTGCCAGCAGTGAAACCTGTGAGCAACATTTCAAAATGAAGTGTTAAAGGCAGACCACCAAAATCTTTCGAAGAGGGCTCTGTACGAACAAAAAGAAGACGAGTTCAACCAATTGTTGCCAAAACAAGTACAGAGGTATTGTGTGCTGCTGCTCAAGCTAGTCTAACAAAATATGGAAAAAGGACAGCTGCACAAATGGTGAAACTGGCAATGACCACCAGTCCACGCAGATACAAACGCATACAAAAAATTCATGGTGAACCCAAGACTTCTGGTTTCACACCTTACTCCCCTAAGGAGGCTTGAGCCTTCATCATTGACATGCAAAGAGGGGCGAAATCTCGGGGCGCCAATTTATATCCTCCATACAATGTTATGCGTCCGTGGCGTAGTTGGTTAAAGTGCGTGGCCGCTATGTCAACGAACTCGGAGACCCGGGTTCGAACCCCAGCAGCGACAGAAAATTATTTAAATTAAAATAATTTTTCTGTACGGCCGCCACCTTTCTGCAGACAATGGCAAACCTCAGAGAGTAATTAAAATGCCATGTAAAGCTTCTTGAGAATAAGAACATTCCGTTCATCGCCGTTCGGAGTCGGCGTTAAACCTGTAGGTCCGTTTCTCGGTCAATTGTGTAAAAACTTAAGAACACGCACAGCACAATTGATCATAAGAAGCTAGGTCAAAGTCCTTTCAAGGGCTGAAATGGCCAGTTATTTATTTATTTTTTTTATACAATGTTATAGCGCAGACAAAGATGCTGTGCTACCCTAACAATATAAAAATATCAGAAACGGAAGTTCAAATCCCTGTCCAAGAACTTCTTGACCACACGATACACAGACTTGCAGATGTACTGCAGGAAGTACTTCTTATACACCACGACCACGAAGAGAACATACCGATTGAAGTAGTGTACAAATGGGGTCTTGACGGGAGTGGCGGTCATTCCATATATAAACAATGTTTTGAAAACAACTCATTGTATGGTGACACTAACATAATTTTGTGCACTATAGTGCCATTACAAATGTCAGAGAACACAACAACGAATGGAGAAAAGATAATATGGCAAAACCCTAGTCCTTCCTCTACAAAATATAGCCGCCTCCTTCGTCTGCAGATCGAAAAGGAGACGAAAGAATCTGTGAAGCTGCATTATAATGAAATTGAAGAGCAAATATCAAGGTTACAGGTCACGAAAGTAACTTTTGGCGACAAAACATACACTTTCAAACATCATGCTGTATGTACAATGATGGATGGATTTGCTTTTAAGAAAACAATACTCCAAGGCTTCATTCAAGTTTGGTATATCTGTGCTCCATTCGTACTTAAGGTGTTACGAGTATCTTCTTCACATCTCATATAAAATGGAGCTGAAACAATGGCAAGCCAGGGGTACAGAATCCAAAGAAAATGTTAAACAAAGAAAAAACGAGATAACTGAAAAGTTTTATAACGAAATGGGATTGGTGGTGGATCAACCGAAACAAGGAGGGGGTAATTCCAATAATGGAAATACGGCCAGAAAATTTTTTGCGGAGCCCACAAAATCGGCTGATATCACAGGCATAGATGTGGATATCATCAAAACATTCGCCAACATCCTGAGTGCACTATCATGCGGCTTAAAACATGATAAACATGAAGATGATGATGAAGCATCCTGATATTTCAATTATTATAACCTATCTATACCTTCATAAGTGCCACTAATAAATTATTCTGTTATGTATAGTGATATATGTTTACTTTTTTTTCTTTCCTAAATTCATATTTTTTTTTCTATTAGGTTTACCGTTTTAGTTTCTATTAAGCTTACCGAGTGCCCATTCATTCTTGTTTATGGTTATTTTTGATAACGTTTGGGTCGGGAACCCTAAACAGCAGAAATAAAAACAATTTTCCATATCTATGCATTTTGGTCCCTAAAGCAGTCATTTTGCCGTGTGTGCGCTGAATGAAAAATATATTATCTTTTTACGTATATTATTAGTTAATCGAATTAAATTTTATTTTGCTATTTTTTATTTGGGTTAATTTGATACATTTTGTGAATATTTCCAAACAAAAATTAGCTTATTCAAAGCAAAAAAAAATGGAGGAAAAATTGAAATATTTATTATTAAAAGCAAAAGGTATATTTTGATATTTTTTTTTGTTTGTTAAGGTCTTAAGAAATTTAGTAATAGAAAAAAAAAAATAAAAGAAAATATATACTGTACAAATTATACAAATTCTAGAAGTGTGTCTATAAATTCTTGAATGAGTTTGAATTTGGCTTAGTTTTAGTAGAAAATATCTAGTAAATATCGCCTTATTATCAGTCGGAGGCTATAATTATCATAAAACATTGTACTTTGATCTTACTAAAAAATATACGCTAACTTTCGGATAAGAAAAAATTGTTCATTTGAAAAAATGCTTAAAAAATCATATTTTGCTTAAAAACACACTGATTTTAAGGCAATTTGACAATTAATTTAAGAGAAATATAAAATTTAATTCGTGGCTTAAAACAAATTGTGATCTAATTGGCAATGTTGCTTATGCCCCTATCACCGTCTGCGAGTCGAATTTTGCAGTCGAGTCGAATCAGCTAGCGAACTTATATTGCCGTGGTATTGTTTGCGAATTCGCCTTATTCGCCCCAAAATCAGTGCTGCCAAAGCATAAAACATAAAAGTAAACAACGAAACGTCAAACAAATTGTTTTAACTTAAATAAAAAGTAAAATTGTTCTAATAAAAAAAGATACAGTAGTTTCGACTATGTCGTAACACAAGACGTATAATTATTCAATTCGCTTTTGATGACATCTTTTTTAAAAAATATTTAGCAAAATGTTTATTCCATACACCTGAGCATATGACCCTTAAAAGAGTGCCGGAGAGGATTAATATGTATCACCGACCCCCATTACTTTTGCAAAAGGAATATTTTTGCTTTTGACACCTATTCCCTCCGACCACTCCTTAGGGGGGCTCCCATACAAATTTTATGGTTTTTGTTTATTTATTCCATACACCTGAGCAGATGACCTTTAAGAGAGTGCCGGAGAGGGTTAATATGTATGACCGACCCCCATTACTTTTGCAAAAGGAACATTTTTGCCTTCAACATTTATTTCCTCCGACCACTCCTTATGGGGGCTCCCATACAAATTTTATGGTTTTTGTTTATTTATTCCATACACCTGAGCAGATGACCTTTAAGAGAGTGCCGGAGAGGGTTAATATGTATGACCGACCCCCATTACTTTTGCAAAAGGAACATTTTTGCCTTGGACACCTATTCCCTTTGACCACTCCTTAGGGGGGCTCCCATACAAATTTTATGGTTTTGTCGATAAAACCGGAAACTGCCGATAAATAGGTAGCAAGTTTAAACAAAAACATCAAATGTTGGCTTTATATTTCATGTAATTGTGTAAAATTTATATAAGTTAGAGAGTTCTAACATGAATTTTTGTCGCATTGAGGATCAAGCAGACCAACAAGTGCTAACATCAACATTGTACGATCACTACTTTAGGCCCACCAAAGGCTCAAAAAGTGATATAAATACCGACACATGCTCAGTATCAACCACCCTACTTACCTCCGAGTATGACGTATTCTACGTCAAAACATTAATAAGAAAATATTAAGAACAGAAACAATGATATGCAGTGCTGAGTTATTCTTTGGAGAAGACGAACTGGAGCAAAAAGAAACTTTGTGCAGACTACGTCGAAGTATCAGGGATAAATCCAATCCTCTAGAACTTCCTCATGGCCTGTAAGTAATTGTATATGCTCGGTAAATGAAATAATTAGAAACTTTTTATAGGTTCCAATCTTATTTTAGACTGAACAAAGAAGCCTTCGTTTTTGTTCTGCAGAAAATTGAAGATTCTTTTCAGTCTTTTAGAAGTTGTGCGATTCCACCAATTTTGAAGCTTGCCAGTGTTCTGTGCTTTTTTGCGGACGGTAGCTACCAAAAGAGCGTTGGCAACGACTTCAAACTAGGTCTCGCACAATCAACGGTGTCCACAATCTTAGGGGAAGTTGTGAATGTTGTTGAAGCAAAGCTCTGTCCTGTGTGGATTTCAGCAACAATGTCTGAACAAGAAAAAGAAGAAGCCAGGAATTCTTTCTATTTAAAAGCGGGATTCCCGGGAGTTATTGGATGCGTCGATGGAACGGATATTGGTATTGTTGCCCCAGCACATGCGAAACACCACTATCTGAACCGGAAAGGATACTTCAGCATAAATGCAATGATCGTAAGTACCATGTAATGACATTCCTTTAAATCTCTACCATCTTAATATGTAGGCTTGTGACCACAACATGCCAATACGGTTTGTTAATGCCAGGTTTCCTGGGTCAAGTCATGACTCATTCGTTTGGAGTACCAGTGCATTGAACGTTTTACTTGAAAGAATGTACCAAGCAGGAGAATTGACCTCAATGTACTTGGTATTAATTAATTTTTGCATGTTATAATTAAACAAACATTTTTGAAATTATTTTAAATATACTGAAAGGCACTGATGAGTTGGTGTTGCGGCCAACGAAACAGTCTGTATAGTCAACCTGTGTGATTTGCTCTATACAGAGCCGTTGTTGTTGTTGTTGGTTGTTGCCTTCTTTGTTCTTCATGTTGTCTTGTTGTCAACATGCTTGGCCTAAAGCTCAAAAAATTAGTTTTCAATATAAATAATGAAAAGGCCGTATACAAATATTAAGATGAAAATTATTTTAAATATTTAAGGTGATTCCGGCTACCCTTTACGTCCGTATTTAATGACGCCCTTTCGCAACACAAGTCCTGGAAGCAGAGAAGCAAAATTCAATAAAATACACGCAAAAGGAAGAAATATTGCGGACAGAACCAGTGTGGTGCTTAAATCTGGCTTTTGATGCCTATTAAATGAGAGGAAACTCCATTATTCTCAAAAAAAAAAGCTCAAGCCTGTGTTAGATAACACGGGAGTATAGGTCAGACGTAGAATACGTTAGTCATTAACAGCCTTTAAACGCTTGTTTAGTTACGCACTGTTTAAAGGCCTAACCAAAATAGGTGAAACGAGACGATTGCAACTTGCCGAACGTTTGCAATCGTTATGTCCGTTTTGAAATTTAACCCAAAATGAAACGAGTACCTCCAATCGTCTGAAACAAGAAGAAGACTGCTTTGCACAGCTGTTGTTGACGAGTTGAGACGCTAAAAGTTCGGTTGTTACGGAACAGAACGTCTCGTCGCAATGTTTCGTTCAGTTTCGATCAGTTACGTATGTGCATTTTGGGTTTTATCATTGGCTTCCATTTGTTCGAACTTACTCGTTATGTCTCGTTCTGTCTATTTTGGTTAAGCCTTAAGGCTTTACGCAGCTTCAATGCAACCTTGCTAACATTGTTATTCATAAACATTTTTTCATTTTCTGCTTATGATTGTAAGGTTTGTGTCTGAACTATAGAAAATCTCTACAAAAATTAAGAATTCCTATGGATTTACAATGGCCGCCGCATAAAAAAATGCTGCAAAGCTCGCATATGGAGCATGTCTTTGATATTAAAAGAAAAGACAAACAAAAATCATGGTTGTATTTACGTAACCTTTAAACGCCAGTTTCGGCGTTTAAGTTACGCAGCTCTTAAACAACTACGAAAAATGTTTATGAATAACGTTTTCTTGTTTAAAGCCCGTTTAAAGTTACGCTGGCTCTAAAATGTGTTTATGAATAAGGCTGTAAGACATTGAGGATGTCTTAAAGACGTGGCCAACTGGGTAAGCACAATTTTGTTTCTCTGCTTCGCTTATCAATGTTATGTATGTACACATCGTTCGCTACTTGGTCATTATACTTCTCTTTCTCTCACTGGTTCTGTGATGAACACACAAATAATCGTACTGCTCTTACACATGATGTTATAATACATAAAATACAAAGCATATGAAAATTAATACAAAATTTGAAGGAGTTAAATTTTGATTTACTTATAGAATCAAAAAAATTATATGTAGCAATATGATTATTTAAATACAAATCAAAAGAAGACATATTAAATATGCTACGACCATACTTGAATTTTCTTCAATGCATGCATAAAGTATTAAAAACTTATAATGAAAGTGACAAACATTTTCTCAAAATTTTGTGCTCCAGATTAACACCCCCGTATAACGTATTCTACGTTAAAAAGCAACACAAATTGTAAATTCATGCTGTGCCTTGCACAACATATACAAGCATTTCAATGTACCGAACCCACCTGAAATAGCAGTGGACGTAGTTGAGCCTCCAATATCACAGCATGTAAATATTGAAATAAATATCAAGGATGGAGTGCGTCGAAGACAAGAAATATTGATGTCACTTCAAATATATTATTTCAATTTTTATTATATTTCATTTTTTATATTTAATTTTTTAATATTTCATGTTTTTTATATATAATTTTTTCATATTTCATTTTTTATATTTCATTTTTTATTTATGTTTTTTCAAAACAAAACTTAAATAAATTATTTCACATAAAAATAACAAACCAAAATGCATAAGTATAATATTTAATGTAAAACTATAAGCATTAAAAAAGTTATTGAAAACAGTTAATATAATACTATAAAGTAGAGTTGGGCAAATGGAGCACACTACGCACAGGCGCGCAATATGCAACAGAGCTTGCTGACTACGTGTTAAGTGTGCTAAATGGGGGGGGTTGCCATGACTCGGGTGAAAGAGAGAAAAATTGAGCGAAGAAGAAGCGAATAAGAGAGTACCACAGAGCGCATTATGATTTTCGCAAAGCAGACTCTCATACAAGCCTTGTCACTATTTTTTTCGGAATACAAACTTGATATATTTTTAATTCAATATATTAGCCCTATTCTTTTGCTACCGACTTACAAAATAACACTAGGTAGGACAACTAAATACATGCAAAACAACAACACAAACTCGGTTATTTATACTAGTTCAGTCAACTCGGTAAACTAATATCCGACTTGATATAAAATAAAAAATAAATAACTGGCCATTTCAGCCCTTGAAAGGACTTTGACCTAGCTTCTTAGGATCAATTGTGTTGTGCGTGTTATTAAGTTTGTACACACAATTGACCGAGAAATGGACCAACAGGCTTAACGCCGACTCCGAACGGCGATGAACAAAATGTTCTTATTCTCAAGAAGCTTTACATGGCATTTTGATTACTCTCTGAGGTTTGCCATTGTCTGCAGAGAGGTGGCGGCCGTACAGAAAAATTATTTTAATTCAAATAATTTTCTGTCGCTGCTGGTGTTCGAACCTGGGTCTCCAAGTTCGTTGACATAGCGGCCACGCACTTTAACCAACTACGCCACGGACGCCACATCCGACTTGATATGCAGTGTTAAAAAGTAAGAAAACTGCTCTATTGTGAATAAGCTCTGAAAAAATCCTTAGGAAACTTCATGCAAATGTCAAACCAATTTTTTAATGTTAATTTTCTCATGTTTATTTCAACAAACTAATCATAAGTTTTTCGACAGTTTTTGTCATTGTTGTTAAGAAACTAAAAGCAAATTTTAACCGAGTTGCAACGTTCTTTTGCCACTCGCTTACAAAAGAACGCGGCTATTGTATAAATATTACTTGGTAGTTTGGTTACCGATTGCACTGCAAACGACTCCCATGCTTCCTTGCTGCTGGACTTTGTGAAGTCAAATTTCCCCAATCCAGTTGCAGAAGTTTCGATTTTGCTTCATCAGCTCCACCATTTTCTTGAACTGCCGGCTGTTGGTTTTTTTCATGCTAAAAATAATAACAATCAAAACTAAACAGCATAAAAATGGAAAATATTGCAAATGCTTAGCTTTTTATATTATTACTTACTTACTTATCTGGCGCTTACAACCGAAGGTCGGTTTTGGCCTCGTATAAGAAATTACGCTTGCTTGCGCCAGTTGGAAACACCAAGCGTAGTCAGGTTATCCAACACCTGATCCTTTCAACGAAGATGTGGGCGTCCTCTTCTGCGTTGATCACCACCGGGCACCAAATCGAATATTTTTTGCGCTGGAGCGTCGTTTTCCATTCGCTCAACATGACCTAGCCAGCGGATCCGCTCGATTTTAATACGCTTTACTATGTCGATGTCAGCGTACAGCTCATACAGCTGGTGGTTTCATCGAATTCGGTACTCGCCATTGACGCAGATTGGACCGAAGATCTTACGAAGGATCTTTCTCTCGAAGGCTCCCAAAGTGTTCTCATCAGAACTGCTTAACGTCCAGTAGCTGCATTCCCAAAATTTTAACGAGAAACAATCGCTATCCTCAACCACCAACGTTTGTAGCTTGCAGTAACGAATGTCATATTCCCAAAACTATGTTAAGCTACAACATTTGCTAAGAGTTCTGTCAAACTGCTGCCTACAAATATCGCTTGAACTTACCAAAAATATGGCATCACTGCTATTTAACAGTTCGATTTTAGCTATTTCATTAGCAGTTGTCATTTTTTGTTTGACTAAAATAAGAACAACATAAAACAAAAAAAAAGAAGGTGTGTGCCTATGACCACACGATAGAAGTGATAACTTCATATTTTCCAATTCTAAAAGATATATCTATGTATGAACATAAATAATAACTTTTATGTTATATAAAATATTAGAGTACAGACTCGATAATCTCAACCCTTGATACACGGAATTCCTCGATTTTTGCAACAGTACGAGTGCAACTTATACAAAAAAGTTACCTCAATAACTGCAACTGACTACTCTTTAAATTTTAATATGTTTGTTTTTTTCTGTCTTGATTTATTCGAGAAAAGTTCTTAGTACGATTATAGATGCACAGGTCAACATTCACAAAAAAAAAAACAAAACAAAAAAACGATGCAGTTCTATAAGACGCATGGGCCACTCTGCCCATGCCACAATCGATCTTTTGCGCATTAAATTCCCAAATCGTGTTTTCAGCCGTCTTGGCAATGTCAATTGGCCGCCTCGGAGCTGCGATTTTACGATTTTCAACTTTTTTTTGTGTGAAACCGTGAAGGGCCGATGTTATGCCAACAATCCGGAAACGATTCCACCACTAAAAAAATTAAATTTTATAAAAAACTCATAAAAAACTTTTATGTGGTCCACCCTGTTGTACGTACAAACTATAAAAAGCACAAACATATACACGCATGATAAAAATGTTGACACAAACAACAACAACAAAATGCAATGTAAGATTGTGTGTAGCAACGACTACGATGCGAGTGCGCACATGTTTGAACATACAAAAGCAGCGGCAGAATCTAACTGTATGCTGACGATTGAATCGAGAAAATCACTCATCAAAAATTGCCAAACGCGCCTAAAGAAGTTATCACTTCAATAAATGGAAAATAAAAGAATATCCGGCCGGGCTATATCCGAGCAAAACGGATTAATGCTCGATTTTTTCGTGGCAAATAATGGGCTTGCCGAAGGCAGATTTGTGGCGCTTCATGGTCGTCAGGAGGCCACCAACAAGTGGGATGAACTGGCTGGCCAGTTAAATGGTATTGGAGGAGCCGTGAAGTCCACGGCACAGTGGCAAGTGGTGAGTAAAATAGTGCAAAAGTTAAATAGCTTTGCTAAAGTGTGTTTTTTTTTCTTTACAGGCATGGCGAGATCTAAAAAGCAGGACGTCGGTGAAAGCACGTGAGCGTCGAAAGGAAATGACCAAGACGGGTGGGAGGCCCCTTTCTAGTTCTGCTCTCACCGATCTCGATAAGCGTGTGCTAGGCATCCTTGGGCTCCAATATGTGGAAGGGAGCAGGAACTGCGCTGACAGCATTCCAGAGGAAAAGGTAAAGTTGCACAATAAAAGTAATGACGTTTAAGCCATGCATTGTTTTTCTAGCATTTACAAAACGCCCTAGAATTCGGAAATGTTGAAGTGCTGATGGAAAGTCTAACAGTGCCCACAGCTTTTCATGATGACCATGTCTTTGAAGAGATGGTGATGGAGGTGGATGAGATGGAGGAGGTGGTGGAGGTGCTGGAAGCAGAAAAGAAGAAGGGCGGAGGCAAAAACGACCGAGAAAGCGAACCATTTTCGATTCTGCCAGGGATCAATTTGCAGCAATAGCGAAGCAGCAAGCAAATGCAATAATGGTAAGTGAAATGATTTTTGTTTAACCTTCAAACGCTTTTAGTGTCAATTTAGCCGTAATACACGCAGTCAAAATGACACTAAACGCCTAAATTAAAAAAAATGAAAAGCGTTTGAATGTCAAGATGTTTTTTTCTCTGTTTACCTTTAGATGCAAGCTGAAGCAGCAAAGCAAACATCGGAAGCAGCGGTGGTACAAGCAATGGCATTTGATCGCATTGCTTCAGTTTTGGAGCAGTTAATAAATCCACCCACCGTAGAGGCAATACCTGCTTCAGATAAAATTTAGTTTTATGTACATATATCCTTAATTTTATTACGAAAAAGCACACCAACGATAAGAAAGAAACGAGAAGCCATATAAAATCTATTGCTTCTCATGTCTTGTTTATCATTGGTGTACTTTTTCGTGATACTAATGAAGGCATTTAACTTTAATATTTTAGTTTTAGTTTTTGTTTTTACTCATAATATATCTCGAAACGAATAGTATCGTTCTTGCAAGAAACGAGCAACAATTTTTGAATGAAAATCTGTTTTGTTTATTGTTTCTTGCACGAACGATACTGTTCGTTTTGTGATATATACATTTGCGTTGTTAAAGTACAAAAAAGTACAAATTTAAATGTTAAATTAGAACAAAAGTACAAATGTATTTTTTTTTTATTTTCATTTATGTAAATATTTTACAACTGAAGAAAAATATAAAAACAATGAATTCTAATAATTAAAATTAAAAAGACTATAATTTCTCATTTTTAGATATTTAATATTATACATTTTTACATTTTTAGCTTTTAAGATTTTTACATTTTTAGTTTTTTAAAAACCTGATAAATAAATACCTGAAAAACAATGCAACTGTTTTAATCTTTTTTAATTAAGAGAATTTTTCGGTAATCAGTCAGTCTTGACAGCGTTTCGCAATTGATAAATGAACACCATTTGCCTCGTTTTCTGTCACCGAATCTATATTGGGCAACAGGTCCACCGCCCCTTCAGTTACAGATAAGGACGAGAGGCTCATGTTGTGCAGAACTGCACAAGCGTTCACTATTTTGCCTGCAAAGCCAGGCTCATACATCAGTACTCTCTGATTAGAAAAACACCGCCACCTACTTTTAAGTACACCGAACAACCTCTCCACACAATTTCGGGCCTTGCACAATGTCTTGTTGTATCGAAACTTGGGAGTACCTTCTGGGTGATTTGGAAGAGGTGTCATGAGCCACGGTTCCAGTGGGTAATCAGAGTCACCTGCAAGCAAAAAATTATTATTAATGTCGGCAGAATTTAAATTTTAAAAACGTACCAACAAAAAAAGTGCGTCGGTCACCGTGTTCATATGCTCGTTGCATAACATGCCGAGCAGCGCAAGCATTCCATATATATGCATCGTGACGAGCTCCTGGATACCTTGCATTGACATTCAGAATTCTCAGGTTTGAATCGCAAATCTTAAACAAAAACAGAATAAAAGTAAATTTTGTAACTCAATAAAAAACTTTCTAGTCACAATTTGAACGTTTACAGAATGGTAGCCATGATGGTTTACGTACGCTTCCTCGTGCAATCGTGGTCCAACGATGGCTACATGGGAGCAGTCAATCGCACTAATGGCTCCATCAAATGGCTCACGAGCTGTTCTAAACAGCGTTAGTGCTGCCTGTCGCTCAATGCGTGCCATCGGGAAACGCACATTCAATCGAAAAATTTTTTCGTTGATTGCATCAGTAACCCTATGAATGGAGTGGCTGACAGATGATTGACTCATCGTGATCCCAGACTGCTGCCCTACTGGCCGCTGGTAGAACCCAGTTGCATAAAACCTAAAAGCTGCAAAGATCTTATTGAAGGAATTATGGATGAAAACAATAACAACATTATACTTATTTTATTTCTTACCTGATTTTCCGCCGACAAAGCGGATATTGTTTTCCGTTCTAAACAGCTTCCAACTGACTCTATGAGACTTTAAACTGTTTCGGGCGTCAAACGGTACAGCTGTATAAATTTTGACTGGTCCAAATCAAAAGGGCTGTCCACTTGGCGAAGAACGGACCACTCCATAGCACTTTCTCTCATGGAAATTTCACTCTCCAACACAGCTGCATCCATTGCCAAATATACATATGTCTCTTTTAAAAATTGTTTTTTAAGTTTTCACTTTTAGTTGAACACTTCTTTTCGTAAACTGATTTGAATGCTCTAATCTGCATTCATTTAATTTATAAACGATAGTATTGTTACAGTTTATGACGACTAGATAAACGTTGTTAAGCTTGCTTCAAATATCGCCAAAGAACTGTCAAAGTAAACGATATAAGTAGCTAAGGTTAAGTTTGGAAATACGAGTTAGCGAAATTATAGCTAAGGACAGTTAACGATAACGAAAATCGTTAACATGTTTTTGAATGCAGCTACAGGTTTGTGCTGCATATAATAGGACGGGCATGATTAGTGACTTATAGAGCGTGAGTTTTGTTCGTCGAGAGAGGGCTCTGCTTCTCAATTGCCTACTCAGCCCAAAGTAACACCTATTGGCAAGAGTTATCCTTCGCTTTATCTCAATACTGACATCGTTGAAAGGGTTTACGCTGGATCCCAGGTAGACGAAGTCCTTAACAACCTCGAAGGAGATGTTGTCAACAGTGACGTGGTTTCCAAGACGTTGGGACTGTTTATTTGTTGACACTAGGTATTTCGTCTTATCTGCGTTCACTACAAGACCCATTCGACTCGACTCTTTCGCTAACCTGGAGAATGCTGCGCTGACTTCACGCGTATTATGGCCAATGATATCGATATCATCAGCATACGCCAGCAGCATAATACTTTTGTAGAATATCGTGCCACTGCGTCTCAAATCAGCAGCTCGGATGATCTTCTCCATCATTAGATTGAAAAAGTCGTACGATAAGGAATCACCTTGTCTGAAACCTCGTTTGGTATCGAATGGAGGAGTGAGGTCCTTCCCGATTTTAACTGTGCTGCTGGTGTTGCTCAGTGTCATTCTGCAAAGGCGGATGAGCTTTGCAGGAACACCAAATTCAGACATTGTGGAGTATAGATGATTCCTTATTGGACTGTCGAAGGTGGCTTTATAATCGACAAAAAGATGGTGTGTGTGGATTTGTTTTTCTAGGGTCTTCTCCAAGATTTGTCGTAGCGTAAATATCTGGTCTATGGTGGATTTGCCAGGTCTGAAGCCACACTGATAAGGTCCAATCAGCTGGTTTACGATGGGCTTTAGTGTTTCACATAGTACGCTCGACAGGACCTTATATGCGATATTAAGAAGGCTTATCCCACGGTAGTTGGCGCAAATTGTGGGATCGCCAACTTCCCAATTCTTGTGGATTGGGCAGAGCACACTAAGGTTCCAATCATTTGGAATGTATTCTTCCGACCATATTCTGCATAGAAGCTCATGAATGCATTCAAATAGAGCTTCTCCTCTATTCTTGAAGAGCTCAGCAGGTAAGCCATCGGCTCCTGCGGCTTTGTTGTTTTTAAGCCGAGCTATAGCTTTCAAGACTTCACTATGGTCGGGCAGCGGAACTTCAACGCTGTCGTCCACAATTGGGGTTTCCGGGATATCATCTCTATTGGTGGGATTGTTGTCGTCATCACCATTCAGAAGCCTAGAGAAGTGTTCCCTCCACATCATCAGTGTACTCTGGATATCTGTCACTAGATTCCCATTTTCATCCTTTCAGGAGGAGGCCCCGGTCTTGAAACCATCGGCCAGGCGTCTTATTTTTTCCAAAAATTTTCGGACCTCATTCCTGTCACCATGCATCTCAATTTTCTCGCACTCACGCATTTCCGCTTCTCTTTTCTTTCACCTGAAACTGCGCCTCTCTTCCCTCCTTTTCTCTTTGTACCGCTCTTTAGCAGCACGCGTTATAACCGACTGCAGGGTGGCTTTGTAGGCGACGTCTTTTTCTGCAGTGGTGTCGCGACACTCCAAGTCGTGCCACTGGTTTCGGCAAGGGCGGTGATAGCCAATCACCTCTTCGGCAGCTGTACGCATAGAGTGGGAAATGTGATTCCACTGCGCGCATATATCGTCGATCGGAGGAGTGCTTTCTTGAAGCAGGACTGAGAGTCGAGTAGCGAAGACTTCGGATGTTCGTTTTGATTGCAGCTTTTCGACTTCTAGCTTTCTCTGTGCTGGATTGCGCGCATTCTTGGTTGCTCACAGACGTGTACGGATCTTGGCTGCGACAAGATAATGATCCGAGTCTAAATTGGCACCACGGATCGTGCATACATCTAAAACAATAGAAGAGTGCTTTCCGTCAATCAAAACGTGATCAATTTGGTGATCAAAAAACAAGGTTGCTTTATGAATATTGAGATTCTTGAATGTAGTGCTACTAACGACCATGTTTCGCGCTGCGGCAAAGTCAATCAGCCTCATTCCGTTATCGGAGGTATTGTCGTGGAGGCTGAACTTTCCGACTGTTGGACCAAAGATATTTTCTTTTCTCACCTTGGCGTTGAAGTCACCAAGCACGATTTTTATGTCATGGCGGGGGCTGCGCTCATAGGCCTTTTCAAGGCACTCGTAGAAGCTGTCTTTGGTCTCATCGTCCTTATCTTATGTCGGAGCGTGCGCACAAATCAGGGTCATGTTGAAAAATCTTGCCTTGACACGGATTATGGCAAGTCGTTCGTTCACAGGTGTGAATCGCAGGACATGATCCCGTAGTCTCTTGCCAACTACTAATCCGCATCCAAATTCGTGCTTCTCCGCATGGCCGCTGTAGTAGATATCACAGGATGCTTGCCGTGAGCAACCCTGTCCCTTTCTAAGATATCTATCATTTGGATAGAGTCACCATCCCAATTAAGGGTTCGGATGTTCCAAGTGCATATCCGTAAATCATTGCTTTTCGTTTGCGGTAGTCGTCATCCGATTTGGGGACAATTTTTATCTCTTTTCTTGCACTTTTCATTGAAATGTGTTTTTACGTCGTGGGCTTCAAACCCAACGCAGAACCCTTTAAAGGCAGGTAGCCCGCCGCTCAGATTAGCCGTCAAACTAACGGTTGCCAGTTTACCGTTTCGACATGGATAATGCTGGCCTCACCAGGTTGAGGCAGTCAGACACGTTGCCATGAACCCCCCTTGACCCTCACGAGTTGCCTTGTGAGGATCGTCCTCCAATACTTATTATTACATATCGATAAAATGAACAAAAAAGAGCGTTGGCTGTGTCGTGGACACACCCGTAAGTTTTGACGTGACGGTGTTTCTTTATACTCCTATTTCATGTCCAAACTCTTGTTCTAATCCATGACCAAATTTTTGACTTAATCAAATATACCGACTCCCTTTCCTAGTTTAAAAAGGTGTGTCTTAGTTTTTGTCCTAATCCATATCCAAATTCATGTCATTGTCCTTTTCCAGTTTCATTGTGTTATTTTGTTTGTGAGCAGTGAAATCGTAACTAACTAGATTTTTGTTGATGTTGATGTTGATGTTGATGTTGATGTTGATGTTGATGTTGATGTTGGTGTTGATGTTGATGTTGATGTTGATGTTGATGTTGATGTTGATGTTGATGTTGATGTTGATGTTGATGTTGATGTTGATGTTGATGTTGATGTTGATGTTGATGTTGATGTTGATGTTGATGTTGATGTTGATGTTGATGTTGATGTTGATGTTGATGTTGATGTTAATGGTTATGTTGATGTTGATGTTGATGTTGATGTTGGTGTTGGTGTTGGTGTTGGTGTTGGTGTTGCTGTTGGTGTTGGTGTTGATGTTGGTGTTGGTGTTGGTGTTGGTGTTGGTGTTGGTGTTGGTGTTGGTGTTGGTGTTGGTGTTGGTATTGGTGTTGGTATTGGTGTTGGAGATGTTGTTTGATTTGGAGTTGGTGCTTTTCGTTTAGCTTTTTTTTTTGCTTCCCCATTGGTTGAGCTCTAATTTCAATTAATCCAGCAAAAGTGATGCATATGCGTCACATTAGGCGGTTCCCTGGGGGTTTTTGACACGCCGTAAAATTTTTTTTTTTTGTCATATGCCCGAAGACCTCACCTTTGTTTTCGTACCTTAAAATTTACCGTTGCACCAGTAGTCACAGAGTTAAAAATCCATGCAACGTTTTTTCATGGCTGTAGCATTTTTACTACATTATGTGATTGCATCCCTGAAATCATGACAACAAAATTTTTTTTGTAATTTAGTTGTGAAGCGTAATAACACATCCCTGCTGTCGTTAAACAAAATTTACTGTAGCACTCCTCCTGAGTGAGTAATAATTCCATGAAACGATATTACGTTTCTGTTACATAAGCTGCTATATTCACGACCTGACGACGCCGGAATTTTTTTTTTATTTTTGTCGTAAAGCCATGTATAAAAACTTTATTTTCCTTTTTACACTTTTATCGTAGGTTATATACTCATTGAGTAAAAATTCAATGCAACGCCGCTGCATGAATGTTGCGTTATCGATCTTTGAGCGGCTCTCTCAGCGTCCTTATGATGTCAGAAATTTTTTGTCTAATTTTGTTGTGAGGGCTTCCAATAGGCCTTTATTGGCGTATCGTACTTTTAATCCTAGCACTAATACTCAGCGAGTAATAATTCCATGTAACAAATTTTCAGTTGCGTTGCTTACGCAGCTCCCACTACGTTCCTATGCCGTATTCAATTTTTTTTTTGTTTTTTTAATATAGCCAAAGAATTAACTTTTACGGTCATACTATTTTTTTAATCATAGCTCTTATACCCAGCGAGTAACAATTCAATGAAACGCAGATTAATTTTTAAAAAATTCATTTTTTAACTTTTTTGGAAACTAGAGGAGTATAACGTAACTTCGTCACGTCAAAATGGTTTGTATTTGAGAAATTGATTCTACTGATATGATAAAAAATTATTATTTTTTTAACTCATTTAAGAATGCAAAAAATAAATATTTATGATTAATTTTTGAACGCGTTTATGAACAAAAATCATTTTTGAGGAATTTTTATCTACAAAAAAGATAAAAAAATTATTATTTTTTCACCCAAATTACTTTTTTTATGCATTTGGCAAAAGAAGTACGGTTTTTATTTATGGGAAAAGTTTTCAAGTTTTCACCAATTTAATTTTCTATAAACAAAATAAAAAATAAAAAAAATAAAAAAAAATTCTACCCAAAAACGTTCGCAAAACTCTCACCTCTCCCAAAACCTTGGCATATGGTGCAGTGGGTTAGTTTTTTTGTGTTGTTACTTAGTTTTGGCTAAAAATCATTGGTACAAAATTTCATGACCCTAGTTATTATAGCAGTGGGGCCCAGGAAATTTTATGAGCGGGCCAATGCTTTAAAAAACAAAGAAAAAAAAACTAGTTGCGTCACTGGACACACAGTAGAAGCGTAGCATTTTCATAGATTTAAAAATTTAGTGGCTTTTTTTTTAATTAAAATTTTTAGATTCAAAACTTTAAAATAACAAAGTAACTTGAAAAAAAACACTCGTTTATCTTCGTACCAGTAAGTTTTATTATTATTTTTTTTCTGTCACTTAGAAACCGCACTTGTCGACGCACTTTTGGTCGATCGTTCGTATTTTTTACGTATTAAGCAACTCGAGAGTTCTTATTCTTTTTAAGTAAATACTTAAATACTTATAAAGTACATACGAACAGACATGGCTAAATCGGGTGGTTATGCTGATCAAGAATATGTATAATTTTCTTTATCTACCACGCCTATTTATGGGCATTCTAAACGGTGTGATAAAATTAATATACCCATTTTACGTTTTTGTATGGGAGCCCCCGTAAGGAGTGGTCGGAGGGGATAAGTCCTCAAGGGAAAAATGTTCCTTTTGCAAAAATAATGGGGTTTGATCATACATATTACCATACCCTCTCTTAAAGACCCCTGTTCCGTTGTAGGGAATAAATATGTAAAAATCATTAAATTTGTTACAATTTAATCATCTTACAGGTTGTTTATTTTTGAGCATAACGACCTCTGGTAGTAAGTAGAAACAACATCCAATACACAACCCTTAGTGAATATTGTGTATTGGCTAATAGTTATTGTAAGATATGAAGGATATGTAGCCAATACACATTCCTATAAATAGATTATTGTGATCTATTGCAACATAGCTTTAGTTAATATTTAATATTGAATCAGCGATGTTTCTTAACGAGGGCTTTTGGTTTGATGGTTAGAGCGTTAGACGGGAATGAGTTCAATTCCTGCAGCGGACAAAACATTATTTTTAATTTAAGATTTTCTTATTGCAATAGACGCAAGCAAAAAACAATATCAATTCTAAGATAAACGGTGTCGGAAAAAAGTGTCGTTTTTTTCAGATTTCACTCCAGCAAATCGTAGAACGAGGCGTAAAAAGCTTCGCTGCAAAAAAAAAAGCACAAAATGTTGCTTTTGACAAAAAATCCAAGAAAACGAAAAACAATTACAATGCAATAAAATCGCATGTCATCATGATGTAATTAACAAGGTGGTAGTGAATTTTTCATCACACACTCAATTTTGCTGAGTCTGTCAAAAAATTGTGACATAAAGAGAGGACCTGTTGGTAAGTGTCAAATCATTATTTGTTTTGATTGCTTGCTTGTGGTAGTTCTAGCTTATATGTAATTAATTACAATACAACAAGTACTTTCGTCGGCTTTCATCAAAATAATTAAAAACAGTGAAAAACTAGAGCCAAATATGGAAACAAACTGTAATTTCCTGCCAGTATGGATGAGCTGGCCATATATGTAGTTCCAGAATAGCAATAGCAGTAATAGCTGAGCCAATTAAAAAAAATTAAAAAAAACAATGTCCTTTATTAGTAGGACATCAAATGCTATATCCGACATTGTTAACCTTTTTGCTGATTTTTTTAGCTCTGTCTATGAAACTCCAAAAAGTTGGTCAGATGTTGAAATTTTGAATAATATAATACTCTGCACTAATTTTGGCACCCTGGCTATCACGTTGGAAGATGTTTTTAACGGTATAATGTCCCTAAAGATTTCTTCAAAGCCAGATATAAATGGTTTTTCACGAATGAATCCTCTGTCTATCATTTTTAACAATTCTTTAAGTGAGGGTATTTTTATTTATGAATGGAAATTTGCTTTCGTTACACCTTTTTTCAAATCCGGTTAAAAAAATAATGTTGAAAACTATCGAGCAATCTCAAAGCTTTCAACTGTATCGAAACTTTTTCAAATTATTGTAAAAAATAAACTTTATTTTGCTGTGAAAAATATAATAAGCCCATTTCAACATGGATTTGTTCCTGGTCGCTCAACTGTCACAAACCTAGCAGTTTTTTCTGAATATTATATCTCCTCTTTTGAAACTGGTAGTCAGGTTGATGTCATATACACAGATTTTACCAAAGCTTTTGACAATGCCACAATGCGTTAATTGCTAAACTAACAAAGCTTGGGTTTCATTCTAGTTTTCTTGATTGGATTAACTCTTATCTTACTAATCGCTAATGTGTGGTCTCAATTGATAATGTCAATTCTTATACCTTTTATGCTACATCTGGTGTACCGCAAGGAAGTATTTTTGGGCCACTTTTATTTCTCTTATTTATAAATGATATTGGAATGTGTTTTAACGGTTGTAAATATTTGCTTTTTGCCGATGATTTAAAGCTTTACCTTATGGTAAATTCAATTATGGATGTTAATATCCTTCAATCTGATCTGGAAAATCTAGTTCATTGGTGTGATAAAAATTAATTTGCTTTAAATTTAAAAAAGTGTTTTCGCGATACATATTCAAAGCTTTGCAATAATATAATTTCTGCATATACTATTCAAAATAATATTTTAGAATCCAATAATCAAGCCTGTGATTTGGGTGTTTTATTCGATGCAAAGTTTTCGTTTAACAAGCACTTGGATTTCATTATTCCAAAGGCATATTCGATTTCAGCTTTTATAAAACGCAACAGTTTTGATTTTAAAGACCTATATACGCGTTTATTTCTTTTTTCTGCTCATGTAAGGTCTAGACTTGAATAAAAAAAAAAAAATAAATAACTGGCCATTTCAGCCCTTGAAAGGACTTTGACCTAGCTTCTTATGATCAATTAATTGTGATGTGCGTGTAATTAAGTTTGTACACAATTGACCGAGAACCGGACCTACATGCTTAACGCCGACTCCGAACGGCGATGAACGGAATGTTCTCGTTCTCAAGAAGCTTTACATGGCATTTTGTTTACTCTCTGAGGTTTGCCATTGTCTGCAGAGAGGTGGCGGCCGTACAGAAAAATTATTTTAATTCAAATAATTTTCTGTCGCTGCTGGGGTTCGTTCGAACCTGGGTCTCCAAAGTTCGTTGACATAGCGGCCACGCACTTTAACCAACTACGCCACGGACGCCACTAGACTTGAATACTGTTTTTTTATGTGGAACCCGCTTAACGAAGTTTATTCTAATCGTCTTGAGTGTATTAAAAAAAGATTTCTTAAATTTGCGCTTAAGCCATTGAATTTAACTGAGCCACTACCGTCATATAGTGTGCGTTGTAAATTGTTACATCTAAACTCACTCAAAGATAGGAGAACTATTCAGTCTCTTGAAATTATTCGAGGATTAATATGTGGTAATATTGACTGCGTATCTTTGCTGGAACGTACTAATTTTAATACTCCAATAAGACCTTTGCGTTCATTTAAACCTTTTTATCTCAGAGCTTTCAAGTCGAATTATGCGGGCAGTGAACCTATCACTAGAGCCTTAAATACCTTTAATAATTTGTGCTCATTTATTCCATTAGATTTCACCATGTCTAAGGAAGTATTTAAGAATTATATCTCAGATTTTTATGTTAACTTAAGTCAAGACTCTTTTCGTTGTAATAAATTGTTACTTTGTATTATTAGCTTAAGTTCTGTCTAAAATGATTTTGTTATCACCTGACAGTAAATTAATAAATAAATTGAAATCTTCGAGGAAATCTACGAAAGCTGTATCAGAATCCGTACGCGGTGGTACATAATGCTTTAAGAACCCAGCAATTTATCTTGAGCTGCCGGAGAAGTAGTTCAATAAATTTGAGGTTAAGTTTGATATTTGTTGGTTTTTTTATTAGCTAATAGCTTTACTTTAGGTACAACGCGAGTCCGCGCAGTTCTCGTAAGACTTTGAAACAACGATGTGTTTTACTAATCGTGCAATTTAATTGGCACAATGGAATTTGAAATGGAACAGTGTCTCAGCAGCTTTTTATTCTTATCCATGTTTTTTGCACGTTTATAATCAAATTAAACTTTCACAATAAGCACAAATATCACAAAATTTGTTTTACTATGGTTTTGCTTAAAATATGCTATCAGCTGTTTTTGACAGATCGAGAGTTCATTTTTGTGAGAGAGGTTAAAAATTCACTACCACCTTGTCAATTACGCCATGCAAGTCATGAAGTACGCTGCCAGTGCACTGCGACAAGACTTAATTTCTATTACAATAACAATGCTTGCATGAAAATTACTCGACACATAAGTAACGGGACAATCAGCTTCAGCATCGACATCATCGAGTGTGTTTTTTATTTTGGCTTTGCATGCATTTGTTTTTGTAAAGTTCGCTGGAAAATATGGTGAACACTGAACGAGTGCGGCTTGTGTGGTTTTTGCAGGTGTTCTTTGATTTTGGCCCATCATATAGGCAAAATTTAGATAAAAAAAAATTTGTATGAAGGGCCACACGGGCATGTGTGTATTATAGTTTCTGATAATGCAAATGTCATCCTTAAATCGAAAACAGCGCACTGTGCATTGGGAGCACTTGTCAGAATAAAGTTCGACAACTGGAAGAAGGCAATATTGGTCTTTTCTCATGGTTTTTAGTCTAGACGCATATTGGTGTTTTTCCTATGCACTTATCATAATTGTTTCCTCTGAAATGAAATTTCAATATATTTACTAATTTAATAGATATAAAAATGTCTAATCAATTATGGGTTTTTAGTGTTATATTGTGCTATAATTGGCGTCCCATTTTTATAATAACTATTATAATTTTATTAGACCCACCAAGAACATCAGACGAAGGCCTATTAAAAACTGCATTTGAAATGTGTATGAATCAAATGGCAAACATATTTGTAGTCTCCAGAAAACACGTTTAAATTTGCTACTTGCTTGTAGCCGAATGAATATCTTTTATTCTTCTTTCTTTCAACTCACCACAACAGTGTTGCCAGATACTACAATACTTCTTTCTTAAAAAAAAAATAAGTAAAATCTTTTTCTTTTAAATTCACATGGCATTGATTTAAGATTGATTAAATTGAAATCTCGTAAAATAAATATTAAATATCTTTGTTTTTAAGGTCACATTGGTTTGATTTAAGATAAATTAATTTGACACCTCAATATATATTTTTGTTTCTAATTAGTCTTTGTTTAATTTAAAATGAATTAATTTGACATCTCGTAATCCATGAACCGACGTGGCCGACAACTCTCTCTGCCCGCTCTGCCCACTCTGCCTCCTGCACTTGCTGTAGTTGCAATGATTAAATTGAAATCTCGTAAAATAAATATTAAATATCTTTGTTTTTAAGGTCACATTGGTTTGATTTAAGATAAATTAATTTGACACCTCAATATATATTTTTGTTTCTAATTAGTCTTTGTTTAATTTAAAATGAATTAATTTGACATCTCGTAATCCATGAACCGACGTGGCCGACAACTCTCTCTGCCCGCTCTGCCCACTCTGCCTCCTGCACTTGCTGTAGTTGCAATGTTGTCTCCAGTGATGACTTCAGTGCTGCCTTCAGTATTATCGCTCCCAATTTTTTCCAACTCCAAAACTTTTTTCAAATGGCATACATTATGTTTGTATTCTTTTCCCATGTTGGATTGAATAATGACATCAGGACCCCTTTTCTTAACAACAGTGTGTACCCCTGGCCTGAAATTAGACGAAAGTTTATTGGAATTAAGCGCCCTCTTTGCCACCACCGTGTCTTCCTCATTTATATCGTACGCCTTTGCTCGCCGTTTATTGTCGCCATATTCCTTTTCCTTTGATTTCTTTTCTTTGTCTCTGTCTGCTGTTTCCTCATCCTGGTCCATCGGTGTTTTTAAAAAGGGTAATTTATCTCTGATGTTTCGGCCCAATAACAATTCTGACGGAGTTTTAAATGTTGTTGAATGAGGCGTCGACCGATACACCAGCAAATAGTCCTGTAATTCTTCCTGCTATTGTTTGTTAGTATTCTGGCTTATTTGAAGACGTTTTATTATTGAACGATTTTGACGTTCCACTTCCGCGTTTTGTTGGGGCCAATACGGGATTGTACAATCAGCTTAATGTTGTTACTTTAGCAGTAATATTCAAATTCATCACATCGCAATTGGCTACCATTATCAACAGTGATCGATAGAGGCAAACCAAACCGAGCAAAAATAATTTTCAGCCGTCTAATCATTTCCGCAGCATCAATTTTTTTCGTTATCTCGATTTCTATGTATATACTATAATAGTCCACTACTACTAATAAATTTTGCCCCAAAGGTAATGAACCCATGAAGTCTATAGCCAAATACTGCCACGGTTCATATGGCAACTCCTTCCGTGTTATTGGCTCCGGTGCATTTGGTGCTGACACGAGTGTGTACCCACGGCACTGAGCCACTGAGCCACATAAGTCTTAATGTATTTAAACATCAAATTTGTATCGAAATAAAGAAAATCAATTTGCATGATATAAAAATGATTTATTCAAAAGTAAGAAGATTAATAATGCACATAACAAATACAAACAATGTTAATTTTAACGTTTTAAAAGAATTTCTACCAAACTCAGGAGTTGTAGGATTATATTGTCCAAATGAAGAATTGTTTCTTAAATTACAAGAAAAATATGTTTAAATGTTTAGTAATCAAAATAAAATGAAAATTGTTAGATGTATGATCATAAAAGAAGATATCCCCACATTTCAAAGGATATACATAATAAATTAAATCACCGTAGAATTTATGCAACATTATTAGAAATACAAAGAAATAATTATTACCCGAAATTAAGAGAAGTAATGGTTTATAAATAATTGCGACATTTGTCAATCAGCAAAACATCATAGAAATCAACAGAAATTAAAATTTGAAATATCTGAAACTAATAGTAAACCAAATGAAATTATTTAGATGGCTATTTATATCCCAACGTTGAACATTTATTATTTAAAATTCATAGAAAAATTTACAAAACATCTGACAGCATTGCAAATAAGTAATAAAAGTATTATTAAAATAATCGAACAAATACAATTAAGAAACTCAATATTAGGAAATCCAAAGAAAATAGTTTGTGACAACGAATTTAATACTTTACTACTCAAAGAATATGCAGAAAAAGAAAATATGAAAATGCAACAACAAATAATAAAACAGGTAATGCAGATATTGAAAGAGATCACGGGACCATAAACGAACATATCAGGTTATTTAATTCACAAGATGAGAAAAGTTAAATGAATATAAAAGAAAAAGTTATATCAGCAGTATATATTTATAATGAAACAATTCATTCTACAACATTAAAAAGACCATTCGAATTTATAAGCAATGAAATTAAATTAGAAGAAATTAAAAAAATAGCAGAAAAAATTAAAAATGTAAAAGAAACAACAATAGAAAGATTAAACAAAGATAGAATTGAATTTGAAGAACCAGATTTGGAAAAAGAAGTTTTTATAAAAGGTGAGCACGTTAGAATAGCTAAGAAAATTGCACCAAAATATTTAAAGGTTAGAGTTAAAAAATTTAATAATGAATATTTAGTTAATTACAAAAAATACATACAAATTTAAAAGAAAATTTAAATACAAAGAATAATAAATTAATTATTTTCAGATGAAATCAGTAATACCAACTATCATTATAATATTATGTTTCATTGAAATAACAATGACACAAATGAGAGTAGAACAAATCAACGATAACGCAGGATATTTAATGATAAAACAAAAGAATATAAATTTGATTAAATCATATGATAAAGTAATACATGTAATTAATTTAGAATCTTATCAAACAATAATCAGTAATATAAATTCATCGATAGCAAAATATTTCGAAATATTCAAAGACAACTTATCTCAGAAAACATTATTAGATTCATTAAACCTAGCAAATAATAAAATAAAAAGCGTAACACCTTATTCAAGAACTAAGAGAGCATTAATGAATATCGGAGGAAAGGCAATAAAGTATATTTTCGCAAATATGGAAGGAGAAGATAAAAAAGAAATTGAAGATCATTCACAACTAATTAATATCTTTTATATCTACATATAATCATAATACAATACACCAATTAAATCAGATAAAAATAAATTTAAATTTACAAAAACAGTTAAATCAAGTAGGAGAATTAGTTAAGAAAAATCAGAAAATCCTACATGAAAATTAAAATAGCACAGATTCAAGAACATTAAATATAATAGAAAGATTACAATTTTTACAAATTAGTATGGATATTAATTTGCTAATGAATGAAACTGAAAAATTAGAAGATAATATAATGTTATCAAGTTATATTATATTATAAGTTATATTATAATGTTATCAATAATGTTATTAGGAAAAAACATATTAACTAAAGAAGAAAACGATAAATTTGAAATGACATTTTCTAATGCCTTGAAAATAATATTTGAAAAGTTCAATAATAAAAATGGGAGATAAGATTGCCTTTATCATAATAATACCGAAATTCTCCGAAGAAATAGCATATAAAATGAAAATTATGTGATTACCAACATCAGATTTTAAAGAAGTACTAATAGAAAATAATGATTTGATTGTGTATAGGCACGAAATATATGAAAATAGAAATGAATATAGCATAAAAAGATTAAAATTAGCTAATAAATGTATCCAATATTTAAACAATCATACATATGGTCATTGTAAATTTAAGAAAAATAAAGAAAGAACAATAACTGAAGAAGATAATGGTATAATAATAACAAAAAACATATTTGAAACAAAGATAGAAGATGAAAGAAATAAAATTATATATAAAATAAAAGGAAATACTATTATACATTCAAGCAATTGAAGTATTAAAATAAATGAAACTATCAGCTAGGTTCCTGAAAACGAGTGAAATGAGGTCGAAAGTGAAATTGCAAATCGAGTGAATTTCATTTCAGTGTTCTGCAATCCAAGTGATTTTGTGTTTTCGAACTCGGTTCAATTTCACTTTCGAAACAGCTGATAGCTGTCAGTTCTGCATTTCCATTGTTTTATTTATTGTTAAAAATAAAAGTACATTAAACAAGATTAGGAAATTTAGTTCGTGTCCGCAATAAAATAAAATATTAGTGCGGTTTATGTTGCTGCTATGCGGCATAATGAAGCGCATAAACATGCAATTGAAAAATTAAAAAGGCATACTTTGAGGGACAATTCAAACACGTTTCAAATTCCTGATACTGCGTAAGGATTGCTAAAGATTGCAATTTAATTGGATTTTTTAGCTAATTTAAATTATATCTAAGGTTCGTTAATTACTATCGCCTCAATAAAATTGCCTTAAAAATGCTGCTTGATACGATAGAACCACATCTTAGTAAGTCATCCATTCCATCCATGCTGGCCTCAGTATTGCGTTTCTTGGTAGAAGGCCGTTTTCAAAACATATGTCATGGTTTTTCCCATCAACCCCGGCAAAATCTCTTGGATTAGGGTCACCTTCAACCACAACATAAATACTGCAAACTCGGGCAACAGCATCCTCTGAACCAGAAATCACAAATTTATTAAATGGGCCTTTGCCAGTGGATACGTCCTCAGATTTGTTATGAGCTAGTTTTTTCGGTATTCCTGATTTCCAATCTATACAAACCTTAAAAATAATTAATAATCGTTGCAAAGAAAAATGTTGCCATAACGAAAAATAATTGTCTGCATTTTTTGCGCAAAATTTGTATGTTTTTCACTTTTTTTTATTAATTCACACTTCTAAAGCTAGTCGGTTTGAAATCACATTAAAATCGTTAAAAGTGGTTTGTGGAACACACCATTTCACTCGATTTTAACTTCGAAAAAAAAAGTGAAATTGAAAACGGAAAAGTGAAATGTGGAACACCAAATTTCAACTTATTTCGATTTCGATGCCAATTTCGAGTGAAAGTGAAATGCAGAACCTAGCTGTATGTATTTATACGAAAATAAAAAATATACTGAACATTAGGGCGCATCGAAAAATTTAGATCGTATTCTAAGAGGTTTCAAAAGTTGCATGGGGTTGTCCAGATCACCTAAAAAAAAATTTTAAGGAAAAAAAAGTATGTCTTCCTGCCCCGCAAGGACAAAGTTGGTTTTTGAGGAAAACAGTAAAAAATAACGACCTTAAAATGGTTTGACTTTTATAAAATAAACTACGTATGCCTTAAAGCCAAAGTAGGTATAGGCTTAAAACAACAATATATTGGTTAACACGATGCCTCTCACGATTCTTATCCACAGTGTCCTGTGTGAAGGATATTCGAAGCAAAAGTTGTAATCGAGATAGCACAGAACTTTTGACTGTTACCCAATAGTCTAAATTTTGGTGGTCTTGGTTATACTGTTAACGTATTCCTTAAAGTTGCCGAATTAATAATAAGCATAATTTTTGCATATGCATTTTCCTATTTTTGAGAAATGTATACTTGAATGTAATTTTATACCTTTTTCAAAAAAATTAATATAAGATTTTATATCTCGGGTACCAGAAATGGTACCGAAGAAACTTTGCTCAATTTGGGTTCTTCAAATATTTTTGGGTGATCTGGACAACCCCATGCAACTTTTGAGACCTCTTAGAATGTGACATTCGAAAAAAAATTGTAATTCGATACGCCCTACTGAACATATTACACTACCAATATTTAATAATATAAAAAATGTAAGTGTAAATTTAGAAATTGAAGGTATACATTTAAATCAAATAAATAATTTAGAAAAATAAAAGAATTAAAGTATCATGGATACTTTTACTAATTATAATTTAATTAATATTAATATTTATACTCCTAAAATACAAGAAGAAAAGAATAACAAACTCGAGGCCGAGTTTCGAAACTAAGGGGGGAGGAGTTACGATATCACCTTTAGTAATACAAAACTTTATATAAATATTCATCTATGTATATTGAAGTTATACTTAATGAAATCTTAAACCATATTGCAATTATATTTAATTAAACAAATGTTCTTTTAAACTATGGAAAAGTTCCAATTATCATATGACTTATAAATAAAGAATCATGTAAGAAGAACAAGAGTGCCATTATAAAAAGCCATGATTAGTAATTGAGCAGTTTTAGTTTTACTTGATCTTTAGTTAAGAGATTTTTAAGCTGTAAAGTTGTAAAAGTAGCAGTAAATAAATTGTTTTTTTTTTTTTAAACACAAAAATCAAATATTGAATTTTAACTGCCCATTTTCAATACTGTTGCCGATAGTAACCATACGAACTAAATGAGCAAATTTTAGTTAAATACGATGAAAACCGTCGTCTTAAATATAGCATTTTTATTGATTTGTGAGCGGGAAAAGAGGAAGCGGCAACATTTTTTATATAAATACACGACTCTATTTGAAAACACTGTTGTGTCAAAATTCTAAGGCAATCAAGGTGAAGAACATTCGGTAATTTGAGATTTTGTACAAACATGCATTTACATTTTTATTTATATAGATTAAAAACTTACCTGAATTTAGTCTATAAAAATATCTATATTCCAAAGGGTAAATTAATAAACTAAACTTAAATAAAATGTTTGGCTGCTTGCTTTGGATAAACCAGTCTCATCAACGTTCCAAATTCTATTTAACTTGTATTTATCATATTCCCGTTAAAGAAGGCTGAAAAATATCATCACGCTTTCCCTATTGAAGCCTTAAGCTCTGTCAACAGAAGCGCCCTTTGGACGCCTTATACTGATCTCGTTCTTGTGTTGTTTTATGAACGCATACAACCAATCATTTCCAGCGCATTTTCTTATTACAGAAAACGAATTTTCAATATTGTTCTTCTTAGCAAGTTGAAAAACTAATGATCGCACATCACCAAAAACGCGACACCATTTCTTTCAAATATTTAACCAACTCCATCTCCATTGTTTCATTAAAAACTGGCTTACGACCCAAAGGGGTTGCTAATATTTCAGCAATAGTTCGTTTACTTCTGGCCGCTCGTTGCAGTGTAGCAAAAGGAATGTGAAACGCCTTGGAGGCCAAAAAAATATCCATATTTCCGACTCTTACTTCCGTAATGGAAGTAAGTCTCCATTTCCTCTGGGTCCCACTTTCGTATTTCTCCCGGCTTTGTCAAGATTTTTTCTTGAAACATACAAATAAATAAATATTTTACAGAATAAATAGATAGATTTACAGATAAATACAGATACAGAAATACAGATAAATAGATAAATATAGACTATAAATGAAGTTGGAAAAGAGTTCCTTAATAAGTTCGGCTAATGTGATATATATATTAGTGGCGGCTTTGGCGCAGTGGGTAGAGTTCGTGACCCATACGCCAAAGAACCCTGGTTCAATTTCCATCTGACGCAGAAAGTTTTTTCAATTGAATTAATTTTTCTGTTCGGCCGTCACCTCTCTGCAGACAATGGCAAACCTCAGAGAGTAAATAATGCCATGTAAAGCTTCTTGAGAACATGCACGTTAGCCGTTCGGAGTCGTCATAAAACAAGTAGGTCCAGCTCGCGATCAATTGTGTACAAACATGTAATAACACGCACAACACAATTTGATCATAAGAAGTTGGGTCAAAGTCTTTTGAAGGGCTGATATGGCCAGTTTATTATTATTATTATTATTATTAATGTGATATATCAATACATTGGGTAATGTGATATACCACATAATCCACCTTTCACTGTATCACATTAACCGAATACCACTTTTTAAGCAAAAACATCAACAAAAAACAAAAATATTTTCTAATGCAAAACTTACCTTGAGAACATCATTTTAGTAATTAAATATTTTTTTTTATTTCAATCTTAATTTAATACACTTTATTTTTTACAATTTTTACGCAATGGGAATTTGCAAAACAAAACATGTCTGCACTGATAAAAATGCTTTTCTGTACTGAATTCAAATGATGCCTCAAAAACATCGACAATTACGCAGCACGTGTTTTTCATTGTTCTTGTTATCTAAGCATGCAAATACATGTTAAAAAAATCCCCACTTGCGAAATAAGGCACTATATCACATTACCAGACTATATCACAATACCCTGCTTTACTCTACGGGTTTGAACCATTTATGGTAAATCCAAATTTTTTGTTAGCGTTCGAAAAAGTGCGTTAATGACTTAAGAAGACTTTTTGAGTCAATTTTTCTCTCTTAATTGAACAACTTTTTTAGCTGATATACATACCATCTATCAGCAGTCTTCTATGATTTTTATTATAATCGATGTACTTACAGTCATTAGGTACAGCTAAACTTATTTAATTCAAATATAAAAATTACAAGCAAAGTTAAACCATTTTGAGATACACAATTCCATTAGTTCTTGTGGACACAATATGGGCCAAATACAATATAAACGAATAAAATTACAACGAAAGCTTTGTTGCCGGGTGCAAAGATACTGATGGAGTTGGTTCAACATAAAAAGGGTTGAAAATTACAGCTTCAAGGTAAGCATTGTCTACCTCTTATCATTCATGTCGGCTTTCTAAGAGATAAAGAGGGTCATTATGTCTTTGGTATCTTGATCGTATGGTCTTAATGAACATATAACTTGCATATGCTAACATATTTGAAATATTCAGTTATGTTGATAAAGTCAAAGTTATTTCGTTTCTTTATAAAACGAAATCTGTACATCATGAATATCCTATCCCAATGAATTTTATTGAATGTATAACTATTCCAGTTATAACAATAAAGCTCTCTCTTTACGAAGTTATGCGCATGTTTAGACGAAAAAGCTTATATTCCAAAAGTTAACCAGGTGGGATTCATGGAATCATCCTGAGATGTAAATGTTAGTGTGATTTCGGATTTGAGCAAGGAAAACAGCTAAGAAAATTGTGGTTAAAAAAAATGGTTTTGTGCAAAGTATATTTTCTGTTTTCATTGAAAATTTCATTGAAACTAATTTATTCAGATATATAAAGTTAAAATTCGTAACCTTATTTTGTTTATGCAGTGCCGTGGCATAGACATAAGTGCGACTTTATTTTATGCAATATAAAGTTACTAACCGATGAAAATACTACATGAGAAAAAATAAAAAAAAAAATTCCTGGGTTTTACAAAAAATGTTAGCGCAATATACAAATAGAAACCCTTTAAATGAATGTATTTTTAATGTATCGCGCGTGGGTGTGTGTGCGTGAGTGTGTTCAAAATATGCAAACTACTATGGTTCTTTGCAATAAATATATTTATTTGATCATTAAATCATACGATTATCTTAAAAAAACAAATTGTCTTGCTATATCATTGGATATAAGCACACATCTTTAGAAACAAGATAACTAAAAATATGAGTGATGTTCGATAATATGTTCTTTCCCTTAACTAGAACAAATAAAATGTCTACATAAGAATAATTTGGATTTTGGATATCAATCACAAATCGGAATTATATTGTGTCAAAAAACATTTAAATGTGGGAGATATGGAGATGCTCCTATGGTTCCTATTGTTCCTATCAGAAGTTACGGATACATCTTTTGGAGTAAAGGATGGTCAGTTATACAAAATAATAATATCTACATAATGCCCTTATCGACTCAAAGTAAAAGATCAAAAGATAGTTTAATGAAAAAAAAAACTGTTTATAGTTCTATTCCATTACAAATTAATAGGTAAAATTTGAAAATAGTAAAATTCGATTTAATTCCGTAGGTTCATTAATAGATACAACAATAATATAAAAATTATGCGTTATGAGATAATAGATGATTTAATTAATATATGTTATATATTTACTTAAAATTTTATTAAGCCACTGGCGATCTTCAAGAATAGGTTATTAAATTAAGTTGACCAGGTTAATACTGAAAAGAAAAGAAAACATTATTAAAATCTATCGATTTGTAATTTATGTAAACCCAATACACAGTAGACCACAAGACCGCTTAAATTCAAGAGAAATTTTTTAAATATTTATTATAAGCATTAATCTTAGGATAAACACAGTTATGCGCTTATCATTAAAGCAACTTAAAGTTATTATTTTGTTACAAAGAGTGGATGTTGTCATCGTTTCATAAGAAATCAAGAGAAAATCAGGATTAAGTCTTCTGAAAAACAGTCAACTCGGTGTTATTAAAGGAATTTTTCGTTTTTAAGACAAGCTTTTGTGATATTTTAGAAAATTACAATGCAAATATATCGATGGTTAAATATAGAAAAAGCGTAATTAATTTTTTTCGAAATAACTTTTTAATATTTTCTGGTAGACCACTCTCAAATACACCTCCCTTAAAAAAATTAATGCGCTTTTTTCTTGTTGTTGTTGTCTGTTTTTAATAAAAATAGGATTAAAAAAGTTTATATCCAAAGTTTTCCAGTTCTTTTCTTCTCTTGTATAGAACAAAAAAAATCGAGTAACGCCTTTTCTATATTAAGCCATCGATATACTCTCCTCTTCAATATTCACGATCTTAGGAAATTTTCTCTAAAGTATTTGTGCAACTGTACAGTAGCAAGTAATTACCCATACACCTTTATTTGTTTTGAAGTTTGCACTGCGAGAAAATGTCGGGTCATTTTCGCATGGAAAAATGGAGGACGAATTTTTTCTCGGTTTATGCATATTGTACTCTTAATATTCCTCAAATATTGGCACTGAGTGAGATCCAGGTGAGCGAGGAATCCGATCCACTGCCTTTTCAGATACCTGGGTATCACTTCCATTGTTTTCCCTGTATAGGGGCATCGCTCTTTCCTTAAGAACAGATGTAGCGTATCAGTGCGAGCGGAATCTGAGCAACTCTGATCCTGAGTTCTGTTCCTTGTGGTTGAAATTCAGAGTTCGCTCTCATTTGATGCACTTATGCTAGTCTATAGAAGTCCGAATCTAGGGAAGAAAAATCAACTGATTCAACTAGTGAATGAACCAACTTTCATCCCTAGAGTTGGTCTGCAAAGCCGTTAAATCTTAGACCTTTTTCTGACTTCTCACTATGGAGAATATGATGTGACTGTCCAAGTACCTCTTGGTAATTCGGACCACTGCACCATATCCATTTCATATTCTAACCTAAGCCCTCCAACGCCTAAAATCCCGAAGAGGATCGCTTGGTTTCATGGAAAAGCAAACTGGATTGCGCTAAATAATTTTGACCGCAATTTCAATTGGAAATTATGTTTCGCTGATAGAAATGTAAATGCCGCGGCTCTTATGGTACAAGAAATAATTTTATTGGGCATGCGGTCTTTTGAAGCCTTTTGAGAATTGGCGTTTCAACAAGAATGCTGAAACTAGTGCTCATTTATGTACTTATTTCAATTTTTTAATAAGGAGTCTTTAATCCAAGTTCTTTTGGGAAACGTATTCTTTAAAAAAAAATCTTAATACCACGCGAAACGGCTTCCAAACTCTCAAATCACACTTACCAATTTTTTTGTAGCAATCGCTGCATTTCCACTGATCTTAGATATTATCAAAGGCTATCCAGGAGTTTCTCTACCGCCGACATAGGATTATTTTAACAAAAGAGTTTCAAGAGCGCGTCGTGTTATAGAAAATTCGTTTGGCATTTTGGTCTCACGATGGAGAATTTTATTAACAACATTGCATATGCTTCCTCATAATGCCGAGAAAGTTGTTTTGTTAAAGCTGCGTGGCTTTACATAACTTTCTCATCATCCATAGCCAAAGTCAAGCATACATTCCTCAACGCTATGCAAATTGAGAGGGCGAGAATAATGTTATTCAAGATGGGTTATGGAGGAATGATGTTCCTAACAATTTGAATCCTTTGAGACCAGATCCTCACGCTCACGTGTACCAAAAATCAAATAAAAATACATTACTCTAAAATAAAAAAAAAAAAAATCGAATTACTAATGATTGCTGTTAAATAAAATTCTGTCATCGATGGTGCCGACATGTTCCATGTTCGGCATGTTCCATATAGACCAAAAATCATCTGCAATAAATTCCAGCTCACTTAAATAAGGCTCCAAGACGTAAATTAGTGCTATTATAGACCAAATTGCATCGCAAGTGTCGTATATCACTGTGCAAACGATTAGTTATCATTATTTATAGCTGTTAATCGTATACCAATGTTAATAGCTTTTTTAAACGTAAAATAATTGATTAAACTTTAAAGCAATTCCCATTTCAAGCATTTATCTATATTATTAATAAATCTGTATAGTGGCGGATCTACATACGGGCTGAAAGGGCTTTAGCCCCCCCTTGGAGAATTTTTTGTATGGAAAAAATGAAAAATGTCCAAAAAGACGTTTCAGTCCCCCTTTTTGGCACACAAAAGTATAGTTTCAGCCCCCTTTGGCGAATCCTAGATCCGCCACTGAATCTGTATCTCTTTTTATGTAAATAAATTTCTTGTCTTTTACTTTTTACAGAACAAAATCAAAAAATAAAAAAAATAAATAAATAACTGGCCATTTCAGCCCTTGAAAGCCTTGAAATTTATAATAATTCAGCCCTTGAAATTTAACATTTATCGTAAAGATAGAAACTCCATTCCTGGCAATTCCTCTAACGGTGGAGGTGTGTTGATTGCGGTCAAATCAACACATTACTCTCAAGAAATAGACATCCGAGAAGCTGCAGACATAGAATTTTGCTGTGTTCACGTAAAGTCCGGTCCCTTGAGTATCTACATTACATGCTCATATATCCCACCATTTTCTAACTTAGAAGTTTATAGCAAACATTTGCTCTCTATTAGTAAAGTTTGCCTACAGCTTCATCCAAATGATCATATATTAATAACTGGTGACTTTAATCTGCCCAACGTTTCTTGGAACTGTTGTTCCGAAAACCCTACAATATTTTTACCTTGCTCTGAAAGCTCATCTGACAATTGCTTTTTAAACGACCTCTCAAACCAAGGTCTTTTCCAACTAAACTGTCACTTGAACAAGAATAAACGTTTGCTCGATCTGGTATTTTTTGATGATAGCAATACTGCTTCAGTGTCAAGGTCTGATCCCTTGGTCACTCCCGAAGATTCTCACCATCCGACTATAGAAATCTGTTTAAATTTTCCTAAACCATCTGTGCAGAACCATACTATTCAACCGCTCACCGAATTCAACTTTAAGAAAACTAATTATGTTACTTTGAAAAATAGTTTGTCTAATATAAATTGGTCACCTATACTGAATCTAAATACAAAATGCTTATCATCACAGAATCTGGATGCCGCGGTCTATGCGTTTAACTCAACGCTCATGGATTGCTTTCTTAAATCAATTCCTCAACGAAAAGCCTCTATAATTTCTGGCCCCGTATGGTATACCAATGAATTACGAAAATTGAGAAACTTGAAAACTAAATATTATAAAAAATATCAAAAAATACATAATATATGTGATATTGCACGTTATACTTCAACTAAATATAGTTACCAACAGTTGTGCAAGCAATCCTATAACATCTACCTCACAAAAGTAAAATTAAACATTAAATCTGATGCAAAATCATTCTGGAGCTTTGTTAACACAAAACGCAAAATTGATTCATATCCTTCTTTTATGAAATACAATAATGTGGAATCCGATAATGACAATAGTATCTGCAACCTTTTTGCTGATTTTTTTAAGTCGACTTATTCATTATCTTCTTTCAATAAGGGCAGCTATCCCCATTATGTTCAATCTGGTGATATTTGTCTCCCAATAGTTGATATC
Organism: Pherbina coryleti; assembly: GCA_943735915.1. Lineage (NCBI taxonomy): Eukaryota > Metazoa > Arthropoda > Insecta > Diptera > Sciomyzidae > Pherbina > Pherbina coryleti. The sequence continues at coordinate 120,673,499 of OX030949.1, forward strand.
AGTACAGTTCTAGCCTTCTTAAGAGATCTTAAATCTTCTTATAAAAGCGGTCCCGACAACATACCCTCATGCATATTGAAATACTGTTGCGAAGAATTAGTAACGCCTATCACTTTACTTTTTACTTCTTCTTTAAAATCTTGTTATTTTCCAGCTGCATGGAAATCTTCATTTATTATTCCGTTGCATAAATCTGGTAACAGGTCTTTAATTGATAATTATCGTGGAATTGCTAAATTAAGTACTTTGCCCAAACTTTTTGAGGCAATTGTTACATCACAATTATCACATAGTGTAAAGTCTTTGATGTCTCCATGTCAACATGGATTTCTTTCTGGAAAATCGACTGTCACTAACCTACTTGAATTTACATCTAAGACCATAGAGAATTTTGGAAAAGGTCTTCAGACAGATGTCATCTATACGGATTTTAGTAAAGCTTTTGATGTTGTAAATCACAAACTCTTAATTTTAAAATTATCTCTTATCGGATTTCCCATACAGCTGCTGAGGTGGATTGAATCGTATCTCAGTAATAGAACTCAATCTGTTTTATTTAAACTCGTGAAATCTTACGAGTTCCCGGTTACCTCAGGAGTGCCTCAAGGGAGTCACATCGGGCCTCTTCTCTTTCTACTTTTCATAAATGATTTGCCAACTATAATAATGCATTCTAACGTCTTGATGTACGCTGACGACGTCAAACTATTTCTTTCTTACAAAAATGAAAATGACGCCAAATTCTTACAAATTGACATCAATAATCTTTATAACTGGTGCAAAATGAATCATATGAATCTCAATATGAAAAAATGTAAGCACATGTCCTTCTCGCGTAAGCCATGGCTTAGAAGCACGTACAAAATCTGCGATTACACATTAGAATCTCTAGATAGTTTTCATGATCTTGGAGTTACCATGGATCCTAAACTTCGCTTTTATATTCATATAACTAAAATAATAAATAGAGCAAATAGTACCCTAGGATTTATCAAACGATGGGCAAAAGAGTTTAATGATCCTCTTATTACGAAATCTTTGTTCACTTCACTGGTGCGGCCTATCTTAGAATATGCCTCAATTGTATGGTGTCCACGATATGGTTGTTACATTGACGACATTGAATCAGTTCAGAAAAAATTTCTTCTGTTCTGCTTAAGCAATTTGTACTGTAGAACTGACTTTCATCTTCCACCTTATGAATATCGATTACAGCTATTAAATCTTCCTACTTTAAAAAATCGGAGAACTATGCTTAATGTTAGCTGGATTGTTAAACTTCTGTATGGATTTGTTGACAGTCCATATTTATTAAGTAAAATTTACTTTAATATTCCTATTCGTCCTAGAAGATCTTTTGAGTTACTTTACATGAACTTTTGTAGAACAAACTACTTGCAAAATGAACCGCTGAGAAGTGCTTGTGGTGACTTTAATTTTGTTTCAGATGTAATTTCTTTAAATGAATCCATATACTCAATTAAACTTAAAATTCTAGATTATCTCCAGTACCGAGGTTGATTTGGATTATGCTCTCCCAAGAATACTTTATTTTTTCCTGGCTATGTGTGGTAATACTAATAAGCTGATTTAATTTATGATTATCCAGAGCGAGACCACGTCCGTCTCGCCTGGCATATGCCGGAGGTAGACCCCGTCCGTCTACCCTTGCATATGTGAGCTTTGCTCTAATCCCTATTTACATGAATCTACATACATCAGAATAGTATTTGATTATCAGCCTCATATATGGGAGCGATGCTCTAATCAATTGATATAGTAAATCTCAAGATGTGCTCTGGAATATGCTACTTCACGTCATACCTGGAATTTTACACCAAGCTGATTAAATTCAAACATGATTATCCAGAGCGAGACCATGTCCGTCTCGCCTGGCATATGCCGGAGGTAGACCCCGTCCGTCTACCCTTGCATATGTGAGCTTTGCTCTAATCACTGTTTCTACACACATTATAGAACTTGGTTATCAGCCTCACATATGTGAGCACTGCTCTAATCAATTGATCAATTAATATCAAAATGTTGATCCGGAATATATACAATTTATTTTTACTATTATATATAAAATCTGAAATCCTTTAAATTAATTATCAAATGTATAATGAAATCTATAGTATTTAAGTTAATCAAACAAATTGTTGAATTTTTTAAAATGCTATAAAGCTTTAGGGCTTAGCATCTCAATAAATAATAATAATAATAATAAAGGACTTTGACCTAGCTTCTTATGATCAATTGTGTTGTGCGTGTCATTAAGTTTGTACACAATTGGTCGAGAAACAAAAAAACAGAACAAAATTACCAATTTATTTAAAGAAACAAGTTTATTTTTGAACAAAATCATGTTTTCTTTTCTAAAGTAATATAACACAGTTAATTTCAATATAAATAAAATGACATAAAAGATGTTCTTAAGAAACATATTTAACTAAAATTATGAGGATTACAATTTAATGTGACTTTTTTTATTCAATTACATTAATTGACAAATTGTGTTATTGAAAAAAAAAAAATAAATACTAATTGCTGTGCTCGAGACGAAATAAATATGTTAATGAAGAAAAAAATTAATAACAACCACAACTCTGTAGAGAGCAAATGAAACCGTAGACTGGAAAGTCTGTTTCGTTGGGTGCTTCACCTCATCAGCTCATCAGTAGTCTTGGGTGATTTTTCGCTGTGACCGACTTTGTCGTCTTGAACATGTTGGGCCATGCGAAACCTCCTAGAGAAACAAACGGCTGACTTTTTACATTTATAGAAGTGGCATTGTGTGATTCAATAAGTTTTTTATAAATTGATAAAGATAAACTATTGATAAAGAGAAAACGTCCGTGGCGAAGCCGGGGACCATTGTGGCCTGCTAGTGCTATTTTATAAAAGGATTCCTTGTTCATTCGGATTTTTATCGTTCAATTACGGGGTAATCGCTAAACCCCGTTCAGGCGGCCTCGTTAGTCTGCCACCCCAGAGGTCTCGGTTTCGAATCCCGGCCCGATCATGGTCCTACGCTTTAACCCTTCGCATTTGCAATTTTCTATACTTATTTCTAATCAGTTGAAATTGAAAACTCATTAAAATTTACGACTTGAAGTTGTAGTTGGTGGTTGAGAAGTTTGTGGGTGAGATTTCCCATATAACTTGAATTGACTTGAGGTAAAGGCATTACACTTGCCTCAGATTCAAATTCTTTTCATACTTTTCACTTGGTTGCTCTTTCCCCCACTAATCTATTACCCCGTTTCGAACTAAGGCAGACTTGACTGAATAGGCAGTACACCTGAAATCCTTGGTTAAAAAAAAAAAATGTTGCCATTGTATAAACAGCACAAACAACAGCAAATAGCTTAAAGCCCAAACAAAATCAAAGTTATTAGCGATTGGCGACATTTTCAAGCAATAGAATGCATGAAAACGTCCGAAATCAAATCTTCGATCGCGACGAACATTCGCCAGATTAGAATCTATTCTATTTTTTCTCTGGCGACCTGGCGATCCTCTCTTTGTGTGATGTCAAACATGATAAGTGTTGCCGTATTTTTCCTAAAATGGGGTACGTTCAGTGCTATTTTCTTAAGTTTTATTATCTTCTGACATAATATGTCACATATTATGTTGTCTGTGTTTCTGTTTTCTTCATGTCAATTATGCATACACAAAACAAAACATTCTGACAATTCAGTCTGAATAATTCGCCAATCGTTAATCGCTTTCATTCTGAACTTGTTCTGAGCGATTAGCGAGAAGAGAGGATCGCCGATTGCCAATCGATTTGATTCTGTTCGGACTCTTAAGCTCTTTGTTGAGAGAGAGAGGTGAGAGTCTACAACTCACCGCGCTTCCATCTTAAGTGGATAGTTGCCATAAGCCAAATATATCGTATTTATTTTGATTTTCATACTAAGATTGCGAACCGCTCTTTTTATTTCAATAGCTATTGAGTTAAAAAATCTAATAAATAGATTTAGATAAAGTTTACAGAATTTTAGAATAAAGCTGAGCACAAAAAAATAAAAAAAAAGAAAAAAAAAAGATTGCCATTAACATTTTTATTAATGGCAACACTAACTTCTATGATCATATGGTAAAATTTAATGGTGGTGATTTCATTTGCATGCAAGTTGTTGGATGAAATGTTTTATATAGGCTTTAACCCGGCGCACAGTGCGCTTTTTTCGATTTTAGGATACATTCGGATTTTTTTTTTTTAAAATTTTATAAAAAATAACTTCATTCGTCAGATTATAAAACGGATATTATGAATGTGATATTGGAAACTTGATGTATTATATGGTTTTTTTATTAAATTCGTCAAAGTTGAAACATTTTTAACAAAAATAAGCTCAATAAAACCCAACAAAAGGGAGTAATTTTTTAACAATAATAGCTTCGAGCACAAAGTATATTTTAAGATTTTGTTTCTTGGATTTTTTTATGTCTGAACCAGCATTTAAATTATTATAAAATATATTAAAAAATATTTTTAATCTTAATATTTGAATACGGCCTTTCATTATTTATATTGAAAACAAATTTTTTGAGCTCTAGGCCAATCATGTTGACAACAAGACAACATGAAGAACAAAGAAGGCAACAACCAATAAGTAGAACCTAAGTAGCTTCAGTGGATCACAGTGTAAAGTCATACAAAGGCTACTGATGAGTTTGTGTAGAGGCCAATGAAACAGTCTGTATAGTCAAGCTGTGTGATTGGCTCTATACAGAGCCGTTGTTGTTGTTGTTGTTGTTGGTTGTTGCCTTCTTTGTTCTTCATGTTGTCTTGTTGTCAACATGATTGGCCTAGAGCTCAAAAAATTTGTTTTCAATATTAAAAAATATTAATAAATAAAAATAAAAAAATCGTAGAAACATAACTGAAAAGTTTTCAAGAAATGAAAATTTAAGTAAAATTTAGTAGAAAATATCTAGCAAATATAGCATTGTTAAAGTCAAAGGCTGTAGATGTCATAAAATATAGTACTTCTGCCTTCTGTTTCTGTTAAAACCTGCTGCTTGTAGCTGCCACTAAGAAAAACCACTTAATTTGAAAAATGTCTTGAAAATCAATTTTTGCCCTAAAACGCACTTGTTTTCAAGACGATTACAGCCGTAATTTTCAAGCTATCATCACGAACTTCAATATTTAAGCTTGTATATAAAAAATTAAGCTCAAGTTGAAAAATGAGCCAAATCAGATGAAAACCACGCTTACCTTCCATATAAAGTGACTTTATCAAAACGGTAAAATCTCTTAGAATTCCACAAAAATTTATATATGTACTTAAAATTTCGCATATGAGCTTTGATATGTAATATACACTCTGAGGATGAATAAACCAACTCGGATAAAAACAACGCCTACCTCTCATACAAAGTGACTTTATTAAAGAGGTAAAATCTCTTTAAATTCCACAAAAATTAATATAAGGACTTGAAATTTTGCAAATAAGCTTTCATATTTAATATGCCTCTGAGTATGAAACCACGCCTACCTACCATACAAAGTGACTTAGTTTAAATAACAAAAGCGAATATTTTCCTATAAAAGTGTGACGAAAATGTTTGAAACAGATAAAAATTTTTATTGTCTGCTTAAAACTTTGAATATACTTTGGTTTGGCCCTGGAGGTATTTTAACTTCAGCCCATTGGAAGATCATATCTTACTTGTAAATAAATTGTTTTTTTTTTAAATTAAATTTTTTAATCTATTTTATTTTAAAGATACAGGAATCATTTTTGAAGGTTTATATAAAAGTGGGCGTGATCCGGTAGTGTCATTTGTAATGATGATATTAAGCTACCTACCAAATTTCAATGAAATGCACTCAACGAATCGAAAGTTATGCCATTTTAAACCATTATATACATGAATGTTATATGGGAGGTAGGCGTGGTCTTTGACCGACCATGCTTATTTTCAATACTAAGCAATGTATTGAGAAACGTAATATACACACCAAGTTTCATTCGCTTAGATTTCTCTGGTTGTCCGTAATCGTAATTTTAGCACAGACGGATGGACGAACGGACAGATGGACAGACGGACACAGCTAAATCGACACAGGAGATGAATTTGATCAAGAGTATAATATATGTTTGTAGCGGAGATGTCTGTTTATCTGCGTTATACATGGAAGAATGCATACTTCCCATATAAAGAGGCCTTGTATGGGAAGAGGGCGTGGCAGTTGACCTATAATTATAATTTTTGGCCTAATTACTTAGTATAAAAAGTATTGGTACAAAATTTCATGACTCTAGCTCTTATAGTTTTTGAGATAATTGCAAATGTCATCCTAAAATTGAAAAAAGCGCACTGTGCGGCGTCTCCACAGGAAATAGTTTATTTCATGATACTTATGTCAGACGATATATTGCCAGTGGAGACCGCTCATTGCTCATGAACGGGTATGGGCACCACTACATTTAAAGCTTCTGTGTTGTTTCTGTGTTTGTCTTTTGTCTTTGATTTGTTGTTGCGTTTTGTGTTGCTACATAAGCCTTTGCTCTCAATTCTTGCTCTCAGAGCTCCCAGAGCGCTCTCTGCCCATAGCTGCTCATGAAGAGCAATATATGTCATAATAAATATCTTGATAACTATCAGTTTGGTAGTTTGACAGCGAATTTTTTTCATTTTGTTTTATTTTCTTAGCAAGACGCTTCTTAAAATTTTGTATAAACGCTTGATATACATATTTAAGTGAGTAAATACATATTTACAAGAATACATTCGCTTCAATGCAGCGAATATTCTTGTTTGATGGCATCTCACAAATGATTATATCAAGATATGAAATGCCCACATACAAAACTTTGTTTTGATATGGTTCATATCTGTCTGGCGAAATGACAGCTGATCGGCAATAATTTATGCCTGTGGAGACGCCGGGTTAGGGCATTTTAGTTCACCACAAAGATCGCTCTTTTTAGTTCGATCGTATGTAATGAACTAGTTCGTTCATTTAGTTCTTTTAGTTCGTTCGTTCTTTTTGTTCGTTGCTTGTTTTATTTCATTCGTTCTTTTAGTTCGTTAGTTCTTTTAGTTCGTTCATTCTTTTAGTTTGTTAGGCCCATATATGATACAATAAGAAGGTAGGGTAAGGAGCTTTGACAAGACCTACTTCTTATGTCAAAAAGCATTTAAGCAATTCCACTTTCCTGTATTTTTCTTAAATGTGCGACAAAAACTTGGAAAAGGAATTATATATAGGGCAAATAAGAAAAAAATTGAATCAGTGTATCTATAATTGAAACAATGAATTTTGTAGTAATTTTAAAGCTTTATTTTCACTAATTTACAACTGCCTATAATTTTTTGCTTAGCTTTTTGAATTCTTGATTTCTGATTTAAAAATTTTAATTGAATGTGCATACGATATCTAATAAAAATTTAACTATCTCATTGCATAACCTTACTGCATAAAACAAAAAACAAAAAAAATTAGTACTTCCCCGTTTATCATCATTTTAAGCAATGCATTTCATATAAAACGCTTACCTACTGAAACCATGAAACATGAATTTGTCATGGGATTTTTTCTTTAGATATGGTAGCACTGTATTTTATGATTTTGACATTAGCAGTAGGTCTTGTCAAAGCTCCTTACCCTACCTTCTTATTGTATCATGGGCCCATATTACACGGTACTCGTTTGCTCGGAGTGCAATGAACACTTTTATTTTCTTTTCTCAATTTGCACGTTGGTAGGTCAGACGACAGAAATATGCGCGCCGCACAGTACTTTGTCCCATAGGAATCAAGATTTTTGTTGTAACAGAACCTAACAAAATTGGTACCGTTTTTTAGATAATACAAATTTTTATTGCAATTACCAATTTTTGTAGACGCTCTCTCCCTCTTTAAAGTCAACCATTTTTATGTATATTTATTGTTGTGGAATATTTGATTTTGCACATCTTGCAAAGAAAAAAGTGCTGTTAGTGCAATTTCAGTCCAATTCTTTTGATTTTTTATTATATTTCAAGCAAAATATTGTATAAATAAATGACTGCAATATGTTTGAAATTCAGCTGAAAATAAAAATCTCAAAAAAAAAAAACAAAAATTTGCAAATTTTGACATAAATTAAAAAAAAAACAACAAAAAACATCTCTTTAATTTTCAAACACATTATTATATGTGTATTTGTATATCAGATTCTTAAATTTTATAGCTTTTTTCAACTTATTTTTGGAGTTATCGCATTTTGAAAAATGGTCTGAAAATCATATTTTCTACTAATTAACGAAGTATTTGGTCATTTCAAAAATGACCTAAGTCAATTTTTTTTTTTTTAATTAACGACATTATTAGGTAAAAAAGTATGTGTATTTCTCTTAAATCATTTAATATTTACTTTTAAAAAACATTTAGACTTAGATACTCTGCTCAAAAGGTGGGCGTATTAGTTTATACAAAATTTGTTTTTTAAGAGGTACATTAAGCAGTGATTTTAATGTGCAGTTTGATTTATATTTTTGTAATAATTATTAGAATATGACAAATTTTTTGTGATAGTTTGTTTAAATGCTGCTATTTAAATACAGGTTTTTGTATATTTTGTATATTTTTGTAATAATTATTAGAATATGAACAAATTTTTTTGTGATATTTGGTTTAAATGCTGATATTTAAACACAGGTTGAAAATAAATAATGAATATTAATTTTAAAATGTAGGGTATTCTCATGCTTACTTATGCCAATCTTGTTGTGCTTACTGTATATTCTTAAGCAAAAACAAAACAAAAAAGCAAAAAGTGTTATTAAAATATTTAAAAATAAAATCAAAATATAACTATCTCCGTTATATAAATATCTGCTTACAAAAACAACCTTTTTGTAAACAAGCTATGTAACATTTTGGTACGTAAATATGCATGGATATACATATTTATTTGTATCTCTGAAACTAAAAACAATATTCAAAATCGGTTTTGAATATTAAAAAGTTAAATTCTTAATCCAAGACAAAAATAAATAATTTCTGAATTGAATGTTTTAATAATTTTTTTTATTCAATTTAAATGGAACTTGGATATTTAAACCTCATTTTTAGTAAAAAGTAATAGACTTATGTTTAAACTGATTTCATTTCTGAAATCAGTGAGCACGTATTAACTGCTATGCTAGAATGCTATGCTATGCAAGAATTGAACGACTCCTTATATTTATTCCTCATTTTTGTATCATTTTTGCTCAAAGTACTGTGCGCCGAGCTAGTTTTAACATTTCATTCAGTTCTTTACTTTTTCTCCTACACTTTATACCAGCAAGGGGTTCCTACAACTATTTTCTTCATACTGGTATAGTACACTAGTAGCATTTTTCTTCACAAAACGTACTTTTCAGCTACTTAAACGCCCAAATCTTTAATTTCACCATCCAAGAACACTGTTGCACGGTGCTCGCTGCCATGTACACCGAACAGAAATGAGCATATTTTGCTCGGTCTACAAATGTCTCACAGTCTCACTGATTTTTGACAGTTTTGCATTGGAAACAACAACAAAATCATTTGCACGCCGAGCAAACGAGCACTGTCTGACCTCAACCTTAGGTCTTTTAGTTCGTTTCATTTACTCGTTCATGTTCAGGTATGTAAAACGAAACAAACTTGGTTGTATTCAAATTAAAATTCAATTTATATTTGAAATTCAGTTTTAGCTATTTGTAAACCACTATTTTTAAACCAACACGTCTAACTGAAAGATAGAAATCTGTCAATGTGACAGCCATCAACTCCACCATTTCCACAGTGCAGACACAAAAAGTGTCTGAAATCAAGGATTCAAACCATAGCTTGGTAAATAAATCAGGTCTGGGCCTACAGAAATTTTGAAGAAAATAAAGTTTGTGAACATTTTTTTTCCGTTCAATCATTTTTCAAATGTCAACTGGCCCCAGCTTGAAAAGCTGTGAGGACGTGAAAACTGTGCGTCATGAGCATTTGCAATCAGACTTTTTTGGAAATGGAAGAAATTTGTAACATTGTCCTTATCAATAAGAGTTATCAAGAGCTCTCAGAAATTGAGCGCAAACAAACCGTTAAGGCTCGGGGAAAATTGTTCTGGCGCTTGGAGGTGAAAATTTTGTTCATGTTCAAGACATGGTATAATAATTACAAGGTAGCATTGACAGTTGCTTGAGAAACCATCTCCTGTCAAAAAATATACTCAAAAAGAGAGCGCTAACAATCGGTCATTGAAAACACAAACAATGTTGAAAAGGTTGAAGTAAAAAAAAACAATAGCTTCAGCATTTGCAGATGCATTTTCGCAAACAGCTGTTTTTGGCAAGAGATGTTTTCTTGTAGGAGAGAAAATAAGCAGTTGTTAATGCTACCTTGTATTCATGGTATAATAATAAAAGTAGCGATGACATAAGATGAATGCTTATTATACAAGGTTCAAGATACAAAAAAACAGCGAAAGAGGTCTGGAAGAAGATTAACAGGCCTATTCTGGCATAATCGTCACAATCAAAAGCAAAAAGCTTTAAAAATTCACCACATCATGTTGTAAAGCTTTTTGAATTGGTCACCTTCTTTTTATATCAACTTGCTCATCAGTTGTCACTGGAAAATAAATGTCGATACATTTTTGTGTAACAATAAGCTGTGAGATATGCTGAATTGACCGCGATACCGATGATTGGCTCATGGAAGTTGAAAAATGATTGCCGACATAGTTATGATGAGCCATTAGCATAAAAATAAATAGTTGTCAAAAACCTCAAGGCAAGTGGTATGGACGACCTTCGCTCATCATGTGGTTGGAGTTCCTCAATTAAATTCCAAACACACTGTATTCGGCAGTCGAAATGAATTTGCAAAAACGATTTCGGTGTCCTAGAAGCCGTCTTCTTAAGATATTCCCTTCTTTTTGTTATTATTGTTTTTTATAAAATTTTATTTGTATGAATTTTTCGCTTGTGACCTTCTTAGCAGCTTGTCACTATTTTGATCACTATTGATACAAAAAAAGCTTTTTAAAAGTGCTCAGGATAGGGATTTGTATCAATTGTGACTTCTGTATCAATTGATACTGAGGTGGCTTTTGTGACTTTGTTAGAATAGAGCTGTAAGTCGGTGTTTGAAGACAGTGGACTTGCGAGAAGATGCAGTTTAGTATCTCAGCTTACAAGCATCAAGCTTTCGAATTGTGAAAATGTAACTAAACAGTTATCGACATTTTATATTAAAAAAAAGTTCGCTAAAAAGGGTACAAGGTGCTATACATGCAACGGTTTTGGACATATTGCGAAGGACTGCCGCAAAAGAAAAGAGCAACGAGCCAGAATGCAACAGCGATCATTTTATTCAGCGTTGATGTCGACGAAAATAGATGAAGAAGCTTGGTATTTCGATAGCGGTGGGTCAGCACACATGTCATGTAGAGCAGACTGCATGAAGAATTATGAATCTTCAACAGATTGTAATGAGTGTTAGCGGATAACAAAATTGTTAAAGCGACTGGTAGAGGTGATATTGAGATTGATACCGGCTTGAGTTGCAATAATTCGACAATAAATATAGCAAATGTTTTGCATTTTGTGACTTGGCCACAAATCTACTTTCAGTCAGCGAAATTATTCGTAAGGGATACCACACGGTCTTCAATTTAGACGAATGCAGCATTATGGATGATCAGAGCGAGATAGTAGCCAAGGCAAAAGCGGTTAATGGTATGTTCAAGTTAATTTGTACTGTTAAGCTTTTTAGAGGCACTATGGTAGCAAAGTCTGAAGAAACGTACGAAATTTGGCATCAAAGACTTCTTCATCTCAATCTCATAAGTTGCCAAACTGTTTCTGCCGAAAGACGTGCTTTTTTTTTCTTGTTGCGTAAAAATTTTTATTTCATACCGAATTTCGCGTGTAATTCAATTAAAATTAAATTCTTTTGGACTTGCCGTGCTTTACTTTGGGACCTTCGTTGGATTTATACAACTATAAGTCAAGAAAGCGCTGAAATAATCCTTTTATAAATATCATACATTTATATTTTCATTGTTTTTTTTTTTTCTATTGCTTTTCTGCTATAGCAACAACAAACGTTGGTTTGTTTTTTGTGAGAGCGGATTTGTTCTTGTTTTTCCTTTCATTGTTTTCTGACGTTTGTCAGCTTGATTCTAAAGCTTCTCAAACTGTTGTCATTGGTAGCAACTTTCGAACGCTTTCAAACTGTTGCCTACTAAACAGTGTCTTTCAAACTTTGTCAAATAGGGTTGCCAAAGCTAAACTTTTAACTTTTACTACTAACTTATAAATTTATAACTTAATATTAGATTTTTAAATATGGTCTGCAATTTCCGCAACTGTACCATAAAGGGAGAATCTGACCGAATTGTAAATTGCTGGTTATGTGAATCCTTTTTTCACACTAAGTGTGTAGCACTAAATGCGCGTGTCTCCGACGCATTGGGTGAAAATAAGGGTCTCCGTTGGGCATGCGAAGATTGCAGAGCAACCGATTTAGAAATACTAAAACTTATAAGGCAATCGAGGAAGGGCTTCTTGGAGGTTTCTAAAGACCTAGAGGCGGCTCAGATTAGATTGGCGGAGTACGAAAAGTCTTTCAAATCGTTTAAGTGCATGGATGAGGCTTTTGTCTCTCCTAAGCGAAAGCGTAACAGCAAAAACCTTCGAAGCTCTGCCAAATCTATTACAAAAACAGCCACTCCGTCTACAAGTGTTACTCCTAAAGCTAACCCTGAAACTAATGCTGAGCCTTCACCCAACTTAAACTTAAACACTTCATGTGAAGCATTTTCAACTGAGAATGTAACTACAGCTCGAAATACTGATGTTGCGGCTCTTTCTAGAGCTCCCGCATCAGTCAGTGAGAATTTACTGTTGACAGAAGCCTCTGCTGTACACACAATAAATTTAATTACTGACTCTCCTTCTACTTCTGACGCAAAGGTAACTTATGCTAAGACTTGTGCCTTATCAAGTGCTGCCACTTCTCCTGCATTACTCAAAACTAATAACACAGGTGCAATACCAAAACAAATATCGATAAGCAGTTTAAATCAGCCGGTTCACAAAAATCTTGTGATAATTCCGCCTGCAAGATCAATATTTGTATCCCGTTTTGCAGCTGATACGACTGAGGATGACATTCTTTTCTATTTGCAATCGAATTTAAATCTTTTAAATAAAAGAATTTCGATTTTTAAATTCAAGTTACCTCATGAACGCGTCACGTCTTCATTTAAAATAACTCTACCTGATGATCTCTACAATAAAGTAATCAGTCAAAGTTTTTGGCCTGAATATACTTTAGTTCATGAATACGTCCCTAGATCACAACCTAGAACTGTACTAGCTTCTTTACCTGTTCGCAACATGAACCAAAAAAACTAGATTGCTGCCTTCAGTTCCTAATCTTATATCAAAACGTTCGTGGCATAAATACTAAATTGATTAATTTATTCATTATGAGTCACAACATTCATTATGATATAATTACTTTCAGTGAGACTTGGCTAAAACCTAACACTTTAAATTCAGAAATTCTTTGCAACAAATTTAACATTTATCGTAAAGATAGAAACTCCATTCCTGGCAATTCCTCTAACGGTGGAGGTGTGTTGATTGCGGTCAAATCAACACATTACTCTCAAGAAATTGACATCCGAGAAGCTGCAGACATAGAATTTTGCTGTGTTCACGTAAAGTCCGGTCCCTTGAGTATCTACATTACATGCTCATACACTAAGGGAAATAATGCATATTAACATTATCCACGCCTGAGTATCAATTTTATTTAAATATTTACGTGGATAAATCAAATATTTTCACTACAACTCGTTTTTTTCCCGTATTTGAATTTTATTTATACCACAAACGTACACACATATTCCATACAAGCAAGCAGCAACAGCATCGCACACTTACACACATACTCCGACAAGCAGCAACAGCATCGCACTTTGTTCCTGAGTTTATTTCTTGCATTTGCAGTTCTTACAGTTCTCATAGTTCTCATTTAGTTATTGTTTCAGGAGTAATATATTATGCATGTTTGGCAAAGAAATTAAATTATGTAGGGTGGAGTGACAACTCGGTATTTTCAGGAATATCTTGGACCGATTGTCATTTACCTGCATAATTTGCTTCTGCCTAAACAATTTTGTACATTACTTTTTCGTTCTGTAATTTATACTATGTTTGACAGTTGGTGCAATATTAGTGCACCAACTGTCAAAAATAGTATAAATTAGAGGACGAAAAAAGTGAAGCGATAATAAATTATACAGGCAATGGCATTTGATGAACGCAATATGAAGAAAATAATACCATCAAACCATTAATAACATATTCAATTTAAATATGTGTTTTTTTAATTTCAATATTTTTATTCAAATTTTCTTTAAATGCGATAGTTTATTTTCAAATAGTAAATATTTGAAAGATATTTTAAAAAAATTCGTGCATAATTTTAATATATTTTTTATTAATTCTGTTTAAATATTTAAATATTTAATTTAATTAAAAAAGTATTCAAATAAATTTTAAATATTTACGTAGTCGATTTATTCAAATGCGTTATTGGTGCAAAAATGACTCACTTTTTGGATAAATTAAAAAAGTTTTTGGATAAATTTAATATTTTTTTCCCTTAGTGTATATCCCACCATTTTCTAACTTAGAAGTTTATAGCAAACATTTGCTCTCTATTAGTAAAGTTTGCCTACAGCTTCATCCAAATGATCATATATTAATAACTGGTGACTTTAATCTGCCCAACGTTTCTTGGAACTGTTGTTCCGAAAACCCTACAATATTTTTACCTTGCTCTGAAAGCTCATCTGACAATTGCTTTTTAAACGACCTCTCAAACCAAGGTCTTTTCCAACTAAACTGTCACTTGAACAAGAATAAACGTTTGCTCGATCTGGTATTTTTTGATGATAGCAATACTGCTTCAGTGTCAAGGTCTGATCCCTTGGTCACTCCCGAAGATTCTCACCATCCGACTATAGAAATCTGTTTAAATTTTCCTAAACCATCTGTGCAGAACCATACTATTCAACCGCTCACCGAATTCAACTTTAAGAAAACTAATTATGTTACTTTGAAAAATAGTTTGTCTAATATAAATTGGTCACCTATACTGAATCTAAATACAAAATGCTTATCATCACAGAATCTGGATGCCGCGGTCTATGCGTTTAACTCAACGCTCATGGATTGCTTTCTTAAATCAATTCCTCAACGAAAAGCCTCTATAATTTCTGGCCCCGTATGGTATACCAATGAATTACGAAAATTGAGAAACTTGAAAACTAAATATTATAAAAAATATCAAAAAATACATAATATATGTGATATTGCACGTTATACTTCAACTAAATATAGTTACCAACAGTTGTGCAAGCAATCCTATAACATCTACCTCACAAAAGTAAAATTAAACATTAAATCTGATGCAAAATCATTCTGGAGCTTTGTTAACACAAAACGCAAAATTGATTCATATCCTTCTTTTATGAAATACAATAATGTGGAATCCGATAATGACAATAGTATCTGCAACCTTTTTGCTGATTTTTTTAAGTCGACTTATTCATTATCTTCTTTCAATAAGGGCAGCTATCCCCATTATGTTCAATCTGGTGATATTTGTCTCCCAATAGTTGATATCAGTACAGTTCTAGCCTTCTTAAGAGATCTTAAATCTTCTTATAAAAGCGGTCCCGACAACATACCCTCATGCATATTGAAATACTGTTGCGAAGAATTAGTAACGCCTATCACTTTACTTTTTACTTCTTCTTTAAAATCTTGTTATTTTCCAGCTGCATGGAAATCTTCATTTATTATTCCGTTGCATAAATCTGGTAACAGGTCTTTAATTGATAATTATCGTGGAATTGCTAAATTAAGTACTTTGCCCAAACTTTTTGAGGCAATTGTTACATCACAATTATCACATAGTGTAAAGTCTTTGATGTCTCCATGTCAACATGGATTTCTTTCTGGAAAATCGACTGTCACTAACCTACTTGAATTTACATCTAAGACCATAGAGAATTTTGGAAAAGGTCTTCAGACAGATGTCATCTATACGGATTTTAGTAAAGCTTTTGATGTTGTAAATCACAAACTCTTAATTTTAAAATTATCTCTTATCGGATTTCCCATACAGCTGCTGAGGTGGATTGAATCGTATCTCAGTAATAGAACTCAATCTGTTTTATTTAAACTCGTGAAATCTTACGAGTTCCCGGTTACCTCAGGAGTGCCTCAAGGGAGTCACATCGGGCCTCTTCTCTTTCTACTTTTCATAAATGATTTGCCAACTATAATAATGCATTCTAACGTCTTGATGTACGCTGACGACGTCAAACTATTTCTTTCTTACAAAAATGAAAATGACGCCAAATTCTTACAAATTGACATCAATAATCTTTATAACTGGTGCAAAATGAATCATATGAATCTCAATATGAAAAAATGTAAGCACATGTCCTTCTCGCGTAAGCCATGGCTTAGAAGCACGTACAAAATCTGCGATTACACATTAGAATCTCTAGATAGTTTTCATGATCTTGGAGTTACCATGGATCCTAAACTTCGCTTTTATATTCATATAACTAAAATAATAAATAGAGCAAATAGTACCCTAGGATTTATCAAACGATGGGCAAAAGAGTTTAATGATCCTCTTATTACGAAATCTTTGTTCACTTCACTGGTGCGGCCTATCTTAGAATATGCCTCAATTGTATGGTGTCCACGATATGGTTGTTACATTGACGACATTGAATCAGTTCAGAAAAAATTTCTTCTGTTCTGCTTAAGCAATTTGTACTGTAGAACTGACTTTCATCTTCCACCTTATGAATATCGATTACAGCTATTAAATCTTCCTACTTTAAAAAATCGGAGAACTATGCTTAATGTTAGCTGGATTGTTAAACTTCTGTATGGATTTGTTGACAGTCCATATTTATTAAGTAAAATTTACTTTAATATTCCTATTCGTCCTAGAAGATCTTTTGAGTTACTTTACATGAACTTTTGTAGAACAAACTACTTGCAAAATGAACCGCTGAGAAGTGCTTGTGGTGACTTTAATTTTGTTTCAGATGTAATTTCTTTAAATGAATCCATAAACTCAATTAAACTTAAAATTCTAGATTATCTCCAGTACCGAGGTTGATTTGGATTATGCTCTCCCAAGAATACTTTATTTTTTCCTGGCTATGTGTGGTAATACTAATAAGCTGATTTAATTTATGATTATCCAGAGCGAGACCACGTCCGTCTCGCCTGGCATATGCCGGAGGTAGACCCCGTCCGTCTACCCTTGCATATGTGAGCTTTGCTCTAATCCCTATTTACATGAATCTACATACATCAGAATAGTATTTGATTATCAGCCTCATATATGGGAGCGATGCTCTAATCAATTGATATAGTAAATCTCAAGATGTGCTCTGGAATATGCTACTTCACGTCATACCTGGAATTTTACACCAAGCTGATTAAATTCAAACATGATTATCCAGAGCGAGACCATGTCCGTCTCGCCTGGCATATGCCGGAGGTAGACCCCGTCCGTCTACCCTTGCATATGTGAGCTTTGCTCTAATCACTGTTTCTACACACATTATAGAACTTGGTTATCAGCCTCACATATGTGAGCACTGCTCTAATCAATTGATCAATTAATATCAAAATGTTGATCCGGAATATATACAATTTATTTTTACTATTATATATAAAATCTGAAATCCTTTAAATTAATTATCAAATGTATAATGAAATCTATAGTATTTAAGTTAATCAAACAAATTGTTGAATTTTTTAAAATGCTATAAAGCTTTAGGGCTTAGCATCTCAATAAATAATAATAATAATAATAATCCAAATAGTGTCGTCAAACTAAAGAATGGTTTAGCTAAAGGTGTTCATTTCACACTTGAGAAGAAATTAAGTCAATGTATTCCGTGTGCTAAGGGAAAACAAAGCAGAACTACTTCTCCTGAAGAGGGTCATCGCGTAGATGATCGTTTTTTTAACTGTTTTCCTCAAAAAACAACTTTGTCTTGGGGGAGAGGAAGAAATTCTTTTTTTCCTCTAAAATATTTTTTGGGTGATCTTGACAACCCCATGCATTTTTTGAAACATCTTAGAATATGAAATTCGAAAAAAATTGTAATTCGATACGGCCTAATGTACAACTTGTGCTGTTAAATTTGATTTTTATACCCCCACGTTTAAAAAACGTAAATGGGGGTATATTAATTTTGTCACTCCGTTTGTAACGCCCATAAGGAGGCGTGGTAGGTATAGAAAAGTATATATATTATTGATCAGCATCACCACCCGAGTTGATTTAGCCATGTCCGTCTGTCTGTCCGTCTGTACGTCTGTCCGTCTGTCGTCACGATTACAGCCGTAATTTTCAAGCTATCATCACGAAATTCAATATTTAAGCTTTTATCTAAAAAACTAAGGTCAAGTTCGAAAATGAGCCAAATCGGATGAAAACCACGCCTACCTCCCATACAAAGTGCCTTTATGAAAACGGTAAAATCTCTTAGAATTCCACAAAAATTAATATATGGACTTGAAATTTTGCATATGAGCTCCGATATTTAAAGTGCACTCTAAGTATGAAATTCAACCAAATCGGATAAAAACCACGCCTACCTCCCATACAAAGTGACTTCATCAAAAAGGTAAAATCTCTTTAAATTCCACAAAAAATAATATATGGACTTGAAATTTTGCTTATTAACTTTGATATATAACATGCACTTTGTGTATAAAATTCAACCAAATCGAGTGAAAACCACACCCACCCCCCATACAAAGTGATTTTATAAAAATTGAAAGCGAATATTTTCTGTTAAAACTATGTAGGTATAACAAAAATGTTTTATACAAATAAACATTTTATTGACGGCTTAAGACTTTGAATATACTTCGGTTCGGACGTGGGGGTATTTTAACTTCGGCCCAGTCGAAGATCATTTCTTACTAGTTTTTTATATTTTGGTGGTTGCCGCAAAGAAATTATAACAGGATCAGAAGAAAACAACAGCCCGTGCAACAAGTCTTCATTCGTGGTAGATCTGGAGGATTTTCGCGTAAAAAAACCCTCTGAAGCTATCCTTGTTTCACGCTTCCTGAGAGTCTGTAGAAAGCTGACCAATTGGCAGTATAAAAAAAAAATAAACAACTAGCCATTTCAGCCCTTGGAAGGACTTTGACCTAGCTTCTTATGCTCAATTGTGTTGTGCGTGTTTTTAAGTTTGTACACAATTGACCGAGAACCGGACCTACATGTTTAACGCCAACTCCGAACGTCGATGAATGGAATGTTCTTGTTCTCAAGAAGCTTTACATGGCATTTTGAATACTCTTTGAGGCTTGCCATTGTCTGCAGAGAGGTGGCGGCCGTACAGAAAAATTATTTTAATTCAAATAATTTTCTGTCGCTGCTGGGGTTCCAACCTGGTTCTCCAAGTTCGTTGACATAGCGGCCACGCACTTTAACCAACTACGCCACGGACGCAACTTTAACTGCATTTTAACTTTAATTTCAACTTTACCTGCACTGAATTTAATGATTTTTTAAAATCTGATGAGGGAAGAAACGAAATTGTATAGTTTGTACAAAAAAGCGACAAGTATCTTTAAATGTTTGTTGATTAAGTATATAATAGTTTAAGATAGTAGCATGTTGAAAACAATGCCTTAGAGCTTTGCAATTATTTTTGTTATATTCTCATGAATTTTATTTATATTATTAAACTTAAAAGAATTTTTTGAAGTGATAACTTCTTTAGGCGCGTTTGGCAATTTTTTCTCGATTCAATCGTCAGCATACAGTTAGATTCTGCCGCTGCTTTTGTATGTTCAAACATGTGCGCACTCGCATCGTAGTAGCTGCTTCACACAATCTTACGTTTGCATTTTGTTGTTGTTGTTTGTGTCAACTCAAAAAACTCAAAAAACCTGGGCAATCTTCAGAGAGGAAATATGTTCTGATAGCTGCAAAATTCTTAAAAAGCCGTTCTATGGCAGGAGTTAAACTTAACCATATTGTTGGTACATGACGTAATAGTAACTCCATTGCAATTCACAAAACTCGTAAGTGTGGTTAGCGAAAGCAGCTTCTGATACAGCACTTTGATGTGCACCCTCAGCGTCTTTTCGTAAAAGTTCTTCTAAATAACTTGCAAAAGATTTTTGTTTGGTGGCCGCTAAATTTCGCATGTGCTTGATAGATTTCATGTGGTGCTTCACGTCAGTTATTCCTCCATTAGCAATGGAAAAGGAAACGCCGCACGCCGAGTATTTAGCAACAGAGTCATCTTTTGTCTTCAGTAACCAATCAAATTTGGTTTTCCAAGGCATCTTGAAATTTGTGGTAACGCCGACTTACAATTTTTTTCTTCTGCTTGTTGTTGATGGCAGGTCGACTGATTTGATATCGGTGCTCAAGCTAACCGAGTCGCTTGCGTCACTTTCCATTTTAAGCTACAAGGAAAATTGTTGAAATTGTGTTCTTGTTTATTTGCTTAAGTTATTTTTTTACATTACTAAACTGTTGGATTGACGCCCAGCAACTAGCCTCAACGGGCTCAAACTTCTTTTAATTTTCCTAAGAAATGAACCCTGCAAACACACTCCGAGTTAATTTACTAGTTTCCTAACCGGTTGAGTCTCAGTTAGTTTTTTAGTTAGAAAGGATAGGCTGTCGGGAAAAATCTAACCTATTTACTTTCTATCTGTGTGTCAGCTACAGATGGCTGACTCTTTCTAGCGCATGTACGCAGACATCGCTCTTTTCATTTTAAAGTGGTTAACAACCACGTATTTATAGGGTTTTATACCTAATATACTAACCGTTTCCTAATCAACATTCTAACCGCTTTTAAAACTACTATTCTTACCGTTTTTAACCATTTTGGTAACCAGTTTTTTTACTCATATCCTAACCACGTTTTAACCAATATTTTAACCGCTTTTTTAACTTGCATGCTAACAGTCTCTAACTAATATTCTAACCGCTTTTTTAACTAGTATTCTTACCATTTTCTAATAACATTCTAACCAGCATGCTGAATATTTTTAAATCTTATATCCTTATTAGATTATAGTTCTAAACAGTAAATAAATATACAAATTGGTATTTTTTCTTAATTTTTTGTTGTTTTTATAATTATTATATGTATATAATAATAATATATGTACATTTGATATTATGAAATAATTCAATATTTGAAATTATATACAGAAATTTTATACAGCGAGTATAAAACCCGCAACGATTATATTAGAACGATTTGTTATAATAACAAAAATTCAGTTGATTTTGAGTTTAAAAATAATACAAAAAATACGAGAAATCGAGTGTTCAAATTTCAAATGTTCAAAATGAAAATTAAAATTGATTGAAGTTCTTTTCGTCGACGCTCGGCAGCTCCTTCATTAAGAACCCAGCAAACCAAAAGTTCCGAAATCGTGACGAATTCGTTTCGAATATTTCGGTATCTTTCAGATTTCGGAATCCGATTTCGTTGCGAAATAGTAAAGAAAATCGTATGAAGGGGTTGACACGAATTCGTGAAGAGGTGTCGTAACTATTTTGTAACTATATTTCGTTACGAAATCGGAACGAAATATTGTTTCGAAATCGTAACTAAATATAGTTATGAGATCGGAACGATATATCTTTTCGAAATCGTAACGAAGTGTAATTATGAAATCGTAACGAAATGTGTTTACGAAATCGAAATGAAGGTATGCATTTAAATTAAGAACGGTTTAATTTAGAGATACGAAAATGAAAAATTTTATTTCATTTAAATTTCATATTATTGAACAATTTCAAGCGATATAATGAGACTGTGTTATAAATAAAATGTTAAAAGGAATGTTGAAATTAATGTCGAATGTTAGTTGAATACAGAGATGGGGGTAGTGCACTAAAGTTTCAGCTTCAGCTGACATATACTGATATTGAAAAATTATTTATTACTTTCAAGTGGTGTTGACTGATGAATTCAAAAATATAAGCCCCACTATACATTAGTGATAGTGATAGTGAAAAAATTTTCACTAAAATTCATTTAGTGCAACTTTGTTTTTTTGCACTAAAATTAATAGTGCAAAAAAAAAAATGCCCGCACTAATGGTATTGGAACACAGAAAGTTTTCACTCAATGGAAAGAAAAGTTCAACAGTTTATTTTGAATAATTGCACTTATATAAATTTGAAATTTCAAAATTGTTAGCCCATTTAGAAAATTATATTTTATTATTATAGAATTTTCTTTTATTCGAGTCTGGCTTAAATAATTTCAAAACCAGTAATGTTTGAAAGTTGAGTGGAAACATTTTTAATTGCAGCTTTCATGTAGTGACTGCTCAAATTTTGCACTAATTGAGTGTAGTGCAGATTTAGTCACTAACACTAAATTTAGTTGTAGTGCAACAAAATAACACCATCACTAAAATCTCAAGTGATAGTGAAGAGATGTTTCACTATCACTAAGCTGGTAAAAAAATAGTGAAAAATATAATTTCTTTCAATATATTTAGTGCTAGTGAAATGCTTAGTGCACTCACCATTTAGTGCAAAACGCCCAACTCTGGTTGAATATTTCAGAGTTGATTATTTCAGAACTTTTCCAAACTCTCCGCCGATCCATGATTTCTTGTGGTGCTCGCATGCAGGAGTTCCATTGAAATGCTTTCTTCGCCTTGAGAGGCGTCAATATTTAATTGTTCAATACTTACTTCCTCATTTCGAATTTCATCCAAATTTGCCACGAGTCCTCGATTTTTGATTGAACAAACTCCTCGCTGTCACTCATTAAAACACTTACTGTTGTTGCTGTTGTTGTTGTTGTTGTTGTTGCTGATGTTGTTGTTGTTGGTGGTGTTGTTATTGATGTGAGTATTTGCGAAAAAATGGAGTCCATAAGCCTTGCAACTTCTTTTTTTACACTTTTACTAAAACCTTGACGCGACATTTCACATTTGTTGAAGAACAACCACGGAAAACAATTTATTTCAGATTAAAACAAATTTTACCTCAATCACCGCAATGCGCACTTGTTTAGTTTGCACTCTTACACGTTTATTTAAAAAAAAGGAACGTTGTTTGCCTGGCCAACTTTGTTATTTTTTATTTATTTGAACAGTAATATCATATGATAAAGAATAAATCTTACAAACCGGCGCATATCGAAACTCGATATAAATTCGGTTCAAAATCGAAACTGTTTCGAAATTTGATGTAACGATATAGTAACGAGTTCTTTACGACAGTTCGAAATAGTAACGAATTAGTCGGAATATCGATAATGTCGTCAAGTTTGGTTTGTTGGGAATCTATAAAAAAAGGAAGACTTAGAAGAATTTATATTTTTGTTTAATTTTCTTAATGTTAAAAATATTTTAAATTTGAATATATAATAAAGAATATATAGTTTATACCCAAGCATTGTTTTACCTAAGACTTGAAAAATTTCTACCGCATTTACTGTGGTATGGGATTGGGATTTAGTATTCGAAAGCTTTTTTTGTTTGAATCTGTTATGCGATAAATCAATCGCTTTTCGCATTTCTTTTTCAAATTCCTTTCGATACATTCTTGAAATTCCTAATATTACAAATTTAAATAATTAAATGAAAAATAAATAGATTAGGTAAATGTTATTGAATTACAGTAGACTCTCACAAAATAGAACCACATTGTTCCAAGGGTGGTTCCAATTTCTGAAATGTTCTAATTTCTGGACTTTTTTTCACAGAAATTTAAAAGACTTAAAAAACTGGTTAAACAAAATGTATGTTAACGTAAAAGAATTTTTATTTATTTATATTTAATGTTTTTTTTAAACATAAAACTCATATAATTCCCCTATTTATATTTATATCAATGACCAAAGATCACTTATGAATTTAATAAATAAAGAAACGTCCAGAAATTAGAACCAGGTTCTACTTTCAGAGCGTTCAATATTGAAATGGCAGGTTCTAATTTCTGGACAGTTCGAATTTGTGAGTGTTATAATTTGTAAGAGTGTACTGTAAAATAATTTAAAGAAAATTAAGTAAACAGTGAAATATATTATTAAATAAAATTTTGTCGAAAATAATCCATTTACCTAAAGCTCTTTTGCCGCATCGACCATCCCAATTGAATTCAGCTACGCATGTGTCAGAAATAATGCATCGGAACAGGTCGTCCAAGGAAGGATATGAAATTTTTAGTTTACTCATGTACGAGTTCTATGAAGAACAATAACATTATAATGCATTATAAATTAAACTGAAATGCAACCATTGAATTTAAAAGAGATAAAAAAGCTAATGGTGCAAAAGTTTCTCGCCGCTCTCAAGTGGTGCAGAAGTTATAGGGCTCAAAAGTTGAGAAAATGGACCTCAAAAACTTGTGATTTTTTTTTAATTTTCCTACAAAACCTAGCGTTATGGGTATCAAGAAAGGTTATACTGTTACCTATTCGACGAGATATCAATCATTAAAATCCACGTATTACTTTTGAAGATATAGCTTTTTACATATTATGCACACTTGACTGTTACACTCTTACAAAATACCCAAAACGTAAGTATAAAGATCAAATTGGAAAATTAAAATAAGCGAAGTACGAATATAGAAGGCAATGCAAGAATTCAAATCGTAGGTGTTGATGTTGATCTTAAGAGATTTCAGAAAAATTTTTCATATGTTGTAAACAGGGACCGTAACTGTTATGACTTTTTTCAAAAAAGTCAATTAATAATAGTTATTTTTTGACCGATTTTGTTTTGGTCGAAAATAAAAGTAAAAGTTTGTAACCAACCAACTGGCCAACATAAGTTGGATTGAACTGGGGAAGGAGGTCGGGTGGACCCTTTTAAAAAACAGCTAGCAATCAGCCCGTGGGGAGGTTCTTGACCTCTTTCCAACCAGAACCCCGCTGGGTACACTTTTAAAGAGTCCTCGAGTGGCCTAAATTTTAAAAATAAAACTACAAAAAATGGAAAAAAAAGGAAACTATTACAAACTCACTCAAAAAAAACTCAAAGGTGAATGATCTTCTCATGAAAATACAAAATATGCGACGGTATCATTAGGTGTTAATCGATACGTCATCTGATACCCACCCTCCATGATTCGTTTAGACTTTTATAACGAATCCCAAAATAAACAATTACCTTTTACCCTACCATACCAAAATTTATTAACTTAACTCATTTTTTTTTTAATTTATAGTTACATTTGTAAATAATTTTATTGTTATCTCCATGTTGTTTCCAAACTTATCACATTCTTATGATAATGACAAAAAATGTTTTATGTTTAATTCAGTTTATAAAGAATTAACAAATCTTACATAAAGGCAAATGTAAATAATTAGAAGTTAAAAAAAAAAAAAAAACATAAATTTAATTATTATCATTCATCATTAAGAAATTGTAGTGCAGAATTTGAATTAATTTTTATTTCATATTTCGTTCACTGTATATCTGAACTATCTGAATTATAAACAAAGCAAAAGCACAACAAAATTGTTATTAGAATAAAAAGAAGCAAAGAATGCAAGAAAAAAACTAAAAACAATTCATTCAAAAATTCAAAGAGTAATTTTAGCGTGGTTTAAAACCCTTTCCTTGACAAATAAAAGTCTCCACAATAACTCGACTCTTAAGGCAAATCATTAATAAACATAAAAAAAAACTTCTGAGCGAGGGAGAGCGCGGCGAGACGCAATATGTGCGTAAAACTATAGTAAGCTTAACCCTTGGATCCGCGAATTTTCAAGGTTAACTCTTAAGCGACTTAGTGATTAATGTACTTTACTTTACTAATTTATGATTTAAAATATATATATTACGAGCAATTAAACGAGCATTAATTGATAAATGTTGTTATGGATATAAAAATATAAAGATCATTAACACTTACATTTTATACAGGAACATGGTGCAAGGCCTCACAGTATGTTGCTGCTGCAGTGTTGCTACGGCTGTAGAAATTTTATATATAAGTGCTCATATTATATGTATTATGTATCTGTTATGTTCTTGCTTGTCTTGATTTTTTTTATTGTTTTGATTTTTTTTTTTTTTGTTGTTTTTAATGTAAAACTTACGCGTTTTATTTAAGGCATTTTAACTTTATGTTTAGGTATTTTAATGAATTGTTGTTAGTATTGATCTTTTAAGCTAATGATTTACTTGAGATATACTTTCTTTTTCTTCATTTTTTTCAAATTTTTTAAGAATAAGTTTTAGAATTACAATAAGAATAAGCTTTGATTAATAATAAGGTAGTTTAAGGTAGTGTTGTCTTTTGTGTTGTTTTCACATTTAAACACACTTTGTGGTTGTTAGTATTAAGACATCGTTTTTTAAGTTTAAAGGCAAATTTTTTTTGTTTGTAATTTTTAATATTATATTAAAGGAATTATTTTTGTTTTTTTTTTTTTTTTTTTTTTTAATTTTCGATTTTGTTACACGATCGCGGTCGCCAAGCACGAGGTTGAAGATCAACTAGATTAGGAACTCGTTGCTTGACGCTGCCTAGCTCGATCTTGATGGATGGGCGAATTTAATGTTGTAATTGTGGTAGTGCTGACATTAGAGCTCCATTTCTTTGTTTCGCTTGGCAAAGCGTAATAAGAAAGTGTGTGTCTCGAAAGCACCTTTGTGGCTCCAACTTTTGGATACTCTTCTTAAATTTCTTGAGTAGAATTCTGGTAAAAGATTATACGTCGAGAAAGTTGAGTTTCAGCTGTTTAATTAACTATTCCCAGATTTGTATGGTATTTATTAGGCTGAAGTCTGTTCTCGTCAAAGTTTAGATAGAAAAGGAAGTTCATAAATTAAGATGGGAGAAGTTAAACCTTACGAAGTTGGCGAGTTTGACCATTGTTCGAAAAGCTGTGTTTAGTTTTTTTTTTTTTTTTGTTTCGAAAAAGAATAGTTTATTAAAATGAATTTGGTAGCATTGGACTGTTACATAAGCAGATAAGGAGACTGTTTTTAACTGGAAACTTAGCTGAAAACTTAGCTTGAATAATATGTGGTTAGGGTCTCATATCTTTCGCATGAAACGTGCCAACAAGTTTTGCCTGCAAATCTTCTAATACATAATAATTATTTCCAACCTTTTCTCTAACCCGAGCTTTAATAAATGATGGACTCAATTTGGAGTTGAAATTTTTTTCTGCATTGCTTTGTGCAAAGTTTCTACGAAAGACTTCTTGATTTACCTGATGTTTCATTTCAGGTCTTGAGCGCAGATTATATTGCTTGACATTTTTCTCATACGCTTTTTTAATATTTTTACGTATATCTTCTCTTAGCAGAGCTAAGTTATCTTCTGATTTTAAATAAACATTTGGTTCCTCTAACAATTTTAAATTATTAAGTAACTTATAATGTGAACCATGAGTAATCATGTTAAATCCGTATAGAGCTTGATAGGGGGAGCAGTTTATACTCTGGTGTATTGAATTTCTTAGTGCACAGGAGATACTACTGACATGTTCATCCCATTGACGATGATCTTGTTTCATATATGCTCGAATAGCAGCCATGATCGAACGATTCACGCGTTCTGAAGCATTACTTTGTGGTGAATAAAAAGCGGTGTAAACGTGTTTTATTCCCAGTTCAGTTAAAAATGCATTGAATTCATTTGCTTTAAATTGACTACCATTGTCACTTATTAACAGTTCTGGAACACCATATGAGTGAAATATATTGTTTAAAAGGAATTCTTGAATTTTCAAAGCGGTGAATTTTTTTAGAGGACAAAGCCAGTGAAATTTACTAAAATGGTCAACCACAATCAACAAACCAATATTGCCTTTTTTACTTCTGGGATACGGACCTAAGATGTCTACGTATATTCGTTGAAAGGGTCGCAAAGTCAAAGCTTGATTACCCATTGGTGGTTTTAAAGAAAAGTTTGGCGCTTTGGTTGCTTTACAGATGTCGCACTTTCTAATGTACTCTCGTACATCTTTGACTAAGCCTGGCCAATAAAAACTTCTTCGGATCAGATCTATAGTCTTCATCATTCCTCCATGAGACGCAATAACACTATCATGTGCTCTTTTAATCACATCTACTCTAAGCGTTTGTGGAATCCATAACTTCCACGAAGCTATTTCTTGTGGTAAATTCCCACTTGCATGTTCTGTTCTTATATAAACATATTGTTCTACAACTTTAACATCAGGAAATTTTGACTGATCGTGTTTAATTCTTTTAATCAAATTTAAATAATCTTCATCAAAAAAGTGTTTCGAATCTAAATCAATTTCTGGACCTACCTGTTCGATACTCATGATTTCATTTTCAGGAATTCTCGATAAGGCATCGGGTACAACATTATCTTTTCCCTTACGATGGCTAATCGAAAAGGTGTAGCCTTGGAGTTTTAATGCCCACCTCGCAAGTCTTCCACTCAGATTTTGTTGACGCATTAACCAAACTAAACTGGCGTGATCTGTTATCACTTCGAATTCTTGCAATTCAATATAGCACCTAAACCTTTCAATAGCTTCTATAGCAGCTAAACATTCTCGTTCGGTTACGCTGTAGTTTCTTTGAGCTGTATTTAACTTTTTTGACATATAAGCAATGGGTTTTTCTGAACCATCATCGGTCAATTGAACAAGAACTGCACCAATCCCATAGTCACTGGCATCACAATGAAGAAAAAATTTTTTTGAAAAATTTGGATTTATTAAAACTGGAGCTGAAGTAAGACGGGTTTTTAGAGTATCAAAAGCTGACTGAGCTTCTGCTGTCCACTGAAATTTCTTTTTCGTGGATAACACTTCGGTAATGGGAAAGGATACATCAGCAAAATTTGCAATAAATCGACGATACCAACCACATAGACCTAAAAAACCTCGAACCTGTCTTAAATTATTAGGAACTGGCCAATTTATTATCGAATCTATTTTTTCTTGATCCGTTGCTATCCCTCCATTGCCTATTATGTATCCAAGATACTTAACTTTGGTAACGCAAAATTTACTTTTCAAAATGTTTAATGTCAAATTAGCTTTTTTAAATTGCTGGGCAATTCTGATTAATACCTCTAAGTGATTATCAAAATTTTCGGAAACTATACATAAATCATCAAGATACCCGAAAACACAATATCGAAGATCAGCTGGTATAATTTCATCCATCAATCTGCACATAGTAGATGGCGCGTTACATAATCCGAATGGCATTGTCACAAACTGATACAAAGGCCTTCCCGGCACCGTAAAAGCTGTATACTGTTTAGATTCTTCAGATAATGCAATCTGCCAATATGCATCTTTTAAATCAAGTTTTGTAATTAAATTAGCTTTGGGTAATCGTGCAAATATACCTTCAAGACTGGTCAAAGGATATGCATCTTTTTTAGTCACTGAATTTAGTTTTCTTGCATCAAGGCATAACCTTACTTTTCCTGGCTTCATAACTAACCTCATCGGTGAACTCCAAGCACTCTGACTGGTTTCTATTACACCTTAACTTAACATTCTGTCGATTTCTGTAAACATAAGATTTTCTACAGCAGGACTAACTGGATAAAACCTCTGTTTTATTGGCTTCGCTTCTCCAATATCAATTTCGTGTTTTATTAACGTAGTTCTTCCAAGACCCTGAACTTCAAAATTTGGAAACATTTGTTTAACTACTTCTAGTTGTTGTTTTTGTTTGCTTGTTAATGGATATTTTTCCATCGTTTCCACGATTTCGTCTAAGTGTTTTGAACTTTCTTCCATCTCAACAGAAGATATCACTCCCGGTGCTAAATTAAACAACTTCCAGAAATCAATTCCTAAAATTACTCTTTGATTTATTGATGGAATGACATAAAAATTTATTTCTTTTATTTCATTTTTATATTTGATATCTACCTTAATTGAACCTATGACATTATGAACACCTCCATCTGCAGTTTTAACTTTAGATGTAATTTTTTTAAAATTTGGATTTTCCTCTAAATTATCTAGGGCTAATGTCGAACCCACGCAACTAACGTTAGCTCCTGTATCTAAGAGACCTAATTCAACATATTCTAAAAATTTAACTTTCGCATAAAATCTCATATCCTCATTATTTGCAAAAATTGACGAAACTAATAATTTTCTTTTATTTTTAATTTTCTTATAAAAATTACGTATACGCAACGTTGACCTTTTTGGTTTTCTATTAATTTCAAAATTGTTATTAAAAATTCTTTTTCTTGCGTCATTATAATTTTTCAAGCGAATGTGATAAGGTATAATTTCAAAATCAGTTCTTTTTTCAGGACTTTTTTGTCTTTTTAATATAGAAATATTTTTCCTAGAATTACTTTCTTCCTTTGAATTCACATCATTCATACTATTATTCACTGAGCTAGCCATACTATTATTCAAATAGTTATGCGTACAGAAAGGTGACGTATTTTTAATAAATGGTTCTACTAAATTTTTGGGGGCATTCGGTTGGAATTGAATGCACCCTTGGATAAGTTTTCCGAACGACGTGAAGCGCATTTAGAACATTGTGGCTTATAAATATTAGGGGTGCCACAGCCGTAGCAAAATATTTTTCTTTCTTCGAGGCAATCTTCCCAGTGATGATCTTCATCACCACAGTTCCAACACTTAAAAACTTTGATAGAATTATGCTGAACAGCTGCAATGGACAATTCTACTTCAGTATCTATATTGTCATCTTCGAGCCCTAATTGTTCAATCGCTGAAATATTTCTACGAACTGGCAAATTGGTAGCATTTCGGGTAGTTTGCATTCGACGAAACGAGTGATCGTCAACCAGATTTTCTCTCATTTGACAGAGCTTACGTAGATGGGCAATTGAATGAATTGGGATATATAATAACTCATGTCGTACTTCTGGAATAAGATTACGAGTAACCATTTCGATTAACTCCGTCTCCTCTATTGGTTCTGATAACTTATCAACCATTGTAGAAATAGCATCATAAAATGTTTCAAAATTTTCATGGGCTTTTTGTTTTCGATTCCTAATTTGCTCACGAATATCATAATTTGAGCGATACTCTTTATATTGATATCGAATTGATGCACAGAAATCTGGCCATTCAATTCTTGGAACCTGTTTGTGGTACCTCCAGTACCAATCTCTAGCCTTACCGGTTAAAAGAATATGTAAGTTTTTACAAACGGATGTAAAATCATTGTTTAGGGAATCAGCGGTTAAAGAACGAACTCTATAAATAAATTCCTCAACATTTAAGCCTTCTGACGATCCATCAAAACGTAAATTCCAATTTTGGATCATATTAGTAATTTTATCAGGATTTAAATTATGAAAAGTATTAGACTGAGGCAAATTTTGATTAATATTGTTATTATTTTGAGGACTAATTGCCCTTCTTCGAAAATTATTGTGAGATTGACTTCTAATATTCATAGCAGCAAACTGACGTTGAATTGACTGCTCAATCATGTTGGATATTCTGTTATAATCAATGATTGGATTAGAATTAACATTAGTATTGGTACTAACACGAGGCAAAGTACTGTTATGATTATTCGGAATAGAACAATTTTGCTTGGATTGTGCATAATCATTGACTTCAATCAGTGGTAACGAACGGTTCTCGGTACCTACATTTGATTGGTCTCTATCAGTATGAAGATCGGGTAACGAAGCTTGAGAGGATTCCTCATACTCGCGACGACGATTAGGATTTCGAGTATTATATCTACGAGGGGTTGTACGACCACGACCGCGACCTAACTCAGATGGAACAGGTTTAATTACTTTTCGAAGGGTAATTTTAATGGGTTGAAGCTCTTTGGGGTGACTTAAACGTCTACAACAGGGGCATTCTTTATGCTCTTGGAGCCAATTTAAAATACATTGCTTATGAAATACATGATTACAACGAGTAATATTGCATTCTTCTTCTTCTAACATCATTTGAAGGCAAATAGAACATTGACCTTCTAAGGATACTGCTGCCAATGCAGGAATATTTTCCGTACTTCGAACAACAGCCATTGTAGTGTTTTCAATATAAAAAAAAACAAAATTTCTAGGTGGTAGGTAGGTTTTGAGGTAAAAGTTATAATATTTTATAAATACTTTGTTTATCAAGAGAAGATAAATAACAAAAATGGGCTATTGAAACTAACAATAATTGAAGAAAGAAAAGTAATCATAAAAATTAAAACATATCATCATTAAAATGGACAAAAAAACGCACAGCGCATTACTGTTGTTTTCCAAAATTAACTCAATATTAAAATCTACTAACTTCACAATTTCAATCATCAAAACAAAGTAAGAAATATTATTATAGTTCGAATGAAAAAGGAATGAAGTATTTCCTTGCGGGCGATAAACTTCGAACCAAACTGAAGCCAAAGTATCGAACATCCTTCAAGGTTAAAACATTTATTTTCAACCAAAAATATATAATATATATAAATTGTTTAAAAGAAACAATATTATGCAAATTGAACTTTATGAAACGGAAAAGGACAAACAATCAAAAGCTTTAGAAATTGAAGGCAGAAAAACTGAATATTCAACTTTTCTGTTACGGCTTACTAGGTGTTCTTAACTGTTTCTTTTCTTGCTTTTTCTTGCCAGCCCCACGTTGGGCGTCAAAAATTGTAACCAACCAACTGGCCAACATAAGTTGGATTGAACTGGGGAAGGAGGTCGGGTGGACCCTTTTAAAAAACAGCTAGCAATCAGCCCGTGGGGAGGTTCTTGACCTCTTTCCAACCAGAACCCCGCTGGGTACACTTTTAAAGAGTCCTCGAGTGGCCTAAATTTTAAAAATAAAACTACAAAAAATGGAAAAAAAAGGAAACTATTACAAACTCACTCAAAAAAAAACTCAAAGGTGAATGATCTTCTCATGAAAATACAAAATATGCGACGGTATCATTAGGTGTTAATCGATACGTCATCTGATACCCACCCTCCATGATTCGTTTAGACTTTTATAACGAATCCCAAAATAAACAATTACCTTTTACCCTACCATACCAAAATTTATTAACTTAACTCATTTTTTTTTTAATTTATAGTTACATTTGTAAATAATTTTATTGTTATCTCCATGTTGTTTCCAAACTTATCACATTCTTATGATAATGACAAAAAATGTTTTATGTTTAATTCAGTTTATAAAGAATTAACAAATCTTACATAAAGGCAAATGTAAATAATTAGAAGTTAAAAAA
This sequence comes from Pherbina coryleti, assembly GCA_943735915.1. NCBI lineage: Eukaryota > Metazoa > Arthropoda > Insecta > Diptera > Sciomyzidae > Pherbina > Pherbina coryleti. The sequence continues at coordinate 120,706,759 of OX030949.1, forward strand.
AAAAAAAAACATAAATTTAATTATTATCATTCATCATTAAGAAATTGTAGTGCAGAATTTGAATTAATTTTTATTTCATATTTCGTTCACTGTATATCTGAACTATCTGAATTATAAACAAAGCAAAAGCACAACAAAATTGTTATTAGAATAAAAAGAAGCAAAGAATGCAAGAAAAAAACTAAAAACAATTCATTCAAAAATTCAAAGAGTAATTTTAGCGTGGTTTAAAACCCTTTCCTTGACAAATAAAAGTCTCCACAATAACTCGACTCTTAAGGCAAATCATTAATAAACATAAAAAAAAACTTCTGAGCGAGGGAGAGCGCGGCGAGACGCAATATGTGCGTAAAACTATAGTAAGCTTAACCCTTGGATCCGCGAATTTTCAAGGTTAACTCTTAAGCGACTTAGTGATTAATGTACTTTACTTTACTAATTTATGATTTAAAATATATATATTACGAGCAATTAAACGAGCATTAATTGATAAATGTTGTTATGGATATAGAAATATAAAGATCATTAACACTTACATTTTATACAGGAACATGGTGCAAGGCCTCACAGTATGTTGCTGCTGCAGTGTTGCTAGGGCTGTAGAAATTTTATATATAAGTGCTCATATTATATGTAAAGAGTGATTTTTTAAGTGCCTGATAACTTTTTTTTTAAAAAAAACGCATAAAATTTGCAAAATCTCATCGGTTCTTTATTTGAAACGTTAGATTGGTCCATGACATTTACTTTTTGAAGATAATTTCATTTAAATGTTGACCGCGGCTGCGTCTTAGGTGGTCCATTCGGAAAGTCCAATTTTGGGCAACTTTTTCGAGCATTTCGGCCGGAATAGCCCGAATTTCTTCGGAAATGTTGTCTTCCAAAGCTGGAATAGTTGCTGGCTTATTTCTGTAGACTTTAGACTTGACGTAGCCCCACAAAAAATAGTCTAAAGGCGTCAAATCGCATGATCTTGGTGGCCAACTTACCGGTCCATTTCTTGAGATTAATTGTTCTCCGAAGTTTTCCCTCAAAATGGCCATAGAATCGCGAGATGTGTGGCATGTAGCGCCATCTTGTTGAAACCACATGTCAACCAAGTTCAGTTCTTCCATTTTTGGCAACAAAAAGTTTGTTAGCATCGAACGATAGCGATCACCATTCACCGTAACGTTGCGTCCAACAGCATCTTTGAAAAAATACGGTCCAATGATTCCACCAGCGTACAAACCACACCAAACAGTGCATTTTTCGGGATGCATGGCCAGTTCTTGAACGGCTTCTGGTTGCTCTTCACTCCAAATGCGGCAATTTTGCTTATTTACGTAGCCATTCAACCAGAAATGAGTCTCATCGCTGAACAAAATTTGTCGATAAAAAAGCGGATTTTCTGCCAACTTTTCTAGGGCCCATTCACTGAAAATTCGACGTTGTGGCAGATCGTTCGGCTTCAGTTCTTGCACGAGCTGTATTTTATACGGTTTTACACCAAGATCTTTGCGTAAAACCTTCCATGTGGTCGAATAACACAAACCCAATTGCTGCGAACGGCGACGAATCGACATTTCACGGTCTTCAGCAACACTCTCAGAAACAGACGCAATATTCTCTTCTGTACGCACTGTACGCATTCGTGTGGTTGGTTTAATGTCCAATAAAGTAAACTGAGTGCGAAACTTGGTCACAATCGCATTAATTGTTTGCTCACTTGGTCGATTATGTAGACCATAAATCGGACGTAAAGCGCGAAACACATTTCGAACCGAACACTGATTTTGGTAATAAAATTCAATGATTTGCAAGCGTTGCTCGTTAGTAAGTCTATTCATGATGAAATGTCAAAGCATACTGAGCATCTTTCTCTTTGACACCATGTCTGAAATCCCACGTGATCTGTCAAATACTAATGCATGAAAATCATAACCTCAAAAAAATCACCCTTTATTATGTATCTGTTATGTTCTTGCTTGTCTTGATTTTTTTTATTGTTTTGATTTTTTTTTTTTTTGTTGTTTTTAATGTAAAACTTACGCGTTTTATTTAAGGCATTTTAACTTTATGTTTAGGTATTTTAATGAATTGTTGTTAGTATTGATCTTTTAAGCTAATGATTTACTTGAGATATACTTTCTTTTTCTTCATTTTTTTCAAATTTTTTAAGAATAAGTTTTAGAATTACAATAAGAATAAGCTTTGATTAATAATAAGGTAGTTTAAGGTAGTGTTGTCTTTTGTGTTGTTTTCACATTTAAACACACTTTGTGGTTGTTAGTATTAAGACATAGTTTTTTAAGTTTAAAGGCAAATTTTTTTTGTTTGTAATTTTTAATATTATATTAAAGGAATTATTTTTGTTTTTTTTTTTTTTTTTTTTTTTAATTTTCGATTTTGTTACACGATCGCGGTCGCCAAGCACGAGGTTGAAGATCAACTAGATTAGGAACTCGTTGCTTGACGCTGCCTAGCTCGATCTTGATGGATGGGCGAATTTAATGTTGTAATTGTGGTAGTGCTGACATTAGAGCTCCATTTCTTTGTTTCGCTTGGCAAAGCGTAATAAGAAAGTGTGTGTCTCGAAAGCACCTTTGTGGCTCCAACTTTTGGATACTCTTCTTAAATTTCTTGAGTAGAATTCTGGTAAAAGATTATACGTCGAGAAAGTTGAGTTTCAGCTGTTTAATTAACTATTCCCAGATTTGTATGGTATTTATTAGGCTGAAGTCTGTTCTCGTCAAAGTTTAGATAGAAAAGGAAGTTCATAAATTAAGATGGGAGAAGTTAAACCTTACGAAGTTGGCGAGTTTGACCATTGTTCGAAAAGCTGTGTTTAGTTTTTTTTTTTTTTTTGTTTCGAAAAAGAATAGTTTATTAAAATGAATTTGGTAGCATTGGACTGTTACAAGTTTGACTTTTATTTTTTTGGTCAAAAATAACAGTTGAAATTTGACTTTTTTTTATTCGGTCAAAATAACAGTTAAAATTTGACTTTTATTTTTCCAGTCAAATTCTCTGATGTGTAGTGATTCGACAAACAACAGTGACAGGGAACGCAATGTGAAGTGACAAGCAAAACGAAGGTAAGGCAGAGTAGAATGAAAAGAATGTAAACTTTTGTTATGATTTTCACTCTTAACAGAAAAAATAAAAGTAAAATTTAAACTGTTATTTTTGACCGAAAAAATTGAAGCCAAACTAAACTTTTATTTTTGACCAAAAAAAAAAAATCGGTCAAAAATAACTATTACTTTTTTACTTTTTTAAAAAATTCAAATAACTAAAAAGCTTTTAAGATTATTATTCCTTAGCTAACAAGCATAGCACTGCTTTATTCAAATATCGAAAAGACACATTTTTTCCGACTGACTTTTTGGATTGAAATTTCGAAAATAACAGTTATTTTCGGTCCTTGGTTGTAAATAAAAGAAAAGCGTCGCAGGCGAAAAATTGTTGTGAAAAATCTAGCGATTTTTCAAATTTTTTATAAAAAGACTTTCGAGCCCTATAACTTCTGCACCACCTGAGAGCGGCGAGAAATTTTTTCTGGATTTGAGATTATAAAGTCTTAATACATATATTCCACAAACAAAATTATACATTTAGAATTTTCATTCATCTTCATTTATGCCAAAATAAATTCAATAAATAATTCGAAGTTATTACGATATTTTAAAAATAAATGCAGTCATAGCATAACTACATACCATGCACAGGCTCCGTATATGTGAAATATTTATCGTTTGATGTGTCAAGTCTTCTTTTCTTGAAAACTGGTGAAGGATTCAAATGAATATTTCCTGAAATCAGTATAAAATAATTTGAAATTAATTTGAAAAGTTTTGTAAAATATTCCATTTTCTTACCATTTCTTTCATTTTTCAGCATTCCTTCATTGGACGTCATAATTTTTATTTGAAGCAATGGTAAATTAAGAACTGAAACAAGATAAAGAGAAACAAAGGTTAATAAATTCTTTAAAATGCTGTTGAAAATTCTATGAAGCAATTATGCAGAATTTGTATAAAAATAAATTTATTATTATATGGAATACACATCAATTTGTATTCTATTTCGTCGATATAAAAAGTGCTTATTTCACTATTAATTTCGCTACACAAAAAAAATATGAAGAGCTCGAGATAACACTGGTTCTGGAAATTGAAGATTTTTTTGAAGGAATACCCTAAGAGCGCCTCTCTGCCTGATTCATTCCCTACAGCTATGACTTTAACCCTGGAAGGACATGCTAATTTTTTATACATAAAGGTCATGCTTCGTCGAATCGGCGACAACATGTTTTAAAATGGTCCTACTGAATTCCTATCCGACAAAATCTTTTAAAATCACTTGTTCTTGATTATTAAGTTTATTAAGAGTAAAGAAAAAATGGAATGCATTTTATTTATAAAAGCTTTTAATACAAAAATTCATTTTCACAGTTTGAGTTTTTTGGCTTGTTTTACAAAAGGTAAACCATGCGTCGTCGATTCGACGAAGCATGTCCTTCCAGGGTTAATAGGTCCTTTATGCCTTATAAAACAAAAACAATCCTTCTCACTGTTGTAGTTAAGTTAAGTTGTTGTTGTAGACATAATTTTTTCAAGAAATTCAAGCTGTACTAATACAAAAACAGTACTTAATTAAAAAACAGTACTTTTGCGTACTGTTTTGTATGTTGCTAATAAAACAGTACTTTTTGAAAAAACAGTACTGTACTGTTAAAAACAGCGCATCTGGCATCCCTAGACTTTTGGCACGCTAGAATTGGATTGACGCTAGTATTGAAAATACTGAACTGTGCAACGCTGGAAACGGTTATGCTAATAAATACTTTATATTATCTAGCTTGGTAGAATTTAGGCTTCGTGCATTTAAATTAACAATTTTTAAGCCTATGTGTATTTCCACATAAAACATTTACAAGAGCTAAATTATTAACTCCACGGTTTTTTATCTTAGAACAAAACATTTAGTAAAAAAGAAGCACAAAAAACGAACATACTGGAGCAATAACATAAGATGCTATGTTTAATTTCCATGTTTACAAGTTCACTTTAAGAAGATACATATACAATATAGGACTGAAATAGATAGAAAATAAGAAGAATATGATAAGAGAGATGAGTATTAAAAGGTTTGAAGAATTGAAGAATAATAAAAGAAACACATTAATGAACATAATATGATAAAAGAGATCGATCTTGCTTAGTATTGTTGTTGTTGTCGTTGTTGTTATTGATGTTCTTGTTCTAGCTTAGGGTTTAAGCGACGCAGTCAATGCTTTCTTAATTGAGTACTAATTGGGCCTCACCATCACGAGACGCTCTCACATATACACACCCACGCATACACACCACTTCTTCCTCATCTCATTTGCATATGACATAGTTGCGCGGTTTGCTTCCGTCAAAACGGAAAACCACCAACAACAATTAGAAAAACTCAAAATTATCAGCTGATTTTGACAACTAACGAACCCTGCTCTCCAATATGAGCCTTGTAATTGTATCATGCTATCGTGGTACTTTCGCACTTTTATTTTTACTTTAATTTAACCCCAATCTCGCACGATTTAACTTTAAACTTTTGTCTTAAATCAATTTACGCGGCCGTGAATTTAATATTGCTAAATTTAACTTTACTTAAATTAACAGCTGACCTGATCAGTGCATAATAGTGCCGACGACGCAGGTTTGCCTGCTCAGTCGGGACGGGTGTGGGTTTTACACTACAAAGCGATCGGAAAACGAAAGACGAGCGAACAGGTGGGCTTGATAAGACTTTTAATTGAAATGGCCTGATGGCTTTACTCACATCTATTTTTAAAATCTTTTAACGGACTTTCGAGGCGCATCTTTGAGCAAATTCAAATAAAATCTCCTACCCACCAAGTGCTTTTACATCTTGGCGTCACCTATGTTAGTATTTGTGTGGCAACACTCCACACCTTCCACAGCCCACAATAGCAATCCTCATTGTGAATTGGCCAAGTGATCTTTTATTTTCGTCACAATGGGTGTCCTAGTCCTGTTCGTTTATTTATCGCGGAATTCCGTGCGTTCCGTCACTCGTGGGATTTAAGACACCTCAAACATGGAGCGCAAGGAGAATCCATAGCCAGATCGTATTAATTAAAGACCATAAATAAAGTGGCTTAATGACCACCTGCGTCCGTGGCATAATTGATTAAAGTGCGTGGCCGCTATGTCAAAGAACCTGGAGACCCAGGTTCGAACCCCAGCAGCGACAGAAAATTATTTGAATTAAAATAATTTTTCTGTACGGCCGCCACCTCTCTGCAGACAATGGCAAACCTCAGAGAGTAAAGTAATCAAAATGCCATGTAAAGGTTCTTGAGAACGAGAACATTCCGTTCATCGCCGTTCGGAGTCGGCGTTAAACATGTAGATCCGATTCTCGTTCAATTGTGTACAAACTTAATAACACGCATAACAATTTTTAATTATTTTTTTTTTTTTTAATGACCACCTGAGTGTATTTGTGTGTTGAGCGCCACTCCAAACGCACAGTGATTAGGTTCGGACAAAAGAAATTGTTCATTTTATGGCAACGCATAAAATGATCGTCTTGTAGTTTTTCCGTACTCCACTTTGGTGCAACTAAATTTTGGGACCATGCTTTAAACAAACAGTTGCGCTCATATGCAATCGCAAGCTTAGCTATGATCACTGCATTTTTTCCGTTGTTGCTGTTTTGCACTCTTAATATGTCCCGAAGTCTAAAAGAGTCACATTTGATTAGCGCAAATTCTGCTAAAATTTCCACTAAGGTCTTCATGTTAGTAGTAGAGGGAATACCGTGGATGATGACGTCAGTAGAAATAGCATCACTCTCGTAAGTTGCCAATTGAGACTTCAGCGCTCTCACTTCAACATCCAAAGTTGAAGAGTTTGTAGTTTTTCCGCAGCAACTGGCTTGCACGTCTATTTCCTTCTCTAGTTCTTGCATATTCTCTTTCAACACGCCTAGCTCAGCATATGCAGCCTCGACGACAGAAACGCTTTCTATTAAATTTCTAATTGTGGTCTTCATGTTGGATAGCTCAGATGAGATCTCACCAATCCTCTGCCGTACCCTCTCTTGAGACGCAGCTGTTGCTCCGGTTAGATGCTCCACAATACTCTCCCGTATACACTTTAACTGAGAGCTGAACTTTGCATCAGACATCAAAAGTGTAGTCGAGATCGCTGAGTCACCAGTGCCAATACCAATTGCAGTCGTCGGGGCAGCTAACTTGCGGCTGATTGTAGCATTTCGTTTTGTTATTTTTTGCTTCTAACATACGCAACAGAACAATCACGAAATGACATTTGAAATTCTTTTGTTACTTACATTCTAATAAAAGAACTCCCGGAACTGTATAAGTAGTTCCGCGGACATGCTTAACACTGACTAACTATGAGATGCAAATGAGAATCATGCTTATAAGTACTGATTGGTAAATAGTTTACTCCATTGTCAGCATCATTGAAATTTTCTACATAAACATAACAATGTCCAGTAGACCGTATCATCAGAACTAACCTATATATGACCCCACCTCAATCGTTAGACATTTAAAACATTTTCAAAAAGCAATTTTTGTTTTTTTATATGGTCCCTATGGTGCTTTTTCTTGTTTTCGTTATATCTTCTGTGTTTCTTGTCGGATCCAAAACATTTTTCATATATGTGTTTATTGTTTTTTTGCAATTTTTTTCTGATTTTATTTTTTCGCAAATCTTGTTTTTTTTAACTATCACCAATCTTATCTCAGTTGCTACTATGTTAACAAAATCTAAAAAGAGCAAATAACTAAAGCTCACAAAAAAATCATTAAGACCATGGAAACAAATGATATCCATAAAATTTATTTGTGATGCAGTTCCGACCGATTTTATCCCAAAAATAACACTTTCGAAATGTTCGTCACTCATACTTTATTACCCCTAAAATTCCTCAAACCAGTTAAAAAACCCCTAAATCTAGGGGGAATTCCCCTAATCTGGCAACACTGGCTGAGAGCAAGAATTGAGAGCAAAGGCTTATGTAGTAACACAAAACGCAACAACAAATCAAAGACAAACAACAAACACAGAAACAACACAGAAGCTTTAAATGTAGTGGTGCCCATACCCGCTCATGATTCACACATTATTCGCTTAATTTTGCTTTTGTTGTTTAATGCCGATACTCTAACATATCGATCTCTTTATTTATTTAATATATCTTACTTGTATACTGAATTTTGCAATTTACATTTCTAAAAATGTTGAGCTATGTTAGTTACCTAGTCCAAGGGAGGCGGTATGTTGGCAGCTCTTTTGTCATGTCATAACTTTATTAGTATTTGTGTCGAATAATATGGAGTTAGTAAAAATTCTTTGAAGAAAACGCACGAACATTTTTTAATTTTCAACCGCTTTTTTTAGTAAGTTTTCGTAACCGCCGCGTTATTCGCTTTATCGGTGGTATTATACAATCGTGCGTTTCCATACTCAAAAAAAAAAAAAATGTTTATCGCCACTTTGCCGCAAACGAACTGCGTTTGTCGTGTTTGAAAATGTTATTTGCAAACTTTTCAACAGTTGTCATAATAATAGTCAGCTGCGAGAAACGCGTCATTTATTTGCAGAATGAATTTCGTTTGTCATAAACGTGATGTGGTTTTTAAATTGCATTGAAAAATTTGAAAAATCATAACTGAAAACTTCGTTTGTTTTTCGCTTCGTTGTATAAACACAACGCTTATAATTGAGTCACTTTTTGGACAAATTATTACCATATAAGCAAATTGGAAATATGCTTAACCAGAGGAAGGAGATAGCAATAGAGTTGCGATGAGTGCAATCCATAAGAAGACGGTAGGACATACGGAGAAAGATGAATAATGTAATAAATAATAATGACCGAAATAGCTTGCGGTATTATATATGTGACCCGGTCTACGAAAAGGGACCTTCGGTGTGAAAATATCATTTGTCACTTTTTTGGCGATTCGGATAGACTAATGTGTGCTCTTTCTAATGGCGCAAAGCAGAAGTTTCCAACTCGCCTAAATAAATAAATGTGACCCGGTCTACGAAAAGGGACCTTCGGTGTGAAAATATCATTTTTCACTTTTTTGGCGATTCGGATAGACTAATGTGTGCTCTTTCTAATGGCGCAAAGCAGAAGTTTCCAACTCGTAAAGAAATTTTCCAAAAAAAGAGCAGAAATGAGTGAAAATGAAAAAAATTGGACATTGAATTATAACATAATAAACATAAACAGCTGTTTTCTCGAAAACTTGTTTTTACACCGAAGGTCCCTTTTCGTAGACCGGGTCACATATAAGATATATTTTTAAGTTGAAGACAATTGAATATTCGTTTGCGGCAAATAACAAACCAAGTGTAGTTGGTGAATTTTTCAGTTGTGGTAAACGAAAAATTTCTTTGCGTACATATTAAAAAAGGTCTCCATAAAAAAAAAGTTTGAAAAGTGCACCCCTTTTTTTAAAGATGACCTCGAGACAACAAAAAAAAAATTGCTTTTTGGACCTCCGGAAAAACCGCCAGAATTGTATTTTTCCCATAACTTATGCATTTTATGTCCGATCTTACGAAATGGTATACCGTTCAAAAGGGTTTAAATAGTTCTTCTTTATTTATTTATTATATTTTTTCTCTGAGCTTTTGGACTTCCGATTCATATTTAACTAATAAGCCTTGTTACTTAGATTTACCCCCCCGCCCCCGAACTAAATTTTTTATCATAAAATTAAATTTCTTTAAAATTTTTTCAATTCTTGTCCAAAAAGTGCCTTATTTTGCAAGTTATCGCAGTTCTTAATTGTCGTATAAAAATTTCTTTATGAAATATCTTGAAACTAACAGTTTTTATTATTGTTTCTTTAATTTTGTTTTTAAAATATACATAACTGTGATTCAAGTGCCTCAAAAAATCATAAACTATGTTTTTATATACCAACAGTAATAAAAATTCTTCATGAGTTGTAGTCTTATACAAGAACGTTACGATGAACAAAAACATCCTTATAAATACGACAAAATGAAATGATAAAAAATTGTAAATCTATATATAAATAGGCGTAGGCAGAACAGTTAAGAAACAATTTTCCCCGTGTTTCTCAACCCATTTTGATAATTTTTTTTTCTAAACCAATAAGAGTGGGGAGAAGGAGTGCAATATCTATGGTGGGCGCGCCACATCCCATACAACTCAAATTTGCGATGTCGAATAGCATTACAGTTATTGGTCACACAGTCTCGGAAATCGGTATTCGATCTCAAATGACACGGACCATTCCACTGGTTATATTTTATGACCGTTAAAAGAGGGGTGTGGCATTTTTTACCAGACCAAATTTTCGGTATAACTTTCGAACAATAAGTCACAAATCAATGAAACTGGGAAGGTATTAAAATTACATCAGCTATGAAATAAAAAGACGAGGTTGTATTCACGACAATGTTTTATTAGCGAATGAATTCAACAGCTTAAAGCTAAAAAAAATAAGGAGCAAACAAGAATGAGAAGGTGGAGAGAACAAAGTACAGGAAGAATGAATATAATGCAAAATACGAATATATAGAGTTGCCAGATCTTGTAATTCAGTTTTACTTTTAACACTCCTTCTCAAATCTATATATTCAAAATAGTTTAATTTAATTTCAAAAACTTAAAATAGTCCCATTTCTTTAGAGAATTTTTTATGCTTAATTCTTTGCAAAGTTTTGGTTAAAACATCTGGAAGCATGTCGTTAATACAAATATAATTTAAAGTTATTTCATTATTCCTATATAAGCTACGAATATTATGATATTTTCTGACCAGTTGTTGTGCACTCAAGTTATCGCTGTTTAGAACCATTGGAGCTATGTGTTGAAAACCCATTTCACCAAGCAGCTTTTGAATGTACACAGCTTCTTTTGCTGCCAATGAGAGCGCGACATACTCCGCCTCTGTTCTACTTAATGCAACGATGCTTTGCTTCTTCGACTCCCATGAAAATACAGATCCCGCAGCTACAAATGCACACCCATATAACCCGTATAAGATTTTCTGTCGCTGGCGCAGGGTTCGGACTTGAAAATTAGTAAATTGCAGTAAATTAAAGGAAAAAACGCAGTAAAACGAATTTTTTCGCTGTAGTTTTTTTTTGTTAACAACCATGTACGTTTAGGTGCCTCGACCTTCATACAAAAAAAAGGTGTCAATGCCACCAACTAAAAATGAACCTTGATCTATTTTATGGCGATTCCCAAAATATTTTGGCTGTCACGTTAACCGCCAGTGAGCTAAACCATTTTGAACTTACCTCCAAAAATCATGTTTTTCGTTAAAATTTCGGATGGTGTGGTTGTTAAGAAAAAAAAAAAAAAAAACGGACAAAAATAATAGTACCAAAAAAGTTCCTCCAAACTGCATCAAAAATTTTGAAATCTTTGCCGTTGAACCAAAGCTGAACCAAAGCTTGAACCAAGCTCTTTTTTACATTATTTTCACTAAAATTCAAATAAGTTCAATTTAATATGCTATCCTCGTTGCGCATATATCATTGGAAAGGTTTTGACTGCTTCTATTTATTCCTGGACAGAGTTTATCAATTTAATTATCATTTAAACTAAAATATTAAAAAAAAAACATATTTATATTTTGCCTGAAAGTAGGTTGGTTGGTGCTTTATTTTCAACAGTTCTCGGTGTTGGCAAAATACCAAAACTTCTCGAGGAATATAAGAAAGCTTATATTAAATCCTTTTTAGAATGGATTTTGTTATATCGTAAGATTTCACGTAATACATTGTACGTACATTTTATTCTAATGAAAAAAATACCTAAATACAAATGTGTACATATACTATATATTTGCATGTTGCAGAAACATATTTTTTTACGGATTCAATATTAATATGACTATTAATTTAACACTTATGCTGCCATCTTCCTAGTTTTTTATGAAATGGTATTAAAGGTTTAGTTATACTTGACGCAATGCAACGTTACATAAGAAATTGTCTGTGTTTCATGTCGTTTGTAAGATAATACAAAAATTACCCTTAAAATGTTTGTTGAGAATAAATCGCAGTAGATTTGAAAAAACCGCAGTGACGCAGTAAAACATTCAAATTTGCTAAAAAGCGCAGTAGATCTACTGCAATTGCAGTAAAATCCGAACACTGCGCTGGCGTCTCCGCCCCAATCTGCATCTACGAAGCATTCAATCGGCTTTCCTGTCTTGAAGTAGTGAAGTTTTAAATCGATTGTACCTTTAAGATACCGCAGTATTCGCTTCGCACCCGCTTTATGCTCAGTATGTGGGTCGATGTTACGTTGAGACAGCTTACATACGGAATGAATTATATCCGGTCGTGTCGAGATTGCCAAGTACATCAGAGCACCTATCAAAGACTGATACTCAGTTTGGTTGGACTTTTTGCAGTCACCATCGGAACATTTCACCTGAAACCCTGCGTCAAGAGGTGTTGCTACGGCCATGCAAGTCTGCATTTTGTATTGCATCAACAAATTTGAAATGTACTGCCTCTGAAAAACAGTGATAGCTCCCGTGTCACCCTCACGATCAAGTTCCATACCCAAAAAATATATGAGTTTACCTCCATCTACTACATAAAAAGCCTCTGAAATGCTTGCTTTTATATAAGTTAAGTCTTCTATTTTAGAGCTGGCTATGATGAGGTCATCAACATACACTGCGATTTTATTAAAATTACCTTTTTCATTTTTTGTGTAAACACACGGTTCGCTGCTACATGGTACAAATCCGACATTTTTAAGCACTGAGTCTAGTTTCTCATTCCATTCCCGCCCGCTTTGCTTTAAACCATACAACGCCTTGTTCAGCTTCAGCACGCGGTCTGAAAACTTCTCACTCACAAAATATTCTGGTTGCCGCATAAAAACCGTATCGTGCAATTCGCTGTTCAGGTACGCCTACGAAACGTCCATTTTATGCAAATGTAATTTGTATTCGCATGCCAAAGCTATCATCATGCGAATTGTTGCATACCTCACAACCGGCGAGAACGTTTCGGTAAAATTCACACCAAACTGCTGGCTGCACCCTTTCGCTACCAAACGTGCTTTGAAGCGATCGATGCTGCCGCCTGCGTTACGCTTTACGTTGAAAACCCACTTGCATCCGATCACTTTCTCACTAGCAGGCAAGTCTACCAGAGACCAGGTATTATTGCTAACCAATGCATTGTACTCCTTTTGCAAAGCGTTCTTCCAATATTCAGCATGCTCGCCACGTAGCGCTTCATCAAGACTTTCCGGTATTTTAACATAGTCATTTTTCATTACATTTAGCACGTGATACTCTTTTTGAGGACGTCCAGGTTGTCCACTGCGAATCTGTCTTGGTCTGCCTCGGCCATATCGAACGTAGTTTTGGTTAGATTCGTCGCTTTCGGTTACTGAAACAACAGCATCTTCTTCAGTGCTACAACCAACAACTTCCACTATCTCAATATAAAAAGTAACCGTCTTGCGCTCATCTCCTTCTGAACCAACGTACACCTGCCAAACACTTTTAAATGCGATACTGTTGGTTTTTTTCCGTCCAAGCCTCACATTTTCGAGTATTTTTGTCATTGACCTGTTACGTAGATAAACGGCCGTTGCAATTGCCTCCGCCCAAAAAGACTCGTTCTATTGGCACGCTCCGCCACTCCATTCTGCTGCGGTGTATACGGCACTGTCAGCTGCCGCTTGATATCATTTTTTTTTAAAAAATCATCAAATATTTTCCAACGTATTTACCACCGTTGTCGCTGCGAAGTGTTTTAATTTAACAGCCTGTCTGCTGCTCCGCTATTGCTTTGAATGTTTTAAATGCTGGGAAAACTTAATTTTTTGATTTTAGAAAATATACTGTCATGAAACGCGATTTATTTAATGAATGTGGCAAAATATCGAGACCCACCAATCGATAATTTGTTTATCGGGCCACACACATCATGGCTCTCTAAAGCATGACGAAACGGCATTACGCAAATTTTGCTTTTTGCCCACGTAATGCACTCATTTTTATCGGGAACTCTCTTTACATCAAGACCATGTACTAATTTCTGACATTTCTTTTAAGGCTTTAAAATTCAAATGTCCATAGCGATTGTGTTGCTTTAGTTGCTTTACAATTTTTACCATTAGCATGAAAACATTTGTTTAGATTTGTTCTGAACATAAACAACCCTTCACACTTTTTTGCTTTGACAACAACATCGCCTTATTATTGCATCTTCGTTGCCAAATACAACCATGAGTTTTTTGTCGACTGCTTTGCTTACTGAGACGAAATTCGCCTGCAACTCAGGAACGAACAAAACATCTTTTAATTTCAATGCATATTCACCACTTTTAATGCGGACGTCACCACGTCCCTCTGCTTGAACATAATTTGGTCCAGCAAGCGCAATTCGTTCTTTGGCCGTGTGCTATTCGGAAACTTTTCACTCGTGGTAGGAGAGAATTTACTGAGTTGAATACAATTTGTGTCTGTTGAAATATAATTGTAATTTTTGCTGTGCCAAAAGGACGATGAAATGTTGACAACTAGAAATGTTGACGTTTTAGATTTTGGTAGTGCATTAGCACAAGAATTTAATTTAATTTGCGAAATTGTTGATATATATTGAAAATTAGGGATTCTGGTTGCTATGCTGTCGAAAACACAAAATTTTGAACTTCTTTACGACTCACAAACTCACAAGTGTTTTTTTTTTTATTTTTGCTTGTGTCAAGAATTCTCTTTCTGATTGTCAAAAATTATACTAGCCCCTGGGGCTACATGAATTTTTGACAGTCATATTCACCTCACAAGTGCCAAATATTCTCTTTCACACTGTCAAAATTTCATCATCCGAGTGAAAAGTTTCCGAATAGCACACGGCCTTTGTGATCTTTGTATGGCCCATGTTACACGGTGCTCGTTTGCTCGGCGTACAAATAATTTTGTTGTTGTTTCCAATGCAAAACTGTCAAAAATCAGTGAGACTGTGAGAGGATGAACACTTTGTAGACCGAGCAAAATATGTTCATTTTTGCTCGGTGTACATGGCAGCGAGAACAGTGCAACAGTGTTGCTGTGTGGTGAAATGAAAGATTTGGGCGTTTAAGTAGCTGAAAAGTAAATTTTGTGAAGAAAAGTGCTACTATTGCACTATAACAGTATGAAGAGAATAGTTGTAAGAAACCCTTGTTTGAATAAAGTGTAGGACAAAAAGCAAGGAACTGAATGAAATGTCAAAACTAGCTCGGCGTGCATATTTCTGTCGTGTGACCTACCAACGCGCAAATTGAGAAAAGAGCATAAAATTTTTCATTTCACGCCGAGCAAACGAGCACCGTGTAACATGGGCCTATGTCGTAAATAAACTTCGATCGCAGCATAAATGAGATGTAGCACCGCTATCAATGCACCACGAATCACGAACCAACGTTTGTGCTGATGCAGTAGCTAAAATTCATGGTGTAATGAACAAGATGGTAGTGAAATTTCAACCTCTCTCACAAAAATTAACTCTCGATCTGTCAAAAACAGCTGATTGCATAATTTAAGCAAAACATAGTTTGTGAAATTTCTGCTTATTGGGAAAGTATAATTTGATGACAGTGGCGTCCGTGGCGTAGTTGGTTAAAGTGCGTGGCCGCTATGTCAACGAACTTTGGAGACCCAGGTTCGAACCCCAGCAGCGACAGGAAATTATTTGAATTAAAATAATTTTTCTGTACGGCCGCCACCTCTTTGCAGACAATGGCAAACCTCAGAGAGTAATAAAAATGCCATGTCAATGTCTTGAGAACGAGAACATTGCGTTCATCGCCATTCGGAGTCGGCGTTAAGCATGTAGGTCCGGTTCTCGGTCAATTGTGTACAAACTTAATAACGCGCACAACACAATTGATCATAAGAAGCTAGGTCAAAGTCCTTTCAAGGGCTGAAATGGCCAGTTATTTATTTTATTATAATTTGATTGATTATAAACGTGCAAAAAACATGGATAAGAATAAAAAATTGACAGACTGCGCTGGCTCGCGTTGTAAATAAAGCAAAGCTATTAGCCAATAAAAAAAGCAACAAATATTAAACTTAACCTCAAATTGATTAAACTACTTCTCCGGCAGCTCAATATAAAGAGCTGGATTCTTGAAGCATTATGAACCGCCTCGTACGGATTGTGATACAGCTTTCGTAGATTTCCTCGAAGATTTTAATAGGATCAGCTTATTGCTGCTATTGGTATTGTGGAACTACATGGCCAGATCATCCATACTTGCAGCCAATTACAGTGTGTTTCCATATTCGGCTCTAGTTTTTCACAGTTTCAATGATTTTTATGAAAATCCAACAAAACTACATATAATTGCAGTTTATTACTTATTAGCTAGAACTACCACTAGCAAGCAAACAAAACAAATAACGATTTGACACTTACCAACAGGTCCTCTCTTTATGTCACAATTTTTTGACATATTCAGCAAAATTGAGTGTATGGTGAAAAATTCACTACCACCTTGTTAATTACATCACGCTAGTATTGAAAATGATTGCTCAGTTACTCTCTCCTTTTGTTTATTTTTCTTTTCCCTGCAATTCGTCACAAAATGTCCACGGCGAAAGTGGTACATAATACTTAACACAGGACCTTCTTCAAGCGCGGGAAAAAAGTGGGCGGTAATCAACAATGGGGCGTGGCAATATCAATAAAATACCGTATCTCGTCTAATAGTGGGACTAGGTTATTAAAATTAGGTAGTGTTTTGTGGGATCTTTTCCCGAGAATGATGAAAAATTGGACTGGATTTAAGAAAGGGGCGTGTCACTATTAGTAAAATGCCGTATCTCAGTTAGTGTTGGGACTAGGCTATTGAAATTGGGTATAGGGGTGGGTACAATCGTTTCCGAGAATTTTAGAAAAAAATTGGTGGGATCCAACAATGGAGCGTGGCACTATTTAATAAAAACTAGTTTGGTTATTATTTATTCTGTGGTATTAAAAAAAAGGCGGGATAGGAGACAGATCAAGGCGTTGCTTTTACCGAATCTGACATATGATGTGTGAACTAAAAATAAATATCAAGGTTTTAGAAAATAACACTTTTAGAACAATAAATATGTTATGAAATCGAGAAACAAAAAACCTGCAATTAGCATACATAAATGACATATATTTTCCAGGGTCACCACGTAGAGGTTGCGAGAACCCCATTTTTTTTTTCTTTCTTTCAGCTTTTTTGTTTTTGTAGTTTTTTTTTTATTTTTTGTTTCTTATATATATTTTTTTTATGTTTTTTTCCTTTAAGGTTTTTTTTTTTGTTTTATGTTTTTGTTCATTTAACATTTTATTTTTTATTTTACTTTCAAGTTTAATCCTTCATCCGAAAGAAACAAATTGTTCAAATAATCATTTTCATTTTCGACCAATTCTTAGTCTTCTGAATCTGAAATTGTTTCATTATTTTGAACTGAGTCATTCTCAAATTCAGGTTCAATGAGAAGGTGAAGGGCTTATAGGTTTTTATATGTATAAAAGAAAAGTTTAAAATAATACTTTTCTAAAGAGAAAAAGTTTCTCAATTGCCACTTGAAACCATTTCTAAGCACATGTCCGAAAGATCTATCACGCAAAATCAAAATTATGGATTTTATGACGCTTTCCCTATAGCATGTTTTGGCGAAAATGAGCAAATTTATATGGGAAAATAACAAATTTTTCATAAGTTTCAAACGCAATTAAAGAAAAAAGCAGTTTTGGTTTTCGTTATTTTTGAGTACGTTTTAAATCAACTCTTTCTAAACAGATTCCCAAAGTGTTTATTCTATATAATGAAATTTAAATTAATTTTGTTCTCTACACTTTCTATAACTGCAGATATTGCTCTTTTAATCTTAGTTTTGTATGGGAGGTGGGTGAAGGGCGTGGCCGATATTGATAAAAATTTGTGTGGCGTTATATATTTATAAAATAATGTCACATGCTTAATTTCATGTATGTACCTACGATTATTCCTTCTATTTTTGTCCCCCATCCCATAGAACTCGTTACACTGTGCGACGTTAGTTTTTTATAAATTTCTCAAAAGTAAATGAAAACGTGCAAAAGTGTGCATATCCCTCTTCAAGTAAATAACTTAAAGAAAGTAATAGCATGTAAATTATTTCAATTACCAGCGGAATCTCAGGGAATCTTCTTTAGGCGCCGCACTTTTTTTTAACCCCATTTTTTTGTATTTAGTGTGTGGAAAAAAGGATTAAAAACAAAAGAATATATATATATATATGTATATATATATATATATATATATATGTCGGAGTATCATTCATTTTAACAAATTTATTTTAAATTAAAATTAAATAATTTATTTGATAATAAAAACGAGGCAGTCTCGATCTCGCCACTACTGATTGCTTCCGTTTTCTGAATCTTTCTCATTTCTGCTTCTCAAAAATTATTCAGTAGTCAGTCGATTCCACCCAAGCTTTGACATGAGTGTCACCGCTTGCCGTTTTTTATTGAAATTCATACAGTACTACGACACGGCCATCCTGCCGTTTCGCACGTCCTCGTGCGACATATCTGAAAAAGAAAAATCTATACAATATCTTGTACTACCACTCGGCCAATTCTGACCAGAAACAAATCGATGTAGCAAATAAAATTTAATCATCTTTCCAACACATACAAAATTTATTAACAAATTTAATTCCTATTACAATTTAGTTGCAAGCCAACCATCAAAATTCTTATTTAATGATACAGTTTATAAATTAAATGTCATATGCCATGCCCCACAATTATTTGATATTACACAAATAGCCAAAACATTAAATTTACTTGCAATTTAATACACATTATTCAGTCCAGTAATCTCTATCCGATTACTTTAAAACATAAATATCACTTCTATCAAGTGAGATTATTTGACTTCAATCTTTGTAGTAACCTCTATCTTGTTACTAAACTGAATAATCACTTCCATCCAGTGATATTCCACTGCCTCTATCCGGCATAAACAACCCTTAAACACCTCTATCCGGTATTTTAAAATATTTCACAACATTCTTTTTTAACACAATATTACCACTTCTGACTAGAATAATGCACATTACATTTTCATAAAAGACGAACTCAATTAGTTCACTTTTTATCAAAACTAACAGACTCAATTGTTTCATCATCAATTTCAATAGGGACATGACCTTCAGGCATTCGTCTCATACGATCGTGAGCATACTTGTACGTCCGGTTAGAGTTTAAAGATTTTACCACATATCGGTCACCATCCAAAACTTCTATTACTTTAAATGGACCTTTATACTTTGGGTCAAGTTTTGTTTGGTTCCGTTCTTCGTTTTGCAGTAGGACAAAGTCTCCTTCCACAAATTTGTCCAGTTTGACTTTAGAACTATCAAATCTCATTTTGTCGTAAATGGCATTCTTTTCCATATTACAAATGGCTTTATTTCGAGCCTCATCAATGTTTATTGACAGTTCATTGGCATCAGACACTAATATGTCTGCAGGTCTAGCTACTTTACCTATAAGCAATTCTAAGGGACTGAATTTTGTGACTCTATTTTGACTACAATTTAAAGCTAGTTGAACATCAGGAAGAGCATCCTGCCATGTGCGGTTACTAGTTTCAACTGCAGTTAGCATATTTTTTAACGTACCCATTACACGTTCAACTTGGCCGTTTGCACGAGCACTGCCTGTTGCGATCAAATGTAAGTTAATACTGTGGGAATTACAAAATTCACTAAATTCTCGACTCGTAAAACAGCGACCCTGATCAGCTATGACACGTGATGGTGCACCAAATAAAGAAATAGCTTGCTTTAAAGCTGTAATGCTACTAAGACTATCTATGTTAATAGTATGATGCAAGAGAACGAACTTTGTGAATGCGTCTATTAACACAAAAACATACTCTTTTCTGTCACTTTTTCCACTTAATTTTCCAGTTGCGTCAAGATGTAGAGTGTGCCAGGGAATCGCTATTTTAGGTATAGAATGCAATTCGGCCTGAATTTTTCCTGAGTGACATTTTGAAATTTTGCACGTAACGCAATTATCTACAAATTTCCTTACAAATGTAGACATTTTGTCGAACCAATAAAGCTCGTACACTTTTCTAAGGCCTTCTCATAACCTAAATGCATTAATAAATGCATTAATGCTTCGTGGGTGTTATTAATTACCGACCATCTAAGTGACCTGGGAACTATTGGCAAGCATTGCGATTACCATTACGTTGTTTCTTACGATAGAGAATGCCTGAGCGAATCTCATAAGTGTGAGAAATATCGAAGTCAAAACGGATATTATATGCTGCCTTACAGTTTCGTGCATAGGTTTCCAATCAATTTTAGATTTGCTAGATGCCAAAGTATATAAAGGGGCCATAATTTGCGAAAACCTAGGAACAAACTTTCTAAAGTAAGATGCGAGGCCTATAAACTGGCGTAGCTGTGTAACAGTTTCAGGTGGCGGCAGAGATGTCAAGGATTCAATTTTTTTGGGGATTGGTTTCATTTTACCACCACTGACCTCGAAACCAAGGTATTGTTTTGTTTTAAGAAAGTACACTTTTTCAGATTTAGTGAAAATCCTTTATCTGTGAGTACTTTAAGCACAATACCCAGCCTCTTAATTGCCTCTTCAGCATTAGTAGCCACGATAAAGTGTCATCCATATAAACAACAACAAATGAATTTACCAAATTTCCTAAAGCATTCATCACGGCACGCTGAAAAACTGATGGTGCATTCCGAATACCAAATGGCATAGTGAGAAATTCGTATTGACCTTCAGGAGTTACAAAAGCTGTGTACTCAATCGAATCGGAATGAATAGGTATTTGATGAAACCCAGAAGCCATGTCTAAGCTTGTGAAAAATTTAGAACCTTGCAACCTGTCAATTTGATCCGAGATGAGCGGCAATGGAAATCTATCGGGAATCGTATTATAATTTAATTCGCGATAGTCTACACACATTCGATCGGAACCGTCTTTTTTCTTAACTAGGAGTATGGGACTCGCAAACGGTGAGGAGCTAGGGCGAATAATACTACAACTTAACAGTTCATTAATTCTATCCCTCACAATACTACGCTCTTCTGTGCTTAGTCGATATGGACGCCTATTAACTGTTTTGTTAGGATCCTTAAGTCTTATTTGCATTGGTGCAGTATCAGCTTTATTATTTGGAATTCCACTTACAAAACTTCGTCTAAAAGAACTTAAAATATCCAACAAATTTGGCTTTAGATCGTGAAGAATGTCGGTGTCTATTAAATTGAAATCTATATCCTCAGCTGGAATAACTTCACAGATATGAATAGAGCTTACTCTTTTAAAACATACTTTGTCTGACGTCATATGCACAGCTATACCTTGGATTAAGATTTCACGTCCAATCATTATTTTATGACGCAAATAAGAATCTGGCAAAACATGAAAGAGAATTTCGAAAATAATGCCATCTACTTCAATAGACGTTAAAATTTGAATAGTACTATTTACGCTTGTCTGTCCAATTCCTGTCATTGTCACTACATTAGAGCTACGTTTACCGCGAAACTTGCAACCAATTGATTCCTGAATGAGTGAACATTCTGAACCAGAATCATAAATAAACAAAAATTTCTCACCGGAGTGAACCAATGTTCCAGCAGGTGCACCAACAATACATAAGTCAACTCGACGATCTGTTGAAGAAATCCCATCACTGGCAGCAACGCCTTTGCGAAGAATCTTGGGACAACTTTATGCATAGTGTCCAGCACCTTGGCAGTTGAAACAAATTACATTCACCTTGGCTGGATTTTTGGAGGTCTCATTGTTGCTAAATCTTGAATTATGAGTGTTGACGTTCTTGAACCGGCATTGAACTGATTTGTGTCCTAACTTTCCACAGTTAAAACATTGTATGTTTGACGATAGCGATGATGCTTTGTACCGTTTGATGTCTGGGCCACTCATGTCATTCTGCGAAACAGCTTTCTTCTTAAGAAACGACAAAGCCTTCAGTTCTTGTTGCATCAGATTTCTGGAACCGATATCAGTAGTGAACATCAAACGATGAACTCTTGGGTCAAACTGAGAAATGTGGGCTAGTACTGTGGACACAGCTATCTGCTCAGTAGACAAGTTTTTCCATCGAGCCATCAAAGATGTTATCAGAGTTGCAGCATATGCGGATAGGCACTCGCCATCCTTAGGTCTGTTACTGTTCAAATTCATCAAAAATGCAGCTGAGGTTTCGGGACAATCATATCGCGCAGAAAAAATATCCTTGAACTCCGGCCACGACATTTCCGGATATGCGACTTGGGATAACCAGACAGATGCTTGTCCTTTGAGAGCCCGACTTAGTATATTCATTAATGATGCACTTTGCGGAGACTGCTTGGAGATGCACATGTCCGCCATTGCGACCCAAGCACGTGCGTCGGCATTCTCCATATCTGGATTAAACTCGGGCAAATATGCATCGGCGCTGGATGATGGTTTAATAGCTTCCACAAGCGCTAAGAAGCTACGATTTTGTTGCTCAAACAATAGACGCCATTTTTCTTCGGTTGTGACTTGAAGGAAATCTTTTGTCAATCCCACTTCTGATGTCGGAGTATCATTCATTTTAACAAATTTATTTTAAATTAAAATTAAATAATTTATTTGATAATAAAAACGAGGCAGTCTCGATCTCGCCACTACTGATTGCTTCCGTTTTCTGAATCTTTCTCATTTCTGCTTCTCAAAAATTATTCAGTAGTCAGTCGATTCCACCCAAGCTTTGACATGAGTGTCACCGCTTGCCGTTTTTTATTGAAATTCATACAGTACTACGACATATATATATTCAATATTGCATTCAATGTGTTTAAAAAAGTGCTACAAATTTTAAAGAAGTTTGAGAAATAGTTATTCTGTTGATGATTTCAAATTTTAGATGTAAATAAAAGAAAATTGCAATTTTTGACTTAAAATGCCTCCCAAATTGTAATTTTTAATTTTATATTAATAATATTTCGTCTCAGGGTTCCTTAATGTGTCCCGTTATCAATCGTAAGAATCATTTCTATACAGAAAATATTTGACTTTTGGCCACTTATTGAAATTCCTGGCCCAATGTGCGTTGCCGTTGTCGTTGTTGTTGTTGCTGCCTGGAAATTTTTTTAAGTTCGCTCTCGCGACAAGCGCTTTGTGAGCATCGCCACTTTCTTCCTTATCGTGACGTCTCGCTCCCTCCTCAAGCAATTTTACCATTAACACATTCAACCAGTGATGTTAACATAATTTGTTGAAATTACTGTGTTGGGCACGAAAAATTACTGTTTTTGGTACAAAATTACTGTGAATTGGAACAAAAATTACTGTGGAATTACTGTACTAAAACGAATAAAAAATCAATAAAAACGCAAATTTGTATACAATTGTTTTATTATATCGGCTGTGTTCATAAAAAATTGTAAACCTCTTATAAAGCCTGCATAAGAAAAGAATTAAAAAACATTATTCATAAACTTTAATAGCGTTAAGCATATCTTTAAAATGCTTCATAAATGAGATAATTTTAGAAACTGTTGAAAACTTGAATAAACCCCTTTGAATTGTATTTTTGTTCCCATCTGAGCATAAATTTTGTCAAAAATATACATCTAAAATTAATTCAAAATATATCAAAAACAAACAAAAAGTCAAAAAATGTTTGTTTATTTTTAAAAATGGCTGAAACATGATATAAACTCCTTACAAAGCATTTCTAAAATTATTTGCTCTCATTTGATCACAAAACTTGTCTAAAATTATTAAAATAATTCAAAATATAACATTTGCAAAATATGTAAAAAAAAAAAATTAAAAATATATGACAAGAAAATTTGTCAAAACATTTAAAAATATTTACAATTTTTAAAAATTACAATTTTTCTATGCAGAGGGTAGCTTCGAAAAACTTTTGATGTTAAAATATCAAAATGTCGACGAAATTATGACAAATATATATAAAGTCATTGAATTTATCTAATACACAAACCATTATTTACACTCATCCCGAAAGTGTTTCTATTTTAACTACAAAAGCTGCTACAACATGTTTAGAATAAGAAAATTTAAAAGACTTTCTAACATTAAAAAGCTTTTAACTATTGAAAATTTTAAAGCTATTTTAAAATATTTTTATGAATACGGCTTATAATATACAAACGTAACAAATATATTTTGAGACTTAATACATTTAAGAAAATTAAGAATTTTAGATATTATTCATCTAAATGACCGTACATAGAATTTCCTAAAAACGCAAAATGGTTTCTTTAGAATTGTACGGTTGTTAGTACAAGCCATGTGTACACTATAGTCTGCAAAGTTATCAAGGCATCGTTCCATTTTGCACTAAATTCCAGGGATGGTAAAATTATGAGAAGAACAGAGATATAACAAATGTGACATTAGCAAATTTTGTTCTAAAAAAACCTTATATTTTTGTCTTGCCATTGAAATTACTTGATATTTCAAAAAATTACTGTCTTACTGTATAAGCAGTCAAATTACTGTAGAAAACAGTAATTACTGTGCCGTTAACATCAGTGCATTCAACGAAGGCAACATGTCACGTGTTTCCATTGCTACAACGAAACTTTCAAAAGATGCTGGCAGACTCGAAAGCAAGATAATGACCAACATTTCTTCCTGCCCTACAGTTCCAGTTTCTGCGAGTTTTTCAACAAATTCGTAAAATTCATTTACGTGCTCTGAAATGCTTGCGCCCTCAGACAAACTGTGGTGCAAAAGATTTTCAAATAGAGTAATTTTTCGAGCAGGTCGAAGTTTCACAGCGAAGTTTCACAATGCCGTACATGCTTGCCTTTTCGTCTTTTGCGTC
This sequence comes from Pherbina coryleti, assembly GCA_943735915.1. Lineage (NCBI taxonomy): Eukaryota > Metazoa > Arthropoda > Insecta > Diptera > Sciomyzidae > Pherbina > Pherbina coryleti. The sequence continues at coordinate 120,731,678 of OX030949.1, forward strand.
GAACGCGGCTCTGCTGCAGTAGAACTTTCATTTTTTGTAAATTTTCCACTGACTATTCCCCACAGCTCGGAATGGACTAAAACACTTTTCATGTGAACGTACCACGACGCGTAGTTCGAATCGTCCAATTTTTCGATTGAGTATAAACCGGCGGAACTCATTTCATATATATTATTTAAATAATTGTTCAGGCAAATTAAAATGATCAGGATTATGGCCTGGGCCCATAACCTGTTAAAATTACATCAGCTTTGTAATAAAAAGGCGAGGTTGTATTCACAACAATGTTTTATTAGCGAATGAATTCAACAGTTTAAAGCTAAAAAAATAAGGAGCAAACAAGAATGAGAAGGTGGAGAGAACAAAGTACAGGAAGAATGAATATAATGCAAAATACGAATATATAGAGTTGCCAGATCTTGTAATTCAGTTTTACTTTTAATAGTAGGAACTTCCTATTTAGTCGTGTTCTTCGACACGAAAAATTTAGCGAGCATTAGACAAGGAGGCGTAGCAACACCCACACAATTCAAATTTTTTATATATAATATTTTTGGAAGTAAATGCCTTATAACAATGAAACTCAATATGGAGTTCCCACTTGATGATATCCTTCTACTAAAAGTTGAATATGGGAAGTAGGGCACTGGGACAGGTATTGGACAAAGGGTGTGGCTATTTTTGATATCGAATAGCTTTGAAAGTAAAAGTCACAGAACATGGAAACTCAGAATGGAGTTACTATTTTGTGATTTCCTGCTGGTGGTGCGGTGTGAGTTCGGTTATTTTTGCATATGAGTGAAGAAAGAAAAAATGGTCTTGTTAGAAGAAGAAATCTTGGAATTTTTAAATGGTCGAATTACGACCAAAGGCGATACTAGTTACATTAAATTTGTGCGAAAGTCAAGAACTCTGTATCACTGCCGGCTTTCCTGTTTTTCAAATTTTACTCAGACAACCAACTTATAAAGTAGATATTCAATTTTCGGCAGACAAAATCATCAAAACTCCCCGTAAATCTTCCCCGTAAAACTCCCGAACTTTTTTAGTTCACATAATTAATACGTCAAAAATATTTGCAGTTTGAACCCTTAGCTTAGCCATATCACTTAAAGAATTATTCATACTATACACTCACAAAAAATTAACAGTGAAAAGGTTAAATCCCAACCAACAGTCGAGGTTTTCAAATTAATAGTCTGAACTGTTGATAAAATAACTGTTTTACTTAATCAGTCCACTGTTAATTTAACATTTCAAACTGTTAAGATTCGTGTGTCGAATAATATGGCGACACGAACATGTGTGAAATAGTGAGCGTTCAAATTATAAGAATCTGCGTGTCACACAGTCCATTGCTTTTTGTTGTTTTTCGCCATCATTTTGATCGAGACAATGATAACGCAAAAACAACGTTTCGGGTCTTTTTTTCTAATCATGTATTCTTCGGATGTAACGTCCCATAAGGAACGATGATTTTCATAACATAGTATGAAGGATTCTAAAAAATCCTTCACTTTATCCATTTTGTCCTTACAACAGCACACTTTTTATTGAGAAAAATTATGTTGCTTCTGTGGAGTCTTGGTTGGTATGAAGCTTACGTACATATCAGCACACACGTGTGGCACATATTAGCTTGTGTGACAGAGAAAATAAAAAATGTTTGTAAACAAGCCAACATGTGTGTCACACTTGCGAACATGCGTCTTAATTAGCGAACTGGTATGAACATGGCGGCTGTGTGGCGGACTTGTTCGCTATTGTGTAATAATAATAACTAGTATCGCCTTTGGTCGAAATTCGACCATTTAAAAATTGATTTTTGTTTTTTTGTATTTTTATTGAAAACATTTTAAACGAACTCATACCTCATTCGATATAAAAATTTGGCTTACATATGCGGAGCCACACCCCTTTGTCCAATGCCCGTTTCAGCACCCTACTTCCCATATTTTACTTTCTAGTAGAAGGATATCACCAAGTGGGAACTTATATTGAGTTTCATTGTTATACGGCGTTTACTTTCAAAGCTATTTGTTGTAAAAATTTTTAATTGCACGGGTGGTGCCACGCCCCCTTGTATAATGCTCGTTCCATTTTTTCTAGTCGAAGAACACGACTATATAGGAAGTTCCTACCGAGCTTCATTGATTTATGAGTTATAGTTCGAAAGTTGCCACGCCCCTCTTTTATTGCCGATAAATTGTAAACAGCGAAATGGTACATGTGATTTGAGGTCGAATACCGATTTTCAAGACTGTGTGACCTATAACTCTAAAGCTTTTCGATATCGCAAATTTGGGTTGTATGGGATGTACCACGCCCATCATAGACATTCCGTGCACTACTTCTGCCTACTCTTATCGATTTAAAAAAGAATTATCAAAATTGGTTCAGAAACACGGGAGAAAATGGTTCTTAACTAAATGGATGTTCTGCCTACGCCTATTTATATATAGATAATAAACTGGCCATTTCAGCCCTTGAAAGGACTTTGACCGAGCTTCTTAAGATCAAATTTTGTTGTGCGTGTTATTAAATGTTTGTACACAATTCATCGAGAACTGGACCTACTAGTTTTATGCTGACTCCCAACGACTAATGTGCATGTTCTCCAGAAGCTTTACATGGCACTATTTACTCTCTGAGGTTTGCCATTGTCTGCAGAAAGGTGTAGGCCGAATAGAAAAATTAATTCAATCGAAAATACTTTCTGTGTCAAATGGAAATTGAACCAGGGTTCTCTGGCGTATGGGTCACGCACTCTACCTACTGCGCCACGGCTGCCACAAATGCTAATGTGTAACGCATTTTAAATTAAAGAAACTCGTCTGTTGGATGGAGTTTTTCCCTTTAATCGTGTTATTTTTCTGAGTGTACGAGTATACGAGGAAAGAGAAATTTTAATATTTAATTTAAGTCAAACACACAATTTAACTAATTTTTCTGAACTTTTATCTTTCATGCAACCCTTAACACTCTGGCGGACTGCTTAAATACTTCGATACAAACAGTTCCAATATATAAAATGGAAGCTTTGAATGGCGAAACAATTTATCTTCCATGTAATGTAAGCACTTATGAAGGAGATGATGTTGTGCTGATACTTTGGTATCGTGAGGACAAAGGAACACCCATTTATAGGTGAGTTCGCTTCTTGCATATACAAATTATATATATGTATATATACAAATGTATATATACAAATTTTTTGTTTTGTCATTTTTACACACTCGCTTTCATGCAAAGTTCACGTGTTTGAGAATAGTTCTGAAGTTCTAAAAAAAAAAAAAATATATGTGTGTGGCCATCACGCACGGTAGAAGTGAAACTTTAACCCAAAAGAGTTGATTTTTAAGTGGTTAATTGATTTACTCTTTAATATAGTCTTACTAAAAAAGTCCCATTTCATATAATGGCAAGAGAAAATTAAATCTGTTTTAATCAGGGATCGAAATTATTATAAGCGATATTCAAAAACTAAAAGTTTAATTATTATTTTTAGATTTTAGACTCAACAATAAAAATTATCTTACAATTTAAATAAAAGTGATTTTTTTATTTTTCTGTTCAAGAATAAGAATTATTTTTGAGTTTTATTATGTTGCTCAAGAATAAAATTGTTTTTGAATTTATATTTTTTCGCTCAGAAATTAAAGTTTTTTCTCAATTTTCATTTTACGTTCAAAAATAAAAATCATTTGTCCAGTTTTATTTTTTTTCCTTAAACATAAAACTCAAAACACCACACAGATTTGTTGCTGGCATATGTCAATTTTTATTCCCTACACCTGAACAGCGGGGCTTTAAAGGAGGGCCCAAGAGGGTTGATATGTATGACCGACCCCCATTACTTTTGCAAAAGGAACATTTTTCCCTTGGGAACCTATTCTCTCCGACCACTCCTTATGGCGGCTCCCATTACAAATTTTATAATATTTTGTATATTTATTCCCTACACCTGAACAGGGGGCTTTAAGGGTAGGCTGGAGAGGGTTAGTATGTATGACCGACCTCCATTACTTTTGCAAAAGGTACATTTTTCCCTTGCGGACCCTCCGACCACTCCTTATGGGGGCTCCCATACAAATTTTATGATTTTTGTATATTCATTCCCTACACCTGAACTTTAAGGGAGGACTGGTAGGCGACCAGTGGCGTACCTAGAAAATTTAGCGCCCGGGGCGCTTATTAAAGGTAAAACATCAACTAAACCATATGAACAATTTTTTTTTTTAAAGTTAAATTTAAATTTAGCTACAGGTTTTAAAATTTTACTGTTTTTTATGATTTTTATGTATTTATTATCGCATCTTGAAAATAGGGTAAGAGAAAAAAATTGCCAAAACTACAATTTTTGAAAATGAAATGAAAAGTTTATATTTTTGTAAAGATGATGAAAGGTTTAAGTTTTTTCATTGTTAGAATAAAATTAATTATGAAAATTTTGGTAACTCCAAAGTTAAGTTTATTTAATACTTAAAATTATAAAATTTTCAATATTGCGAAGACATTTAAAAAAAATATACATAAAATTCGGTAAGATTTTTTTTTCACATATACGGTCACAGAAAATATTGATAGCAGACAAGATGCAGCGTTGGTTATCAATGCTATAGAAACATTTGATTTCATCGCTCTTTTGTTTTTTTTGGGGTAAAAATTCTCGTATCATTTAATAGAGTTCAGAAACGGTTACAAGAAATAGGAATCAGTTCACTTATGTACTTGGACAATTGCAAATGTTGACAGACAAACTGAATGATTGGAGACTCGACTCGTGCGACCGTGCTTTTTGTAAAGCTAAAGAAAAATGTAACGAGTTGGGTGTGAGCACCATCAAAAGAATTCGAAAAAAGCGAAATATGCCAGGAGAAACATCTGAAGATTCTGGATTGAATTCGGAAGAAGAAATGCGACGATCTCTGATTGCAATTTTGGATAAACTTGCAATGGAAATATCCACACGTTTTACAAATTGGAAGAAGCTCGATGAACGTTTCCTTTGTAACTTTGAAAAAATAATACAACTTCCCAGAGATTTTAAAAAAGACGAGCTTCTCAAAATTGAAGGAAAATGCAAGAAACTTGCCGAGTTTTATCCAGATGACTTGGACCAGTGTTTAAAAAACTTAAAAACGTTCAATTGCTTTTGCTTTTACTTTGCTGTGCTTATTGAAAATCAAACAGCAACAGCCAAAGCAGAAAGCACTACCACAAAAAAATTGTACTCATTTTGCTTTGCTTTCTGAATCTTCGAAAGGCTTAGCAAAAGCAGCAGCACTAAAAAGAATTTGTTTTGCTGCGTAGTGCTACGAAAGCATAAGAAATTATTTTTGTGCTTGGATTTTCATTTTGCTTTTCTAATTTGTCGCAGCACTACGAAAGCAACAATTATGCGCTTTGCTTCGTTTTGCTTTCGGAAGCATTTTATTTTCATTCGTTTGGCTTTCGGGATTTACTTGCCATCGTTTATATGCTGTATTTCAGAGACGCATGTCTTTTTGTACGTTGTTGTAAATTCCAAATAGGCGCTACCAAATTTATTTCTGCGATCTCTTTAAAACTCATGCAATAACAAAACCGTTACACACAACAAAAACAACACCAAGCATTCGCGACTGCGTACAAGTGCGCATATTATACAAACAACAATGTATATACGCTTGTTTTGAAAAACTTTAGGTAGCACTACGCAGCAAAATTTTCGTTGCTTTTGCTGTTTTGCTGAAAGCAATTTAAACCCTGACTTGGACAACGAAGACTTGTTCAACGATATTCAAGACGTCCTACTTTTATTCAAAAGAGCAAAGAGAAACGAAGAGGAAATTGGATTTTCACCTGAACAACTTCTGTTATATATTTCATCAATGGGACGAGAAGCTTACAAGGCATTAGCGACAGATTTGCAAATATTACTAACCATACCTGTTTCAGATGCTTCCTGTGAGCAAACTTAAATTGATCAAATCTTACTTGAGATCAACCATGAGTCAAAGTAGATTATCGAACCTTGCAATGCTTTGAATCGAAAGTGAAACTGCTGCAATGTTAGATTACGAGGATATAATATGTAAATTTGCAGCAATTAAATCGAGAAAAGTTAACTTTCGAGTTTTTCCATTGCTATTAAGAAAAAGTTTGAGTTTTCAATATTTCGAGAATATGAAAATAAGATCGAAGTTTTATTTTTCATCAAAAATTCATATTAAATGTCAACGCCATATTTTTCATAGATGTAAAAATTGAGATTGTAATCCAAAAATTTTGAACGAAAAAATTGTTGTGTATCATTTCTTTATTTTGAGGAACAGCGGAGCTTATTTTGCCGCCCCCAAATCGTTGTGCCCGGGGCGACGAAATTGTCCTCCATCTCATCCGCAACAATAGCAGAAAGTTAGTTACAGCTTTCAACTAGTAAGCTCTCGCCATTATTCATCGTTTTTACAAAAATTACCAATAACTAAAACCAGAAATCGTTTGAAGACTGAGACTCTCAGGGAATTTTCTTGCCACAATACAGAATCACAAAATGATTTAATAAACAAATTATACTCTCAAATTTACAAGCAGGAATAAAGGAAAATTTATGGATGAAAATACAATTTTTTATAAATTTTGTTGCTTGGAATAAAAGTGAATCTACTCCACTTTAAAAAATCCTTCCCTACACTAAGGGAAAAAATATTAAATTTATCCAAAAACTTTTTTAATTTATTCAAAAAGCGAGTCATTTTTGCAACAATAACGCATTTGCTTAAATCGACTACGTAAATAAAGAGTGATTTTTTAAGTGCCTGATAACTTTTTTTTAAAAAAAAACGCATAAAATTTGCAAAATCTCATCGGTTCTTTATTTGAAACGTTAGATTGGTCCATGACATTTACTTTTTGAAGATAATTTCATTTAAATGTTGACCGCGGCTGCGTCTTAGGTGGTCCATTCGGAAAGTCCAATTTTGGGCAACTTTTTCGAGCATTTCGGCCGGAATAGCCCGAATTTCTTCGGAAATGTTGTCTTCCAAAGCTGGAATAGTTGCTGGCTTATTTCTGTAGACTTTAGACTTGACGTAGCCCCACAAAAAATAGTCTAAAGGCGTCAAATCGCATGATCTTGGTGGCCAACTTACCGGTCCATTTCTTGAGATTAATTGTTCTCCGAAGTTTTCCCTCAAAATGGCCATAGAATCGCGAGATGTGTGGCATGTAGCGCCATCTTGTTGAAACCACATGTCAACCAAGTTCAGTTCTTCCATTTTTGGCAACAAAAAGTTTGTTAGCATCGAACGATAGCGATCACCATTCACCGTAACGTTGCGTCCAACAGCATCTTTGAAAAAATACGGTCCAATGATTCCACCAGCGTACAAACCACACCAAACAGTGCATTTTTCGGGATGCATGGCCAGTTCTTGAACGGCTTCTGGTTGCTCTTCACTCCAAATGCGGCAATTTTGCTTATTTACGTAGCCATTCAACCAGAAATGAGCCTCATCGCTGAACAAAATTTGTCGATAAAACACATTTCGAACCGAACACTGATTTTGGTAATAAAATTCAATGATTTGCAAGCGTTGCTCGTTAGTAAGTCTATTCATGATGAAATGTCAAAGCATACTGAGCATCTTTCTCTTTGACACCATGTCTGAAATCCCACGTGATCTGTCAAATACTAATGCATGAAAATCATAACCTCAAAAAAATCACCCTTTATTTAAAATTAATTCAAATACTTTTTTAATTAAATAAAATATTAAAATATTTAAACAGAACTTATACAAAATATATTAAAATTATGCACGCATTTTTTTAAATATCTTTTAAATTTTTACTATTTGAAAATAAAACTATCGCTTATAGAAAAAATTGATAAAAAAATATTGAAATGAAAAAAAAAGTAATGTGAAGATATATATTTAAAACATTTTTCACGAGCTGCGTCCAACAAATACCATTTGCTTGCATATTTTATTTTCTTTTTACTTTTTTCGTTCTCTAATCTATACTATTATTGACAGTTGGTGCAGTATTCCAACAACAACAAATGCCAAATGTCAAAAATAGTTTATATTAGAGAAAGAAAATGTAAAAAGAAACTTAAAAGCAAAATATGCAGGCAAATGACAACCGGTGCAAGACATTTGTCAGAAAACGTCCGGCTGTCACTCTAACCTTACATAATGTTATGCGATCACCCATCGCACGCACAAAGAATCTTTGCCAAACATTCAGGCTATATTACCCTTATTAACTAAATGAGAACTATAAGAAACCTGCAACTGCAAGAAATAAACTGCAGGAACAGAGTGCGATGCTGCTGCTGCTTGGCGGCTGCTTGGCAGCTGTATGGAATATGTGTGTCAGTGTGTGGCATAAATAAAATTTAAATACGTAAAAAAACGAGTTGTAAGGAAAATATTTGATTTATCCACGTAAATATTTAAATGAAATATATACTCAGGCGTGGATAATGTTAATATGCGTTATTTCCCTTAGTGTACTGTTGCATTTGCAAAGTACTTTTCAAACAAGTACTCAATGTGATCTATGACTCACGATTAAATTCAATAGCTGATAAAAAGTTACATTTTCTAGTCTAAACATGTTTTCTCCAAAAATCTGAAAGTGAATTAGTTTTACTTTGATTCTAAATAACACAATTATTTGAAGAAATTTGTGTAAAAATAAGTTTTTGAATTGAATGTTAAAACTGCACTCTGTGTGAAAGCTGTAATTGATATTATATATTTACTTATGAAAGTCTGATGTGATGTTCATCTAACATAAATAAGTTCCTAAATTGAATAAAAAAATTTCAACTAAATGCAAACTGATAAATATTATAATAATAATAAATATTATATAATTACTTATGAAACTATAAATTGAGAGTTGACATATTGATCTCAAATGAAATAAAAATTTTTCGAACAAAATATTGAAAAATACTACTTGAGATAAAACTTTAAAATTCAACTTAATTCCATTTTTTTTTTAATTCTTGTTAAGCACATTGTTAAAAATAATAAAAAACTATAAAATTGGCATCAAAAAGGCGATTTAAAAAAAAGTTTGGGACGCCCTGGGGCTCATTGCGGAGTTGGCTTACCGATTGGTTGGATCTTACCGATCGGTTTCCATCATGTGGGAGCTATGTTGTGAAATGCGACGGATATCCGAAACAGGAAGTCGGGGAAGCAAGCGCCATTTAATTTATCACACAATTAATTGCAGAGCTTCTAGCATTGTTCACAGAATGCCTTTTGGGCTCGAATAACTGCTACCTTTGAGTATATACATATAGAGAAATTACTTTGAGTTGTGTCACTGTCGCACTAGATGGCACCACATACACCACTTTCAGATTTCTACGCTGGTTTGTATATTTGTTTTTTTATATCGACATTGATCAAACATACAAATGAACAGACAGACAGCAATGCACAAACACCCACACAGTGTTGTTTTGTTGGTTGAGCTGTCGCATTAGTTGTGTTTGCGGTATGATCCTGTTAAGTTGCGACTTGTTTGTTTGTGTTTTTGTGCTGCTGAGGCAAGCGCATGCGTGTAGCATTTAATTCTTATATGAACTTTTATGGAGTTTGGATGTGCGACTCATTATATTTCTATTAAATTTTCAAAGAAAAAAATGCCATAAAATACGTACATAAAAATTGCTACAATGTTTCTACACCATGTGGTTCGTTGTCATTTTTCATTTACCAACTGATCAAAGACGAATGCTTTGGGTCAAGCATTCAGACAATGAAGAATTAAAAAATTTGGCTTAATATGGAAAGGCAACTATAAAATTTTGCGAAAAGGGTTTAAATACATCATGTATAGTTCAACGAGCTATAATGAAAAAACTTCTAAAAACCTCCATACCGACTCAGTATCCAAATATTTTCCCATGTACGGAAGATAGCTTGAATCTTTGTTGTGAAAGGCATTTAACCCTCAAATGCCCAACAACACCGATTTCATTAAAAAAATTATGTTGTGCTAAATGATCCAATGAACACGACCCCGTTTTTATTTTTTGGAAAAAATTTTTGTTTACAAGTTATTAAAGAAAACATGGTTGTATCCAAAAAGATACAGTGGGTATTCCGACGTATACCATCAATCAGCTTGGATGTAGGAGTTCAAGGCAAAAACGTGGAAAACGATTCCTTTTATGATAACTAGACTAACTTGTAATTTTTTTTACTCAAAAATTGTTAATAGTTTAAAAGATATTTCATGTCAAAAAGCGAACTTTCCGTAAAAATTAAAAAAAAACTATTTTTTTAATTTGACGGTCAATAGTTCCCAAACCAACGAAGTTATGCTAATAATTAAACTTTTGTTTTATACTTGCAATTTTTTGAGTGAAACTACATATTCAGCATTTAATTTTTGCAATATTTTAAAAGAAATAGCTTATTTTCTCGGTTGTATCAAAAAAGATACGCTGGGCATTTAAGGGTTAAGTTCATGTATAGAGCAAAATATCGAGTCTAAGCCAACCCGTATTTTAATTCAAACATCAACAATTGCTCGATCAAGCATAATTCATTATGTACCACCTCATTTAAAGGATATATCTTTAGAAGAAGAGACTTATAAGCCCTTTTATGACGACCCGGGCTGAGAATCTATACGAACAAATTAAAAAAAAAATAAAAATGGCGAAACTAATTTTTTTTTCTCCTAAACATCCCAATAACTTTGTTCAAAACTCACGCATTCCACGGCACATCTTCAGATCGCCAAAAGCCAAAAAACCGAGTGTCGAAGATATGGTTACAAGCAAAATTAATGAACTCTGTACAAAAAAAGCGTCCCTGTGAGAACATTATATCACTCGTTTTCTTCAATAACGTTACAACTCAAAAAATTAGATTTTTCAGGAGAAGCATTTTAAGTTTTGAACAGACGAAGGAAATTAATTCACCATTTTCAAAATATGGACAAAACATCAAATATACAAGTACTACTGTAATGAAAATTGTTTAATCTATACAAAGTGACAAAAAAAAAAAACTGGATATTATCGATATATATATAATACGATCTAATCGGAAATATGTTGAGGTGAATGAATCACAAATTCTATTTTTCTGTAAAAACTAAAGAAGATATCGTTACCAAAATTGTACACAGCATAGATCATGGTAACACGAATATTGCTGTGTAATTAACTGAATTCTTATGGTTTTTGGATTGTAAAGTTATTGAAGAAAACGAGCGATATATACTGACATACTGACGCAACTTACTCGTCGCAAAACCTCTCATTGGAAAAATGAAGATAGGGATTTATTTTTAAAATGAGACCCGAAAATATCTTTAATACCCCAGGATCTATATAATAATAATATCTTATAATATCTATCTAGTTTTATTTATTTTATTATACTAGTGTCGCCTTTGGTCGAAATTCGACCATTTAAAAATTAATTTTTTTTTTGTTTTGTATTTTTAGTGAAAACATTTTTTTCTTCCTTCACTCATGTGGAAATATAACCGAACTCCATTCTGTGTTTCCATGTTCTATGACTTTTACTTCCAAAGCTATTCGATATCAAAAATTTGGTTTATATGGGCAGAGCCACACCCCCTTTTCCAATGCGCGCCACGATTTTCTAGTAGATGGATATCACCAACTTCCAACACATATTGAGTTTCATTGTTATATGGCATTTACTTCCAAAGCTATTCGAGATAAAAACTTTAAATTGTATGGGTGGTGCCACGTCCCCTTGTCTAATGCTCGTTTAATTTTTCCAGTCAAACAACACGACCAAATAGGAAGTTCCTACCTAGTTTCATTGATTTGTGACTTATAGTTTGAAAGTTATAACAAAAATTTGGGCTGCTGAAAAGTTCCACGCCCCTTTTTTAACGCCCATAAAATGTAATCAGTGAAGTGGTACGTGTGATTTGTGGTCGAATACCGATTTCGGAAGCTGTGTGACCTATAACTCTAAAGCTATTCGATATCGCAAATTTGGGTTGTATGGGATGTGCCACGCCCACTATATTGATTCGGTGCACTCCTTCTCCCCACTCTTATTGATTTAAAAAAAAAATTGTCAAAATCGGTTGAGAAACACGGGAGAAAATGGTTCTTAACTGTTCTGCCTACGCCAATTTATAAATAGATTACGTATATTAATTAAAATTACGCATAATTTTTTTTATTTTAAAATTTTTTTTGCTATTTTATTTTGTTATTTTATTTAAAATGAGTTCTTTTTATGTTATGTTCAATGTTTATCTCTATTAAAATAAAAAGCATAAAAATATTCGCTGGAACAATAGTATGTTGAAAATACATATTTGTTTGGAGAATTCACTGCATTTAAAAAAAAAACTGCCAAATTTATGCTTTTACAATTTCTTAAAAAATCACAAAACTGAAATAAAAATGCCCAAAATTAACCGAATGAAAAAAAGATACAGTAGTTTCGACTATGTCGTAACACAAGACGTAGAATTATTCAATTCGCTTTTGATGACATCTTTTTTAAAAATATTTATTCCATACACCTGAGGATATCACCTTTAAGAGAGTGCCGGAGAGGGTTAATATGTATCACCAACCCCCATTACTTTTGCAAAAGGAACATTTTTGCCTTTGACACCTATTTCCTCCGACCACTCCTTAGGGGCGCTTCCATACAAATTTTATGCTGTTGTCGATAAAACCGGAAACTGTCCATAAATAGGTAGAAAACTTAAACAAGCAAACAAAATTTGTTCAATGCTATCAAGTTCAACAACCGATGTGTCAAAATTTCACTGTCGATAATATGCCCGGATATTTAATTGGCTGCGTTTGACATTTCAATAACAGATTCTGTTAAAAAAGCATGCCCCTCAAAATTACTCAGTATTACTGGGCTACGCGAGTCTGTTAAAAACAACATGCCCCCAAAAGTATGCTTTTTTTTAATTATAAGATTTATGTCTTCACGCTAGACGGCGCTGTCTTCGCTGTCGAAAGAACCGGAAGCCGTCGATAATAGGTAGCAAGTTTAAGCAAACAAAAACATCAAATGTTGGCTTTATATTTCATGTAATTGTGTAAAATTGATATAAGTTAGACAGTTCTAACATGAATTTTTGTCGCATTGAGGATCAAGCAGACCAACAAGTGCTAAGATCAACATTGTACGATTAGTACTTTAGGCCCACCAAAGGCTCAAAAAGTAAGGTAAATACCGACACCTGATCACTATCAACCACCCTACTTACCTCCGAGAACGACGTATTCTACGTCAAAAAATTACTTCAAAAGTTGTCGACATGTAGGATTTATCGACATATTATTTTTCAAAATTTTAGATATTTAAATCTAGATCAAGGACTACTTTTTCCTCTCTAAACTCCTGTAAAAAAATAAAATCTTTTCAACAGCAACAGGCTTTGTTAGTTTTGTGCACACATACATACATACATACATACTTACTCATAAACACTTATGTTTACAAATTTCTTTATGGATCATTTGCCTCAATCATAGTCTGTGTCAGCATCTCAGCGATTGTTGAGTAAGTGCGCCATCTAAGCGGCAGAGTTACTCCCTAAATTTGTTTTGCTGAAGTGGTTTCTCTATATATATATACTCAAAGCTGCTACACAAACCGCAAACATGTGTTTTAAACAAAAACCACATTGATATCTGTTTTAAATCACAGTAAACTGAACGAAGCCACAATTTCCCTTAAATTTTATTTAACTACAGCGCATGCTACTATTTAGTTTAGACACAAACCTGTGTAGCCTTCATGTAAAAGAAAAAATAATAACCTTCTTTTTTCCACCATCCAAAGTAAAAGATAACAAGACCAAACGCTGTTTTTGGCATACACGGTTAATATTTTAAATGTATATAAATCTAATTTGATTATAATAATTTTGTGATTTGCAGAGATGGGTTAATCCAGAGCAGATTATATGCGAGATTACCAGCAGAAAAAAAGTGAGGAAAAATTTAAAGTTGGAAAGGTAAAGCCAAAAAAAATTGAGAATAATTCAACTCAGATTAACAGGAACTTGCGGAATGTTTTTAAAACTTTTCAGATGATTTTAATCATTAAAAATGTTTTTTAACCAGGGGTATTACCAAGGCAGACAATGGCAAACCTCAGAGAGAAAAACCTGACATTAACAAAATTTAGAACGTAAGCCGTTCGGATTCAGCATAAAGCTTGTAGGTCTAGATCTCGATCATTTGTGTTTAAACATTTCGCAAAAAGCACAACACAATTGATCATAAGAAGCGATCGAAGTCCTTTGAAGGACTAAAACGGCCATTTCTTTTTTTTTTAATTTCCAAGGTGAGGTATCAGATGTGCCAGGTGTCAGGTGTTAGATGTTATATCATATGCGACTACGGTAAGGCTCGCTTGTTTTTTTTTTAAATGTATGTACATCGATAACTCCTAAAGCACTTTCCCGATTTTCCTAATTTTTTTGTCAACGGATAGATGCCATTAACGCGGAGGTCCTTTTTTAAAAAAGTGGGTGATATTCGACAAAGAGGCGTGTCAATATTAGAAAAACACTGTATTTCAGTTAATATTGACACTAGGGTACCGAAATTTACAGTAAAAATACAGGTGTAGGCACAGTTGCTACAAATAACGGTCAAAAAAGTGGGCGTTATTCAACAAAGGGGTGTGGAAATATTAAAAAATACTATATCTGAGTTCATATTGACACTAACGTTCCAATATTTTGTAAGCATGTAGGTGGGTAGATAGAATCATTACAAAATTGGTTGGGATTGTACATAGGGTGTGGCACTTTAAGGAAAGTAGTATATATATCGGTTAATATTGATACTTGGAAACTGAAATTTGGCACAGAGCTAGGTAGAATCATTATAAAGTACGCTAAATAAAGTGGGCGGGATTAGAAAAAGTGCGTGGCACTTTAATAAAAATTGTAAAGAGAAAGAAATGGAAAATACCAAACAAACTTTCAAGAATTAATAAAACAAATTTTTTATGAACAAAGTTTCATGTTTGAAATTTTCCTCAAAAATACTATGACATAAATATTCTCTAAAAAGGAATAAATAAAAACTTTTTAACAAAAAAACAAAAAATCCGACTTCAAAATCACTACAAAGTAAAAAATAATTTTAAATAACTTTTCCCATTAAAATCTTGGTCAAATTTTAAAAGTTATTTATATGTATTAAATATTAGAAATCTAATCATTTCCAATTTTCTAATTTGTTTTATTATCATCAATATATTAATTGATATATGAACATAAAAGCTTTAAAGTCGGCGCTAATCTTTGGCACACAATCATGATCTTTTACCATCCCTGCACTGTTTTAAACTTTTTTATTTGATGCTGTACTGCCTTGATGACACTGTAGTAATTTTAAAAACTTTGTACACATAAACATTCTCACTATACTGGTTTGGGTGAGATTGTAAAGCTCATATTGAATATGACGTAGTGTGTAACAGCTGCACAAATAAGGCATGGAACATTGGCTACATTCAGCGTACTCAACAATTGCCAACTGAAAGAAAAAAATCGCTAAAAACCTTGATATTCATAAAGATAGTAATATTTTAATGATAATAAAACAAATTAGAAAACATTAAATTAAAAATATTAGTAAGATTAGCGCCGACTTTAAAGCTTATATGTTCATAAAGCAATTAATATATTGATGATAATAAAACAAATTCGAAAAAATGGAAATGATAAGATTTCTAATATTATAGTTAGTTTTTATATATACTTTTTTTAGGCGGCCATCCAGCTGATCAAGAGTAAGAGCTGAGTTAGTAGCATTGTTGGTAGCGTTAGATGCACCTTGCGTTGGAGTTGAGGGCAGATATTTTGCACTCAATGCTTTGGCTCCAGTTGTTCACATAGTGTAAGTGTTTATGGTTGATCTTAGAAAGGCGGGAAACAAAGATAAATTTCTGTTTTAATGGAGCAATTATAATTGCTCAAAAGTTGCAATAATTTACAGACCTATTCTGGCTGTCAATTTACAAGAAATAAATTGTCACAAATTTTGTCAACCTGACTTGTAAAACCTATTCAGGCGAACACTTGACAAATGAAAAGCTTTATTTATTCACCACAGGAAGGTGAAAAGCATGTTGCCAGAAAGAAGCTGTTAAGTGTTGCATTTTTATTGAAAAAATTATCCCAATTCTGTTAAGTTACTTTTTTTAAATGAAAATATGAATTTATGGTTGAGAATTTGTTAGTTCTTTTGATATTATATATTTAAATATTGAAACCTTTATAATAATGGCACAAAAAAATGTCTTTCTCTTTTCTTTTAGAAGTTATATTGGTTCAAAGTTATTTCTTAAAAGTGTGATAACTCGGACAGTTAAACAGTTAATATAAAAAACTATATATCAACATGAAAGATAAAAATATGACTTTTTTATTATAATAATAAAAGACATCCATAACAATGAAATTTTTCTTTAAAATAAGTTTATTAAAAGAACAAATCTAAAAAAAAAGTAAAATCGTTATGTCTGAAAAACCATGAAGAAACTTAGTAAAAATTTTAACAAGTATAATGAAGGCAATCAAACCTTTTCAATGATACCAGCTGTGATGAAATATCTTCGAAACTTTCAGAGATAGCTCACTTTTAAGAAGGAACTTTTGACCACTATATATTCTAAATAAAAAGAGAACTACACTTTTTCTTTTCACAATCTTTTTAAACGCTTCAATATTTTCAAATCATTTACATATATTTAAAGAAAAAAAAATACAAAAATTTAATTTTGTACTTGAATTATCCCCCACAACATATTTTATCAATACTGTTTATAGGAGGCAACACTTTGTTTTGACAGTGTTTAAATTATTTCGAGAAAATGGACGAAATAATTTTAATTCTTATTGTTCTTTATTTTTATTCTTTAGTTATTATTGCTTCATTAATATGTATTATATATTATTAAGAATTTATAATCATTTATTTTATTTGGCGAGAAAAATATGAGTGAATCCAGCATAAGCTGGATTTCTACATAAAAAATTCACTGTCAGCACATCCTTTGCTATTGACAACAGTGTCAAGAAAGGAGCTTTTAGAATTGAACGAGAATAGGAAATATTTACAGTTGTCAATATATTTACTATTGTTATTATGTTGAACTTTGTCAACTCGCCGGAATAGGTCTGTTAGACATATTTTTAATGCGCTGAGTCCCTTGTTCAATGAACCAAGACGATACCAATAAAATACTTACAGTTTGCCGCCTTTAAGATATTAGGTTGAGTTAAACACTTTTAAAATAAAACTATTGACGAGCAAATAAAAAAACACGTCTACTCGTTGCAACACATAATGTCGAATCAATTTTTTAATTCTTGCAGTATTTTAGCTGTATTTTATAGGCACGTAAGCCAAGATTCTTTGCAAAATGTTTCACGTAGTCGGAGGACCAAGGCCAATAAGTTGAGAACGGCGGCGAATCGACATTTGGCGTCTTCTTCAACACTTCGTGATAGAGCCAGTGTTGCCAGATTGAGGTAAATTTCCCTAATTGATGTAATTTTAGACTCATTTTTTGGGCAGAGGTAAAAAGGGTAATTTTTGACCAAAAGTGGTAAATTTAGCGGAAATAATAATTTTTTAGACTTGTTAGTACTGTTACCTCACTGAACATACTCACAAGTAGTTTAATGTTCTTGTAAATCATCCTGTGTAACAAAACAACAAAAATCTGAATTATCCATTTTTAGTTGCTGAACAAAGACCCCTTTTACATTGGTCAATAATTGAAAGCAATTTTTCGAATTTGTAGGCTAATTGCGGCGAATTGGCTGAGAAGAAAGGGGAAAAAATTGACGGTACGCTTGTGTTGTATCGTCAACTTTTTGGGTTCAAAAGAGAACCAATGTAAAAGGGGTAAAAGCAATAAGTGAATTAAATTCAAAAATAGCGAAACAAAATAGCCGGTAAGTCCCGTTTTATACACATCAAGAGTTGACGGTTAGCTTGTTGATGAGAGATAAATATGTGTATACTAACAAAAAAATTATAACGGTTCTTAATCATTTAAAAATTTTTATTTGTTTTTTATTTTGGGAAAAGGTAAATTTTCTCCGAAAGTGGTAAATTTTTTCCCAAATAGTGGTAAATTTCAGTTCGTCTCTCTGGCAACACTGGATACAGCAGCAATATTCTCTTTGGTACGCACATTTCTTTGTCTTGTTGATGGCTTGAATCAAGAAGAGTAAAATTAGTGCGAAAACGATCAATAACTGCACGAATTGCTTGCTTCTTAGGCCGATTATGTTGACCGTAAAATGGACGAAGTGCTCTATGAACTTCACGATCAGATTTATTTTTTCAAAGTAAAATTCCACAATGTGGAAGCGTTGTTCTGGCGTTAAACGATTCTTGATGAATTGCCAAACCTTACTGAACAGAAATATCAACACAGTTTGACATTCTCAACTGTCAAACCATAGACAGCAACCATCGAAACTTCTCATGCATCTAAAAAAACACCATATAAAAGATTTTTTATAGTTCAGACACAAACCTTACAAACTTGAGCATCGAATGAAAAAATTTATATCGCCCAAAATACAAATAAAGAAACTGAAAAAAAAATGATAGCGTCTGTTGTTGGCATGGCATTAAACTTTGAAATTAAGAATTGGCCAACTTACTGCAATTTTTCCAAAAGTTTTATATTTTTCCTTTAAAAAATAAGAAATAATCTTTCCAATGATACCTTATTTACGAAAATCGGATTTAAATTGACTGAGCTACGTCGTTTCAAAATACACCCTATTTTGGCATTGAAAAATGGTTCTGAAAATGTATAACTTCGGATTTGGTTTTCTAAGCAATAAACCAATCTAGGAACAAAATTTGAGCCAAATCGGAGATGATCTGATAGGTCACATAAATCTGAAATGGGCTGAATAAAAATTTAAGCAAGTTTGCGTCAAGCCTTAAACAGTGCGTAACTGAACAAGCTTTGAACGGTTGTTAAAGGAAATCTATTGAATAAGACTGTAAGTCTGGATAGTCTAAAAAAAAAAGGATCATCTCATCGAGTCATCGAAGTCACTTCAATCGAAGTTCTTGTTGGCAGCGACATCTAAAGCTTCCAAAAAATGCATGAATGATTGTGGAAAAGAGGTTGAAACTTTCCCTAAATGTGGTTCATTTTGACGTAAGAGGTTGTCACCAATAATAACCAATTTGATTTTTTGTTTCAGATTAGCCGTTCCTGACATTAAGTTGCAGCAGCGGGACAAGTCATTTTTTTTTGTCCTTGATT
Source organism: Pherbina coryleti (assembly GCA_943735915.1). NCBI lineage: Eukaryota > Metazoa > Arthropoda > Insecta > Diptera > Sciomyzidae > Pherbina > Pherbina coryleti. The sequence continues at coordinate 120,750,985 of OX030949.1, forward strand.
TCATCGCCCTCTACCGGCTGAAGAAGTGATAAAAAAATTTTTTTGTTATCTTAAAACATTTATAAATATGTCACAAAAAGTTTAAAATTGATATTTAATAAATATTAGTGTCCGACCGAATATTCGGCTTCGGTATTCGGCATATTCTGCCGACTTTTTAATTTTCGGCTACGGCTTCGGATTCGGCCTAATTAGCCGAATATTTTGGGCAAATATTATTACTTTGTAATAACTAAAAATATTTTTATAATTCTTTGGGAAAATTTCAGTATTATTCGATGAATTCCGTTCGAAATTCTTCTTGGTTTTGTTTTTCTCTTTCTTCTGTTCTTCCATAAGTTGGTTTTCGCTCGTTTAACTTCATTCAAATGATAAATGCAGTGGGTCCGACCCATCATACAATTACAAGGTAAGCTCATTTGAAGATGGCTGCTCAAATGAGCAATTTTGCCAAAACAAAGCTGTAGAAGCTACAAACGTCAAACGAAAAAAGCAACAACAACAATTATAAAAACTAAAAATTAACAGCTGATTTTGACAACTAGCTCACTCTGCTTTCCAATGTGACCCTACCTTGTAATCATGTATCGTGGTCCGACCGACATGGGTTGATAAGATCGTACATGTTGAACGAACTGGCAGAAAACTCTAACATTTTTGATTTTTACCCGACCGTCTCATTTGCTTTCGATTGATCATACATGATATAAAAAAAAATCGAGTTACGCTAGAAATTTTCTGCGAGATTTCAGTCAGTATAGAATTTCTGTAACTTTTCTCGACTAGATCGAAAATCGATTTAAGTATCTTCTATGTCATCCTGACGTTACTAAATCAATTACAGAAATATTATAATTCAGCAAAATGACATGAAAGAAATTTAATCAATTTTATGTCTAGTCGTAAAAGCTACAGAAATACAATGCTGACAGAAATCAGGAGGAAAAACTAATACGTTTAACTCGAACTTAATATTTTTCGTTTTTTTTTTTACTGAAATAAAAAGTACTGGCTTTTATTTTATATTTTTAAATTTAGCATTTTTTGTACTTGAAAAAATGCAATTAATATTCGGCTTCGGTATTCGGCCGAATACTTCCACTTGGCCGAACATTCAGCTTCGGCTTCGGCTTCAACCAAAATTTTACATTCGGTCGGACACTAATAAATATGATTGAAAATATTAAAAAATATATTTTTTTTTTACAAAGTGTACCAATCCCTTAAGTCTAAAACAATGTTTTATTCATGCGGCCAATAATATAAATTAACTTATTTTATATTGAACTAGCCTTTTCCTGGCGCGCGTTGCTACACCCTGCAGCTATATGGGAACATAATAGGTATATTCAAAAATTTTCTTAGAGTCATAGTTAAACATCACTGTCATTTTCCACTGCCCGTTACAGTTTCCCAGTAGCAGGAGATCACCAAATAGTAACACCATTTTGAGTTTGTATGTAAGTACTGCTACTTTTACTTTCAAAGCTATTCGATAATACAAATTTTTATTGTATGGGCGGAGCCACACCCCCTTATATAATGCTCATCCCAGTTTTCTAGTAGATGGGCATTGCCCAGTTTTAGTACAGTTGCCGACAGTAAGCATTCAAACTAAATTACCAAAATGTAGCCAAATCGACGAAAACCGTAGGAAATATAGCATTTTCATTGATTTGTGGGCGGTAAAAGGGGGTGTGACAGAATTTAAACCATCCGTACTTGAAAAGAATGTACTGCCAAAATTTCAGCTCTATCGGTTATGTTATTTTGAAGTTTCAAGCCATCACACAGACAGCGTTTTGATTTTTGTATATATTTTTTGGATAAAGATTATTGACTATAACTCTTGATTGGTAAGAGATACTAAGACAATTTTTTCTAAAAAATTAATTTTTTAGCTTGTTTATTTTTTTCAATCAGAAAAATCAGAAAAGCCTTGTTTTTTAATCAGAAAAATGGTTTTTAATTTTTGCGCAAAATTGGATTAACTTTTGCTTATAAATGTTGTAACTTTTAAATAGAGTTGAAAATTTGAGAATTTGAATTTAAATTATTTTTACAACAAAAACAAATTTTGAGCCTTTTTTTGAGGAAAAATCCAAAATTTTAAAACTTTTTTTGAAAAAAATATTTAAAATATATTTACTCAACTAACGGCATTTTTGCAATAAAGTTTTCATAGTACTTTGATGAAGCTTTAAGGAAAAAAAAAAATTTAACAAAATGTATAAAAAAGCAGCAAAATTAAATCTCTGATTGTTTTTTTTTTGTCATTTTTGAGCACGATGTTGCATTAAATATATCGTTGTAGTAAAATTTTTCATAGTTTTCAAGATATGTTCATGTTTTTGCTGTGAAAATAACGGAAATTATTTTTATATTACTAAATTTAAGAAATATTTAATATTTTGTAAATATTTGCACATGTCACCTAAGAAAACAACTAAAAATATGTGATTTTGTAAAAAATTTGTACTACAGCACCATCTGGTGTCCAAGGTGGTTCCAAGAAGATAGTGCTAAAAAAAATCGATAAACGATTCTTGATGAATTGCCAAACCTTACTGAACAGAAATATCAACACAGTTTGACATTCTCAACTGTCAAACCATAGACAGCAACCATCGAAACTTCTCATGCATCTAAAAAAACACCATATAAAAGATTTTTTATAGTTCAGACACAAACCTTACAAACTTGAGCATCGAATGAAAAAATTTATATCGCCCAAAATACAAATAAAGAAACTGAAAAAAAAAATGATAGCGTCTGTTGTTGGCATGGCATTAAACTTTGAAATTAAGAATTGGCCAACTTACTGCAATTTTTCCAAAAGTTTTATATTTTTCCTTTAAAAAATAAGAAATAATCTTTCCAATGATACCTTATTTACGAAAATCGGATTTAAATTGACTGAGCTACGTCGTTTCAAAATACACCCTATTTTGGCATTGAAAAATGGTTCTGAAAATGTATAACTTCGGATTTGGTTTTCTAAGCAATAAACCAATCTAGGAACAAAATTTGAGCCAAATCGGAGATGATCTGATAGGTCACATAAATCTGAAATGGGCTGAATAAAAATTTAAGCAAGTTTGCGTCAAGCCTTAAACAGTGCGTAACTGAACAAGCTTTGAACGGTTGTTAAAGGAAATCTATTGAATAAGACTGTAAGTCTGGATAGTCTAAAAAAAAAGGATCATCTCATCGAGTCATCGAAGTCACTTCAATCGAAGTTCTTGTTGGCAGTGACATCTAAAGCTTCCAAAAAATGCATGAATGATTGTGGAAAAGAGGTTGAAACTTTCCCTAAATGTGGTTCATTTTGACGTAAGAGGTTGTCACCAATAATAACCAATTTGATTTTTTGTTTCAGATTAGCCGTTCCTGACATTAAGTTGCAGCAGCGGGACAAGTCATTTTTTTTTGTCCTTGATTTCATCGCCCTCTACCGGCTGAAGAAGTGATAAAAAATTTTTTTTGTTATCTTAAAACATTTATAAATATGTCACAAAAAGTTTAAAATTGATATTTAATAAATATTAGTGTCCGACCGAATATTCGGCTTCGGTATTCGGCATATTCTGCCGACTTTTTAATTTTCGGCTACGGCTTCGGATTCGGCCTAATTAGCCGAATATTTTGGGCAAATATTATTACTTTGTAATAACTAAAAATATTTTTATAATTCTTTGGGAAAATTTCAGTATTATTCGATGAATTCCGTTCGAAATTCTTCTTGGTTTTGTTTTTCTCTTTCTTCTGTTCTTCCATAAGTTGGTTTTCGCTCGTTTAACTTCATTCAAATGATAAATGCAGTGGGTCCGACCCATCATACAATTACAAGGTAAGCTCATTTGAAGATGGCTGCTCAAATGAGCAATTTTGCCAAAACAAAGCTGTAGAAGCTACAAACGTCAAACGAAAAAAGCAACAACAACAATTATAAAAACTAAAAATTAACAGCTGATTTTGACAACTAGCTCACTCTGCTTTCCAATGTGACCCTACCTTGTAATCATGTATCGTGGTCCGACCGACATGGGTTGATAAGATCGTACATGTTGAACGAACTGGCAGAAAACTCTAACATTTTTGATTTTTACCCGACCGTCTCATTTGCTTTCGATTGATCATACATGATATAAAAAAAAACCGAGTTACGCTAGAAATTTTCTGCGAGATTTCAATCAGTATAGAATTTCTGTAACTTTTCTCGACTAGATCGAAAATCGATTTAAGTATCTTCTATGTCATCCTGACGTTACTAAATCAATTACAGAAATATTATAATTCAGCAAAATGACATGAAAGAAATTTAATCAATTTTATGTCTAGTCGTAAAAGCTACAGAAATACAATGCTGACAGAAATCAGGAGGAAAAACTAATACGTTTAACTCGAACTTAATATTTTTCGTTTTTTTTTTTACTGAAATAAAAAGTACTGGCTTTTATTTTATATTTTTAAATTTAGCATTTTTTGTACTTGAAAAAATGCAATTAATATTCGGCTTCGGTATTCGGCCGAATACTTCCACTTGGCCGAACATTCAGCTTCGGCTTCGGCTTCAACCAAAATTTTACATTCGGTCGGACACTAATAAATATGATTGAAAATATTAAAAAATATATTTTTGTTTTACAAAGTGTACCAATCCCTTAAGTCTAAAACAATGTTTTATTCATGCGGCCAATAATATAAATTAACTTATTTTATATTGAACTAGCCTTTTCCTGGCGCGCGTTGCTACACCCTGCAGCTATATGGGAACATAATAGGTATATTCAAAAATTTTCTTAGAGTCATAGTTAAACATCACTGTCATTTTCCACTGCCCGTTACAGTTTCCCAGTAGCAGGAGATCACCAAATAGTAACACCATTTTGAGTTTGTATGTAAGTACTGCTACTTTTACTTTCAAAGCTATTCGATAATACAAATTTTTATTGTATGGGCGGAGCCACACCCCCTTATATAATGCTCATCCCAGTTTTCTAGTAGATGGGCATTGCCCAGTTTTAGTACAGTTGCCGACAGTAAGCATTCAAACTAAATTACCAAAATGTAGCCAAATCGACGAAAACCGTAGGAAATATAGCATTTTCATTGATTTGTGGGCGGTAAAAGGGGGTGTGACAGAATTTAAACCATCTCGTACTTGAAAAGAATGTACTGCCAAAATTTCAGCTCTATCGGTTATGTTATTTTGAAGTTTCAAGCCATCACACAGACAGCGTTTTGATTTTTGTATATATTTTTTGGATAAAGATTATTGACTATAACTCTTGATTGGTAAGAGATACTAAGACAATTTTTTCTAAAAAATTAATTTTTTAGCTTGTTTATTTTTTTCAATCAGAAAAATCAGAAAAGCCTTGTTTTTTAATCAGAAAAATGGTTTTTAATTTTTGCGCAAAATTGGATTAACTTTTGCTTATAAATGTTGTAACTTTTAAATAGAGTTGAAAATTTGAGAATTTGAATTTAAATTATTTTTACAACAAAAACAAATTTTGAGCCTTTTTTTGAGGAAAACTCCAAAATTTTAAAACTTTTTTTGAAAAAAAATATTTAAAATATATTTACTCAACTAACGGCATTTTTGCAATAAAGTTTTCATAGTACTTTGATGAAGCTTTAAGAAAAAAAAAAAATTTAACAAAATGTATAAAAAAGCAGCAAAATTAAATCTCTGATTGTTTTTTTTTTGTCATTTTTGAGCACGATGTTGCATTAAATATATCGTTGTAGTAAAATTTTTCATAGTTTTCAAGATATGTTCATGTTTTTGATGTGAAAATAACGGAAATTATTTTTATTTTACTAAATTTAAGAAATATTTAATATTTTGTAAATATTTGCACATGTCACCTAAGAAAACAACTAAAAATATGTGATTTTGTAAAAAATTTGTACTACAGCACCATCTGGTGTCCAAGGTGGTTCCAAAAAGATAGTGCTAAAAAAATCATCGTACCTGAAAACTTCTATATACCAATTTTTATTCTAATCGCATGAGCGGTTTGGGAGTTTTAGGTGGTTTTGCAAAAAATTTGTACTACAGTGCCCTCTGGTGTTCAAGATAGGTAAAAAAAGATGCAGCAAAACACTCAACGTACACAGAAAATAAAAGAATTGATTTATTACCTAAACTAGTTTAGCTAATGTGAAAGTTTCTATTTCACCTAATCTTTTCAACAACTTTTCTACATACACAGTTAAAACAATCATGCATTAGGTAATTCACCTAATTACAATTAGTAAATTCAACTAAAATTTTGCTTATTAAATCATCTAATTCTTCTAGTTATTTTACCTAATGCAAGTTGTCGATTTGTTCGTACACTAGGGAAATAACGCATATTAGCATTATCCACGCCTCAGTATAAATTTTTTATAAATATTTACGTGGATAAATCAAATGCTTTGCTTACAACTTGTTTTTTTCCCGTCAAATTCAAATTCAAATTTTTTTTTTCTGTGCAACGCAAAACATAAAAGAAGTGAAACATATCATAAAGTGTTAGCCCAAGGAGAGCACAGCGCTCTCCTATAAAAAACATAAATAAAAGCAAAGCGGGAAAATTTTATTTTTTGTCACAAGCGAGAATTGAACTCGGACCGCTGGCGTTATAGTCAAACGCTTTACCACTCTGCTGTTACGCCGTTTGATATCTTGTGAACAAAATGTATATAAAAATATGCGGTCCACAACTCTGAAATTATTTTTCCACTGGGCATCTACAGCAATTTGATTAATTGGTATGTAGAGTAAATTCTTGTATTGGAAATTTAGCTCAATAGATAAGGCGTTGGTTGTTGAAATCTTAAGATCGCAGGTTCGACTCTCAGCGGTGGCAAAGAACTTTTTTCAGTCATTTATACAATGTATATATCTCTCTCATTCTATCTACTATAAACAGTGTTGCCAGAATGGCAGTTTTGCCTGCAAATGGCAGTTTTTTTAACTCTGAGCAGGTTGACAGTTTTTTAAAGAAAAATACAGTTTTTCCATTATTATAGCAGTTTTTCAATGTAAAATGCAATTTTTATGAAAATATAAAGTCTTATGTAGTTTTCATAAATTCTCTTTACCAAAACATCATTATGGTTCAATTACTTTTTTAAAGCAGACCTTCTTTAAACTTCAGCAGCAGCTTCAGCCAACATCACGCATTGAACTTTGAACATGAACCTACCTCACTTCTCTATTTGCACCAATTTGCGTGTTTTTTTTTTCAAGTCACAAAGCTGCAAGCCTTGTAGATCCTAGGAGGAAAATAAGTACTTGAAAGGTTGGATGGGCAAAAGCGATATTATTTGTGCGACTACTAGAAATTCCAACCCTCTAAAAAAAAACAATTATAATTGTTCAAGCTTTTGACGTATCAAAAACTATGATACAAATATTTAATAGTGATATGTATAACTAATGCACATACTAATATATGTAAAAAACAAATATTAAAAATACCTGAATTACTTATCTTAAAATGATCTGAAATGTGAATAAAATACCAGAAGTTTTTTAGATATTGAATACAACAACAATTTTATATACAAATTAATTTGTTTTATTTCTATTTTTAGTAAAAAATTGCTTCACAAATCGTTTTTTCGAATGGCAGTTTTTGTTTTCAAAATGCAGTTTTTTTCTTCAGATTTAGAAGTTTTCTAAAAAAAAAAAATCTGGCAACACTGACTATATAACAAATCTTTCTTCTCTATCATGTGACGAAATGAAGTAAAGTCACCTAAGGAAACTTTCACTTCAAAATAGAAATTGCAAAACAAAAAACATATTTTTTGCATATTTTCTGCACGGCATTCCCACTCTTAAGTGGGAATGCTATCTAAATAATTAGATGATTTTTCTACACTTAGTAGGTGGCTTGCCTAATCTGAAGTGGTCATAGTTTAAAAAAAATTAGCTTATTCTTCTAATAAAGTATGTGTCTTATCTATTTTATGGTTGAAGGTACACCTAAATATTTAGGTTCTTTATCTACTCTCGCAGTTAAACTACCTAATATAATTGTAATAATTAACATTAAGAAATTGGTAACCGCACCTAATCAAATTCGTTGACTGAAAATCACCGGATTACTTTAGCTGAATACACTACATTTTTAAGTAAAAGTTCTACTCTTTTTTTCTGTGTACATGAAAACCACTGTATACCACTTTTCATTCTAATCGCATAAGCGGTTTGTGAGTTTTAGGCAGTTTTGTAAAAGACTTGTACTACAGCGCCCTCTGGTGTTCAAGGTGGATAAAAATTGAGCCCACAAACACGCACCATACCAAAAACCTTCTATACACAAATTTTCATAATAATTGGATGAGTAGTTTAGGAGTCTATTGCATAGTAGTTACACACAAAAACTCTTTTTTTATTTATGTTATATTTAAACTTTTTTATTTCTAAACAAATATTTCATTATTGGGTTTCATTTAAAACTTATTTTTATTGTTGTTTATTTTATAAATTAGCTTTTAGCTTTCTTACATTTTTTCTTTTAATTTTTTCACACTTTAAATGTAGTTTTTGTTACAAGTAATTTTTTATTTGAAATATTTAAAATAATATTCGTTTTGACTTTTTTTTCTAATTATAAAATATCTTTTCAATCTCTTGGTAGAAAAAAACACATATTTTTTTTAATATTTTTATTTTTCAATCATATTTATTAAATATCAATTTTAAACTTTTTGTGACATATTTATAAATGTTTTAAGATAACAGAAAAAAAAATTTTTTTAATAACTTCTTCAGCCGGTAGAGGGCGATGAAATCAAGCACTAAAAAAAAATGACTTGTCCCGCTGCTGCGACGTAACGTCAGGAACGGCTAAGGGGTCGTTCATAAACTACGTTTCCAATTTAGGGGGTGGAGGGGTTTTGAAATGTACTACGATAAGTAACGAAAGGGGGGGGAGGGGGTCTCACATATAGTAACGTGACCAAAAAGATTCTAAACATTTTTTTTTTAAATTATCTAGTCATGATAGCACACCAACCAAGAGCTAGTCAATTTTTAATATATTTTTATTATATATTATAAAATATATTATATTTTATTATAAAAAATAAAAAAATAAATAAATAACTGGCCATTTCAGCCCTTGAAAGGACTGTCTAGCTTCTTATGATCAATTGTGTTGTGCGTGTTATTAAGTTTGTACACAATTGACCGAGAAATGGACCTACAGGCTTAACACCGACTCCAAACGGCGATGAACGGAATGTTCTTATCCTCAAGAAGCTTTACATGGCATTTTGATTACTCTCTGAGGTTTGCCATTGTCTGCAGAGAGGTGGCGGCCGTACAGAAAAATTATTTTAATTCAAATAGTTTTCTGTCGCTGCTGGGGTTCGAACCTGGGTCTCCAAAGTTCGTTGACATAGCGGCCACGCACTTTAACCAACTACGCCACGGACGCCACATTATATATTTAATATATTTTCAAATATTGTTTAATCAACTAATTTTTTTATTTCATATACTACGTTACTTTATGGGGGAGGGGAGGGGTTTTGAAATGCACTACGATGAGTAAAGGAGGGGGAGGGAGGGGTAAAAAAAAGTTGAAAATCGGTAGCGTAGTTTATGAACGAGCCCTAATCTGAAACAAAAAATCAAATTGGTTATTATTGGTGACAACCTCTTACGTGGAAATTAACAACATTTAGGGAAAAAAATATTTTTTTGTTATCTTAAAACATTTATAAATATGTCACAAGACGTTTAAAATTGATATTTAATAAATATGATTGAAAAAAATATATTCAAAATATATGTTTTTTTCTACCAAAAGATTGGTACTACTCCCTTAAATAAAATTCAATCTGAAAGTTTACATCAAACTAAACGGATCTTAAGGATCTTATAATTTAATAAATACTTTTTTCTTGCACGTTAACGTGCATTTGATTTATAGTTTATTTACAATAACAAATAAGGTATATTTACTTTATTTAAATATTTTGGAAACAAAGTAAATACAACAACAACAATACAAGTCAGTTGGTCTAGTAGGCTATTGTAATGCGTGTCAACAAGACCAATACGATTTGTTTTTATTAAATAATTTTTTTATATAGGTATTTAAGAGATGGACATAGATGGACGTAGATATAAGTAGATAGATTTATATTGTATATAAGAAATTTGATTTATATTGTAAGAAAATAGATGTAGAATATAGATATAATGTATTTATTAAAAAAAATAATTTTTTATGGCATTTAATTTCATTATAAATATAATTCATTAATATTTATTACATAGCAAGATAAGGGGTGGATTGAGGTAGATAGATTAACCAGTAAAATAAACAGTTTTAACAGTAAAATAAACAAATAAAATTAGAAAAAAAAATAATTTTTGATGTAATTTTAAAGGCGATCAATTTGTCTATAATTTTGTACTTGTCTGATCACCGCAACACTCTGCCCGAATTTTACAAAACTAAACTCCCAAACACACGAAGAGGTTAAAATCAATAATATGTTATATATATACATTAGGGTGGCCCTTAACTGTATGCGCAATTTTTTTTTTTATAAATTGAATATGTGCGGTGCCCTCGTTTGTTTCTTATCATGCCAAAATTATATTCTGAAAATTTCAGGAAAAAATATTAATATTTAGACGTGCCGCAAAACGAAACTTCATTCGAAATACACATTCATATAGGAAAAAATTGTTTTTTTTTTAACAATAATTAAAATTAAGACAATTTTGTGTGATTTTTTAATCAACGAAACATAATATCGCATTAGGCTTATAATTTATTTTTCCAACGTGATATCATTCGTCGAAAACGGTTGACTAATACGAAAATTACAACATTTTTATTGTTTTTAAGAAATATTTTTTTTCCGAAAGCAAATGAAATTAATGTAATCATTTTTTTCCAATCTTTTATTGGCGTATGAGTATAAACATTTCTTTCCAAGGAGATATTATGTGTCGAAATCGGGTAAAAAATGCGGAAACTCAAAATTTTTTGTGGAGCAAAAAAACTTTTTTAAAAAAATACTTTTTTCGAAAATACATATGTAAAATTAATTATTTTGAAAAAAGTTTATGTTTCCAATTATAAATTGTATAAAGTTTGTACGTTCCTAACACAACAATAACAACAAAAAATAAAATCTTAATCAATAGATTTGTTTTTTTTTATTTTTTTTTTGTTTATTTAAATTTAACACCGTTTATTATTCATAATTGTTTTTACTTTAGTTATTGCTCGTAGGGCCGAAATAAAATTTCACGACTGTATCCTGGATATTTCTTACGATAGTCCCGAATAATCTACATTTAAAAAAGTAAAATCTTTAAATTCTCAATCAAACAATCAGAAATACATATATACTTTTAGGAGATAATCCCGTTAGTTAGTGTTTTTAGTTAGGAGGCTATTAACCCTATTCATGTCACGCTATTTGAACAACGTAAACTGTCACGGTGTGACTTAGAGACACTAATACAAAAAACATAATTATTTTATTGAAAAAAATAAAGTTTAATACAAAATATCGTTCATGGAGAATAAATTTCTTTTAATAAAAAGAAAAATTAAATTATTTATAAGCAATGTGGATATTGTTATTAAACTATTAATTTGTACATTTAAGACAAACTATACTTTTCTGTGAATGCTCGTTATTCATGGGTTTCTGAGTATTACCACAGAATTGCTTAGAAAATCGTCCTTTTTTATAAGAGGAACAGTTAAGTTGACGCCTCTTCTTTGATTATACTGTCGATGCATTCTAAGCTGGGTTTCATGATGAGTTTTCCATTATTACGTCTTTTGCAGATACCAGTGTCTTAGAGTCACTACGTGACAGCTCATGTTGTATTTTAATATTTTGTGTAATAGGTAAATATTATAAAAACATAAACAAAAATAAATTGTATATTACAGAAATAGAATGACAAATAATAAAATAAATTTAACTTATTTTGCTTTAAAACAAGTTTTAAATCATTTATATTGGTTTGAAATTTAATAGTGACCCAAAGACACAGCCTGACATGAATAGGGTTAAAATCAGTTATTAATTTAACCGCATGTTAAACTGTGTCGTTCAGTACTATTAGAGAAGTAATGATTTTCAGAACATCAGTGTAGTCATTTTGAGATTTCCAATCTTCCGAATGTACTTAAAGAAAATCTGTTCCAATTTTGAAACGTTGGGAAAGTTTCATCGATGGTGGTGATAAAAAGTCGACGATATTTTTATTAATAAGTGTTTGTATATCTTCTTTGGATAAAAATACTCTCTTTCTGCTATCACTTTTAAACTGGTCATCTTCCTGGATTTTTTTAGCCATGTCAACTTTAATTTCTGTTGTTTCGTCGAACAACACAAAAGGAGGAGAAAAGGTACATTTGTCTATCTGGGTAGTACTAATACTCATGGAAACTGTAATTCATATGATATTTTGCCTGTGCTCTTTCTACATTATAATACTCGTAAGATCACAAATAACAAAGCTAAACCAATTTTTAATTATTATACAAATCATACTTCTTTCCCGCTTCTTCTCCTCGAGTTTGCGCTTCCTATGTTTTTCTTTTTTTTTCCCGATTACGTTTCAGCTTCTGCCAAAAGACGTCATCAACGTCAATCATGCAACCGGGTCTTCCATTTTCTCTCTGGAGTAGTAAGAACTGGCTGTCTTCCTCTATTCGGATTAGGTGCAGAACGTCCCTGTGTGAAATATCAAATAGATTGTCCAATTCATCGCAGAATAAAGTTTTTTCTGTTGTGCATTTCTGACTTCTTTGTAAATTTTTCGAACATTTGTGCAAATCTAACAACTTTTGAACACATCGATGGGGGAACTCGCAGGTATGCTTGCCTTTTTCCAAAAATCGATGCAAGTTAACATCACCTTTTATTCAATAAGTAAATTGTAAATGTAAACAAAATTGTATCTTAAAGATTTAAGAATGGTTTTGTCTTAAGATTCTTTTTTTAAGCTTAAAATTTGTTATGTCAGCAAATATTCTGGCTGATGCAATATTTCATCTTGTCATGAAATACTTTTGTTTATAATAAAGCAATCAAGCCATCCTCACTTTTGTTTATATTAAAAGCCTTTAAATAAGAGAATAACTGATTTTTACAGATAGGTTTTTAGTCCAGCTCAGCCACTTGAGTTCCTAGGGTGTTTAAGTGAAGTGAATAAAAAATAATAAACTTGTGATGAAATACTTTTGTTTATAATAAAGCGATCAAGCCATCCTAAGTTTTGTTTATATTAAAAGCCTTTAAATAAGAGAAGAACTGATTTTTACAGATAGGTTTTTAGTCCAGCTCAGCCACTTGAGTTCATAGAGTGTTTAAGTGAAGTGAATAAAAAATAATAAACTTTTTTAAAAACACAGAAAGTACAAGTGTTTAATTAATTTGCATTCTTCTATAGTAAGACTTGCACTTGAATTCAAAGATAATTTCACTGTTTTTATATTAAAAAATAATACTTGAAGGACATATATGTTAAAAGGTAACCAGTGTTTTCACTTTTAATAGATTCAATTACATATATTTTTTGTTTTAAATGTAATAAGTTGATCGGTAAAACATAATTGTAGAACGTTAGTTAAAATAATTTTCGAAAAAAATTAAATTTTTTTCGCTCGACAAAATAGTTGTAGTTTTCTCACTTTGTAGCCAATTTCAACGGATGATAGATCGTTTGTGAGATAATGTTATGTTAAATACGATATTATGTTAAGTAGACTAGAAAAGAACATTAAATTGTCTTAATTTTATTTATTGTTGGAAAAAAAACAGTTTTTTCTAATATAAAGGCATATTTTGAATGAAGTTTCGCTTTGCGGCACGTCTAAATATTAAAATTTTTTCTTGAAATTTTCACAATATACTTTTGATATGATAAGAAATAAACGAGAGCACCGCACATGTTCAATTTCAAAAAAAAAAAATTAAGGGCCACTCTAATATACATAGCTTATATATATTATATACATATAGCTATACATATATACTTGTATGTACACATAGTTTTATTAAATTTTATAAATAATTTTTTGTATATTAGTTTTAAGTAATATATACTTCATTATGAGAAAAATTCCTCGATGTCAAACTTGCGCGTTATGAGCAAAACTTGATAACTCTTTTAACCTTTGCTATAAAATTTTTACAAATCATCTGTTAACTGTAAACTTTCATTAATAGCTCGTTGCATTATATAACTTTGCCATCTCGCTTTAGATAATACAATACAATCTAAAAAGTAACATATTAACTAAGATGCATTGTAAATCCCAAAATTTACGAAGACTCAATAAAAAAAAAAAAAATTTGTCCTTGTGTGTTGTTTAGAAAGAGATACAACCCTGTCATAAGGCGTAGCCCTGGCCGCATCTTTTTCTTTTGACATTTTGCTTTTGCTCTTATCGAGAGCTCTTATTGACCTTATCGTTATTCGTATTCTTTTTGCCTCTTCATGCTGTTGCTTTTTGCGAACACGTTTTCTTGTAACTTACAATAAACAATTTAATTAATCTTCAAAAGTCGCAATTCTAATTTTATTAAACAAGGTTCTAGCCAGTTTTATTGCCATCGTTTAACAGGTGTATTTCAATCTAATCAGAATTAAGAAAGACAAAATTGCAATAATATAACTTTTCTGACGATCAATGAAATACAGCCAAAGTCATAAGTCAAAACAGCAAATAAAATCCTGCAAAAATGAGAAAGTTGAGTAACAACAAAAACCATGCAAAAAGAAATGTAAACAAAGCAGCCGTCTGCCGAGGATTCTAATGAAAAAAATATAAACAAACAAAAACAAATTGGGGCAACAGAGATGCGTGACTTCCGTTCTTTTTGCTCTAATATGTTTTCGGCGTCTGTCTGCTATTAAGTCGGCTCTCGTATTCACTCTGCACTAGGCTTGCCAACTGTCCGGGATTTTGTGGAAAGTCCCGGAATACAAGATATTCTCTGTATCGCAGATACAGAGAGTATCTGCGGGTGCCAAATCTCCCATATTTCAGAAAAAAATCTTTTTTAATATGCTTACTCTAAAATTTATGTTTAATAATTTAATACATCCGTAAGAAGAAATTTGGACTGAATAGCGGCCGTGGTAGTCGAGTAGGTAGCTTGCTCGGCTGCTACCCCAGAGGTAACGGGTTCGATTCCCGGCCAGGCCACACATGGGTTGAAGAGTGGCCGAAATTAATTTTTTTCATGTTCGCCGATTTGGATAATTTTTTGGTATTTTGTTGTCAGATATCTGAATATTATGATTCCTTAATATTAGGCTGATATATTCAATATTTGTTTGGACAGACATGCTCGAAGTTCATATATGTCACAGTAATCTTATCATTTGACTTTGTTGTATATTTTCGTAAGTGACAATTGTCATAGATGACATTTGCATTAAAAAAAATGGAAAAAGTGCCATATAAAAAATTTCGTAGAATGAAATATAAACAACATCACAATTTCTATGTTCATCAACTTCAGTGTACTGCATCTTTTTAGCCCTGTGGAGCCCTGTTTAACGAAAGATGTCAAGTTACAGCTTGAAGTCTCAGCTAAAAGTAAAAAGAAAATTCAGCTGCTCAAATCTGCAAATCAAAAAATTGGAGTACGATAATGATGTTAAAAAATTATTAAGAGACTATGCTTAAATTACTTATTCATGTTTGTTCTATTTGTTTTTTTCTATGGGAGGTGGGCGTAAAAGTGGGCGGATCAGGTATATATTTTTAGGAGCCCATTCTACAATTATAACATATATTTTTTGTGAAAATTGAGTTGATGCAGTAAAAATCAAGGGAGTTATGCCACTTTTTCAATACAAGTTGTATGGGAAGTGGGCGGATATTTTTCAAATTTCACAAAAATGATTCTGAGTGTTTAAAAATGATATGTGCCAAAAAACAATGCCATAGGTCAAAATTTAATTTTCTCTTTGTATGGGAGGTGGGCGTAAAAGTGGGCGGAACATTTTGATTTTTCCATTTTTTTCTTGATTCAAACAGAAAATGCCAATGTACCAAGTTTCATTGTCCTTCGACAACTTCTTCTATTTTTAGCCGCTCGTTCTATGAACTTCAACCAATGTGGGCCATGGGCATTAATCCATATCGTAAAAAAAGTTTTCAATGTTACCACCTTATATCAACTGTTATGTTAAGAAAATTTCGGGAGTGCAAAAATGTTTTTGTGGGCGTGGCAAAAACAGCGGAATCGGTTTTTTGTCTATAGCTCGGTTATTTGTAGTCCGATGTTATTTATTCAATTTTATTCTTGTACGCATATAAAGTGAATATTGTCAAGTTTTAATCAAAAATTACTTTTTGTCATAATTGGTAGTTGTTTTTCTCCTAGAAGGCATTAAATTAAAAAAAAAATAAAAATATATAACTCGTCATTTCAGCCCTTGAAAGGACTTTGACCTAGCTTCTTAATCAATTGTGTTGTGCGTGTTATTAAGTTTGTACACAATTGACTGAGAAACGGACCTATAGGCTTACCGCCGACTCCGAACGACGATAAACGGAATGTTCTTATTCTCAAGAAGCTTTACATGGCATTTTCATTACTCTCTGAGGTTTGCCATTGTTTGTAGAGAGGTGGCGGCCGTACAGAAAAATCATTTTAATTTAACTATATTACGCTCCAAAATCCGCCCGCGTGTCGAAGCTGAGTTTGACCAGCTCAGAAGAAAAGGCCGTGGGTGTTGATGTTTAATTTGTTTTCATTTATTTGGGCGCCACGCGATTCACCCAACTCCGACCGATCCCAAGTATCGCGATCCTTGGGAACCCTTGCGTTTCCAAAGTAGAATAAAATTTATAACAAAAAAAAAAAAAACCACGCACAAGACAAGCTAATTCACTTTTGTTTTCTTTATAATTATTCACAATTCATTTGTTGATCTTCCCTATTAACAACTCAACTTTAACTTTATTTTTCTTCATTTTAATTAATAACTCAATTTTACAAAATTCAACTAAATCTTCAAATTCAAAAGTTTTGCAATAAGGTCCCTACAGTAAACAATCGATTGTTCTCCCTAGGATACCCTTGTATACCAACTCAATTTATGATAATATAACAATATTTACGGTAATTAAATTTAAGGAGGCCAATATACCAAATATACAAAAAAATTGCACGTTGCACCCGCTGGGTTTAACCGTCGCCTTCAGCTTTCCAAGCTAGGGCATCAACCTCTGCACTACTGGCGTTGTTGCGAATTCCTGGCGTCTTGTATAAATATACTACCCGTGGAATACAACCCTACAGATAGCTGATTCATAATAGGCACATATGTTTCAAATAGTGGGAAAACATCAGGACGTAGTTTAACTAGAAAGAAAAGGCACCTATTTTATTTATGCTTATATCTCACTAGTCCTGGGGTTTTCTTATGAGATTTCCTACCTTGACCCGTGGGTATCCTCTGGCAGAACCACTTCTCTACTCTTTTACGTGCGTTTATGTCCTTTAATATGCGTTGTGGCAACTCATTCGGTGTTTTTTATGTTTACATTTCAGTTTACTTAGGTACCTTCTTTTTTTTTTATATGCCTATCTTTATTTGTTTGGCTCACTTAAATAAATAAAAAAAATGTTTCTGCTACTGGGTTTCGAACCTATAACCAGCGGCTACTAGCAGGCCAACCTACCCACTACGCCAACATCCTTATTAATAATTTCTAGACCAAAGAATGTACCTGTCCACAATCGTACCTATTTCGATCGTTAGAACATTCACGAACATAATCACCACAGCTCTATATATTTCTATATATTTAGCGCTAAGCCAAGCTAAACAGCCACTGATCTATTTATAGAACAACCCAACATACCCACCACAACTCTATATATTTGTAGAACAGTCACCACTGCTAATCTATTTACAGAATAGCAGTGAGTTGGAAACTGACACTAACCATTCGGCCCTATTTTATAAGTATTATCATTATTATTATTATAACTATCATTATTATTATTATTATTATTGTTATTATTATTATTATTTTTATTATTATTTTTATTATTATTTTTATTATTATTATTATTATTATTATTATTAATATTAGATTATTATATAAAAATTCCAAGCCGTAACAACTAATTTTCTGTCGCTGCTGGGATTCGAACTCGGGTATCCAGGTTCGTTGACATACAGGCCACGCACTTTAACCAACTACGCCACAGGCATTAATTTAGCATTTTGAAGAATCGTATAAATTGGCTTCTTCATTTCTAGTGGACTGAAACAACTGAAATCAAGATGTTCAAAAAATTATTAAACTTGTGCGACTTTTCTTATTTTTTAAATAAAAAAAAAATATTTATTTCTTTTCGAAATAAAATTTAAATGCACAAAAAAATTTTTGTTGCTTGTAATTTGTTAATTAAAAAAAACTTGAAAAAAATTCTTGATTAAACTTCTTGATTTGAGATGTATCAGTTCACTAGAAAAATGGCAGCCGATTTTACGACTTTTCTATATGCTAATTTAACGCCTTCTAGGAGAAAGACAACTACCGATTATGAGGAAAAGTAATTTTTAATTTAAACTGGACAATATTCACTTTATATGCGCACAAGAATAAAATTGAATAAATAACACTTAAAGTGTTAAGAAAAACTAACATAAAACTAGAAAGAAATGATCTTCGACTGGGCGGAAGTTAAAATACCCCCACGGCTGAACCAAAGTATTTATATTCAAAGTCTTAAGCAGTCAATAAAATGTTTATTTGTAAAAACATTTTCGTCATAGTTTTAACAGAAATTATTCGCTTTTGTTTTTTGATAAAGTCAATTTGTATGGGTGGTGGATATGGTTTTCACTCGATTTGGTTGAATTTCATACTAACAGCCCTATTCTAGCAGCTTAACTAAGCTCACCACATTAACAAAATAGTTAATATTAACAAATTGTTAAGGTTTCGTATTCTGGTGATAATTTGAAAGCTCCTTTCTTTACTATTTTGTTAATGACAGAAAACAACTTAACAACGAAAGATAGTTCAGTATTAACCCAAACAAATGCTGTGTAAATAAAATAAAATAAGAAAAAATGGATGAATTCTTACTTTTTACTTCTTTTTAGCATTAATACTGAAGAAGATCAAAGAAAAAATAAATTTTAAAGACAGCAAAACACTCGAAAATTGTTTGGCTATTAAAAAAATTCATTTTGAAACTTAAAACAATTGAAAAAAATTAGTAAATTATTTATTTCTTAACATTTTCCATCTTACTTGTAGAAAAACAAACATAAACAATCAAAATAAGCAAGAAAAGAGCAATATAAAAACAGCTGACGCTTTATATCTAAGACATTTACATTTTCACCATGCGTGGTGAACTTTAATAGCTTTTGAGAGCTTTCAAATTGTAAATGATTTGCCAGAGTACGAACATTTACATTACATAACAAGAACATTAACAAGAGCTCCTTAACAATTCCTTGTTAAGTTAACAAGCAGAATAGGGCTGTAAGAGTGTATAATAAATAGCAAAGCTCATAGCAAAATTTCTTATTCATATAATAATTTTTGTGGAATTCTAAGAGATTTTACCGTTTTGATAAAGTCACTTTGTGTGGGAGGCAGGCGTGGTTTTCAGCTCATTTTCGAACTTGACCTTTATTTTTTAGATAAAAGCTTAAATATCAAATTTTGTGATGATAGCTTGAAAATTACGGCTGTAATCGTGATCACAGACAGACAGACGGACAAACATACGGACATGGCTAAATCGACACCCGAGGTGATGCTGATCAAGAATATATATACTTTTTATGCCTGCCACGCCTCCTTATGGGTATTACAAACAAGTGATTAATATACCCTTTTACGTTTTTAAACGTGGGGTTATAAATATCATCTAAAAACATTAATAAAAATTATTCATATTTTGCTTATAGGCATGATCAGAAAATTGAGCTAATGAAGCAATAACAAAATTGTGACATTTTTTTATGAAATTCCCTACAGGAAAATGCTAAAAATAAATAAATATGTAAACATAACTATCAGGGAATAACACTCTCAAACTTTTTTCCTGATCTAAGTTCTTTAGAGATAAAAACTTGCGAATGGATGAAAAAAAAATGTGGATACTCTTTTTTGTTTTTTTAAACCATACCGGCCCACTAGGCTTGGGCATTTTAGTTCACAACAAAGATTGCTCTTTTTAGTTCAATCGTATTTAATGAACTAGTTCGTTCATTTAGTTCTTTTAGTTCGTTCGTTCTTTTTGTTCGTTGCATGTTTTACTTTATTTGTTCTCTTAGTTCGTCAGTTCTTTTAGTTCGTTCGTTCTTTTAATTCGTTAGGTCTTTTAGTTCGATTGGTCTTTTAGTTCGTTTCGTTTACTTGTTCATGTCCAGGTATATGAAATGAAACAAACTTGGTATGAATATTCAGTCGCATTCAGTCAAACCGCTCGGACGTATTTTTAATTGCTCCAAAACTTAAACTAAATAAATTTCTTTCGCGTGTGCTTGCTTTCATTTAATTGCAAAAAGCTTTCCCGGACCTATCCCAAACATTATCAGAACAAAAACAAATCAAACCCATTGCACTGCCATAAGTTCACTGCGCTACTTAATCATCAACTCTAGAGCGGTGTCGTCAAGCAAATAAACAAGCAAAATAAAAAAAATAAAAAGTGCGGATTAAGCAGTTGCAAGTTCGTTGCCATAAGTTCACTGCGCTACTTAATCAACAACTCTAGAGCGGTGTCGTCAAGCAAATAAACAAGCAAAATAAAAAAAATAAAAAGTGCGGATTAAGCAGTTGCAAGTTCGTTGTGTCAAAAAAAAAAAAAAAAAAAAAATTTTGTGCTATATTGAAATGTCGTGCGGAAATAAAAATTGCACAATTGTAGACAAAAATGCACCCATTGTTACCTGCAATGGGCTTTGTAACAACTTTTTTCATGGTGTATGTGTGGGCTTATCTAAGAGGAGCCTTAACTACTTAGAAGACTACGCAGCAAACTTTATGTTCTTCTGTGATGAATGTAGACAGATATCTCTGTCACACATAATGCTCGCGATTAAGTGTTTAAGTGACTCTCTCGGTTCTTTACAACAGGAAAACAAGCAGTTTTTCAATAAAACTTGTTGTAAAATTGACAATGCAGTACATTCCACTGTAGAGGCTAATAATGCTTTGGAGCCCTACATGAAATATACTCAAACAAATTTGTTAAGCATGTCAAAAAGCATAAATTTGCTCATTGAATCAGTGCGAGCAAACAATAACAATTCCGCGTTGTGTGATTTAAAAAAAGACATTACACAAGTAATGAAAAAAACAGACTCCATAACAAAAATACAGGAAGATATTGCATATCTTCGAAATGATCTAGACATTATTCAGCAATCAGCTTCTCCTAAACCTTTGCCCTCGTCCCAGATGTCCGATCCACTTTTAGAATTTCTGAGCAACCAGATAATTGTCATAAGTGAGCATATGTGTACATTCCGTTCAACGCTTGCAGATATATCGGATGCCGTCAGGTCCTTACCCAAAGATCTCGGAACATTCCCGGAATCAATCCAAACTAGTTCCTACCAAAACTCATCATCCATCTTTGATGAAATTAGGGAAGTCTCCTTGCGTTCGCCCACAATTGGTTCACCACCGGTATCCGCTTCCCGTGCGCAAACTCAGAATCCTCTATATGTACAACAACCAACGCCTCCGTCGGCCAGTGCTGCACTGGAAAAGATTTCAAAATTCGGTACAAGTTGGACTGTTTCTGAGTGGCAAAGCAGACTGGCAAAGCTGAATACGGGGAATCAGTTGCAATATACAGTATTTTATATAAAAGGAACTCCACAGTTGGCAGATACTACATGGATACATGATTTTTTCCGAAGAAAATACAGCATCTATTTGAAAGACTGTAAGAAGATAAAACCGTGCTGCTTCAAAATCGAAATGCCTGCAAAATACGTATGGCTGTTTCAGTCGTATAATAACAAAGGTGTTAAGCTGGAATCGATGTACCTGTCAGTCTGGAGGGACAATAAAAAACCAAAACAACACACCTCAGATCTTAATTGGAGCTTTAAAACAAAAACGTTTCCATCTTTCAGTCCGCAACTAAACTACACTCCATATAACTCACAACCGAACCAGAATAGTCAAATATCCCAACACACACATAACACAACGCCAAAAATTGTAAACAAACACCAAACCAACCCAATTAACTATCCGCCTGTTAACACAAAGCCAAAATTTGTAAAAAAATACCAAACCAACCCACAATCAGAAACCATTCAGAATAACAAGTTTACCCAACATAAAACAATGCCAAATACCAAAATGCCTTCTAACCCCAATGTTAGGTATAATTCTAACCATCAATCTTCTTTTAAGTCTAATTCCAATTCACACTTAAACTCTAACTCTAAGTTAAATTTATATACTAATTATGATTCCAACATTTATAATTCTAAGTCTTATTCTCATGCTAAGAAATCTTTATATAAAGAAACTCCTACTTTACCTCATCCAAACAACACACCTTCAAACAATAAATTACCTAATATCACTCGGCAGGTCAATCATACAAAAAAGGAAAAATCTTCTAACTCGAATCGAGCGAATCAATCACTTCAGCCTTCTAACCCAAAACGAGTCTCGTTCAATCTTAATCCTAACTTTGACACTCCGTCAGATAAAAATGAGAGTAACATACTCCACACACTGTATCCTAACTTCGTTCATTCCCACACTATTAACCCATCTCCTTCTGTTCCATCTCCTTCTGTTTCATCTCCTTCTGTTCCATCTCCTTCTGTTCCATCTCCTTTTGTTCCATCTCCTTCTGTTCCTTCTCATTCTGCTCCAGTCACTAATATAGCCCCTAACCAACCTGGCAGCCCCACTTCTTTCATCGACCCTCTTCAACCACCTAGAGTGAGACTTACTTTGAACTCTTGTGCTGACAATGAGAGCAGATATGCCCTTTCTCATTGACAAACCTCAAAGTCTTGATACAGCAAGAAGGTTTACCTACCGATGTCGATGAATTGCGCAATTTATTCACTAGTTTCCATGAGCAACTCGGATTGACGATCCACCAAGTCAAAGAAGATCTTGACACATATGGTGCTCATGTAAGGTCAAAACATGTCTCTTACCTTCAAAAGTCCCGTAAAGAGCAGCAGCAATATTATTCCTAACCAGCTTACTCATAATCAAATCTCTATGTCTAAAAACAATAGCTTACAAATTGCACAAAATCAAACTCCTTTTTCCAGCCCAATACATATCTCTTCGCATGAAATAACACCAAACTCTGCTAGTGCTCCTCTTTATTACCCTAGCGCAACCCCTGTATCTCAAAACCAGCCCAACCCACCAATGAGCTCCCTAAAAATAAATATATTCTATCACAACTGTGGTGGTATGAGAGGGAAATTAAATAAACTGTTCATAGAAGGAAAATCCACTAACTTCAATGTGTTTGTTTTCACTGAAACTTGGTTGAACAACACTTTTAAGAATGAGGAAATATTGGATAGTAGTTGGACAGTTTTCCGAAATGATCGGGATTACTTAAAAACTGGCCTTTCTCGTGGAGGGGGCGTTCTAATCGCAACAAGCAACTCCATTCCTTCTGAAATTGTCGAAACCACCCCCTGCCAATTTTTCGAACACCAAATAATCAGAATGTGTTTACAAAGCAATCTCTTCATATATATTTGTGTCTTTTATATTCCTCCAGGTGCAACAGAAAATGCATACAACGTATTAAGTGAATCTATTTCATCGTTAATGATGACCTTGAATGAAGAAGATAAGGTTATAATATTTGGTGACTTTAATCGTCCAAATGTTTCCTTTGAAATTGATGAAAATGACAACTGTCTTCTTCCAGTTAACCTTTCAAGCCCGATTGATTTTACCTTATTTAGTACGTTTTATAATAATGATTTGCAGCAAGTTGCACCCCGCCCAAATCAGAATGGCAAGTGGTTAGACTTAGTCTTCACAAACTCCTATGATGAAGTCAAAGTGGGTCAGACTTGTGAGGCTGAACATATTTTCTCCAATACAATTCACCACACAGCCTTAACAGTTGAGTTGTCAACGAATAATATAACTTATTCCCTTTCGTTCAACAACTCAATTGTGTACGATTTTCATAACGCAGATTACACAAATATAGCAATTGATATGAGCACTTGGAACTGGATGGAACTTGAGACTATGGGCTTGGACAGTGCTGTATTGCTTTTTTACCAGCGTGTTTTTCATATAATTGATAGGCACGTCCCCAAAATTAAGAAAAGGGACAAATTTTCAGAACCCTGGCTGGATAGAAATCTTAGGCATCTAAGAAATCAAAGAAATAAGCTTCACAAAATCATTAGAAGCTCCCACAATGTAAGTGATGAAGAAAAGATCAGATATGAAGAACTATCCAAAGAGTTCTCCATCAAGTCAAATGTAGCGTATAAATCTTACACAAATATAATTGGTGAGAATATTATTAAAGATCCAAAAAAATTTTTCGATTTCGTTAATATTAAGCGAAAATCCTATGGTTACCCCACGTCTATGTTCAAAGGTAACGTGGTTTCTTCCAACCCTCAAATGATCTGTAACCTCTTTGCTGATCATTTTAAAGAAGTATTTTGTGTTCCTTCAAATTGGACTCTATCGCAGTCTCCCTCTCCAAACACATCACCCTTAATTTACAACCTCAGTCTTTCTCTGGAGGAAATACATAAAGCCATCATTAATCTTGATTCAAACAAGTCTCCTGGCCCCGACCAAATACCTCCCTGCCTATTAGTTCAATGCGTAGATCAATTTATCAGGCCGCTTCATATCATCTTTAACAAATCCTTGGTTCTAGGTACCTTTCCATCGTACTGGAAATCTTCCCATCTCACACCTATATATAAAAAAGGTGATAAAAGGTGTATTGAAAATTATAGGGGTATTGCCATATTGTCTGCTATACCAAAACTTTTTGAAAAACTCATTTGTGAAAAGCTTACAGGTCTAGTCAATCCATTACTTAACGAACCTCAGCATGGTTTTCGTAAGGGCAGATCAACCACGTCAAATCTTGCAATCTTAGTCTCGCATGTGCTTACCGAAATGGAAAAAGGACATCAGGTCGACGCGGTCTATACAGACTTCAGTAAAGCCTTTGATCGTGTTGATCATCACATCTTAGTTCTCAAATTACAGAAGTTTGGTATATCCGGTTTGGTACTTAATTGGCTCAAATCTTACCTATGCGGAAGGTCTCAATATGTGAAGTTCCAAGGTATATTGTCTAAGAAAATATCTGTCTCTTCTGGTGTTCCTCAGGGCAGTCATCTCGGTCCACTCCTCTTCAATATATTTATCTCTGACTTGTCTGAAGTACTAATTGACATCCCGCATCTCATGTACGCAGATGATCTTAAAATGTACCACATCATTAAGTCCGAAGCTGATGCCAATTTCTTACAGTCGAAACTAAATGCTTTGGAACAATGGTGCAATCTAAACAGGCTCTATCTCAATGTAAGTAAATGTAACGTTATAAGTTTTTCCCGGAAGGTTCTGGTAGAGAATAACCGCTACTTTCTGAATAGCATTGAAATTTGCAGGGTAAATCATATCGTAGATCTTGGCGTTATCCTGGACAACAAGCTACGCTTTAATCTTCATTACGATAAAACTTTATCTAGAGCTAGTAAGCAACTCGGATTCATAAAAAGGCGTGCAAAAGAATTCAGGAATGTGTGGGTAACAAAGACCCTTTATTGTACATTAGTGCGACCATTACTTGAATATGCCTGCATAATCTGGGATCCTGCCTTTGAGTCACATAGCTCTAGATTCGAATCTATACAAAAACAATTTTTGCTATTTGCACTAAGAGACTCTTATGACCCTCGCGACTTCAGTAACCTGACACCATACGAACACAGACTAGGCCTTTTGAATATGATGCCTTTATCATCAAGAAGAATCTTATTAAGCTCGTGCTTCACATTTGATGTCATAACTGGATTAATCGACATTGAATATATCTCGAGTAAGATTACATTTAATATTCCTGAAAGGCTAACTAGACATACAAGACTGTTAAACGAACACCAACACTGCACTGTTTATGCATACAATGAACCCATAAACAGATGTTGTAGAACATTCAATAATATATGCGCCTGCTATTCACCGTCCATGTCAAAATCCACATTTAAGTGTACCCTCTCCAAATATCTGTTTCCCACTTAACACTCAATAGTCCTGTGCTCTCCCTCTCTTGTCTCCACCTCTTCTTTTGACATGTTTAGAAAATATGTCAGTGGTGTGGGCGGCTCACGCCCACACTACGAATTACCTTCAATCACCAAAAACAAGGAAAGGAGAAAAAAAAAAAAAAAAAAAAATAAAAAAAAAAAAACCTGTTAGCATAAGTCATAATAAAATAAAACTGTTAGTATAAGGTTAAGTTAGTATGTAAGAAAAGTGCCTTGTTTGGCTAAATAAATAAATAAATAAATAAATATGTGATAGCCATCAAATCCAACATTTATATTAGTGCAGACACAAAAAGTCTCAAACCAAGTACTCAAACCATAGCTTGGTGAATTTAGTTATTTTTGCTATCGTTTGTTTTGCTGCTACTCGCTGCAATATCAATTGAACTATAATGAACTAAAAGAACGAGAAACACTGAACTAGTTCACATAGTTCATGAGTGGGAATCGTTCAATTGAACTAGTTCGTTCATGAACTACCCAAGCCTACGGCCCACCTCTGTGACCTTTTGTAAACGCAAAAATCGATTTTTTGCAATTTTTGGCGCATAGCATCCAAACTTCTAAAGTGATTATTAAAATTCAAATACGAACATTTCGGTATACTGCTTAACTATCTGAGACATCTGGTTCCCGAGATATATATTTTTATAAGAAAAATCGAAGGTGTATCAAAATTCCTATTTTTGTTTTACTTTTTAATTTTTATTAAAAACACTATTCCAGATATAATATTGAAATGTTCTATACCAGTTTTCATTAATGCATTACTCATTTTTAAGTTCAAAAAAACTCTATTAGCGGAATTACAATGCGGCAGTGGCAGCGTCAGTGGCAATGGCAGTGATCAGCTGTTATTTTAGGAATAATGTTGTTGAATGGTAGCACTTACATTACAGCAGCGGAAGTAAGCAGTACTGCCGAGGTTAGCTCTATTTCTAAATTCACTGCCACTGCCACAGTGCTACCAAGCAAACGAACGATAAAATTCAGGGAGGCAACATTCGAATAGTAAAAAGTTAAAGGAAAATTAAAAATACACTGCTGCTGCCGCTGATACTGCCACTGCTGCATTGTAATTTGCAGGCAGTAAAATACGAAACAGCTGGTCACTGTCACTGCCACTAACACTGCTACTGACGCTGCCACTGCCGCATTGTAATTCCGCTATAAGACTTTTTCTGAACGCATACCAGCGAAACTGCCCTAATATACCTTACTGTTCGTCAATTTCTTTTTTACGTTTGATGTAGCTAACAATTAACTTTCGGACTAGAATTGACCAAGTTAAAAATAATTAAAAAATAGGGGCCTTTTATGGAGTAATCTTTTAGTGAACTTTGAATTCAAAGTTTTGGTTGGAAAACAAAATAATTTCTATCAGCAGCAAACTGGTTTTTGGTATTAAAATATGATATCGATGGCTAAGTTTAGCGACAATGTATCACACCCATTGGGACTCGCTCGAAATCTGTTTTCAAGCCTCTATCACTGTTCTGACGCACTTTCTACGGCCTGCGAATGACATGGTAAGCTTCGAAACTCGATATCGAAGCTCTTTTTTTCTCTTTCAACATTTAAGATCTTCCTTCGAACTGAGGATCAGTGATTTTATATTTCGCCAATAGTTCAATTTTGTCTTCTGTAATCAGAAGTCTGCGTTAAATTGGTGGTGCGTTTTGGCCGGGCGAAACTTTTTGGCCAGCGTACCATGTCAACGTAGTCCATTCACGAGCAGTTCAGTATTGGAACTCACGGATGACGGAAACTGCAGATTCGGATAATGCATTGCGCGTATCTAAAAAAGATATGCCAACGAATGAATTGGTTCTCGACCGTCGTTGCTCATCGCCAAAAGAATAATTTCAGGATGTGCGAAATAGCCATTGCAATGAATGCATTTGTTGAACGCGCACATTGTTTCTGCTGGCACAATTGATACCAGAAACCGTGACAATTTGATGACCCTGTAAATATGTAGTGCACCACTTACGCTAGCTGGGTGACACTTGATTCCTATACTTAACGGAGAGTAGACTTTTAAAGTTTCTTTGAGCAATAACTCTTTGAAAAATATTGGCTCTGTTCCATAAGTTTATAACTTCTAACGATTCACTTGTTTTGGCTTCTTTTCAGTCTAACTTTTTATGTTGCTTCGCGTAATGAAGCTCTAAAATCACATATTCACCTGTTGGTAAACTTTATGTCGACAGTTCGCAAGGATCACGGTTTAATATTTATATATTTCGACGAAGCATTATTGCCTTTTTTTATTCACTACACTTCCACTTTATAGTTGCAAAAACTAGAAATTGAGGGGCAGTGCCGCCAGGTTTCAGAAAAAAAAATCCATATTTTTGCATACAAATGAATATTTTTCCCTGTTTTTAACTTTGAGTTTCCCCGGTTTTGAAATTGTTTAATAAATAGAAATTTAAAGTAATAACCAGTTTATTAATTCACTTTACTATAACTAAAATAAATACAAACAGGAAAAGGAACGTATCTATAAGAAAAAAAAAATAAAAAATGAAAATTTTAAGCGATATTGTATTTTGACTCGAACGTTACATTTTTGAGATTGTAAAAAATTGTTAGAAATTATTTGATATATACATATTGTTATGCATATCAAACCAAGTATAGAAGAGTATGTGTATGATTTCTATTATAAAAACTCCAAAATTCTGAATTTATTTCAATTGCAAAGCAATTTCTATATTTCATTACAGATTTACTGCGGAGAAAAAATGTTTTTAAGTTTAAAGTTTTATTTTTAATTTTTACTATCTATGAATGGCCCCTTATATAGCTCCTTAAAAAAATATCGAAATTGTTTAAGTTTACATCAAAAATACTATTCTCGACTATTAATGTATTCCTTTCGCATGAAACAATCAACAAAAGTCTTCAAAGTTAGTTCTATTTTTCCATATATGACACATTCAGCTTTGTAAAAAATGGCAAACAAAAAATTGTTAAATGAAAATAAGAAATTGTAGTTGGTTTTTCTAATAACCGATATATTTTTTCACTCGCTATTTTATTTTTAATTTTCCACGTTTTTATCAATGTTTTCCCCGCCTCCCCGTTTTGTACGAAAAATCCCGAAAAAGGGGAAAAATCCCGCCACCTGGCAGCTCTGTTGAGGGGTTTTGCCACAATACAGCCAAGAAGACGAATGAAGCAACGACAGCCAAACGCCTCAATTCGAAAGCGATGAAACTGAAATCCAAACATTACGCAGCAACCCGGATTCAAAGCGACAGGGTTTCAAAAATTTTCCAAAGAGTGTATGTAGCCATGGTATAATAATTATTTACAAGGAAGCATTGACAGTCGCTTGGGAAACTGCATCTGTCAAAAAAAAATGTCAAGAAAGAGCATTCAATTATTGCTTATGTTTACGCCATTGTTTATGTTTCAGAGCTTGCAAATAACCAAACATTTGCTTACAAATATTGACTATTTTATTTAATTAATAGTGAATTATTATTAATAATATACTTATATACTACATCGAAGATAATTTGTAAACTCAGTTATTTATTATTAAGTGCAAACATAAAAATAATGTTGAAACGTTTGAGTGCAGCAACCCAGTGGCGTTCCTAGGTTTGGTCACACCCGGGGCGGATACTCATGGTGTCACCCCTATAAAAAATTTCTAAATGCAAAAAGAAACCAATTCGATGAGATTAAATGTTTTTATTATTATCTTTATGTTTTCCAAAAAAAAAAAAAAACAAACAACATATGACAAACAATAAGAATTTGTAAAAAACAGAAAAAGAATATTACATTTTCAGGTGTCTAGATATTGAAATATGTAAGCATAAGGTAAAAAAGAAAACAGTCTTAAAAACTGACGGAACAAAAACATTACATTTTAAGGTACATATTTGTATATCACGAATTCCACCAAAAAGTCAACCTCATAGGTCAAAAATCTAAAATCCAATTTAGAGGGGAGGAGAGGGATCTCATATATAGCAGAGTGACCAAAAACAAAAAAACTCGAAAAAAAAGAAATTAATAGGCCCTTCATTAAAAAAAATTTCCATCCTTACATCTTCATTAGACGGTCAAACGTCGAAATTGACGGTTAACTATTGAAAAGTGTCAATATGAATTCTCATAAGTGAGTTTTTTTTAGTTTAACCCTTAAATGCCCAGTCAATGCCTTATGATCAATTGTGTTGTGCGTGTTATTAAGTTTGTACACAACTGACGGAGAACCGGACCTACAGGCTTAACGCCGACTCCGAACGGCGATGAACAGAATGTTCTTGTTCTCAAGAAACTTTACATGGCATTTTGATTACTCTCTGAGGTTTGCCATTGTCTGCAGAGAGGTGGAGGCCGTACAGAAAATTGTTTTAATTCAAATAATTTTCTGTCGCTGCTGGGGTTCGAACCCGCGTTTCCAGGTTCGTTGACATAGAGGCCACGCACTTTAACCAACTACGCCACGGATGTAACGTATCTTTTTGGATACAACCGATAAAATAAAGAATTTTTTTTAAAATATTGCAAAAATTAAAATGCTGGATATGTAGTTTCCCTCAGAAAACTGCAGATATAAAACAAAAAAATAATTATTGGCATAACGTTCTTGGTTTGGGAAATATGGACCGTCAAATTAAAAAAATAGTTTTTTTAATTTTTACGGAAAGTTCGCTTTTTGACATGAAATACTTTTTAACTATTAACAATTTTAGAGTATCATTTAACAAACAAATTTAGAGTCATCATAAAAAGAATCGCTTTCCACGTTTTTGCCTTGAACTCCTACAACCAAGCTGATTGATGGTATACGTCGGAATGCCCACTATATCATTTTGGATACAACCATGTTTTCTTTAATAACTCGTAAACAAAATTTTTTCCAAAAAAATAAAAATGGGGTTCAATTTTAAGGAATCATATTCACAAAAACACTGAACTTGGTGCTGTACGGGTGCAGCCTTTACGGGTACTCTCTCAAAGGCCAGGCTAATTTCTTTGCATAAGAAATGAGGATACACCTGAATAGGTCCACATGAAATCTGTTGAAGAATTTGAAGAGTCCCCAAAGTTCTAGCTTCTTCAATTCCAGTGATTGAGAGCATCGACTTTTGGATCGAAGATAGTTTTTATCGATTAAAATAATTGATTTTCAAATTTAGTTGCAATTATTCGCAAGCTGTAACAGTGCGTGACATGGAATTCATGATATGTAGGTAGAAGGTTAGACAAAGAAATCGCCAAATATTAATGGCGTTGTCTTAAAAACTAACTTTTCTTACTTTAAGAGCTGCAAAATTTGAAATAACCTCATCGAAATCAATATTATTTGTAAGCTCGTTTTCAATGGATAAAATAGCAAGATCGGAAAGCCTTGCCTGTCCCATGGAAGACCTTAAATTAGTCTTAATTAATTTTAGCTTTGAAAAACTCCTTTCGCATGAAGCTACTGATACACAAATTGTTAGAAATAATTTCAATGCGACAAAATGGGACACACATTTTTAACGCAATGTATTTGTGCCTTTTTCTTTCTGTTTGAGAAATTAAAAAAATATCGAAATGGTGTCGCCCCTAAAATGGTTGTACCCGGGGCGGATCGCCCCCCCCCTTCCCCCTAGGAGCGCCACTGCAGCAACCTCAGCAGCTGCAGATGCATATGGACGAAATGAAATAAGTTTTCAATTAAAATTTAAACACCACGACTGGAAAACGTTAAGCACATATCACAAATCATTTTTTCACAACTTTTATTATAATAATAGTTATTATCACCCACCTTATCTCAGTTGCTACTATGTTAACAAAATCTAAAAAGGGCAAATTACTAAAGCTCACAAAAAAATCATTAAGACCATGGAAACAAACGATATCCATAAAATTTATTTTTGGTACAGTTCCGACCGCTTTTATCCCAAAAATAACACTTTAGAAATGTTCGTCACTCATACTTGAATTTTTATTAATTTTCTTAATCTTTACGGCATTCAAGCTGTGTAGTGCTCGTAGCTGTCTCGTAACAGAGACCTGCAATTATTGTTGTTTTTGAGTCATTGGTTGACTAACACAAGAAAGAGTGTTAGTGGATTTAAGTCACAGAAGAATTTGCACCCATATCCACTCATACTCGTTCGCTCACGGCACACAAAGCAACAAATAATAAGTTATCTGCTGATATGAACCGGTGCAGTGCTCAACTCTCTCATTGACTCAATGTATTTATTTTGCATACCGTAATCACAACACCAATAAACACCATGAGTTCAGTGCAATGACTTAAGTCAATGCCGCTATGACAGTGGAGGTAACAACATAAAGATACATGAAAATTTACATTAAATTAAATTAAAACTAATTACATTATTGTTTACATTATTATAGCCTTAAAATTACACAAATAAATAGGTATAGGATACAGATGTTGAATTAGAAAAAGATTAAATAAAGGCAAGAGAACAAGAATAGAGAAAGTTAAGAAAAGTATTCTAGAATTAAATGCTTACATTTATTTATTGGAAACAATTTTAATACGATGTGGTTAAGAATTCCACGATCTTATAACACTGACGAAAAACAAATCACCTTGAGTTTAGGAAATTATATTTAGGGATTATAAGGTTCATGTTCTTGCTCGACCTGCAGAACTCTAACTTTTCAAAAAGGTATGAAGGTCTTTGTGTGTAAATGATCCGATGCAGAAAAATGTAATGTCTTGCTTCAAGGCAGCTTTGTAGGTTACAACCAAGTAATTTTTTACTGTGGTCTGAGATATGATCGGACCTTCCTTAACCGTATTCATAGCGGGCTGCATTATTAAAGGCGACTAGAAGCTTGTGCAACGACCGAGAATCGAGATTGCAGTACACGACCTCTGAGTAAGTTATTATTGGCATCAACAGTTGCAATACAAGTTTTTTCTTTGTTTCAAGAGGCACAAAACTTGATGACATCTGCAGATTTCGAAGAACATAATAAACTTTTTTAAAGCAGGAATTAATTTGATCACAGCAGGATAAAGAAGAGTTTATTTGAAATCCAAGATTGGTAATCTTACAAACTAGTTTCAGTTTCACGTTATTAAGAAGAATTGGAGGTTTAACATGAGCATGTTGTCAATAGCCCAATTGGATACTATAGTTAAGTCCTCATTGACTCTAGCGCATAAATCTTTAGCTAAGCTCATGGGCCTGGATAAGTACAATTGGAGGTCATCAGCATATGCATGCATTGTGACGTGGTGACATTTACTAAAGATGTCATTTATAAACATTGTAAATAACAACGGATCTAGTACTGAGCCTTGAGGTACTCCACTAGATGTGCCCATTAACAGAGATACATTTAGCCCCACTCGAACGCTTTGAGACCTACCTACCAAAAAGCTTCTCAATAAACGGACAGCATGTTTAGAATACCAGAAATGTTGTGAAAGCTTTCTGCACAGGATAAAATGACTTACGGTATCGAAGGCCTTAGAAAAATCCAGCAAGCAAAGCAATGTCAAATCGCCCGAATCATAGAACAGTCTTATGACATCAAGTATTTTAACCACAGCAGTAGAACAGCTGTGCCCAGGGCGGAAACCAGACTGTAAATAGACTCAAGTGCTGGGATATCTGCTCGGCCATGAGTGCCTCACATATCTTGGATAACGAGGACAAAAGATGGGCGGAAATCACATGAACTGCAAGCATTTGGTTTCTTAGCAAGGAATAATAGTCGCCACCTTCCAAATATCAGGATAACACGAGGTTGTGAAACAGTGGTTTATAATGTGGACAAGCGGACTAAGGACATGAGGCAAGATAATCCTAATAAACTTTATGGAAATTCCATCCTCCCCAGATACATTTGATTTTGTTTTGGTTATGCATCGAGCTACATCGAGTTCACATACTGCCCTAAACTGAAATTCGTTCGGAGGTTCAGTATCATTATTATCTCTGTCAACATTATCGGTTGTGTTCATATCATTCGAAGTAGAGGAAGCAACAAAATAATCGTTCAGCTGATTAGGATCTCTTTTACAAGCTTCAATGTCCTTTTTGCAGATTCCAATGCTTTTTAAATTTTTCCACAACTGTTTTGAAGGAAGAGCAAGATGCATTTTAGACTTGTAAAATGCTGACTTGGAAAGCCTAACAGCAGATGAAGCTTCGTTTCCGGCTGTTTTGTGCTCATTCCAGTTAAATTCAGTGGGGTTGCGCTTCCATTTACGATAGGTCTTTGATTGTTTCTTGAGTGCTACTTTAACATTCTGGGTAAACCAAGGACAAATATTATTAATGACGCGTCGCGTACGTAAGGGAACGTGAGAGTCGAAAATATTATTGAATTTTTCAACAAAAAAGTCGAACTTTTCATCGACTGAGTGTAGAAACCAACAATCTGTCCAGTGTATTAAACACAAATCATTATATAAAGAGCTGCTGTCAATAGACCTAAAATCACGGTATGAAAAGTAAGTTATGGGAACAACGGATGCAAGGCAGATATTCAGCGTACAGAAGAGGAGGTCGTGATCAGATACAAATGATATTTGATCAAGAAGCAAAACAGATGAGGCATCAGATACCATAAAAATATCTAGCAGGCTTGGCGGGGAATTGTTTGAAAACCTTGTGGGCATAACTGTCTTAACGACAGTGAGTCCAACTTCAGAGATACGGTCGAGAAAACTGCTTGTGAGATTGTCATTTAAAAATAGATTTATGATAAAGTCGCCAGATAGCACAAAGTGTTCATAATCAAAGGCACAATTAGACAATGACGTGAATACTTACTTACTTACTTATCTGGCGCTTACAACCGTAAGTCGGTTTTGGCCTCGTATAATAAATTGCGCCAGCCATTTCTGTTCAGAGCTTGCTGGCGCCAGTTGGAAACACCAAGCGTGGTCAGGTTATCCAACACCTGATCCTTCCAACGAAGATGCGGGCGAACTATTCTGCGTGGACCACCACCGGGCACCGAATCGAATATTTTTTTCGCTGGAGCGTCGTTTTCCATTCGCTCAACATGACCTAGCCAGCGGAGCCGCTCGATTTTAATGCGCTTAACTATGTCGATGTCAGCGTACAGCTCATACAGCTCGTGGTTCCATCGAATTCGGTACTCGCCATTGACGCAGATTGGACCGAAGATTTTACGAAGGATATTTCTCTCGAAGGCTCCCAGAGTCTTTTCATCAGAACTGCTCAATGTCCAGGTTTGTGCTGCATATAATAGGACGGGCATGATTAGTGACTTATAGAGCGTGAGTTCTGTTCGTCGAGAGAGGGCTCTGCTTCTCAATTGCCTACTTAGCCCAAAGTAACATCTGTTGGCAAGAGTTATCTTTCGTTTTATTTCAATACTAACATCGTTGAAAGAGTTAATGCTGGATCCCAGGTAGACGAAGTCCTTAACAACCTCGAAGGAGATGTTGTCAACTGTGACGTGGTTTCCAAGACGCTGGGACTGTTTATTTGTTGACACTAGGTATTTCGTCTTATCTGCATTCACTGCAAGATCCATTCGACTCGACTCTTTCGCTAATCTGGAGAATGCTGCGCTGACTTCGCGCGTATTATGGCCAATGATATCGATGATATCAATGACGTGAATATGGGATCCAAATTGCAAGTGCGATTTGGGTTATAAACGCATGAAATAAATACTTTAGTTCCATTGCCTAAGATTTCAATGTTTAGAAATTCTATTTCAGATTGACTTGATTTACCTACAAAATTGACATTTAGATGTTCCTTACAATAAATTGCGACCCTGCCTCCTCTCCTATGCTGTCTATCATTTCGAAACAGTTTATAATTTTTTAGGTTAAGATAGGAGTCACTTATGTTCTCGTGAAACCAAGTTTATGAGACACAAATGATATCAACAGAAGATTCCACAAAAACATGTCGAACGTAATCCAGTTTGAAATCATTTAAACTTCTTGCATTGAAATGCACGATTCTTAAGCCTTCATGCTGCCTACACATAATTTCAACCACAGTCTTCATCGTCAAAATCAGTATTATTTACAACTGGCATTTTAAATAAAGATAAAAATATTAATAATTAACTGAAAGCATTTAGAACTGAGAAGTAAGTGAAAGTTCAAAAGTATAGAGAAGGAAAAGGGAAGCATAAATGTGGGAGAGAATAGAAATAAGAAGTTAATGTAGCTAGCAGTTAAAGAAAAAGGTATAAAATAAAAAAAAAGTTTTAAAGAAAATGTAAAAGTTAATACAAAAAAAAAAGATATTAAATATAAACATAATAATAAGCGATGAATATTCAGTTGCCAGGTGACGTAGTATCCCAGCTGGTGTGACGGGAGGAATGGTGCAGATCTTCCAAACTGCTGATGAAACGCTATCGACATTCTTATTCGTTCTAATATACACAGAACCACGAACAGTATACGCATTATAGATCTTTTTTTGGCGTTTGCAAGCGATTGCAGCTTGCAAGAGTTTGCGAGTTTCAGCACACAGACTCTCATGTAGGTATATATTGTTGTCACAATCAAACCCAGCATTTCGTAGATTGACGGCTGATTTAGTCCGCTTGCGAAAGTCACTAAATGCTTTGAGCACTCGATTTCTGTCATACGGTGAAAAGTACTTGATAATCACAATCGAGTTTGGGTTACGCTGCTAAGATTTCACTCTAAATATGTCTCTTATAGGGAGAGGCTGAAAATCTAATACTCTTCAAATTCTCATCAGCAGAAGCAGGCAGACCAAATAAGACGAGATCCGAAGAGTAATCAGAAACCTTGTTGTTGTTGACATTGGTGTTATTATTGCTGAGAAGCATATCCCTTGATCGCTCAAGATCATCACAACCAGTGTTGCCATGTGGGCAGATAAAACTTGTTTTGCCAGTTTTTTGACATGGTAGATAGTTTTCAAGTTTTTCCCTAAAAAATAAAGTTTTATTTGTTTTTACCCAGTTTTTCAAGTTTTTACGATTAAAGGGGAAATATACCCAGCGGCCGAAGAAAGAAGGTCATGTTTGTTCATTTTTTTAAGGAAACCTGAAGGATATTTTTAAATTAGGGTTTTTTTACCTTAAAATATACACATTCAAGAGTATGTTTAGTTTTTTTATATTAAAAAACATTAATATTAAGGTAGATACAGCATTTTTTGTAGAGCGCTCTGAAAATGCGGTGACCTAGATTGCGCCTCCTAAATTCAACTGAAACTAAAAAAATTAAATGTATTATTAAACTAGATACTTAAAACTCGTACTTGTCATAGCCGATTTTGAAAATATTTGTTTTTTTCACAAAATGGCGGACTTCCGAACGTAAATTAACGATTTTCGACCAAAAATTCGTCATTATTTTGCCTATAAAAAATGAATGAAGGTACGAAAAAAAAATCCTATGACAAGTACGAGATTATTATGAATAAAACAAGCCTGCAATAAAATCAAAACGATCGGTTCACTAAGCTTCGAGAAATTTTGGTCACTGACTTTGAAAACATGGTTTCGAGAAAAACGCGTTTGAAAATAAGGGCCAGCAATGCGCGCTCTAGAAGGCGGTTCACTCACTGGGCTATAACTTTGTTATTTTTTGAGATATCGACTTGAAATTTTCACCACATATTCTTGAGACCTAAAGCTTTTCCCCCTTATAACTATGCTTTCTATTTTAGTGAATATATGAATCAAATGGATAAACTAAATTGTATGTTAATACAAAAACATAAGTATCATTTGAAGCTGCTACTACTAATTTTCACTACTTTTCAAATTTTATTTTTATGGCAGCGCTGTTGCTATTATTGTTGCTGTCATTGTTTCTGTTTTTTGTCTCGGTTTCTCTTCGTCGAGTCTTGGCGGTCAATTTTTGGCATTCCTTTTTAAACTTGACGCTTCAGTTTACATATATTCAGAGTTGACGATCAAGTCTTCCGTATTTTCTTGAGAAATGAAGTGGCCAAAATAACGGGACAACGAGAGAACAAAGCGAATTGCCAAAAATTTTAGAGCACATATTTTAAAAATACATGTTTTAGTTAATTTTTAATATCAAGTTTTTTCACCAAAAAGAAGTTTTTTTTTCTGGAAATTAAAGTTTTTTTTTTAAAAAAAATATGGCAACACTGATCAAAACGACCATTTAAGGTACTCAATTGCTTTTCCAGTAAGAGAATTTTTCTTTACATTTCGCTATACGCCGAATTAAGAGCGCACACTTCATTTTCCAACTTCATCACTAGTTATATTAATATACTTATATAAGTATAACTTTCTTATTTTTTGAATTTTTTGGAAACAAACTATAATTGTTTTGCAAAAAGCATACAGCACAATACAAAATAATACTCAACTCACTCATACTTATTTTCCTCTCACATGAACAAGTGAGTCACATAAGATGATTAACCCAGAACCAATAGAGTAATAATTTGTCGACAAACATGTGTGTAGCATGGTATACTAATACAAGGTAGCATTGACAGTTGCTTGGGAAACCATCTTCTGTCAAAAAATATACTCAAAAAAAGAGCGCTCACAATCTGCCATTGAAAACACAAACAATGTTGAAAACGTTGAAGTAAAAAAAAAAAACAACAACCACAGCAGCTGTAGATGCATTTCCACAAAAAGCTGTTTTTGACAGGAGATGTTTTCTTGTAGAAGAGAAAATAAGCAGTTGTCAATGCTACCTTGTATTATTATACCATAATAATAATCTCTAATAAACAATTAGAGATTTTATTACAATTCTTGTAAATATCAAATTTCAAATATAAAATGTTTTTTGCAATCTTCAACACTCGATATAATTGTCTTTTAATAATTGTCTTATGAGAACAGTTGTGATTGAAAAAGCTTAGTTATTTGTTTAATAAAAAGTCGAGTATGAGTGACGAACATTTCGAAAGTGTTCTTTTTGGGATAAAATCGGTCGGAACTGCATCAAAAATAAATTTTATGGATATCATTTGTTTCCATGGTCTTAATGATTTTTTGTGAGCTTTAGTTATTTGCCCGGAGGACGATCCTCACAAGGCAACGCGTGAGGGTCAAGGGGGCGATCTTCACATGGCAACGTGTCTGACTGCCTCAACCTGGTGAGGCCAGCATTATCCATGTCGAACTCGTCTCAAGTCGACTCAAACCTCTGCGTGGTGTCCTCTAGAAACGGCAAACTGGCAACCGTTAGTTTGACGGCTAATCTGAGCGGCGGGCTCCCCCTGCCTTTAAAGGGTTGTGCGTTGGGTTTGATGCCCACCACGTAAAAACAAATTTCAATGAAACGACAAAGAAATAAGATAAAAATGATCCCCAAATCTGATGACGACTACCGCAAACGAAAAACTGACAATGATTTACGGATATGCACCTGGAACGTCCGAACCCTTAATTGGGATGGTGCCTCTATCCAACTGATAGATATCTTAGAAAGATACAAAGCTGATATCACTGCAATCCAAGAAATGCGATGGAAGGGACAGGGTTGCTCACGGCAAGCATCCTGTGATATCTACTACAGCGGCCATGCGGAGAAGCACGAATTTGGATGCGGATTCGTGGTTGGCAAGCGACTACGACATCATGTTCTGCGATTCACACCTGTGAACGAACGACTTGCCATAATCCGTGTCAAGGCAAGATTTTTCAACATAAGCCTGATTTGTGCGCACGCTCCGACAGAAGATAAGGACGATGAGACCAAAGACAGCTTCTACGAGCGCCTTGAAGAGGCCTATGAGCGCAGCCCCCCCCACGACATAAAAATCGTGCTTGGTGACTTCAACGCCAAGGTGGGAAAAGAAAATATCTTTGGTCCAACAATCGGAAAGTTCAGCCTCCATGACAATACCTCCGATAACGGAATGAGGCTGATTGACTTTGCCGCAGCGCGAAACATGGTCGTTAGTAGCACTAGATTCAAGCATCTCAATATTCATAAAGCAACTTGGCTGTCTCCTGATCAAAAGACGCGTAACCAAATTGATCACGTTTTGATTGACGGAAGGCACTCTTCCAGTGTTTTAGATGTACGCACGATCCGTGGTGCCAATATAGACTCGGATCATTATCTTGTCGCAGCCAAGATCCGTACACGCCTGTGCGCAACCAAGAATGCGCGCAATCCAGCACAAAGAAAGCTAGACGTCGAAAAGCTGCAATCAAAGCAAACAGCCGAAGACTTCGCTACTCGACTCTCACTCCTGCTTCAAGAAAGCACTCCTCCGATCGACGATATATGCGCGCAGTGGAATCACATTTCCCACTCTATGCGTACGGCTGCCGAAGAGGTGATTGGCTATCACCGCCCTCGCCGAAACCAGTGGCACGACCAAGAGTGTCGCGACGCCACTGCAGAAAAAGATGCCGCCTACAAAGCCACCCTGCAGTCGGTTGTAACGCGTGCTGCTAAGGAGCGATACAAAGAGAAGAGGAGGGAAGAGAGACGCATTTTCAGGCGAAAGAAAAGGGAAGCGGAAATGCGTGAGTGCGAGAAAATTGAGATGCATGGTGACAGGAATGAGGTCCGAAAATTTTTCGAAAAAATAAGACGCCTGGCCGATGGTTTCAAGACCGGGGCCTCTTCCTGCAAGGATGAAAATGGGAATCTAGTGACAGATATCCAGAGTACACTGATGATGTGGAGGGAACACTTCTCTAGGCTTCTGAATGGCGACGACGACAACAATCCCGCCAATAGAGATGATGTTCCGGAATCCCCAATTTTGGACGACAGCGTTGAAGTTCCGCTGCCCGACCATAGTGAAGTCTTGAAAGCTATAGCTCGGCTTAAAAACAACAAAGCCGCAGGAGCCGATGGCTTACCTGCTGAGCTCTTCAAGAATGGAGGCGAAGCTCTATTTAAATGCATTCATGAGCTTCTATGCAGAATATGGTCGGAAGAATGCATTCCAAACGATTGGAACCTCAGTGTGCTCTGCCCAATCCACAAGAAAGGCGATCCCACAATTTGCGCCAACTACCGTGGGATAAGCCTTCTGAATATCGCATATAAGGTCCTGTCGAGCGTACTATGTGAAAGACTGAAGCCCATCGTAAACCAGCTGATTGGACCTTATCAGTGTGGCTTCAGACCTGGCAAATCCACCATAGACCAGATATTTACGCTACGACAAATCTTGGAGAAGACCCTAGAAAAACAAATCGACACACACCATCTTTTTGTCGATTACAAAGCCGCCTTCGACAGTCCAATAAGGAATCATCTATATTCCACCATGTCTGAATTTGGTATTCCTGCAAAGATCATCCGCCTTTGCAGAATGACACTGAGCAACACCAGCAGCACAGTTAAAATTGGAAAGGACCTCACTCCTCCATTCGATACCAAACGAGGTTTCAGACAAGGTGATTCCTTATCGTGCGACTTTTTCAACCTGATGATGGAGAAGATCATCCGAGCTGCTGATTTGAGACGCAGCGGCACGATATTCTACAAAAGTATTATGCTGCTGGCGTATGCTGATGATATCGATATCATTGGCCATAATACGCGCGAAGTCAGCGCAGCATTCTCCAGGTTAGCGAAAGAGTCGAGTCGAATGGGTCTTGTAGTGAACGCAGATAAGACGAAATACCTAGTGTCAACAAATAAACAGTCCCAGCGTCTTGGAAACCACGTCACTGTTGACAACATCTCCTTCGAGGTTGTTAAGGACTTCGTCTACCTGGGATCCAGCGTAAACTCTTTCAACGATGTCAGTATTGAGATAAAGCGAAGGATAACTCTTGCCAACAGGTGTTACTTTGGGCTGAGTAGGCAATTGAGAAGCAGAGCCCTCTCTCGACGAACAAAACTTACGCTCTATAAGTCACTAATCATGCCCGTCCTATTATATGCAGCACAAACCTGGACGTTGAGCAGTTCTGATGAAAAGACTTTGGGAGCCTTCGAGAGAAAGATCCTTCGTAAGATCTTCGGTCCAATCTGCGTCAATGGCGAGTACCGAATTCGATGGAACCACGAGCTGTATGAGCTGTACGCTGACATCGACATAGTTAAGCGTATCAAAATCGAGCGGCTCCGCTGGCTAGGTCATGTTGAGCGAATGGAAAACGACGCTCCAGTGAAAAAGATATTCGATTCGGTGCCCGGTGGTGGTCAACGCAGAAGAGGACGCCCACATCTTCGTTGGAAGGATCAGGTGTTGGATAACCTGACTACACTTGGTGTTTCCAACTGGCGCCAGCAAGCGCAGAACAGAAATGGCTGGCGCAATTTCTTATACGAGGCCAAAACCGACTTACGGTTGTAAGCGCCAGATAAGTAAGTAAGTAAGTAAGTAGTTATTTGCCCTTTTTAGATTTTGTTAACATAATAACAACTGAGATAAGGTGGGTGATAATTTAAAAAAAAACAAGATTCGCAAAAAAAAAATCAGAAAAAATTTGCAAAAAACAATAAACACATATATGAAAAATGTTTGGGATCGGACAAGAAACACAGAAGATATAACGAAAAAAAGAAAAAAACACCATAGGGACCACTTCAAAAAAATTTTCTTTTGAAAATGTCTTTTAAATGTCTAATGATTGAGGCGGGGTCAAAATGGATTTACTTTTTTGCCATACAAGGTGATACGGTCTAGTGTACATAGAATGTGCAGCGTAAAGCGACATAGGTCTGCATACGACTGAATTAATTCTCTTCTGTTGTGAGCTTTATGTACATGTGAAAAGTTACGCTCACAGAGTGCTCAGTGAGCTATGGGGTGCCCTGAGCTGTTTAAGAGTAATGCCGCTTCCCACTTCCATTCTTACTAATCAGGATCCAAAGTCAACAATACGGCGGCGTTTTTTAAATAAGGAAGCTTCCAACTGAATTTAACAAATATATTATATCGTTCAAAATAATAAATAAGTCACTAATCAAATTTCGACGGTTTGGCAGCTGAAAGTTTAAGGACTGAAATTGTAGCTTAAACATCATAAAAAAGCGTCCATGCGAAATATTTCCGAAATTCCCAATTTGACTAAAATTAAGCAGTTTACGAGGTTTATAGCTAAAACGCAATACTGAGTTAGGTCGGTCGTCCGTTGACAGCTAGACTAGAAACAATGAGTTCTTATGAAGCAACACTAAATACGATCTCATACTTTGCGTCGATCTCATCCCGTAAAAAAATATTGTAGGGAAAGAGTACGATCAACGCAATGAGTAGAGACATGTTCAACTAGCTCGTGCTTTTGACATTCCATGCTAATGCAGGGTTGCATTTCCGTTGAGAAATGCTAATATGTGGGTGTTCTTGGATTTCGATGGATAATTAAGACTTTCAAAGGATGTGAGGGACGGTATGTGTCAAAAAGTCTGAACACCTCCCAAGCCACTTTCCGATTAATTGACAGCTCGATTTGCAGAGGTTGACGGATATTGCTTCGTCTGAACACCTTCCATAACATTGTATTGATTTTTTTGCCTTGTGACAGTTCAAAATGTAGTTAGATGGTGACCTCCCTCACGACTGGCAGCACTTTGACGTAAGTAGTCCTCCCGACTGCTGGGCGTGGGGGCTAAAGTTCCTCACAGGGTTGAGTAACCAAACAAAATCGGTGAGAACCACTAAGCCTGCCATTCCTTCCCATGCCTTGTCCCGCAATATCCCTTCTCTCTCCCCTGGGTCGGATCAAGGTACGTACCGTGCCGAGGATCAGCCTGGCTGAGGACCCAGACAAAAATAATTGCTCAGTCGTGAACGGTGTGCTTCGGATACCTGGCAACCTCCGGTTCTAATCAGCCCTGCCCAGGTACTGCGGATCTCTGCCTGGGTCGACCGTCCCTTCTCCGCCACTCGTGGGAACAAAACATAGAGTCGAAAAAACAACAAAAACAACAGAAAAAACATAAACACCAAAACGAGGGTCCGGTCCCCAAACAAAAAACTGGTAGGGACCTTCGGTTCTGACATAAGAGCTGTGGTACCACCAAGCTCTATACATACCGCACAGGGACAGCCGATGATAGTGATACCATCAGATCATCGGCCTCTATCGACAACTGCAAGCACATCGAAAGCCTGTGCAGCTGACATTGGTCCCTCTGGCTAATCGAACAAATGTGGTAATCGACGCGGGTTCAGCGAACGTATCGGGGACCAAGGAAACACCAATGGCCAGCACTAGGGCGGCCGATTTTATTAGAAGGGATACCCTAAAGGCGGGTTACTCAGACCCCAAGAAGGTATCCCGCATTCTTCGACGTCTGGCTACGAATCCTAGGAAGGTCAGGTATCGAAAAAGGACCTAGAAAAAATAAA
Organism: Pherbina coryleti; assembly: GCA_943735915.1. Taxonomy (NCBI): domain Eukaryota; kingdom Metazoa; phylum Arthropoda; class Insecta; order Diptera; family Sciomyzidae; genus Pherbina; species Pherbina coryleti. Next base: position 120,795,580 of record OX030949.1, read on the forward strand.
GGAGGACATAGCGTGGGCGATGAAGGTCTTACCGGACTTCACGCTCCCCCCGTAAGATTCCATCCACAAAAAGGAACCGCTCTGTGGAGGAACCTTCCACCTCGAACCCGGCTGCCAAGAGGGCTAGAACCCTAGAATAGAATTCGGCTGGAAAGAAACAAATCAATCCTTGTCTCAAAAAATAAGAAATCTCCGTAAGACAAATTGGAGATGGTACAATAAACTTATTAGGACATCCCTGGCCTCAGATAGCTCTGTCCCCGTCACAAGCAAAGAAGATTTGAATCTTCTTGTACTTGATTTCACTGAAAAATGCTCGGGCGCCCTTAAAAAAGCGTGTTCAGTAAATTCATACAAAAAAATCCCGTAAACCAGTATGGTGGGAGATTGAAATCCTTAGAAAGGACTGGTGCAGAGACTTCAACTGCGCAAGGCGTAGCAATAGTGAGGACTCATGGAAAACTTATAAATCCAAACTAGGTAATTACAAAACTGCAGTCAGGAAAGCAAATAGAGCCTCTTTGTCTTCCTTCTGTACAGAAATACAGTTCAGATGGGCGATTTACTCGTTACAACCCTATAAATCTTCGGGTCCCGATGATATTATACCAGCTCAACTCCACTATAGTTTCAATGCAATAGTACCCGGGCTTCAGGCAATGTACCGAGGTTGCCTACTCCTTAATTATATTCCAACAGCTTGGAGAGAAACCAAAGTTATCTTTATACCGAAAGCGTGTAGGGCCTCTCACACTAAATCAAATGAATTTAGGCTTATCAGTCTTTCCTCCTTTTTAGTTAAAATACTGGAGAGACTCATTGGACTTCTTCTTAAACCGAAACTCGAAAGGCTTCAAAAAACTCAACATGCCTATATAAAGGGCAGATCTACAGAAACAGCTCTCCATTCTCTTGTGGCTACAATCGAAAAGGAACAAAGAATACGCGCTTGTCGCCTTTCTAGACATATCAGGAGCATTCAATAACGTTATTCCCTGTGTGGTCACCTCAGCCCTCTCTGAACTGGAGGTGGAGGATTTTCTCGTGAGTCTTATCAATCAGATGCTATTGGGCAGGGTGGTGAACTCAGAAATGGGAGGATCCTCTACCCGTAGGTTTGTAAGCAGGGGAACTCCGCAAGGGGGAGTCTTGTCTTGTTGCGCATCATGGAGGGGGAAGGCTACAAGGTTATTGCATACGGCGATGATATCGCTCTCGTCTTCAACGGAAAATTTCCTCAAGCCCTCTGTCAACTCATGGAAAGAGCACTCCTAACCCTTTCGAGATGGGCGTCCTCTTATGGATTAAGCGTAAACCCAGAGAAAACACACCCCATCCTTTTTACTAGAAAATATAAAATCCCCAACCTAGTACCACCTCGTCTGAATGGCACGAGGTTGCTCTTTAGTGATAGCACGAAGTACCTAGGAGTTATTCTGGACAAGAAACTTGTCGGGAATGACAACATAAAGGATCGTGTTAAAAAGGCAAATATAGCTCTATTTGCCTGTAAAAAATCCATAGGTAAAAAATGGGGTTTCTCCCCTAAAATAGTACGCTGGATTTATACGGCAATTGTCCGCCCCATACTTGTATACGGTTCACTGGTATGGTTGAGGGCCCTTGACAAGGCAACTGCACTTCTTAAATTTGCAAAAGTTCTAGAAGTGCATGTATCTGTATTACAGGTGCATTATCCACAACCCCAACTAATTCTCTTAATGTCATACTTCACCTTCCTCCTCTAGATATCTTTGCCAGAGATTGAGAGAATTTGGAAATTGGATAGGAAACAGCTGCGGTCACACGGTAATTCTGAACTTTAAAAACAGGACAGGAAAACGACTGACACAACGCCCATTTTCATGATGTCACTTCAAATTTTTTTATACATATTTACATTTTTTTTTTACTAGCGCCATCTACCGGTGGACACACCTAGCGGTACGCGATTGAAAAATCTCGATGTCCTCCCTGGACAGGTTCGGCAAGTACAGAAAATCCAAATGGCCAGCACGTGATTGAGCCGGCATCAGCGAATAAAAATGGACGTCCTAACAAAATGCCTATCGGATCTTGGCTGAAGTTGTGCACCAAACTCCATCTTGACGACGACTTAACGAACGAATAACCTCCTAACACAGACACAATGAGAAAATAATTACGAAAATAAATACGCGTAACTATGCGTAGTATTCATGTGTGAACGCCATGTGTGCGCAGTGTAATCGCACCTCTTCGTATGCATTTGCCAGCCCTGGTCGCCATGTCAGATATAAAGTAGATAAGAAAATGAACGAAAAACGATGCTGCAGCAAAGCAGCCGATCGAAAAAGAAAATATTCGGTCTTGTCTGCTGAACGGCGATGGCCGCAACACCGTGATAGAAAAGAACAAAAAAAGAAGAAAACAAGTTGAAAGTTGCTGAAAAACGTGTTGCGCACTTTCTGTAAAAGTGATTAAATATGAAAAATCAAATATCCCGTAAAAATAAACCTTCTTTCGTTTTGCAACGTAAACCTTTTTGTATTTCACTAGGCTTGTGCTAAACAGTTCCGGTGCCGGAACGAACATGGAACGTTTTTTTTATACAGCGGAACTAGTTCGCGGAAACATATTCGCGGAACTAAGTAGTTCCTTTGAGCTGTAGAACCAATTTTTCGTGCTTATTAAATATGATGCTAAGCAACAATGTTGGCTCGAACTCGTTGAACGTTTGGCTTACAACTTCAGAGCAGCTACGTAATGGTTGTAACCAAATGTTATGGTTTTTGTATATGTATTATCTACACCTGAACAGAAGGGCTTTAAGAGAAGGCCGGAGAGGATTAATATGTGTGACCGACCCCCATTACTTCTGCAAAAGGATAATTTTTCCCTTAGACACCTATTCCCACCGACCACTCCTTAGGGGGGCTCCCATACAAATTGTATCGTGTTTGTATATTTATTCCTTATACCTGTACAGATGACCTTTCAGGGAATGCCAGAGAGAGTTAATTTGTATGACCGACCCCCTTTACTTTTGTAAAAAGAAAATTTTTCCCTTAGGGACCAATATCTCTGACCACTCCTTGCATGGGCTCCAATACAAAAACGCAATAATGGCATATTAATTTTGTCACTCTGTTGCTAAGGCCCATAAAGAGGAGTAGGTATAGCAAAGTATATATATTCTTGATCAGTATCGCCACCCAAGTCGATTTAGCCATGTCCGTCTGTCTGTCCGTCCGTTCGTATGTAACTTATAAGTGCTTAAAAATAACAAATTGAGTACTCTCGAGTTGCAAAACATGTTCCGGAATTATATAGTTCCGCAGTTCCATTTGATTGAATGAAACTCATGCATCTCATATGAACTATCTAGCTCCGCAGTTCCATTTGATTGAATGAAACTCATGCAACTCATATGCAGCAGATTGTAACATGTCCGCGGAAGTATTTAGCTCCGCAGTTTCATTTGATTGAATGAAACTCATGCAACTCATATCTAGCATATTGTAACATGTCCGCGGAACTATCTAGCCCCGCAGTTCCATTTGATTGAATGAAACTCACGCAACTCATATGTAGCAGATTGTAACATGTCCGCGGAACTATTTAGCTCCGCAGTTCCATTTGATTGAATGGAGCTCATGCAACTCATATGCGGCACATTGAAACAGTTCCATTCGATTGAATGAAAGCATGTTCAAAACGAAATAAACAGAGCATTACGCGCATATATGTAATACTTCTATTATGGCAGCAACCTACATTTTGTATGAATTTCAACTACGAAATCAAAGAGACACAGCCTACATGAGATTTTTTTGTTTGTATTAGTATATTTGAATATTTGAAAATTACTACACACAAAAAAATGTCAAATCGTCCCAGAGGCGGTTCCCAGCAAAAAATTTCAATGCGCATTACTTGTATGCACATAAAGAGCGCTTCATTCTCCTTGTAAATAGTGCTGTGTGTATAGCGCTATGTTTGTAGAACTTTCTGTAACGACAACGTAGCACTTGAAAAAAGTATTAGAGTTTAATGTCAAAAAAATTAATTTCAAAAACGGAAAAAATCATCAAAAGGTCCCACGTAAATTAATTGAATACTGTAAGTCAGGCTTTCCATTCGAAAATTTAATATTTTAAGTTGAAATGAAAAGTATGTTACATACATGTTACATATAAGCTTTGTGAACTATGTTACTAAAACTTCTGTTTTTCTTACTTTAAATAAATAAAATGCTTAAAAATCCATAAATTTTTATATTAACAACAATGAGAACAAAGCGCACGGTTCTCGACACATTTTTAAATCAAATAAAAGGAGAACAAAGCGCTCGCCTCGCGCTCCGATTTCATATTTGCTACAGCGAAAGCCGAGCGCATGCATCTAATGACATGCCTACGTTAAAAAATGCGCTATACGCAAGGAGAATGGAGCGCTCAACTGTTTTTTTAAGCGCTTCAGATGCGCTCATGGAGCGCTCGGTTCCCTGCTGGGTTGTTATGAAAAATGTTTGCACCAAATTTAAAACAAAACAAATCATATTTGTTCTGCATAACTCACAGGTACGCACCATTAGAAAACAATTATAACAACAACGTGTGAAACATGATTAAATTTCAACAAGAAATATTTAGCTTGCAAGATTTTATCCATTAAAATTCGAACAACAAAACTTTCAACTGATATTTTTGACAATGGAAGCACCGCTCCTGAGTTTTTTTATTTTTAAATTTAATTTCGGGTACATTCGTTCATATATTTTCTAGCTCATATTACAATATATCTGTACTCTAATGTTGGCGAATGTAGCTTGAGTGTACTGCCAATATAGAAGTATTACATATATGATTGCGCGGAACAAGAACGTCGAAATGTCGTCTTACCATTTCACACATCACTTGTTTCGTTCTTTTGAAAACATCATATTTGCACTTGTAGTCGATCACAAAATTCTTGTAAGCCATAATATGTGTGACAGAGATGTCGTTTCACATTGCTTAATAAAAAAATCTTGCAAACAGGAACTGTTTGAACATGCTAAAAATGAATGGAAGGAATGATTGGAACTTTGTCCGACTGTGAACATAGTTTCGCGAACTAAACAGGTTCGGAACGACCTATCTCTATTTTCACAGTTTGTGGTTATGTGTGAAGCATTGAGGACAGTCCGATTCTCATAGCGCATAATTATAACCAAGCGGTGCTATTGGGGTTCTCATAGATAGTGGCGAGGCGTAAACCGTTTGTGACGCAGCCATCCAGCTTAATTTCTTCCCTACTCTGGCAATATTTGGCATGACATTAGCCAAACGTCCAGCTATATTGGGCCTCTTAAGGCCTTGTGGAACGGTGCAGTTCAGCGGCACACTTTATCATCCTGCAGTAACTCGAGGAGAACGTTTCTCATATCAAGCTCCATATGGTGGCACACCTAATTCTTGCTCAGCAAGCGTCATTATTCCGAAGAAGGGAAAACAAGTACCTTTTTTGTAGATAATTTTTTATTTAAGCCATTGTATTTTCTTAAATAATGTACATACATTGAATAAGCATGTTTCATATCTTTTAGTTATTCATGAGTAATGATATTAAAAACAAAAACAATTAATTTATTGAGTTGAATAATTTACGAAAATTCATGAAAGCGGCTATTCCCGTAATTGCAACTCAATTAATTGCACATACACTTACATCATATTGGTAAAAAGCTCAATTAAATGTCAAAATTTTAACTGTTACGCCAAATAAATAACGATATTCCGTTTTGTGAAAGGAATTAGTCGTGCTTAAAAGCTCTCTACGAAAGATTATTAAAATTTTTTAAAAATGAATTTAACACGCAAAAAAGTGCCTATAGTCGTAAAAAAATGAATCGATAAGTTAAAAAAAGGAGGAAAAAGTAATTCCGAAATAAGCAAAATAAGTAAAAAGTTTTAAACAATTTTAAACGAAATAAATCATTTGATATTGCATCTGGACGAGGTAGGAAAAAATTATTGTCGATACGAGAGGAGCGATTAATTGAACGAATGGTTAAAGTGGACCCGAAAATTGGTGCCCCAACAATTGCGGCAAGCCTTGCAAGACATGGAGGTCTATCCGTTAATCCGCAAACAATAAGATATTATTTACATTCACATGGTTACAAAGGTTGCGTGTCCCGCAAGAAACCGTTTATATCTAAAAATAATGCTCTTAAACGCTTAGCATATGCAAAAGAATATATAAATAAGCCTGAAGAGTTCTGGAAAAAAGTTGTTTTTGTTGATGAAAGCAAATTTAATATTTTTATATCAGATGGACGTCGTTTCGTTTGGCGAAGACCTAATACTTATCTTAATAAAGAAATTTTAACGCCAAGCGTAAAACATGGAGGTGGAAATGTTATGGTATGGGATGCTATGGCAGCTAACGGTGTTGGAAACTTAGCTTTCGTTGAAAATACAATGGACAAATTTCAATATTTATCAATTTTAAAAAATAATTTAAGAGACAGTGCTGAAAAATTAGAACTCGGTCGTGATTTCATGCTGGTCCAAGATAATGACCCCAAGCATAATTCACTACGAATCAGAACTTGGCTTTTCTACAACTGCAAATCGACACTTCCACATACCCCTCAATCACCGGACCTCAATCCTATTGAGTATCTTTGGGATTTGCTGGAGCGTAAAGTACGACAGCATGAGATAACCAACCGAGAGCAGCTTAAAACAGTTATCTTAAAGGAGTGGAATAAAATATCGCCGGACGATACATCCAAATTGGTGGAATCGATGAAACGCCGTTTACGAGAGGTCATTAATGCAAATGGATACCATACTAGCTATTAAGTTCTTTATAAAATACTTAAATTAAGATATTTAAGCAATGTATGTACAATTTTTTGAGTTAAAGTTAATTCGATTACTTTTTTAAATAATTTTCATAAATGAAGTGTAATTTTCAGAAAATGTTATAAATTGTTTTTTAATGTAATAATACCATTCAATAAATATTAATATAAGTTTTCGAAACGTATTTTGTAAAAAATATAGCTTTAAATGGAAAATGAACTGCTGTATGTGCAATTGTTTCATCAGTGTATATATATAATACGTATTAGTTTGGAACGCCTTATCAAAATTTAATGCATTCCAGAAACAACTAAGGATTTATAGCATTTTTGTATATCTGAATTGACATATATTTTTTTTTTCTTATTAAACAATACCTGGGCGACCGAGCTCCGCTCAGATTCCCACAAAATCTCACCTGTTGACTTATGTAGTATTGGACATTGGATAAACATCCAACCTTAATAATTTTCATTACAAAAACTAAACGAGAACTATAACAAACCGGGAGTATTCAGCGACAAGCAAGAATCTTAATTCTAAAAACTTCATTGATGAATTGCAGGAACAAAGCAGCAATGTTGTTGCTGCTTGTCAGCTATTTGAGCTGTTTGGAATAAGTTAGAAGCTTTACTGTGTGGTGAAGCTTACTTCTAAGGAGCCTATTTCATTTAAACACAAACATGTTTTTTTTTCATAAAAATGTTACTAACTGTGTGTAGAATACGTTTGTAAAATTTCAATTTGATATTTTCGTTTATAGAAAGAAAAAAAAAATAGGAAAACAAAACTTTAAACGCCATTTTCTCAAAGCAGTTTTTTTAAAGCGGTGGCGAAGATTAAAGAAAAACTACGAGTTAAATAGAGCTAAAACTTTTTGCATTATATTATTTACGGCAAAAACTTGAAGATTACCTATAATCAGCCATTAAAATTAAAATATCGATATATTAGAACGTTTGTAAGGTTAAAAATAGAGTAATTTTTCAAATTTTGTTTTCAAAATGACGCAAAAAAATATATGCGGTGTGATTGACTGCGGTGTTGCTCGAATTAAAAAGATTTCTCGCTAAAAGCAAATTTATAATTCTTTATTTAGAATGTTTGTCTATGTTTAAAAAATAAATGAAATCAGACAAATATTAAAAAAATAATTATTTAAGTATAAAAAAAATTTTAATATACCACGTTTTTAGACCGAACTAAAAAGTATAAAATAATTTCTGCTAGAGTCGGGCTTTTTGTTCTCATAAAAACGAGGGGCGCATGCTATAGGGAATATTAAGCAGTTAAGAAAACCTTGCTGAAGAAAGCATTTGTCCACTAACATATTCAAATTTTAATTGCTAACAAATAATTTCTCAATAATTCATTAAAGATAGACATAGATAGCATAATTTTTAACAAACAAATTACTCGTCAGCCTTGATTACTTCGATAACATTAAAATTAAAGAATTCTGAAACTCAAGTCTTACTGGATTGAACGCGATAGATGTCTGCAAACTTGAATCTGCCTTCCATGCAAGGTCTTTTATCCTGGCAGTCATAGGACCTGAGTTAAGAAATCATTTGTTCACTAACTTATTAGAATTATTAATAACACTTCTTACTAATCTCTATAGCATGTGCCCCACGTTTTTATGAGAACAAAAAGCCTGACTCTAGCAGAAATTATTTTATACTTTTTAGTTCGATTTAAAAACGTGGTATATTAAACATTTGTTTTACTTAAATAATTATTTTCTGGGTTTTAGTCTTTGTCCTTTTTTTTGTTTCAATTTGTTTCATAAAAAAAACAAACATTCATTCAAATTGTTGAGGCTCGAACTCACTACCTAGCGTATAATAAGGCGATCGCTTTACACTCTCAGCTACAGAACTTACACTGAAAGATATTCTAAATAGCAATAAATTATACTACTTTTTAAAAATAACTAAAAAAATTTATTTCAACTACTTTTTTACAATTATTTTTTCACCCTCAGTGGTGTAGTTTAAAAAATTTGAATTTGTTTAATAAAAAAAAAAATTTCATTCACATGGCTGAGGGTCGAACTCACTGCCTAGCGTTTAATTATGCTTAAAACACATGTGCAGAGTTTCATTACTTACAGTTCTGCGCGCAGCGCTGCAGACAAAATAGATGTGCAGATTTTTTCTTGACAATAGGCTACATTCACAACTATTGGTGAAGCAGCATTGTTTCAAATTATGAATTGTTTTGTCTCACTTTCACTTACAGTCTCATTTTAAATAAATCAATAAATTTTGAGTTTGTATGTTGGTAGCAGTGAATATGCGCAGCATTTTTTATTTTGATGACTACTTGCAGCGCTGAGTTATTGTGCAGAATATACATGTGCCTCTCGCCATATCAATAAATGAGTTTAAATTTTGCAGCAACAGAATATCTGCGCATGTGTTTTTAGCATAAGGCGATCGCTTTACGCTTTGATCTATAGAACTCACAGGGAAATGTATTCTAAATGAGGTAATAAATTCACTTCAGTTGTGAATTTTTGAAATTTGAAAATGTCAATGAGCTTTTCAATTTTTGACGTAGAATACGTCATTCTCGGAGGTAAGTAGGGTGGTTGATAGTGATCAGGTGTCGGTATTTATATAACTTTTTGAGCCTTTGGTGGGCCTAAAGTACTGATCGTACAATGTTGATGTTAGCACTTGTTGGTCTGCTTGATCCTCAATGCGACAAAAATTCATGTTAGAACTCTCTAACTTATATAAATTTTACACAATTAAATGAAATATAAAGCCAACATTTGATGTTTTTGTTTGCTTAAACTTGCTACCTATTTATCGCCAGTTTCCGGTTTTATCGACAAAACCATAAAATTTGTATGAGAGCCTCCTTAAGGAGTGGTCGGAGGGAATAGGTGTCGAAGGCAAAAATGTTCCTTTTGCAAAAGTAATGGGGGTCGCTGATACATATTAACCCTCTCCGGTACTCTCTTAAAGGTCATATGCTCAGGTGTATGGAATAAAGATACAAAAGCCATAACATTTGTATGGGAGCCCCCCTAAGGAGTGGTCGGACGGAATAGGTGTCAAAGGCAAAAAGGTTCCTTTTGCAAAAGTAATGAGGGTCCGTCATGCATATTAACCCTCTCCGGCACTCTCTTAAAGGTCATATGCTCAGGTGTATGGAATAAATATACAAAAACCATAATATTTGTAAGGGAGCCCCCCTAATGAGTGGTCGGAGGGAATAGGTGTCAAAGGCAAATCTGTTCCTTTTTCAAAAGTAATGGGGGTCGGTCATATATATTAACCCTCTCCGGCACTCTCTTGAAGGTCATATGCTGAGGTGTATGGAATAAAGATACAAAAACCATAAAATTTGTATGGGAGCCCCCCTAAGGAGTGGTCGGAGGGAATAGGTGTCCAACGGAAAAATATTCCTTTTGCAAAAGTAATGGGGGTCAGGCATACCTATGAACCCTTTCCGGCACTCTCTTAAAGGTCATATGCTCAGGTGTATGGAATAAATATACAAAAACCATAATATTTGTAAGGGAGCCCCCCTAATGAGTGGTCGGAGGGAATAGGTGTCAAAGGCAAATCTGTTCCTTTTTCAAAAGTAATGGGGGTCGGTCATACATATTAACCATCTCCGGCACTCTTTTAAGGGTCATATGCTCAGGTGTATGGAATAAATATTTTGCTAAATAGTTTTTAAAAAAGATGTCATCAAAACCGAATTGACTAATTCTACGTCTTGTGTTACGACATAGTCGAAACTACTGTATCTTTTTTGTTTGATTTTTATTATGTATGAATGTATGTATCAAATAATTTCGCATTTTAGCCAAACAAATAAACACACAGACAAACAAATTAGATAATATTGTGTTGTGATCCAGTTCTGAGCTACATTTTAAGTTTCAATACTCTAGCTCATCGGGAAGTTGGTTAAAAATGGATTCCAAGATTTGTACGGGACAGACAATTGAAGTGAAGCTAATAAAAACGTTTTAAAATATCAACAGGAAAGTTTCACTCAAAAAAAAAAAAAATTAATGTGCACATCCGGAGTTGAACCCACGACCTCCAGGTTGACAGTCTGAAGCTCTAACTACTGAACTATCAACGCCATAATTTGCCTAGGAAAATTAACAGAACATATTCAGCAGGAAAATAAAGATATTTCTTAAATGCGCGAAATCTCGGAAAAAAGAATTTTCCAAGAGATGAAACCTAGCTGGATCGATTTTTCAGCCAGCTCTTCATCTATGTTGTAAATTTCATCCAAATCGTTAGAGCAGTTTTTGAGAACTGAATTACAAACAAATATATAAATATTGTTCGATTAATAAAATAAGATAATTCATATACATATATAAAAAAAAAAAAAAAAAAAAAAAAAAAAAAATAAGACAAACATTTTAAATTGTTGATTTTCCTGTGTTAATATAAACATAACTTAACGTTAATTAAATAAAATGGAATTATAAGATTAGTTAAAAAAAAAATTATTTTTGTCAAAAGAAATAAAATTGAATTATAAGATTAGTTAAAAAATGAATTTTTGACATAAAAGAAACAAAATTGAATTCTAAGATTAGTTAAATATTTTTAACATAAATGAAACATAATTTGAACTTTAATACTCTTTGAATAAACTTAATTTACCCTAACTTATAAGAAACATAAATTAATTTTAAGATTGTTTAAGTTAACTTGACTTAACCTTACTTAAAACAAACCATAATGAATATTAGGATTATTTAAATAATCTTAACTTGACTAAAACGGAAAAATAAAGGAATATTAAGATTCTTTAACTAAACCTAACCTAACTTCAAACAAACTAAAATTAACATGAATATTCTTTAAATAAACTTAACCTAACATATACGTTATAAAAAAATTAAAAATTAAATTCTTTACATAAACTTAAACTAAATAAAAGTAATAAAAATTAATATTAAGCCTATTTAAATGAACTTAACCTAACTTAAACGAAACGATTGTTTCAAATGGACTTATGTAACTTAACCTAACTTAAAACAACCAAATATGAATTTTAAGATAATTTTAAATAAGCTTAAAGAAAAACTAACTTAACACAATCATAAATGAATCTTAAAATCATTGAAATAAATTTAAACAAATCTAGCTTAAATAATACAAAAATTCATTTAAAGATAATTTCAATGAACGTAAATTAAACCTAACTTAGCACTTAAATGAAGATTAAAATTATTAAAATAAACCGAACTTCAATTAAATAAAAACGAAATTTCGGACTATTTAAATAATTTCAACGGAAATCAACGTAATTGAAAGAAAAAAATATGCATTTTAAGAATAAGCAAATAAATTTAAATTAAACTAATTTAAAAATAAAAACGAAATTTTTAGATTTCTATTTGTTGGGTTTTTCCCTTAAAGTAAAACACGACACGCCTACTCAATATGAGGCTTTATTCAAGACTAACTAAAATAATACGAAAAGAGAAATGGAACAATGTTTTAGTGTTGCCATTTGAGTTTCAAGTTACTACTTTCAAATATTTTCCAACACTCTTCTTCAACACTAATTCATTGTTGGAGTTACATATATTCGATTATAATAATAATTCAAAATATTTTAAAACTTAACATTAAATTTTTAAATATCATATGATGCCCATTAATTTTACAAAATATTCATGTTCTACTTTGTTTAAATTCTTTGTAAGGCCATCAGCCACTTTTTCATTTGTAGGGACATATTTTAAATCAATACATTTTTCTCTAACAATATCCCTCATAAAATTATACTTAAGGTCAATTTGCTTGCTTCGGGCATGGTAAGTATGATTCTTCGCCAACTGCTGCGCACTTAAGTTATCACCAAAGACTTCTGTTTGTAGCATCTATATTATATTTACTCTGTATATGTATGTATATGAACCACAGTGTGTTCATGTACAATATATTTATATGTATGTAATATCACCTAGCTGTATTCTTTTCATGAACATACGTATACCACTGTAGAATCTTTATTTTATTTACTATTTACTCATTTTGCACCACAGTATTTTCATATACAACACATAGTTGAATAAATAAGGTTGTCTCGTGGCTGATCGTACTCTCTTCTCAGTACCCATAATTGTCAAAATCAATGAAAAGCAACAACAAAAACTTCAACGGCTTTTCATGTTATTAATTTTCGTTTTCAGATTTTGTATGAGCTGTCAACTTCGATTTGACATTTATGGGAACTCGCTCTCACCCATGCGACAACCTGATTTATTCAACCATGATACAACATATATTTATATGCATGTAATGTCACCTAACTGTATTCATAAATATACCTATACTAACCGGCATAAGCAAGAAAATTGTGAGAGAGTGAATTCATTCGAATAAAGACGCTTGTCCGAATAACAACGTGTGTTTTCAAGTGCTTACAGTTTTCAGAAGTGGGATTCTTCCTAAACGCTTTTAAAAACGAAAAAAAAAATTTTAAAAAATAGATAGACAAAAGAGTGAAATCAAAGCGAAAAAGATAGACAAACGAGTGAGGAAAAAAAAGTACAGACAAAAGATTGAATAAGATATAAGTAAGAAAAAAAAAAAAAGAAAAGAAAGATAAACGAGTGAAAATAACAGAAACGAAATAAGAAAAAAAAAAAATAAAAACCGATGGCAGATTCAATCAGTGGCAACGAATATACAGCTGCACAGCTGCGCTGTTGGTTGTCGCAACTGGGCTTAACGACAAGCGGCAAAAAATCTGTTCTTGTTTCACGTCTCAATGAGGTACAGCCTGCTCAGCGTGGTAAGTGTCCAAACAACACAGCAGAATTCGAGCAACATGAGTTGGATAATGATTGCGGAGGGGTAAGCGAGGATGAGCGAGAAAGTGAATCTTCAAGCGTAGAGCAAGTTCGTCCAGTTAACAACACTGAAAAAGAGCTATACGAACGAGAGATAGCATTGCTAAAACGGGAGAAGGAACTGCTAACAAGAGAAAACGATTTATTGAAGAGGGCTGCTTCGGTCGAACGCACGGCTAACATGAACGAGTATGCAGCTTCTTCGTCTCGGTATGACGACGTTACCAATACCAACAACAGCATTCTCAGTTTTTCATTTCACATGCTAAAAGACATGCTACCAGACTATGACGGCGAATGTGATGTCAACTTTTGGGTTTCGCAGTTTAATAGTATTAGTGCAGCTAACACTCTTAGTGACACCAACAAGCGCGCCCTTTTGGTGAGCAAACTCAAAAGCAAAGCTCAAAATTGGATGCACTCCAAAGACAATTTTGCGACTGAGAGTGTTGAGGACTTATTGTCTCAGATGAGAGATGTGTTTGGCTGCAAAGAGAGTACACTGGTGCTACGTCGAAAGTTTGAGTCACGAATCTGGAAGTTTGATGAAACGTTTGCGGAATACTACACTGACAAAATTGCAATGGCGAGAAAAATCAAATTGGAAGAAAGCGAGTTAATAGACTATGTTATTGAAGGCATACCCGATCAGCAACTCCGAGTACAAGCGAATATTCAAAGTTTCACCATTAAAGAACAACTTCTAAAAGCTTTCGAAAAAGTTCAACTACGGCGCCGTGTGTCCGCTCAATTCAAGTTTCCTAATTTACAGAACAATCCGAAGTCTCAAGCTAGATGCTACAACTGTAATTCACTGGGTCATTTTGCTGCTGAGTGCCAGAAACCAAGACGTGCAGTCGGAGCCTGTTATGCATGCGGAAGCATGGAACACCGTGCAAACGTTTGCCCAGATAGAAGGAAGACTATTCAGTTGGTAGAAGAAGATGATTTTGTAAGAAAGTTAGAAATTATTGTAGATTTTGGAAATCCTGATTATTCTCTATTTCTAGTGTGCCTCGTAGACTCAGGCAGCCCCATAAGTTTTGTTCGGAGGTCCTGTCTTCCTGAAAATATTAATTTAATCAAATTATCAAAAATAAATATCTCGTACACTGGAATTAATAAAAGTAAATTAAATATTATTGGAAAAATTAAATGTCGAGTCGTGTTTGAAAACGATGAACTTGATCTAAATCTAATGGTGGTGCCCGATGAGTCTATGGGTCATGAAGTTGTATTAGGCCGAGATTTCATTAAATCATGTAATTTAAAGTTAGTTAAAAAAAATTTAGATAATGAAAGAAATTGTGATAAACCTAAAAATGATAGAAAATTTATGAAAATATTAAGCAATGAGAAAGAATTTAGAAATGGAAAATTGAATGAAGTCAGAAGCGATTCGATGAATGTTCGAGATGTCTCAGGATCAGTTAAAAATGAAGAAAACTTAAAAAATGTATCAAAAATAGTTGCAAAAAATTTTAACGAAAATTTAAAAGAAACACAAAAATTAGAATTTAATGCTGATGAATTTGAAAATAAGCTTATGTCAATTGATCTCGGTTATAATTTAACAGAAGTTAATTTAAATATTGGTGCTGATGTAAGTTATTCAGATAAAACAAGATTTTGTAAAATATTTAGTGAATGCTATTTGAAACCGAAGCGACCTGAAGAACCTGAAAAGAAAAATTTTATGAAACTTGTTGTGGAAAATGAAAAGCCATTCCATAGTGGTCCTCGAAGATTGTCCTACGCAGAAAAAAGTGAGTTACAAAAAATTTTAGATGAATATTTAAACAAAAACTATATTAGGCCTAGCGAATCGCAATTTGTTTCTCCTATACTTAGTTCTGGTAAAGAAAAAAACCGGTGAGTTAAGAATGTGTGTTGATTACCGTACTCTAAATAAAGTTACGTCAAGAGATAATTACCCCATTCCACTAATTGATGATTTATTAGATAGACTGGCCAACAAGAAAGTTTTTACAAAGCTTGATTTAAAAAATGGATTTTTTCATATATTTATGGATTCAAATTCAGTTAAATTTACTTCGTTCATAACCCCTCTCGGACAGTTTCACTTCTTAAGAATGCCATTCGGGCTTAGAAATGCTCCTTCAAATTTTCAAAGGTTCATCAATTCGATTTTTGCAGACATGGTTAGGGAAGATAAGCTGATAATATACCTGGATGACATTATGATAGCTACTGACAATATTGGAAAACATTTCGAAATTCTAGTCGAAGTTCTCGAGAGGTTAGTAAAAAATAAACTCGAGTTAAGACTTGACAAATGTGATTTTCTTCAATCGACCATAAAATACTTAGGATATTCAATTTCGGCAAAAGGCATAAAAGCAGATGAAAAAGGCTTGGAAGCCATTAGAAACTACTCGGTACCAGATAAACCTCATACTGTCCAAAGTTTTTTGGGACTTTGCTCTTATTTTAGAAGGTTTGTCAAAGATTTCTCAAGAATAGCAAAACCTCTATATGACTTAATTAGAAAGGATAGAAAATTTCATTTCGGTGCGCTAGAATTAGAAGCTTTTGAACATCTCAAACAAAGATTGCTAGAAGCACCAATACTAGCGATATATGATCCGAAAGATCCCACAGAGCTGCATTGTGATGCGAGCTCGTTAGGTTTCGGAGCTATTTTAATGCAAAAAAAAGATGGTAATAAATTACACCCCGTGTTTTACTATTCAAAACGGGCCACAGAGGCAGAATCTAAGTACCACAGCTTTGAGTTAGAAACTTTAGCTATCATATATGCTTTAAAACGGTTTAGAGTTTATCTCCATGGTATGAAATTTAAAATTATTACGGATTGTCACTCATTAACAATGACACTAAATAAAAAAGAGTTGAATCCTAGAATAGCAAGGTGGGCGCTAGAGCTGCAGAATTATGATTATGTGCTAGAACATCGTTCAGGATCTCGCATGCAGCATGTAGATGCGTTAAGTCGAGCTACAAATATTTTAGTTTTAGAAACAAATACTTTCGAAGATAATTTGGTTATAATGCAAGGGAAGGACAAAAATCTTAGTAAGATTCGCGAAACACTAGAAAATTCTGAACATTCCTTGCATGAAATGCGAAATGGTGTTATATATAGAAAAAAGGATAATGGGAATGTAGTATTTTGTGTACCTGAGAGCATGGAAGATCATGTTTTTTACAAATATCACGACGAAATGGGTCATGTAGGAGCAGATTAAATGATAGATTTAATTTCAAAAAGTTATTGGTTTTCAAAAATGAAAACGAAAGCAGTAAATCATATAAAGAACTGTCTAAAGTGCATTGTTTTTTCGCCGAAACACGGTAGACAGGAAGGTTTTCTCAAAAATATTCCTAAGAGCAGTAGTCCATTTATGACGGTACATATAGATCATTACGGCCCGGTAGACCACTCGAGGTCAAAAAAATTCATTTTAGTTGTTGTCGATGCTTGTACCAAATTCGTTAGATTATATTCTACCAAAACTACAAACACTAATGAAGTTATAAAATCAGTAGCGGATTATTTTAGATCTTATAGTCGCCCAAAATACATTATCTCGGATCGTGGGAGTTGTTTTACATCTAAAGAGTTTTGTGAGTATTTGAAAGAAAATAATGTAGAGCATATAAAGATAGCCACGGGTTCTCCTCAGGCCAATGGACAAGTAGAACGAATAAACAGATCGTTAGGGCCAATGATTGCTAAACTAGTTAACGGAGAAAAAAATATCTGATGGGACTCAGTTCTGGAAACAGTCGAACATACCCTCAACAACACAGTGCATAGAGCAGTAAAAGAACATCCAAGTATAATGCTTTTTGGGGTTCAGCAAAGAGGAAATACGGTTGATTTGCTAAAGGAAAATTTAGTGCAAGTTGAAGAGATGACGTTTAATAGAAATCTTGAGGAGATAAGAAACAAAGCTTTTAATAGCCAAGAGAGATTGCAAGAATACAATAAGCAGTATGTTGATAAAAAAAGACAAGAGCCAAATAAGTACGAAGTAGGAGATTATGTTTTAATAACAAATTTCGATTCGCATGCTGGAGCATCTAAAAAATTGATACCAAAGTTTAAAGGTCCCTATCAAGTTACTAAAGTCCTGCGTTTCGATCGGTATTTGCTACAGGACGTAGAAGGGTTTCAGCAATCGCGAACACCCTATAAGGGGGTGTGGGAAGTTAAGCATATTTGTCCCTGGTTGAGGGATCGCAAAGTCTCAAATAGCAATTAACGAAAATATTACTGGAGATCAGGAGATCTCAAGGTCAGGATGGCCGAACTGTAGCATCTACAGTCCCTGTCCAAATTATTAGACGCACTTTAGATTTTTTTACTTTTACATGTTTATACCCGGTCTGGTGTAAGTTTTTCTTATAAATTATAATTTTGATAATCAAAACTTATTTCTTAATGTTATTGTGCATCTATTTTTGTTATATTTCATGACAATGTAAATTTATTGGTACGTATCAAAGCTTAAACAATAAAGTGTAGCGTGCAAATACGCACGTGTGTCAATCGCATTCGCGCTTGTTACTCAAGTGTGGACGTGTTTCTGTTTAATTCTTGTTTTTATGTCGTGGTATAGAATTACGCTGTGGCGTCCGTGGCGTAGTTGGTTAAAGTGCGTGGCCGCTATGTCAAAGAACCTTGGAGACCCAGGTTAGAACCCCAGCCAGCGACAGAAAATTATTTGAATTAAAATAATTTTTCTGTACGGCCGCCACCTCTCTGCAGACAATGGCAAACCTCAGAGAGTAATCAAAATGCCATGTAAAGCTTCTTGAGAATAAGAACATTCCGTTCATCGCCGTTCGGAGTCGGCGTTAAGCATGTAGGTCCATTTCTCGGTCAATTGTGTACAAACTTAATAACACGCACAACACAATTGATCATAAGAAGCTAGGTCAAAGTCCTTTCAAGGGCTGAAATGGCCAGTTATTTATTTTTTTTTTTATTTATAGAATTACGCAAGTGTTTGCTTATTTCGAAATTAGTATTTTTACCAAACGGATTACCAATTCTGATCATTTGACATGAGCAAAAAGGGGGACCTTTCACCCTGCAAAAAGGCTGAAATTAAAGCCCTTGTTAATACAAAAATGTATTCTAACCGTGAAGTTTCCCGGAGGTTGAAGGTGTCTGAAGCTAGCGTACGACGTATAAAGAAAAAAGTTGAATCAGGTCAAGATCTGAGTCCGAAAAGAAAAAGTAAATGGGGCAGAAAGCCAATTTTTACCACACGGTCAGAAAGATGTCTTAAGAAAATTTGCTTAGAAAACAGATTTGCTACCACGAAATCAATAAAACATCAATTGGAACATGTGAACGTGAATGCTTTGGAGCGCACTATTCGTAGAAAGTTCAAAGATCTGGATTTTTCAAAGATCTGGAACAAGAAAAGTTCAAAGATCTGGAACAAGAAAACCCAAGTTAACAGTTGCAATGAAAGCAAAGCGTTTGGAGTGGGCCAAACAGTGGCGTGACAAGGATGTAGACTTCTGGAGAATGGTAATTTAACATTTAATAGAATATTTACTATAAAATAGCCAAATTAAGAGTAAAAACTTGATTCACAAGTACTTTTTTTTTGTTTTATCAGGTCTGTTTCAGCGATGAAAGCACATTTGAAATTTTAAGCAACAAAGCTCAATTCGTCCGTCGTCGTAGAGGCGAAAAATTTCATTCTGACTGCATCATTCAGACTGTTAAGCACCCCACGAAAGTAATGATTTGGTCCGTCATCAGTGGCAAGGGTACTGGGCGCCTGTACGTTGTAAAAGGTAACATGAGACAAGATCAATATAAAGAAGTCTTGCAAAATCAGTTGCTGCCACAGGTTAGAGACTGGTACCCAAATGGGGAACCATTTATTTTTATGCAAGATGGAGCTCCCTGCCACACAGCCAGGTCTGTGAAAACATATCTAGCAGAACAAAATATCCCTCTTTTGGATTGGCCAGGTAATAGTCCCGACATGAACCCCATAGAAAATGTGTGGGAGTTCATGAAAAGGGAGGTGGCCAAAGAGGTCATCACAACCAAAACGCAGCTTTTGGAAAAAATTATCCATGTGTGGAATCATCATCCACAAATACAGGAGACACTCCAGAACTGCATCGCCAGCTTGCCGCGTCGGATTACAGCTCTCATAGCTGCAAAAGGTGGCTCAACTAAATATTGAAATTTATATAAGATTTTTGTATTTGTACACTTTGTTAATAAAACTAAAAAATTTTCGAGAAATATAACGCTTTATTTGTGTTAGTACCTATGTAATAAATTCAACTGTACATAACAGGTTAAATTTATTGGTAATTAATATTCAAAGACCAAATTGTAATAGCTGATAGTTAAGATTTGCACAAAAACTATAGTGCGTCTAATAATTTGGCCAGGGACTGTATATTATATTTACTCTGTATATGTATATGAACCACAGTGTGTTCATGTACAATATATTTATATGTATGTAATATCACCTAGCTGTATTCTTTTCATGAACATACGTATACCACTGTAGAATCTTTATTTTATTTACTATTTACTCATTTTGCACCACAGTATTTTCATATACAACATATATTTATATGCATGTAATGTCACCTAACTGTATTCATAAATATACCTATACTAACCGGCATAAGCAAGAAAATTGTGAGAGAGTGAATTCATTCGAATAAAGACGCTTGTCCGAATAACAACGTGTGTTTTCAAGTGCTTACATGTTGGAATATCACTCGATGACAAACCTATCTCTTTCAGTAATTTCTTCAGAGAAATAGCTTCTTTTGCCGCTGTGGCTAAAGCCACATATTCTGCTTCGGTGCTGCTAAGAGCTACGCTTCCCTGTTTCTTAGATTCCCATGAGAATACACAACCTGCCATAAAGAATGCATACCCTGTGTATGATTTTCTGTCTAACGTATTGCTGCCCCAATCTGCATCGACGTAGCCTATCACAGGTTTACCATTGCGATTGTAATGTAGTTTAAAATCTTGTGTAGATGACAAATATCTTAAATATGCTTTATACCAGCTACATGTTCTTTATGTGGATTAGTATTGCGTTGAGCCAATTTAGCTACCGAGTGCAAGATTTCAGGGCGAGTCGATATCGTTAAATACATTAGAGCACCTATAATTGACTGATACTCTGTCGGATCAAACTTCACACATTTATCGCTGTCGCATCCCACCTGAAATCTCGCGTCCAAAGGAGTAGATGCTGGTCTACAATTTTTCATATCCTGATTCTCGAATATCCTGAATATCTTTTATATATTGCACCTGGCTAAGAGAAATTGAGCCCAGTTTTATATAAACATGGCTCTCTCTCACATTGTTCAAATCCCATTGACTTAAGTACCATCTAGCTTAGCGTTCCACTCACGCCCTGATTGCTTCAGACCTTATATTGCCTTAGATAGCTTTAAAACTTTATATATTTTTTGCTGGTAAGACCTTGAGGTTGCCTCATATATACTATATCCTGAAGTTCACTATTCAAGTAAGCAGAGCAAACATCCATTTGATGAAGATATAACTTATGCTCCACCGCTAGAACCATTAACATGCGTATGGTTGCATATCTTATTACAGGTTTTTGTTTTTTTTTTTTTGTTAAAGACGACAGGAGGGAATCTTTTATAGACAAATGGAAGCCCGTACTTCCAAATAGTGTCAGAGTCCCTGGTATGGTATACTGACTAAACCACTTCTTACTTTTTTCTCCTCTTGCAAGACCCTACGGAACCACCAATCGAGGCATTACTTCGTAGGGCAGGATTGAGTATGTTTACTCATCTACGATTCTACGCTTCTTCTTAACAAAGAAACGTTTTGCAGATCATGCTTGTTTATATTCCAAAGCGATGATGTGCTGTGGTTAATATGCAATGACGCGAAGGCTCATCGTGGTGATGATGCATCAGGTGGAGACCGCCTCGGGAAATGGTCCCTAGACGAAGACGCTGACGGTGCTGACGACTGCGGTCTCTTCTTGGAGAGGGGATTTCGGGGGGAGGCCGCTTCGGGAAATGGTCCCTTGCCGAAGACGCTGACGGTGCTATCGACAGCGGCCTTTTCTTGGAATGGCATCACTTCGGGCATCCCTAGACGAAGACGCAAGGTACAATCGACTGCAATACCTTCCAAGATGAGCGCAGGGCTTCATCACCCCCTAACCTCTGATCTTCAGCAAATCTGCACGGTGCGGCCTACCAACTTTGTCTATAGCATAGAGTCTGCAGTTGATCTGCGCAGTCTTTCTACACGACGTAATTCTTTGGTTATGGCGCATGCCATATTGCCTACTGAGATCCAGTTTTCTTCAGAGTTAAGCATAATGCCCACGAGAGTTTCCACTGTTGGTGACCTCCCTAGATTATTGCTTAGCTCTAGTCTTTCGGCGTTAAATTTCGGACAGACGAAGAAGACATGTTCGGCGTCTTCAATAACACTCCCAGCACAGAAACTGCAAAACGGATTTTCGTCGTGCTTGAATCTATGAAGGTACGATTTAAAGCACCCATGACCAGTTAGAATTTGGGTGAGGTAGTAATCTACCTCACCATGACGCCTGTTAAGCCACGGTTTCAAATTTGGAATTAGGCGGTGCGTCCATCGTCCGTTTTGTGATGCCTGCCAGCGCATCTGCCACACTGCTACACTGCGGTCTCGCGCTATCCTACGTTTGGAGGACCTAAGCAGTTCGAGTGGAAGCGAATCGTATGTCACGTTCTCGTTCGCAAGAAGATCTATAGGGGGAGTACCCGCAATAACCAGCGCTGCATCCGAGGAGACAGTTCGGAACACACAGCATACTTTAAGTGCACAGATACGATACACCGATTCCATGCTTCGTAAGTAGGAGCTGAATCTGGTTGCCTCGACCCATATGTGGGCTGCGTACAAAAGTATTGATCTGACAACAGTAACTATGAACTTTCTACGGGTTTGTCTAGGACCTCTGGTTTTCGACAAAATTCTTGTTAGCGCTGCAGCTGCGCCTCTCGCTTTTCCACTTGCGTATAAAAGATGCTGCTTAAAGTTAAGCCTATGATCTATCATAACGCCAAGGTATTTAACGAATGGTTTCGATACAATTGTATGTTCACCAACCGATATTCTAGCGGTCTCAACGACTTTTCGGCTGCTTATTAGCACTGCCTCGGTTTTCTGCTCAGCCAAACTGAGACCTGCTGTATTCAGCCACTGCCGCACTGCTATAATCACTTGGTTGCACTTATCTTTAACCTCGTGCAAATGCTTTGCTTCTACTATGAGGGCAATATCATCTGCGAACCCGATAATATGGGCCCTCTCTGGCAGCTGTAGACGTAGTACTCCGTCATACATTATGTTCCATAGGACTGGACCCAACACTGATCCTTGTGGGACTCCGCCAGTAACTTTATACTTTTCAGTACCCCCTTCTCTTTCGTAGTAGAGAATTCTATCCTCGAGGTAATCTCGAATGATTCTACAAAGGTAGGAGAGGACGCTAAAGCGCGCAAGAGCTTCCAGTATTCTGGTCCAATTCGCAGAATTGAATGCGTTTTTTATGTCGAGTGTTGTAACTAGACAGTACTCTTTGTCACCGTACAACCATCGAGTTCCTGAGATTGCATGGAGTGCAATTTTTTTCACCGCTCCAATTGCAACTATTGTTGACCGAGCTTTGCGGAAACCATACTGTTGGTTGGAAAGATCTCTGGCATCTTTAATTGACGCATCCAGTCTATTGCTTATCAATCGTTCTAGGATTTTGCCGGCAGTATCGAGCATACAAAGTGGACGATAGGCCGATGGATCCTCTATGGAACTAGTATTCTTCGGGATCAACACAAGTCTTTGTCGCTTCCACATTGGTGAGAAGACGCCATCTTTTAGGCATGTATTGTAGAGGTCAACGAAAACCTCTATTTTCTGCTCTATCGCAATCTTGAGCACCTTATTTGAGACTCCGTCAGGTCCGGGGGCTTTATTGTCTTCAACTTCTTTGGCCATTTTTAGGAGCTCCTCATTGGTTACATTTTGAAAATTTTGTAACTCTGTTTCAACTTCTCTGTTTAGTGCTGGCGTGTCGGGTTGTTGTGGAAATAGTGTGCGGACTATGTTCCTCAACAGTATGGGACACGTAGGTGTTGGTTGCCTAAACGAAGAGAGCTTCTTCATAACGACCTTATATGCGAAGCCCCAGGGCTGCTGTTCAGCGTCGTCGCAGATTTGGTTGAAACAATGGGATTTACTCATTTTTATGGCCTTTCTAAGTTGAGTTCTTGCGGCTTTGAAACGCCACTGGTTTGGTAGAAATTCCTCTGTGCCTCTCGAGCGATAGTATGTACGTCTCGCTCTTATGCAGCACCTTCGCAAGCTTGAAATTTCATCAGTCCACCAGTAGACTGAGGTGATTGTTACCTCTATCTTTTCTAACCATCGCGGCGTCGCATGCTCTTATTACAGTCTTCATCACTTGCGAGGCCTTGTCTCTAGCATAGCCAGTTGCAGACATACCTGCGAGCATGACCTCTAGAACGCCGGTATCCAGAGTGCTTTCTTTGTATCTCCTCTGGTTTTTGCACACCCTTCTTATGACAGAGTCTCCCGTGCTGAATATGATTGCGTGGTGATCGCTTCCGGTGTAGTGTTCGCTTACTTGCCAGGCAGTTTTTGGCAATAGGCTGCTACTCACAAAAGTTAGGTCAATTATGGAACCCATCCCAGCTCTTTCAAAGGTGTTCTGCTGTCCAAACGCCTCCAGAAGTGCTTGACCTCTCGAATTTGTTCTTTGGCATCCCCAGTCAGTTGACCATGCATTAAAGTCACCCGCGAACTGATTGTTGCTGTTTGGGTGCCTCCATATGCTCTGCGTAGGCTGAGTATGTTGGATGGTGACACCTTCAATTCAGCAAATTGGTGTTTTAGTGCCTCAAGCACTTCCTCTTTCGTTGTGACCTCATCGATATCTTTTATCTCTATTTGGATAACTTCGGTGAGGATTTTGACTTCGGCACTAGTTCCGAGTACCGTTTGTACTGCGTTTTGGAACTTTCCGGAGGTAGGGTCCGAGGTTTTCTCCAGAAGAAGTAAGAGCTCTCCCTTGGCCGTTTTTCTCACGCCGCAGACATTTTGGCTAAGCTCTTTTAGTTGAGGTTCAGCCTTAACCTGTCTGAGGATATCAGCATAGGAAGCTGCGCCTGTCGTTTTTTTTACGATGGCGTCTTTTCGCGGTGGCCTCCTCACTTTTCTTCGTTTTTTCCGAACTTTTGTCTACTTACGGTTCGGGACGGTGCTCTCGTGTGGGGTAGCAATTTTCTCAATTGCTTCCGGCATTTGCTTTTGGCTAGCTTTTTCTGCAGTAACCCGTTTCACCGCTTCCTCACGTGGTGGGTTTTCTTTCTTATGTGCAATCGCGCTGGCCTTGGATTGGGCTTGGCGGATTTTGTCCCCAGCAATCTGAACCGTACCTTGGCCTTGAAGAGGCGTTTTAGGCTTCCTCTTCTTGGCGGATGGCGTCGGCGATTGGGGGTCGCGTTGTTCTCTCCTTGCTCTCTTGGTAGAGCTAGCTCCTGACGTGGGAAGCACTGTGGACTCTGTTCCCACGGGTGGATTTCCACTACTGTGGTTACCACCTGGAGTAGTAATGTTTTTAACCGACATTCCTACACAATGGTTTTTAATCAGGGTGACCTTCCCCTATCCTTTTATACCTACGGACAGGTATTAATACTGCCGACCGTTACGGTACAGACGCAGACCAGGGAGCCGCTCAATCTGAGTCAGACGCGCCTGGATTTTGTGTTAACTAGGGTCCGCGGGTTCGTTAAGCCCGAAGCATTGTTCTGAGAACTTATCCCCCATTCTTGATCTTATTACAGGTGAAAACGTATCATTGTAATCTAAACCAAATTGCTGGCTGCAACCTTTTGCCACTAAACGTGCTTTGAACTTTTCGACGTTACCATCTTTGTCTCGCTTTAAGGGAAATACCCATTTAGAACCAATAGCTCTCTTACCTTCAGGCAAATCCACAAGTGACCATGTTTTATTCGTCATTAAAGCATCGTATTCTTTTTGCATAGCTGCCTTCCATTCCTTCGCTTTCTGGAATCTTAATAGCGCATATATCTTGCATCGTATTTAAAATATTGTAGATTTTTCTCGGCCTTCCTGGTTTTCCGCTACGGATGATTTTTGGTCTACCTGGTCCAACAGTTGCAACTCGCTCCTCTTCGCTAATGACTTCGTCTAGGCTTTCATATTCGCTGCTATCGTTTTCTTTTCCACCTTTTACAGCTTGATCTTTAATATTCGAATCATCATTTGCATTTAGTGAGTAACCAACCATTTTAAAAACTTTGCCTTTAGGTAGAAACTTTTTATTCTGCATCTTATCTAAACCGATAGCTTTAGCTCTAAATACGCGAAAATCAATTACAGATGGTTTTTTACCTGTAAAAATCTCGTAAGGTGTACTATTCGCTATTATTTTGGTTGGTGAGTGATTCCGTATGTACACCGCAGTAGCAATGGCTTCAGCCCACAACGACTCACAAACAGCAGCATGAACTAACATGCTTCTGGCCATTTCGACAAGTGTCCGGCTTGCAAGCTCCGCGATTCTATTCTGTTGTGGAGTATACGGTACAGTCAATTGCCTTTTAATGCCATTGTCTTGTAAAAATTTATCAAATTCTTTGTTTACAAATTCTCTCCCATTATCACTACGCAATGTTTTTATTTTTCTTTCTGTGTGACGTTCTACCAAATTTTTGAATATTTCAAATTTTTCTAACACTTGATCTTTTGTCTTTAAGAAATAAACAAAAACAGGACGCGATTTATCGTCTATAAATGTTACAAAATATCGCGTACCACCAAAAGATTGCGTATTCAATGCTCCACAAACATCACTGTGTATTAAATCCAATATATTTTTTGCACGTATTTGCGAAATTGGAAATGGCTGAGAACAAATTTTGCTTTTCATGCAACTTTCACATTTAATGGTTTCTGAAAAATTAACTTTACTTAATCCACGAACCATGTTTTTTTGCTTCAACTCGCGCATACTATTAAAATTTAAATGTCCGTATCGATTATGCCACAGCACAGTTTCATCACGCGACAACAGATAACATTTATTGTTATTTTGTTAAAAAATATATATTTTATTTTGTTTTCTAGCACTTAAAACAACTTCATCGTTTTTGTTTTTAACTGTAGCACACTCGTTGTTGAAATTCACGTGCAAACCCTTTCGTTCCAGGTACATGCAGGATATTTCGAAGTATGCAATTATGTGTTGCTGTCTCTATCTTTAGATCGCCTTTCCCTTTAGCTGCAATATAATTCTCACCAGCAAGCGCAATTTTTTTCTTCGTGTTTGTGGAAAGAACAAAACAAACGACGATCACAACACATGTGTGCAGTCGCTCCACTTTCAACACACCATTGAGTTCTTCCAAGTATTTGTGCATCAGCCGCAGCTAACACTGTAAATAATTGTTCTCCTTTTGACATTTTCTTATTGAAATAACAATCAGCTGCATAGTGTCCCTTTTTACCGCATTTGAAACATTTAAAATTATTTGTTTACTTTGTCCAATTATCTTTTCCAATAATGCCGCAGTGAGTAGACGCATGTTGTTGTAGCGATACTGGAGCATCGTCCAGGCTGTGCTGTAGTTGTCTTCAGTTAGCGAAAGATGGCGAATCAGTTTTTCGGCCTCTCCGGTCAAGTTGGTTTTCAGGTACCACATCTTTTGTATGGTCAGAAGTGGTGTTTTGTGAATCATCTCAGTAAACAGATCGTAGAATTGCCTTCATTGAAGATAGTCGCCATCAAATTTTGGTAGCGTCACCTTAGGCAAATGTTACTGAGATTGATTATTCGTTGATTTTGGACTCTGCTCACCTCTCTCCTTGATTTCTAGAATTTTGTCGCTGATCTGCAGCTCTATTTGTAAATATGCCTCAATATCATATTTGCCTGAGTCGATGTCATCTAGAACTTTCAAAATTTGGTCATGCCAGTCTTGAACTGTTTGCCAATGATGCTCAACAATTTTGACCTTGGTGGTGTAGTAGTTTACTGAATGTTGTGTACTATCATTCAATAATTCAGTCAACATACGTTGCACAATGTCAATTATTTTTGTTTGTTTCAAAATAAGGTTGTGCAACTGAGTTGGCTGACAAGACGTTGCCTTTGAATTGTGACGACTAAAATATCGCTGGCGATTTTTTAGCCGCACAACGGCCAAGGTGCGAGAAAGACACTTGGTGAACACCGCCAGTGTTGCTTATTTTTATGCTTCACTTTATTTTTTACACACACACACATAAACACTGAACTAATATAATGAATAAAAACACAGGAATACAAAAATAACACCCATACACTTTTATATTAGAAAAGAGAGAGAAAAGAAAAGCATGTAAAAAAAGGTTGGAAACATGCAAAACGTGCGCAAATACATGCGCAAAGCTGGCGTGATCTTGCTCAGAGTCAAGTAGCGGGTCACATAAGAAAATAACAGAAGGCAAATTGCTGGGCAAAATGTAAACAAAATTCTGATGAAAGACAACAACAAGGCTGCACCGTACGGGACCTCGGTTACGGGAAAATCAGCCCAGAACTTTCGATTGCGGTACCTTGTTTATCACAAACAACAAGAAGACGATGGTATAAATAGGCCGCAATCGAAAACAAGAAGACAGAATGTGTTATACATTAAAAGTGTGCAGAGTGCAAGTGATCGAAATTATCTAAACAAATAATAAAACAGTGAAGCAGAGAGTGCAATTGGACCGAAAAAGTATTTGTGTAAAATACGCCGACCAAAGAAAAGAGTGGAAAGTGGCGAAGACAGAGGAGATGAGAAGTTGTGAGAAGTGAAATATTTTTTTATTAAGGGCAGAGTCGTTGGCTTGTAGGCCCACCTGCAAAGACAATAGATAGACATTTCGGTGGCTTGTAGGCCCACTTGTCTATCCAACGGAGAAAGCAGAGTCGTTGGCTTGTAGGCCCACCTGCAAAGACAATAGATAGACATTTCGGTGGCTTGTAGGCCCACTTGTCTATCCAACGGAGAAAGCAGAGTCGTTGGCTTGTAGGCCCACCTGCAAAAGTAATAGATAAACATTTCGGTAGCTTGTAGGCCCACTTGTTTACCCAACGGCAAGAGCAGCGTCGGTGGCTTGTAGGCCCCCCTGCAGTAGCAGTAGACAGAGTCGGTGGCTTGTAGGCCCACCTGTCTTCACATTTTTGTTAGCAGCGTCCGTGGCTTGTATGCCCGCCTGCTCAAACCAGAACATTGTCCGTGGCTTGTAAGCCCGCGTGTTCGCATTTTTTTTCATCGAGTAACAGTGCTGCGGCTTGTAGGCCCGCCTGTTAAGCCGAGACGCAGACGTGAAGACCTGGAGGAATAAGGCCCATTAAATCAACAATACAAAAATATAAATTCAGATATTTTACAGTGTATTAAAGATAAAGGCCAAACATTTAATAAAGATCGATTGTAAAAGAAAACCCAAGTGTAATTTCTTGTAAGAACCCTGGAAACCCGCTGAGCTTACCCCAGCAAACAAAAGAACCAGCGGAGGTTCGTTACAAGTGGCGCCCGAGCAGGGACTATTGTTCACAGGAATAGACACGGAAAACGACAGGAAAACCAACTCACGAAAGAATCATGGTACGAACAGCCTGGATACACGCACTGCGAAGAGACGACTTGTTGCCCTACTCGAGAGAGTTTAACTTCAGCGGCGAAGGTACTGTTGAAGAACTCAGGAAAAGATTTGCTGCGTTTGCGTAAGAGCCAGACCAAAAACCGGAGGTGCAACAACGCCTCATCGAACTGGAAGCAAAGCATGCAAGATGTCCTTCCCCTGGCCAGCTTGTCGTTCCTCAACAAATACCGATCTCCAGCGTAGAACCAACAGGATCGGCGTATACCCATATAGCTATGCCGACGTATAACGGAGTAATGCCCGAAGTACAACCACAGGTGGCGCAGTACAACCTCAATCCGTACGCTACGGTGATTGACCAAGTGAGAAAGTGGTCTGTGAAGTACGACTGTGGCCGAGACCCACTTGCGTTCATTGAGCGTGTAGAAGAACTGGCGGAAGTGTATGGCCTCGGAAAAGACCATCTTCCCCGAATGATGCCTGAATTATTAAGAGACCGAGCTTTGACGTGGTTTCGAAATAATAATCGGATGTGGCGCGAATGGAGAAGCTTCAAAGAAGACTTTTTGCATTTCTTTCTGCCAGCGAGATATTTCGAAAGATTAGACGACGACATAAGGCAGAGGCATCAGCACCCTGGCGAATCTTTTAAGGATTACGTCCTGGCGCTACAGAGCTTGATGCGACATTCAAGTTACAGCGAACAGCAAAAACTCGA
Organism: Pherbina coryleti; assembly: GCA_943735915.1. Lineage (NCBI taxonomy): Eukaryota > Metazoa > Arthropoda > Insecta > Diptera > Sciomyzidae > Pherbina > Pherbina coryleti. Next base: position 120,825,708 of record OX030949.1, read on the forward strand.
AAGAACGTTCAGGAACAGTCGGCAAGAGTACCAGCTCTATATAAAAAGGAAAGATTTTGTTAATCTGGAAGAGCTCATGGCGTTGGCCGAAGACTTCGAATGCATACATGCAAACGCGGCACCCATTCGAGCACCAGTTCAAAGACCGAGAGAGGAACGTCATCGCATGGTTACTCAAGCTCCGGAGGCACCCATCAATCCACGAACAGCGTGCAGACGATGTGGCAGAGATGGCCACATGCGCCACGAATGCCGGAATCCATGGGTAATATTCTGTTGGGAGTGTGGGAAACGAGGCGTAAAAGCGATGGAATGTTGTCGTCGGCAGTCGGGAAACGGACGGAACACCCGATAGACGCGAGGCCTATCGGGGATAGCACACACGGTCCCTCGCATTCCGTAGAAAGCCTACAACACGACGCAGCCCACATTTTTGCATTTGTTACCCTCGGAAAGGAAGTTCGAGAGGCCACTATTGACACAGGAGCCACCAGGAGTTTTGTGAGTCAGCAGTTAGCCGAAAGATTAGCCAACACAGGAGAGAAGAGAAAGGAATACATCATCGTACGAATGGCCGACAACTCTGTGTGATCCGTGAGCGAATCATTGGTCATAGACGTAAGAATGGGAAATGATGCTTGCTGAATCCCATTACTTGTGCTACCCGACATAGTGGACTATGTAATTTTGGGAATGGACTTTCTTATAAGAATCCAGTCGACGCTTACATGCGGCGGCCACACCATAACGTTAAAAAGTAGCGAGGTGACAACGAGTGCTAACGTTTCCCCACTATGCACAGTAGTGCGAGAAGAGACAGCGACGGAGAAGAAGAAGAACTCAATAGAAAGTCCATCTGGTCGCATCGCGAGGTGAGCATTGGAGCTTCAACAGCACACATTGGACATACAGAGGAAAACTCAACGTAGTAGCTGACGCGTTGTCTCGACAGCCTCAAGAGATGCTGCGTAAAGCAACCACGGGAGATGCACAAGAAAATACGTGCAACTGGTTGCGTAAAAAGATGCAAGAGGTCTTGGAGAACCCAGATGGGTTCCCAGACTACGTTATGGAAGAGGGGCAGATGTACAGACACATCGCAAGCCAAGCGAACGACGAAGATTGCGTTCCTTGGAAACTTTGTGTGCCCAGTTATTCGAGAGACAGGGTTCTGAAAGAGAACCATGATAGCCCGTGCGCCGGCCACTTAGGAATACAGAAAACAATTGCAAGAATAGCCAATAAATACTATTGGCCAGGCATGTTCCGCGATATTGGCCGTTATGTTCGTCGTTGCGAATCATGCCAGCGCTACAAGCCAAGCCAACAAAGTCCCGCTGGTAAGATGCTTACCCAAATTGCGGAAGAGCCTTGGTCAATTGTATGCGCTGATTTCGTTGGACCCCTCCCTAGGTCCAAACATGGGAACACAATGCTCCTGGTATTTTTCGACAAATTCTCGAAATGGACTGAAGTGATGCCGCTGCGCAAGGCGACCAGCGATCACCTCCAACGCGCATTTCGAGAGCGCATCCTAGCGCGATTTGGCGTCCCAAAGGTCCTCGTCATGGATAACGGCGCCCAATTCACGAGTCGATCATTTAAAAAGTTCTTAAACGAACTAGGAGTGAAACACCAATTCACTGCCCCATATACACCCCAGGAGAACCCAACAGAGCGCGCAAATCGGACTATCAAGACGATGATAGCACAGTTCACAGGTGAGCAACAACGGGTCTGGGACGAACTGCTTCCAGAAATCTCACTAGCCATGAACACCAGTGTCTCCGAAACTACCGGGTATAGCCCAGCCTTTCTGATTCAAGGACGTGAACCAAGGCTGCCAAAAACCCTGTATGACGAGCAAACATTTGGCACAGGAGAAGAACCACAGGCAGCCCAAGAAAGAGAAATAAAAATGAAAGAGATTTTCGAGATTGTGCGGCGCAACCTAGAAAGAGCTGCCCAGGACCAAGCTCGGCACTACAATCTACGAAGACGAAACTGGACCCCAAAAATCGGAGAAATGGTCCTTATCAAACAGCATCACTTATCGAAGGCGATAGATAGTTTTGCAGCAAAGCTGGCTCCGAAGTTCGATGGCCCATATAAAATCATCGATTTTATATCCCCAGTGATAGTACGCGTTAAGCGAGAAAGAGAAACCCGAACGAGGACAGCCCATATCAGTCAGCTGAAACTATTTCAGTCTGACCAAGAATCGTAGCTAAAATCGCGATGGAAGCGCAGCACCACCTGCGTCAACAACTGGAAAGCGCAGCGACACCTGCGTCAACAACTGGCATCGCAGCGACACCTGCGTCAACAACTAAGATCGCAGCGACACCTGCGTCAACAACTGAGATCGCAGCGACACCTGCGTCAACAACTGGCATCGCAGCGACACCTGCGTCAACAACTGAGATCGCAGCGACACCTGCGTCAACAACTGGCATCGCAGCGACACCTGCGTCAACAACTGGCATCGCAGCGACACCTGCGTCAACAACTGAGATCGCAGCGACACCTGCGTCAACAACTGGCATCGCATCACCAACTGCGTCAACAACTGGTATCGCAGCGACACCTGCGTTAACAACTGAGATCGCAGCGACACCTGCGTCAACAACTGGCATCGCAGCGACACCTGCGTCAACAACTGAGATCGCAGCGACGAACAAAATCGCATAACACAGTCTATCGCATGGTATCGGCCGCGCACACAATTGCACACGCTGCCGCGCACAATTGCATACGCTGCCGCGCACGACTGCATACGCTGCCGCGCACACAACTGCATACGCTGACGCGTACACGATTGCATACGCTGCCACGCACACAACTGCATACGCTGACGCGCACACAATTACATACGCTGCTGCGCACACAACTGCATACGCTGACGCGCACACAATTGCATACGCTGCCGCGCACACAACTGCATACGCTGACGCGCACACAACTGCATACGCTGCCGCGTACGCTACCACGCACGAAGCCACACCACTGCGTGCAAGGCTGCACATCTGCAGCTGCAGTATATACTTCAAAAAAGTAAGTTTCTTACCTGAATAAATCAACCTGGAAAACACAAGACAGCGCCCGCTGCGCAGTCACATTTACAACCATGAGCAACGCCGCTGCGCAGCCAGGCCAAAGAATAAGTGGGCAGCACAAGCTGCGCCGCCACGCCGCGAACCTAGACGGACGGACCGAGAAAAAAAAAACAACACTGGACGAGCGCCAGTACAGCGCTCACAACACAACGTCTTGTATTTTATTAAACAAAAAGAAAAACAAAACTTACAGATTGTATTTATACAATAAACAACTCCATAGCTTTGATGGCTCTTGCGGGGCCTCTGGTTCCTCGAGAGTCGGCGCCAGGTCCAGAATAATTGAAAATATTGACCTAAATTAGAAAATATCGTTTGAGTTTAAATGATAAAGATTTAAAGAACAATAAATACTTACATGATGATACCACGAACAGAAGGGACTGCAACCAGCACCATGTCCAAGCGAGTTGGTAAAATGAAAAGTAGCACAACCTACAAAATATCATATAATTTAAATGATAAATATTTTATAAATAATAAACAAATTTACAAATAATAATGTTGATGTGCTGGTCCATGAGCTTCGAAATAAAATGGCGAAACCACAAAATAAACAAAGAATTAAACGTCAGAAAACCCAGTGCTACCAAGTCCGCTCAAAGGAAAAGGGCCAACACACAAGGTACAACCTAAGGAATTATGTCGAAATAGGTATGTTCATTTTTGATTATGGTAAAAATGAAAGATAAGAGGGAAAAGAGTAGAAGATAAGGAAATAAAGACTAAAGGATACGAGAATGGTCACAACTTACAGGTGACAGGTTACCATGAGATCATTGATCGGTGACCATGCGTGCAAATGGACAATCTTTGGGAAACTAAATATATATACTTGGAAAAAAAAATGGACATACAGACATTTACAATCAATTGAGTAGATATAGGATAAAGATCGGAAGGAGAGGATCCGATGCCTGCCCGAAGTAGGAGGGGAGTGTGACGACTAAAATATCGCTGGCGATTTTTTAGCCGCACAACGGCCAAGGTGCGAGAAAGACACTTGGTGAACACCGCCAGTGTTGCTTATTTTTATGCTTCACTTTATTTTTTACACACACACACATAAACACTGAACTAATATAATGAATAAAAACACAGGAATACAAAAATAACACCTATACACTTTTATATTAGAAAAGAGAGAGAAAAGAAAAGCATGTAAAAAAAGGTTGGAAACATGCAAAACGTGCGCAAATACATGCGCAAAGCTGGCGTGATCTTGCTCAGAGTCAAGTAGCGGGTCACATAAGAAAATAACAGAAGGCAAATTGCTGGGCAAAATGTAAACAAAATTCTGATGAAAGACAACAACAAGGCTGCACCGTACGGGACCTCGGTTACGGGAAAATCAGCCCAGAACTTTCGATTGCGGTACCTTGTTTATCACAAACAACAAGAAGACGATGGTATAAATAGGCCGCAATCGAAAACAAGAAGACAGAATGTGTTATACATTAAAAGTGTGCAGAGTGCAAGTGATCGAAATTATCTAAACAAATAATAAAACAGTGAAGCAGAGAGTACAATTGGACCGAAAAAGTATTTGAGTAAAATACGCCGACCGAAGAAAAGAGTGGAAAGTGGCAAAGACAGAGGAGGTGAGAAGTTGTGAGAAGTGAAATATTTTTTTATTAAGGGCAGAGTCGTTGGCTTGTAGGCCCACCTGCAAAGACAATAGATAGACATTTCGGTGGCTTGTAGGCCCACTTGTCTATCCAACGGAGAAAGCAGAGTCGTTGGCTTGTAGGCCCACCTGCAAAAGTAATAGATAAACATTTCGGTAGCTTGTAGGCCCACTTGTTTACCCAACGGCAAGAGCAGCGTCGGTGGCTTGTAGGCCCCCCTGCAGTAGCAGTAGACAGAGTCGGTGGCTTGTAGGCCCGCCTGTCTTCACATTTTTGTTAGCAGCGTCCGTGGCTTGTATGCCCGCCTGCTCAAACCAGAACATTGTCCGTGGCTTGTAAGCCCGCGTCTTCGCATTTTTTTTCATCGAGTAACAGTGCTGCGGCTTGTAGGCCCGCCTGTTAAGCCGAGACGCAGACGTGAAGACCTGGAGGAATAAGGCCCATTAAATCAACAATACAAAAATATAAATTCAGATATTTTACAGTGTATTAAAGATAAAGGCCAAACATTTAATAAAGATCGATTGTAAAAGAAAACCCAAGTGTAATTTCTTGTAAGAACCCTGGAAACCCGCTGAGCTTACCCCAGCAAACAAAAGAACCAGCGGAGGTTCGTTACAGAATGAACGCCATGACTTGTTGTTGAACTGCCAGGAATGATTGCAGAATTCCGTTGATCGGGTGCCTTCTGTTGCTTGGCTTTCCCTTTTTGATTTGCTGCCTTTTTTCGTTCGGCTGCCTTTTGCTGTTCGGCTGCCCTTTGTTGTTCGGCTGCTTGAGTTGCTCTGATAGCTTTCAGCGCGTTGTCCATGTCATCTCGGACTTCTCTGTATTTCGCACTGATGGTTGCATGTATGTCCTTGACAAAGTATGGATGTTCAATTTCGCTGCCATAGCGGCTGCGAATGATGTTATCAAGTTTGTTAAATTGTTGCCATAATTCATCAAGCTCCCTGGCCTTCGCTTCGATGAAATCTGACGTACGCCGGTCATATGAACCCTTCTTATAATTTATTATTGTTTTTTGCAGTGCTACTGCCGTTTCGTCCTGTTGTACAGATAACTCATTAATGCCCATGATGATGAGGTTGTGTAGTCTGCGTGCTTAATCTGTTGATCGGCGAACTTGATTGGTGTCGTTTATTTATAAGAATGGATCCTCTTAAGGATGTTTAAGTGATCAGAGTATCGATGGATATTGGCACTTGAACCAGTTGTCCTTTACTACTGATCACGTCGGGGTCACCAATGTTAAATCCCTTGCGTTTGGTTGTAGTACAGGCACATAAACCTTGTACTACTACTTAGGATTGTTTGCTTCGGCTGGCACTTGAACCACCGAAACTTGAATTATGTTAATTAAAACACTTTAGATTGATTAAAACTGATCACACTGATCACAACTGACTCTTTATTTTTAATAATTTTCCTTATATATGTTTTAGAATATCATAACCGCGACAATGCCCGCTATTTCAGCATATTTTTGCAGCGTAAGACTTTTAATATTTTGTTGTGCAAGTGCAATGACGTCGTCCAAACATAAATATCATATTACCGTTTGAAGCGACGTCAATGCCAATGCACTGCATTTCCAAAGTTAAGCAAAAAGAAGTTTAAAGCGAAGTCAATGAACTGCATTTCCAAAGTTAAGCAAAAATAAGTTTAAAGTGAAGTCAATGCACTGCATTGTCAAGGTTATATTTACATTTAAACATTTTGTTTTTTGTTTTTATGCAGAGATTGGACTCAGGATCACAGGTCAATTTAATGACTGAAAGGGCTGCAAAACAACTGGGATTATCACTAAGGCCAGCGTCACTACTACTTGAAGGCATAGGCAACGGTAAAAAAGATGTTCGAAGTCGCGTTAATGTCAACCTACAATCAAGGATCCACAGGTATTTCACTCGATTGGAAGCCTTTATACTGCCTCACATAATATCACAACAACCAACGCAGCACGTGAACACGTCAAATTGGGCGATCCCGAAAAATATTACATTAGCAGACCCACAGTACAATTGCCCTGGTAGAATCGATTTGCTCATAGCAGCAGAATTTTATCCCCAATTATTGACAACTGGAAAATTATCGTTAAAGAATGGACTCCCAACCCTACAGAACACCTTTTTTGGATGGATACTCGCTGGAAAAATAAATAACAGCACCTCGGATGGAGCAACATGCGAAGTATTCACTAAAAATGACGACGAATTAAATTAAAAAATTTAAAAATTTTGGCAATTGGAAGAAGTACAAAAAAATAACAAGGTGTTCACAGCAGCCGAATAGAACTGTGAATCTCACTTTTTATTGAACACCATCCGAAACCAGGTCAGCCGATTTGTGGTGAAGCTCCCATTTGCAGAGAGCACATCAGCATTAGGTGATTCAATGCAAATTTCAATTAACCGATTTTTTTCACTGGAGCGACGTCTTGCAAAGGATATCGACTTAAGGACACAATACGCAGCATTTATGGACGAATACGAGGCATTGGGTCATATGGCATGTATCGATAAAAACAGCGCATCATCACCATGTTACTCCGGTTCCGTTGCCCAAGGTTTGTATTCACAGCAGATATTGAAAAAATGTATAGACAAATACTGGTCAATGCGGAAGATCGACGATACCAGCTAATAGTATGGCGGAAGAACGCATCCAAAGATTTACGTTACTACCAAATTAATACAGTAACATATAGTACTCGTTCAGCACCGTACTTGGCAACAAAATGCCTAATACAATTAGGCAAAGAATTCATTTTCCAACATCCACTTGGAGCGGAATCCGTCCTTAATGATTTTTATGTGGATGCTTGTTTAACTGGCTCGGACAGTTTATCAACGGCAGTTGAAATTCAACGTCAGCTTTCAAAGATTCTTCAAAGTGGAGGCTTTACCTTGCGCAAATGGTGCGCCAACTATTCAAAGTTGCTCCAATCAATCCCAGCAGAAGATCAAGAATTCAATCTTGATTTTAACAATGACATAAAAAAAAAATAAACAACTGGCCATTTCAGCCCTTGAAAGGACTTTGACCTAGCTTCTTATGATAAATTGTGTTGCGCGTGTTATTAAGTTTGCACACAATTGACCGAGAACCGGACCTACATGTTTAACACCGACTCCGAACGGCGATGAACGGAATGTTTTCGTTCTCAAGAATCTTTACATGGCATTTTGATTACTCTCTGAGGTTTGCCATTGCCTGCAGAGAGGTGGCGGCCGTACAGAAAAATTATTTTAATTCAAATAATTTTCTGTCGCTGCTGGGGTTCGAACCTGGGTCCCCAGGTTCGTTGACATAGCGGCCACGCACTTTAACCAACTACGCCACGGACGCCACAACAATGACATAAATAATGCAATAAAGACGTTGGGGCTGACATGGTTGCCCAAAACCGACAACTTTTGCATTAAGGTAAATCTCGCAGCATCCACTCTAATCACCAAGTGAACGATCGTATCAGATGTCGCCCGAATTTTTGACCCACTTGGAATCCTAGCTCCAGTAGTAGTAACAGCAAAAACTCTAATTCAGCAGCTGTGGTAGCTCAAATTATCGTGGGATGATGAGTTGCCTGCAGAGCTTCACACAAAATGGGCAAATTTTCGTGACAACTCAAAAGAGCTCAACAACACACAGGTGTCCAGACATATCTTCCAACAAGGAAAAAAGAGTTCATTGCAACTGCATTCATTTGCGGATGCATCAGAGAAGGCATACGGTGCAGCCATATATGTAAGATCTGTTTGCGAAAATGAAAGCATTATTGTGCGGCTTTTGTGTGCAAAGTCACGAGTGGCGCCACTAAAGGCGCAAACGATACCGCGATTATAACTGTGCGCGGCCCTCCTCAGTGCCCAATTGTTGGCACGAGTTCGGGAAGATCTAAAATTAAGGGATGCCCCAGCATATTGTTGGACTGACTCACAAATCGTCCTCGCGTGGATCAACTCTCAGTCCACGTCATTCCAAACCTTTGTATCCAACAGGATAGCAAGGATTCAGGAGTTGACTGTGGTCACCCAATGGCGATCTAAAGATAACCCAGCAGACGTGTTATCGAGAGGACTGCTGCCATCAGAAATAAAATCATGCAATTTGTGGTTTTATGCGCCCTTTTTCCTCCATGGAAGAATGGAATGTTGGCCAGAAGCCTACTCAATGTTGCACGCAATAGAACCTACTCTCGAAAAAAGACAAAGGGTTGTATCGTCAAATGTTGCTGTCATGGATGAATCAAGGGACTTTATTTATGCACTAAACAACAGGAGTTCATTCAAATCCTTAGTACATATACATCGTCAGATACATGCTACGATTCATAGAACATACAAAAAAACGAAACGAAGATCGCGCAGCACAGATTTCGCTTACCCCGTGCGAGCAGAAAAAGGCGCTATCCATCATCAACCGTGGAATGCAGTCATCTGAATTTGAAATCGAAATCAAAGCTCCTAAAAGGCAGAAATGTGTCAACAAAATAAGTCAATTAAGCGGTCTTAACCCATTTTTAGACGATGAAGAAATAATTCGAATGGGAGGACGTCTTGAATCAGCTGCCATCACTTACGACGCGAAACATCCAGTAATAATTCCATACAACGACCCCTTGTCAAAGCTACTATTGATATGGTTCCACGAAGAACACTTGCATTGTGGACCTCAAACCCTGTTGGCTCACCTTCGACAACGATTTTGGCCTATAAAAGGGAAATCTATGACGCGGTCAATCGTACAGCACTGCATTCGATGCACTAAGGCAAGGCCTAAATTATTTCACCAAATTATGGGTGGGTTACCCGCCACTAGAGTTCAGCCAGCCCGGCCATTCATCAATTCCGGAGTAGACTTCTGGATTCACTTTGAAATTCGGGGAAAAAGGCCACAGAAGGCTTATGTCGCAGTGTTTTGCTGTTTTTCCACTAAGGCCGTACATTTGGAAGTAGTAAGCGATCTAACAACAGAAGCGTTTATTGGATGTTTAAAACGTTTTATTGGCCGGAGAGGGCGCTGTCAGAATTTGTACTGCGACAATGCGACAAATTTTGTTGGTGCCAAGAATCAATTGGTAGACCTCAAAGAAGCAATACATACAGAACGGGCACAACATGCAATCATGAGGACATGCAGTGACAAGGGGATTGCATTCAACTTCATCCCTCCAAGAGCTCCTCATTTTGGCGGACTGTGGGAGGCCTCAGTGAAATCTGCCAAAAATCTGTTCGTCAGAAGTGTGTCCACCGCCTGATTGACATATGGAGAGCTAGAGACAATAATGGTGGAAATCGAGGCAATTTTTAGCTCTCGACCATTGACTCCGATGTCAGCAAATGCGAATGATTTCAGCGCCCTAACTCCTGGACATTTCCTGATTGGTGAACCACTCACAGCACCAATTGATACAACTGTGGCGCCAAGCAAGGCGTCATTATTAACAACATGGAAACTGGTGTCACACCTAAAGCATGCATTTCGGAACAGGTGGTCACGAGACTACCTGAATGAACTACAATACTGGCATAAATGGAAAGACCAAGTTAACAATGTTGAACCAGGAATGATGGTAATAATTAAAGAACACAACTTGCCTCCTCTTCAGTGGCCACTCGGAAGGATAGTCAAGACCTTTAAAGGGGTCGATAGCGTAGTGCGAGTAGCTGACATTCAAACAGCAAATGGCATACGAAGACGCCCCATTCACAGGCTTGCTCCACTGCCATTACAGGAGCACGGCTCTAATGAAGACGTTAGTACATCGACTCAACTCAGCCTAAACGTCGCAAAACCTGAAGAAATCCAACCTGACAACGATATAACAGTAGCCAAAAAAAGAAGAAAAACGTCATCGCATGTCAATTTCATGACCATGATGTCAATACTTTTCATTTTACCAGTTGTACTGTGTAGTTCCATACACATCGAAAAATTCGACCCAACAGCACGGATCCATTTTGAACATATTGGATCCACTAACATTATTATGAGCGAATAGAATATTATCACTTACTACGATCTTGCTGAAGGAAATTTAATCTTTAGTGAACGCGACCAAAGTAATGCACCACCTATGCCACCAACTTCGACAAAAAACATTCTGTGAAGATCTTGTTTTACAATTCCAACATACTGAATCTGAATTACGAATGGAAAACAGCTTGCTATCACCACATTGACAAAAGAGAGGAGCATTAAATGTTGTCGGAAATGTTGCAAATTCCTTGTTTGGTGTATTGGATTCCGACTACGCCGAAAAAATGTCTGGAACGATTACAGCGATACAATCCAACGAAGAACATCTCCTTCGATTATTGAAAAACCAAACCTCAATCATTGACTCCACTATCAACATCATCAAACGCGACCAAGGCACTGCCCTAAAGGAATTTACGAAGTTAGAAAATAAACTAACTGAAATAGCAAACCGAATACGTGCCAACGAACAGTCAAACTACGATGAAAAAATGTTCCAAATATTCATATCCTTAGCACTTCAGTTAACCATAACAGCATCGAATATACAGCGGATTCAACTATCAATCATCAACGTGCTGATCAACTCTCACCATGGTCAAATCAGCCCGCTTTTACTGTCACCAAGGCAACTCAAGGTTGAGTTTGACAAAATTGTAGCACATTTACCACCGACGATGCAAATCACTGGATATCACGAAAACCTTCTGTATTTCTACAAACTAATGGTAGTAAAGGGAGGCATCACAACCAAACGCCATTTTCAAAATAACAATACCCTTAAGGGGACCAGACCAGTTCGAGTTGTATCGATTAATACCAATACCAACTCGTTTAAACAACACTACAGTTGCAATCAAACCATCGACTCAATTTCTCGCCGTTACACTGCATCGTGACAAATACTTTCCAACCAGTACTGAAATTCTCCAATCATGTTCATTAGTTGGAGATCAGACATATCTCTGTCCTAACACACAACCAATTTACAACAAGGGAGCAACAACGTGTTTATGTGAAATTAGCCTATTCAACAATAACTCTAAGCCGCATTGTGGCTTCAAAAAAATGGACGATCTAGTTTGGATTCAAACAAATAAAAATCAAGGGATCTTTGCGTTGGCAAGGCCGATTCAAATCACAGCAGTATGCGGAACAGAAGTGTCAAAATTTTCACTGGACGGTTCTGGATTTATTCATGTTGAACAAAATTGTATAATTAAACTTAAATCTCTTACACTATTTGGGAATCACATACTATCTTCTGTTTCGAGCGGATCATATACCAGTTTTGGCGGCATCTATGAACTAGCAAAACTAAATAAACCAGATGCAGTAGTTGCAGACAACATCGAAGAACAATATTCCACGCAACTACAAGAGCTTACAGCACTACAAGAAGCCATCAGCGAACAAAAAATCATGGACCTTCCAAATCAACTGCAATCTAGCAGTACTCATAGTTTTGCAGTCGGGTACTCAGCGTTAATATTGGTGGCCGTCTTAATCATCATCCTGATTACAAGGCACCAGGTGATCCCAAGGATACGTAAACCACCCAAAGCTCCATTGCCAGCACCGAGGACAAGGATTGAGGATCCAGAAGCAGACTCGGTTTTTAAAACTACATTCCCACGTAATTGACCTTCAGTCAATGCGGGGGAGAATGTTTAAATGTAAACATAACCTTGGCAATGCAGTGCAATTGACTTCACTTTAAACTTATTTTTGCTTAACTTTGGAAATGCAGTGCATTGACTTCGCTTTAACTTCTTTTTGCTTAACTTTGGAAATGCAGTGCATTGACGTCGCTTCAAACGGTAATATGATATTTATGTTTGGACGTCATTGCACTTGCACAACAAAATATTAGAAGTCTTACGCTGCAAAAATATGCTGAAAAAGCGGTTTGCCGCGGTTATTATATTCTAAAACATATATAAGGAAAATTATTAAAAATAAAGAGTCAGTTGTGATCAGTGATCAATCTGAAGTGTTTTAATTAACATAATTCAAGTTTCGGTGGTTCAAGTGCCAGCCGAAGCAAACAATCCCAAGTAGAAGTACAAGGTTTATGTGCCTGTACTACAACCAAACGCAAGGGATTTAACATTATTAATTCTTTGCTTCGTACTTTCTGTGTATTGTGCTTACTTTTCTCTTCCTTTTCTTTTCCCCTTGCCAAATAAGCCTGTTGTTTCTCCTCTTTCCAGATTTTGATTCTTTCTTTCATCTTCTTCCAAAAGCTTGATTTTCAAATTTTTTAACGGCGGCAAATCATCTCTTGTTTCCATAGCTCGTACGTTTTTGTTAAACTTGAAAGTAAAATTATGACCAGAAATTCACCGTTGAGCTCAATGCCTACCTCAGCAAGCTTATCCACAACGCTAGAGAATGAATTTAAATGCTGCGACATTTCGCAATAATTTTCCATACGCAAATTGAACAACTTTTTATATAAAGATACCTTTTTAACAAAGCCACTTGGACGAAACACTTCTTTTAGCCTGCTCTAGACTTCAGCAGACGTTTTACACACTTTTATGTGGTTCAGCTGTGAAGGCTTTATGCACAACGTTATAGTTGCTAGGGCTTTTTGGTCAAAAATGTCCCATCTAGCAGGATCTTTTCCTGGATCTCGCACAACTGAACCACTAACAATCTCCCACAATCCTGAGTGGATCAGTACACTCTTCATATGAATGCACCACGAGTCATAGTTTTGATCCTCCAGCTTTTCTATTTGATAGAGACTAGACATTTTAATTTAAAACCAACTCTAAACTTTTATTTTAGATTAATTCTTTATTACACGCACACGCGGCCTGGGCCCATAACCTATGTTGGGTTTTTTCCCTTAAAGTAAAACACGACACGCCTACTCAATATGAGGCTTTATTCAAGACAAACTAAAATAATACGAAAAGAGAAATGGAACAATGTTTTAGTGTTGCCATTTGAGTTTCAAGTTACTACTTTCAAATATTTTTCAACACTATTTTTGAACATAACTTAAACGATCTTAATGAGATAAAAACTAATTCTAAGATTATTGATCTGTACATTAGATTAAGAAAAAAATAATATAATTAATGGCTGAATTTGTGAATTAATTTAATAAAATTATTATAACATGTCGAGGTTAACTAACCCTTTTAATTCCTCATCATCAAAGGTAATGTGGGGGGGGTAAATAAGGCTAAGCGTCGTTCTTCTTAGAGGGCTCCAATAAATATTTAAATTGAAGAAGGTTGGGTGGGTGAAGACCGGGCGGGGAAAATGACACCTCCTCCCCTCCCACAATTCGAATCACCATCACCAGTCTACCAGTAGACCAGTAGGATTGACCCTTAACCCTCTGCACCTTATTTTTTTATTCTCTGTAACCCCCACACCATCCCACTATCCGACGCAACCCCACTCCCATTTTCCCTGAGCTACGACCGAAGCATAGCTAGGTGTGCAGAGATCGCGTCGATACTGTAGGACTTGGCTCATTTCCATCGTTGCCAAGTAAGTGGGCAATTCTGTTTGTTACAAGGACTATCGTGGGAGTTTATAATTGATCCGACTTTTTTTTAAATTGATAAAAGTTTTTAAAATAACATTCTGTTAAAGTAGTATAATAATGATTTTGATCAATTTATCATCATAATATTAATATTATTAAATTTTATATCCTATTAAAATTGATTAATTTTTAAGTAAATATAATATAAATAACATAAGGGTAGTCATGCAAAATGTCAAACTTATATATCGGGCAATTAGTTACATTTATGAAGTAGGTTGAGGATGAATACCCTTAATATAAGTGTATAATAATAAATTAAACAGAGGATTGTTTTTTTTACTTTGGAAAAATCATAGTACATGCAAATTGATTGCTGCTAGCTAGTTTTGTATATAGATAAAAAAATATCAATTGATAAATATAAAAGCACAATATATTGATAGTACAAATTTTGACTGCGCTGTCAAAGAATAAGGAAATTAGAGGATCGATTTCCTCATATTAAAATTAAATATCTATACTCTCAAATTTTCATTAGCAGTAGTTTTTAAATAAAAAAACTTACTGTAGATACCCCGTGAGCCAAAAATCCCTTAAGTGAAATCGTCTGTGAATCCGAGAAGAATTGTCACACCTGTTTATGATTTACTAACGAGTTTTCTTACAATTTTCTTTTACCGGCATATGGCCTCATGGTTTGCTACGCTTATTGGCGAATGTGATAGAAAAAGCACGAAGCCGGCAATTATTCCGTGTCAATCGAATGTTTAATTGTTGGTTTTTGTGTAAAGTTGTGAAAAATATAATAATATATAAAAACGTGAGTATTTACAATAAAAAATGGCAAGTGGTTAGTACTAAGTATTAGTATTAGTATTAGTATATTATGCTTTGACACACGTGTTTTTATGTTATTTTTAAACTATTTAAAAATTAATTGAAGTAAGATTTATATAAATATAAACGAAATTTTTATTATCAGTCTATTAAACAATGTTATATAAAATTTTCCAAAAACAGTTCGTGTTGGTTTCGTTGACGAAATTTTATATATCTTTGCGTTGCAAAAATTTTATTTTGTTGACGAAGTTTCCTTTGAATTTTTGTTTTATTTCCTTGGCAAAATTTACTAAATAATTCCATCTTGCTTTTGTTTACGAAATTTCCTACATTTTTCTCTCTAAGGTTTGTCGGCAAAAATTTGGACACTTGTATAAAATTTTCATGTGGGGGATTCCGTTAGTTTTTTGAAAATACGGAATTTTCGTATACAAATCTTCAATTAATCCTGTTAGAAACAGACAACTGTTTTTAAGTTCATGTTTTTGAAAATTTTTGTCAAGTATAAGAAATTAATAACTATAAGTTGACATATATGTATATATATATATATATATATATATATATATGTATATATATATATGTATATATATATATATATATACAGGGTGTTTTTTTAGAGGTATAGAACTTCGAATTGAAATAAAACACAAGAAAATCGTTTTAATGTCCATCAATTTGGCTTTATTGGAAGGATAATTTTATGCCATTAATGTTTAAATATGATTTCGGGCATGTGGTCGCCGCGGCTGGCTCGAATAAAGCCAATTCTACAGGTCCAATTTTCAACCACTTTTTCGAACAAATGGGGCCGTATGTCGGCAATAACGCCACGAATGTTGGCCTCCAAGTCCCCTAACGTTTCTGGTTTGTTGGCGTAGACGAGCGACTTCACATATGCCCAAAGAAAATAATCCAATGGTGTCAAATCACACGATCTTGGTGGCCAATTGACAGGTCCATTCCGCGAAATTATGCGCTCATCGAATGTTTCCTTCAATAAATCGATTGTGACGTGCGCTGTGTGGCATGTAGCGCCGTCTTGTTGGAACCACAACTCATCCACATTCATGCCATCCAATTCGGGAACAAAATAGTCGGTTATCATGGCTCTATACCGGTCTCCATTAACGGTAACTGACTCTCCAGCATTATTTCGGAAGAAGTATGGCCCAATGACTCCACCAGCCCATAGAGCACACCAAACAGTCAGTTTTTGTGGATGTAATGGCGTCTCAAGGATCTCATGTGGATTCTCTTCACTCCAAATGCGGCAATTTTGCTTGTGGACGTAGCCATTCAACCAAAAATGAGCCTCATCACTGAACAAAATTTTGCGATGAAAATCAGCATCGAGATCAATCTCATTTTCGGCCCATACACCAAAATCACGACGCATTGCATGGTCTCGTGGCTTTAATTCTTGCACAAGCTGGATCTTGTAAGGTCGCAAGCCAAGATCTTTGCGCAAAATCTTCCATAAAGTTGATGGAAGATTCTCCAATTGCTGTGCACGGTGGCGAATCGATTCATTCGGGTCCTCTTCAAAATTTTGCTCTACAGCGGCAATTGTTTCTTCGGTGCGCACTGTTCGACGTCTCTGCGGATGCGTATTATCACATAGAGTAAAAGTAGTGCGAAAACGATCCATGGTTAACCGAATTAATTGCTCTGATGGACGATTATGTCGACCATAAAATGGACGGAGCTTGCGGTAAACTTCGCGAACTGAACCATTATTTTCGAAATAAATTTGCACGATTTTTTAAGCGTTGTTCTTTTGTCAACCTGTTCATGATGAAATGGCAAACCAAACTGAACATAAATGACATTAGAGTTGCCAGATTTGACCACAAAATGCCAGTTTTATCTCTATTCGAAAAACAAACCCCTAAAAAAAACACCCATTATATATATATCTACAAAAATATCAAATAATCAAAGGAACATTTTTTGGCATAAAAACTGAAATTGTGTTTCCAGAAATTTAATTTTAATTTTCAATTTAAAAAAAAAAAAAAAATAAATAACTAGCCATTTCAGCCCTTGAAAGGACTTTGACCTAGCTTCTTATGATCAATTGTGTTGTGCGTGTTATTAAGTTTGTACACAATTGACCGAGAAATGGACCTACATGCTTAACGCCGACTCCGAACGGCGATGAACGGAATGTTCTTATTCTCAAGAAGCTTTACATGGCATTTTGATTACTCTCTGAGGTTTGCCATTGTCTGCAGAGAGGTGGCGGCCGTACAGAAAAATTATTTTAATTCAAATAATTTTCTGTCGCTGGCTGGGGTTCGAACCTGGGTCTCCAAGGTTCTTTGACATAGCGGCCACGCACTTTAACCAACTACGCCACGGACGCCACTTTCAATTTAGTTTCACTTTTTATCATTTAATTGGAAAGAGTTCATTCATTTTGAAGACTGTAGTCCGAATTTTCACATATAATGTGCGACATTTTTCATTATTTCGCAGATTGTATTAAACTTAAAAAAGATCTTTCTAAAGTAGGTCATTTAATGATTTTTTACAATATTTTGTAATTTTTCATTGATTGAAATTAAAATACATAGCATGATTTCGGAAAAAGGGACGTTTTGTGGGATTTTTTGATAGCGTTTTTTTTTTTTTAGACTAAACCAACGCTCAGGGGATGCCCCCTATGAATGCGAAAGCATTGTGTTGGTTCGGAAGACGGGTGATAGTTAGTTGAAGGGTGGAAAGATAGAGTAGTGTCGGTGAAGATTTGTTTTAAATTTGCACAGCTCAAAACTGCAGGGAACACGCTTGCAGGGAGATTGTTCCACAATTTTGCTGTGCGACTAAAGGACGAATTATTCCGGTAATGCGAGGTTCTATTAGGCATCAAGGCAATGGCAAAGGGATGGGCTTGGTGAGCTGCCCGAGTGGATCTGAAAAACACACGAGTTGATGGAGTCAAGTCATGTATCTCCCTTGAACACTTCCCATGGTAGTACCTGTACATAAGGCTTAGGCAACCAACATTGCGTCGATGCCCAAGAGAATTGAGAGAAGATGAAATGTTTTCATCCCCTATCAGATATACCGCACGTCGTTGAATTCGGTTCAGAAGCTCCAAATAAGATCTTAAAACCCCTGCCCAAATGTGCGAAAAAATTTCTGGTACGTCGCCACCGCTAGCTGCCTGCTTAAATAGCTCTCCTGTGTTCATGGTATTAAAGGCTTCGTTTTCCAATGAAGAGTGCGTTGGTTGACTATCTTTATGCGTCCTCGGTGGTGAATGGTCTACAACCATCGTTAATTCCGCATATCACGTAGGGGTCATCAATGTAGCCACACTGTGTGTGTATCTTTTAAGACGTGCTACTTCAAAGTTAAAGATGATGTTAAAAAGTGCGCGTCATTGTTTTCAATGAATTCTAGAAAAATCTTCTTGTTTCCTTTTGTTTCATTTGTCTTTTATGTGACAAGCACGCTATCAAGCGGTGAAAGTGAAAATTATGCCAGAGGAGTTGCTATAACAGTAGCAGCTGTGCTGCCATCTCTGTGTCAAGCAGCTGATAACAAGCTTTTATTAGCAGTGTTGCTCACATTAAAAAGTTGTAGTTTTGATAAAGCGTTGCACTTATCAAGATCCATTTTTGTGCTTTTTTTTTGTGTGATGGATCACGGTTACGACAAAGTAATGGCAACACTAATTTGATGAAGTAATTAATCCATATTAGCTAAACAGCAATAGCAGAATATCTTATATTGTCAACAGTTGGAAAAGTATGTGTGCATTAGTTGATAGGTGTCAATAAGAGATGTTTATATAACATAGTTTTGTGTGCTTTCGTTGTCATTTTTGACGTGTCAAAGGTCTCGGCGAGTAATAATTTCATGTAAATGCTATAAAACTCAAATGAAGTATTTATTCTTGGCAGAGGTGCCCAAGCCCTATGCACTTGATGCACATTTGTTTTTGTAAAAGCACTAAGGCATAGGCTGTGTATTCTAATATACACACACAGCACTCCGCACTAAGCCAGCGAAGGGCACAATTTAAATTATCAAACACGCGTGTTTTGAAACAAAATGCTGCTTGCGCGACGTCGACACAAGTACTCTATAAACTCCTTCGTGTGGCTTTCGATCGTATGCGTTCGGCTGTTGCTTTGTTTTCATTTTCGCTAAGCAAATCAATTCAGTTGATATTCAGCACTTGCTAAGTTAAGACTTCGCTGCGCAATTTTTTAAAATACAGAGAGAAAAATGTCCCCTGAAGAGTGGGAAAATGATTTCTTTTTTATGGAAAACGATGATGGTGACTTGCAATGCATGATTTGTTATCGCATTATGAGTCGCAATAATATGTTTTGTTTAAGAAGGCATTTTTTCTCTAGCCATGAAAAGTTTACTAAGTTAACGGGGGGTGAACGAACAACAAAAATTTTAGAGTTAAAAGTAAAATTTTTTTTAATATTTATGGTTGATAAAGGTGGGCTAACTGCCAATTCTATGGTAGATAAGGCTGATAGTGATCATCAGGAAAGGCATCCATTGAATGAAAATAATAATTTGTCTCTAAAAAAAGCATCATATACCGTAGCCTTGGCTTTGCCAAAGCATTGCTGCCCATTTGACGACGGTATTTTTTTTTTAAAATTTAACATCAGATGTTTTAAAATGTTTTGGTGAAAAATGCAATGAAATTTTGAGGCTTTGCGAAAATATTCCCTTATCCCGACGTTAGCTTAATTTGTTAGCTTATTTTGTTTATACATATATATATTTATTATTTTCTGTATATTTTTTGTATTATTTGTATAAGTGAATATGTTTATAAAAAAGTTTAAATAAAATTATATACTAAAGAAGCAACCAAAATCTTTTCTTTTCGACAGTTGAATGGTTTTTTCAGTGTAAAACTGGCAACCGTCAAGTTGATCTTCGTTTTTCTCTGCTTCACACACAAGCAAAGTATGTGATAGTATGTGTGTGCCCATCACTGCACTAAGCAATACAAAATATACAAACAAATTTGTCTTTTTTGTTTTTGATCTTTTTTCGTTGCTTATACCGAAGTGCAAGCCACAACACCTTCGTATGCTTTGTTGGTACATTTTGGTTACAGTGATCTTCTACGTAGATTTTGTTGTTGTCTAACATAGTATGCTTTCGTTTACGAAAGGTTGTAGGATTTTATATGTATTAGTGTTTGCACTTCCATAACAAAGTTTTGGGCACTCCTGATTCTTGGCCTTCGGACAAAAATAAAATAATACATTATGACGTCTTCAGTTCGCACAGGAAGCAGTTTATGCAAAAAAATGCAATATTGTTGCATGAAATCATTACTAGCTACGTAGAACTGTTACGAACAATTTTATTTTACGACAGGAAAAAAAAACAGGAGGTAACCGCTAATACAGTTAAAATGCAATAACAGTGAAGAAAGGTTTTCATTCACATGATAACAATAAACTAGTAAGAAATGATCTTCGACTGGGCCGAAGTTAAAATACCCCCACGGCCGAACCAAAGTATATTCAAAGTCTTAAGCAATCAATAAAATGTTTATCTGTTAAAACGTTTTCGTTATATTTTTAACAGAAAATATTCGCTTTTGTTTTTTGATAAAATGGCTTTGTATGGGAGGAGGGCGTGGTTTTCACCCAATTTAGTTGAATTCCATACACATAGTACACGTTATATATCAAAGTTTATATGCAAATTTTCAAGTCCATACATTAATTTTTGTGGATTTTAGAGAAATTTTACCTTTTTGATAAAGTCACTTTGTATGGGAGGTAGGCGTGGTTTTCATCCGATTAGATTGAATTTCATACTTAGAGTGTATTATGAACATCAAAACTCATATGCAAAATTTTAAGTCCATATATTCATTTTTGTTGAATTCTAAGGGATTTTACCGTTTTGATAAAGTCACTTTGTATGGGAGGTAGGCGTGGTTTTCATCCGATTTGGCTCATTTACGAACTTGACCTTCATTTTTTAAATAAAAGCTTAAATATAGAATTTCGTGATGATAGCTTTAAAATTACGGCTGGAATCGTGATCACAGACAGACGGACAGACGGAAAGACAGACGGACATGGCTAAATCAACTCGGGTGGTGATGCTGATCAAGAATATATATATTTACTTTTCTATACCTACCACGCCTCCTTATGGGCGTTACAAACGGAGTGACAAAATTAATATACCCCCATTTACGTTTTTTAAACGTGGGGGTATAAAAATTAATTGCTTCATGAGGCATGTTACGGAACCCTTTTGCGTAAATTAAAATTTACGCACTAAATGTAAAAGAAAAAATGAAAATAAAAATAAATCAAAATAAGGCCAATCATTAGTAGGGAGGATTTGGATAAGGATTAGGATAAGGATTGGAAAAAGAATGAGGACAAGTATTTTGACGTATTTAAAGATTTAAAGTGTTTAAAGATTAGAGAACAGAATTAATAAGAATTAAGACAAGAATTTAGACAAGGATTAGGAAAGGACCATGGTAAGGACAGAGACAAAGGGTATGACAAAGATTTAGATACTCCTAAAACAATATTTAACTCAAGATTGGAAAAAGGATAAGAAGAAGATGGAATTGCACAAGGAAAAATACAAGGAATTAGCCATACTAAGAACAAGAATACGGATAAAGATTGCACAAAGATATAAAGAAGTGGGACAAGGATATAGAAAGGTATTCGATCAAAGATAAGATCAGGTATTTGGACAAGCAGTTTTGCTATTATGAGGACAAATATAAGAATAAGGGTAAAGATGCGGACAAGGTTTGGAATAAATGAAATTATAGGGGCCGTCACGTCAAAATCTATGGGTGTATTCACGATACACAGTGGTTTAGCCCCATACAAAAGATGTCAATAAATAAAAATAATAGTCGTAGAGTCATAAAATTGTGCATGGAAGTTAGATTTTAAAATATAAAACCATAAAGCAAAAACAAATTTAAGACCGTCCACAACCACGCCCACCTTCCATACTATAAGAAAATTTAAAACGTCATATTTTCTTTCATATTGGCCCGATTTTAAAATAACTCGGTACGGAGATATATATTTTTGCGCATAATTGAAAAAACTTTTCTCGGTCACGCCCACCTCCCAAATAAAATTTTTCTCACGCGTACTTTTTATAAATTGCTCTTTATCGTGACATTGTATCTTAACGATATGAAATAGAGTGGTCGTTGTTCTAGAAAAATATATTTTTTCGACTCTTATAAAAAAAAAAATTATGTCAAAATACCTTATTGTTTTCTTTTAATTAAATAACAACTAAGAGAACCTAAACTGTTTCGAATCAATTTGCATATACTTTTTGCAATTTTTTGGTGCCTATTTTGGAGCATAGATTTTACTTTTCAGAGCTCGTATTTTATATGTAACATACTTTGTAGTGCTTTTATGCCGATGGTTTTAATGATGCAGAATTAATTGTTTTTTGTTGAAAATGTGTTAAATTATTTAATATTTTGTTTGAAATAAAAAATTATTTATTTTAAAAGGTGAATAATCATAATACAACCCAAAACAATAGCTTAACTAGCTGAAAAATTGCATATATACAAAATATAGTGCCAGCTCGCTAATCCGAATTAATGATTGCATACCCCGATTCGGATTAACCAAATATTCGGATTAGTGGATAGGCTGTTATTATGTATAATATTTTACATAACAATATATTTCGAAAATAAAACAAGCTAGAATTTCAAAACAGATTTTATTTTGATCAAGAACGACAAATGCACATTGACGCTTTTAAAACTATTATGTTTTTTAACGAAATTTGTAATGTAGGTTTGCTGCTGTTTCAATGCACATGCTTCTAAGGCTTTATTCCAATCTATAGAAGTATTAAGTCTATTTAGCTTCACGATTTTTAACGTGTTTGATCATAGTAGGCTCTGCTTCTATGTTGTCTGTATCTGATTGTATCTGACTACACAAAGTATTGCCAGGCTCATTAATTCAACCAAGAATTTAATCTTTAGAAATTTGCACGTCATTATTGCGGTGAAATAAGTTGCTTATTGTGCAAAATTCTTTAATTTCTTCGAAACAATTCCAAGAGTTATTCGCAAGTGATTCTTGTTGAAATAATGATAATCGGATGTTATCCTCTGAAGTGCATCTCTGGAAATGAATATGTTTCCAACATAACTTTAAAGTAGAATTTGGAACCCTGTCCCAAGATCGCTTAAGCAATTCACAAGCGTCCTTCATACTGAATTGTTTCAAAAAGATGTCTGAATCGACCGCTTTAGAATTTGCCAATTCACATAAGAGGTATTTTTTGTAATACCGTTTAGTCAGTCGTATTGCGTTCTGATCTATGAATTGGATAATACCATTATAATTTGGAGGTAAAAACATAAGGGGTATTCACGAGCTCTAATGCAAAATAGTAAAATTCGGTTTAGCGAGCTGCAATCAATGCGGACTATAGAGTATGCAACGCATCATATATTGAATTCGGATTACTGGATATTTCGGATTACACACCGTTCGGACTAACGAGCTGGCACTGTATATTAAAAAAACTTATAAACATGTATAAACAAATATAAATTTACAATTTTAACATTTAAAACAAAAAAAAAACCAAATGTGATTTATTTACTGAAATAAGATCGATAGCAAATTTAATGTTGCAGCTTCCACACTATTGCAGCAAATTTTGCACATCTTCATTTAAATTTAGATATTTTTTGGTGGATCTTTTCTAAAGATATTTATATACGGGTCCGAAGATGCTATTAAGTGGTGCATTGACATACGTCTTCATTGTTCTCTATTCTGCCACATTTTCTTGAGTTACTTAGCCGATATCGTCTGCAGTCCTTGTTACAGGCCTCCAGTGCTTCTTTGGATAGCATCCCAATGGGCAAAACAGCTGCTGAAATTATTTTTCCACCATGAACTAAAATTTTATGCACTGAAATCGGCATGTGATACCACGAATAAAGATCGACATACATCTATGCGGTTTCTTTGCAATAAGATTGAAACTTTTCAGCGTCAATTAAGGAGTTGCAATTAATGGTATCTAAAATTACACCAAAGCGATGAATAATATTTTCAATTATTAATATTTTTATTATTATTACTCATAACTTACGTTTATATTTTCACTATATGTAACACAGCTTCTATTTTACTTAAAATATAATAAAATAATGTACCCTCTTTCTTCTGTGTAGGGTGTTAACAAAACAAAAAACTCTTTGTTTGTTGTTGTGACCAAAAAAATAAACAAAAGCAGTTGCATTTGTTCTGCTTAGCTCGCCCTTTAAAAGCAAGCCTAAAAGCATGCTGCAAAAAATTGTAATTAAAATCAATAAAACTCGATTTTTTTACACAAAACGAATTGTTTTTCATTCATAAAAAATGTTTTGGCAGGTCTTGGCAGCTAATTTTTTATAAGTTTTAGTATAAGCCCAATAATGATGTTAATCTAAACGAGCGCACACCGATCAACGCCAGAAGATAGTTATTCTCTGCCAAAAATTACTTTAAACTGTTTGTGGAGTTTGAAATATAAAAAGTTATTTGGCTTAAAAAAAAAAAACAATGAATTCTAAGTCTAACTATGCAATTTGTTATTTCATATTATTTCTTTAAGGCGGTCTTCTCATTGAGCAACTTTTTTTTTTTCGACTTTTGTTTTTTGCATTTATTTATAGCATGGGTAGTTGTGAATATGCCCCTAAAAGGCTTTTTATAAATTCGAAATACTTTAGAAGATACAGCCTTTTTTGTGAAGCAAGGTCTTCGTCAAAATGAGCTATTTCAAACTTTACTTCAAACTTTAAACGCGTTTATCTCGAACCCACGTTTTTCGAACTGGCGGCCATGATATCTCCAGTTCAACTGAACCGATTTTCATGAAACAAAGTGGAATCGACGCAGAATTGTCACCATTCTCGGGTGAACCTCGACCATAATTTTAAAAAATTTTTTACTATTTTTTTTTTACACTAAACTACAAAAAATAACCCGAAATTGAAATTTTTTTTTTGAATGGCCGCCATTTTGTCAAAAAAAAATCACAAAATTAAGCTTGAGGTTCACCCGAGAATTACATCTATACTGATTATAATCCCGTTTTTTTCTTTCATTTCGGACGCTCCGGAGACCCGCAATCGTGGCCGCCGTGACGACACCTTTTTTTTTCACCACCAACTTTGAAGTCTCATTACTTTTTGAACAGCCCACGTATCGAGGCAAAAAAAATTTTTTTATTTACTTTGAACCTTTTGTAATACAATAAATAAAAAAAATTTTCAATTATTCTTTGCGTTTTCAAATAAGAATTTTTTTAAAAAGGGTCCAAAAAACGGGTTTTGAATGAGAAGACCGCCTTAAGACTAAAAAAACCAAACCATATTTTTGCAGTGGTTCACATGTTATTTAATTTAAAATATACCTCTTGTTACAGAGAATTTATTGATCTCTTTATTATATATCAACTTTGATGGTTTCTGTACAATAATTCTGTAAAGATTTCACCAAGACCTTTTGGAAACATGCTAATTGGACAATTCTTAAAAAATAAAAAAATGAATATCGGCCATAGGAAGCCACAAATTTTCGTATTTAAATCCACTTTTAAACCACTGTGCGCTGTCCGGACGCTGGACATTTTCTTTATTCATGTGTGCATTTGCAAAAACGGCAATTATTAATTTGCTGCATGTTGTTGTTGTCAGCTGTTATTGACTTTGCATTTCTGCTGAACTGGTTTCTTGCATTTGTTTAATATGCTCTGTTCTGTTTTGTTTTTGTGCTTACTGCAGCGACCGTTGTCGTTTCGTCTCCCTTTTGCATCTCATTTGCATGCATTTCCACTAATTCCGACGCACGTGCTATATTGCCTTACGTAAATTCAGATTAAATGTTTCCAGAAGCTTCTTACGCAGTTTGTTGTTGTTTATTCCAATGACGATTTTGTCACGCACCATTCTGTCGGCGACAATTTTCACCAGCTTCTTTAAATCAAGCATATATGAATCGAATGTTTCACCTTCTTCTTGCTTCCTTGTGTGATGTACAGTCATTTTAGTTTTTCCACAAAAACGTCACACAATATTTTTGTAAGAAAATAAAACCAAAAAATACAAATTGTTAAACAACCAAGAAAACAAATTATTGTTTTCTATATTTATGACACACATAAATATTATGACTCATATGGTAACATTTCATACGTATGCCCAAATACCTACAGCGAAGTGAAACATGAGTATTTTTACTTGCTGCACATGCAGTTCATTGCTTGGGTACTTGACCGTACTTAAGGGGTAAACAATAGCAAGTCAAATTACTGTTATTTCTTTCTATATGTCAAATATCATGAATAGGGGAAATGCAATTTGTATAAAATTGATGACTATGCTGATCAGTCAATCGATCAGTAAATGCATTTGTAACATGAACAAAAAAGTTGAACACCATGTTACATAGGGCATTTTGGACATATGAATGAAATGCAAGATGTGTCAGATTATTTCTAGATAATTTGTAAGTTAGTATATAAGTTGGAAAATTTAAAATAAAAACCAGTTACAGTTTGATACTTGAACTCTCTTGTCATTTCACTGAACTCAATAAGGGCATCAATTGCTCGTCTGCCGAGTTTTAAAGCCTCGCTCTACAAACCAAGGCTTCTATTGCATAAGTATTAAAACGCGACTAAAATGGATTATTTTTTATAAATTTTAAATGAATAAAATTTTTATAATCCATTTTAAACTTATACTTGAGTTGAACTTAAAAGCTTCATAAACTTCATTTTTCTTTGGCGTACAGTAATTTTTCACTGCATTGACCACAGCTTGAAAGTTTTTCTTCTGATCCGCAGTCAGTGGCAATGAACTAAAAATCCATACTGTTGCAAAGCCGTCAGCATTAAAAAATATGGCAATTTTTTGCTAGTCTCTTTTTTCATCTAATTCTGTTGCCGTTACAAAAATGTCGAAGTTTTGCTTAAAAACATGCCAATTTTCTGCAAGATTCCCATCCAATTTCAAGGGATCTGGGCGTCGAATATCGAAACTCATCATTTTCGTTTGTTGCTGGAAGACCTTTTTGTCTTCAAGCTGCTCTTGCGATTCACTTTTCGATCTGGTTTTTACCATAATATAGTCGGCATGAATAACGACGGGGCCATGTGTTATCGTTGTAGTTCAGATTGCAACTGTTCGTTTATTGTCTAATGAATATCAAAAGTACAATAGAATTACTTAGTGACTAAAGTAAAGTATAAGGTAGTAATTTCTTAGTAGATAAATAACTGTATACAACAGAGCGTCTTTTTAATGTCGATAAATATGTCAAAAATTAATCGGATTAATCGGCAGCGTTGCCATTGAGCTGTAAAATTCCGCCCACTGTAAAGCTACTGGGGAGCTTTAGCAATAACATCCAAAATCGCAAGCTTCGATACTGGTCTTCGCAGAACGCCATTACTCGTACGCACCACCGCTATTCTTGTTTGGCGATCCTTGGCCTCAATCGGTTTCACCACCACACCCCGTCTCCATTGACTTCTCGCCTGATTTTCATCACATATTAACACCACGTCCGTCCGTGGCGTAGTTGGTTAAAGTGCGTGGCCGCTATGTTAACGAACTTTGGAGACCCAGGTTCGAACCCCAGCAGCGACAGAAAATTATTTGAATTAAAATAATTTTTATGTACGGCCGCCACCTCTCTGCAGACAATGGCAAACCTCAGAGAGTAATCAAAATGCCATGTAAAGCTTCTTAAGAACGAAAACATTCTGTTCATCGCCGTTCGGAGTCGGCGTTAAGCATGTAGGTCCGGTTCTCGGTCAGTTGTGTACAAACTAAATAACACGCACAACACAATTGATCATAAGAAGCTAGGTCAAAGTCCTTTCAAGGGCTGAAATGGCCAGTTATTTATTTATTTTTTATTTTATTAACACCACGTCACCTTCTTTAATTTGACATACGTGCTCGCACCATTTTGTGCGCCGGGTCAGAGTTGGAAGATATTCGCGAATCCATCTATGCCAAAATGTATTCATCAACTATTGGCTTATTTGATACAGGTTTCTGTCGCACACACACACCTCTCTTCACCTGGCGTCTGTGTCGAGTTCGTTGTGCTTTATATACTTGGTTTTGTACCATCTGGCATGAAAATAGTTCTGCTTCAAATAACTCATATGCTGACAGCTCACCATTTTGTATTGGGGTGAGACTCGATGCTTTGGCAGCTTTAAATTTGTTCACGGCACGCAACACCCAAGCGACTGTAAGTTGTAAGCGCAGAAAATTTGAAAATCTTGTTAAATCGACAATCAGATCTTGTATTACTGAAAGATATATTTTTCGTTGTTCTACTAATGACGCCTCATTTTGCATGCCATCTGGTTGCGTTGGCCACTTGTCCTCAGTCATCTTGAGAAATTCAGATCCCCGTGTTCGCTTACTTGGTGTCTTGTAAAGCAGTAGGTACTTTGATCTTGGTGCCACATTCGCAATATTTAGACATGTTGGGACCCATTTCCATTCAATTGCTGTTGATGTTTCCAGAATTTCACTCACTCTGTGCGCGACGAAGGGTTTCAACAATCTTGTGTCTTTTGTTATCCAACTTAAAACAGTTCTCGAGTCACTCCAATAGACGTTTCTGATGACTTGAACATTGTGACTCTCGACAATACAATTTTGTAGACGACTTCCCAATACAGCAGCCTGCAACTCTAACCTCGGAATGGGCAACAACTTCAACGGTGCGCATTTTGTCTTCCCGGCTATGAAACTTACTTCAAGCTTCTATTCATGCACTATTCTCCAGTACGCTACAGCTGCGAAGGCTGATTCGCTCGCGCCTACTTAAATATGAAGTTTTATCAAATAATTTGGATTCAACAATTGTGGTGAATAGCATCTTTTAAGTCGGAATTGCTTAACATTATTGAGTTCCATTGCTTAAATTTTTTATTAATATTTTCAGGTACCGCGTCGTTCCAATTTATTCCTACTCGCCAAACGTCCTGAATAAGCAGCTTGCCACATATAGTATAGTCAGCAAGCATACCGAAAAGATCAGACACTGACATACCTAAACTGAGTAAGTCTATGCCGAAACTAAACTGAGAGCATACCGAAAGGATCATACACTAACAACTAAACTGATTAATTTTCTTCTTAACGGCGTCCAGCTTAAAGTAGAATTCATCAGCCGAGCTATCCCAGTTTATGCACAATATTTTCTCAATTGCATCCAAAGCTAGTTTCACGTAGGTATTTGATGAATCATTATCAGCGGCTCCATTCAATTGCTCTTGTACAAATGACGAGTTTGACACGAATCCTCTTAATACAAATCCTGCTTGCAGGTCCTTGACCCTCTGACTAATACCCATAGCCTTCTCTTGTGTTCTTAAGCTGCGAACATAATCGTCAACATAATGACTGTCGCTGCTACTTTCTCCGCATTCAGATTTTTGATATACTGTGCACAGCAAGGAGAGCAACTTGCTCCAAATATCATGCTCACCATTCGATACGTCTCTACCTTTTGTGAATCATCGCTTTTCCACAAAAATCGCAATGAATCTTGATCTTCCCTTTTTACCATGACTTGCAAGAACATTTCTTGCAACAAAACTTTTATCAGTGGCGGGTTCTCGTCCGGGCCCTTCAGCAAAACGGAATTCAATGAAATCCCATAAACTGTTGCTGTGGCGTCAAAAAACCAGACGTAATTTGTTAGGCTTATATATAATAAAAACACCAAAGTGCGGCAAATGCCAGGTACGCGGTCCCTTCTCAGCAGATTCTTGCGGTGTCATCTTATCTTGCAGGCTGATAAGATTTCGTTGTGCTGAATCTGTTGAAAATTGAATTTTTCAGCCAAACTTAGGTAGCATTCTATTCTTTACCTCAAAAATTTAAGCAATGAAACGTTTAATGGAAATGGAACGTTTACATTTATCGTTCTTCTGATCCATGTTATGGAGATGATGAATGTTTTCAATCTCGTCAGCGTCAAGTTCATAAGCGATTTGGCTTATTCCTAAAATTCCTTGAATTGATTCTTTAGCGCCGCAACGTAATCGAAACGGCTTTGAAATAGTTGCGTCTCTACAGATAGTCGAATTCATTGAGAACGGCGTTTTAGATTTTGAGCATGAGAATATTTTCGAAATCGCACAGCTCTCGCAGCACACCTGTCGCTAGCGCTTTGTTGACCTGTGTCGTTTGACAATGTTCTCAATTGAACTTCTTCTTTTTGGGCGCGTGTTTGTCGCTCTCTTGAGAATACGTTGATCTGGTTGCAATACGTCTTATAGTAAAACCCAACGAAAAGAGGATCTGACAATAAATGAGTACGTATTTTCCATGAAAAGGAAGAACGAAACGGCTATTTTGATCTCCCAAACAACATCTACTCCGACTAGATTCAGAGAATGTGATACACACGGAACAAATATTGTGAATCGATCTTTTATAGCGTAGCGAAAGCACTGCGCAGTGTTCATTCGTAGTCAGTGCATGTCACATGAGGTGAACACTGCTAGAAACAGCGAGACTGCTAGAAATTTTCTTAAGCTTTCAAGATAAATTATGTTTTTGTCGAAATAACGTTGCTCCGAAAGGCCTCAAAACACGTTAACTTAACAAAGTGACCTAATCAAAATAATAAACCTTCATAACTTCGAAAATACTTAGACACAGTGAGTGTATTTTTATTTCCGGCTAAGTCGAAGATTATATAGTTTAAATTTTAATAGTTTTATGTGAAGAAAAATAGCTCAAAACAATTTGTCTTCTATGCGTTCATTTTATGTGTGTTTTTTTCATTCACTTACGCGCAAAATTTTCAAGATTTTCAAATGAAAAAGTATAAAAGATAAATTCTCGGTTTATCTTTCAAATTCGAAAAGAGTTCGGGTCTCGTGTCGTCCCGAGAAAACGAGCTTATTTCAAATTCAATTCGATAGAGACTTTATGATATGTACAAAACCACAATATAATGCAAATTCAACTTATGAGTGAAATTTGGCAAAACCAAAAAAAAAAAGTAGAAATTTGGCCGCTACACTAATGAGTTGGTATAGGTCAACAGATCAGCTGTACAGTGATTTAATAAAGCTGGTGATTTGTTCTTCATGAATTATTTTACATAAACCCTAGAATCACAAGGCAATTTTTGCCCTACGTTATTCGAAATATACGTAAGTTTTACGTACTACACCGTTTAGGTATGTTTTTTAAATATATGTTCAATAAAAACTTATTGATTTAATTATTCATATGCTTGTGCAACAATAAAATAAAGTAAGCACTGCCGAGGGCACACAGCGATAGGACATAACGGTAAAAAGTAACGGTGTAGCGTACGGCGTAGCGTACAAGTAAAATTTACATATATTACAAATGTAGGGTAAGTACAAAATATAACTCTTAAAAATATGTGTTTTTAAAAATTTATTTCTATTCTGGTGAAATCTACGAAACTAAAAAATTCGTAGGTTTTTATCGAAAAATTATTTTATGACCACGGAAAGCTTTCGCAATGTTTTCCATCTCGATGTAAGTGTTTATTTCGATATTCCATGCTATAGGCATGGAAAAGTCGAATTGAAGTTTTAATAGATATCATAATTTTTAAGCATCATCATCAAATTTTATTAAATTTTAATTTCTTTTGACTTCTATTATTTTTATATTAATAACCATTAATTAAGCTAGTAACTTATGACTAAGGCATTTGGATTAATTTTTGTTATTTTCGTTTTTGCGTGCATACCAGCGTGGACACACGTGGAGGCGGATCAAAAGCAGCGAAAAGATGGTCGGATGAATCGGTTTTTGGCGGTCGAGCTTATTTCATATACGACAAAGAGCCTGGAGAACTTGCTATCCAAAGTACATATGAAAAAGATTCTGGTACATACAGATGTCGTGTAGATTTTATGAAAGCTCAGACCAGAAATAGTCGAATACTTTTAACAGTTATATGTAAGTATATTCCATATTACTGATTTATAACATTTATTAAGTAAGAAGTATATCTTAAAATGAAATAAATACTATTCACCATCAGTCTTATTCAATCGTTACACACTGTTTAAGATCTTACGCAGCCTCTACGCAATCTTGTTTAAATTGTTATTCATAAACGATTTCTACACTAAGGGAATAACAAATATTAACATTATCCACGCCCGTCTAAAAATTTTATTTAAATATTTACGTGGATAAATCAAATATTTTCTTTACAACTCGTTTTTTCCGTATTTAAATTTTATCTAAATATATCACCCAGTGAAGCTTTTAAGTTATTCCAAACAGCTGAAATAGCCGACAAACAGCAACAACATCGCACTCTGTTCCTGCAGTTTATCAATGAAGTTTTTAGAATTAAGATTCTTTCTTGTCACTGAATACTCCCGGTTTGTTATAGTTCTCGTTTGGTTTTAGTAATGAAAATTATATAGCCTAGATGTTTAGCCAAGATGCTTCGTAAGTGTGATGGGTGAGATTTTATGGGGATCTGCACCGAAGTTCGGTGCCATTAATAACATATTTAATTCAAATATGTTAATTTAATTAATTTACTATTTAATTTAAAAATATGTTAATTTAATTTAAATATTTTATTTTTTATTTAAAAATTTTTATTTTATTTTTTTTTTTAAATGCGATGTTTTTATTTCCAAAGTTAGTAAATATTTGAAAGATATTTAAAAAAATTCGTGCATAATTTTAATATATTTTGTATTAATTCTGTTGAAATACAAAACCCCGTTATTGGTTGAACAATTAAACCGTTTTTGGATAAAATAAAAAAATTTTAATAAAAGTTACTAATGTAAAAGCGTTCTCTCTGTCAAAAATAAACGTACGGGTTACTTTGTCCGCATATTGACAGTATAAGTAGAACCTTAGTAGCTTAAGTGGATCATAGTGAAAAGTCATGCAAGACTACTGATGAGTTAGTGTAGCGGCCAACGAAAAAGTCTGTCTAGTCTACTGAGTGATTTGCTCTAAACAGAGCCGTTGTTGTTGTTGTTGGTTGTAGTCTCCATTGCCTTAATGTTGTCTTGTTGTCAACATACTTGGCCTAAAGCTCAAAATTGTTTTCAATAGTGGTATTCACGATCTGGAGTTTTTGGAGTATTTTTAGTAAATTAAAAAATAAATTATAAAATAAATTGTAAAATATCACAATAAATTGTGAGCACTCTTATAGTTTTTCTTGACATGCAGTGCTGCTAAAGAACGTCAAATCAGCTGTTTTTCAAATACACAAATTCTACGCAAAATTTACATAAGGGTTCCACCATTGTAAATTTAGTATTTATAGTATTTGGAAAATGTTCATGTTTTGTTTTTGTAAAACTGTCAAATTTACTACAAATATGAAACTTATCAAAAATACAGAATACAAGACCATAAACTCCAGATCGTGAATACCGCTAATATAAATAATGAAAGGTCATATTCAAATTTAAGTTTTGGATAAATTAAATATTTTTTCTATTAGAGCATTTATTGTGTAAAAAAGCAAGTGTTATGTCAAAAATATACAAACTAGGCTTGGGTAGTTCATGAACGAACTAGTTCAATTGAACGATTCCCACTCATGAACTATGTGAACTAGTTCAGTGTTTCTCGTTCTTTTAGTTCATTTTAGTTCAATTGACAATCAAGACTAGGTTTGAGACTTTTTGTGTCTGCACTAATAGAAATGTCTGCACTAATTGAAAATGTGAATTTGATGGATATCACATATTCAAACCAATTTTGTTTCATTTGCTAATGAACCTGGACATGAACGAGTAAACGAAACGAACTAAAAGACCAATTGAACTAAAAGACCTCACGAACTAAAAGAACGAATGAACTAAAAGAACTAACGAACTAAGAGAACAAACGAAGTAAAATATGCAACGAACAAAATGAACGAACGAACTAAATGAACGAACTAGTTCATTACATACGATTGAACTAAAAAGAGCTATCTTTGTGGTGAACTAAAATGCCCAAGCCTAATACAAACCCTACTACAAAAATCTTTTTCTCTAAGAGAAAATGCAACTGAAATTACAATAATCTTTTACATTTAGAAAAAATGCAACTGAGTATAACCTATTCCGACCGATCGTTTAGTAAACATTACATGAAAACATGAAAAAGGCTGCATATTAATCAAAGAACTAAGATATAAGGAAGTGATGTTATTGCACAAAAGTGTGGTATTTTTCTTATTCGTGTTGGTTGACACAAATACATAAACATTCACAAAGGGCCGTATTCAGTTACGTTGAAAAAAAAGGCTCAAAGTGTGCTTGTTAGAATTACATATAAAACCGGTGTTTAGAGTAATACGTTATTAGTAAAAGTTTGACCTACAGCCGTATTCATAACAATATCTTATTCATAAAAATTCTTACTCATAGACCGTATTCATAAAAATATAGTGATTTTTCGTTTCATAACGTTTATGAATAATGTTTTTAATTCTTTCTCTGTTCTTCTCACTGATTTTTTCTCTGCGATTTATTTTTCAAAACAGCTGATTTTGACAATGTGTCGATCATGACGTAGGCAGACATGCGCATGGCATAATCTTGTATTTATTATTTTTGGGTACAACCTGTCGTAGGATGGGATTTTTACTAATATTCATATAAAACGCATGAAAAAATAAAAGAAAAATTTTGTTTTTACACATTTTGAAATGTATAGTTTTATACAATTTTTGACGAATAGTCAGTTTAAGGTCCCGAATATGCGGAAATCTGAAAAGAAATGAATAAAATGTATTACATCTGATTAACTATGCTGAACACAGAAGCGCCCCAAAAATGTATTCAGCTGTGAAAAACTGATGCGCCCCTGAAACATTTTGACAGATGTGGGTGCACCATTGTGAGTGCAAATTGGTGCGAAATCAACTGGCTCTAATTTGCATTTTAGCAAATTCTAACCACACAACGCATGTTATAATTATTTTTGGTCATATTTTTCTTTAAAATTACATAGTTTTCAGCAGTGAAAAACGCTTTGAATTTAATTATTTCACTGCACAAACTTTCAATTATATTCAAGTGATCTCAGAAATGTCAAAAAACACTCTCTATCTAGCTCGCTCAATTCAGAAATCATACCACAGTTCATGTACACTGTGTGTGTGGCTAACACCATTTCCTTATATTTTATTTCTTTGATATTAATATGGAATTAATGTAATCAGGGACTGACAAAAAAATTGCTATTCATAATTTCACTAAAAAAGTTGGGTAAATTGAAGACATAAGTTGTATTCGTTATGGATAGCTTTTATTATACAGGGACATTTTTTAGTTTGCCACACAATTTTTATTTGTGACGAAAATATTTTGTTGACTTAAGGGCTGTAAAAATAGTAATTTTCACCAATTTTGTTTTTGGGAAGACGAATCAAGTAATCATTTTAACCTTCCTATACTCGCGTCAAATAGTGTAATTCGTATATCCGCGTACGATCTGTGAGACCGAGATTCCTAGGTCCAATTTAGCATGTTTTTAATAACATATCATTATTAGTTAATTACATAATATTGGCTAATAACAGTCTTTTAACGTCATTTGTTATGAAAATAATAAGTCAAACGTAAATCGTCGGT
This sequence comes from Pherbina coryleti, assembly GCA_943735915.1. Classification (NCBI taxonomy): domain Eukaryota; kingdom Metazoa; phylum Arthropoda; class Insecta; order Diptera; family Sciomyzidae; genus Pherbina; species Pherbina coryleti. Next base: position 120,861,464 of record OX030949.1, read on the forward strand.
CTGAGAGACCGTATGCGCGAGTATAGGAAGGTTAAATCTTTTTGGGAATAATCTATATATATAAAAATAAGTTGCATTGTGTATGAAATTGATGTTCTCGGTAATGCGTGAACCGATTTTGTTTCTGGAAATTTTCCATGAAAGGTGACGTCAATACGAAGTTTTTTTTGTACAAACAGTCTTTGTATGTGTATTGGTTCATGAATTATAGGCATTTTAGTGAACTTATCAACAATATGTACAGTTGTGAAAAAATACAGGTGCGCACATATGGTGTATATGGGGAAATATTTGCAAGGGTAATTGGAAATAAATGGAATATTGGAATAATTTGGCAAGTCTCACTTTAGTTTGGATTTGCGCGAAAAATATAGGCATAGTAAAAATTTTCCATACCCCTTTTTTTCCATACCCCCTTTACCGCCCACAAATCAATAAAAATGCTATATTTAAGACTTTTTTGGTCGTATTAGACTAAAATTTGGTAAATAAGTTCGTATGGTTACTGTAGGCAACTATACTAAAACTGGGCGTGGTCTAACTATATACACGCCCACTTTTTAGAAATCATTATTATTCCTGAGTTGTACATGTTTTAATAGTGGAACTTGATATGTAGACATTATGGGCCCAAGAGGTAGTTATTATATATTTGAGCGAACATTAGACAAGGGGGAATTCGGCCACACAGGCCAAATTTATGATATCGAATTGCTTTGAAACTAAATGTCGTATGTAACTATGCAATAGACTCCTAAACTAATCATCCGATTAGCATGCAAATTTGTATATAGAAGTTTTTTGGTACGGTGCGTGTTTGTGGGCTATCAATTTGTATCCACCTTGAACACCAGAGGGCGCTGTAGTACAAATTTTTTACAAAACTACTTAAAACTCACAAGCCGCTTATGCGCTTAGAATGAAAATTGGTATACAGTCGTTTTCATGTAGGTTGAGTGTTTTGCTGCTATCTTTTTTTACCTATCTTGAACATCAGAGAGCGCTGTAGTACAAATTTTTTGCAAAACCACCTCAAACTCCCAAACCGCTCATGCGATTAGAATAAAAATTGGTATATAGTAGTTCTCAGGTACGATGAGTTTTTTGAAAGTATCTTCTTTGAACCACCTTGGACACCAGATGGTGCTGTAGTACAAATTTTTTACAAAATCGCATATTTTTAGTTGTTACACATGCAAATATTTACAAAATATTAAATATTTCTGAAATTTAGTTAAACTAAAAAAATTTCCGTTATTTTGACATCAAAAACATGAACATATCTTGAAAACTATGAAAAATTTTACTACAACGATATATTTAATATATTTAATCGTGCTCAAAAATGAGAAAAACACAATCAGATATTTAATTTTGTGACTTTCGATTCAAATACCTCCGCTGCTTTTTTATACACTTTGTTAAATTTTTTTTTGTCTTAAAGCTTCATCAAATTACTATGAAAACCTTATTGCGAAAATACCGTTATTTGAGCATATATATTTAAAATATTTTTTTCAAAAAAGTTCCGAAATTTTAGAGTTTTCCTCAAAAAAGGCTCAAATTGTTTTTGTTGTAAAAATATTTAAATTCAAATTCGAAAATCTTCAATTCTATTTAAAAGCTATAACATTTATAAGCAAAAGTTGTTTCAATTTTACGAAAAATTAAAAAACTTTTTTGAGATTAAAAAAACAAGGCCTGCCCTTGATTTTTTCGAACAATATTTTTTTTCCAATATTGTGTTTTTATATTTTTGAAAAAATAAACAAGCTAAAAAATTAATTTTTTAAAAAAATTATCTTAGTATCTCTTACCAATCAAAAGTTATAGCCAATAATTTATATGTACAAAAAGCAAAACGCTGTCTGTGTGATGGCTGGAAACTTTAAAATTACTGAGCCGATAAAGCTGAAATTTTGGCAGTACATTTTTTTCAAGTACGAGATTGTTTAAATTTCTGCCACACCCCTTTTACCGCCCAAAAATCAATAAAAATGTTATATTTCCTATGGTTTTTGTCGATTTGGCTACATTTTGATAATTTAGTTTGTATGCTCACTGTCGGCAACTGTACTAAAACTTGGTAATGTCTAGTCATGGGCAAAACTGCTACTTTGCAGTCACTGTTACTCACTGTGATTGCTACTTTAGAATCACAGTGAAAAATACCTGTGATTGCTACTTTGGTATGTTATAGAGAACAGTGACTGTTATTAAAATAGATTTTTCTGCAGTATTCATCTAATATTGAAGATCTTGGTTAAAAATCCCAATTTTAAAGTAAAACAGATCAATACGATGAAAGTTAATTTTATGTTTTATGTCAGTTAGGTAAAAATTTTCAAAAATACAAAGGCGAGTCCGTACTCAACAACAGTGAAAACAGCAGAATTAGTGAAAATATTAGGATTGGATAGATTTTATATAATATATTTAATATATTTTTTTATACAAAATATTTGATACATTTTTTATATAATATATTTTTTATACATATTTTTTAATATATTATAAGATAATATCAGAAGATTTAAGATAAGAAAATTTAAGAAATTAAAATAAAAAATGAGAAAAGAGAAAAAAAATATCCAAACACGATATTCCGTTTATCTGTCGACCTTTAGACGAACTGTTATTTTTTTTAAAATTTTAAAAAAATAAGTAACGTATTTAATTTTTAAATCAATTTGATGTTAGCTTTAAAAAAAAATATTTAATCCTCAAATGTAATCTATATTATATTAGATATAATATTGATTAGATATGAAATAATCAATATAGATTAAAAATAATAATAAAAAAAATTTTATATATAAAAATAATAATTTTATTTATTAATCAAAACATAAATTATTTCAATTTTATTACGAAAAACATAAACAATCCTAATTTATTGAATTCAGCAAATATATAATATGGCTTCGATCAGTTGTTCATTCAAGACTTATGATTTTGATTAATAAACAATAACTTTTCCACTTGGCTGGACTTAAGATTGCATCTGCGGTCGTTTAAAATAAGTCCAGCTTTCGAAAAAAGCCGCTCACAAGGAACTGATGTGCCATAGCACACAATTTTTCCTCCGCAATGTGACGCAAATTAGGAAAATTGTGTCGATTTTCTGACCACCACATGAGCGGATCTTCATTTCTTGGCAAAATGGGTTCATCTAAATATCTCTGAACTTCAACAATTGCACGAGATGAAGCTGTTCCCTTAGGTTTAAAATGAGCTGCCTTTCCATCAAACATACTCCAAATAGAAGGTAATTGCTCAGGAACTGTTTCAATTTCAATTACCTGTGTTTCGTTGTCGCTGTGAACATTTCTTAAAGCTAGCGCATTTATAACCATCTTTTTAACTCGATCCGCCACCGTGTCATTAGAAAATGCAATATTTTTGAAGCGAGGGTCAAGAAATGTAGCAAAACATAACGTGGTGCTATTTTCTAAGTTTTCCAATCTGTTAAGTACACCTGTCCTCAAATAAGTTATTAATATTTCAATTGCTTTATTTTGCTCTACTAAATCGAGTCCTTTCTCAAGAATATCAGAGTCAAGAATATTTTTCAAACCATTAGCTAATATTATCACAAGTGACGCTGACAAATATTTCTCCCCACTAACTAAGTTTGTTATTGACTCAAATGGTTTCAAAACTTTAATAGCATATCCAATAGTTAGCCATTCCTCTGGTGTCAACACTGGAAGGTCTTTATCAATAAGAGCCACCGTTGCTTTAACTGCATTTTGGAGTTCAAAAAACCTCTCAAGCATGTAATAAGTCGAATTCCAACGTGTTGCAACATCGAGAACAATTTTTTTGGAATGCATTCCTGGTTCATAATTATTTTGCTGGTATATTAAAAATTTCTTATTTGCGGATGAGCTCCTTTTCAAATGAACCACAATTTTTCTAATTTTTTCAAGCAAGGGAGCTAAGCATTTTAGGCCATCTTGTGTGATTAAATTAATAGTGTGAGCAAAACAACCAAAATGTTTCAATTTTAAATAATTCACTATGGCCGATTTAATATTTGCGGCGTTATCTGACACTACTATGACTACCTTGTTTGAAATTTCCCATTTATCCATGATATCTTTTAATTGTTTGGATAAATTAAGACTCGTATGATCTTCATTAAAGCTGATACATTCTAGAAGGCATGATTGAAGTTGGAATGTTTCGTTTATAAAGTGTATAGTAACTGCCAAAAAGCTCTCATTTTTACGGGATGTCCAACAGTCAGTTGTTAAGCTACAATTTAAAATATTTCTAACGATTTCCCTTGTCTTAAATAAAGTCTTTTCATAAATTGCCGCCGGTATCATTGTTTTTGAAATTTTTTTGCGACTTGGCAAAACATAGGAAGAATTCAAAGCTTGCACAAATTCCTTAAATCCTTTGTCCTCCACCACTCGGAAGGGTTGAAAATCTTTAGTAAAAAGCCCCATTAGCTTAGCATCTATTTGTTGTTTCTGTGGTACCTTCACTTTTTTCGGTAAAAATCCATGAATCGTATCTTGAATCAATCCCGGCCTACGTTTTTGATCTGAAGTTGTGGCTATTAAACCTGAATGACCAATATTACTTGCATTATTTTCATGTGCTTCACAATCAATGGTTTGGATCCAACTTGCAGCGTCACCGACATTCTCCTTTACGGAAAAAAAAATGTTGACTATTGCATGGAAAACATAGATTGCATACCAGGCTAGCAATTATTTTTGCTAGCGAAGGTTATGTTAAATTTTTTAATTCCCACTATAATATGTATTTTATTTCGAAATACTACAAAGACCCGTCAGCTTGGTGCACATAATAGGTCCGTTTCCGTACTCACTTCAAATAACTTGAAGTGACTCGAAAGCGTTTCTTTACATATTTTTCAGCTCAAGAGAGAAGAAGAACAATCTATATGTCACTCTCTATTAATCGAACTTTTCTTAAAATGAGTTCGGAAAGAGACCTAGTATGAATACCATTTTTTTAATTATTTCTATTTTTTCCTTAGTTTTATTCCCAGAGATTGACGTCTTGCAATGCAATGTAAATATAATCATTGTCTGAATATTTTGAACAGTTTTATAATATTTCCAAATAACTCCCAGCCTATTTTATATAAATATAAGCTATATATGTATATATCCAAGCCACTACCCAAATAAATTTTGTTTGTTCCCACATTTTTTGAAACAAATAAAATGTTTTTTTTTTTTAATAAAGAATTGAAATCGATAATATGGATGGATTTATGTGTACCACATATCTGAAAAACTTACTATAGGTTTCTGTATGGAACTTCTTACTTCGATGTCTATGTTCATTAACTGCACCGTAGGATGTTTGCTCTTTAAATGTTTTTTTAAATTACTGACCGACGTTTTATATGAAAAGTTTGTTTTGCAAATATTGCATTTAGCAAAACTGCCATCGACTGGGGTGAAGAAGTCCCAAATTGGGCTGATTTTTTTTGTTATCAACGAGCTCATACTAAAATTAAATTGATTGTTATAATTTAAACATATATATATAAAAAATTACCTAAATTAGTCGAAACCCTGAATTCGAATAAAAAAATCCTTCTTTAAAATTATATATTTTTAATAATACAAATTTTTATATCAATGTAAATGCTTGAAAAATGTGCGCAGAACTCACAATACAAAACTAACCATATGAAAATAACCACACGAATAAAAAAACACAACAGTCAACGTACATTCAATGAAATACAAATCACTGCTATTGTGATTTTGTACAAGGGGAATACCAGTATCAGAAATATTCGATACTCAAAGCTTTTAAGAATCACAGTCACTGCTACTGTGATTGATAGTTTCACTGTAAAACAAAACAAAAAAAAAAAAAATAACAGGAGTAGCAATCACTGTGACTGAAATATTTTGGTAGCAGACTGTGATTGCTACTTTCTAGTAGCAGTGAAAAAATCACTGCTACCAAAATATCGACCCATCTCTAGTAATGTCCATCTATTAGAAAACTGGGATGGGCATTATATAAGGGGGTGTGACTCCGCCCATACAATTCAAATTTTTATTATCGAATAGCTTTGGAAGTAAAAGTAGCAATACTTACATACAAACTCAAAATGGCGTTACTATTTGGTGATCTCCTGCTACTGGGAAACTGTAACGGGCAGTGGAAAATGACAGTGGTGTCAAACTATGAGTCTAAGAAAAGTTTTTAATACACCTATTATGTTCCCATATAGTTGTAGGGTGCAGCAACGCGCGCCGGGAAAAGGCTAGTTAATTATATATTGAGGTACAAAATATAATTTTTTCATAAAAATTGGTGCACATTAAAACCTTTCCCCACGCGGTTAAAATCTGCGGTCTGCAAATTTGTCTGCAAATCTCATTTGAAATAAGAAATTAAATATCTTTTTAATTTGTGATACATTGCGTTCGGAACAATGACGGATTGTTAGAATTTTGAAAATTAACAAATTGGCGGACTTTTGAAAAATAAAATTAGTTTTTGGGCTTTTTTTTCTACTTCTTTCTGCAATAACTAATGAGCGGAATAAAATATAAAAAATTTAAAATTAATTTAAAATATTAAAATGAAGATATTTCGAAAAACATTGTTACGAGAACAACGCGTTTAATGATAAAACTGTTGTATAGAAGGATTCGACACACCCGCACTAAACTACGTGTAACTTTTTTATGATTGAAATATCGATTTTGGGGTTTTGATATGATATTCTTCACATTTGAACCTTTGAAAAATTGAAATTTTTTTTTATCCCAACTTAGGAGAACGGACCCTTAATTATTAGCTTGCTCCATAAGGGATATCTTAACCCTCTAATGCTATATTTTTTGTTTGGGCTCCAACTATCAGATCGTACTAATTTGGGACGAGGAAAACGAATCTAAATTTCGTTGTTCATTTTGATTCTTCGTTCAGTTTTTACAGGTGAAAATGTCAACTCTGTATAGAGGTTTGACATAACTGTGCATGCTAGCTCAAAGCGAGAAAAACTAAAATGTAACTTGAAGATTCGTCTGCACTCTGAAGGAAACCCTTTGAAAATTTTTACTCAGATTACGGTTTTATAGCGATCGGCGTGAACCTCGTCTAGAGGCGGACCTGAGCATAAGAGGGCTAATTTTGCCACTCCGTTTGGAATGCCCATAAGGAGTCGTGGCATGTGTAAAAAAGTATATATTCCCAGAAAACCAAACTTACCGAAAATGTAACGAATTCGTTTCGAATATTTCGGAAACTTTCAGATTTTGGAATCCGATTTTCGTTTTGTCGTAAAGAAAATCGTATGAAGTTGACACGAGAGGGTTGACACGAGTTATGAAATCGGAACGAAATGTAGTTACGAAATTGAAACAAAGTTACGAAATCATTAGGGGTATTCACGATCCGGAGCTCTTTGTAAAGCTCTTGTGCAAAAGAGCAAAAGTGCAACAAAAAAGAGGTCTCCAATAACAAAATACACGTGCTGTCAAAATTGTGCTTTTTTTACACAAGCGCACTGTAGTACTTATTAGACATAAGTACTACAACAGCTTAAAACTAGCAGCCCGATTCTGCGTACTTGATAAATTCACATTATTGATTATTTATCAAGTATTGACTATTTATAAACATTTCGTATTCTGTGATAGAAAAAGAAGCTCGTTAATTGATAAATTTGTCAATATCTTGTTATTGATAAATTTATCAAGAGAGTTGTGGTTGCTCGTAGCAGGCAATATCAAGGTTAATATTAACATAATAATATTAATAACAATTATTATTTTCTACAAATTAATACACTTTTGTGGAACATAAGGAAAATTAAAGCAAAAATCGTTTTAATTGTTGCTGCTGTTGTTGTTCGTATATCGAGTGTTGCTGCTTTTCACACTACTCTCTTTGCTTTTCATGCACCCAGTGTTGCCAGATTTTTTTTTTTAAACTGCTAAATCTGAAGAAAAAAACTGCATTTTGAACACAAAAACTGCCATTCTAAAAAACGAGTACTTATTTTCTTCCCAGGATCTATAAGGCTTACAGCCTTGTGGCTTGAAATGAAAACACACAAATTGGCGCAAATAGAGAAGTGAGGTTGGTTCATGTACAATGTTCAATGCGTGAAGTCGGCTGAAGCTGCTGCTGAAGTTTAAAATAGGCCTGCTTTAAAAAAGTTATTGAACCATAATGATGTTTTGGCAAAGAGAATTTATGAAAACTACATAAGATTTTATATTTTTATAAAAACTGCATTTTACCCTGAAAACTGCATTAATAATGGAAAAACTGTATTTAAAAAAAAAAACTGTCAACCTGCTCAGAGTTTAAAAAACTGCCATTTGCAGGCAAAACTGCCATTCTGGCAACACTGCATGCACCTCAAGCTGCTTCTCACGCTCTGCTCTCTGTGTAATGCTAGTAATGAGAGCAATTAGCTGTTAACAGGAATTCACCTCCTCTGGTGAATTACGAAAACTTTTTATTTATCAAGGTTGCTGTAGAATACTAAAAAAGCTTTCGCTTGATAAAACTCTTTACAAATTTTATTGATAAATTACTTATCAAGAAATCGCAGAATAGGGCGGTAGATATGTGTATGGAAATTTAAAGTTATAATATATATAAGATAGCAATGACACTAAAATAATAACAATTCAAATGAGTTTATTCAGTTTATCTATTTTGTAAAAACCTTAGTACTGCCTGTTTGAAGCACGATTTATGACTTTCGGTTTTCATTTCTATTGGTAAACTATTCCATAATCTTACAACACTGACAAAAAACAATCTTGAAGAATTCAAAAAATTAAAATAATGAAAAGTTAAATTAAACGTACGTCTAGATTGTGCAAAACGGAACATTCGATATAAAAACTCAGAAGTGTGGGTGTAGACAAGTTGTTGTAAGAACACGAGATTACAAACATTAAAATGAGTTATAATATCACAATCGAGGATCCTTATTGCACAGTTAGAAATATGATCGTATTTTCTTCTTTCGTAGGCGTATCTAGCACAATTGTTAATAACAAGTTGCAGTTTTTGTTTAGATGCCTAGTCAATGTTGCCATAAACTAAAGCACCGTGTGCGTGGTAACGGGTGATTTTTTAGCAACTTTCTTTTTGGCAACACTGTTTTTGGCTGCACAGCTGTTGTCATGTAACAAGTTACTGTCAAAAATGTTCAGTTTGGTCTATAATTTCACCATGAATCGACTTACATACGAACAACGCTTGCAGATTATTGAATTTTATTATAAAAATTTAAGCTCGGTTAAGAAAGTGCTTCGGGCACTTCTTCCTTTTATGGTCAGTCCAGTTTAAGAAAGTTGAGCTTCTTTCCTCATTTCTAATCAACTGAAATTAAAACTTCACCAATATTTACGACTTGAAGTTGTAGTTGATGGTAGAGAAGTTTGTGGATGCTGTGAATGGCGAGCGCTACCGTGCGATCATTAAAAATTTTTTTTGCCCAAATTGATGAGCTGAACTTGCCTAAAATGTGGTTTCAACAAGAAGGTGCCACATGCCACTCAGCACGCGAAACAATTGGTCAATTGAGAGCCGAGTTCAGTGAATAGTTTATTTCACGTTCGGGACGCGTTTGGTCCCTAGATCATGCGATTTAACGCCTTTAGCCCTGGAAGGACATGCTTCGTCGAATCGACGACGCATGGTTTACCTTTTGTAAAACAAGCCAAAAAACTCAAACTGTAAAAATTAATTTTTGTATTAAAAACTTTTATAAATAAAATGCATTGCATTATTCCTTTACTCTTAATAAACTTAATAATCAAGAACAAGTGATTTTTAAAGATTTTGTTGGATAGGAAATCAGTAGGGCCATTTTAAAACATGTTGTCCTCGATTCGACGAAGCATGACCTTTATGTATAAAAAATAAGCATGTCCTTCTAGGGTTAGACTATTTTTTGTGGGTTAAGTCTCATTTCGATTGGGACAAGCCCACAATGGTTGACGCACTGGAAGCCAATATTGAAGAATTTATTCGTGAGATACCGTTGGAGATATGTTGGAGAGAGTATGCCAAAATTGGACCCAGTGTATGAACCATTTGAGGCTTAGCCGCGGTCATCATATACTTGAAATCATCTTTAAACATTGAATTATATAGATCATTCTATCGACTCAAATAAAGATATCACACATTTCCCTAAATTTTACGTTTTTTTTTTTATATCAAATCCAGAAGCTCTTAAAAAATCAACCTTTACTATGAATTTTTTTACCAATTTAAGCTTGGTGTCTTGTGGTAAGCACGAGTACCACAACATTCGCAGAACATTGTAGATTTTGCTTATAGCAGCGTTTATATGGTCCACACAACTGAGATCAAAATTTATTAGGAAACCTAGATTCTTTACTGATTTACAAATGTGATATTTGCACCAGCAAGATGTAATGGCGAAAGGTTATCTAAAACATATAAATGATGGGAAATAGTCAGCGCCTGTGTTTTCTTGGGATTTCATCTTAAAAAGTTTTTTTATTACATATTTATGCACTTAACGTCTTCATTGGCATACCCGCGTGTCGGACATCACATTCGGACGCATTTTTTTCCAATTTATTTGCTGAAAATTTTTTGTTTGGGGAAAAAAACCAGTGCAACATTAAGGGGAGCAACGCAGCCAGAGGCCGAAAAAAAAGGTCATGTTTGTGAATTTTTTTAAGGAAACCTATGGGATATTTTTGAATGAGGGTTTTTATACCTAAAAATATACACATTCAAGAGTATTTTTAGTTTTTTTTTTTATTAAAAAAAATTTAATATTAAGGTCGATACAGCAGTTTTTGTAGAGCGCTCTGAAAAAAAGATGAAATGCGGTGACCAAGATTGCTCCTCCTAAATTCATCTGAAACAAAAAAATGAAATATATTATTAAAGTAGATACTTAAAACTCGTACTTGTCATAGCCGTTTTTGAAAATATTGATTTTTCACAAAATGGCGGACTTTCAAACGTAAAAAAACGATTTTCGACCAAAAATTCGTCATAGTTTTGCCTATAAAAAATGAACGAAGCTAAAAAAAAAAAATCCTATGACAAGTACGAGATTATTATGTGTACAATAAGCCTGCAAAAAAATCAAAACGATCACTTCACTGAGCTTTGAGAAATCTTGGTCACCGACTTTGAAAACATGGTTTCGAGAAAAACGCGTTTGAAAATAAGCGCCAGCACTGCGCGCTCTAGAAGGCGGTTCACTCAGTAGGCTATAACTTTGTTAGTTTTTGAGATATTAACTTGAAATTTTCACCAAATATTCTTGAAACTTAAGGCTTTAAGAAAATGCAAAAAATTTTTTGAAAAAAAAAAAAAGTTCTGACTGCGTATCTCCCCTTTAGTATTAAGGAGCTGCTATTTATAGATATCAGAAAAAATACAATATAAGTGTTATTAAGGAACAGTGCTTTTGATATGAAGCGTTCGGACGTTATTAAAATAGAAGTAGTTTTGATATTAATTCCAAAATCTGCAATTTGCAGTGAGCTGATTCGAGCTACGTGAAAATTTGATATGAATCAAACGCTTAAAAATAACTGAAATATACAAAAAATTAAGTTTAGTCGTTAATTTTTATTATTGTTTTAATTTTTGTAATATTAATTATTGTTCAGACGCCATGTGTCGGGCGTCAGTAATTTTTCCCACCATTACAGGATTTTACTTAAAGATTTTTTTTTTTAATTATTTTTAATATTAACATCTACTCTACGTTAAAAAAAGGCTGTTCGAGCAATATAAATGGAGATTTCATTTTTGCAATATTTATAATATTTTGCCATCTATTGTGGAGCGATGTTACGAATTTTCATTTTTTTTTTTTGCAATTTTGTACATTGCCTTTATTTTAGAAATAAATACCTTGCCTTTTCTTCACAAAACACTTGCGGTAAAACTTTTCGTTCCGTTTTGTCACTACCAATTCGTCGCAAATTGCCAACAAACTGTCCAAATTGCTTTTAAGTCATGACCAATTTATAAGGTGTCAGCGTAAATTAAATTTAAAAGATGCTTAAAAGAAACAAATTCCTGAAACCTCAGTTAAAGACATCTACAGAAAGATTTCGAGAATTCATGCCTCGACAAAGAGCTTTATGTTTTTGTATGATCAAATTGAAGAAAGTTTTTCTATTTAAAATTTTTGAATAACGGTTAATGGTATGGTATGATTATTATAATATGACGGTATGGTATGATGGATATAGTATGATTAGTTGATGGTACGGTATTATGGTATGGTTCGATGATATGATGTTTAGATATATGGTATGTTGGTAGGTATGGTTTGGTGGTAGAATATGATGGTACGGTATGATAGTATTGTCTGATGGTATAGGATGATAATATGGTATGATGGTATAGTATAATAACATTCAACTTTTAGAAATTGTATTAAAACAGATTTAATCTAATCTTGCCATTACATGAAATGGGACTTTTTTATTAAGACCTTATTTAAGAAAAAATCAATTAACCACTTAAAAATCCCTACTTTTTCGGGTTCGAGTTTCACTTCTACCGTGCGTGGAGCCCCACACATATTTTTTTTAAGCTAACTGGTGCTCTTTTCTATTTTTTTCCTTTAAGTTTTTGACATAATTTTCAGTTATTTTCTGGAAAATATGCAAAAACTTGCGTTGTAACACGTTTCCATTTTTGTTTTTAATTAGTTTTAATAATTTTATCTAAATAAAACTCTTTTTATGTGTTGGTACTGACGTCCGTTAGAGTCAATCATATTTATTTTGCAAAATACACTGTTATGCACAAACTTCGTCAAACCTATTATGGCACCAATTTGCGAAGAAAGAAGTGCAAAGGGAAATAAAAAAACTTTTATACGTAAAGCTTTTATATAAATAGCCATCAGTAATACACACTGAAAAAAAATAAAAAAAAATTTATCTCGTATATTGATGGTGAATCACTTATTTTTTTACATAAAAACTCAAGAAAAAAAAAATATTAGGGAACTTAAATATAGATATAGGAAGATTTTTATAAACAACTAGCTGACCCGGCAAACGTTGTTTTGCCATGTATGTTATTTTTAGGAAACATTTTTATAGGTAAACTAGCTGGTACCCGACGCGTTGCTGTCGTAGCGGAAATAATTTCTATCTCTATCTGAATCTCAAACTCAGTCTCAATCTCAATCTCAATCTCAATCTCAATCTCAATCTCAATCTCAATCTCAACCTCAACCTCAACCTCAATTTCAATCTCTATCTCTATTTCTATCTCTATCTCTATCTCTATCTCTATCTCTATCTCTATCTCTATCTCTATCTCTATCTCTATCTCTATCTCTATCTCTATCTCTATCTCTATCTCTATCTCTATCTCTATCTCTATCTCTATCTCTATCTCTATCTCTATCTCTATCTCTATCTCTATCTCTATCTCTATCTCTATCTCTATCTCTATCTCTATCTCTATCTCTATCTCTATCTCTATCTCTATCTCTATCTCTATCTCTATCTCTATCTCTATCTCTATCTCTATCTCTATCTCTATCTCTATCTCTATCTCTATCTCTATCTCTATCTCTATCTCTATCTCTATCTCTATCTCTATCTCTATCTCTATCTCTATCTCTATCTCTATCTCTATCTCTATCTCTATCTCTATCTCTATCTCTATCTCTATCTCTATCCTCTATCTCTATCTCTATCTCTAACTCTATCTCTATCTCTAAGTGGAACGACTCGTGTAAATTGATAACCAAATTTCGAGGCTATGTTACTTATAATTCCAAAGTTATTCGATATCGCAAATTTAGCTTGTATGGGCGGAGCCACACCCCCTTGTTCAATGACGTCTCAGTTTTCTAGTAGAAGAATATCACCCAATAGTAATTCCATACTGAATTTCGTTGTTAAACGACGTTTAGTTCCAAAGCTATCTGATATCAAAAATTTTAAGTGTATGGGCGTAGCCACACCCCCTTTTCCAAAGCCCATCCCAGTTTTATAGTATAAATATATCACCAAGTGGAAACTCCATACTGAATTTCATTATTATACGGCATTTAGTTCCAAAGCTATTCGATATCATAAATTTGAATTGTATGGTCGGTGCCACACCCCTTTGGCCTATACTTGATACATTTTGCTAGTCGAAGGACGCGACTAAATAGTACGCTCCTACCAAGTTTCATTGATGTGTGACTTATAGCTTGAAAGTTATACCGAAAATTTGGTCTGCTGAAAAAGTGCCACGCCCCACATTCAACGCCCATAAAATTTTACCTGTGGAACGGCTCTTGTAAATTGAGATAGAACACCGAATTCCGATACTATGCGACCTATAACTTCAGAGCTATTCGCTACCGTAGATTTGGGTTGTATGGGAGGTGCCACGCCCCCTTATTTTAGGGGGATGAAAAATAGATGTTGTCCGACTCTCCCCCCTGACTAATATCCTCGCTAAGGATCACGAAAATCGGTCGAGCCGTTTCGGAGGAGTTCGATTACGTACACCGTGACAGAAGAATTTTATATATTAGATAATGCTCTCAAAAAAGAACCATCTTTAGTTTTTCACACTTGGTGGACCATTTTTGGGCTTTGCCCATATATTAAATATTTGCAAAGGCCAATGGGACGGAAAAAGAAGATCTGGGTATCATCAGCATAGATGTGTATAGAAGAGTATTTGCAGGAGTGTACGATATCATTGATGAAAATGCTGAAAAGAATAGGGCCTTGTGATACCCTTGTGGTGTGGTATTGTGTACACTTGTCAATACCAACTTCTTCAATATCTTAATTTCATATCACTAACTTTCAAAGCACTTTCATTTTATTATTTTCATCGAAAAAGACCGCCAAAAAAAAATATAACGAAACAAAAATCCGAAAAAAACGTGAGACACCGCAAAAAAATGGGAGGGTTCCGAAATTTGTGCTATTTTGGACTTTTGCCATCAGATTGGAAATTTTGAGGTAAGCATATATTTTAATTTTAAATTGAATAAACAAAAACCAGGTGACTGAACTCAACTTCAATTGCTAGCAGCTTACGAGATGCAGTGGCGTTCCCAGGCTTGGTGACACCCGGAGCGGATACTCATGGTGTCACCCCTATAAAAAATTTCTAAATGGAAAAAGAAACCAATTCGATTAGATTAAGTGTTTTTATTATTATCTTTATGTTTTCCGAAAAAAAAACAAACAACATATGACAAACAATAAGAATTTGTAAAAAACAGAACAAAAATATTACATTTTCAGGTGTCTACATATTTAGATATGTAGACATAAGGTAAAAAAGAAAACTTATTAACTTCGCAGTCTTAAAAACTGAAGGAACAAAAACATTACATTTTCAGGTACATATTTGTATATGAAGGTATAAGGTTAAACAAAGAAATCTTATTAATGGCGTTGTCTGAAAAACTAACTTTTCTTACTTTAAGAGCTGCAAAATTTGAAATAACCTCATCGAAATCAATATTACTTGCAAGCTCGTTTTCAATGGATAAAATAGCAATATCGGAAAGCCTTGCCTGTCCCATGGAAGATCTTAAATAAGTCTTAATTAATTTTAGCTTTGAAAAACTCCTTTCGCATTAAGCTACTGATACACAAATTGTTAGAAATAATTTCAATGCGACAAAATGGGACACACATTTTTTAACGTAATGTATTTGTACCTTTTTCTTTCTGTTTGAGAAATGAAAAAAATATCGAAATGGTGTCACCCCTAAAAGTGTGGTATACGGGGCGGACCGCCACCCCTGCCCCCTAGGAACGCCTCTGACGAGATGGTAATCATTTTGACGATTTGAAACCAAGATGACGATTAGATGATTTGAGATCACAAATGACGCTTTAAGAGCACAAATGGCCATTTATATATGCTTATTTTTGTTTTGTTTTTTGTGTCAAAAAAAATTTTGTCTACTTATACTTTTAAATTTGCTTTTTTTTTTTTCTTGTGTAACACTGTTTTTTTTTTGTCTAATAACACAGGAGGACGATCCTCACAAGGCAACGCGTGAGGTTCAAGGGGGCGATCTTCACATGGCAACGTGTCTGACTGCCTCAACCTGATGAGGCCAGCATTATCCATGTCGAACTCTTCTCAAGTCGACTCAAACCTTTTAACTTCGTATTTTAACTTCGGCCCAGTCGAAGATCATTTCTTTCTAGTCTTTTTTTAAAAAGGAACAAAGTTCCTGTGTGTCAGTGTGTGGCATAAATAAATTTTAAATACGGGGAAAAAACGAGTTGTAAGGAAAATATTTTATTTATCCACGTAAATATTTAAATGAAATATATACTCAGGCGTGGATAATGTTAATATGTGTTATTTCCCTTAGTGTATATTTGTTAACTTCCTCTTAACTTTAAATAATATATGTTGTACATAACTGTAGTTTTAATTTCTTTTCTCATTGTTCGTTGTACCGTTGTTCTTAAATTTTGTATAAAGACTGTTCAATTTTCAAGGGAATTTGTTATATATGCAAACTTTATCGCAGTGACATTAAAAGCTTGAACAAGTGAGAACTGAAAACTATTTTCGTCTTTAAGGTTTAAGGTAATAACGTGTAAATTTTTCAAAAAAAAAAAAAAATCGAAACAAAAAACCCCGGAGGTCTTGCGTAGGGGGATGCATATTTGTTTCCGATACATGGGAAAGGCCATATCCATCGAACCGTTTTGAATATCTTTTTTTCAATGCCATTTTCAGCGCCCGGAACTGTATTTAAAAAAAAAATATTTTTATAAAGTATTTTTTATGTACAATAACCTGTATAAATTTAAAAAAAAATAATTACTTCTTATATCTAAAAAAATTGTTTGAAAACAGCTCCTGTTGTTGGTTGTTACAAGTATATAATACCTTAAAAGCTATTAAAATTAGAAACAAATAATTTTTTATTTTAATGTAATTAGAAAATAAAATGCCACGCGGGACAAGTTAAAGTCAGAAAGAACGCTGCCGTATTGAATCAGGAGTCACTGATATTGTCAAGAAATTAAACAGCGTGGGAACACCATAACACATTTTTTAAAACACCCTGATTCTTATAACACCCTGACCTGGAACTAAGCCGAAAGTAAATGAACGGGACAAACGGGAAATGAAGCGCCTAGCCACAAGAAAAAAACCATAACTGCGTCCCAAATTAAACGGGAACTTTCGCTCAACATAACACTAAGGAGAATCAACAAATTCTACATGCCGACGGTAAATTACCAAATACCAAAATCGGTTGAATAAACCTAAGTTTTTTCCACGTTATAAGGTGACTAGGTAATTTTGCTGAAAAGTACACATTTTATGAAGAAGAGTGGCAATTTGTCATCTTTAGTGAAGAAAAGAAGTTTGATTTAGACCAGGGATTTCCAAAGAGTAATACTGGATGCGTAGTATGTAGGAATTAGTAACATAAAAAAAAAAACAAACAAAAAGCAGTCGGGACCAAACCATACGCAAAATTACCAACAAGTTGGTATTTACCAACAACGACAAGAATAAACAACCACAAACACACGCTGTATTGTTAAAGTGTAGCTGCGCCTGTGAACGATTCGGAGAATTACAACAATCATAGAAATATTGAAGTTGTTGTAATAGAGTGGAAAGAGTTAGGCGATGTCAATCGCTGATTTAGACGGCCCTGATAGTTGGCAAAAATATTGGAGGGATTTAAGGGAGCCATACACCTATAATTTCATTGCCATGGCGATTAGTTGAAGTCATTATAAACAACGGAGGACACATAAAGTATTGAAATAGTTTTAAAAATGGTTGTTAAGTTCTTTTGACAAAATGTATAAAGTTTAAGTTATGCATATATATTTATTTCCTTCTCTGTTAAACAAACATTAATTAAAATAAAATGATAAAATCCTCCAAGAAAAAAAAAATATTAAATTTTTTGTTTACTATTATCTTTGAGTATATACATATAGAGAAATTACTTTGAGTTGTGTCACTCTCGCACTAGATGGCGCCACATACACCACTTTCAGATTTCTACGCTGGTTTGTATATTTTTTTTTTAATATCGACATTGATCAAACATACAAATGAACAGACAGACAGCAATGCACAAACACACACACAGTGTTGTTTTGTTGGTTGAGCTGTCGCATTAGTTGTGTGTGCGGTATGATCCCGTTAAGTTGCGACTTGTTTGTTTGTGTTTTTGTGCTGCTGAGGCAAGCGCATGCGTGCAGCATTTAATTCTTATATGAACTTTTATGGAGTTTGGATGTGCGACTCATTTTATATTTCTATTAAATTTTCAAAGAAAAAAATGAATCAAAATGCGTACATAAAATTTGCTACAATAATTGCTAAAAACATTATTAAAAAATTATTTATTTAAAATTATTTATTAAAAATTAAATTGCTAAAATAACTAGACTAACTTGTAATTTTTTTTACTCAAAAATTGTTAATAGTTTAAAAGATATTTCATGTCAAAAAGCGAACTTTCCGTAAAAATTAAAAAAAAACTATTTTTTTAATTTGACGGTCAATAGTTCCCAAACCAACAAAGTTATGCCAATAATTAAATTTTTGTTTTATACTTGCAATTTTCTGAGTGAAACTACATATCCAGCATTTAATTTTTGCAATATTTTAAAAGAAATAGCTTATTTTCGCGGTTGTATCAAAAAAGATACGGTGGGAATTTAAGGGTTAAGTTCATGTATAGAGCAAAATATCGAGTCTAAGCCAACCCGTATTTTAATTCAAACATCAACGATTGCTCGATCAAGCATAATTCATTATGTACCACCTCATTTAAAGGCTATATCTTTAGAAGAAGAGACTTATGAACCCTTTTATGACGACCTGGGCTGAGAATCTATACGAACAAATTAAAAAAAAAAAATAAAAATGGCGAAACTAATTTTTTTTTCTATTAAACATCCCAATAACTTTGTTCAAAACTCACGCATTCCACGGCGCATCTTCAGATCGCCAAAAGCCAAAAAACCGAGTGTCGAAGATATGGTTACAAGCAAAATTAATCAACTCTACAAAAAAAGCGTCCCTGTGAGAACATTATATCACTCGTTTTCTTCAATAACGTTACAACTCAAAAAATTAGATTTTTCAGGAGAAGCATTTTAAGTTTTGAACAGATGAAGGAAATTAATTCACCATTTTCAAAATATGGACAAAACATCAAAAATACAAGTACTACTGTAATGAACATGGTTTAATCTATACAAAGTGACAAAAAAAAAACTGGATATTATCGATATACATATAATACGATCTAATCGGAAATATATTGAGGTGAATGAATCACAAATTCTATTTTTCTGCAAAAATTAAAGAAGATATCGTTACCAAAATTGTACACAGCATAGATCATGGTAACACGAATATTGCTGTGTAATTAACTCAATTCTTATGTTTTTTATGAAAACGAGCTCGCTTATGAAAACGAGCGATATATACTGACATACGGACGCAACTTACTCGTCGCAAAACCTCTCATTGGAAAAATGAAGAGAGGGATTTATTTTAAAATGAGACCCGAAAATATCTTTAATCCCCCGGGATCTATATAATAATAATATCTAATAATATCGATTCTAGTTTTATTTATTTTATTATACTAGTGTCGCCTTTGGTCGAAATTCGACCATTTAAAAATTGATTTTTTTTTTTTTTTTTGTATTTTTAGTTATTATATATATTTAAAACATTTTTTTCTTCCTTCACTCATGTGGAAATATAACTGAATTCATATCGCAACATATGTACCACCCGCAGGAAATCACAAAATAGAAACTCCATTCTGTGTTTCCATGTTCTATGGCTTTTACTTCCAAAGCTATTCGATATCAAAAATTTGGTTTATATGGGCAGAGCCACACCCCCTTTTCCAATGCGCGCCACGATTTTCTAGTAGATGGATATCACCAACTTCCAACACATATTGAGTTTCTTTGTTATATGGCATTTACTTCCAAAGCTATTCGACATTCAACACAACCTGGTTTACAATCCGGTCCAGTTTACTAACAGAATAGCAAATTGAAATCATAGTATTTAGTTTGAATAAACAAAAATGTATGTACTCTCTCCCCTCTCTAGTCATAGGTTAAGATCCACTTAAATAATGTTATTTCTTTTTGCTGCCATTTTTGGAAAATATGAATTGTTAAGGTTTGCTATTGCAATTTATTGTATTTAATTATTGTTTGTATTAAAAAATATATTACAACTATGAATTATAATATTAAAATCTTTGAGAAATACAATGTATGTAAGGAATCACTAAAAAAATAATATTCGTTTGTAAAGAACTATGTAACTCTAATGTTTTTGGCAATAAATGAATTTTGAATTTTGAAAGTTATAACAAAAATTTGGGCTGCTGAAAAGTTCCACACCCCTTTTTTAACGCCCATAAAATGTAATCAGTGCAGTGGTACGTGTGATTTGTGGTCGAATACCGATTTCGGAAGCTGTGTGATCTATAACTCTAAAGCTATTCGATATCGCAAATTTGGGTTGTATGGGATGTGCCACGCCCACTATATTTATTCGGTGCACTCCTTCTCCCCACTCTTATTGATTTAAAAAAAAAAAAATTGTCAAAATCGGTTGAGAAACACGGGAGAAAATGGTTCTTAACTGTTCTGCCTACGCCAATTTATAAATAGATTACGTATATTAATTAAAATTACGCATAATTTTTTTTATTTTAAAATTTTTTTTGCTATTTTATTTTGTTATTTTATTTAAAATGAGTTCTTTTTATGTTATGTTCAATGTTTATCTCTATTAAAATAAAAAGCATAAAAATATTCGCTGGAACAATAGTATGTTGAAAATACATATTTGTTTGGAGAATTCACTGCATTTAAAAAAAAAAACTGCCAAATTTATGCTTTTACAATTTCTTAAAAAATCACAAAACTGAAATAAAAATGCCCAAAATTAACCGAATGAAAAAAATGACTTCAAAAGTTGTCGACATGTAGGATTTATCGACATATTATTTTTCAAAATTTTAGATATTTAAATCTAGATCAAGGACTACTTTTTCCTCTCTAAACTCCTGTAAAAAAATAAAATCTTTTCAACAGCAACAGGCTTTGTTAGTTTTGTGCACACATACATACATACATACATACTTACTCATACACACTTATGTTTACAAATTTCTTTATGGATCATTTGCCTCAATCATAGTCTGTGTCAGCATCTCAGCGATTGTTGAGTAAGTGCGCCATCTAAGCGGCAGAGTTACTTCCTAAATTTGTTTTGCTGAAGTGGTTTCTCTATATATATATACTCAAAGCTATTATGTAATTTGTTAATAAAATTAAAAAAAAATATAAGAAATCTTTAGTTTATAGAATAAAAACAGTACAATATTGCAGTGTTAGGCCATATGATCCCCGATCACGTCCTTTTTTACGCTCTTTTTCGTTTGATGAGCTATGTGATGAAAGTATGTTATACAGACGGTCATATGATCCCTGAATACTAGTACACTTTTTGCTACTTTTAATACTTTATGCAAAAGAGTGTAACTAAAAGTGTACTATTTTCATGCAAAAACACAAATATTGTGAATAATTGTACAGCGCAATACTGCTTTGATCTCGAGATTCCATATTATTTTCGAATCAAGCCTGAAGTACAATAGTGCGAGAGTGCGCTGCGAGACAACTTAAGAATCTCGTACGAACTGTCAAAGCATTTTCATAATCAGAGTTCTTATGTAGCAATCTACAATGCCTTGCGATGCGCTTGTGCGATGCTAGGCATTTCCAAAAAATTTGAAAACCTCGCATGCGATGACGAGCTGTCATAAAAATTCCATTAAAAAAACCAAAATGGTTGCTGTTTATCAATTTTCTTTATACTTCCACAGTTGCATCAGAACATACTTTTGTACTAATTAAAGTAAGATTTTATTTTGAGAGTACAAAATATACATATCTGCGATGTCATCTTTTTATTATTTTGAAAGTAGATTTACGGTAGAGAGAAGTTCGTCTTATGGTTAAGCGAGGTACTTTTTATTATGAGAGGGTGCTTAAATAGTTCGTAATATCTTTTTTCAGCTCATGCTTTTGAAATAAAATGTTAAAATGTATTTAACGTTTTAGTACCTTTTCTTAAGTCGAAAATACTTTTTATTATTTGGCCGTGTGCTATCCGTGTGCGTGGCGTCCGTGGCGTAGTTGGTTAAAGTGCGTGGCCTCTATGTCAACGAACCTGGAGACCCGGGTTCGAATCCCAGCAGAGACAGAAAATTATTTGAATAAAAATGGTTTTTCTATACGGACGCCACCTCTCTGCAGACAATGGCAAACCTCAGAGAGTAAACAAAATGCCATGTAAAGCTTCTTGTGAACAAGAACATCCGTTCATCGCCGTTCGGAGTCGGCGTTAAACCTGTAGGTCCGATTTTCGGTCAATTGTGTACAAACTTAATAACACGCACAACACAATTGATCATAAGAAGCTAGGTCAAAGTCCTTTCAAGGGCTGAAATGGCCAGTTATTTATTTTTATTTTTATGCTGTTCGGAAACTTTTCACTCGGATGATAAAATTTTGACAGTCTGAATAGTGAGAATATTTGGCACTTGTGAGGTGAATATGATTGGCAAAAATGCATATAGCCCCATTGGCTAGTATAAATTTTGACAATCGATAAGAGAATTTTTGATACAAGCAAAAATAGAAAAAACATTTGTGAGTTAGTGAGTCGTAAAGAAGTTAAATATTTTGTGAGTCGGACAACATAGCAACCAGAAGTGGAAAATATTTGCGTAAAATACTGTTAATTTTCAGTATATATTTGCAATTTTGCAAATTATATTATATTCTTTATAATATAAAGATTTATATATAATATATATATAATACAAATTATAATTATATTAAAACGTCAAAATTACTAGTTGCCAAAATTTCATTGTCCTTTTAGAACCGCAAAAATGACAATTATATTTCAACCGACAGAAATTGTATTCAACTCAGTAACTTCTTTTCTACCACGAGTTAAAAGTTCAGCATGTTGGACGACAAAGTCGGATGGAAAATTAACGGGAAAATTTTATTGAGCTTTCGAACGATACAACATGTTAAACCAAGCTAAACTCCATGCTAAATTCGCTTTCCACACAGCCTTTGTCCAAAGTTTTATTATTTAAACAGTACGCTTTTATTTTTAACCGACGCAACTCTCGTTCCTTCAAAACAAGCTTTTCTCATTGTACATAATATGCGAGGGCAATGCGTGCGTGATTACGTTATTGAATCGTATCGCATTCTCGCATCGCACTCTCGCACTATTGTACTTCAGGCTTCATTTTCATTCACTCTCTCAAATTTCTCTTTTACATTGAAACATTGGTGGGCATTCTTATACAGCCGCAATATTGGCATTTATATGTATTTGTGCATTCAAAAGCTTTCCAATTTTAAAAAAGTGTGTAAAAAGTTCTAACAGCGTACGTGTGAAGCTCTAGCAGCATAAGTGTGGCGGCAGAGAAAGCTCTTTGCCCGCGAGCGACAGAATGCCCGACATTGCATTGAAACAACAACAATGCGTGCCCGTGATGAGCCCGTGAGCGTCTGCATAACAACGGCCTTAGAGAGCTTTAAGTGTGTAAGCTTTTTTGCACAGTTTTTCGATGTTTAAATTTCTTATTTAATACAAGTGAAACTTTTAAAGGGTTTAGCCTTGAATTGATCAAAACTATTAAAGGTGTTCACACTTACGGTTAATTGGGCTATTTTTTATGGTATGTTGTTTTCCTGATTACTTATGATGTCATATTTTGTTTAAATCTTATGTTTTCATAACAAATGTTTTAATTAATATTAAGTTATAACATATGTTTTCATACATCTTATGTTATTATAACATATACTCAAATCAGCAAAATCGGTTGCAATATAAGCAGATCACACCATTGTCTTGTTTTTTTTTCAAATGAGAGTGGCATTTTTTAGTCTTTTTGCTCTTTGAAAACAGTTTTTTTTTGGCGGTTTTGGCGAATTGTCAAAAACGTAGCCTTATGGTCTATTTGCCTCGCATAGCATAGCAACGCATAAAGTAGATAAGTAGCTAGCACATAGCAAAATAAATGGTAATTATGCGAAACATAGAATAGTTTCACAACAGCTGTTTCGGCAAAACGTCAAATGCTTAGAAGATAAACAGAAATCAAAATAAAACGGATCTTCTCTGTTTATCTATGTTTCAGAGATGAATTTCTGTTTTTATCTGAGCATTGCCATGTGTTGTCATGTTATGCATAATCAGATACACGCAAATCCAACTGAACAGATCCCCATGTGACACTTGTTAAGCCATGCGCTGCTGTGCCATGCGAGGCTTATTAGACCATTACATACAAAAGCTGAAATTTTTCCATCTTTTGCCTATAGGCTACGCTGAAATCAGAATCAATATAGAATGGCAAGTTATTGGCATGCTCAATCTGTCACAATGCTTTTGTTAAATGTCACAATTTCTTTTCAATTAGCGCTCCAAGCTGGCCAGTTTTTTGTGAAGTTCTGCATTTGTGGTTCATTATTTTTTCTTTACTAATCGAAAAAAATAGAAAAATCTATTGCATTTTCGTGTTTAATATTTTATTAGTTTTCCGTGGTCTCATTTAGGTATTTAAATTAACTAAAACGGTTCTTGTGAAGATATAAGCAGTGAAGTGTTGAGCGTCAGCAAAAGAAGCAGATATTATTGGCATTTATGTTTATATGTTAATAATAATGGAATTGAAAATTATAGAAATGCACTGTAAAAAGTTAGTCAAAATTCGCCAAATAGATTCGCAACCAAGGTTCCTCTTGCGCAGTTGAATATTTGAATGAAACAAAAAGTGACTCGAGCTCTGTGAGCGATTAAGACGCACTATCGCTGTCCGCCAATGAAGCTCCATACGAAAGAGAGTAGGTATTTATTATCTTCATTTGCACATGGATATATTATAAAAGAATGTGCATTTTAGTATAATAAAAAAAACAAAAAAATATAAATAACTGGCCATTTCAGCCCTTGAAAGGACTTTGACCTAGCTTCTTACGATCAATTGTGTTGTGCGTGTTGTTAAGTTTGTACACAATTGACTGAGAACCAGACCCATGGTATAATAATACAAGGTAGCATTGACAACTGCTTATTTTCTCTTCTACAAGAAAACATCTCCTGTCAAAAACAGCTGTTTGTGAAAATGCATCTGCAGCTGCTGACGTCGTAGTTTTTTTTCACTTCAACGTTTTCAACATTGTTTGTGTTTTCAATGGCGGATTGTGAACGCTCTCTTTTTGAGTATATTTTTTGACAGGAGATGTTTTCCCAAGCAACTGTCAATGCTACCTTGTATTATTATACCATGAACCAGACCTACATGTTTAACGCCGACTCCGAACGGCGATGAACGGAATGTTCTCGTTCTCAAGAAGCTTTACATAGCATTTTGATTACTCCCTGAGGTTTGCCGTTGTCTGCAGAGAGGTGGCGGCCATACAGAAAAATTATTTTAATTCAAATAATTTTCTGTCGCTGCTGGGGTTCGAACCTGGGTCTCCAGGTTCTTTGACATAGCGGCCACGCACTTTAACCAACTACGCCACGGACGCCACGCAGCAATAGATATGTGGTTTTAATTACTCGTGAAACCAGTACACAGAAACCAAAAATTAACACTTTTGATACATTTGATGAAATATTGTATATCTCTATCAACTCCGCTACAAAATTTTTATTTTTTTATTAATAAAATGCAGTTTTTAGAGTTTCAAGCTTCAAATCAAAAATAATTTGGACTTTTTAGAAGCCATTTCCAAAAGGATTCATAGCTACATTCAATAAGTTTGACGTTTCCGATTTAACAAATGGTATGTAATAAACAAAAAAAAAAAACAAAACGGTACTGATCTTGTTAACTTGCTAACAAGCTGCAAAGTATTTTCCCATACAAAATTTTGACAGGACGTAACAAATTTGTTAAGGACAGCCAGTTAACAGGACTTAACAAACGTAGTGTATACCCTTAATATAATACTGGTTTAGATATATGCTGAAAAATCCATGCTGTTTTATTTTCTACTGGGTGCTTTCACTGATGAATGGAAGCACTCACACACATTCATATTTCTAATCACACCACACACACATGTTTTCATGGTGTTTGAGATCAGTGTTGTGACTATAACGCAAAGTAATAAAATATGTTAGGCAATGTTATCTCTTTGTCCCTAAACTGGCAATATAGCTAATTTCTCAACAGAAGTAATAACATACAGTAATGTTATTCCTTTTGGCTGATTACTTTATTACAATTACATAAAAAATAAATTTAATTGGATTTTTTCATCGTGTTTTTCTATATATGTTAAAATTTTATTCAAAAGGTAATAGTAATGAGTTACTAATAACCTTTAATTTCGAAACAATATAACACAGGGACCGTAACTATTATGACTTTTTTCAAAAAAGTTAATAAATAATGGTTATTTTTGGATCGATTTTGTTTTTGGTCAAAAATAAAAGTTAAACTTTGACTTTTATTTTTTTCGTCAAAAATAACAGTTGAAATTTGACTTTTATTTATTCGGTCAAAAATAACAGTTAAAATTTTACTTTTATTTTTTCGGTCAAAAATAAAAGCTAAAATATGACTTTTATTTTTCCAGTCAAAAATATAAGTTAAAATTTTACTTTTATTTTTGAGTCAAAAATAACAGTTGAAATTTGACTTTTATTTATTCGGTCAAAAATAACAGTTAAAATATGACTTATTTATTCAGTCAATATAATATTCAGTCAATAAATATGACTTTTATTTTTCCAGTCAAAAATATAAGTTAAAATTTGACTTTTATTTTTGAGTCAAAAATAAGAGTTAAAATTTACGTTTAATTTTTACTATTTTCTAAAAATTTGACAGTGTTAACCTATATTAATTACTAGCTTACCCGGCACACGTTGATTTGCAACCAAAAATATGCTAATGAGCCGAATGAGTACAAGTATTTTATATATTTCATTGAGTATGGATAGAGTAGAGAACAACAAACAACTCGGGTATGATTTGAGTATCCGATTTCTGTCGGATACTCATTGCAGTTCTCTGATGTGTCACAAACAACAGTGACAGGGAACGCAATAAGCAAAACAAAGGTAGGGAAGAGTAGAATGAATAGAATTTATACTTTTGCTATGACTTACATTTTTAACTGAAAAAATAAAAGTAAAATTATAACTGTTATTTTTGACCGAAAAAGTAAAAGTCATATCTTAACTTTTATTTTTGACCGAAAAAATAAAAGCCAAATTTTAACTTTTACTTTTGACCGATAAAATAAAAGTCAAATTTTAACTGTTATTTTTGACCGTAAAAGTTAAAGTCAAATTTCAACTTTTATTTTTGTCCAAAAAAAAAAAAAAATTAAAAAATAACTATTATAATTATATAACTATTCTTTTTTGACTTTTTTTAAAAAAGTTAAATAAATAAAAAGCTTTTAAGATTATTATTTCTTAGTTAACAAGCATCGCACTGCTTTATTCAAATATCGAAAAGCAACATTTTTCCCGACTGACTTTTTGAATTGAAATTTCGAAAATAACAGTTATTTTCGGTCCCCGATATAACATTATTACAGTTAGGAGTCGGTTTATCATTTTTTATTTAACATATTACTTTCAAAAATAATATGTCTTAACACTGATTGAGATCAACAGCATTAACGGGAACTGAAAAAACTCAAAATACTCGAAAACATCGAGTTACTCGAAAACCACCGAGCTACTCGAGAACCATCGAGTTACTCGAATAATCGAGTTATTCGAGACAAGTTTCGATTCGACTTACTCAACTCGAATCGTGCCGAGTTACTTGAAGATCGAACTACTGTGAATTCTGTTGATTTTTACAACTAAAAATGCTTCTTCTCCAATTTTTTATGCAATCACGTATTGTGTATGTGAGTTCATCTCATATTTGTCAAAAATTGGCCCTTCACCCAAAAAAGTCTTGCATATTTAAAAGAAAATTGTTTTTAGCTGAGCAAGAATATTGTTAATAATAGTCGATAAAGAACTTTTGTTAATATAGAAATGTCAGTTTTGTCAATCTAATTAATGGAGCTGCTTTGATAATAAACAAAAATATTTTTGATAGAAAAAAATTGAATTTAAAATAAAAACACTTGTTCTATTTACAAGTGCTGTTGTTCGCAGAAAAACTTAAATCAATTTCTTTCAAGAACAGCTATATCTTTGTTTTGAAAACTGTGGTTCAATTTTTAAATGCATGCATTAAAATAAAACTATTAAGAAATGATCTTCGACTGGGCCGAAGTTTAAATACCCCCACGACCGAACCAAAGTATATTCAAAGTCTTAAACAATCAATAAAATGTTTATCTGTAAAAACGATTTTCGTTATATTTTTAACAGAAAATATTCGCTTTTGTTTTTTGATAAAGTCGCTTTGTATGAGAGTGAAAACCATGGGTGTGGTTTTCACTCAATTTGGTTGAATTCCATAAACATAGTACACGTTATAAATCAAAGTTCATATGCAAAATTTCAAGTCCATACACTAAGGGAAAAAAATATTAAATTTATCCAAAAAGCGAGTAATTTTTGCACCAATAATAAAAAATAAAATAATGCATTTACTTAAATCGTCTACGTAAATATTTAAAATTTATTTTAATACTTTTTTAATTAAATAAAATCTTAAAATATTGAAACAGAATCAATTTTTTTTTTTAATTTTTAAATATTCCTTTATTTAAATAATAGTTTCTCATAGAGGAACTTAATACTAGTGAAAGGATAAACTAGTTATTTCTTAATGTTAGTTAGCTTAGCATCCTGATCGGATTTTTCAAAGTTCTAAGTTATTAATTTAAGTTATTCGATTTCTCGCATTAGCTTGTTCTTATTATACGCTAAGTTATGTAAGTTAAAGGAAAAAAATTTAAAACCTTTTATTTTGTTTTTGTTTTTGTATAAAACTTAAGACTATGACTTAGAAGAAACAGAATTAATAAAAAATATATTAAAATTATGCAGGAATATATTTAAATATTTGTCAAATATTTACTTTTTAAAAATAAAATCATTGCATTCAAGGAAAATTTATATCAAAATATTTAAATTGAAAACCAATTTATTTTAATATTTCCCACCAGCTGCGTCCATCAAATACCATTAGGTGGTATATTTTATTTTCTTTTTTACTTTTTTCGTTCTTTAATTTATACTATATTTGACAGTTGGTGCAATGTTAGGGCACCAAATGTCAAAAATAGTATAAACTATAAAAAGAAAAATTAAGATAGAGAATAAGAAGCAAATTATGCAGGTAAATGACAACCGGTTCAAGATGTTCTTGAGAAAATACCGAGTTGTCACTCCACCCTACATAATTACATCATGCATTGCAATCACCATCGCACTCACAAATCATATTTGCCAAAAAATTCAGGCTATATTACCCTTGAAACATTAACTCAATGAGAACTATAAGAAACCTGCAACTGCAAGAAATATACTGCAGGAACAGAGTGCGATGCTGTTGCTGCTTGTCGGAGTATATGTGTTCGTGTGCGATGCTGTTGCTGCTTGCTTGTATGGAATATATGTGTACGCGTGTGGTATAAATAAAATTCAAACACGGGAAAAAAACGACTTGTAAGGAAAACATTTGATTTATCCAAGTTAATATTTAAATAAAATTTAACCTCAGGCGGGGATAATGCTAATATGCGTTATTTCCCTTAGTGTACATTAATTTTTGTGGATTTTAGAGAAATTTTACCTTTTTGATAAAGTCACTTTGTATGGGAGGTAGGCGTGGTTATCATCCGATTTGGTTGAATTCAAATTGAAATTAAAATTGAATTCATAAACCTTATCGATTGAACTCGAATTTACTATGCTCTCTCTGTCCGATTTATACCAAATGCTCAATGGTGGATGGTATTAATCTACAATAGTCAGAGCATGGAAGGCCCTCTTAACAATTACATTGTTACTGTCTGTAGTTAAGATCAGGTCAAGAAGTCTTTCAAGACTATTATAATATAATAACTTGTTGTAAGTCAGAACATATGCACAAAAATATGTTTCATCGTCGGAAGAATGCCATTTTAAGTCAGGCAGATTGAAATCCCAACAGTTAAATGTCGTAATTAACGTCAAGTAGATTTATTATATATTCTATGCAATCCGCAAGGCTTGCATAGACTTCTGCACTGCTCTTTGGGGGAACAAATGCATTAATTGTTGCGATAATTTCAATAACACCTGTTTAAAAATAACTTTGTGCTTATTAAATATTTGAATCTGTTCAACTTTGATATTTTGTTTTTTAATGAAAATTGTATTGAAATTTTTCTTCACTTCCTAATAAAATCTCGATCGACTTGCAATACTTTTGTCTTTATATAATTCTATAATTCTAAAAGGTTATGGGCCTCTTCTAAGCCTAAAATAATAAAAAAAAAGAATTAGATTTACCTATTAGTTTAACGCGCCGTTGGATATATTTTGATTTTACTGGATAATGGATTTCAAACTGCAGTTTCCTAAGCTAAACAATAGCAACTACCATACATGGAAATTCAACATGGAGCTTTTGCTATTGGAGCGTGAGTTGTGGGAGCTGGTAACAGATGAAGTTCCTAGGAATCCAGATACAAAATGGCTTATCCGGGACGGAAAAGCGCGTGCGACAATTGGTCTCACTGTTGAAGAACCACAGAAGATTCATATTAAGAAGCTAAGGTTTGCAAGTGAATATTGGGAAGCACTAAAGAAACACTACGAGAAGTCTAATCTCACAAATAAGGTCAGTTTGCTGCGGCAACTAGCAACCAAGCGCATGCAAGTTGGTCAGTCAATGGAAGCTCATATAGGTGAGTTATTAGATATCGTTGACCGCCTGCAGGACTTAGGTGAGGAATTCCAAGAGCACAAGGTTGTAGCATTCTTGCTGGGGAGTCTACCAGGAGATTACAATATGCTGGTATCTGCATTGGAGATCCATCCAGAGGCTGATCTCACACTTCATATGGTAAAAGAAAAGTTTTTACAAGAAGGTAGTCGTCGCATGGAACATGTCATCGAACCGGAAGTAGCTCTGAAGTCTGAATACAAGAAGTCTTCTTGGAATCCAAAATGTTTTTCATGTGGTAAGCGTGGACATATTAAAAGAAACTGTTTCAAAAATAGGAAGACGGATGAAAACCGTGCAAAGATTGTTACAGTAGGTGAACGAAATCTGTGTTTTAGAGTGTCAAATGGTTGCGATAAGAGCGATTGGTTTGTAGACTCGGCAGCAACTTGTCATATGAGCTGCGATAAAAATTTCTTTACTGAGCTGAATCAGTGTCAAGGAGAGAAAATTTTTCTGGCAGATGGTACAGAAATTAAAGCGTGTGGAATTGGTGATGGAATGTTTGTTTGCAGAAACATGAATATTCGCGTACGAAACGTTCTATTTGTACCAGAATTGGATGGAAGCTTGCTTTCAGTACGCAAACTAACTGCTGAAGGATTCAAAGTAATATTTAATGAAAACTGTTGTACAATTGAATCCAAAGGTGAGGTATATGCAATCGCAAATCTCAAGAATAATCTGTATGTCTTGGAGGAAGATCATGTTGCTAAGAAGGTATGTACATTTAAATCTGATTGTATACATACATGGCATAGACGATTAGGTCATCGAGACATGGAAGCAATCAAGAGCGGTGTAAATAAAAGCTTGATAACTGGGGTGAGTCTTTCAAAATGCGAATGTAAAATTTCATGCGAAGTCTGTTTGGAGGGTAAAATGACTCGTAAGCCATTCCCAAAGTCGTCAAACAGTCGGGCATCGCAGTTGCTAGACTTAATTCATAGCGATCTTTGTGGTCCTATGCAAAATACAACTCCAAGTGGCAACAGATATATTTTAACTCTAATTGATGATTATAGTCGATACTGTACTGTATATTTTTTAGATAAGAAATGCTTAGTTATTGAAAAATTAAAAGATTTTGTTGCACTCACAGAAAATAAGTTTGGAAAGAGAATTAAAGCCTTAAGGTCTGATCGAGGCGGCGAATTTTGCAGTAGGCAAATGGATTCTTTTCTCAAAAGTAGAGGGATAACTCATCAATTGACCGCTCCATACACGCCTGAGCAAAACGGGGTAGCAGAACGCAAAAATCGAAGTTTGATGGAAATGGCAAGATGTATGCTATTTGATGCGGGAATGGAATTAAAATATTGAGCTGAAGCTGTGTATGCAGCGAATTACCTTCAAAATCGTCTGCCATCAAGTTCTACAGTTTTGACTCCATATGAGATTTGGTTTGGAAAGAAACCAAATCTAAGCCATGTGCGAGTGTTTGGTACTGTAGCATATGCACATATCAATAAGCAGAAGCGCCAAAAGTTGGATGCTGTGTCCAAGAAGTATCGTTTAGTTGGCTTTTGTGAAGAATCAAAAGCTTATCGTTTGCTTAATACAGCGAACGATCGTATTATCGTCAGCAGGGATGTCGATTTTATTGAATGTAAGAAAGTTGGCGATAAGGATATGAATAAGCTCTACAATGAAGTTGGTCAACATTTGGTACCAGTTTGTTTATCACAGGAAACAGAGATAAATAAAGAAAATGTTGAATGTGTTTCTCAGGATGAAGAAGGTTTTGAGGAATCCATTGTTGTCAGTTCAGAAGACGACAGGAGTGCTGTTTTTGATACTGCTGGGAGTGATTCATCGTCTTCGGAATCAGAAAACGTTGCTTCAATTCAGCGAAGAGTTTCATCGAGATCAACAAAAGGAGTTATTCCGAAACGGTATGGTATGTTGACAATACAAATACAAACGAGCCTTCTACTTTCAAGGAAGCTATTTCGAGTCCGAATAATGAGCAATGGATGAAAGCCATGAGAGATGAACTGAAGTCAATGCACGATAATAAAACGTGGGACTTGGTCGAACTACCAAAAGGACGCAAACTTGTTGGATGCAAGTGGGTCTACAAACTCAAGAAAACATTAGACGGTAAGCTTCGCTATAAAGCTCGTCTGGTTGCAAAAGGATTTTCTCAGAAGTATGGTGAGGACTATAACCAGATTTTCGCACCAGTTGTCAAACATACCACTCTAAGAACACTTTTGTCTGTTGCGTCTTATAAAAATTTGATTGTTCGACATATAGATGTGAAGACAGAATTTTTAAATGGTGATTTAGACACAGAAATTTACTTAAGACAACCAGAAGGTTTTGTTAATCCAGGACAAGAGAATCTAGTTTGTAAACTTAAGCGCAGTATTTATGGCCTAAAGCAATCGGCTCGATGCTGGAATCTGAAAATAAATGAGATTCTTATTAATTTCGGATTCAGAAGGGGAAATGCTGACAATTGCTTATATGTTAAGAGAAGTGGGATAAATATATGTATGTACTGATTTATGTCGACGACATAATCGTTGCCACTGAAGATGACAATTCTATTCATGAAATTGTAAATTATATTCAACAACATTTTGAAATTTCCGATCTTGGCAATATTAAATTATATTTAGGGATTGAAATTATTAGAAATGATGATGGTATTTTTTTTATGCATCAACAAAATTATATTAATAAATTACTTATAGAATATGGTTTAGAAAATGCACATGCTTCTAAAATTCCTCTAGATCCTGGTTATTTAAAGGATTCCGAGAGTGAAGAACTTTTGGAAAACAATCATGATTATCGTAAAGCAATCGGATCCTTGTTATATCTCGCCGGAAACACAAGGCCAGATATTTCCACAGCAATTTCGATATTATCTGGCAAGACAAGTAATCCAAGTAAAAGAGACTGGTTGGAGGTTAAAAGAGTGCTAAAGTACCTAAAGGGAACTCAAGATCTCAAGTTGTGTGTCGGTACAAAAGCAGATTTAACCCTTACTGGATTTTCTGATTCGGATTGGGCAGGTGACATGAAAGATCGAAAATCTACCAGCGAATATATCTTTATGCTTGGTTCAGCAACAATAAGCTATGCTAGTCGCAAGCAATCAAATGTTTCACTGTCATCAACTGAAGCTGAACTAGTTGCACTTGCAGAGGCGTCGCAGGAAGCTATTTGGTTAAAAACGTTGTTGGAATATTTTGGGTATTCCAACATAAGTACTACTATCTACGAAGATAACCAAAGTTGTTTGAAGATAATAGAAGGCGACAAAATAAATCCACGGAGCAAGCACATCGATGTTAAATATTTTTATACTCGAGACATGAAGCGGTCCGGAGCTATTAGCTTTCTTTATTGCCCAACTGAAGACATGGTGGCTGATATGTTAACAAAGCCTTTAGCACGAGTTAAAATTATTAAATTTCGAAAGCTGTTCGGATTATAACTTTTTAAATAAAATGTTATTGCGAAGGGGTGTTGCGATTATTTCAATAACACCTGTTTAAAAATCACTTTGTGCTTATTAAATATTTGAATCTGTTCAACTTTGATATTTTGCTTTTTAATGAAAATTGTATTGAAATTTTTCTTCACTTCCTAATAAAATCTCGATCGACTTGCAATACTTTTGTCTTTATATAATTCTATAATTCTAAAATTTATAACATATACATTGGAATTACAATGTAATACCTTAACGCATAAAAGTTCGATATTAGAAGAGCAGGGAATATCAATTAAGGAACTGACAAAGGAATTCCTTGCAGCTAAAAGGACACCACCACCAACAGCAGAAATATTGTCAGTGTGTCTGTCCCTTCTAAAAACTTGAAAACTATTGTCAAACAATTCCAAGTCAATAATGTTTCCATTCAGCCATGTTTCTGTTAACGCGATAATATCCTCAGAGAAAGTCTGAGACGAAAAAAATATGTCGCGTATTTTAGAACGCAATCCCCTACATTTTGATAGTAAAGGGATAATCTACTTAGTTTTTTTGGGTCTGATGGGCGATTTTATTCGTCCTTCTAGACTTATTTTTAGGCATAAACTCAGAAACGAGAATATTATCGGCCCACATTTTAGAGTTAAGAACAGATGAAAACTCTTCAGCTGCAACCGTTAGCATAAAGGAGGCGTGGGAAGGCTTGTTACCAATTTTTTTTTGCATGAAAAGAATGCATTTTGACTAAATAAAATATTTTGTTTGACAAACGTCAATACATTTTCAGTTGTTCCAGTTGTTTCAGTCGGGCTGAAGACGTGAAATGAATAAGAGTTTTCGCCTCGACACTGCCCTTAAATTAATTATTGGGTTATTGGGCTCGATTGAAATCACATTAGGACTATAAGCCAATCGAGGAGTATAAGAAGGAGGTGAAGAAATAATTGTATTATTGTTTATTGAAGGCATAGTTGAGGGCTGCTTAGCCTGAGGAGGGTTTGAAGACGTCATACGACGCTTAGTATTTTTATTTTTATTTTTATTTTTATTCTTCCTCTTCTTTTTAGAAATATTCTGGTCGTCTTCAGAGTGAATGTTTGCTTGCGTCCTGGAAGAGATTGTCTGAGACAAAGAACGCAAAATTTTTTTCGGTGAAGAACATTCATCGTAGACGCTGATACTGGGTGCGGCACTAATTTCGCTAAAAAATGTAACAATTTCCGTAAAATTGTTATTAAGCAAGTTGAGACTTTCACCAAAAAGCTTAATTTTTAATATTAATATTTTGTATACGGCCTCTAATTATTTATATTGAAAACAAGTTTTTCGAGCTCTAGGCCAAGCATGTTGTCAACAAGACAACATGAAGAACAAAGAAGGCAACAACCAACAACAACAACAACGGCTCTGTATAGAGCAAATCACACAGCTTGACTATACAAACTGTTTCATTGGCCGCTACACCAACTCATCAGTAGCCTTTGTATGACTTTACACTGTGATCCACTCAAGCTACTTAGGTTCTACATATACTGCCAATATGCCGAGAAAGTTACCCGGAATTTGTTTTTGGCAGAGAACGCTGGAATTTTTGTAACTGAGTTCTTATCTACTTTTTGATGCATACTGTACTAAGGTTAACAACCTAGATCGTATCATACTTTTAGGCATAGCCTTAATTCATGTGCATCTTCGAAATTTGATCACAGCGGCTTACTGCTATCAGAGCATATTGAAGTTGTTGTTATTTTTGCTGTTTAGCTCCTCCCTTTTTTCCACACTTTCATTTTAGGGTTCAGTTAGTTTAACTGATGGTACACCTAAGATGGCGTGGAGACCATTGTTTTGTTATTACACTTCACAAAACACTTCCAACATCGACTAATAGACGAAGTCAACTGAATTCTTATAATTTTCTAAGATAATTTTTTCTAATAAATAATTTTTTTAACTTGTAGAAATCAAGGGTAGGCCTTGTTATTTGAATCACAAAAACGGTTTTTAATTTTTGCGTAAAATTGAAACAATTTTTGCTTATAAGTGTTAGAGTTTTTAAAAAGAGTTGAAAATTTGCAAATTTGAATTTAAATTAGTTTTACAATAAAAACAATTTTCGCTTCTAAAATTTCATTGTAATTAAAATTTTCGCAGTATTGAAGATTTGTTGGTATTTTTGGTATCAAAATAATGAAAATTTTTTTCATTTTACTAAATTTAAGAAAACTTTTATATTTTGTAAATATTTGCATATGTCACATATAAAACGCCTATTGTAGGCATACTGTAGTTTAAGGCGATTTTGTAAAAAAATTGTACCACAGCACCAACTGGTGTTGGATCAAAGAAGATAGCGCCAAAATAGTCACCGTACCTCAAAACACCAATATACCAATTTTCATTCTAATCGCATAAACAATTGTACTACAGCGCCCTCTGATGTTCAATATGGGTCAAAAAAGATAGCAACAAAACACTCAGCGTACATGAAAACTACTTTATACCGATTTTCATAAAATTTGTTCTTAAGCGCCCTCTGGTATTCAAGGTGGATAAAAATTGATTGAAATTGCCCCAAAACACGCACCGTACCAAAAAGCTTCTATACACAAATTTACATGAATATTTTCATACATATTTCCAACTTGCTTTCGTTGACGAAATTTCCTACATTTTGCTCTCAAAATTTGCAAAAATTTCGGTAAAAATGAACAGTAATATTAATAATAAATAGCAGTAATTTTGACAAAAACAAGAAAAGTAATCAAGCAATCACATTTTATAAAAAGAAACAATATACATGTGTATATATATGTCTAAAAATATCGATTAATCAAAGAAAATATTTTTGCAATAAAAACTGAAATGTGTTTCCAGAAATTTCATTTTAAATTTTAATTTAATTTCACATTTTATCATTTCCATATCAAATTGGAAAGCGTTCATTTATTTTGAAGCTTCTAGTCCGAATTTTCACATTAATAGGTAAAGTAGATTTTATGGTTCTTAATGATTTTATGACAATCTTCTTATATATATTACGCAAACCCAAATTTTGTCCGGCGTAAGGCTTTTTAAGTACAAGTCCAATCTTAATAAATTTGGTATTTTTTGGTAGGTTCAGACCTGTAGATGTGCAAACTGGACTTTTTATTTCTTAAAAATTTATATATTTTAAGTTATAGCTTATTAAAGTTTGCATATAATTGCATATATTTGTTGTTGTTATGTTGTTTTTTCTTT
Source organism: Pherbina coryleti (assembly GCA_943735915.1). NCBI lineage: Eukaryota > Metazoa > Arthropoda > Insecta > Diptera > Sciomyzidae > Pherbina > Pherbina coryleti. The sequence goes on from OX030949.1 coordinate 120,899,134, forward strand.
TCTTAACAGCAGCTGAGAACAATGTTATCAAACTTAGAGCAAAACTATTATCTGCTCACATTTAGCTCTCTTCTCGCCAATTATTATTATTTTTATTGTTGATGGGTGCAGCAACGCGCACCAGTGGTCGCTAGTATCTTTTAATTTGTCATTGATTAAAATTATAATTGCATGATTTCGGAAAAAGGGACGTTTTGTGGGATTTTTAGTATAGCTGCTTTTATTTTCATCACCAAAATGGTAGACGCACGATCTGTCAACGCAACATTGACGACGGCTGCAGCAGTGCAACATGAGGTGAATATTAAAATGTAACGTCGTGTGCGGCTTGGTTATTTTGAACGCGGTGCAACAATCATAAAGATCATATATAGCAGGATGCTTCCGCACAAAATTTTTCATATTAACTACGTTAATAACCTTGGCAACGCGCTAAAATTTCTTTAAGTTGTGTTTGTTAATTTCTGCAAAGTTTAAATTTAATTACAGTGGTTTTTTTGAAAATAATTAAAAAATTTTGTGCTTATGTGAAGTCTAATGATTGCAGCGGATAAGTTTTGCATTTGTTTTACTATTGTTAACATAAGTGTTATTATTATTATTAAAATTTCTTTAAAGTGCTGAACAAGTTTCTTTACATTTTCTTTATTATATTCTTCGCACTTTAAGTTGTTTGCTTTCTTTTTGTTCTATTGCTAATTGCGTTTAAGACATCTGCCTAGCTCTGTCTAGCTAAGCTATTGAATACGTATTATTATTATATTTACATACTAAGGGTTGCCATCACTTCAGGTTATTACTTTTGCTAAGTACTATTATTATTACTACTTTTACTACTTTTATTTATTTTTACTACTTTTTTGGTTCTATTTTTATTTATTAATTTCTACTAATATTTTTACTACATTTACTACTTTTATTTATTTTTACTACTTTTTTGGTCTTTTTTTTTTATTTATTAATTAAAATGCTCTGCTCTAAGCCTGGCTGTGCCACTAAGGGTGAAACTGAGCGATTTTTATCATGTTGGCTATGTGATGATATCGTTCACACCAAATGTGTGGGCATAATGGGTAGAGTTGCAGACCTTATTGAAGAAGGTAAAGGGTTGCGTTGGTGTTGTGAGAAGTGCAGATTGGCTGATGTCAATTTTTATAAGCTTTTTAAGCAGACAAAGCAGGGTTTCTCTGAGATAAGTAGGGAACTTTCTTTGCTTTCTGCAAAATTTTTAAAGTACCAAACACTTTTCGATGAGTGTAAATATATTGATGAGCCAATTCCTTCGCCAAAGCGTAAAAAGAAATACATGAACCTGCGCAATAAACAGAAAACTAACTCGACACCACCAATACCACCACCTGTTGAACGTGACATTGCAGACGATATGGACATTTGTACTGATACGATTGCCTCTATATCTGCTCCAAATGTACCAGAGACCGTTTCCTTGCCAATGTTAGCACCATCCATACCTGTTAACCAGCCTGTTCTTACTTATGCTCAAGCTGTTTCAGTTGCTCCGCCTACTGTTCAAACTCCTATTTTTGCAACTTCAGTTGTTAACGCTCAACGGATTCCTATTACTACTGCTACTATTTCTCCTAAGCCATTAATTGCAATTCCACCAACTAAAGCAATCTTTGTCTCGCGCTTAGCTGCTGATACAACTGAAGATGACATAAAATTTTTTATTAATTCAAAGTTAAATAGTGGTATGCCTCTTTCGATCCAAAAATTCAAATATTTAAATGCGAGACTGACTACGTCTTTTAGATTGACTGTTCCGGAAAATTTATTTAATACTCTTGTGGATGTAAACTTTTGGCCCCGTAATACAATTGTTCATGAATTTGAATTCAAAAACAAACCGCGTATTGCAAATGTTGTACACTTGCCTCGTCCTTCTAATAGTCCTCAGTACCATACAAAAAACGATTAAAAAATCACAAGTCTAAATTAGAGCTTGTGTATCAAAACGTTAGAGGTCTCAATTCTAAACTTTCCGATATTTTCATGAACAGTTTTGATTTTGAATATAACTTTATAGTTTTTACTGAAACTTGGCTTCGCTCTAACGTTTTAAACTCTGAAATAATGTGTAATAAGTACCAAATTTTTCGTAAAGATCGCTATGATAAGATCGGTGGTGGCGTTCTGATAGCTGTCCATAACTCGCTTGCTTCGGAGGAATTAACAATTCCTGGTACCAACGACCTGGAGTTTATTTGTGTTACAGTTAAAGTAAATAATAATACGATTTTTCTTACTTGCTCTTACATTCCACCTAAAAGTGATTTAACAATTTACTTAAACCATATTAGTGCCATCGAAACAGTCCATAATATGCTTAAAAATATGGATACTATCATTGCATTAGGTGATTTCAACTTACCTTCTGTATCCTGGAGTATTTCCGATGATTCCGCATTTCTTACTCCTATTTCTGCCTCTGATTGGATAAATGATTTCTTAGATAAGTTGTCCGATCTGTGTCTTCAGCAGGTTAATAATATTCTTAATAAAAATTATAGATCTCTTGACCTTGTATTTGTAGATAGATGCACTTCCGTAAATCTCCGTCGTTCGAACCCAGTTTCCTTACCTGAAGACGATTATCATCCAACTCTTGAAATAACAATATTACTTGCCAACATAAATGAAAATAAATTAGCTCCAGATACGCGAAATAATAAGATTTTTAACTTTAAAAAAACAGACTATGTTAAACTTAATGCTCTTCTCGCGCGGATTGACTGGTCCCCAATTTTAAATAATAGGTCTTCGTACTCTTTTTATGATGTCGAATCTTCAGTACAGTTTCTTAATGATACATTGCAAAAATGTTTCTCATTATCTGTGCCAAAAAAAAATAGTAATTTCAAACCTTTAAACCCCCCTTGGTTAACTAATGAACTTAAGTCTTTAAAAAATTCCAAAAATCGCTTATTTAAAAAATATAAAAAGTCAGGCTCTAATTTAGACTTCGCTTGCTATTCCTCTTGTCGTTACAGATATCAACTATTAAATAAACAGTGCTACTCTGCCTATATAGCCGAAATAAAAATTCAATTCAAAGATAATCCGAAACTTTTCTACACTTTTGTCAACTCAAAACGAAAAACCTCTAGCTTCCCACCTCTTATGAAATTCAATCATGAAGAAGCATCTTGCGACATCAAAGTTTCCAACATGTTTGCAAACTTCTTTAAAACAACCTACTCCGATATACCATTGAGCATGAGTCTTGAAGATCCTTACCTACCACCAGTTAACTCTTTTGAAACCCCCGTAATAGATTCTAATATGGTCACGGCTCACGCCTTATAACGTTACATTCGAACGCGTCTTTTTGTCATAATTCAAAAACCTCCTTGCCGAATTTTAAATTTTTTATGTTAGCTTGTAAATCTCCGTTAGACTCACAGTTTGTGGGAAAAACATTTTTTCATTATTATTGAGTTTTTGAAATATAGCCTTTCAAAGTGGCTTATAACGTTACACAATTTCGGAAGTGCGTTTTGAGATTGCTATATTTGTTTTTAAAAATCAGTAATTCTGCTGTATCTATTTTATTTCTACTTTGCGACCGGAAATAAGAAGGATTAAATTAAAAAGAAAAAATATTTATGTGCTGAAAAAATATATTTTCAATGATTATTTCTAACAAAGAGATACCAGTCCAACCTTCATCTCTTAAAAACGATACATCAACTACGCAGCTTGATTCTTCATTTTGGCTCAAACTGAGTCAAATGATGGATTTGCGCTTTTCAAAGCAAAACGAACTCATTGGAAAACAAAACGAATCTCTCACCTCTCAATTTAACGAACAAGTGACAAATGCAATAAAAATAAGTGAAAAGAAAATACTCCATGTGCTCCACCATAATATAGAAACAATAAATTCACAAATGGTTAATATAAAACATGATCTGGAAGCCATATCGAATAGGGTCAGCCTTTTAGAAAATAATAAAATCAATAAAGATCTGGAGTCTGACACTTCAGAACTAAAAAAACAAGTCAGTGAATTAAAAGCACAACTTGAAAAACAAGAAAACTCTGCCGTCGCGTGTGATCTGCGTTTGCACGGTATCCCGTTTGAGAACAATGAAAATCTTTTAAACATTTTTCATAATATATGTCACACAATTAATATAAATCCACCGAATATTAAAACAATTTTCCGAATTAAAAACAATAATCACACAAAAACCGACGCGGCAGTGATCTTACGCTTATGTTCACCGTACGACAAAAATCGAACACTGAAATCGATTCACGATTTTAGACGCTCTAACAATTATAAACCTCTCTGTTTAATGCATGCTGGCTTTAAGTCCAATGTTCCCATTTACTTCAATGAAAGCTTAACCAAAGCAAACCACGCAATTCTCAAAGCTGCAATAAAGCTCAAAAAGCAAAATTGTCTCTCTGCTGCTTTCGTGAAGCGTGGGATCGTACATGTCAAGCGCAATAATGAAGTTAATTACACACGCATTGACTCCCTTCACATGTTAGAAGATTATCATGTTCAATTGCAGCGAAGTGAGAGTTTAAGCAATGCAGCTGAGCCAAACCTACAATTGCAACAACAACAGTTTTTTTGGTGCGAACCGAACCAACGAACCTCGACTTAAACCGTATAACCACGTACAGCAACTATAATAGCCAACAAAAACATCGTGGGTCGTCGTCCAAATTTGAAAGTATTTTAAGCTTACCATTATTATTATTTTGTTCATTATTATTATTTTGTTCATTATTCTTTTTTTACCATCAATTTAAATTTTTATTTTATTGTTTAATTTGCAGCAGATACTTCTTTTTTACCTTTATATTATTAGATAAACGTGCGTTGCAGTATTGTTTTTCAATTTTCAATTATGAGTTTTCAACATAACACTTATTTGAATTCCAAAGACAATGCTCACAGCCTAATCCGCATACTCTGCAAACAACATAAGGGATTGAATGTTTGCCATATCAATGCTCAAAGCTTAAAAACGAAAATCGATGAGTTCAGATATTTATTTGAAGAATCAAAAATGGACGTAATTTGTGTATCTGAAACATGGTTCTTACCGGAATTGCAAGACAGTTTGATTAAAGTTAATGGTTTTCGTGTGTTTCGAATGGATAGAGATGGACATGCGGGGGGAGTAGCTATTTTTGTAAGAGATAGTATAGTATGTAAACTTAATTTTAAATCTGCTGCTCAAAGTACCATAGAGTTCATTTTTATTGACATAATTTCAGGCAATGAGAAACTGTTAGTGGGCTGTGTATACAGACCACATCGCAGCATAGATTTTCAGCCATTTTTCGATGTGATACAAAATAAAAGCTCGGCACACGCAAATATTATGATCTGTGGTGATTTTAATTCTAATATTTTGAAAGAAAATGCATTGGTTGACGGCATGCAAGCTTTAGGTTTAGCGTGTGTTAATACTGACATGCCCACCCATTTCACCAAAACGTCGGATACACTTTTAGATGTTTTTTTTGTGAATGAATCGAAAAAAGTTCAGTCTTATGATCAAATTTCTGTTCCGGTTTTTTCTAAACATGATTTGATTTTTCTTTCTTATGATTTTAATTTGAATGACAGGCCACAAACTTTTTTTTATCGTGATTATAAACACATCAATTACGAGCAATTAGAAACTCAAATGTCAAATATAGATTGGAATGCTATATACCACATTGCTTCAGTGGATGATATGGTCTCTCACTTTCAAACAAACGTATACAATCTTTTCCAACAATTTGTTCCTCTCAGAAGCAAAACAATAAAACGGAAAGAAAGACCTTGGTTTAACGAAAGCATACGCAACAATATTCTTGAAAGGAATGCAGCATATAATCGTTGGAAAAGATACAAAACGCCAGAACTACATAAAGAATATTTTGAACTCAAAAGTGCCGTAGCAAAAAATATAAAAAGAGCAAAATTTGAATTTTACACTGAGCTATTCGAAACAGCCGTAGGAAGCAAAGAAAAATGGCAACGCATACGTGACATCGGCATAGGTAAACACATTTCAGATACTGAAGACGAAATCGATGTTGATTCATTAAATGAAAAATTCTGTGATTTATCAATTCCAACAGTGACGTCAAATTATTATGATAATGTATCCTCTGTCCTTTGTTCACAAAACTTCCTAGAATTTGTCTGCGTTAATCAGTACGATGTATATAAAAGTTGTTGTGAAGTAAAGTCTAACGCGATAGGCTTCGATGGCATTCAACCTAAATTTCTCAGAATAATACTTCCGAAACTGGTGCAGTATGTAACACATATTTTTAACACGATTCTGACTACTTCGGCTTTCCCAACCAGTTGGAAGTCCGCAAAAATAATACCAATTCCGAAATCTAGTAATGAGTACAGACCAATAGCGATACTTCCATACTTATCTAAAGTTTTTGAAATAGTTTTAAAAAACCAAATAAACACATTTCTTAAAAATGAAAACATACTAACTGAATTTCAGTCTGGATACAGGCCAAACAGAAGTTGCATCACTGCATTATTGAATGTAACAGAGGAAATCCGCTCGAAGTTAGATAAAAATGAAGTCACTTTGTTAACTCTTCTCGACCACTCAAAGGCATTTGACTGCGTGGACCACAATATTCTTTGCAACAAACTACATAAAATGTACAATTTTTCTAAAACTTCTACTAGGCTTATATATTCTTATTTAAATGGAAGAATTCAGGCAGTTAGCACTAAAAAATCACAATCTCGACATCTCTCACTCACACGCGGCGTCCCACAAGGGTCTGTTCTTGGACCACTACTGTTTTCAATATACATAAATGATCTATATAAAGTTTTGAAACATTCTTCAATTCATTTGTATGCAGATGATGTTCAGCTTTATGCTAGTGCTCCTTTAATTGAAATTGCGCAGTGTATTCAAAATACTAATATTGATCTGGAAAACATTTCCAGTTGGGCAACAAAAAACGGCTTGTGCCTGAATGCGTCGAAATCAAAATGTATGGTAATATACAAAAAGCCACTTAATATTTCTGAATTACCAAAAATTTTAATGAACAAATCAGAAATATTTTATGTTGAATCTACAAAGAATCTGGGTATTACATTTAATAGGACACTTACGTGGAATAATCACATTAATGTTGTTATTGGTAAAGTGTACGGAATGCTACGTACACTTTGGTCTACACAGTACTTCACACCGCAAAATTTAAGAATGCTTTTGGCCAAAACATATTTGCTTCCAACACTTTTATACGGGTGCGAAATATTTGCTAATTGCGACTATGTTGCCAAACGCAAACTTAATGTGCTTTACAATAGCATTGCCCGATATGTTTTCTGCCTAAAAAAATACGATCATATATCCCATCGCGCGAAGCAAATATGCTCGATGAGCTTTGATAAACTGCTAGATTTTCGTACTCTACTTCTTTTACATAAAGTAATATACACCAAAGAGCCATCGTATCTTTTCGAAAAACTTCGGTTTGCGCATTCTCAACGTTCAAGACAGCTTATTCACACGCGACACAATCTTTTAATATCAGAGCGACAATTTTTCCTTTATGGAGTACGGCTTTGGAATTCGTTACCACATCAACTTCGAAATATCTGCAACGCCACGCTTTTCAAAAAAGAACTTTTTAAAAGATTTAAAGATTGATTGATATCTGTTGCTTTGAAACTATTGTATTTATTTTTGAAAAACGTTGTATGTATTTTTAAAAAAACCTTTGTATCTATTTTAAAAAAAAAAAAAATTTTTGTATTTTAAAAAAAACTTTTGTATGTATTTTTAAAATAATTACACTTAAAGTGACTTATGTTTTCAATATAAGATTCTTGTAATCTTCAACATAGGGATTTATACCATGTTATTTTAAAATCGAATAAAATTAAAATTAAATTAAAATTAAATTAATGAAAAAGGTGTCTTATAACGTTACACAGAAAAAGTCTTAAACGTTACTGTAAAAATTCATTTTAGTGGGGAGACAAATATAGCCCCCTAATAATATAATATAATAATAAACGAAAATGTAGAGTAATATATTCATATTTAATTTATTGTTTTTTTGCCTTTTACATAAACTAGTGTAAACTTAAAATATCTGAATTCAACACTTTGACTTTGTTCTGTTTTAAACTTAAAAAGTAATGAATTTTAAAGCTCTTTGTTGTATGAAGATTTTGATACATCGTATGTTATAATTTTGCCATCAGAAAACTGTATGTGATGAGCGCAGGATATGTTGCGAATATCCTTAGCACTTGAGAATATGGCAGCCGTTTTTAGTTCTGAGTTAATTTCACTGATTTCAATATTGGTTACCTCTTCCACCAAAATTGTTGACTCAGTTCTGTTGAACGCCTTAATCTTCTTTTACGACTGGTCCTGACGAAATCCCGAGCTGCATTTTAAAACATTGTTCTATTAGTTTGTGTTCTCCCCTATCAAAAATTTTTAACACATCCTTGCACAGTGGTCATTTTCCCTATATATGGAGAAAATCTTATATAATACCTCTTCATAAGTCCGGCTCAAAAATTGATGTTTCCAATTACCGAGGTATCGCAAAACTAAGCGCAATCCCTAAGTTATTTGAGAAAATTATAGCTGATCAAATAACCCACGTTGTATCTTCCTCCATTTCCACCTCTCAACATGGTTTCTTAACGGGAAAATCTACGTCAACTAACCTCTTGGAGTTTACTTCACGTGTCATCAAAGGTTTTACTTTAGGACGACAGACTGACGTTATTTATACAGACTTTAGCAAAGCTTTCGATTGTGTCAATCATTATCTTCTTCTGAAAAAGCTTCATCTAATTGGGTTTCCCGTCAAACTATTACACTGGATTAACTCGTACTTGTCGAATCGTTCGCAAAAAGTTTTATATAAGAATTCTATGTCAAAAAATATTTTGGTCACATCTGGTGTTCCGCAGGGAAGTCATCTTGGTCCGGTTTTATTTTTACTGTTTATAAATGACCTTCCTTCTGTAATAAAACACTCTTACGTCTTAATGAACGCCGATGACGTGAAACTTTTCCTAACTTACAAATCGCCTGAAGATCAACAACTCTTACAATCGGATTTAAACAGTCTAGTTGAGTGGTGTAATTTTAACCTTTTAAAATTAAACTTAAAAAAATGTAAGCAAATGACATTCTCACGTCGAATTGCTAATAGTATAAATTACACTATAAATAATACTAATTTAGAAATTGTACACAGTTTTCTTGATTTAGGTGTAATTATGGATCCTAAACTTCGTTTCAATCTTCAAGTTAATTTGGTGGTAAATAAGGCTAGAGGTGTCCTTGGTTTCATTAAAAGATGGGCTAAAGAATTCAACGATCCTTTCACTACTAAAATACTTTATACCTCTCTTGTTAGACCAATTCTTGAATATGCATCCGTAATATGGAACCCTCAATACAATGTCCACATCGATGCATTAGAATCGGTTAAAAAACAATTCTTACTTTTTGCTTTACATTATCGTTGGAACCCCAATATTATTCTTCCCCCTTATGAAACACGCCTCAAAATTATTTCCCTGCCTTCCTTAAGAAGCAGAAGAATTATGCTCAATGTCTCTTTTTTATACAAATTACTCAGTGGTGATATAGACTCACAATACCTCCTTTCTTCATTAAACTTCAACATCCCCAGGAGCGGAGCCAGACATTTCCAGCTTTTTAAGTTGAGTCACTGCACTTCTAATTATGCCCTTCACGACCCATTGCGATGTATGTGTAGTGATTTTAATGGCAACTTGAACTTGATAAATTTTTCTGACTCGGTGGATGTCTTAAAACGCAAAATTATATTACATTTGAACACTTAACGCATTCCTTGTGATAACAAATATAACTCGCGATAATTGTGTAGATTTTACGATTTAACAAATAAGCATCATCGAATATGATAGATACTTTAAGTTTTCATTTTATTCAGTTTCGTTGCTTTATTTTTTCATGAAATTATTTTAAATCTTTAGTTCTTCCTTATTTGACCATGTATACCGTGTCTCTTGGCTTGGTGTGTCAGAGTTTATCTCTTTTCCATACAAGTTTTTACCTGCGTTGGCCCAAATGCATATCCAAATAATAACTTTAGCTCGGTGTTCCCTTATTTTAGTGACCCGAATATATAAATATATTGTGCCTGCACAAAAAGTATATCTGTGCTATGTTTGGTATTGGTTTGGTGTTTGAGAGTTGCATCTCTTTTCCACGTAGGATCTTGGGTTGGACAGTGGCCCCAAGCCGAACGACAACAATTATAAATGCGGTTATATATGGTCTAATAAATAACTTTGGATGTTGTCTTGTATTGCTTCGTATTATGAAGAATGTGCTTTTATTCGATGATGTTTATGAAGTTTACATAAGCACAAAAAATTCTCAAATTTTATTTAATTTTAATTTCCGCTGAAAGGCCAAGCAATTGTGCTTAGTGGAGGCTATTATTTGCCAACAGGTGGTAAGTTTTAGCACGTAGGTGCATTCTATCAGTCCGGCTGATCGGGGAACTTCTTAGAATGTAAATCGTGCATGCGTATGGCGCGGGTCATACGTATCTATGAAGATTTCTTACCTCCGGGCGAATCCAAAAAAAAAAAAAAAAAAAAAACCTTAAAGTTGGTCGACAACTAAAGCAAACACCGAAATAACAAAAAAAAAGTGTCTGTCTTTTGTAAAAATTTAGAGCAACTGAGCAAAAACAAAAAATGACGGCTGCAGCCGTCGTGAATGTGTTTAGGCTATGAGTTTTGCAATGTTTGAGGTCGTCCGTTTTGACAGCTCATATCGTAAAGTTTTTACAACGGAGACCAACGTACGATCAGCGCACGACCGACCTAACGCAGTATTGTAATTCAGCTATAAGACTTTGAATATATTTTGGTTCTGCAGTGGGGGTATTTTAACTTCGGCCCAGTCGAAAATCATTTCTTACTAGTTTTTGTTTGTTTATGTTGTGGGGGGAAAATAAATTTACCCATAGTGAAATGCAAATTACAAATAAATATAAATAAATAAACAATAAATTAATTTAAAAATAGATAAATGGCGTAAATTAATTTGGCGCTGTTTGCGTTTTATAGGCAATCAGTTGTTTTTGTTTTTGAAACTATTTAGAAGGCGTTTCCGTACTTTATGTACTTGTGTACGGGAACACATCTTGTATATTTCTGCTAGCAATTTATCAATTAAGCTTCACTGACTGACGTTTTGTAACTTCTTCATTTCTCTTGTGCTCAAAAATAAGCAAATCACTTCGATGCAAACCCGAAAAGACTTTGACTTTATTAAAAACGTATTTGACAAATCATTTTATTGCAATAAATGTTTTTTTTTTTAATTTTTCTATAGTAAATATACTTTCCGCTACCAATTTTAAAATATAAAAGGCAATCGTCCTCAACCTGCTATTTAATTATTTCTTGATATTACAGTGCTTTTTAAATTTTCACCCTGAAAGTATACACAGAAACTTAATTTTTGCAAATTTAATAATTTGGGATGAATTAATCAAACAAATTGTTTGCCATATTTTGTACTCTTAATGGTAACAACTTGCCGTAGGAAGGGCTTTTATATAAGTATGAATCATAAATATTATATTAATATGTTTGCAAACTCATATTCTTAAATCTGAATATTTATTTATATCTTTAGCACCACCAGAACGAATCATCATAAGAGATGAACTCGACATTGAACGTTCAACGGTTGTTGGACCATTTAACGAAGGAGACATGGCGTCCCTCAAATGTGAAGTTTATGGAGGTAAGATATTTAAAAATTCTATTTTTACTCAAACATATATTGTGGTTGCTTAAGGGAAGGGTTCCCTCATTATGGACAAAAATAAGGCAAAGTTTGTATTTTTGTTGTAGGACAGTGAAAAGGCGTACGAACTTTTGGTTTTGATGATTATATTAGTTTATTATCAGAGAATTTAAAAAAGTGAAAAAGTTGAAAAAATTCAAAATGGCGGCTACAAAATGCACATTTCTGGGGCCCCTGCGCGCGAAACATGGTGTCCTAACTAAAATTCTGCCGCTTCTTGTGGTGGACTGAAATCAAAAATTGTTGTTATTACTTAAAGATAATGATATTTTCTATGACTGGAACTAAAATTGTTATTATCCATGTAAAATTCATTGAATAATGAACATTAGAACTAAAAGTTCAAATTTTGCTTGTTTTTTTCCATTTCAACAACGTTAAAAAAATATAAATAAATAATTTTTATACATGATGTTAGTTCAGGGCGTACAAAAAAGCATGCACTTCCAAACAGTCCTTAGATAAAGAGAATCGGATCAATAGATCAGGCCTGAGAGTTTTAGTTAGATCAGAAAACGTGGTTTCGAGATAAGCGCGTTTGAAGTTTTTTTAAAAGTTTAGTTTGGACGAAGCGCGCGTGAGATAGGTGTCTTCAAGACGTTGCCATTCGAAAAATATTCGTCGAATCGAAAAATCCATTTACACACATATTCTACACATATGTGGCTTTCATTTTTTCCAAAAAAAAAATCGATTTTTTAGTCCAAAATGAGGAAACCCTTCCCTTAAGAATTGGGGCATTTCACGTGAAGCGTTTGAAATTTATTTCAATTATTATTTTAAGATACAAAATTAAATCAAAGCTAAAATCAAAGATGATGTTAAAAATAGAGCGTCATTGCTGTCGCTGAATTCTAAAAAATCTTATTGTTTTCCTTTTTGTTTCATTCGTCTTTTTTGTGACAAGCACACTATCAAGCGGTGAAAATGAAAACTATGTCAGAGGAGTAACCATAGCAGTAGTGGAATTCCCAAAAAGTTAACGATACGAAATCGTTATGGTTAACTAACGACGTTTGTAGTTTGCAATAACGAATGTTGTATTCTCAAAACAGTACTTAGCGACAAAATTGTTAAAATGTAACATTCACAATATAAGCTACAAACGTCGTTAACAGAAATCAAAAATATGACAGCACTGTGCTTTTCTGACGGATTAGATAGACCTTTTCGATAGATACATGCTGAATCAGCCAAGCAGAAGACAGCTGCATCGCAGCAATTAGTAGAGGCAGCGCTAATGCAAGCAATTGATTGCGACCGAATTGCTTCTGCGCTTAAGAGGCTGTCAATTTCGTTTGAGCGATTGCCTTCAACGAACTTATAATTGTTATAAGTATAACTTTTTTATTATTTTTACTTTTATTATTATTTTTTATTATTAATGCTCTGAAATGTGCCTTATTATCCGTTAATTTGTTTTTATTTAGTTTAAAAACTTTTCTTTATTTTTTTAAACCTTAAATAAAAGCGTAGAAACTATTGAAAATAAAGTTTATAGAATTATTTTTATTTTGGTTTAATCTTATTTTATTTAACCATGATGGTTAACATATGCCTCGTCGTGTTGTGGCCATTTTATGCATATAATTTATATATTATAAAATCGCAATCGCATGTAAAACAATCGCTTAACGTTGTTATTTAAGTTAGCGACGCTAAAATATTCGTGGTTAAGCTAGCTACAAATAACGTTAAAGAAGTGTCATAATTATGGACAAAAATAGCTAACATAGATGTTGTAGCAAAGGCCAGTTAACGATAACTATAAACGTCGTTAACACGTTTGGGAATTCCGCTACAGGCCCCTTTGATTGACTCGTATCGTGATGATGAGTCACGAATTGAACTTTCTTCTTACCAGGATAGTTCCGAAGATTTGGTGGCCTACTATAATAGCTGGCTGTTGTTGATGTGTCATGTTGAGCTGGTATAGATGGAATTGGAACAGATGGAGGATTATGTGCTGATGTAGAAAATGAAGGAGACGGTAAAACAGATAGTTCTACAGCAGTTGTCACTGAAGTTGGTTGAAATGACGAAAAAATTTCAACGAATGCTGGTTTCAATCATTCAGTGGATAAAGATGTAACAGAACCATCTACGTTAACTTTGAAAACGTAGTCGGACTGTCGTTCGATGATTTCGTCCTCGATACAGATGCTCCAACGGCTTTTTAACTTCATCTACTCGTACAAAAACGTGCGAGCATGCAAGTTATCGCCAGCCACATCAACAGTATAAAATCGTGGGCGACGTTTATGCTGGCGTTGCGGTTTGAACATGATGTGCAAGCTATGATGTGGGCAGCGCAGCGACCAGCTTAGGGTTAGTTTAAGATATTTTCAAATATGTTAGTTTTTAGTTTTAAAGATCAACTCAATAAATAAAGATCATTATATTAATTTGTATACAGGGTTTTGTGTGCAAACGCTCGCGTTTTGTTGTGATGAGCTGAAGGTGAAGATCGGACATTTCTCATATACTTTCGAAGTTCCTCAACGAAAAGCTGAGGATCAGGTCCTAATTCTTCATTAATGAAGTACTCGCCTGGCAGTCGAAGTGTTGTACCATAAAGCATTTCAGCTGCGCTAATATTATTCTGGGTCAGGTCCTAATTCTTCATCAATGAAGTACTTACGTGGCAGTCGAAGTGTTGTACCATAAAGCATTTCAGCTGCTCTAATATTATTACTTCAGCTGCACTCATTACTGCACAAAAATTCATTTTCATATACCTCAAACTTTTTGTGCAGTGCAAAACACTCGACCAAGCGGCGCGAACACACAACTTAAAGTTTCAACACCAACTGATTGAGAGAACTTCGTGCTTGCGATCATGTACGGTTTCGATTTTCGAATAAAAGCGTTGAGTCTCACCGCGCGTGGTATGCGTGAACAGTGTTGCCAGAAAACTGTGATTCAAAATCGTCATTTTCAGATTTAAAATACGTCATTTCAATAAAAAAAACGTCAGTTAAATATTGAAGCTGAAAATAACGCTCCATATATTTTATTTGGCTGCATGCTCGTTGAATACATTAAAAAATATCACGCCGCTTACAGACACTTGCGATAGCAATAAAGTCAGTAACATTATCATTTACAAGTCGTCTCCACGGTGCATAGCACATGCCATGATATACATCAAGGCATCGAAAAATCTAGTGGAGATCGCATACGTCATGGCATATCTTATGCCCTGCGATAAATACCATAGGGGTTTTCACGATTTAGTGCATTTGGCTGTGCATTTGAGCATGAGCAAAAAATCCATGCTTTTTTCTCATTGTATGTACATTTTGTTAGTGTAAAGAGAAAAAAAGCATGGATTTTTTGCTCATGCTCAAATGCACAGCCAAATGCACTGAATCGTGAAAACCCCTCATGATTTATTTCATTGCATTTATCTCATGGCATATGCAGTACTGCATACCAGAATTTCAATGGAATTGAAACATTTTCAATTTTACGCGCTTCTAATTAGAATTTAGATCACTTTAATACAATTAAAAATGGATTCTAAAATGCATTCGAATGATGTAATTAAATTAATAAATAATTTCAACTAACATGCCATGGCATAAAATCTTCACTAAATACTGTTACACATTTTAACAGCTGTCGCTCAAGCCTTGATATATGTGATGGCATGGGTTATGTCCGGGTATGGGCACCACTACATTTAAAGCTTCTGTGCTGTTTCTGTGTTTGTCTTTTGTCTTTGATTTGTTGTTGCGTTCTGTGTTGCTTCCAGTGTTGCCAGACTTTTTTTTAAAAACTGCTAAATCTGAAGAAAAAACTGCATTTTGAACACAAAAACTGCCATTCTAAAAAACGATTTGTTAAGGATTTTCTTTAATTTTTTATTAAAAACTGAAATAAAACAAATTGTATATAAAATTGCTGTATATAATATATAAAAAAACTTCTGGTATTTTATTCACATTTCAGATAATTTTAAGATAAGAAATTCAGGTATTTTTAAAGTTTGTTTTTTTACATATATTATTATTTGCATTAGTTATGCATATCACTATTCAATTTTTGCATCATAGTTTTTGATACGTCAAAGCTTGAACAATTAAATTTTTTCTTTTTTTTTTGAGGTGGTTGGAGTTTCTAGTTGTCGCACTAATTTTGTCGCTTTTGCCAATACAACCTTTCAAGTACTTATTTTCCTCCCAGGATTTACAAGTTGTGGCTTGAAAAGAAAACACGCAAAGTGGCGCAAATAGAGAAGTGAGCTTGGTTCATGTTCAATGTTCAATGCGTGAAGTTCGCTGAAGCTGCAGGTCTGCTTTAAAAAAGTTATTGAACCATAATGATGTTTTGGTAAAGAGAATTTATGAAAACTACATAAGATTTTATACTTTCATAAAAACTGTATTTTACCCTGAAAAACTGCATTAATAATGGGAAAACTGTATTTTTTAAATAAAAACTGCCAACCTGCTCAGAGTTAAAAAACTGCCATTTGCAGGCATAACTACCATTCTGGCAACACTGGTTGCTTCATAAGCCTTTGCTCTCAATTCTTGCTCTTAGCGCTCCAAGAGCGCTCTCTGCCCATAGTTGGTTATGTCTCGTGGAGACAGCCTGTTATGTAGGCAGTGCTGCATGTATAATATGCAAGGAGTGTTCCTTATCATATATCATATATATACACGTTCACATTCTACCTTTAAAACTTTTTGCTATAATCAAAACTATTCAGCTCTATTATGAATAAAATTTCGCCCGGAATTGAAAAAAGGAATTTTCATTTTCTAGACTGGGGATGCTTTTAAAAAATTTTTTTTTTTTGGTGATCTTAAAAATTGGCGATGAATGCAAATATTTGTGTTCAAATTTTTCAAAAGTTCATTGAACATTACTAAAAATACGAAAATTCCCTATTTTAATTTCGGGCGAAATTTTATTCATAATAGGGCTGATTGTGTCTATTAAATACGTAAAATATGCCTCAAAATACGTCAATCGTCATTAGAGCTTAAAATACGTCACAATGACGTATATAACGTCACAATGGCAACGCTGTGCGTGAACATCACTGCTGTAAAGCACACGCATACTACTACAATTTTCGACTTTTTGTGCTTGTGTTTATTGCTCTCTCGCTCTCTGCACTAACAAAACTTGTTGGGCAGGTATTAAGCAAGAATTGTGTTATAATTATCATTGTCATCATCATTCTCATCATCGGTATCACTATCATTAACACTATCATTATCATTGTAACTATCATCATCATTATTATTATTATTATTATTATTATTATAATTCTGTAACTAATGCATTTTCATATGCCTCAGACATTTCGCGCAGTGCAAAACACACGATCAAGTGGTACAAACCATGGTATAATAATACAAGGTAGTATTGACAGTTGCTTAGGAAACCAGCATCTGTTAAGAAAGAGAGCGTTCAATTATGCTTATGTTTTCGCCATTGTTTATATTTCAGAGCTTGCAAATAACCACACATTTGATAACAAAATATTGCATATTTTATTTTATTAATAGTGAGTTATTATTACTAGAACGAAGATAATTTGTAAACTTAATGTTATTAAGTGCAAACATAAAAAAAGGTGGAAAACGTTTAAGCGTAGCAACCGCAGCAGCTGCAGATGCATGTGAACGAAGTTGAAGAAATTTTCAATTAAAATTAAAACACCACGGCTGGAAAACGTTAAGCACATATCACACATAATTTTTTTCACAACTTTCATTATTATAATTGTTTATTTAATGCACATATTTTGCGGAATTTATTTATTTTTACATTCGTTTAATTTTTGTTGCACGAACAACTGTTTTTGACAGATGGTGGTTTCCTTGTTGCTGAGAAAATCTATACTTGCCAATGCTACCTGTATAATTGTATCATGGTACGAACCTCTCAGCTTCAAGTCTCAGCGCCAACTTCGTGCACTCGATCGTGTACGTGCTTCGATTCTCGAATAAAGCTTTCGAGTCTCACCACGCGTGGTACTACGTGAACATCAAACACAAACAACACACCAAACACAACACAAAAAACGATTTTTTTAATAAAAAACCAAATTATTTTAAAATTAAAATCTAACAAAAACAAAGAACACAAAGAAAAACATAAATAAAACAAGTCTTCTATACAAAAATATTATATAAAACTCAATGTTTACTTTATTCAGTAAATTCTTATTCTTTGCCCATCTATTTTTTCGGTACATAACAATCAAATTCAAAGCATCATGCAGTGTGGACTTACAACATGAAGTCTCAGCGCCAACTGATTGAAATAACTGTGTTTATATATGTTTATATATGTTATTATCATGAATCAAGAAATAAAGATCATGCAAAGAAAAGAGCCGCCATATTGTAAACAAAACAAAGCTGGTAGGTCTGACGTCATCGGTCACAAATTCTTTTGTTTACGTGTAGCGATTATATGTGAAAAATTATTTCTTGAAGTTTAAAAGAATTATTGGTGTTTATAATTCAGTAATTTTTTGTGTTTTTTATAAAAATGAAGTGTGCTGTAGTGACGTCCAATAATTGCAACAGCAAAATAAAAAATTACTTTAAATTTCGTTACTGCATGAAAATATAAACAAACAAAGTATTCAAACACTTTTTTCGAGAATTAAACTTGTTAATTTTATAATTTTCCACTTTTATTTAAGTTTTCACATGTTTTGCATGAAAAACGTATGCAATATAGCTTTTTTTGTGACCGATGACGTGGCACGAAAAAAATACTTTTTTCTCGCACTGCTGATTGCTTGATCTTGTATTGTTGGTTCATGTGTTATTATAACGGTGTTTACATATGTGAGACACGAGAGAGAGTTCATAAACGAGTCTCTACGAGTCTAGCACGCGAGCCACTACGCACCCTACTGCATCATGGTATAATAATACAAGGTAGCATTGACAGTTGCTTGGGAAACCATCTCCTGTGAAAAAATATACTCAAAAAAAGAGCGGTCACAATCCGCCATTGAAAACAAAAACAATGTTGAAAACGTTGAAGGGAAAAAAACAACAACCTCAGCAACTGCAGATACATTTTCACCAAAAACTTGTTTTTGACAGGAGATGTTTTCTTGTTGAAGAGAAAATAAGCAGTTGTCAATGCCACCTTGTATTATTATACCATGCTGCTGCATGATATAATTAAAAGGTAGGCTCATTTTAAAATGGTTGCTCAATTTTGAAATTTTGCAACAACAATGCTGTAGGAGCTACAAACGTCAAACGCAACAAAAACAATTAGAAAAACTCAAAATTACCAGCTGATTTTGACAACTAGCGCATACTGCTCTTCAATATGAGCCTACCTTGTAGTTGTATCATGCACTGCTATAAAGTAAAAGGAAATATTTATGAAAATTTCCACCTGTCAATACGGCTTTTGTTAAACGTCACAATTTCGTTTCAATTCGCGCGCCAAGGTGTCGAATTGTTTCTGAAGTTCTGCATTTGTGATTCATTATTCTTTGGAAAAAAATGGAAAAGTTAGTCTATTTCACTTTCATGTTTAAAATTTCATTAGTTTTTCGTGGTCTCTAAGTATTTAAAAAAATTAACTAAAACGCGTTCGGAACATGACAGACTTCAAGGCCATGCCTAAAAGTATAACTCGATTAAGGTTAACCTTGATAGAACGCATCAAACATAGATAAGAACTCTAGTTACTAATAGAAAGATTTGTTCTCTCTGCCAAAAATTCCTGGTAATTCTCTCGAAAAATTGGCAAAATAAATCAAATTTAAGTAGCTGAGTGGATCACAGTAAAAGTCAAGCAAGACTACTGATGAGTTAGTGTAGCGTCAAAGAAAAGAGACTGTCTAGTTTGCGGTATGAATTGCTCTATGCAGAGCTGTTGTTTTCTTCATTAACGTTCTTGGCCTCGACCTCAGGAATTCGTCTTAACAATTTAATAAAGGTCACATTAAATTTAAATTTACATTAACCCTTCGTTGCATGGGATTGCACATATGCAATGTTAACTTCTAAGAAAAGTAGCATACACACCCTGTAAATATTCCTCACCGGATTTTATTTAAAAATAAATTTGGACTTTTTTTTATTAGTTGTTGTCTTCTTTTGTCAAATTGGTGATTAAAATTGTCCAAAATATTGATTCGGACAAGGTCTGTCTTATACGTAGATAAAATAAGTGAATATTTTTAATAATTATGTTGTTTATTTATTTATTTATTTTAACATATTAGTACAATAACAATGAATTCTTTTGCTGTAACAGTATCTTAAGAAAAAAGGTATTTTTTATATGAAGACATTTTTTGATATTTATTTTATTTATTTATTTATTTATTTATTTATTTATTTAGTTTCTTCAGTCTATGAACAATAATTCTTACAGACTAGGCAATAGTTTTAACAAAAAAAAAGGAAAATATATATATATATATATTTATATATTACAAAATGTTATTTAACAGAGTTCGCATTTGATTTTTAGATATAGAAAAATCTAGATTGTGATTTGCATTAATAAAATTGAACATATGAAGAGCTTTAAAGATAGGAGCATTGGCAACGTAGTTAGTGCGACACATTACCAAATAAAAAGGATACTGAGATGGTTATTAGAGCACCATTTATGAAGTTTATCAAGTTCACTTTGAAGAAGTCTTATATCAGATGAACCATTTATTTTAAGAAATATCTTAAGATCATCTGCATACAACAAACAATTACAATGTGAAAAAACTGATGTCACGTCATTTATAAAAAGAATAAACAGCAACGGCCCCAAAATTCTGCCTTGGGGAACTCCAGAGGTAGCCACAAATGGAAAGGGTTTTACATTGTCAAAGGCTACAACACACTGTCTATTCGATAAATAGGACCTTAGCCAGCTAAGAAAACTAGAATGAAATCCCAACATTTTTAATTTACTAATTAAAATATAATGGTTTACTTTATCGAACGCTTTCGAAAAATCTGTATATATCACATCAACTTGAAAACCTTCAAGAAACAATGATATACAGTATTCAGAAAAAATAACCAGGTTGGAAATAGTTGAGCGACCCGGCATAAAGCCATGCTGAGAAAGAGAAATAAAATTCTTCACGGTGAAGAAAAGTTTTTCCTTTACAATCGATTCAAACAATTTGGAAACCGTTGTAAGCTTAGAAATATTGTTCTTAGCTCCAGATTTATGTATAGGCGTGACAAATGAAACTTTCCAACTATCAATAAAAATCCCATTCCTTAATGAGTTATTAAAAATTAACATCAAAGCATACGCAACATTAGAAGCACAGTTTTTAAAAAAAAAGGAACATATCCCATCAGCATCTAGCTTAAATGACGGCTTAAGATCTTGAATCCCTTTAAGAACATCGGATTCAGTCAGGGAAAGAGAACCAAACCCAATATCTGGTACACACTCGTTAGAAAAATCCATGTCAACATTGTTAGTAGGTTCATAGTTAGATAAAAAAAAAAATCAGCAAAAAGATTAGCAGTAAACTGGGCATTATCAGATACAGTGTTGTTTAAGAACATTGACAAAGGAATATTTGATGAACCTCTTTTCGACTTAACATACATAGCGCCAAAATGATTTTGGGTTTGATTTAATATTATTTTCAAATTTTAAAATATATTGTCTATACAAATACCGATCAAGAAAATTATATTCCCGCATATAGTGCCTATATAAAGAAAAATAACAAAATTGTTTGGACATTAAAAATTTTTTATAAAATTTAGAACGAAGATTTTTCAATATTTTTAATCCTCGTGTGTGCCATGGCACTTTATAAATATTAGGTTTGTATTTTGGAATGTCATTATGACATACTTCAGAAATTATAGCCTTAAAGTTACTAAAACATGAAGCTGTGTCCAAAAAGTGAAACTTACAGTCCCAGTTTATAGTAGAATGAGCAAATTTAATATTTTCAAAATTACACGCTTTAAAATTAAAATTCGTATCTTCACCATGATTAATTAATGGAAGATATTTATAAAATGAAATTCGGATATCTAATGGAACGTGGTGCGCACTAACTACTGAGATAGGAAAATCTGATTGAAATAATCTATAATTAATATTACTAGTACAGAATACTAAATCTAAAAGTATATTCAATAAGTTAAAGCAAGAATTAATTTGAAATAATCCAAGACCAAGAAAGTTATCAATGAGATACATTTCGACATCACTTGAAATATTAGAAGGTGAAAGATATGAGTCAGCTTGTTGCTTAAACCAAGACACATTGGGAAGATTGAAGTCACCAAGTACAATTAATTGTTCATTACGACGAAAGTCAGCTACAAGAGTTGAAACATTGTCAGCGTGCGCTTTATAATGCAGAAACGAACTACATGGTGGAATGTAAGAAGTGCAAATGACGAGGTCATCAGACAATCCTTTAATTGACACACAAAGCTGATCAAGAGCTAGGTCAGCATTAGCTAATGTAATATTCGTAGAAGTAAAAATTCGCTTGACTGCAATTAGTACACCACCACCTCGATGACGTCCAGTAGTACTGCTATCCCGATCTTTCCGATAGACATTATAGATATGAGGGTCAAAATATTCCTCATTAAAGAAGTTTTCATTTAGCCAAGTCTCATTTAAAACAAAAACATCATAATCACAATCAGCCGTAACCGCAAAAATAGCACACACTGCTCCTGAAGCAACTTCAAGTTGACCTAAAATGGCAACGTAAACTGAATGTCTCCAAGTGTTTGTAATGTTTTTCTGATGAAATATCACTTTGAATTAAAATCCTAGCTGATTTCGTTTTGAAAATATCTCAATTTTTGCATTTTCACATGATTGAACCAACGTTTGCATTAGACGTACATATATAAACACTTTTATACTTGAATATATTGCGCTGTCTAATGCAAATTTTGGTTCAATCATGTGAAAATGCAAAAATTGAGATATTTTCAAAACGAAATCAGCTAGGATTTTAATTCAAAGTGATATTTCATCAGAAAAACATTACAAACACTTGGAGACATTCAGTTTACGTTGCCATTTTAGGTCAACTTGAAGTTGTTTCAGGAGCAGTGTGAGCATTTGACTTTGTTCTCAATCCAGATACGTTCTGATAATAAACTTTAATCGTCTTACTATCCACAGTACAATGCTGCTCAGCTATTGCGTTTTTTGTTGGTTTTCCATTTTTTGAAAAAACTTAAAATCTTTCACTCTGACATCTACGGGCCAGAGCGATGGTTTAATTATTTCATTATAAAGAGAAGAAGAAATCCCCAGTCTGAAATTAACTTGAGTAAGAGATTCTAATTGAACATCCTTCTTTACCAGTTTATGCCATGCTAGATGATGACTCCCGACGTTCGTATGCTTAGTAACATATGAAATTATGTCATCTTCAGAAACTGTTGGTTTAAAAGACGCTAGGTGGACCCATTTTTTACGATCAGCAACAGCCAGTTCAGAAGTAAGATTTTGACCAAAAACAATTGATCCATTATAAATTAGCACTATTATTAAGAGTCTCACCAACATTCTCTTTAGAATGAGCAAATGACACAGCATTCAATGCAATAGAAGAGGAAGATGATGTGAAAAAATGAGAAGCATTCACTTTAGAATGCGAAGATGGAACAGCATTAGATGAAATTGAAGATGAAGCTGATGTGAGAGCATTAGAAGCAGGTCCAACAACAACATCATCATGAGCAGCACGATCAACAGCTCTCAGGTTAGATGGAACTTTTAACACCTCAGCATAAGGCAGAGAGCCTACACTGGGCACAACAGCAGGTACAGCAGCAACAACAACAGTATTAGACTCATCCCCATTGTGTGAGGGAGATCGAAAATCAATGAGAGCAGCACCTGCATCATTTTCAACAGCATTAACAGCAAGCATAGAATTAACTTTAGGCACAGTTCTCCCACCAACAACAATTGACTTAGAAGAATTATTCGAGAAAGCAGCAGCATTTTCCGTAGAGGTTGATGAACTTGTAGATGACGATTGACACGTAGTTGTAGCAACAACATTTTTAGGCAAAAGTTGAGGATTATTTTTTGCACTGCGGCCGTTAGGAAGAGCACTTTGACTGATAAAAGATTTGATCTCTTTAACTTCAATAACTAACTGCGCCACTGAAGCAAACAAATTAGATGCATTGTTAACACAGTCATTGCAATTAAAAACAATATTAGGACGCGAATTAAACAAATCAAAAAGACTGTCTTCAATATTCACACACAATTTGTGAAAGAAACCTTTGCAATTGTTGCAAGGTAAAGCACTGCCTTTGCCTATCGATTTATTACAGGCACCACAGCGCGAGCGTAGAGACATTTTTAGAGCGACCGATTTTTAGAGAAAGACTGATTAGGACTTAAATTAAAACTTAAGTTAACAAAATTATTATCTAACATTGCAAGTTTAAGAAATTAAATATTAAAGCTAAGAATTGAGATAAAAAATTAACTTATTTAGTAATTTTTTTAAATAAATAAAATTTAAAAGTAATAAATTGGAGAGGAGAAAAAGTAAAAGGAAAGAAAAGGAGAAAAAAAAGACAAAGAAAATTAAATTGAAATTAAAAATCTGGTTTGTTATCTAAAAACGGTTTTTTTTTAAGAAAAATGATTAAAAGCGGCGTGCCTACACCCGGTAAACTATTCCATAATCGAATGGCATTAATAAAAAACAGCCTTGTAGTGTTTAGATACATACTTCCAATTGGGAATTATAATAGTATTGCTTCTTATCGACTGGCAAAATTGGAGTTTCTCAAAGAGATATCTAGGAGTTTTAGAATAAATAAGTTTGTGTAGAAAGATACAGTTTCGTGCATTGAGATAACTCAGGATGTCACAACCAAGAATACTTTACTGACATATAATACTTTACTCACCGCAAAATTTAAGCTCCTACGCGGCATTGTATTTTTCTGCGTCCTCGCCGAATATTTTTGGACCAAAATATCAGGGATAAATCTTGAATATTTAAACTTTAATAATGTTAGAAAATTTCGTGTAAAACAAAACACGGCTTCACAAAAAAAAAATAAAAAAGTCTAATTTCTTTTTTTGAAATTCTCCCGGAGGCCCTCAAGTTGGGAAGATCTGTCGCCAACAAAAACTTTCTGTACTCTATTTGACAAATAACATATTAGTAACTCTACGGCACTACTACACTAAGGGAAATAACACATATTAGCATTATCCACGCCTCAGTATACATTTTATTTTAATATTTACGTGGATATATCAAATGTTTTCCTTACAACACGTTTTTTTCTCGAATTTGAATTCTATTTATACCACACACGTACACACATATTCCATACAAGCAAGCAGCAACAGCATCGCACACGTACACACATATTCCGACAAGCAGCAACAGCATCGCACTGTTCCTGCAGTTTATTTCTTGCAGTTGCAGCTTTATAGTTCTCATTTAGTTTTTGTTGCAAGGGTAATATAGCCTGGATTTTTGGCAAAGTTTAGTTGTGAGTGCGATTGATGATCGCACAATATATTTGTGTAAGGTTTGAGTGACAACCGGAAATTTTCTCACAAATGTCTTGCGCCGGTTGTCATTTGCCTGCATATTTTTCTTTGCCCCTTTATTTTAGTTTCAAATTTTCTTTCTCTAATTTGTACTATTTTGACATTTGTTGCCATAATACTGCAATAACTGTCAAAAATAGTATAAATTAGAGAACGAAAAAAGAATATAAAATATACTACCAAATACTTGTGTGAAGTTAGCATCCGGCGAAATGCAGCATCCGGCGAAAAAAACTTAACAGAGCTCTGTTAAGAATTTAACATTATGTTAACATTATGTTAACAGAGAAAAATGTAATAACTCTGTTAATAACATTTTTTTCTAACAGGAAAGCTTAAAAAAAAGCTCTTTTTATGTTACTTCATATAAAGAGTGGAGATAATTATAAACAAAAACGAATATTTTACATTATTATAAACCCTATCGCATAGATTTTATATCCAAAAATTTCAAAGAAATAACAAATCAATCGCGAAGAGATTCTACACAATAATTTAAAAAAGAAATATATTAAAATAATGCCTAAACAGGAAAACCAAAAGTTTTCTAACAACAAGATATATTTATGTTTAAAAGTCGATGAGTTTTCAAAAGAGAAATACATTTGTATGGAGTACACTTTTCATAAATAAAATATTATTCTTACAAAGCAATCGCATTCTACAAAAAATTCAACTCGAAAATCGAAAAAAAGAAACTTTTGTCAAATTGCAAAACTGTATCACAAATTCTATAAATTTTAATAACTTTTGATCAAGGTCTATATATATGCTTAAATGCAGTGTCAACTTTGACCTTAGAGAGTTTAACGAAAAAAAATGGTTCAGTTTTTTTTTATTTGAACTCGAAAAATTCAACTTTTCTGTTAAAATTTGCAAAAAATTGACCAAACTGTCAGTACCACAAATTCTACAAAGTTAAATAACTTTTGATCAAAGTCTATAGATATGCTTTAATGTAGTGTCAACTTTGACCTTAGAGAGTTTAACGAAAAAAAAATGGTTCCGTTTTTTTTTAATTGAACTGGAAAAATTCAACTTTTCTGTTAAAATTTGCAAAAAATTGACCAAACTGTCAGTACCACAAATTCTACAAAGTTAAATAACTTTTGATCAAAGTCTATAGATATGCTTTAATGTAGTGTCAACTTTGACCTTAGAGAGTTTAACGAAAAAAAAATGGTTCAGTTTTTTTTTTATTTGAACTGGAAAAATTTAACTTTTCTGTTAAAATTTGCAAAAAATTGACCAAACTGTCAGTACCACAAATTCTACAAAGTTTAATAACTTTTGATCAAAGTCTATAGATATGCTTTAATGTAGTGTCAACTTTGAGCTGTGGATACTTAGTTTTAAAAAACGCAGAAGACTTTTTAAAACAAAACAAAGCCCCACGAAATTTTAACACCGTCAAATACAGAGAATATCTTTCAAAACTTTGCTTGGAATATTCAAATGGGAGGACTTCTGCTTATATTGCTGCAGCCAATTTGATAACATTGGAGGATTACAGCAGTGGGTGTTATGTGATACCTGCAGTTATCAGGTTCATGCACAGTGCATATTGGACCGTCATAAACTACCTCCATCTACAAATTTTAATGTAGAAAATTTTACTTGTTTAATTTGCCAAAACAAGTAAAATTAAGAGGACAATATTAGGGGCCGAATTTCTCAATTTTGGACATAACTGAGTCTTAGTCTCAGAACTTTTTTGATCTTATAGACAGGTAGGGATGAGATAAGATATCCAAGTGATAATTTGGACACATGTCATATTCTATAAAATTGGGAAAATGAACGGATTACGCAAAAAAAATTACTTAGATAGGCATGAATAAAGATACGCATATTAGGCGCATCCCATTCATATTACAGTTAAGCCTGTTTTTGTGACGTATTTTTATGTGATATCTTTTTATGCTTTTTCTTATATGAATTTTCTTAAATATGTTGTGAAAAATTAGTTATTATTACTATATATGAAGTTTATATATATTTTTTTTCTTATCTACCGAACAAAAACAGGTTTGACTGTATTTTAAACTGGGAAATTAAGCGATTATGTAAAAAAATTACTTAGATAGGCATGAATAAAGATAGACATATTGGGCGCATCCCATATTATTACAAATCGGGAAAATTAACCGATAAGGTAAAAAAATTATGTAGATATATATGTTGGGCGAATCCCATACATATTATTTCAATTCGGGAAATTTACCGATTATGTAAAAAAAAAATACTTAGATAGGCATGAATAAAGATAAACATATTGGGCGCATCCCATATTTAAATCGGGTAAAATAACCGATAAGGTTAAAAAAATTATTTAGATAGACATGTTGGGCAAATCCCATACATATTATTTCAGGTCGGGAAAATTAACCGATAATGTAAAAAAATTACTTAGATATGAATAGAGATAGACATATTGGACAAATCCCATATTATTACAAATCGGGAAAATTAACCGATTAGGTAAAAAACCTTATAGATAGATATGTTGTGCGAATGCCATTCATATAACAGCCAAACCTATTTTTTGTCGTGTTTTTTATGCGATTTGTTTTTATGTTTTTTGTTTTCACACGAATTTTCTTTAATATATTGTGAAAGATATATATTAAAATATATAGAAAATATAGTAATTTTTGGTATTTATGAATTTTATAAATTTATTTTGTTCTGCGATTATTTTTCTTTTTTTTAACAAAAACAGGTTTGACTGTATTACAAATCGGGACATTGACTGATTGTGTGAAAATATTACGTGATAGGCATGAATAAAGATAGACATATTGGGCGCGTCCCATATTAAATCGGGAAAATTAACCGATTATTTAAAAAATTACGTAGATAGGCATGAGTAAGGTATTTTTGATATAATTAGGCTTCTCAATTCATTTTTTTCATTTTTTCGAATGAGCAAAGGGGATATTTGTATCTTATTGCTTATGATGTCGTTTTTGTTGTTGTGTAAAGTCTTTTTAATAACACTTTGGATTTGAGGGCTCAGTTAATAGTGGGATTTTGTTCATGTATTGAATTTCTTCTGCAAAGACATTCAAAGACAGTCAACAGCCAATTTTATCACGTGGATAATGTCTGCTAAGTCATCTCTACAAACTGCCATATAGGTGAACGATTAAATGACTAAAATATGAACTGACTTTTGAGACTAGTTCTCATAACGGTATCCCGACAAAGGACAAAGCGGCGTCCCAGGAGGGAATACCGAAAGTACAGCGTGCAGGTTTAGTGGGTTCAAGTCTCACACTACCTTAGGCTTTCGATGCTTCCTGCACGAAAAACAAAAAAAAAAAAAACAACTATACGTAAAACTACTTATACGCATATAAACACATCTGAATTTCACAAGCATATAATATCACAAAGAAAAAACCTAAATTTAAGCATATCTATAGAATTTGATCAAAAGTTATTAAACTTTGTAGAATTTGTGGTACTGACAGTTAAGTCAATTTTTTGCAAATTTCAACAGAAAAGTTGAATTTTTCGAGTTCAAATAAAAAAAAACTGAACCATTTTTTTTTCGTTAAACTCTCTAAGGTCAAAGTTGACACTACATTAAAGCATATGTATAGACTTTGATCAAAAGTTATTTAACTTTGTAGAATTTGTGGTACTGACAGTTTGGTCAATTTTTTGCAAATTTTAACAGAAAAGTTGAATTTTTCCAGTTCAAATAAAAAAAAACTGAACCATTTTTTTTTCGTTAAACTCTCTAAGGTCAAAGTTGACACTACATTAAAGCATATCTATAGACTTTGATCAAAAGTTATTTAACTTTGTAGAATTTGTGGTACTGACAGTTTGGTCAATTTTTTGCAAATTTTAACAGAAAAGTTGAATTTTTTCAGTTCAAATAAAAAAACACTGAACCATTTTTTTTTCGTTAAACTCTCTAAGGTCAAAGTTGACACTACATTAAAGCATATCTATAGACTTTGATCAAAAGTTATTTAACTTTGTAGAATTTGTGGTACTGACAGTTTGATCAATTTTTTGCAAATTTTAACAGAAAAGTTGAATTTTTCCAGTTCAATTAAAAAAAAACTGAACCATTTTTTTTTCGTTAAACTCTCTAAGGTCAAAGTTGACACTACATTAAAGCATATCTATAGACTTTGATCAAAAGTTATTTAAGTTTGTAGAATTTGTGGTACTGACAGTTTGGTCAATTTTTTGCAAATTTTAACAGAAAAGTTGAATTTTTCCAGTTCAAATAAAAAAAAACTGAACCATTTTTTTTTCGTTAAACTCTCTAAGGTCAAAGTTGACACTGCATTAAAGCATATATATAGACTTTGATCAAAAGTTATTTAACTTTGTAGAATTTGTGGTACTGACAGTTTGGTAAATTTTTTGCAAATTTTAACAGAAAAGTTGAATTTTTCCAGTTCAAATAAAAAAAACTGAACCTTTTTTTTCGTTAAAGTCTCTAAGGTCAAAGTTGACACTGCATTAGAGCATATCTATAGACTTTGATCAAAAGTTATTAAACTTTGTAGAATTTGTGGTACTGTTTTGCAATTTGACAAAAGTTACTTTTTTTGATTTTCGAGTTGAATTTTTTGTAGAATGTGATTGCTTTGTAAGAATAATATTTTATTTATGAAAAGTGTACTCCATACAAATTTATTTCTCTTTTGAAAACTCATCGACTTTTAAACATAAATATATCTTGTTGTTAGAAAACTTTTGGTTTTCCTGTTTAGGTATTATTTTAATATATTTCTTTTTTCAATTATTGTGTAGAATCTCTTCGCGGTTGATTTGTTATTTCTTTGAAATTTTTGGATATAAAATCTATGCGAAAGGGTTTATAATAATGTAAAATTTTCGTTTTTGTTTATAATTATCTCCACTCTTTATATGAAGTAACATAAAAAGAGCTTTTTTTAAGCTTTCCTGTTAGAAAAAATGTAAAGAATTTTTTAGGCATAAAAAAATGAACCGAAAAGAATAAATTTTAAAACTTTTGAGTGTAATTAGTTCTTAACATTAAAATTCGAATATAAATATCTTTAAAATTAAAAATGATTGCTGAATAATTTGTGTAGCATTGTTATTATAGCATTATGTAGCATATATTTAACATCCACGAAGTTTTTAAATTTATTCTTGACCGTATTTATATCTTTACCTATATCTATATCTATATCTATATCTATATCTATATCTATATCTATATCTATATCTATATCTATATCTATATCTTTATGTATCTCTATATCTATATCTATATCTATATCTATATCTATATCTATATCTATATCTATATCTATATCTATATCTATATCTATATCTATATCTATATCTATATCTATATCTATATCTATATCTATATCTATATCTATATCTATATCTATATCTATATCTATATCTATATCTATATCTATATCTATATCTATATCTATATCTATATCTATATCTATATCTATATCTATATCTTTATCTATATCTATATCTATATCTATATCTTTATCTATATCTATATCTATATCTGTTTCTATATCTATATCTATATCCATAGATATAGATATAGATATAGATATAGATGAAGATATAGATATCTATATCTGGATCCACTAAGAACTTTTGAGCACTAATCGTTGTCATAATTAAAAAAAAAAGTAAACGCTCCACCCTAGTGTACAAATAATCGTACAATCAAAGATCATATAATATTATTATATGATCTGTGGTACAATGTTAAAAAGCTTATTTATTATAAAGCTTATAAGCTCCATCTACTGGTGAGAATCAGAACCTTCATGGTGTAAAAATGAACTTATTAATTGCCACAATATCCAAGTGGTGAAAAATAAAACCGCCACCACAAAAAAAAACAACTACAATTTTTTCTTTTACACTTTTTTAATAACTTCTTTCACTTATTAAAAAAATACATTCACTTATATGACAAAATTACTTACCGTATTCATTTCTAATGAAATATTCCTTGTTTTTTGGGTTTTTTTAGTTAAACTTGTTTTAATTATTCTTCGCGCTTTTTACAACTCAAAGAAAATCTTAAAGTCAATGACACATGCAGCGTAGCCACTTTAAGTTTTAAAAACAACATGAAAAGGTGCCACTAATATATTATTGTAATTGAACATATACCTGCAACATACTCACAGAAATCCAAAAATAATTATCTCCATAAAACCAAATTAGAGTATAATAGCCCCTGTATCTTCAGTGTTTATAAAAATTATAAAAAATTGTTATGGTTAAACTGAAACCATAAAAAAACGGTATGAAATTATCACAATAAATCTTGTTGCATATGTCATTATACTTTTTAATCCATTATACTTTTTACACTTGCATATATGACTTCGTTAGAAAAGAACGCTTGCTATTAATATTATATTCACTTGCTATAAAACAGAGGTTTATAAAAACCTTTTTATTGAAATAAAAAAAACCGAAACGATCAAAATAAGAAAATAACAAGGAATTTACTATCTTTTGAGTACTTGCTTTTCACTGAAAGACTTAATTTGCTTTTTAGCAATATTGTACAGAAATGTAATTTATACATTTCGGAATTACTTACAGTACTTGTTAATTTTGTAAAAAAAATGGAAGTATTGGAACAAAAGTTTAAAACTATTAAAAAATTTGATAATTACACAATTATCAACAATTGTAAAAAAGCCGTGAGGTTTGGCGACTTTACTTAATGTTTTCGAAGTCGCTAAAATCAAATATGAAGTCCGTTTTTTGGGACACCCTATGATTTCGTTTCTACAAAGGTTTGGTACCCTACACCTGAACAGGCCAGGGTATATTAACTTTGTGAAAGCTTTTGTAATGCACAGAAGTAGGAGTATATAATGTAGAAAAGTATATTTATTCTTGATCAGCGCCACATCCTGAGTAGATTTAACCATGTCCGTCTGCCGTCCGTCTATTTAATATATTTATAAAAAACTTAATTGAAATTATTAGAAACTATAATTATTATGATAGGGCCGGATAGGGATAATATGTATGACTGCCCCTATTACTTTTACAAAAGGAAAATTTTTCCGTTGGGCACCTATGCTCTCCGACCACTTCTAAGGGGGGCTCCCATACAAATTTTATGATTTTTGTATATTTATTTCATATACCTGAACAGGTGACCTTTAAGAGACTGTTGGAGAAGGTTAATATGTATGACCGACCTCCATTACTTTTGCAAAAGGAAAATTAAAATATAAAGGTATACATATATACCGGTAATATATAGGTAAGAACCGTTAAAATACCTATGCTGAGAAAATTTTTTTCTGCATAAAAATCTGGATTCTACTATACTAATAACTACTTGAAGTTATATTCCGGTCAACTTTTGGACTCTATAAATGAGAACGATTTTTAGAATATTTTTTTTTACAAAATACCCATTAATTGTAAGAAAATAGAATGTTTTAATTTATTGAATATCTAAAATTAAACTAGAGCATATTAAATAAATGAATTAAGGATTTCGTTATAATCATTAAAATAAAATAATTTTACCAGAATTTCAGCAAACCTGTTAATAATTTAATTGTGAATGTATTAATACAAAGTTGATTTGATAAAAGCACTATTAAACTATTTGCAAGCTCTATCTGAACCTAAAATTGTTATGGTGCAATTTATAAAATCATTATTTTATTACCAATTTTTTATTGAACCAAAATTACATACACTTATTATGAATGCCCCTATTGCGAACGCTTTTGCACACGCTTAATAATTGGTGGAAGAAAGTGTGCAAAATAGTTCAAGCATATAAAATAAATTGTTCAATGCACTAGATGCACCAAGTATTTTTGAGTTTATGCAAGCAAACGAATTTATTTTTATATTAAGGTATTAAGCTGCGTATCAAGAGTTTAATTTGAATAACTAAAAATTATATGATCTTCATTGATGCGTAATTTCTAAAATTAAAATAAACAAATAAATAGTTGTTAATAGTAATTCTATTTTGATGTGTCATAATCGTTAAAAAGAAAATTAAATTTATTATATTATATATTATTACATATTATTATATATTATTATATTATTATATATTATTATATATTATTATATATTATTATATATTATTATATATTATTATATATTATTATATGTTATTATATATTATTATATATTATTATATATTATTATATATTATTGTATATTATTATATATTATTATATACTAGCTATACCCGGCGCGTGGCAAGTATATTGGAAATAATAATTAAATTCATAACTTTTATTAGTCCCTTAGTCTGACACCACGCTCATGTTCTACTGCTCGTTACAGTTTCCCAGTAGCAGAACATCACTCCCAGGTGACAATTCCATTATGAGTGTGAATGTCCTGTGATTTTAACTTCCATAGCTATTCTGTATAGAGAATTGGGCCACACCCCCTTTTCTAATGCACATACTAGTTTTACAGTAGAAAGACTTTGGCAATTAGTAACTCCATACTGAGTTTTATTGTCATGCGACGTTTAGTTCCAAAGCTATTCAATATCAAAAATTTGACTTGTTTGATCGAAACCATAACACCTTTTCCTATGCCCGTCCTAGGTCTCTTGTTTATTTATAAAAAAACTTATTGAATCACACAAAGTCAATTCTAGAAAGTAAAAAATCAGTCGTTTGTTCCTTTTGTTCATTCACAAATAACAGGAAAACCACCGCCAAACATGTGTAGAAAAGTTGCATGCAGCGAAACAAATAAACATACGAACATACGTACATACACACATACATCAAGTTGGATTGATTCTCATTCTCATCAAAAAAATCCTCAACATGCTAAAGGTGGTCAGTGAATCCCCTTTTAACAAAACTGCGTTAGATTAATTCACCACATCAAAACTAATTTGAACATATTAGAATGTACTTCGGTACAGTAGAGACCAACATGCAGTTTATTGAGGCTCTCGCAGCACAAACACATGAAAAGCTTCGATATCAAAACTATGGCTTGCATGGGTGAAGACACACCCCTTGATTAATGTTTGTCCCAGTTTTCTAGTAGAAGGATATCACCAAGTGGAACTCCATTGTGAGTTTGAATGTTATGCGACTTTAATTTCCATAGCTATTCGATATCATAACTTTGGCATGTATGGGCAGAGCCACACCCCCTTGACCAATGCCTGACCAAGTTTTATAGTAGAAATGCATCACCAAATAGTAACTCTATTCTAAATTTCAACGTTTTGTGATTTACTTTCATAGACTATTCGATATCAAAAATTGTAAATGTATGGGCGGAGCTACACCCCCTTGTACAATGCCCGTCTCGGTTTTCTAGTAGATGGACATTATCAAGTGGCAACTCCATACCGAGTTTCATTATTATGCGGCATTTAGTTCCAAAGCTATTTGATACCATAAGTTTGACTTTTATGGGCGTTGCCATGCCCCCTTGTCCAATGCTCACTCAATTTTTCCAGTCAAAGGACAAGACTAAATAGTACATTCTTACCGAGTTTCATTGATGTATGACTAATAGTTCGAAAGTTATACCAACAATTTGGGCAGCCGAAAAAGTGCCACGCCCTTTGTCCAACGCCCATAAGATTTTACCAGTGGAACGGCACATGTAAATCGAGGCCGAACACCTAATTCCAATATTGTGCGACCTATAATTTTAAAGTTATTCCATATTGCAGATTTGAGCTGCCACGCCCCCTTGTACAATGCTCGCTGTATTTTATAATAAAAACTATTGGTCTAAAAAAAACTATGAAAATATTTTCTGGAACGTTGTGACACTATTTCACCCCTGCCTTAACACCACCTTTTAAATGCAATGACAATTCATGTAGTTTTTTTTTTCGATATAAGAAAATAAGGAAAGTTACACTTTACACACTTCATTAAAAATGGGAGTTTAATTGTACATCGTACTGTGTTCAATTTGGGTTACATAAATATATTCGAACATATCATCATTGAATATATGGCAACCTTTTTGATCTCAACTCCGAAGAGCGGAAAAGTTCAACGGAAAAATATTTAACGGAAATTATTTTTTTTTATCATCGCTGTCATAGTTTTTTATAATACAAGGTGGCGCAAAAATAACCTTCCGATGTTTTTTGGCTGTAATTTAAAAAAAAAAATGAAAAACTTTGATTCTTCTTGTGGATTATTTTTATTTGGTCTTTTAATTTTTTTTACATCAAGTCGAGAATATGATGTCATGTAAATGGCCGCCGCCACAGTTGATTGTCATTTGAGCCCTTTTTATGGCATTTTCCATCACTTCGGCCAAAACTTCCGGCGATAGGTCCTCACATTCTTGACGGATATTGTCTTTAAGAGCTGCAAGAGTCTGAGGCTTGTTGACATAAACCCGCGACTTCAAAAAGCCCCATAAAAAGAAGTCTGGAGCGGTCAAATCAGGCGATCTTGCTGGCCAGTCCAAATCGCCAAATCGGGAGATTAGGCGCCCGGGAAATGCATCCTTCAGCATATCAGTTGTGGCACGTGCAGTGTGTGTCGTTGCACCGTCCTGTTGGAACCACATGTTTTCCAATCCCAATTCATCAAGTTGCGGCAAAAAGAACTCGTTGATCATTGCTTTGTAGCGCTCACCATTCACAGTAACCGTCTTCGAAGAAAAAAGGTCCGATGACTCCTCCAGCGAAAACAGCACACCATACAGTGACTTTGAGCGGGTGTAATGGCTCTTCGTGGGTTACACGCGGATTTTCAGTGCCCCAGAAGCGTAAATTTTTCTTATTTACGTACCCGCTAAGATGGAAATGGGCCTCATCACTCATGATTATTTTTGATGAAAAATCATCTTCCTCTTGGTGGTGATTAATTCCGCGCTCTGGAGCAGTGTAGCGTAACATTGTTTATTAACGTGTATTTCGCATGTGTTTACTACACAAATATCAAAACAGAACTGACATTAGGGGCCAATCGCAAAATTTATAGCATTAGCATAGCAACCTTGTAGAATAAATTTTTTGACTAGCTGAATAAGCTTTTAGGCAATGCCCTCTAGTAGTAGCCATTTCAGCTAACTAAAAATGCTATCGAATGGTTGAAAGCTTTTTTTCAATTCGCTTATAAATTTTTGAGCTTTTTACATTTAGCAGTATTCTGCTATTAACATATGTGATAACAGAGCTAGGATATCTAATATTCGCCGGATGGGGTGAAAACGATGGTAACTTCACACCGGTCTACCAAATGGCATTTGATGGACGCATCTCGTGGGAAATATTCAAATAAATTTTTTTTAATTTCAATATTTTTATATAAATTTCCTTTAAATGCGATAGTTTTATTTGTTTTTAAATATTTGAAAGACATTTAAAAAAATTCGTGCATAATTTTAATATATTTTTTATTAATTCTGTTTAAATATTTTAATATTTTATTTAATTAAAAAAGTATTTAAATAAATTTTAAATATTTACGTAGTCGATTTAAGCAAATGCGTTATTGGTGCAAAAATGACTCGCTTTTTGGATAAATTAAAAAAGTTTTTGGATGAATTTAATATTTTTTCCCTTAGTGTACAAAAACCAAAGCTGCACCTAAGTTTTTCACATAACAAGAAGTGGTTCACGGAGTCGAAGGCTTTAGAGAAATCCAGCAAACAAAGTAACGTTGTGAGGCCTTCATCATATGGAGATCGGATATCATCTAACACTTTTAGGGTAGCAGTTGAGCAACTCTGACCGCAGCGAAAGCCAGATTGCAGTGGAGACAAAAGGTTATTTGTGGTTAGGAACTCCGAAATCTGATCAGCCATAATAGCGTCACATACCTTCGATAGAGACGACAAGATACAAATCGGTCTAAAATCGTTAGGTTCGCACGCAGATGTTTTTTTAGCGACAGGTAGTACTTTTCCTATTTTCAAAAGCTGAGGAAAAGATGACGTTGTGAAGCAATGGTTTACGATGTGCGTAGGCGGGCTAACTACGTAGTTTCATAAACATTATCGAATTCTATCCTCACCAATGGCATTCGACCTTATCTTCAATATGTGCTTAGAGACCTTATATTCGGAGACACTGAAAAACTGAAAGACTGGCTGCACAACAACATTTGATAGTTGATCATCAGCACGAATACTAGGACTACTACTTAAAAAAAAATCATTAAGAACATTAGGGTCCAATAAGCAGTCAGCTGCTGGTTTGCTGCTAACACCAAAGTTTTTAAGATTTCTCCAGAGTACTTTAAATGGCAGAGAGGCATTCAATTTTTTAGAACAATACCTTTTTTTTTGGATTGCCTCGCAATTAGAAGCATTCCTAGCCGCCCTGAAATTTTCCCATTTTTTGGGTGTAGGATTATTTTTCCAGATCCGGTGCAGTCGGTTTCGTTTTTTAATTGCATTTTGGACACTAGCTGTATACCAAGGGAATGAAACATTTTTAATAACAACCGTCCGAGTAGAAACATGTCTTTCAAAGAGGTCGTTGAGCTTGTTAGTGAAGGATGCTAATTTTTCACTCGCATAGAACCAGATTTCATTCCATTGTGTGTGACAGGTCGTTGAGCTTGTTAGTGAAGGATGCTAATTTTTCACTCGCATAGAACCAGATTTCATTCCATTGTGTGTGACAGGCATCATAGAGTAAAGCCTGAGAATCAATGGATTTGAAATCAGAGTATGTAATTGTTTTTGTAATAGCCGCCTGGGCTAGTTTTATGTCGAAAGTGCAAACAATTAAGTTATGATCAGACAGAAAGTAAATCTGATCAAACAATCAATCAGAGAACTGCATAAGCCTAGTTACTTGAAACCTATTTCAAGTACTTGCCATAAATATGAGTACCAGCTTGCTTGAACTTGATAATTTTCAATCAATTAAAGCTTGTACTTGAATATAAGTAAGCCCACGTCAGCTTGTGACTTACAACTTCGCTAGCTTACAAGCGAACGACACGAAGTACCAAGTAAAGGAAAAACTTGATGTGTTCGGCAAAAAGCTTGAACAGCTTGAAATTAAAAGCAAGTATCCAATTAATTCAAGTATCCAAATAATTCAATGAAGTGTAGGAAAAACTTTAGCGTATGAAGAATATTTAGGGTTCTATAGATTTCGTGTTTAGCAGTTTTAGGGGGTAGCTGATTTCGAATCCAATGTCAGAATTTTAAAATTCAAGATGGCTGATAGGGTTGCCACCTAATTTTTTTTATTTTTACGAATTCGATGCTGGGGCAAACACTAGGTAAAAATGGGTCGCTGAATCCGAATCCGTGGTCAGAATTTCAAAATTATGAAATTTTTAACCCTATAGGGTTGCCACCTTAAAATATGCTTTTTTAAGAGTTTTTAACAGTATCCCACAGTTTTAGGGGGTCGCTGATTTCGAATCTGATGTCAGAATTTTAAAATTCAAGATGGCTGATAGGGTTGCCCCCTAATTTTTTTATTTTTACGAATTCGATGCTGGGGCGAACACTAGGTAAAAATGGGTCGCTGAATCCGAATCCGTTGTCAGAATTTCAAAATTGTGGAATTTTTATCCCTATAGGGTTGCCACCTAAAAATTTTGAAATTCTGACAACGGATTCGGATTCAGCGACCCAAAATTTTTAGGTGGCAACCCTAAAGGGATAAAAATTTCACAATTTTGAAATTCTGACAACGGATTCGGATTCAGCGACCCATTTTTACCTAGTGTTTGGTGGTGGCAACTCTATCAGCCAAATTAAATTTAAAATTTTATAAAGACATCGGATTTGAAATCAGCTACCCCCTAAAACTGCTAATCACGAAATCTATAGAACCCTAAATATTCTTAATACGCTAAAGTTTTTCCAACACTTCATTGAATTATTTGGATACTTGAATTAATGTGGATACTTGAAATAATTGGATACTTGTGAGCTTACAAGTTTTTGCCGATCGTTTCAAGCTTTTCAACTTTCAGACACGACAAAGTAAGTCATAACAAGTCAAGTCAACGAAAAAGCAGGGAT
The DNA here is from genome assembly GCA_943735915.1 of Pherbina coryleti. NCBI lineage: Eukaryota > Metazoa > Arthropoda > Insecta > Diptera > Sciomyzidae > Pherbina > Pherbina coryleti. The sequence continues at coordinate 120,938,553 of OX030949.1, forward strand.
ATGACTTGTATCTGTTTGCTATTTTTGTAAGCAGGCTAAAGCTTGGTTTTTCAAGTATGGATAAATTCAATTTTTCAAGTACTTGAAGTTGCTTGAACTTCAAGTAGGCTTGTGCAGTTCTCTGCAAACAATAAAACAGATGATATATCAGAAACAATAAAATAGTCGAGAAGACTAGGGACATCATTATTACAGAATCGCGTGGGCATAGTTTCATTTACAATTGACAGACTGACGGAGGAAACATTATCAAACAAGGATTTGGTAATGTTGTCACGACATAGAATGTTAACATTAAAGTCTCCACATATGATAAAGAAGTTAAAATCAATTATTATCAAATATTATTATTATAAGAAAGCTCGGAAAAGTAAGAGTTTAAGCAATTCGTTTTACTAGGGTTGTAGATGCAGGATAAAAGTATTTTAGTATGCGTGCATGACACACAAAGATTAATAAACTCAATACTACTTTCATTAGATTTACTCACAACTTTAGCTTTTAAGTTATTGTGACAGTAAATGGCAACTCCACCCCCTCTTCTATTAATGCTATCTTTCTAAACAGATTAAAATTGCTTATTGCATAAGACGAATCGCTTACATCAGGACAGAATCACGTTTCGGACACACATATAACATCAACTGAAGATACCTCAAATACGAATTTTATATAATCCAACTTGTTTAGATTTAAGCTTCTGGCATTAAAATGCGCAAATTCAAGGCTGAATTACAATACTGCGTTAGGTCGGTCGGCCTTTGACAGCTAGACTAGAAATAATGGCTTCTTATGAAGCAACACAAAATATGACTTCATGCATTATGTCGACCTCATCCCGTAAAAATGAATTTGAGGGGGTGACGTACGATCAACGCTATGAGTAGAGACATTTTCTACTTGTTCGTGCTTTTGACATTCCATATTAACGCAGGGTTGCATTTTCGTTGAGAAATCCTAATATGTGGGTATTCTTGGATTTCGATGGAAAACTAAGATTTTCATAGGATTATCGTGGGAATTTATATTTTGATGCAAGTTTTTTTTAAATTGATAAAATTTTTTAAATTAACATGCTGCTTAAGTAGTATAATAATGATTTTGATGAATTTAGCATGATATTAATACTATTCAATTTTATATCCTATTAAAATTTATGCATGTTTTAGTATATTATAAATAATATGATAAGGATATTCATGCAAAATGACAAACTTATATATTGGGCAATTAGATATTTAAATGAGGTTGATTGAGGACGAATACCCTTTATATCAGTGTTTGAATAATATAACACACAAAGGAATATTGTATTTTTACTTTGAAAAAAATAATAGTACATGCAAATTTATTGCTGCTAGCAAGATTTGCAATTGCCCACAAAATGTCAAATGATAAATATAAAAGCATAATAAGAATGAAATGATAAATATAACACTGTCAAAGAATAAGAAAATTACAGGTGCGATTTTCTCATATTAAAATGAAATATTTGTGCTCAAAAAAGTTCGTTACCAGTAGTTTTTAAATAAAAAATAATGAAAAAAAAAAACCTTTGTCAAGAAATCAAAATTTTCACTAGACTGCGACTGGGGCACACTCAAATCACACACGAACATCTTTTACTTGGTCAACTTGTTGCAAATTGTACTCTCTGCGGCTATAGCACAGTTTCCGTATCACACATCTTAAATGATTGTCCGAAACTTAACAACATTAGAAGTAGCATATTTGAACACTTTGAACACCAAAAACCCACTGATCTATTAAAAATTTGTTCAACCAAAAATATCACTTCTATATATAAATTTATCTATCAATGTAAACTTTTAAATAAAATTTAATCTCTCTTTATATTAAGCAACCTTTTAAAACTATATTAAACTTCGCATATTCCAAGACACTTTATATCTTTATTATAAACTTCATTATAAACTTTATTATAAACTCTGTTAGAAATTTGACTGACCGATAGCCTGCGTTGCTCGTGTCATGAATTTAAAGTAAAGTAATTATTTATAATTATATTTCTAAGAAATAAATAAATTAAAAAAAAAAATAAAACTTACTATAAATAACCCGTTAGCCAGAAATTACTTAACAAATAATCGTCTCTGAGTCCGAGAAGAATTTTTACACTTTTTTGTGATTTACTAACGAGTTTTCTTACAATTTTCTAAGATAATTTTTTCTAATAAATTATTTTTTTAACTTGTAAAAATCAAGGGGTTTTCAAGTTTCAAATCAAATTATGCCATGTAAAGCTTCTTGAGAACGAGAACATTCATCGTTCATCGCCGTCCGGAGTCGGCGTTAAGCATGTAGGTCCGGTTCTCGGTCAATTGTGTACAAACTTAATAACACGCACAACACAATTAGCTATTAGCAACACAATAAGAAGCTAGGTCAAAGTCCTTTCAAGGGCTGAAATGGCCAGTTATTTATTTTTTTTTTATTTTTAAAAATCAAGGGGTAGGCCTCGTTATTTGAATCACAAAAACGGTTTTTAATTTTTGCGTAAAATTGAAACAATGTTTGCTTATTAAGTGTAACAGCTTTTAGAGTTGAAAATTTGCAAATTTTAATTTAAATTAGTTTTACAATAAAAACAATTTTCGCTTCTAAAATGTCATTGTAATTGTTATGTCGCACTCTTTATTAGACGGTTGCAGAAAAAGTGATTTTATTATATCTCCTCTTTTCTTACATTCTATTTTATGACATTACATGGTTGCAAAATATAGTTATTGTTAAAGGTTGTCAGTACTTCTTGTGTTGCCATATTAGCAAATTAGCAAATACCTCACACGCTCCCCTTTAAGGTTTTTTGTTTTTTTTTGACGTGACGAAGTTACGTTGTACTGCTCTAGTTTCCAAAAAAGTTGAAAAATGAATTTTTTAAAAATTCATCTGCGTTTCATTGAATTGTTACTCGCTAAGTATAAGAGCTATGATTCAAAAAATAGTATGACCATAAAGGTTAATTCTTTGACTATATTAAAAAAACAAAAACAAAATTAAATACGGCATAGGGACGTAGTGGGAGCTGCGTAAGTAACGCAACTGAAAATTTGTTACATGGAATTATTACTCGCTGAGTATTAGTGCTAGGATTAAAAATACGACACGCCAATAAAGGCCTACTGTAAGCCTTCACAACAAAATTAGACAAAAAATTTCTGTCGCCATGGGGACGCTAAGAGAGCCGCTCAAAGATCGATAACGCAACATTCATGCAGCGGCGTTGCATTGAATCTTAACTCAATGAGTAAATAACGTACGATAAAAGTTTAAAAAGGAAAATGAAGGTATTATAAAAGGCTTTACGACAAAAATTAAAAAAAAAATCCGGCGTCGTCAGGTCGTCAATATAGCAGCTTATGTAACAGAAATGTAATATCGTTGCGTGGAATTATTACTCACTCAGGAGGAGTGCTACGGTAAATTTTGTTTTACGACAGCAGGGATGTGTTATTACGCTTCACAACTAAATTACAAAAAAATCTTGTTGTCATGATTTCAGGGATGCAATCACATAATGCAGTAAAAATGCTAAGCCATGAAAAAACGTTGCATGGATTTTTAACTCTCTGACTACTGGTGCAACGGTACATTTTAAGGAACGAAAACGAAGGTGAGGTCTTCGAGCATATGACAAAAATAAAAAAAAAATATACGGCGTGTCAAAGACCCTCAGGGAACCACATAATGTGACGCATATGCATCACTTTTGCTGGATTAATTGAAATTAGAGCACAACCAATGGGGAAGCAAAAAACAAGCTAAAAGAAAAGCACCAACTCCAAATTCAACAGCAACTCCAACACCAACACCAACACCAACATCAACACCAACACCAACACCAACACCAACACCAACACCAACACCACACCAACACCAACACCAACACCAACCTCAACACCAACACCAACACCATTAACATCAACATACACATAACCATTAACATCAACATCAACATCAACATCAACATCAACATCAACATAACCATTAACATCAACATCAACATCTACATCAACATCAACATCAACATCAACATAACCATTAACATCAACATCTACATCAACATCAACATCAACATCAACATCAACATCAACATCAACATCAAGATCAACATCAACATCAACATCAACATCAACATCAACATCAACATCAACATCAACATCAACATCAACATCAACATAACCATCAACATCAACATCTACATCAACATCAACATCAACATCAACATCAACATCAACATCAACATCAACATCAACATCAACATCAATATCAACATCATCATCAACATCAACATCAACATCAACATCTACATCAACATCAACATCAAGATCAACATCAAGATCAACTTCAACATCAACATCAACATCAACATCAACATCAACATCAACATCAACATCAACATCAACATCAACATCAACATCAACATCAACATCCACATCAACATCAACATCAACATCAACATCAACATCAACATCAACATCAACATCAACATCAACATCAACATCAACATCAACATCAACATCAACATCAACATCAACATCAACATCAACATCAACATCAACATCAACATCAACATCAACATCAACATCAACATCAACATCAACATCAACATCGACATCAAAATCAACATCAACATCAACATCTACATCAATATCAACATCAACAGTGACAGCAACATCAACATCAACATCATTATTAACAACAACAAGAAACTTCGTCACGTCAAAACCTACGGGTGTGTCCACGACATAGCCAACTCCTTTTTTTATAAAATTTTCAATTTTTTTTTTAATCAATTTTTGATTTTGATATTTTTAAAACATTGATTCATCAATTTTTAAACATTGAAGAAAAAGAGAAAAAAAAATGTAAGTGATTTAAAATTTAATAACCTTGCCATCAACACGTGGCCTTAAACTACGTTTTGGAGTGTCGTAATTATATACGTCTTGAGCTGGAATCTCCACACGACTGTTACATTGAGGTGCTGAGGTGCAATCTTCATCCGACTTTTCGACGCGAGCTTCAACAACGGTATCTGGTTCTTCAGTTTCATTTTTTCCTCTAATTTGATCCGTGTGTCTTTTTATAGACCGATTAGAGTGAGTGAAAACGCACATATATGTTCAATAACCAAGTTTCTTTTGAATTGTTGCAGGGGACCAACAAGGCTTGTTTGGGTCTTTATAATCTCTAATATAGACGTTTTGACCTTCACTAAACTTTATATTTCGGTTCCCTTTTTAAATCAAAATATTTTTGTTTTGAGCTGTTAATATTACTGTTCTAGTCGTCGGTGGTTTCAATGTATCAAATCTTGTTTTCACAGTTCTAAAGGAAAAGAGTTTGAATGGTGTTTCGCCGGTAGTCAATGAAGACAATTTCTATAGTCAGCTAAAAATTTATTTATAATTTTATCCAAATCGAAATTTTTGTTATATTTGAGATTCGCATAGATGGATTTTTTTAAAACTTTCACAAAGCTCTCTGCCTGTCCATTGGTAGATGGATGTCCAGGAGCTGTAAAAACATGTTGTACATCATTCATTTTCAAAAAGTGCTGAAAATCAGCAGAGGTGAATTGTCGACCGTTGTCGCTAACAACTATATCCACTAATCCGTATCGAAAAAACAATTCCCTTAATTTATTTATTGTGAACTCAGATGTTATATTTTTGGTTATAAAAACTTCAACCCATTTCGAATACGCTTCCAAACAGAATCTGTTGGCGTCCACAGTATTAAATTACATTTATTGGGACTAGCTTGTAATTCCTGACATGGTTCACAATTACTGATTAAAGTCTCAACGTCTCTATCCAGACCTGGCCACCACACGAAAGATCGCGCCATTGCCTTTGTTTAGACAATGCCCAGGTGAGATAAATGTAAACAATCAAGAACCGATTTTTGCAACTTTCTTGGAACTACTGTGCGGTAGCCCCACATTACACAACCGTATTCAACAGACAATTCTGATTCTTTGTTTTTAAAAGATTTATATTCATCTCCTTGTAGCTTGGCATCAATGCCCTGTTCAATCGAGACTGCTAATTTCGATAAAATCGCATCACGCCTAGTTTCCTTGGCTATATTTTTAAAATTAAGATTTAAATGGTTTTGTTCCACGACAAAATTAATGTAATTACATTCTTTGTAATCAGAAGCTGTTGACGCTTGAGGAACTCTCGATAAACAATCTGCATCATTTAATGTACCTTTTACAAATTCAACCGTATAGTCAAAACCAGACAAGATTAGTGCCCATCTCTGAATTCTGGCAGAAGCCATTACAGGCAAACCCTTGTTCTCGCCAAAAATTGTTATTATCAATAAATACTGGCGAAGCTTAGTCAAACAGAAAATAATAGCTAAAGCTTCTTTTTCTAAAGTACTATAGTTCCTTTCACACTTTGAAAGCGCCCTAGAAATAAAAGCAATATGTCTAATCTTATTGTTTGGAAATTTGTGGGCCAGAATTCCTACAATTAAGTGCGAGTTGTTTTACCCTTGCAAACCATGCCGCAACTGTTTCGTCTTCTTTTCTAATAGAAGTGTGAAATTTTTTTCGTTCGTGGAACACTATGGTAGGCGGAGTGAACTGAACTTGCAGCATTTGGCACAAATCTTTGTATGTTTTAGATGACGGAGTTTCTGGACTGCATAAGTTGTATATTACACTGTAGGCGTCTGCGCCAATAGACTTCAGCAGAATTGCCTTCTTCTTTGCATCATCGTCAGTGCACTTAACCTCACAAAAGTGAATCTCCAAACGCTCCTTCCATATGTCCCATGACATGTGACTTGGTGAGAATTCTGGAACGTTGGATGACTGAAAAAGCAAATACCTCACAGTAATTAAAATTTTCGCCGTATTGAAGATATGTAAGTATTTTTGGTATGAAAATAACGGAAATTTTTTCATTTTACTAAATTTAAGAAAAATTTTATATATTGTAAATATTTGCATTTGTCACCTATAAAACGCCTATTGTAGGCATATTGTAGTTTTAGGCGATTTTGTAAAAAAATTGTACTACAGCAACAACTGGTGTCCAAGTTGGATCAAAGAATAGCGCCAAAATACTCACCGTACCTCAAAACCAAAATATACCAATTTTTCATTCTAATCGCATAAAGAATTGTACTACAGCGCCCTCTGATGTTCAATATGAGTCAAAAAAGATAGCAGCAAAACACTCAGCGAACATGAAAACTGCTATGTACCGATTTTCTTAAAATTTGTACTTAAGCGCCCTCTGGTATTCAAGGTGGATAAAAATTGATTGCAATTGCCCCAAAACACGCACCGTACAAAAAAACTTCTATTTACAAATTTACATGAATATTTCCATACATATTTCCAACTTGCTTTCGTTGACTAAATTTCCTACATTTTGCTCTCAAAATTTGTAAAAATTTCGGTAAAAATGAACAGTAATATTAATAATAAATAGCAGTAATTTTGACAAAAACAAGAAAAATATTCACATCAAGCAATCACATTTTATATAAAAAAATATACCTATATATATACATATATGTATATTTATATATATATGTATAAAAATATCGATTAATCAAAGAAAAATTTTTTGCCATAAAAACTGAAATGTGTTTCCAGAAATTTCATTTTAAATTTTAATTTAATTTCACACTTTATAATTAAATTGGAAAGCGTTCATTTATTTTGAAGCTTCTAGTCCGAATTTTCACATTAATATGTGACATTTTTCATTATTTCGCAGATTATATTACACTTAATAAAAAGATCTTAGCTTTCTAAAGTAGGTTTTATGGTTCTTAATGATTTTATGACAATATCTTTTAATTTTTCACTGATAAAAATTATAATTGCATGATTTTGGAAAAAGGGACGTTTTGTGGGATTTTTAGTATAGCTGCTTTTATTGGCATCACCAAAATGACAGACGCACGAACTGTCAACGCAACATTGAGTTTTGCAATGTTTGAGGTCGTCCGTTTTGACAGCTTATATCGTTAAGTTTTTACAACGGAGACCAACGTACGATCAGCGCACGACCAACCTAACTAGAGGTGGATAATAGCACAATTTTTGGTGTGCTGACTCACTAGCACATGTGCACCCTTAGGAGTCAGCACACTGTGCTAGCACAATTGTGTCACAGTCGAAAAAAGCACTTCGCAGTCAAAAAGCAAAAGCAGTCGAATATTCGTCCCATAAGAAATACATGCAAATCAGCTGCGACCACATCAACCGCATTTGTCTCATTTACTCTTTCGTGTTTACGTAAAAAGACGAAAGTTGCTTCACACGCGTGTGTAGTACGGGGTGAGTGTGTAGTGCACTCAATGCGGATAGGCTATAAAACAAATTGCATATTGTCAATTATAGCAAGTGAGCCAAAGTGAAACAAAAACCCATGGTATAATAATACAAGGTAGCATTGACAGTTGCTTGGGAAAACATATTCTGTCAAAAAATATACTCAAAAAGAGAGCGCTCACAATCCGCCATTGAAAACACAAGCAATGTTGAAAACCTTGAAGTGAAAAAAAACAACAACCACAGCAGCTGCTGATGTATTTGCACAACAAGCTGTGTTTGACAGTTTATGTTTTCCTGTTGAAGAGAAAATAAGCAGTTGTCAATGCTACCATGTATTATTATACCATGCAAAAACCAACTTTACTGGGTGTGCCACTATGTGTGTCAACGTAGTGTACTAGCACACATGCTCACTACTGAGTGTAACACAATACATAATAGACACTTTAAGGCAGAGAATGGCACGAACCTCAAATTTGAGGAATGACGTAACATTTCTGTATACACATACAGCAGTCAGCGTTGATAAGCAGAGATCAGTATGCCACGAAAGTTCAAGCAAGCAACATCGCGTTCGCCTGTTTCGCTTTTTTATATGATTTTATAGCTTTCATTGTAGCAAGCTGAATGCGACACATATACATTGACATAATGTCGGTGTGTGGTGTGCCCATCTCTGCTTTAAGCGCAAAAGTGCTGATCTTCATCGTGACTCACTATATGAGTCAATGTAGTATATAGACACTGCAGAGAGTCAGCACAGTGCCATAGCACAGCACTGAGTTACCCACCTCTAGACCTAACGCAGTATTGTAATTCAGCTATAATTGTTTTTGCTTGTGTCTCGTGTCGCTCTGTTTGTGTTAGGGTTGGATCGCTGGTAGGGAAAATACTGATTTTCAACGCGTGTTTCTCTCTATCTCTGACTGATGCTCAATGTTGTGTTGAAATCGTATGATAAGCTTTGTTGTACTTTTGCCGCATTGACCGCTGCTCACACCAACAAAAAAATATATAATTTAATTAATTTCAAGAAAATTTAAACCTATTTTATACTACACATAGTTTTAATAATTCAATAATAGTAAAAAAAACATCTTCAATACAGAGTTATGTTTGCATTTCAGGAGTACAAAAATAATTCAAGTAATAATAAATAATTTAGTTTCAGCTCTGACGATGGAAATCGTGTGCACGCACAGGTACTATCATGGGAAATGTTCAATGGAGATACATGACCTGACGCTTGGTGTTTCCCAGCTCCACTCGGGCAGCGCACCAAGCCCATCCCTATACCATTGCCTTAATGCCCAATAGAACCTCGCATTGCCGAGATAATTCGTCTTCGGTCGCACAGTTAAACTGTGGAATAGTCTCCCTACGAGCATGTTCCTCGGCAGTTTTGAGCTATGTAAATTTAAAGCTAATCTTCACCGACACTACTCTATCTTTCCACCCTCAAACTAAATATATTCTCCGCAAATTTCCACCCTCGCATTTATAGCGGTCATCCCCTGAGCATTGGTTAAGTCTAAAAAAAAGGAGGTAGAGGCTGGGGAAAATCTCTTTTTTTGGTAAAAAAAAAATAAAAACAACAAACAGAACATGTCTGGGCAGTATTACCAACCTTAACCTGAAAACCGATAGAATTTATCTAAACGTCTATGTTTAGCTCTCCTAAAAATTTGATCTTGGAAGATAAGGTCCCTTTTCCTGATAAACATCACATATAATTCATATTGCTGTATCCAAAAAACAAAAAAGCAACGAAAAAAACGATGTTTTTTAAATAAAAGTTATTAGCAACGTAAACATTTTTTCTCATCTGAAAATGTTTGGGGCAACGTAAAAAAATACAAATTGAAAATAAACGTTATCAACAACGAAAAAAACAGAATGTCTTCATTTTTATAATCGTTATCAGAGAGGAAAACAAGTTTCTGTTGAAAATAACAATTTCTTAAAGATCAAAATTTTTCTTCTTGCAATATAACAATTATCGCCCCATTTTTTTAAATATTTCTTATAGCAGTTATGTCTCTGGTTTATAGCCATTAGACACACGTTGCTTTGCTTTTGATATATATATATATATAGATGGGCGGTAACAGTGTTCGTTGCAACATTTTAATATATACAAGGTGGCGCAAAAATAACCTTCCGATGTTTTTTGGCTGTAATTTAAAAAAAAAATTAAAAACTTTGATTCTTCTTGTGGATTATTTTTATTTGGTCTTTTAATTTTTTTTACATCAAGTCGAGAATATGATGTCATGTAAATGGCCGCCGCCACAGTTGATTGTCATTTGAGCCCTTTGTATGGCATTTTCCATCACTTCGGCCAAAACTTCCGGCGATAGGTCCTCACATTCTTGACGGATATTGTCTTTAAGAGCTGCAAGAGTCTGAGGCTTGTTGACATAAACCCGCGACTTCAAAAAGCCCCACAGAAAGAAGTCTGAAGCGGTCAAATCAGGTGATCTTGCTGGCCAGTGCAAATCGCCAAATCGGGAGATTAGGCGCCCGGGAAATGCATCCTTCAGCATATCGGTTGTGGCACGTGCAGTGTGTGCCGTTGCACCGTCCTGTTGGAACCACATGTTTTCCAATCCCAATTCATCAAGTTGCGGCAAAAAGAACTCGTTGATCATTGCTCTGTAGCGCTCACCATTCACAGTAACCGTCTTCGAAGAAAAAAGGTCCGATGACTCCTCCAGCAAAAACAGCACACCATACAGTGACTTTGAGCGGGTGTAATGGCTCTTCGTGGGTTACACGCGGATTTTCAGTGCCCCAGAAGCGTAAATTTTGCTTATTTAGTACCCCCTAAGATGGAAATGGGCCTCATCACTCATGATTATTTTTGATGAAAAATCATCTTCCTCTTGGTAGTGATTAATTCCGCGTTCTGGAGCAGTGTAGCGTAACATTGTTTATTAACGTGTATTTCGCATGTGTTTACTACACAAATGTCAAAACAGAACTGACATTAGGGGCCAATCGCAAAATTTATAGCATTTTCTGGTAGGAGGATTACTTTTGCGCCACCTTGTAGTTGGACCCATAGCACCTATAAACCAAGTTTCACTGTAAAAACATGTGCAACTCAGGAAATTTGATTTCCGAAAAGTAGGCGTGGATATAATTCGACTACGCCCATTTTCATCACAGTTGCCAACAGTAACCATACAAACCAAATTACTAAATTTTAGTCTAATACGATCCAAACTATCTGAAATATAGCATTTTTATTGATTTGTGTGCGGGAAAAGCAGGAATGGAAAACACGACTCTATTCGAATACACTTTTGTGCCAAAATTCCAAGGCAATCGGTGTAGGACTTTTGCATATTTGCGATTTTGTACAAACATACATTTACATTTTTATTTATATAAAAGATATAGATTATGAGTGGGAATTAAGAAAAAAAAAAGAGTTGTTGCGCCAGTATGAAGGCTAGGTCTCCGGCCCCCGCCCTTTGGCACAGACTCTAGACCCCCGACTCACATCAAATAAAAATTTTCATGGTCGACATAAATCCAAGATTGCGTGGACGATCAACTTCAAAGCCATTAATTTCATAACAAATTTCTTCAGACAAATATGAAACATCTGCTGACACATCTTTTCCTCCTTTTACTTTAAAACCATGAATGTAAATCATACTTTCTCACATGGTAATATTCTGGCCAAAATATCCTGATTTTGAATTTCATTATTATTTTTGCAGGATTTTAGATATGATGAGTAGCTGTTATTTTAATAATACCTTTTTATAATACTCTCATCATACATTGCTTTTTGAAGAACATTTAATATTTCGTTTATGAATGAAGATTAAATCCCACGTATTTTTAAAATTCTATATTAGATGCTGACAACGGTACTTGAGCACTTCTTTGACCGAGTATTGTTTAGTTAGTTTAGTTTAGTTTATTTAGAAGTATTTGAATATAAATATCCTTACATACATACTATATTAAATTAAAGAATACTTAGTTAACAAGTTATTGTGATAATATTAATACTTTGTAAAGTAAATACTATTAATAAAATTCTTAGAAATGTATTTTGAACTAAAGAGATCAAAGTGAAAGACAACTCATTCATTAGTAACAAAGCTCTAGTTATTGACTCATTTAAGGCATAGTTGGTTCTACAATATTTTACATAAAATAATTTGGAATTCCTTAAATTTCTTATTGGAATATTAAATGTTATAAGCTGCAGTAGAGATTGGCAGTCTATTAGACCAGAGAGAATGTCATATATAAACATTAGTGATGCAACCTTGCGTCTGGAATCAAGTGATTTCAATCCTTAGAGCAATAATCGAGAATTATGATTTGGCAAAGGGTCATGAAAGTTAATTAACCGCAATGCAAACCTAGTGAAGTTTTTTTGCATTTTTTCAAGTCTAAAAAAGGTTGACATGTAGAAAGGGCTCCAAATAATGGATGCATACTCCAATCTCGACCTCACAAACGCATTAGATAATATTATTAGAGTGTGTGGATCGGAAAAATCTTTGCTATTTCTTCGAAAAAGCGCGAGTAAAAAGTAGGCTTTAGGAATAAGGCAGTTGACCTGGTCGAGGAAAGAAAATTTTAATGAAAAATGACACCCAGATCCCGATAGGTAGACATAGTTTGAATTTTTGAGTCAGAAAGGTAGTAAGAGTTAAAAAAGGTATTAAGAGAAAGTTTGGAGAAAGTAAGTTGGAAACATTTCGAAAAATTTAAAGGAAGACCATTCGAGACACTCCAAGCTAAAATTCTATTGACGTCATCTTGTAATTCAAAATAATCTGAAGAACAAGATATTTTTTTAAATAATTTAAGGTCATCCGCTAAAGTAGAAAGCAAAAATTCTAAATATATTTAGAAATAGCATTAATAAATAGAATATTTTTTCAAATAAAAAAATTTATTTTTTTTTAATAGAATAAATAGCAAAGGTCCAAGGATACTTCCTCGAGGAATCCGCAGTTAAGCAACAAATTCATAAGAACTAACATCTTTCATAAGAACATCATTTCATAAGAACATCATTCATAAGAACATACTATTGTATAAAAGAGGACAAACGTATGTTCGGCTGCGCAAAGCTTGAGAATGGCAGGAGCCCATTTGAAAAATTATTTTTTTCCAAGATAGCTATGGTGCCCAGTTGGGACATAGGCTATATAAATTTGATAACCATACTGCAGAATTTTGAACATTTCGTTCAAGGAATATTAAAACTTCCTTACGCAGTGAAAAAATCTTTGGAGACACTTTCCTTAACTTAACCAACGAACTTCAGAAAACATTGTTAAATCCCCATATGCTGTATTCAATTCCAATAAAAGGGCTTGAAACTGGCGGTGTGTGAATGCGTTGTGACCTCCTCTTATTCTATTGATTATTTGAATTACGATCGTCATTGTATCAATCAATTCAATAACTTTTGTACATAGGGACTCCTTGCGAACTAAACAATGGTTAAATGGAATATTCAAATTTCGTGTTTTAAACTGATCCAATAAACCACATTCCTTTCCACGCATACTTCCAGCACCATCTGTACATACAGAGTTTAATTTTTCAAATCCATTTTTAGACTCTACTGATATTTCTACAGTCCTAAATATGTCCTTTCCTTTAGTGGTATTATATAATGGAACCAAGTTCAGAAGTTCTTCTTCTACATTAAAATCTTTATCTGTAAATTTTACAAACATTATAAGCTGTGCTACATCCGTAACATTAGTACTTCCATCTAATGCTAATGGAAATGCTGAACAAGAAAATATTTTCTTCCTCAATTTTTCTTCAATATGTAAACGACTAAGAATTGATTTTAATTCAGCAATGAGGTAGTATCTGGGGATTCCTTTCAAATTTTTATAACTTTCTAAATGCTTTGTTCTGTAATGCCTTTTAATGTTGCTCTCTCTCATTTCAGAAATTAATTGTTTGCAAATAATGCACTGAGGTTTCTGCAGTCTTTTATTATTCATACAAAAATATTCATATTATTTACCAACAACGGCAAGAATAAACCACACACACACTGTGTTGTTGCAGTGCAGCTGCATTTGTGAACGATTCGTCGAATTACAACAATCATGAAAATATTGAAGTTGTTGTTGTAGGGTGGAAAGAGTGTATAGAGTTAGGCGATGGCAATCGGTAGATTATGTATTCTTGAAAGCAAAGTACACATAGTCGCAAAAGTCTACATACGATGAATTTTTTGAATGAAAACTATTTATTTATGAAACAAACAAAGCTATTTTTATTTAAAATTTAAATGCAAAAATATAATCATATAAATAAAGGAAAAAAAGAATTTATTGCAAAACAACAAAACAAAAAAAAAAAAAAATTAATTTTACAAAATTTTAGCCGTCTTTAGGAAGTCCAGATACAGAAAGCGTTCCATGATACCATCAATAAAACGGAGTTCACCCATACCATTTGCACTCATACAACCCCATACCATCACAGATCCGCCTCCATGCTTCACTGTATTGCAAACGTTTTTGGGGTTAAGTGCCTGATTTGCTTTTCTCCACACTTTAACGCGGCCGTCTTTCCCAAAAACGTTAAATTTGCATTCATCAGTAAAGATGATGCGTTCCCAAAAGGTTGGATCCGTCAAATGAGTGTTCTGATACTTCAGGGCATAGTCCAAACGTTTATTCTTGTTGGTAGCAGTAATTGGTGTTTTTTTCGAGCAACATGTGATCGCAAACCAGCTCTTTTTAGGACACGGCGGACGGTATCGGCATGAATATGTATACCTTCACTTTCATGAACCTGTTCAGCTATTCGAACTGCACTCTGCTTAGGATTGTCAGCAACTTCTCGAACAATTTTTTGTTGGCATCTTTTGTTAAGCTTCATTGGCCGCCCTGACCTTGGTAATTGGTATTTTTATAATTTTTTATTATTGTCTGCACTGTTGCCTTTGCTAAATTTAAAGTTTGGCCTATTTTGGCCATAGAATTTCCCTCAAAATGCAAAAAAATTAGGGGAATTTCCCCATACATTAAAATTGTATGTACACTTTTGCGACGTGCTTTTTGTGTCATTTTGTAATTTTGTTGTTATTTTCTAAGCAGCAAGCTGCGCTTTGAAATTGTTTTTGCTTAATTTTATTGTGTATGTATATGCAAGTTAAAAGGTACCCTCATTTTCAACTTAGGAGAATATGAAAAAAATTTTTATAACTTTTCTAAAATATTCGAATCGTATGTAGACTTTTGCGATTGAGAGTAGTAATGAAATGTTGTTTTTTTTTTTTTTCAAATAGATATTCAGTACACTGAAAGAAAAATGTTTGAAGATTGACGACAATTGTTATTAATTTGACTAATTTTTAAAATTTAGCTTGCAACAAATATCGCCAAAGAGCAAATGTGTTTAAAACTTTTTTTTTCAAAAAAAAAGCAAACATAAAAAAAGCGAATTGATATAAACACATTTAATGAACACATTGCGATCAATTTTAAAACAAGTTTTTTTCAGTGTAGGAACTTTCTCCCTAATTTTTCGAAAACCAATCATCCAATTTTGATGAAATTTTTTTCATGGTTTTTCTTCTCAAACCAATCGTACTTCAATTTTTTTATTTCGAAAACACTTACCATAACTTTAAATGCGTTTATCTCGAAAACACTTTTCCGCGTTTGGTTGTAATAAAAATTTATCGAAAATTTGTCCTATTTGAATCATTTCTGAACCACATACCTTTAACACCAGTCATTCTCGTCGGTACTAGAATCATGATGGTAACTCCTAAAACAACGGAACTGGATCTATCTTGACTCTTAAGGAATTTATAATTTTTGATATTTTGATATTTGGATGCTACAATTTCGTTAGTTTTTGAACGACCCTCTTAATTCTAATACCGAGTATAACAGCATTAGTTCTTAACATATTTCCGTTTTTGTATTTTTTTCAGATTATGTATACATTACAATTCTTTGATAATAACCTGTTTGAAGCGAAGCTTTTTACGCCTTGTTCGTTCTGTGATTTGCTGGAGTGAAACTTCAAAAAACAACACTTTTTTCCGAATCTTTTTTTCTTAGAATTGATGTTTTTTGTCTGCGTCTATTGCAACAAAAAAATGTTAAATTAAAAATAATTTCATTGAACTCATAATCCCGTCGACGCATAGTCGTATGCTCTAACCATCAATCTATAAGTTTTTGTTGTGAAATGATACCGATTTAATATTAACTATCAACTAAAGCTATGTTGCAGCAGATCATAATAATCAGGATTGTGTATTTGCTACATATCCTACAAGAACTATTAGCCAATACACAATAACCACTGAGGATTGTGTATGGCTATCCAAACAAGAGTAGAAAAAAAATATGCTTAAAAATAAGGAAGCAGTAAATCAAGCAAGTTTTCGTGCTTATTAAATACTAGCGATACCCGGCGCGCGCGTTGCTGCACCCGGCAAGTATATTGGAAATGATAAGTAAATTCAAAACTTTTATTAGTCCCTTGGTCTGACACCACGCTCATGTTCCACTGCCCGTTACAGTTTCCCAGTAGCAGAACATTACTCCCAGGTGGGAATTTCATTATGAGTTTCAATGTCCTGTGATTTTAACTTCCATAGCTTTTCTGTATAGAAAATCAGGCCACACCCCCTTTTTCAATGTACGTACTAGTTTTCCAGTAGAAAGACTTTGACAATTAGTAACTCTATACTGAGTTTTATTGTCATGCGACATTTAGTTCCAAAGCTATTCAATACCTAAAATTTGACTTGTGTGGTCGAAGCCATAACCCCTTTTCCTATGCCCGTCCCAGTTCTCTTGCAGAAATATATTCTCCATTTTGAGTTTCAATGTTATGTGACTTCTACTTCAAAAGCTATTCAATATCTAAATTTGATTTGTATCGGCAGTGCCACACCCACTTGTCAAATAGGCACTCAATTTTGCCAGTTAAAGTACACAACCAAATAGTACGTTTTTACCGAGTTAAATTGATATGTGACTTATAGTTCGAGAGTTATACCTTAAATTTGGGCTGCTGAAAAAGCCACACCCCTCGTCCAACGCCCATAAATTTTCACCAGTGGAACGGCACGTGAAAATTTCATTCGATAATCAAATTTCGATGCTGTGTGAGCTATAATTCCAAAAATATTCGATATCACATATTCGAAGAAGCAAATATCCAATTTGGTCCAATCGTTTTCAAGTTTTAAGCAACCGAACAAACCAAGATAGATAAGAATATAGATAGATATACATATATGTATAAGAGAGGAGGAACCCCCAGCATATTTACATAGCCCCCCCCCCCATTTGTAGTACTTTTGCCAACAGTGACCATATGACCTAAAGTACTAAATTTTAGTGTAATAAGACCCAAGCCGCCTGGAATATAAAATTTTCATTAATTTGTGCGCGGTAAAAGGAGGTGTGGCAAAAATGTGCACATACGAACCATGGTACGGCAAATCAGAACACAACAAAGAAAACTTCAAGCAAATTGGACGCTCCGTTCTTGAGTTATGGAACTGCAAACACAAATCACGACTTTTTTTATAAATACACTAGCTTCTTCCCGGCGCGCGTTGCTGCATCCAGCAATTAAATCGCAACATAATAATTATATTCGGAACTTTTCTTAGGCCCATAGTGTAGTGCACATGTGGCTAGCACTAACCTACCTCAACAATAACATAAACACACAACGCTACAAACGCTCTACGTTGGTCTCATTGCATACCTGCAGCGAAACCAAAGCATGAAGCGCAAGCAGTGACAAACTCAAGTGCTACTAGCGGCATGATTCATGTTACACATTGTGAAAACAAATCGCTGCCGAAAGTTAGTCATTGGAGTTGGTAACCTGTAAGTAGGTTGTGATGGATATTATTACAAACAGATGTGTAAGTAAGTAAAAAGTAATAGTAAGCAGATGTGTAATAATTGTATTTAGATTTCTTGACTTTTAATTGTATATGTGTAAGAACATATTTAGAATAAATGTTATTTTGAGTGAAAAGAAAATATTGTCACTTTTCACTCAAATTTTTATTATAAAAACCCGAGTTGGGGTTAAATAAAATCGATTCTGAAAACATCCAGAAAGAAGGAAGTTTCTCTTAAGACTTAAGCCTTGTGGCTTTTACAATACTAAATGTTATTGAAAATCTGCCTTTGTGGCAGCGAATGAATAAAGCCTTGCGGCTATCATAGAAAGGCCTTGTGGCCAAAAATCCCCTGTGTCCCCAGATAGGGAAGTTAGGGTAATAACATATATTTATATCTTTTCAAAAGAACAATAAATATTATATGGCGATCCTGCGGACCGAATACTGAAGAAATTAAGATCCTGCGGACCGAATACTGGAGAAATCAAGATACTGTGGACCTAATCCTTAAAGTTAGCTGAATGTCGGAGGAGTTCGACAAAATTTTCCAGAAGTGCGTTGCACAGGCAGCCGAATACGAAAAAACAAAAAAAGCAGTGGAAAGATACGTACCCCTTCCCGTAGCTGCCCAACAACAAGTAGCAACAATACCATACAAGGCGACACCAATACCTGGACCAAAGAAACTTACTATCGAGGAATACAACAGACGTACAGCAGCAAAGAAGCAACAACAGGAGAAACAGATCCAGAAGAAGACAAGAGCTGGGAGACAAGTTCGGCAAAGGAAGGAATTAAACAATCTATACAGACTAATAACATTATCAAAAGGAAAACAAAGAGTTGAATTTTTAAGAGAACTCAAAGATTTAAAATTTAAAATAAAAAATAAAATGAAATAAATATTATATATATTATTGAATGAAATAAAAACAAAATGACAGAATACAAGCATTGCTTTATTTGTGAAGCAAAGATCAACACTAAATACATAAATGATCATTTAAAACTGCACAAACAAATTTTTGTAAAAATGAATAAAATTTTGAACAAAATCAATAAAAATTAAAGAAAACAAAATTTTGAACTATTCAATTCATGACTAAAGATATCCCACAATTATATGTAAATATCACAAATTTAAAAGAAACAATGGTTGTTTTAGGACAGGAAACAAAAATAACAGAGAATATTTCTTTTAATGGAAATATTTCTAACAAGCAAGAAATGTATTTAGACATCTTTGTCGCCATAGGTTTAATTGCATTATTAATATATGTACTAAAAAAAGTCAATGAGTATTACAAAAAATATGTAATAAAAAGAATTGCAAGTGCTAATATTTAAAAATTTTTTATGGATAAATTAAAAGAAGCACTAAAGAAATTAAAACATAGCATAACAAAAGTTCCAACAAGAAAATTCAAAAAGGAAACTTTACAAGATAAGCAAAAAGAATGCAATATATTAGAAAATCAATTAAAAACTTTTATAAATTGTCCGCAACCAGACCATAAAAATATAATAGATTGTAAAGCATTAGTAAAAACTATAAATAAATTAATTCAACAAAGATTAACTTTGTATGACACGGATGATGAAATAGATAGCAGTAGTAATAACAGTAGTAGTGACAGTAATAGTGATAGTGAAAAAGAAACACTAAAAATGGCGAACTTTGAAATTTCTGTAGCATCAAAAATAGTTGATGAGTTTGATGGAGATAGCAAAAAACTATCAACGTTTTTAGGCACAATTGAATTCTATGCATCAACACTTAAGGATGATACACAGAAATCTCAATTGTTAAAATTTATTCTAGCAGCAAAAATAAGTGAAAAAGTAAAAAATAGACTATTACCTGTGGCAGTTCCAAATTCAATTCAAGAGTTAAAAATAGTATTGGCAAAAAACTTCAAGTTAAATAAAAATCCACTAAAATTACAAAATGAATTGCACCAGACTAGACAGGGGTCTATGAATGTTAACAATTTTGCCACTAGAATAGAAACAATAATATCATCTTTGAATGAAATTCAAATAGCTACTCAAGGAGAGAATAATAAAGAAATAATAATGTAATGACATTCAGAAATAGGAATGATTATAATATTAGAAATGGAAACTATAATAGGAATAGAAATATTCAAAATAATAACAATAACAACTTTAGGAATTATAATAATAGAAATAGTTACGGTTCTAGAAATAACAATAGCAACAGGAATAGCAATAACAATAACAATGGCTATAGGAATTACAATAATAATAATAGAGCTAGCAATAATAATAACTTTAATAATAGAAACCGTCAAAACTCGGGAAACGTATCAATCCCCGGCAACCGGGGTTAACGCAGCCTAAAAAAAAACAATAAATATAGAATTAGCTGTGTTAGTAATAATTTTAATACAAATGTCATTAAAGTAAAAATAGGAGATAGAAATAATTTAGTAACCTTACTTATTGATACAGGTGCGGACATATCAATAATAAAAAATGAGAAAATTAATGAAAATGATATAAAATCGTCAAATCAAATCCAAATCACAGGTATTGCAAGCAGACCATTAACCATTCAACAACAAACAAATATAAAAATAAAACTCAACGATGGAGAGATCTCACACAGATTTTATGTCATACAAGAAGATATTGACATAAATGCAGATGGAATACTTGGAAGAGATTTCTTAATGAAATATAATTGTAAAATAGATTACGAAACATGTGTTTTATCCATACACACCACGGAAAACCAAGAAGATATTCCAATGCACGTGACATTGCCAGTAACAATATCAAATATTAATATACCACGAAGAAGTGAACTAATAACAAATATAAATGTAAACCTGGAGGAAGACAGTATAGTACACGCATCAGAAATAAGAAAAGGAATATTTATAGCAAATGCAATCATACCAGCAGATGGAATCAAGCACGTGAAAATACTGAATACAACCGATAATGATATATATTTAGATAATTGCAATTTAAATATAGAGCCACTGAAAAATTTTAAAATACTGCAGTACAATGCTTCAGAACAAAATAATGAGAATCTTGAAATTCAAATAGATGGAAAAGATGAGAAAGCTAAGCAAGAAGTAATTAACCTATGTTACAAATACAAAAACGTTTTCCACAATGAAGGAGATACATAACAACAAACAATTTTTATAAACAGCAGATAGACTTAATTGACAACTCACCTGTTTATATAAAGAACTACAGACTTCCGCAAACACAACTTCAAGAAATAGAAGATCAAGTACAAAAGTTACTAGAAGAAGATATCATTGAACCATCATTCAGCCCATACAATTCTCCACTTTTAGTTGTACCAAAAAAATCAACAGATGGAACAGCAAAATGGAGACTGGTAGTAGACTTTAGGGCACTAAACAAAAAAATAATTAATGATAAATTCCCGCTGACAAGACTAGAAGATGTACTAGATAAGCTCGGAAATGCGAAATATTTTTCCACGTTGGATATGACAAGTTCTTTTCATCAGATACCACTCATCAAAAATTCAAGAAATATGACAGCATTCTCAACAAATTCAGGGCACTATCATTTCAAACGTTTACCATTTGGATTAAAAATAGCAACAAATAGTTTTCAACGCATGCTTTCAATTGCATTAAGTGGACTTCAAGAATCAGCATTTCTCTATGTAGATGACATCATTGTTTTTGGATCAAACCTGAGACATCATAACAAAAACTTGGAAAGAGTATTACAAAAATTACAAAGGTACAATTTAAAACTAAACCTCAAGAAATGTGAATTTTTAAAGACAGAAGTTGTATACTTAGGACACCTGATAACGTCCAAAGGAATAACAACTGATCCAACTAAACACAAAACCATAAGGGATTACCCAAAACCAAACAATGCTGATGATACCAGAAGATTTGTAGCATTCTGCAATTACTACAGAAAATTTATTCCAGATTTTGCAGAAATTGCAAGACCACTAAATCAGTTGCTAAAGAAAGGACAGCTTTTTAATTGGACAGAAACATGTGAAGCAGCATTCAACAAGCTAAGAGAAAAGCTAATATCTCCACAAATATTAGCATATCCAGATTTTGATAAACCTTTTATACTGACAACAGATGCATCACAATTTGCTTTAGGAGCAGTACTATCTCAAGGTGAACCAGGACACGACAGGCCAATTGCCTATGCCAGCAAAACATTAAATAAACATGAAGTAAATAAGGCAATAATAGAAAAAGAGTTATTAGGAATTCACTGGGGAATCAATTACTTCAGACCATATCTCTATGGAAGAAAGTTCAAGGTATACACAGACCATAGACCATTAGTAAGTCTGTTCACACATAAGAATCCATCATCAAAATTAACACGAGTACGACTGGACTTGATGGATTATGACTTTGATATAATTTTTAAACAAGGCAAGATGAATACTAACGCGGATGCACTATCTAGAATAAAATTAGATAGCGAACAATTAAAAAATATGATACCTACAGAAGCAAATATACAAGTATTAACACGGGCGGCACATAAAAAATTAAACAAGCATGCATGTACAAATAAAAGAATAACCGGTGATGAAAATAAGAATAATGCGCAAATGAGTAACCTGAATAATAATGATAGATCTCAGCAAGTGAAGAGTCATGAACTTCATATATGGGAAGCTACATCATTTTCAGAAGTAAGACGTCTAAGAAATTTAAAATTTATATATAATGAAAAGGCCAAAAATATGAATAATAATGGAGCAAACAACGTTCTTGAGGTGCATAACGAAAAATCTTTACCAGAGTTAAAATTGGTTCAGAGGAAGTTTACATCAAAAACACAAGAACAAAAAGATAATATAATTATAGCTCAAAATAAAGTTCATGCAATACTTAACGAAAAATCTTTACCAGAGGTAAAATTGGTTCTGAGGAAGTTAGTATCAAAAGCAAACGAACAAAATATAGAAATATTAGCGCTAGGAAAGAATGATATCATATTTAATATAATAAAGGTGCACCAATTAAAAAGAATATTTAATGAGATACAAAAAGATACAAAGGAGAAATTAAAAATTATAATGTATCAGCCCCCGAAACAAATAACAAATAAAGCTGAGCAGCTGCAGCTAATTAAAGAAAATCACGACTCAATATTAGGAGGACATATAGGTATTAAAAGATGCATCGCGAAATTAAAACAAAAATATATATGGAAAAATTTATCAAAAATGGTTAAAAACTACATAAACAATTGTAATTTATGTAATGAAGTAAAAATAACAAAATATACTAAGGAGAAAATGTGTGTGACGAATACACCAACAACATCATTTGAAACAGTAACAATGGACACAGTTGGACCAATGAGACCCTCTAATGGATACCGTTATATTCTAACAATACAATGTGAATTGACATAATATTTAGTTGCAATTCCTTTAGAAGACAAAACAGCGATTTCTGCCGCAAAAGCTATTGTAGAAAAATTCATTCTTAAACATGGATGTTTTAAAATACTAAAAACAGATAAAGGAACAGAATTTACAAATGAATTACTACAAAACATATTTAAAGAATTAAATATAGAAAAAAGAACGTCAACACCATATCACCATGAAACTGTCGGAACAGTTGAAAGAAATCATAGGGTATTGAATGAATATTTAAGAGGAATGCAAGAGAATGATAACTGGTCAACTTTACTACCGTACTACATATATTGTTACAACACAACGCCACACTCAACAACAACGTATTCTCCATTTGAATTAGTATATGGAAAAATTTGCACGCTACCTGGTGAGATTTGGAACAACAACAAGAAATTATATGACTTAGAAGATTATTTAACAGAATTAAAAATTAAATTAAAGTACGCACATAACAAAGCTAGAGAATATTTAGAGAAACATAAAATAGATATATCAAATAAAGAAAATAAGGCAACAAAACACAAATTTAATGTAGGAGATCTAGTATATTTAAAAGTAGGAAATAAGAAAAAGTTTGATAGACCATTTAAGGGACCATATGAAATAATTGAAAGAAAAGGTCCAAATAGTGTAATAAAATTAGATAACAAAACATCTGAAGTTCATAATAATAACATAGTATTGTCAAGAACATTGAGTTAAAATAAACATAAAAATCAATGTTTAAATATAAGAATTCAAAAAAAAAGTACTGACTATTCACATCTAGAAAGAAATAATTAAAATTACCTTCAAAATAATCTTTATTCATATTCAAGAATTATAAATAAACATTATTCTTTTTCAAAAGGGGAAGGATGTAGTGCACATGTGGCTAGCACTAACCTACCTCAACAATAACATAAACACACAACGCTACAAACGCTCTACGTTGGTCTCATTGCATACCTGCAGCGAAACCAAAGCATGAAGCGCAAGCAGTGACAAACTCAAGTGCTACTAGCGGCATGATTCATGTTACACATTGTGAAAACAAATCGCTGCCGAAAGTTAGTCATTGGAGTTGGTAACCTGTAAGTAGGTTGTGATGGATATTATTACAAACAGATGTGTAAGTAAGTAAAAAGTAATAGTAAGCAGATGTGTAATAATTGTATTTAGATTTCTTGACTTTTAATTGTATATGTGTAAGAACATATTTAGAATAAATGTTATTTTGAGTGAAAAGAAAATATTGTCACTTTTCACTCAAATTTTTATTATAAAAACCCGAGTTGGGGTTAAATAAAATCGATTCTGAAAACATCCAGAAAGAAGGAAGTTTCTCTTAAGACTTAAGCCTTGTGGCTTTTACAATACTAAATGTTATTGAAAATCTGCCTTTGTGGCAGCGAATGAATAAAGCCTTGCGGCTATCATAGAAAGGCCTTGTGGCCAAAAATCCCCTGTGTCCCCAGATAGGGAAGTTAGGGTAATAACATATATTTATATCTTTTCAAAAGAACAATAAATATTATAATAGTTTGACACCACTATAATTTTCAACTACGCGTTACAGTTTCCCAATAGAAGGTGATCACTAAATAGTAACTCCATTTTGAGTTTGTCGAACTCCATTCGATTATACAAATTTAAATTGTATACCCCCTTATATAATGCCATCCCAGTTTTCTAGGAGATGGGCATTGCCCAGTTTAAGTACAGTTGCCGACAGTGAGCATACAAACTAAATTACCAAAATGTAGCCAAATCGACGAAAACCATAGCAAATATAGCATTTTTATTGATTTGTGGGCAGTAAAAGGGGGGTGTGACAGAAATTTAAGCAATCTCGTACTTGAAAAAAATGTACTGCCAAAATTTCAGCTCTATCGGCTCAGTAATTTTGAAGTTTCCAGCCATCACACAGACAGCGTTTTGCTTTTTGTATATATAGATTATTGGCTGTAACTTTTGATTGGTAAGAGCTTGTATATTTTTTTCAAAAATATAAAAATACAATGTTGGAAAAAAAATGTTGTTCGAAAAAATCTAGGGGTAGGCATTGCTTTTTGAATCACAAAAATGGTTTTTAATTTTTGCGTAAAAAAATATGCCCCTTCCTTCGTACCATTGCTCTATTTCATTACTCTTGCGTAAATAAAAGTAAGTAATAAGTAAGATATAGAATGTGTTTTTGTTTTATAATATATTTTTGTATTCAGTTGTATTAAATTCAAATTATAGTTATGTGAAAATATATGTTAACTCAGGTAGCTTATTATCACTTTTAGCTTTAATTCATTTAAGAAAATGATAATTAATTTTATAATTAACTAGCTTTTTCCCGGCGCACGTTGCTGCACCCTACAACTATATGGATACATAATAAATATATTCAAAGCCTTTTTTAGACTCATAGTTTTACACCACTGTCATTTTCCACTGCCCGCTACAGTTTCCCAATAGCAGGAGATCACCAAATAGTAACTCCATTTTGAGTTTGTATGTAAGTACTGCAACTTTTACTTTCAAAGCTATTCGATAATACAAATTTTAATTGTATGGGCGGAGCCACGCCCACTTATATAATGCTCATCCCAGTTTCCTAGTAGATGGACATTACCCAGTTTTAGTACAGTTGCCGACAGTGAGCATACAAACTAAATTATCAAAATGTAGCCAAATCGACGAAAACCGTAGGAAATATAGCATTTTTATGGATTTTTGGGCGGTAAAAGGGGGTGTGACAGAAATTTAAACCATCTCGTACTTGAAAAAAATGTACTGCCAAAATTTCAGCTCTATCGTCTCAGTAATTTTGAAGTTTCCAGCAATCACACAGACAACGTTTTGCTTTTTGTATATATATTTTGTATAAAGATTATTGGCTATAACTTTTGATTGGTAAGAAATATTAAGATAATTTTTTAGCTTGTTTATTTTTTCAAAAATATAAAAATACAATATTGGAAAAAAAATGTTGTTCGAAAAAATCAAGGGGTAGGCCTTGTTTTTTTAATCACAAAAATGGTTTTTAATTTTTGCGTAAAATTGAAATATTTTTTGCTTATAAATGTTATAACTTTTAAATAGAGTTAAAAATTTGCGAATTTGAATTTAAATTATTTTTACAACAAAAACAAATTTTGAGCCTTTTTTGAGGAAAACTCCAAAATGTTAGACCTTTTTTGAAAAAAATATTTAAAATATATATACTCAACTAACGGTTTTTTTGCAATCAGGGTTTCATAGTACTTTGATGAAGCTTTAAGACAAAAAAAAAATTTAACAAAGTTTATAAAAAAGCAGCGGAGATATTTGAATTTAAAGTCACAAAATTAAATTTCTGAGTGTGTTTTTCTCATCTTTGAGCTCGATGTTGCATTAAATATATAGTGTAGTAAAATTTTTCATAGTTTTCAAGACATGTTCATGTTTTTGATGTCAAAATAACGGAAATTTTTTAATTTTACTAAATTTAAGAAATATTATTTATTTAGTAAATATTTGCATATGTAACAACTAAAAATATGCGATTTTGTAAAAAATTTGTACTACAGCACCATCTGGTGTCCAAGGTGGTGCAAAGAAGATACTTTCAAAAAACTCATCGTACCTGAGAACTACTATATACCAATTTTTATTCTAATCGTATTAGCGGTTTGGGAGTTTTGTGAAAAATTTGTACTACAGCGCCCTCTGGTGTTCAAGGTGGATGAAAATTGATAGCTCGCAAACACGCAACGTACCAAAAAACTTCTGCACACAAATTTTCATGCTAATCGGATGAGTAGTTTAGGAGTCTATTGCATAATTACATACGTTATTTAGTTCCAAAGCAATTCGATATCATAAATTTGGCCTGTGTGGCCAAATTCCCCCTTGTTTAATGTTCGCTCAAATATATAATAACTACTTCTTGGGCCCATAACGTCTACATATAAAGTTCCACTATCAAAACATGTACAACTCAGGAATAATAATGATTTCTCAAAAGTGGGCGTATGTATAGTTAGACCACGCCCAGTTTTAGTATAGTTGCCGACAGTAACCATACGAACTTATTTACCAAATTTTAGTCTAATACGACCAAAAAAGTCTTAAATATAGCATTTTTATTGATTTGTTGGCGGTAAAGGGGGTATGGAAAAAAAGGGGTATTGAAAATTTTTACTATGCCTATATTTTTCGCGCAAATGCAAATTAAAGTGAGACTTGCCAAATTATTCCAATATTCCATTTATTTCCAATTTCCCTTGCAAATATATCCCTATATACACCATATTTATTTATTTATTTATTGGCCAAACAAGGCAATTTACTTATTCTAACATTATGTTTCTTTTTTTTTTTTTTTTATTGTTTTTTTCTCTCTCCTTTCCTTGTTTTTGTCTTTGAAGATGTGCAATTCGATGTGGGCGTAATCCGCCCACCTGAATGACATGATTTCAAAAACACGCCAAAAAGGTAGGAAGAAGGGAAAAGGAACTTATATACGATTACTACTATGTTAGCTTATGATTAATTTAGATTTATTAACCAAACAAGCAAGGCTTACACAAATATGTACATATATATATATATATATATATATATAAAGCATCTGAAGCTTGGGTTAATTTTGATTGTTGAGGGATTTAAATAGAGCAAGCTTGAAAGAGGATTTGGACATGGAAGGTGAGTAGAATACTGAAATGTTATTAAATTCTCTACAGCATCGATTGATGGGTTCGTTATTGGCATATGTTGTATGGTGCTGATATTCAGTTAACAATCTAGTATGCCTAGAACGTCTTATTGGATTGTTGAAGGAAATCAAACTAGAAATAAATTCGCTGTCTATAGCACCGTTTATAACATCAAACGTAAAGCATGAACCCAATAATGATCTCCTTGATGATAACGGTATCAAATTTAGTAGGCTGAGTCTATATTCATATGGTGGAAGGTTACAATAATCACGGCGATTATAAATGTCTCTCAGCGCATATAGTAAGAATTGTCTTTGAATAGATTCAATCCATTCACTATGAGATCCAAAAGATGGATTCCAAATTATGCAGGCATATTCAAGTATTGGGCGCACTAATGCACAGTATAGTGATGTAGTGACCCAAATATTCTTGAATTCATTTGCTCGTCTTTTTATAAAACCGAGCTGTTTACTGGCCCTGGCCAAAATTTTATCATAGTGTAGATTAAAACGCATCTTACAATCCAAGACAACTCCGAGGTCCACAATATGATTGACTCTTTTAAGCGCAGTACTATTGAGATGGTAGGTATGTGTTGTTACGTTGTTCTTACGAGAAAAGCTTATAACATTGCATTTATTGACATTAAGATGTAGCTGATTTTGGATACACCATTGCTCCAGGGACAACAGTTTTAACTGCAAAAAATTTACATCTGCCTCTGATTTAATTGCATAGTACATTTTTAAATCGTCTGCATACATAAGATGTGGGATGTCGTTCAACACTTCGGACAGATCGGATATGAATATATTGAAAAGAAGAGGACCAAGGTGGCTACCTTGTGGAACTCCTGAGGAGACTACAATTTTTTTCGACAGAATTCCTTGGAATTTAACATACTGAGATCTGCCGTCGAGATATGATTTTAGCCAACTTAGTATGGACCCTTTGATACCAAATTTTTCTAATTTATATATTAGAATTCTGTGATCAACTCGATCGAAAGCTTTACTGAAATCAGTATAAACAGCATCTATTTGGTACCCTTTTTCCATTTTGACCAAAACATCTGATACCATGACCATGAGATTAGTGGTGGTAGATCGTCCTTTTCGGAACCCGTGTTGCTGCTCATTTAAAAGTGGGTTGATCAAACGTGTAAGCTTATCACAAATCATTTTTTCGAAAAGTTTTGGAATCGCTGATAAAATTGCTATCCCTCTATAATTTTCAATCGATCTTCTATCACCATGCTTGTATATTGGTGTGAGATGGGATGTTTTCCAATATGAAGGAAATATTCCCCAAGACAGTGATTTATTAAAGATTATGTACAATGGCAAAAGTAGTTGGTTTAAACATCGCACCAAGAAGCATGTAGGTATTAGGTCTGGTCCTGGCCCCTTTAACAAATCTAGGTCTTTTATTGCATTAGAAATTTCTTCCTGCGTTAAATTTAAACTTTCAGCCATATTAGTTGAGCTGGGAGAAGCAACTTCAAATTGGTTAGATGGTGGACAAAATACCTCCTGAAAATGATCCGCATACAAGTTGCTGATATCATGAGGATTGGACGAACTGACATTACCTTTAAACATAAACGATGGATAGCCACTAGATTTACGCTTCATGTTAACGAAGTCAAAGAATTTTCTGGGCTCTTGAACAATTTTCTCTCCAATAAGGTTCGTGTACAACTTGTACGCTTCTTCAGACTTGATGGAGAACTCTTTTGATAGCTCGTCATATCTTAGCTTCAGTTCATTGCTGATATTATTCGAATTTTTGAGAAGTTTGTATATTTTATTTCTCTGATTCCTCAAAAATCTAAGATTTTTGTCTAGCCATGGCTCTGAAAGCTTGTTCTTTTTCTTAATTTTTGGCACATAACTTTCGATAGCAGTAAACAAATGCTGATAAAATCTAGAGACAGCGCTGTCTAGGTCTAAGTTGTATAGAACATAATTCCAGTTCAGAACATTTAGATAACATTTTATACTTTCGTAATCGGCGTTAAGGTAATCGTACGTAATGGAATTATTATAAGACTGGGTAAAAGTGATGTCATTAGCAGAGAAAACAACTTCTAAGGCTGTATGGTGAACAGTGTTGGTAAACAAATTTTCTGCTTCAATACATGGACTAACCTTCACTTCATCATACGAATTAGTAAATATTAGGTCCAACCATCTGCCATTTTGATTTTGTACAGAAGAAACTTGTTGCAGGTCGCTGCCATAAAAGGTACTAAGTAATGTGAAGTCTATGGCATTTGAAAGGTTTACAGGAAGAAGATAGTTGTCATTTTCGTCGGTGACAAAAGCTATATTTGGGCGGTTGAAATCACCTAGAATAACAACCTTATCTTCCTCTTTTAGGGTGGAGGTAAAAGAGACCAGTGTTTCACATAACTCGTTGTATGTTGATTCACTTGAGCCGGGAGGAATGTAAAAGACACCAATATACATACAAAGACTATGTCCTGAACAAACTCTTATTATTCGGTGATTGAAGAGTTTATGGGTAGGCGTATCTATAAGCTCACTTGAGAGAGAATTGTGAGATGCTATTAGAACTCCACCTCCTCGAGAAAGACCTGTAGACGAGTAGTCCCGATCATTTCTGAAGACAGTCCAATTGCTGTCAAGAATTTCCTCATTGTTAAAGGTATCATTTAACCATGTCTCAGTAAAAACTAATATATTGAAGTGACATGATTTGGCGTCAACATAAAGCTTATTTAATTTGCTTCTCATGCCGCCGCAATTATGATAAAATATTTTTAAAAAATTGGAGTTAGGGACGATAATATTGTTGTTGCTCTTTACGTGATTTTTGAAGAAGGGAGACATGTTTAGACCTCACGTGAGCGCCATAGGTGTCAAGATCTGTCTTGACTTGATCAATCGACACGCCGAGATTTCCGTGAAAGCGGATAAATAAATTGCGCAAGTTATCAACATCGGTAGGCAGACCTTCTTGCTGAATTAATACCCTTAGGTTAGTTTTGGTCTTACCCTCAATGCATGTTGAATCCGGCGCTTTATACATGTAAGCGAGATACAGACGAACGTTGTTGTATACACTGTTCTCCCTAAGGCGAGAAAGGGCATATCTGCTCTCAGTGTCTTCACAAGAGTTGAATGTCAATTTCACTTTTGGCGGAAGTAAAGGGTCTAGAAATGACGTAGGGCTACCAGATTGATTAAGAGGTGCATTTAGAACTAAATTAGGTTTTGGCAAGACACTTCCAGATGAGGGTGATGGATTCAATGTATGAGAATGGATGAAATTAGGATATTTATCATTAAGATTAAATGAAACGCGGTTGCGTCTTTGATATGTAGGGGATTTTGTCGATACCAGATTGCTAACCGTAGAGGCAGTATTCTGCTTGACTACTGAAGAAAATAAAGGGAAAATGTTAGTATTCAGATTCCAATTAGTATCTGACTTATGATGGGACTTGGGTTGGATAATCTTGTTTGATGAATTCGGGTTGGGGTCAGGAACAGGTATGTTTAAGCTACTTTCATAGAGAGGATTCTTAGAATAGAATTTAGGTGTAGAATTAAAATTAGAATTAGAATTTAACTTAGAGTTAGGGTTAGAGCGGTTATTAATTTTCAAATTGCCGTTAGAACTATAATTACTATTAGAATATTGATAATTATTATTAGAGTAGGATTTAGTTGTAGAATTAAAATTTAAATTAGAATTAAACTTAGAATTAGGGTTAGAGCGGCTATTAATTTTTAAATTACCGTTAGAACTATAATTCCTATTAGAATATTGATTATCGTTAGTGCTAGGATTAATTTTATTAGATTTAATAGTACTGCTGGAACTTAATGTTTTCGATTTTTTTCCAGGCTTATCCGTCCACTTCGTAAATAACCATTTACCGTGCCGCTCACTATCACTAGAGGTGTTCAGGAACATCCATACGAATTCAGTTGGGATATTTAGTTTGAAGCTACAGAATTTTTTACCCTTATTGGATATCTTTGAGCAGTTTGTAACAGATATACCAAATTTTTTGCGAAAGTAGTTGCACATCCAGGATACCCTTGTTTTAACTGATGGGCCCTTAATAAACAGAGTGGTCTTCTGATTTTCGTTGATATTGTGCAGTTTTTTTATTCTGTTTTCCCATTGTGCTGAAGTCCATGACGTTCCAAACTTATGGATTAAGTTTGTTCGAGGAGCTGCAGTAGGTGGTGTGTTCTCAGGGGAAGTAGCAGAGCAAGAGGCAGGATGTTGATCCTTAGAATTTTTGTTCTTTTTCGGTGAGGGTGAAGGTCGCCGTGAGGGAGAATTCAAGGTAGCATTCATAATTTCCTCGTAAATGGACGAAGTATTTTGCTGCGATACGGGTTCTGTGTTTTCCGGTACGCTGAGAATCCTGTTCGGTGCTGAACTAATAACATCCGTTTTTTCTGCTAAAGTCGCACGGAACATGCCCATATCACCACTGATTTCGTTTACTTTGT
Organism: Pherbina coryleti; assembly: GCA_943735915.1. Lineage (NCBI taxonomy): Eukaryota > Metazoa > Arthropoda > Insecta > Diptera > Sciomyzidae > Pherbina > Pherbina coryleti. The sequence goes on from OX030949.1 coordinate 120,971,398, forward strand.
GGTATAGTACTTCAATTAGTGGATCCTGCTGCTGATATGGTGGAGGCGATTTTTTTGATTTTGATTGGATCAAGATATCAAGATCATTTTGAAGATGAGTGATTTTGTCGTTCATACTTCGTATGGCTTCAGCTGTTTTGCTTTTTTCAAAATTAATTTTAAATAAGTCTTTAATACCAATTATCGCGGTTTCGAAAGAGTTCACAGTATTTATTAAGCCGGCCGTAGAGTCTGAAACTTTAGCTATTTTTTTTAAGATTTTATCAAGCTTCAAGTTCATGTCAATTTTACTACTTTCTACTACACTGTTAAGCTCTTCAATTGTTTTAATAACCATATCGAGTTTCGAGGTGTGATCAAGATTTTTTTTAAAATAGAGTTTGTTGTCCGATCTAATTGAGTTTGTAGTTTCACTTACACACTGTACCGCGAGGAGGACATGTGAAAGGGAGATTTCTTTGCATTCATCACAGTAGAATACAAAGTTTGTTAGATAGTCATTAATATAAGTTTGGCTTCTCTTGGACAGGCCTATGCACAAAGTGTGGTATGAGTTACCACAAATACCTTTACATGCCACCAAGGGTGCATTGCGGTCATCGATGGAGCAAGAAGATGAAACGCAAATTTTCTCCATTATTTCACTTTTAGTTATATATTTTATTAACTTTTTTTCAATTGCAGCGATAACTAGGTCAGCGGGTCGGTAAACGAAATTACAGGCAAGCGGTCGAGTTAAGCGAACAACAGATTAAAAATGCGTATATAGCACTTTTGACGGTCGCGATTGCTTTTAAGTTATAGGCTAAATTGTTTTTTTTTTTTTTTTTTTTTTATTGATTAGCACTTTTGACTGTCGCTATTATTTAATACAGTGAACGATTAAACTCTAGATTTAGCACTTTCAATGTAAAGACAACAGTAAATAGGTCACTGGTTGAGCAAAACTACGAAATTTGCACTTTTGAAATGTTTAAGGTATTTGAGTGCAGTTAAGTGCAAGAAGTCAGAATTCACTGAAAGAATACAAAAAAAAAGATTGCGGAGCTCTTGAAAACACGTTCAAACTCGTTGACAGCTTGAGTTCAACTCAAGATATGTACGCATCTGTATTTTTTCACACCTGTATTTTGAAAAAGTTCACTAAAATGCCTATAATTCATGAACCAATACACATACAAAGACCATTTATACAAAAAAACCTTCGTATTGACGTCACCTTTCATGGGAAATTTCCAGAAACAAAATCGGTTCACGCATTACCGAGAACATCAATTTCATACACAATGCAACTTATTTTTATATAAGATTACAAACATTTAAAAAAAAAAAATCAGCGCAGGCGTTCTGCGATTTTAGATATATATATGAAAACAGTGGGCGTGGTCAATTTTTCTTTCAGTAAACACTTAAATTGGATTACTACGAACATTTGAAAAAAAAATTATCCAAATCGGTCCAGCCGTTTTCCGATTTTAGGTAAATCGAAAAAAGTGGGCGCAAAAGTGGGCGTGGTCAATTTTTCTTTCCGACAAAACTTAAATTGGATTACTACGAACATTTAAAAAAAATTATCCAAATCGGTCCAGCCGTTTTCCGATTTTAGATAAATCAAAAAAAGTGTGTGCAGAAGTGGGCGTGGTCAATTTTTCTTTCCTTAAAAACCTAACTTGGACTAAAACGAACATTTTAAAAAAAAAATTATCCAAATCGGTCCAGCCGTTCTGAAGTGATGCGATTTCAACCAAACGTACACTTCTTTTTATATATATAGACTAGCTTTTTCCCGGCGCACGTTGCTGCACCCTACAACTATATGGATACATAATAAATATATTCAAAGCCTTTTTTAGACTCATAGTTTTACACCACTGTCATTTTCCACTGCCCGCTACAGTTTCCCAATAGCAGGAGATCACCAAATAGTAACTCCATTTTGAGTTTGTATGTAAGTACTGCAACTTTTACTTTCAAAGCTATTCGATAATACAAATTTTAATTGTATGGGCGGAGCCACGCCCACTTATATAATGCTCATCCCAGTTTCCTAGTAGATGGACATTACCCAGTTTAAGTACAGTTGCCGACAGTGAGCATACAAACTAAATTATCAAAATGTAGCCAAATCGACGAAAACCGTAGGAAATATAGCATTTTTATGGATTTTTGGGCGGTAAAAGGGGGTGTGACAGAAATTTAAACCATCTCGTACTTGAAAAAAATGTACTGCCAAAATTTCAGCTCTATCGTCTCAGTAATTTTGAAGTTTCCAGCAATCACACAGACAACGTTTTGCTTTTTGTATATATATTTTGTATAAAGATTATTGGCTATAACTTTTGATTGGTAAGAAATATTAAGATAATTTTTTAGCTTGTTTATTTTTTCAAAAATATAAAAATACAATATTGGAAAAAAAATGTTGTTCGAAAAAATCAAGGGGTAGGCCTTGTTTTTTTAATCACAAAAATGGTTTTTAATTTTTGCGTAAAATTGAAATATTTTTTGCTTATAAATGTTATAACTTTTAAATAGAGTTAAAAATTTGCGAATTTGAATTTAAATTATTTTTACAACAAAAACAAATTTTGAGCCTTTTTTGAGGAAAACTCCAAAATGTTAGACCTTTTTTGAAAAAAATATTTAAAATATATATACTCAACTAACGGTTTTTTTGCAATCAGGGTTTCATAGTACTTTGATGAAGCTTTAAGACAAAAAAAAAATTTAACAAAGTTTATAAAAAAGCAGCGGAGATATTTGAATTTAAAGTCACAAAATTAAATTTCTGAGTGTGTTTTTCTCATCTTTGAGCTCGATGTTGCATTAAATATATAGTGTAGTAAAATTTTTCATAGTTTTCAAGACATGTTCATGTTTTTGATGTCAAAATAACGGAAATTTTTTAATTTTACTAAATTTAAGAAATATTATTTATTTAGTAAATATTTGCATATGTAACAACTAAAAATATGCGATTTTGTAAAAAATTTGTACTACAGCACCATCTGGTGTCCAAGGTGGTGCAAAGAAGATACTTTCAAAAAACTCATCGTACCTGAGAACTACTATATACCAATTTTTATTCTAATCGTATTAGCGGTTTGGGAGTTTTGTAAAAAATTTGTACTACAGCGCCCTCTGGTGTTCAAGGTGGATGAAAATTGATAGCTCGCAAACACGCAACGTACCAAAAAACTTCTGCTCACAAATTTTCATGCTAATAGGATGAGTAGTTTAGGAGTTTATTGCATAATTACATACGTTATTTAGTTCCAAAGCAATTCGATATCATAAATTTGGCCTGTGTGGCCAAATTCCCCCTTGTTTAATGTTCGCTCAAATATATAATAACTACTTCTTGGGCCCATAACGTCTACATATAAAGTTCCACTATCAAAACATGTACAACTCAGGAATAATAATGATTTCTCAAAAGTGGGCGTATGTATAGTTAGACCACGCCCAGTTTTAGTATAGTTGCCGACAGTAACCATACGAACTTATTTACCAAATTTTAGTCTAATACGACCAAAAAAGTCTTAAACCGATTTTAGATAAATCAAAAAAAGTGTGTGCAGAAGTGGGCGTGGTCAATTTTTCTTTCCTTAAAAACCTAACTTGGACTAAAACGAACATTTAAAAAAAAAAATTATCCAAATCGGTCCAGCCGTTCTGAAGTGATGCGATTTCAACCAAACGTACACTTCTTTTTATATACATATATAGATATACAGATATGGGAAAATCTTTAAAATGCCATATTTCCGGAACCAATGGCCCAATTTCGTGCAAACTTTCCCAACGTACCCTGAAATGTTGGTTGAAATCGGTCGACCCGTTTCCGCAGTAAGTGGTAATAAAAATGTACACTACTTTTTATGTAAATAGATTTCATATTTACAACTATAAACTAATGCGCACATACTTTTCCAGGTATAAATAATATAAGGTATTCTGCCAATCCTGGTGAGCTAATATGGATTAATTACTTTCATCAAATTAGCACAACCATTATTTTGTCGTGGCCGTGGTGCCATCACACATTAAATAGAGGCAGAAAAATGGATCTTGATAAGTGTTTTATCAAAACTTCAACCTTTGTAATGTGAGCTTAGCAACACTGCTAATAAAAGCTTTTTATCAGCTACATGATAAGAGATGGCAGCACCGCTGCTACTGTTTGTCAGCACTAAGTCTGAGTCGAAAACAGCAACAGCATTTGTCTCATTTCCTCGTTCGTGTTTTCGTATAAAGACGAAGTATAGCTTATTTTCCGAGAGTACTACGTAATAGACACTGATATATACATATGCTTATGTTTACATATTTAATTATTTTTAGCATTTTACTGTAGTGAATTTCATTAAAATGGGAATAGATTATCAGCCCGAATCTGCGTACTTGATAAATTCACATTATTGAATATTTATCAAGTATTGACTATTTATAAAGATTTGGTATTCTGTAATAGAAAAAAAGCACTTTAATTGATAAATATATCAATATGTCATTTGCTATTGATAAATTTATCAAGAGAGTTGTGGTTGCTCGTAGCAGGCAAAATCAAGGTTAATATTAACATAATAATATTAATAATAATAATTATTTTCTACAATTTAGTACACTTTTGTGGAACATGAGGAAAATGAAAGCAGAAATCGTTTTAATTATTGCTGCTGTTGTTGTTCGTATATCGAGTGTTGCTGCTTTTCACACTCCTCTCTTTGCTTTTCATACAACTCAAGCTGCTTCTCACGCTCTGCTCTCTGTGTTATGCTATTAATGAGAACAATTAGCTGTTAACAGGAATTCATCTCCTCTGGTGAATTACGAAAACTTTTTATTTATCAAGGTTGCTGTAGAATACTAAAAAAGCTTTCGCTTGATAAAATTCTTTACAAATTTTATTGATAAATTACTTATCAAGAAAACGCAGAATAGGGCGGTATGTCTATATAACAATTATCATTGTTGTTGCTTCATTAGCTAATTTTTATACCCCCACGTTTAAAAAACGTAAATGGGGGTATATTAATTTTGTCACTCCGTTTGTAACGCCCATAAGGAGGCGTGGTATGTATAGAAAAGTATATATATTCTTGATCAGCATCACCACCCGAGTTGATTTAGCCATGTCCGTCTGTCTGTCCGTCTGTCTGTGATCAAGGTTACAGCCGTAATTTTAAAGCTATCATCACGAAATTCAATATTTAAGCTTTTATCTAAAAAATGAAGGTCAAGTTCGTAAATGAGCCAAATCGGATGAAAACCACGCCTACCTCCCATACAAAGTGACTTTATCAAAACGGTAAAATCTCTTAGAATTCAACAAAACTGAATATATGGAATTCCAATTTTGCATATGAGTTTTGATGTTCAAAATACACTCTAAGTATGAAATTCAACCAAATCGGATGAAAATCACGCCTACCTCCCATACAAAGTGACTTTATCAAAAAGGTACAATTTCTCTAAAATCCACAAAAATTAATGTATGGACTTGAAATTTTGCATATGAACTTTGATATATAACGTGTACTATATGTATGGAATTCAACCAAATTGGGTGAAAACCACGCCCTCCTCCCATACAAAGCCATTTTATCAAAAAACAAAAGCGAATATTTTCTGTTAAAAATATAACGAAAACGTTTTTACGGATAAACATTTTATTGATTGCTTAAGACTTTGAATATACTTTGGTTCGGCCGTGGGGGTATTTTAACTTCGGCCCAGTCGAAGATCATTTCTTACTAGTTTTCGATCATCAAAAAGAGCTTTTAAACACACAATGGAAAAGAAAGAAAAAACTTTAATGCACTCCTTAATGCCATGGTGTAATTAACAAGGTGGTAGTGAATTTTTCACCACACACTCAATTTTGCTGAATCTGTCAAAAAATTGTGACATAAAGAGAGGACCTGTTGCTAAGTGTCAAATCGTTATTTGTTTTGTTGGCTTGCTAGTGGTAGTTCTAGCTAATACGTAATAAACTGCAATTATATGTAGTTTTGTTGGATTTTCATAAAAATCATTGAAAAAACTGTGAAAAACTAGAGCCGAATATGGAAACACACTGTAATTGGCTGCAAGTATGGATGATCTGGCCATGTAGTTCCACAAAACCAATAGCAGCAATAAGCTGATCCTATTAAAATTTTCGAGGATATCTACGAAAGCTGTTTCACAATCCGTACGAGGTGGTACATAATGCTTCAAGAATCCAGCTCTTTATCTTGAGCTGTCGGAGAAGTAGTTTAATCAATTTGAGGTTAAGTTTAATATTTGTTGGTTTTTTATTGGCTAATAACTTTGCTTTATTTACAACGCGATCCAGCGTAGTCCGTCACGCACAGCGTCTCAGCAATTTTTTATTCTTACCCATTTTTTTTGCACGTCTATAATCAATCAAATTATACTTTCGCAATAAGCAGAAATTTCACAAACTATGTTTTGCTTAAAATATGCAATCAGCTGTTTTTGACAGATCAAGAGTTCATTTTTGTGAGAGAGGTTGAAAATTCACTATCACCTTGTTAATTACACCATGCTTAATGCCATGATACAATTATACAGGTAGCATTGACAAATATTGATTTTCTCAGCAACAAGGAAACCAGCATCTGTCAAAAACAGTTGTTCGTGCAACAAAAATTAAACGAATGTAAAAATAAATAAATTCCACAAAATATGTACGTTAAATAAACAATTATAATAATGAAAGTTGTGAAAAATTATGTGTGATATGTGTTAAACGTTTTCCAGCCGTGGTATTTTAATTTTAAAACTTGAAAACTTCTTTAATTTCGTTCATATGCATCAGCAGCTGCTGAGGTTGCTGCATTTGAACGTTTTCAACATTTTTTTTATGTTTGCACTGAATAACACAAAGTTCACAAGTTATCTTCGTTGTAGTAATAATAATTCACTATTGATTAAATAAAATAGGCAATATTTTGTAAGCAAATGTTTGGTTATTTGCAAGCGATGAAACATAAACAATGGCGAAAACATTAGCAATAATTGAACGCTCTCTTTCTTAACTTGTTTTTTGACAGATGCTGGTTTCCCAAGCAACTGTCAATACTACCTTGTATTATTATACCATGCTTAATGCAGCGTTTATGAATGATTTTCTATGAAGTTTTTTAGATGGCATTTGATCTCCAATTTTAATAACTTTTTAGGGTAGGTTTCAAAAAATAAAGTATGCAATAGCTTAAGTTAAGAATGACGCTTTGAATTAGTAAAAGAATTATTAAAATCGGTTCAGTAGTACTTTAGTTTAACGTAGACGAAGATACGTGATAAGCCTTTTTATATAATAGTATAGATATAGATGTTTCTCTACGCTCTAAGCAACAATTTTGCCTCAAACTTTTTGAATGTTTGCAACTCAAAAATTAAGCTGCTTACGCGGTAAGCATCGAAAACGTGCTGATAATTACAAGCAGAGTCATAAAAACATGGTCACTAGATACTCAGTTCTTTTATTGCATAGAAGTTCTTTTCTTTTGTATATTTATTTCCTACACCTGATGTTGGAAATGAAACTATTTTTTGAGAGTTGGCTTTTTGAAAATTTATTTAATATCTTTTAAAGCTGAACTTCAAAATTAATAGTATTTTTCCATAGAATAATTTTTTCCAACTGAAAAAATATGCTTAGGTTTTTGAAATTTTCATAGAGTTTTTTTAAGTTTAAATATTTTTACTAGATTCAAATTATAAATAAAAATAGGGTGTATTTAGACAAAGTATTTTTAACATTCTCCCCCTCGTTAAAACACCAAGTGCTTTAACCATAGTTAGGAATTTATTGCTTTCTGACATCAAGTCTTGCTAGTTTTGCAACTGGACGAGTTAAAATGCTTCCCCTTGATAAAACTGCTGCACTCCTTACGTTGCCGTCTTTTGCTTTATTTATCGACTGAACTATCCCCATAGGCCAATTATTTCTTGGTAGGTTCGGGTCACATAAAACAACAACATCACCAACTTTCATTGGATTACTTTTCTCGTGCCATTTTGTTCGTTTTGTAAGCGTAGGAAGATATTCGTTGATCCAACGTTTCCAAAACATGTCAGCGAAATACTGAACCATTCTCCAATTCATCCTCAGCAAACAATCTTCATTACTGAATTCACCAAGCGGCTTTTCACCATTTGATGATCCAAGCAAGAAATGATTTGGTGTGAGTGCTTCATCTGTTGATGTGTCCAAATCAACATAGGTAAGAGGTCTTGAGTTAATTACCCGCTCGCATTCAAGCAATGCATTATAAAGAGTATCATCTTTAAACGTAAAACTTGGAGTTATTTGATTTAGAACTTTTTTAACGGATCTCACCAAGCGCTCCCAGCTACCACCCATATGCGGTGCAGCTGGTGGGTTAAAGTGTCATGATGTAGACGATGTGGTAAATTTCAGTGCAATGTTCTCAAAATTCACCTTTTTAAGGGAATTGTTTAGCTCATTTTCAGCACCTCGAAAGTTAGTCCCATTATCACAATATATTTCTATGGGCGTACCACGTCTAGATACAAAATTTTGTATAGCCATAATGCAGCAGTCTGTTGTCATATCGCGCGCAACTTCAATATGTATTGCACGTATTGTGAGGCATGTAAAAAGAACTCCCCAACGCTTCTCTTCATGCCGAGCCACTTTCACATGTATTGGACCAAAGTAGTCAAAGCCGACGAAGGAAAATGGCCGAGTAAATGATGATAGGCGAGCTTTTGGAAGCACTGCCATTTCTGGGACAACTGGCTCTGAATTCATATTTTTACAAAGTTGACAGTTTCTACGTACCTTTTTCAACTCGACTCTTAAACGAGGTATAAAAAACTTTTGACGCAACTCATTTAAACACGTATCGTGGTGAATGTGGTGAAACTTTTCGTGGAAATGTTGAATCAAGAGATGGGTAATATGGTGGTCTCTTGGAAGAATTATAGGTGTTTTTGCATCATCATTTATGCAACCAGCTAAGCTAATTCTTCCTTGCATGCGTATAACTTGGTTTTCATCTAGATATGGAGAACATTTGTAGAGCATACTCGACTTTGAAACGTTCCCATAGTTGTCCCTCATCAAAACAGCAATTTCATCTTTAAAAAAGTCCATTTGCATTTGACGATAAAGAAAACTCTCCGACCACGCAAATATAATCGAACTATTTGGATAATGATATGAAAGCTTTTTCTTCATCATAGCCTTCTGCTTCAAATTGTGAATAAACGTATATATCTTTACAATAGTTTGAATCAATTTCTTCCAAGACGAGAAAAAATCAATAAAATTGGAATCGTTTACCTGTTCTGAGTGAATCATTACCAAATGAGGTCTTAATTCTTCAACAGGCTTTGTGACTTTTGATGTTTTCATAGGCCAATTGGATTCAGGTTGCCTTAAGAAATCTGGCCCGGTAAACCATCTGCTTTGCATGTCGAATTTGAAAGTAGATGTCCACTTCGTAGCATCATCCGCAATATTTTCTTTCGTGGGTATGTAACGCCATTCTGAAATCTTGCTGTTTTCGAGAACTTCTCCAATTCGATACATAACAAACTGCTTGTAATTGCGAGGATCAGCGTTCAACCAAGCTAAAACTGTATTTGAATCCGACCAGAACCAACGTCTTTTGAATTGCAAGTTGTGCATGCTGCAAATTGTATTGGCTAATCGAACACCCAATACTGCTGCCATTAATTACATGCGAGGAATAGACACTGGTTGCTTTAGAGCGACTTTCACCTTCGAACTTACCAAGGAGCATTGGACCCCAGCTGCTGAAACTGTTCGAAAATATGCAACGGCTGCATATGCCATTTCGCTTGCGTCGACAAAGGTATGAAGCTCCACTAATGAGTCTGTTTGAAGCGAGTACCATCTTGGAATTTTAACTTTTTCAATATCTGGAAGGAGCTTTACCCATTTTAACCATTTTTGAAAGACGTCGTCATTCACTTCATCGGTCCATCCTTCAGTAGTTCTCCAAACTTCTTGAAGCAAGCTTTTAAGGTAAACGACGAAAGATGACAAGAATCCCAAAGGATTGAATATTGACATAAGGGTTCTTAATATGTCAGTTTTCGTTGGCCTCTTATTTCCAGATAACACTTCCTTGTTAACTCGATTTAATTTAAACGAGAACGTGAAATTATCTGACTCAGTAGACCACCACATACCTAAGACCTTTTCTGTTGTCATCTCAATATTGGAACCACCGATTGAAACGTTGCTTTGTTCTTCCAACGCACCGAGAGTCTGTAAAACCACCTTTGAGTTTGATCTCCAGTTTTTTATAAAAAATCCGCCATTGCTGTGTATAAGCGCCACTTCTTTTGCTAATCGAATTGCATCTGCTTCGGAATCAGCACAATCCAGTAAATCGTCAACGTAATGATGATGAATAATGGATTCGACGGCTCTTGGGAATTGTGGTTTGAACATACACCCAAACGAGTTGGCAACGCGCTAAATTTCGCTTACGTTGTGTTTTTTAGATTGTGCTGATTATATTTAAAAACATTGGTTTTTCTTAAAGTTTAATAAAAAATTTTTGTGCTTTTGTGGTTTTTATAAGATACAGCGATAAGTTTTGATTATATTTTATATTTTACTTCTCATAAAATAAGTTTATTTATTAATAACTATTTATTAATATTTCGTTGAAGTGGCTGAACAAGTGTCAGTACATTTTGTTTATTATATATCTTTCTTTTTCGTTTATACTGTATTTACGTTTTAGACATCTGCCTAGCTCTGTCTAGCTACACACTTTTTATTTATTATACTTGTTTTATTTATATATCGAAAAATAGTTGCATACTTCTGGGCACTTCACTAAATTGATAGGGGTTGCCATCAGTTCAAGTTGTCACTTTTGCTTACTACTACTATTATTACTACTTTTACTACTTTTATTTATTTTCAGTACTTTTTGGTTTTATTTTTATATATTAATAACTACTAATATTTTTACTACTTTATTTGTTTTTGCTACTCTTTTTTTTTGTTTTGTTTGTATTTATTAATTAAATTACAGTATTTATCATGTTGGCTATGTGATAATATCGTTCATGCCAAATGTGTGGGCATAATGGGTCGAGTTGCAGACCTTATTGAAGAAGGTAAAGGGTTGCGTTGGTCTTGTGAGAAGTGCAGACTGACTGATATAAACTTTTACAAGCTTTTTAAGCAGACAAAGCAGGGTTTCTCCGAAATTAGTAGGGAATTTTCTTTGCTTTCTGCTAAATTTTTAAAATATCAAACACTTTTCGATGAGTGCAAATATATCGAAGAGTCAATTCCTTCACCCAAGCGGAAAAAGAAAAGCATGAACCTGCGCAATAAGCCGAAAACTAACTCGATACCACCAATGCCACCACCTGTTGAACAGGACATTGTGGACGATATGGACATTTGTACTGATACGATTGCCTCCATATCTGCTCCAAATGCACCAGAGACCGTTTCCTTGCCAATATTAGCACCATCTATACCAGTTAGCCAGCCTGTTCTTTCTTATGCTCAAGCTGTTTCAATTGCTCCTCCTATTGTTAACACTCCTATTTTTGAAACTTCAGTTGTTGACGCTCAACGGATTCCGATTACTACTGCTACTATTTCGCCTAAGCCATTAATCGCAATTCCACCAACTAAAGCAATCTTTGTCTCGCGCTTAGCTGCTGATACAACTGAAAATGATATTCAATTTTTTATTAATTCAAAGTTAAATAGTGGTATCCCTCTTTCGATCCAAAAATTCAAATACTTAAATGCGAGACTGACTACTTCTTTTAGATTGACTGTTCCGGAAAATTTATTTAAAACTCTTGTGGACGTAAACTTTTGGCCCCGTAATACAATTGTTCATGAATTTGAATTCAAAAACAAACCGCGTATTGCAAATGTTGTACACTTGCCTCGTCCTTCTAACAGTCCTCAGTACCATACAAAAAACGATTAAAAAATCACAAGTCTAAGTTAGAGCTTGTGTATCAAAACGTTAGAGGTCTCAATTCTAAACTTTCCGATATTTTCATTAATAGTTTTGATTTTGAATATAACTTTATAATTTTTACTGAAACTTGGCTTCGCTCCAACGTTTTAAATTCTGAAATAATGTGCAATAAGTTCCAAATTTTTCGTAAAGATCGCTATGATAAGATCGGTGGTGGCGTTCTGATAGCTGTCCATAACTCGCTTGCTTCTGAGGAATTAACCATTCCTGGCACCAACGACCTGGAGTTTATTTGTGTTACAGTTAAACTAAATAATTATTCTATTTATCTTACTTGCTCTTACATTCCACCTAAAAGTGATTTAACAATTTACTTAAACCATATTAATGCCATCGAAACTGTCCATAATATGCTTAAAAATATGGACACTATCATTGTATTAGGTGATTTCAACCTACCTTCCGTGTCTTGGCGTTTTTCCGATGATTCCGCATTTCTTACTCCTATCTCTGCCTCCGATTGGATAAATGACTTCTTAGACAAATTGTCTGATCTGTGTCTTCAGCAGGTTAATAATATTCTTAATAAAAGTAATAGATCTCTTGACCTTGTATTTGTAGACAGATGCACTTCCGTAAATCTCCGTCGTTCGAACCCAGTTTCTTTTCCGGAAGACGATTATCATCCAACTCTTGAAATAACAATATTACTTGCCAACGAAAATGAAAATAAATTAGCTCCAGATACGCGAAATAATAAAATTTTTAACTTTAAAAAAACAGACTATGTTAAACTTAATGCTCTTCTCGCGCGGATTGACTGGTCCCCAATTTTAAATAATAGGTCTTCGTACTCTTTTTATGATGTCGAATCTTCAGTGCAGTTTCTCAATGATACCTTGCAAAAATGCTTCTCATTATCTGTGCCAAAAAAAAATATTAATTTCAAGCCTTTAAGCCCTCCTTGGTTAACTAATGAGCTTAAGTCTTTAAAAAATTCCAAAAATCGCTTATTTAAGAAATATAAAAAGTCAGGCTCTAATTTAGACTTCGCTTGCTATTCCTCTTGTCGTTACAGATATCAACTATTAAATAAACAATGCTACTCTGCATATATAGCCAATATAAAAACTCAATTCAAAGATAATCCGAAACATTTCTACACGTTTGTCAATTCAAAACGAAAAACCTCCAGCTTCCCACCTCTTATGAAATTTAATCATGATGAAGCATCTTGCGACATCGATGTTTCCAACATGTTTGCAAACTTCTTTAAAACAACCTACTCCGATATACCATTGAGCATGAGTCTTGAATATCCTTACCTACCACCAGTTAACTCTTTTGAAACCCCCGTAATAGATTCTAATATAGTTATGCATTACCTTCAACAAGTTAAATCTTCTTTTACTACTGGTCCTGACGACATCCCGAGCTGCATTTTAAAACATTGTTCTAATAGTTTGTGTTCTCCCCTATCAAAAATTTTTAACTCATCCTTGCACAGCGGTCATTTTCCCAATATATGGAGAAAATCTTATATAATACCTCTTCATAAATCCGGTTCAAAAATTGATGTTTCCAATTACCGAGGTATCGCAAAACTAAGCGCAATCCCTAAGTTATTTGAGAAAATTATAACTGATCAAATAACCCACGTTGTATCTTCCTCCATTTCCACCTCTCAACATGGTTTCTTAAAGGGAAAATCTACGATAACTAACCTCTTGGAGTTTACTACGCGTGTTATTAAAGGTTTTACTTTAGGACGACATACTGACGTTATTTATACAGACTTTAGCAAAGCTTTCGACAGTGTTAATCATTATCTTCTTCTGAAAAAGCTTCATCTAATTGGGTTTCCCGTCAAACTATTACACTGGATTAAATCGTACTTGTCGAATCGTTCGCAAAAAGTTTTATATAAGAACTCTATGTCAAAAAATATTTTGGTCACATCAGGTGTTCCTCAGGGAAGTCATCTTGGTCCGGTTTTATTTTTACTGTTTATAAATGATCTTCCTTCTGTAATTAAACACTGTAACGTCTTAATGTACGCCGATGACGTAAAACTTTTTCTAACTTACAAATCGCCTGAAGAACAACAACTCTTACAATCCGATTTAAATAGTCTAGTGGAGTGGTGTAATTTAAACCTTTTAAAATTAAACTTGAAAAAATGTAAGCAAATGACATTCTCACGTCGAATTGCTAATAGTATAAATTACACTATAAATAATACTAACTTAGAAATTGTACACAGTTTTCTTGATTTAGGTGTAATTATGGATCCTAAACTTCGTTTCAATCTTCAAGTTAATTTGGTGGTAAATAAGGCTAGAGGTGTCCTTGGTTTCATTAAAAGATGGGCTAAAGAATTCAACGATCCTTTCACTACTAAGATACTTTATACCTCTCTTGTTAGACCAATTCTTGAATATGCATCCGTAATATGGAACCCTCAATACAATGTCCACATCGATGCATTAGAATCGGTCCAAAAACAATTCTTACTTTTTGCTTTACATTATCGTTGGAACCCCAACATTATTTTACCCCCTTATGAAACCCGCCTTAAAATTATTTCCCTGCCTTCCTTAAGAAGCAGAAGAATTATGCTAAATGTCTCCTTTTTATACAAATTACTCAGTGGTGATATAGACTCACAATACCTCCTTTCTTCATTAAACTTCAACATCCCTAGGAGCGGAGCCAGACATTTCCAGCTTTTTAAGTTGAGTCAGTGCACTTCTAATTATGCCCTTCACGACCCTTTGCGATGTATGTGTAGTGATTTCAATGGCAACTTGAACTTGATAAATTTTTCTGACTCGGTGGATGTCTTAAAACGTAAAATGATATTACATTTGAATACTTAACGCATTCATTGCGATAACAAATATAACTCGCGATAATTGTGTAGATTTTACGATTCAACATATAAGCATTATCGAATTTGATAAATACTTTAAGTTTTCGTTTTATTTAGTTTCGTTGCTTAATTTTTTCATGAAATTATTTTTGATCTTTAGTTCTATAGCTTGTTTAAAATGGGACCATGTATACCGTATCCCTCGGCTTGGTGTGTCAGAGTGTATCTCTTTTCCATACAAGTTTTTACCTGCGTTGGCCCAAATGCATGTCCAAATAATAACTTTAGCTCGGTGTTCCCTTATTTTAGCGACCCGAATATATAAATATATTGTGCCTGCATAATATATATTTGTATATCTGTGCTATGTTTGGTATTGGTTTGGTGTTTGAGAGTTGCATCTCTTTTCCACGTAGGATCTTGGGTTGGACAGTGGCCCCAAGCCGAATGACTACAATTATAAATGCGGTTATATATAGTCTAATAAATTACTTTGGATGTTGTCTTGTATTTCTTCGTGTTATGAAGAATGTGCTTTTATTCGATGATGCTTATTATGTTTACATAAGCACAAAAATTTTAAGATTTCAAATTTCTTTATTTAATTTTAATTTCCGCTGAAAGGCCAAGCAATTGTGCTTAGTGGAGGCTTTTATTTGCCAACAGGTGGTAGGTTTTAGCACGTAGGTGCATTCTATTCAGTCCGGCTGATCCGGGAACTTCTTAGAATGTAAATCGTGCATGCGTATGGCGCGGGTCATACGTATCTATGAAGATTTCCTACTTCCGGGCGAATCCAAAAAAAAAAAAAAAAAAAAAACTCCATAGCATTTATGTTCTTTACGTATTGCGCCGAACTAGGTGAACATGCAGCACCGAAAGTCATCACCTGCATAACATACACATCAGGACTTCTTTCTCTTTCGTTGTTACGCCAAATAAATCGCTGAGCATTTTGATCTTCTCGCCGTATCTGGACTTGGTGGAACATTTCTTTGATGTCGGCACAAATTCCAATTTTCTTCATCCGGAAACCGTACAGAACTGTTAGAAGTGGGGCCATCAGATCAGGTCCTTTCAGTAGCATAGAATTTAAAGATACCCCGCGTACTTTAGCTGCTGCATCCCATACAAGACGAATTTTTCCTGGCTTGTTGGGATTGGTGACAGTAAATATTGGAAGATACCATGTTTTACCACTGGAGTTATCAACCTCTTCTTCGAATAGCTTTCGGGCATACCCTTTTTGTACCAAAGCATCAATTTGTTGAGTAATGGTTTTAATATGATCAGGATCGAGTTTTCTCTCTAAGCACTGTAGACGCTTAAAGGCCATCGGAAAGCTATTTGGGATTTCGATATTGTCTGCCTTCCAAATTAATCCCGTTTCGAACCGCTTACCGATACGTTTTGTAGTTGATTGCAGTATTGAATTTGCTCTTCTATCTTCTGGTGACACTAGCTCACGCTTTTGTCCAATGTTTTCCAATGAGAGGTAGTCCGTTACTATCTTTTGCAGGTTTTCCATTTCATACTCACAGGAACATTGTTCAAAGTGATGGTATCCGAGGGAGCCTTGCGCTGACTCTTTGCCGCCATGAATAAGCCATCCCAAACGAGTCTTGGATGCATATGGCTCACTTGCTTTGCCTTCAACAGTCTTTAAGGAATTGCAGACGTACCCATTGTTCAAACCAATAAGGATTTGAGGAACTGCTTCATTATACGTCGAAATAGGTAGCTTGCTAAGATGCCGATATGAAGCTAAATCATGTTTAGTGACGCTTTGTACTGGCAATGACAGTTTATTTTCAGTGCGAACATGAATCAGCTCGAACATTTTTGCTGCGGCGTTTCGACTTGAAATTTTTACAGAAACTTGCATTGAGTCTTCCTCGGTACGAGATGTTTCTGCCGTCCATTTTAAACAGAGATTGTTCTTTTCTCCTTCTAAGCCTAGTTGATTGCAGATTTCCTTTTCCATCAACGTAACATTTGATCCATCATCCAGAAACGCAAAGGTGTCAATTGAATGATGCTTGCTATGTAGAGTTACTGGCAGACTTTTGAAGAATATGTTCGATCCGTTGTTTGAACTCGAGTGTGCAGTGACCATGGTTGGGTTTTGTTGAAACTTATGTAGCAGCTTATGATGCCTAGCTTCACAGTCTTGAATTGGACATTTTGAATCAGAGCATCGGAAGTTGCCATGTTTCTTGAGACACAGACGACAAAGTTTGAGCTGCCGCACTTTGTCCCACCGATCAGCTAGTTTCAGCTGCTTGAATTTGTCGCACGATTCAAGAAGATGCCCTCTGTTGCATACAGGACACGTAGCTTGAGTTGTTGTAGTCTTAACCGCTTCATGTGAATGAAGATTGCTTCCGGTTTTGTGGGAAAGTATGGATGGACTTACCCTGGTAACAGCCTCAGCAACTTCGAACAACCACTTGGAGAAGACAGATAAATTTGACTCCCGCTTTGCAATGAACATAGCCCAATTAAGCTTAGTTTGTGCTGGTAGCTTATCCACCAGTTCTTGTAACAGCAAAGGATTATTTAGGTGGGAAACCAAATCAGAAGCTTCTAAGGTCGAGCACAAGTTTCGAACTGCGATGGCGTAAGTGACGAGGGTATCCAGCTTCTCTGGCTTTGGTGATGCTTCAGATCGAATTTTCTCCAACAAATTGTTTATTATGATTTCTGGGCGACCAAACATCATTTTCAGCGTTCTAATTATTTCCGGAACATTTTTTGGCAGCATAAGATGGCAGCTAACAGCATCGAAGGCCTTGCCTTTTAAACTTCTCTGCAAACGTAAAAGATTTTCCGCGTCTGAGTAGCCACATAACTTGGTGCTCTCCACGAACGAGCTGTAGAACAACGGCCATTCTTCAGGTTTCCCAGTGAAATTTGGTAAATCCTTGCAAAGTGCTTGCCGTGCTGAGAGTTGAGACTTTGAAGGACATCCGTCATTAGTCACAGGGTCGTTCTTGATCGTATGCGGATTTTCATGACTAAAACCTTGGACCGAGTTGCTAGTATGGTTTGGTAAATTCGAAACCCATTCTTTGATCCGGGTTGAAGCTGCACTGCGGATGCTCGCACCATCCTCCGACATTGCGAGGATCTCAAACTTACGTTCCAAGAATTGCTTTTCCTGTTCTAGGCGCTTCAACTCTAAAGCCTGGGCTGCTGCGGCTAAAGATTTTTCTTCCTCTAAGCGCTGGAGCTCCAGATTCATTCTCCTTTTCTTTGAAGACGTGCCTGAATGTGCAGATATCGAGTGAACAGATTTTGTCGTTGATAAGAGCAGGGGTTGCTCGTTTGCCTTTGTTGCTGCTTGCCCTGTGCACTTGGAACATTTCCAATCGTGGTTCTCCACGGAGCTGGTAACTCCTTCGCATGCATAATGATACCATGTATCACACAAATCGCACTGGACCATTTCCATGTTATCTTCCACGTCACATCGGCCGCAACTCGATTTAAACGCGACTTTTCGCGGAGAATGGCAAACGAACATTATTAATTTTGAAGAATGTTGGAAATGAAACTATTTTTTGAGAGTTGGCTTTTTGAAAATTTATTTAATATCTTTTAAAGCTGAACTTCAAAATTAATAGTATTTTTCCATAGAATAATTTTTTCCAACTGCAAAAATATGCTTAGGTTTTTGAAATTTTCATAGAGTTTTTTTAAGTTTAAATATTTTTACTAGATTCAAATTATAAATAAAAATAGGGTGTATTTAGACAAAGTATTTTTAACACCTGAACATGATGGCTTTAAGGGAGGGCCGAAGAGGGTTAATAGGTATGATCGACCCTAATTACTTTGCAAAAGGAACATTTTTCCCTTTGGGACCCATCCCCTCCGACCACTCCTTACAGGGGCTCCCATACAAAAATGTAAAAACGTAGAACAAGATATTTAATAAGCACGAAAACTTGCTTTACATACGAGTTTTATCTTTTTTCTATTTTTGTTGCTTATTTTTAAGCATATACGAACTAGGGATGTCGATCCCGAACCCTTTTTTGAATCCCGGGACTTCTGGGTTTTAAAATTTTTCCCGGGATTGAATACTTAAAACAAAATTATGAGGAGCATTTCAAGTTTTAGTTATAATATACATATATAGCTAGTAAATATAACTCTATTTTTTTTTCTATTCAATTATGTTCTGTTTATTCTAAAAATATTATCTAAGTGATATTAATGCATTCAACCAGGGGCGGTTCCAGGAATATATTTCGGGGGGGAGTTTCAAAAATATGTATGTACGTTATATATATAAAGGGTAGTTAAATTTTAAAGGCCGATGTTGATTTTGAATAAAACACAAATTATTAAGGAAATTATTGTCATTTCTTTTTATTATGATAATATTGGTATGGTTCAATTAAGCATGGAACAAAATATCGGCTAAATGGCCGCCGCGACCTCGGCGGCACATCTCCATCTGATGGTCCAAATTTTCGATGACGCCGAGGCATAAGTGAGGTTCTATGCCGTTAATGTGCCGAATTATCTCATCATTTAGCTTTTGAATTGTTGCTGGCTTATCGACGTACACCTTTTCTTTCAAATAACCCCAAAGAAAGAAGTCCAACGGTATCACATGGTTGGCGGCCAATTGACATCGCCACCACGTGAGATAACACGGCCATTGAATTTGTCGCGCAAAAGAGCCATTGTTTCGTTAGCTGTGTGGCAAGTGGCATCGTCCTGTTGAAATCACATATGGTCCACATCCATATCTTCCAATTCGGGCCATAAAAAGTTCGTTATCATCTCACGATAGCGAACACCATTCACAGTTACTATCTGACCGGCCTCATTTTGGAAAAAATACGGCCCAATGATGCCGCCAGCCCATAAACCGCACCAAACAGTCACTCTTTGTGGGTGCATTGGTTTTTCGACAATCACTCTTGGATTATCATTCGCCCAAATGCGGCAATTCTGCTTATTGACGAATCCACTGAGGTGAAAATGTGCCTCATCACTGAAGATGATTTTCTTCGAAAATTTATCATCCACTGTTGCCATTTCTTGCCACCATTCTAACCGTGTAAATGCAAGTCTTTATGCATAATGCTCATCAACGACGAGCGTGAGAGGTGCAATTGTTGGGCAAGTTGGGCACGACGACGAGATGAGGTGGACGACTCTTCAGCCACACTATCGCGAACAGCAACAATATTTTCTGCAGTACGAGCTGTACGAGCATGTACTGGTGTTTTCACATCTCCTACAGATCTGGTTTGTTGAAATTTTTGCACGATTTTTCCGATTGTACGCACATTTGGACGATTAAATTGATTTGAAAGCCCATTTTCATAATAAGCCTGAATAACTTTAACGGTTCAAATTGAGTTAGTCTGAAATTGAGAAATATCAAATGAAATGCAGAAAAAACTTGACATTTAGGTGTGGTTTATATTCAACATCGGCCCTTAAAATTTAACCACCCTTTATATACACTCTAAACCAGTGTCGGCCAAAAAAATACATACACAGTTCTTTCAGTTTTGTAGTAGTGTGCGCCCAAGTGAGAGCAAAGAATCTCTCTTTGGCTTACACTGTGAAAATTTTGCTTCGCAAGAGTCTTAAAGAAATTTTTTATATAAAAGTGAATTGAAATTAATGAAATTTCTGACTAGGTAAATAATGTGCAATATTATTTATTGTTTAGGGGCCGCGTTATTAATAATAATTAATAATAACAATAATATTAATATTTTATTAATAATATCAATATGCATATACATATTATTAATATCAATATTACATATTTATTTGGAAAGTAATCTTTTACTTATAACATTTTACCGACTCCTAATAGTACTAATAATATTTATATTGCATATTACTTCAAAATAAAAAAAAAACACTGGTAGCGCACCCTACTTTCTTCTGACAAATTAAGTTTTCGCTTCCCCAAAACAATTTTTAAAGAAAAAATATGTTAATTTCCACATTGGGTTGAACATTTTTTTACGTGTAAGCATTTAAAATTACGTAATAAATTGCGCACATAAGTTGCATAGAAGCGTGTGTTAACTAGCCAAAAGCGAAACATCGACTGAGCGCTCTTGCTACGAATAATCGGCAGCGTCGGTGTAAAAGCACGACAGCCAGTTTTATGTCGGTGTAAAAAACCGAAGTTTCACGAAGCACGCGTGCATAGGCGTCGGCCGACACTTGAATTTTCTGTTGTTGCCCAAAATTATTATCTTTTGGTGTCATTTAATGAAAATAACCAGAAATTGTTTATTTTTAAACAGAAAGTTGAGCAAACTTTAAATTTACACAAAAAAATTTTAAATTACTACACAAAAAAATTGTAATGTTAAACTCAAAATGTGTAAAAATTTAAAATATGACAAAAAATGTGAAAATTACACGAAAATGTGTACGAAGAAAGTACGAAGTACGAAGAAGAAAAAAAAAACATCAATAGTATAAAAAAAAATCAATACAATTATTAGTAAGCCGGAAAGTTTAACTTAAAAGTTTTCTACTTCTATTATTATTTTTTTATTTTCTTAGAAGTGATTACATTATTTCAATTATTTTTTTATAAATCTATATATATAAAAAGAAGTGTACGTTTGGTTGAAATCGCATCACTTCAGAACGGCTGGACCGATTTGGATAATTTTTTTTTTAAAATGTTCGTTTTAGTCCAAGTTAGGTTTTTAAGGAAAGAAAAATTGACCACGCCCACTTCTGCAAACACTTTTTTTGATTTATCTAAAATCGGAAAACGGCTGGACCGATTTGGATAATTTTTTTTAAATGTTCGTAGTAATCCAATTTAAGTTTTGTCGGAAAGAAAAATTGACCACACCCACTTTTGCGCCCACTTTTTTCGATTTACCTCAAATCGGAAAACGGCTGGACCGATTTGGATAATTTTTTTTTCAAATGTTCGTAGTAATCCAATTTAAGTGTTTACTGAAAGAAAAATTGACCACGCCCACTGTTTTCATATATATATCTAAAATCGCAGAACGCCTGCGCTGATTTTTTTTTTAAATGTTTGTAATCTATATATATAAAAAGAAGTGTACGTTTGGTTGAAATCGCATCACTTCAGAACGGCTGGACCGATTTGGATAATTTTTTTTTAAAATGTTCGTTTTAGTCCAAGTTAGGTTTTTAAGGAAAGAAAAATTGACCACGCCCACTTCTGCACACACTTTTTTTGATTTATCTAAAATCGGAAAACGGCTGGACCGATTTGGATAATTTTTTTTAAATGTTCGTAGTAATCCAATTTAAGTTTTGTCGGAAAGAAAAATTGACCACGCCCACTTTTGCGCCCACTTTTTTCGATTTACCTAAAATCGGAAAACGGCTGGACCGATTTGGATAATTTTTTTTTCAAATGTTCGTAGTAATCCAATTTAAGTGTTTACTGAAAGAAAAATTGACCACGCCCACTGTTTTCATATATATATCTAAAATCGCAGAACGCCTGCGCTGATTTTTTTTTTAAATGTTTGTAATCTTATATAAAAATAAGTTGCATTGTGTATGAAATTGATGTTCTCGGTAATGCGTGAACCGATTTTGTTTCTGGAAATTTCCCATGAAAGGTGACGTCAATACGAAGGTTTTTTTGTATAAATGGTCTTTGTATGTGTATTGGTTCATGAATTATAGGCATTTTAGTGAACTTTTTCAAAATACAGGTGTGAAAAAATACAGATGCGTACATATGGTGTATATAGGGATATATTTGCAAGGGAAATTGGAAATAAATGGAATATTGGAATAATTTGGCAAGTCTCACTTTAATTTGCATTTGCGCGAAAAATATAGGCATAGTAAAAATTTTCAATACCCCTTTTTTTCCATACCCCCTTTACCGCCTACAAATCAATAAAAATGCTATATTTAAGACTTTTTTGGTCGTATTAGACTAAAATTTAGTAAATAAGTTCGTATGGTTACTGTCGGCAACTATACTAAAACTGGGCGTGGTCTAACTATACATACGCCCACTTTTGAGAAATCATTATTATTCCTGAGTTGTACATGTTTTGATAGTGGAACTTTATGTGTAGACGTTATGGGCCCAAGAAGTAGTTATTATATATTTGAGCGAACATTAAACAAGGGGGAATTTGGCCACACAGGCCAAATTTATGATATCGAATTGCTTTGGAACTAAATAACGTATGTAATTATGCAATAAACTCCTAAACTACTCATCCTATTAGCATGAAAATTTGTGAGCAGAAGTTTTTTGGTACGTTGCGTGTTTGCGAGCTATCAATTTTCATCCACCTTGAACACCAGAGGGCGCTGTAGTACAAATTTTTCACAAAACTCCCAAACCGCTAATACGATTAGAATAAAAATTGGTATATAGTAGTTCTCAGGTACGATGAGTTTTTTGAAAGTATCTTCTTTGCACCACCTTGGACACCAGATGGTGCTGTAGTACAACTTTTTTACAAAATCGCATATTTTTAGTTGTTACATATGCAAATATTTACTAAATAAATAATATTTCTTAAATTTAGTAAAATTAAAAAATTTCCGTTATTTTGACATCAAAAACATGAACATGTCTTGAAAACTATGAAAAATTTTACTACACTATATATTTAATGCAACATCGAGCTCAAAGATGAGAAAAACACACTCAGAAATTTAATTTTGTGACTTTAAATTCAAATATCTCCGCTGCTTTTTTATAAACTTTGTTAAATTTTTTTTTTGTCTTAAAGCTTCATCAAAGTACTATGAAACCCTGATTGCAAAAAAACCGTTAGTTGAGTATATATATTTTAAATATTTTTTTCAAAAAAGGTCTAACATTTTGGAGTTTTCCTCAAAAAAGGCTCAAAATTTGTTTTTGTTGTAAAAATAATTTAAATTCAAATTCGCAAATTTTTAACTCTATTTAAAAGTTATAACATTTATAAGCAAAAAATATTTCAATTTTACGCAAAAATTAAAAACCATTTTTGTGATTAAAAAAACAAGGCCTACCCCTTGATTTTTTCGAACAACATTTTTTTTCCAATATTGTATTTTTATATTTTTGAAAAAATAAACAAGCTAAAAAATTATCTTAATATTTCTTACCAATCAAAAGTTATAGCCAATAATCTTTATACAAAATATATATACAAAAAGCAAAACGTTGTCTGTGTGATTGCTGGAAACTTCAAAATTACTGAGACGATAGAGCTGAAATTTTGGCAGTACATTTTTTTCAAGTACGAGATGGTTTAAATTTCTGTCACACCCCCTTTTACCGCCCAAAAATCCATAAAAATGCTATATTTCCTACGGTTTTCGTCGATGTGGCTACATTTTGATAATTTAGTTTGTATGCTCACTGTCGGCAACTGTACTTAAACTGGGTAATGTCCATCTACTAGGAAACTGGGATGAGCATTATATAAGTGGGCGTGGCTCCGCCCATACAATTAAAATTTGTATTATCGAATAGCTTTGAAAGTAAAAGTTGCAGTACTTACATACAAACTCAAAATGGAGTTACTATTTGGTGATCTCCTGCTATTGGGAAACTGTAGCGGGCAGTGGAAAATGACAGTGGTGTAAAACTATGAGTCTAAAAAAGGCTTTGAATATATTTATTATGTATCCATATAGTTGTAGGGTGCAGCAACGTGCGCCGGGAAAAAGCTAGTTAATTATAAAATTAATTATCATTTTCTTAAATGAATTAAAGCTAAAAGTGATAATAAGCTACCTGAGTTAACATATATTTTCACATAACTATAATTTGAATTTAATACAACTGAATACAAAAATATATTATAAAACAAAAACACATTCTATATCTTACTTATTACTTACTTTTATTTACGCAAGAGTAATGAAATAGAGCAATGGTACGAAGGAAGGGGCATATTTTTACACATTTTTTGTTGAAAAATAAACACGAAGAGTTTCAACTTTTACACACAAGTTGCGTAAATCCTTAAACATTTTCTGTGTAATATCCAACAAAAAGTGTTTACAAATGTGCACTATTTAGACACTATTAGTTAGAAAAGCGTTGCCGACGATTAAAAATAAAAAAAAAAATAAATAACTGGACATTTCAGCCCTTGAAAGGACTTTGACCTAGCCTTCTTATGATCAATTGTGTTGTGCGTGTTATTAAGTTTGTACACAATTGACCGAGAAATGGACCTACAGGCTAAACGCCGACTCCGAACGGCGATGAACGGAATGTTCTTATTCTCAAGAAGCTTTACATGGTATTTTTATTACTCTCTGAGGTTTGCCATTGTCTGCAGAGAGGTGGCGGCCGTACAGAAAAATTATTTTAATTCAAATAATTTTCTGTCGCTGCTGGGGTTCGAACCTGGGTCTCCAAAGTTCGTTGACATAGCGGCCACGCACTGTAACCAACTACGCCACGGACGCCACGTACGCCGTTGCCGACGATTATCGTCGTAAAATTCAACAGAAATCGTTTAGAGTGTACATTAGAGCGGGTTAATTTTTTTTTCAAAAAATCGTAGGCGTGGATAATATTCTACGGAGCAAATTCAACTTTGCTCAAGAAACCGTTAGTCTAAAATCTATTTCGAGCCACTGGTTTTTCAAAAGAAGGTTATAATTTGTGTTTTGCTGCAATATGTGAAAAAATTATACCACTTATTGGAAAAACCTTTGCTACGAAAAAAATAGCCATCCACATTTCACTCCATATTCACTCCATATGATTGTGTGGTGCTCAGGATTATTTTTTTGTGTTAAATACCACAAGCTGACGCTGGGGAGAAGATAATTATAATAATAAAAGTTATTTCTCTGTTTATTTGACCCGAATACAAATCTAAAAGACCAACATAAAACCAACATCAAAATAAATAAAAACTACAAAAACCTGAATTTTTCTCCATTACTGTATAAAAAGGAATTTTACGTCTACACTTCCGATACTATCGAAACTGTGGGGGTTTTAAATTAAAACTGTGCGGTGTTTGGATATATTCTATCCAAAAAATGCGGTGTTTTTGTGATTTCAGGTTAAGATTGTATTTGTGACTGTTAACAGCTACAGGCGCGATATCGCAAAAACAAACAAAAACTGGAACAGAATTCAGTATTTTAGCAATACGTGTAGAAACAGCTACAAACTTTTACAGCATAGGGGTGTGAATATATAAAGTAAATTATAAAAAACCAATGTTTTTCTTTTTGGTACTCTTAGCCCACATAATAAACATCAGTACATCACATTTAAATACAGGTTCTTTTAGAATTTCGGGGGAGGGGGGTTTGAACCCCCAAAACACCCCCCTGGATCCGCGCCTGCATTCAACGTATCATCGCCAAGCCTGGTACTTATTTTGCTACAAATGTAACCTGCCGACGAAAAGTACCTCTTCGACACAAAACTAGTCGGTTGAATAGTGGACAAATATCTGAAGCACTTATCTAAGATGACACCCTTATTGCCGCCATTTGTGAACAGTTCCAATTTTTTAATGATTATTTCCTTTAATACAAGTTCTTGTTTTGACAAATTCCATTTTAGTAATGCTAATTTTAATTTATCTTTTAATGAAGTATTTACACTATTCACCATTTCCGATATCGGTATGTCATCACTTTCCGAATCAAAATTCTCAATTTCAAATGATTCAAATCTTTTCAAAACTGATTCTATTTCATTTTTAACTTGGAACATAGTTGGAATTACAAAACACATATCAGACGTCGCAGTTGGATTATTTAAGAAATGGAAGAGCCCACTCAAATTAGTTCTTCTTTGTGTAAAAAGGTGAGTCAACTGTATGACAATTAACCTTGTATGACAAGTAACCTTGAAAGCTCTGTTTTAAATTTATTTGACTCGGTCAACATCAAAATGAGCTCTACGTCAGCTTTATATAAATTCATGTTGCGTTGACACAAGGCTTCGACAGTAATTTGAACTGGCTGCAAGATTTCTGCAATGCTTTAAATCACATCCCACTCCAAATTAAGGATTGGATTCATCTTTATGTAAATCATTCAATTTTAATTGGATTTTCTAAAAGAACGAAGCGCTGGAGCATCATCAACATACTACTCCAACGTGTTTTGTAATCTAATATTAACTTTAAATCTTTTCCACAATCGCTATTGACATATTTTTGCAGCAAACCATTTTTTGTAGGGGACTTGCGAAATGCACGAATTACCGTTCTTATTTTATCTACAATTAGCCCAATTTTATATAGAGATGTAAGTTCGGTCGCTGATTTGATTTGCTGGCAAATTTCTAGAGAATCTCCGTCTTCCATCTCTTCTTCAGAATCGCTGCTATAACATATATTAGTGAAAATTGCTTCGATCTTCTTTTTCTTGTAGAGGACGTCTATTGCAGTCCGTGTGCCAGACATAGCTGCTGCGATGGCACTATAAGACTGCCAACTGTGACCATTGTACTTGCCCCATCTGTAGTAATTGCAACCATGTCCTTTTCTAGGCATAAGTCAAAAGCGTCAAGTTGACTCTTTACCCGGCGGCCACACGTGACAATTTTGTCATGACAATAACAATACACTCACACTTTTTCACCAATACAAGCAAGCTTTGGCAATTGCCAATCTATTGCCAGGCAGTTGTCAGCATGACAATAGGCTGGCAATAACATTGTCAATAATTTGACGTTTGTATTGAAATTGACGTAAATAATCGTGGTTGGTGCACAAAAAAAAGGGAAAATGTTGAGTTTTCATTCATCTTCAATTATGCCAAAAATTTTAGGCTAGAGATGGTTACAGCGACACAGAAAAATTATAAATATAATGAAATAACATTCATTGTCATGCTATTGCCATGCTTTTGTCAGGCCACCTACGTCACAATCGACAATTGCTTGGCTGCTGACAATGATTTGACAGAATATACGTATTCTCAATTGTCATGGCAATACTATCTCGTGTGGCCGCAGCGTTAGCAACTCGACACAAATAGATGCCATCATCGATTCTTTGTAGCGAACCAGACCAAGGTTCCAATATAAATCTTCGCTAAATACATTAATGTTGAGATAGTGTTTATTTGACGATGAAGTCCATTTAACAAAACATAAGACGATGTTACGACGAACAGTTTGGTAGTAGTCCAAAACGTATTTTCGCACCGTTGATCTGGCTTTTGGCACCCGCATATATTAAATTGAATTAATAAAACTTTCATATCGAAATAATTATATAAAAACCATTCCCTTCAGTTATAAATACAGAAAATGGAATTCCATCTACAGCGGTCATTCGTGCAAGTACTGATTTAATATCTACAGCATCAATCAACAATGTTTCCATTGTTCTTTGCTTTTTTTGGCTTTTTTGCTGTTTCATTGTTGTTAATTTCTTGTTCTATATTTTTTGGATTTACTTTGTGCAGTTTGAGGTGCGTCCACAATCCTTTAGTGCTCCCGCCTTTTGTTTGCAAAATCTTAAAACATTTTTTGCACATGGCTGTTTCGCCACCTTTTTTATAGACAAGAAAATAGCACCACACTGAATTTTCATCCTGGGATTTCTTTGCATGCTAAATATAATTTTTAAGAATGAATAACAACTTAATATAAGTAGAAATTAATACATATTATCTGATATTAGACTGAGAACACTTTACTTACCTTTGGCATCCACAAACTTGCTCATATTTCTTTATTGTTATCCCCAACTAAGAAGCTACGTCCACCATCCAGCAAAAACTTTAAATTATGACAATAAAAGCTTTTGACAACTTTGAAGCACGGTTGCACTTTTTATAAGATTTCATTGGTTTTCATGTTAAAGTACTTTTTGAAAAATTATGCACATGAGCACTGAATTATATAGTTACACAGTTTTTTTTAATCCCGAAATATTTAACGATGATCCCGGGATCCCGGGATCGCCATCCCTATTACGAACCCTAGTAGTAAGTAGAAGTAACATTTTCTTTTTTTTTCTACTCTCGTTTGGATAGCTACTCTATTGGCTAATGGTTATTGTAGGATATGAAGGATTTATAGCCAATACACAATCCTGTAGGTTATTATGATTTGCTGCAACATAGCTTTATAATATCAATTTAGCAATGCTTCGTAACAAGGTCTTGCGGTTTGGTGGTTAGAGCATAGTAATATCAGTTGACGGGATATGAGATCAATTCCTACGGTAGGCAACGAATTATTTTTAATTTAACGTTTTCTGTTGCAGTAGACGCAAGCAAAAAACAATATCAATTCTAAGAAAAAAAGGTGTCAGAAAAAGTGTCGTTTTTGAGATTTCACTCCAGCAAATCACAGGACGAGGCGAAAAAAGCTTCGCTTCAAAAATTAAAAGTTCGTACGTTCTAACAGCTCATCTCGTAAAGATTTTACAACGTCGATATAAAGTACGATCGGCGCACTACCGACCTAACGCAGTATTGTAAATTAGCTATAATGCGAGATGAGCGGTTATGGGCACAGAGCAAGCTGCGGAGAGCAAACGCTTATGTAGAAATACAAAATGCAACAACTAAGCAAAAAAACGAAAATCAGTTCAGTGCTTAAAGAGAAAAGCGAAAAAAAATCGGAAAGCTACACGCTAAAAATAAACAAGCAAGTAAATGGTAATGCCTGAATGCTTTGCATAGTATTGATGAAAAGGAATCTTAAAAATTTTTGTATATTTAAAATTGTATATTTGTGGTCAGTTTTTATCAATTAAACCAAAAACAAAAATCAGTTTGAATTTGTATTATTTTTAACTAGCGACACCCGGTGCGAGTTTCTACACTCATCAACTAAATAGAAACATAATATGTATTTTCAAAACTTTTCTTAGACCCATAGTTTGACACCACTGTCATTCTCTACTGCCCGTTACAGTTTCCCGGTAGCAGGACATCACCAAATAGCAACTCCATTCTGAGTTTGAGTGTAAGTACTATAACTCTTACTTCCAAAGCTATTCGATCTCAAAACTTTGGCTTGTATGGCCGGAGATACACCAACTTGTTAAATGCTCGTCTAAGTTTTCTAGAAGAATGACATCATTAAGTGGTAACTCCATTTTGAGTTGCAATGTTATGCGACTTTTATTTCCATAGCTATTCGATACCAAAGGTTAGAATGTATGGGCGGAGCCACACGTCCTTTACTAATGCTTGTTCTACTAGAAAGACAGTTCTAAGTGGTAATTCCATACTGAGTTTCATCGTTATGCCTCATTTAGTTCCAAAGCCATTTTATACCATAAATTTGACTTGTATGGGCGGTGCCATGCCTTCTTGTCATAGGGCAATGCTTATCAATTTTGCTAGTCAAAGGACACGACTTTTTGAGTTTCATTGATGTGTGACTAATAGTTAGAAAGTTATACCAAAAATTATGTCGAAAAGAATCACGTCCCTCTTCCAACGCCCACAAAATTTCACCAGTAAAACGGAACTGGAAAACGAGGCCGAATGCCGGATTCCGATGCTGTGCGACCTATAATTCAAAAGTTATTCGATATCGCAGATTTGGGTTGTATGACAGGTGCCACGACCCCTTGTACAATGCCCGTTGTATCATTGTAAATAGTTTATACTGCGTTTACATATAGACATTAAAACGAGATTTAGCCCTTTGAGGAGATCAACTCGCTAACCATGTTGATTTTTACGAGATTAGCCATACACAAGTTAATTTCATCGGAACAATATTGGAAACTAATCTACTTTTTAATCTCTTCCAAAAAGGTTTGCAACCGTGTAAATATTGATAATATCTTAAAAAATGTAACTCTGTAAAGAAATTATAAAATGAAATGACAAACAACCCAGCTAGACAGCTCTAACGTAGTTACGCACACAAGGAAACAAAATTTGGTGTTCACTAACACACTCTTACATTTTGTTGTCATGCTCTTGCCCAGCTAGCATTTGGAAGATTGTATGACGAGCGCGATCATTTCGCGATTCTTGTTTTAATCGTCCAGACGATTGTTAAAGTAAAATTTTATTTTGCTCTTCCAAATGATGCTATTGCGAGTCGTTGTGACGATTTTTGGATGAGTGAATCATCGTTCACGCATCTTGGCGAGCATTAAAAGAGTGCAAGCAAGAATGATGATTTTCTGACTCATTTTGATGATTTATTGACGAGTGTTTTTTTTTTGTTACTCTACAATCGTCGTTTTATCGTTCTGGCGACCATTCGTGTACTTTGTGTTACTCTAAAATCACAGCTTATGCATTCTCGCGATCGTTTGGCGAATTTAACCGTTGTGTTTAGAAAAGTTTACAAAGAACAACTGATTTTTGCATCATTATAACTCATTTGTTAGCTAGTGAACACGTGTCGCGACTGATAAATATTTTGTTATTAAAAAGTATATATAAAAATTAAAAATTGTAATGCTATATACCAAAGCAATAAGAATAAAAAGCAAACGAGAAGCAAAAAAAAATAATGGAATCTGCTTATAGTGAAATAGGATGCAGCTCTTCAAAAAAAAAATTTGAAGTCAGGGAAACATTATCTGATTGTGATGATGACCCTGGCGAATATCGTGAAGTAAGCTCCTTAGATCGTTTGAAGTAGGAATAAAAGCATCTTACACGATTCTTTTTTGAGCATCGTAGACGACTCGAATGGAAGAGTCGTCGGCTTGACACAGTTTCTCCCGTTGTACTGAACTTGCGCGATTGGAATACGACATCGTCGACGATTTATTTAATCGCCCGCTCCGATCGTGGAAGAGTCGCCTACGATTGAAAATGCTAGCTGGGTGATACAATAAGAAGGTAGGGTAAGGAGCTTTGAAAAGACCTACTGCTAATGTCAAAACCATAAAATACTGTGCTACCATATCTTAAGAAAAAATCCTATGACAAATCCATGTTTCATGGTTTCCGTAGGTTAGCGTTTTATATTAAATGCATTGCTGAAAATGTTGATAAACGAGGAACTTTTAAAAAGAAGAAAAGAATTTATCTTCAAGAGTTCCACTGTCTTAAGACTTAAAAAAGTTTTTTATAAAATATCGTATGCACATTAGAATAAAATTGTTTAAAAAAGAAATAAAGAAAACAAAAATAAACAAAAAAATTATGGGCAATATTAAAGTAGTGAACATTAAGCTATAAAATAACTAAAAAATTCTTTGTTTCAATTATAGACACACTAGCTGACCCGGCAAACGTTGTTTTGCCCAAACTTAATATTCGATGTTTCTACTTTTTCAATAGATGACGGTGTAGTTTTGAAAGACAAACACAATTACCAAATTTTAGTCTATTATGACCAAACCCGATTGAAATATAGTATTTTCATATATTTGTGGGTAGTAAAACATATTTTTAGTACAGTTTCCGACAGCAAGCAAGCAAAATAAATTAGTATAATAATATAAAAATTTATTTTTAATACCAAATTTTCTATACCAATAATACCAGCAAAATCTTCTGATATATAGAGTTTTTATTGATTTGTAGGCAGTAAAAGGGGGGTCTGGTAACCAAGTTTTAGTACAGTTGCCGACAGTGAGCATAAAAACTAAACTCCAAAATTGTAGCCTAATACGGCGAAACCATCGGAAATATAGAATTTTTATTGATTTGGGGGCGGTAAAATGAGGTGTGGCAACCAATTTTTAGTACAGTTACCGACAGTGAGCATACAAACTAAATTACGAAATTTTAGTCTAGTATCACCTAAGCCTTTCGATATATAGAATTTTCATTAATTTGTGGGCGGTGAAAGGGGGTGTGGCAACCTATTTTTAGTACAGTTTAAGTATAATACCCCCAAAATCTTCCGATATATAGAATTTTTATTAATTTGTGGGCGGTAAATGGGAGGTGTGGCAACCCAGTTTTAGTAAAGTTTCCGACAGCGAGCATACAAACTAAATTACCAAATTGTAGTCTAATACGACCAAAATCGTCAGAAATATAGCATTTTTATTGATTTGTGCGCGGTAAAAGAGGGTGTGGCAATTTTTTTCTACATAGTGTCCTTCCTTGGGGCAATACGAATCCATCAATCTCAAAATTGTAAAAATTGAACGACCCCTTCTTGAGTTATGCGCGTACACACGGACGTCAGTCATTTTTATATATAAGAAATAATCAGCGCAAATAATAACAAACTACCTATAATAAATTTAAAATAAATTTAAAAAAATGCATTCTATGGTTTTTTTTCAAAATGTTTATTTTAATAGAAAATGCGAACAACGTCGCATACGGGCAGCTAGTGTTTGGCTATATTTGTTTTTGCTTGCCTCTGTCTTTTTTCACGTCCATAGCGTACGACAAAAAAAAAACAAAAACAAAATCCATTGCCATTCTCTGTTACTATCCATAGCACACACACGCTCGGGCATATGTAGGCAAAACAAAAACAAATCACATTGCTATTCTCAGCAAAGCAATACTCACTGTACGATGGGAGAGTAAAATATTGGAACACTCGCATCGTGTCGATGTGCCGCACACTGCTTTATTTTTCACTACAACAACAACAATTTTTATACGCTATGAGTCGTTCATGTCCGTTTGTGCTTGCAGGTGAATTTTACTTAGGATTTTGAAAGCCATGAATCTCCTTTTCTAATAAACTTTTTAATAATTTTTTTGGCCTAAAACCTTCACCAGGTCGAGAGCTTTTTATTATAAAAAATTTCATGAAAAACGGCCGGGCCTTTCTCAAGATTGTTCCGAACATAAAAAAGGCACTTCAAAATATAATATTAGTATAGAAGATTAATTCAAATTTTTCTTATTTACCCTAAATAAAATTCCTTTTCGATGTGTTTATCCCACATTTATGAAATATACAGAAAAGTGGTATCGCTAAAATGCTTTTTGACATAAGCAGTAGGTCTTGTCAAAGCTCCTTACCCTACCTTCTTATTGTATCATGGTCATGCTAAACAAAGAAAGTTGTATGTGTTTACATAGCTTGCTCTTTTTCGCAGCAAACAAGCTGAGGGTATGAAAAAATAGCAAACAAAAGCTTTAAGCGTGTTTTGTCCGGATAGATCACACGGATAGACAAAAAGGCGTTATATTTTACACGACGCTAGAACAAATATAACGTAATTTGTAAGGAGCATTCTATATGAATAAAACGTCAAAGGCGTTAGGTGTATGCCATATATATGGCATATCTAACAGTTAGGTGTCTAGCTGGGAATTGTCTTGTGAAGAAAAATGGCTGCAACAACAAATCCATAAATACATGGCTGAAGGTAAATACATAAAACAAAACAAAGCAACGAAATTTAATCTCGATCTAGTGCAAACAGAAGGAGATTAAACTAATCTATTACTTTGTTTTTATTTTTTATTAATTTAATTATTGACTATTTTTGCAAAAGTTGGTAACACATGGAAAAGTGCTCAATTTGGCACTAAGTCAATCTACCTAACTAGTCAGGGGGTCAGCTTGAGTAGATGAGTACTTGGGTACAATGGTACTTGGGTACAATGGTACTTGGGTACAATGGTACTTGGGTACAATGGTACTTGGATACAACTTTACAAAAACAAAATGTGTGGTATTTAGCCAATCTACTCAAGTTAGTGTGAATACCCCTATTGAAATTATACTGATTGCAAAAAAATCTTTTGTTATCAAATACTTTTCTAAAATAACTGTTGAC
Source organism: Pherbina coryleti (assembly GCA_943735915.1). Taxonomy (NCBI): domain Eukaryota; kingdom Metazoa; phylum Arthropoda; class Insecta; order Diptera; family Sciomyzidae; genus Pherbina; species Pherbina coryleti. The sequence goes on from OX030949.1 coordinate 121,005,879, forward strand.
AGAAGGGATTGCAATCGACAAATTAAATGTCTGTTTTGGAGTTAATGGGACGAAATTCTATCCCGTTAGGAAACTTTAAAAAAATGATACAAAAAATTTTCGATTTGCTCTGTTAAGTTACTTAAAAATACAAGAAGTTTAAAGATTAACTAGTTTGTGTTCACCTCTGTATGTTATTTTACTTAGGCTGTCTTAATATTTTTTATTCTATATAATGCAATATTATATATTTTATACTATATGTTTGATATTTGTGACTTTTAGGTAAGCCAACTCCAGTTATCAGTTGGTATCGAGATGGTGTACCAATTAATACAGAAACCAATGCTGTACCCGGGGGCAGATATGTTCAAAGCGAAATAACACTTGGACCTCTTGGTCGAGGGGATCTTAATTCAAGACTGACATGTAGAGCAAATAATCATCCCAGAGCAACACCGATGGAATCTATAGTACAAATTGATATGAACTGTAAGTACTCGGCAATACTGATTAAGCGATATCTTCTATAATTGCTTATGCTTATATAGTAGACTAGCAAATATCCGCTGCTTCGCCGGCTATAAAAATATTAAATATAATTAAAAACTTTAAATCTTAAAATTTAACAGCCGTATTCATGTTGAAGTGAAAAGAGTGTAAATAATGGTTATTTATTTGCCACAATTTCGTCAACATTTTGATATTTAAAAATCAAAAGTTTTTTAAGCTACTCTCTGCACTGAAATAATTGTCATTTTATTTATTTTTTTTTTTGTAAATATTTTAAAATCTTTGACAAATTTTTCTGTTTTTATTTTCTTTTTTTGGAAAGTTTTTATATATTTTGAATTTTTTTGACATAATTACAAAATATTTTGAATAATTTTAATTATTTTTAACAATATTTGTGCTCAATTGAGAGCAAATAATTTTAAAACTGCTTTATGAGAGGTTTATTGCACGTTTCAGCCATTTTTAAAAATCCTCTAATATATAAACAAACATTTTCAAACACTTTTTGGCATTTCGTTTGTTTTTGATATATTTTGAAATAATTTGATACATTTTGAAATAATTTGATACATTTTTGACAATATTTGTTGTACTCCGATGAGAACAAAAACAATTTTAAAATGCTTTATTGAGGGTTTATTGAAGGTTTCAACCATTTTTAAAATTCTCTCATTTATCAAGTATTTAAAACAGATTTTGAACGCTTATGAATAATGTTTTTAAATTTTTTCGATTTTTTTTATGAAGGCTTTATAAGAGGTTCATAATTTTTTATGAATACAGCCATTAGAATTTTGGTAAAATTCTATATTTGTGTTTGAGCGACTTAGTAGTTCCATCCGAGTAAAGTAACCAGCTAACTAAAGTAATAAACTTTCTGTATCTTCCTGATCTTACCATTTTTCTTTTTTTTCATGCATTGGTACACTTTTCCTAGCATTGTGACTATAATAAAATCTCGCTTATATTTACGTAAATATGTTAGCTCCAAGAAAAATATATGACGGCCTTATAGAGAGTTGTTATTTTAAAATTAAATATATTTTTCGTTTAAGCTGAAAAATGTCAGCAAAACATTTGAATAAAACATCGACACGGAATTTTTGTCGATGCTTTTATAAAAGTGGCAGTATTTTTACATAAAAAAAGGTGGCATCATTGGTACCGCACACATTACATGTAGCTGTCTTTTTTTTCTTCTTTGTGGACCTTACCACCAGGAAAAAGAAGCAATTGTGTATGAAAAAGAATCAATTCTCTTCTCCAATATAGATTCTAGAATTGATTATTTTTAACACGCTGATGTCCTACAAAAAGTAGTACGTTTTTTCTAGCTCCCATATGAATCGCTACAGAAATCGATTCTTTTATTCCCTTTTTAAATGGATTCTTTTAAATAAAAAGCAATAATTTTCGGAAATAAGAAAACAAATCAAAACAGACTGATGCTTTTCTCGCTTATACCCGAATTTGTTTTTGAATCAATTAGTCAATTACCAAAAAAGCAAGCAAAGAATCTAAACATTTTCTATAGTAGACATTTTTATATAGGTCGTATTCGATTATGGCTGGAATAAAAACGAATCAGTAAACTTTTGGTTGATAGATTCCAATTCATAGGTTTTGCTTTGAATTTATATATGTATTCGAGTTTATATATGCAAAAGAATCCATTCAATTTACGATTTTTTTATAGAATCAATTCTCATTTTCCGGTGGGTTGTTGACTTTTATTTATGATGATCAAAAAGAGTTTGACAATAGAGCTTTTGTCTCAGAGCGATTTTAACATATTGTTCTATCTCATATATTCGCCAACATTAGAGTGCAGATATATTGTTATATGAGCGAGAAAACATATAAAGGAAATTAAATTTCAAAATAAAAAATCTCAGGAGCGGTGCTTTCATTGCCAAAAATTTTATTTAAAATTTGAATTTAAAGTTTGAATTTTTATTGTTAAAATTTTGTTTGTTTAAATTTAATCATATTTCAGGCGTTGTTATAATTGCCCAGCAAACCAAAAGTTCCGAAATCGTCACGAATTCGTTTCGAATATTTCGGTATCTTTCAGATTTCGGAATCCGATTTCGTTGCGAAATTGTAAAGAAAATCGTATGAAGGGGTTGACACGAATTCGTAACGAGGTGTCGTAACTATTTTGTAACTATATTTCGTTACGAAATCAGAACGAAATATCGTTTCGAAATCGTAACTAAATGTAATTATGAAATCGGAACGATATATCTTTCCGAAATCGTATCGAAATGTAGTTATGAAATCGTAACGAAATGTAGTTACGAAATCGGAACGAAATGTATTTACGAAATCGAAATTAAGGTCGATTTAAGAACGGTTGTTGTTGTTGTTGTTGGTGTTGATGTTGATGTTGATGTTGATGTTGATGTTGATGTTGATGTTGATGTTGATGTTGATGTTGATGTTGATGTTGATGTTAATGTTGTTGTTGTTGATGTTGATGTTGATGTTGATGTTGTTGTTGTTGTTGTTGTTGTTGTTGTTGTTGTTGTTGTTGTTGTTGTTGTTGTTGTTGTTGTTGGTGTTGTTAGGTTAGGTTAGGTTGACGTGGCTGTCTCCTATGAGACACACTTAGGCCAGTTTGGCCCGTTGTGATACCAGGGGTTAATTATTTCCACCCTATTTGAACCAGTTGGAGCTATTTATGAAGCTTTGTATTCGGTAGACCGAAGTTTTTGAGAGCTCATCCAGGTCACTGTAGAACCAGTTACCTAGGAAGAGATGGCGCTTTCTGGCCAGCGCCGGGCATGTGCAGAGAAGGTGTGTTGTGGATTCAACTTCCTCTTCATCTCTGCAGCTTCTGCAGAAGTCGTTATGGGGAGTATTCAGTCTTTGGGCGTGGTTTCCAATCAGGCAGTGTCCTGTTAGGACGCCTATTGTAATACTTATTTGGTCCCTTCTAAGGGATATTAGTTCTTTTGAGCGTCTTAAGTTCAGTGTTGGCCAAACTTGACGCGATATGCTGCATGTACTACCCGTTGACCACCTGATGTTGGTGTTTTCAAGGGATAGTTCATTTATCAGTAGCTTGCATGTTGCGAGAGGTATTCCAATTTGTTCCTTATCTGTCGATAAGGGTTTGATGGTACCGTTTCTAGCGAGTTCGTCTGCTTTGCAGTTACCTTGGAAGTCTCTATGTCCGGGGATCCAGCATAGGAATATATTGAGCTGCTCTGCCATCTCATTTAGAGATCTGCGGCAGCCTAAGACTGTTTTTGATGTTATTTCAACAGATTCCAGGGCTTTCAAAGCGGCTTGACTATCAGATAGAGTACAAATATCTTTTGCTAATATTTCGTTCATCTGTAGCCAAGTAACGGCTTCATGTATGGCAGTGACTTCCGCTTGGAAGACACTGCAGTGGTCGGGGAGCCTAAAGGCATGGTTAATGTTTAGGGATTCAGAGTAGACTCCTCCCCCTACTTTGCCATCTAGTTTTGATCCATCAGTGTAGATTCTAGTGGCAGTGTTTGGTGGAGGGCTTCCAATATCCCATTCGTATCTGGAGGGGATTGATACATTATTACTTTTTGTGGAATAAAAGTTTTTGAGTGATGTAGTCTATATTCTTGGGTATTTGAGGAGTGAGTTTTCTGGTGTCAGAGTGTCCTATTGTGCCCTCTTTCCATTGGGAAGTCTAAACGGATTGCTGTGTTTGCAGCTATCCGTTTTGTTAGGATATCTAGTGGAGTTAGATGGAGCAAAGTATCGAGTGCGTCAGTAGGAGTGGTTCTCAGCGCTCCACTGATGCACAGCTCTGCTGACCGTTGAACTTTGCGAAGTATATTGAGGTGTGTTTGTTTGCTTAGTGTTGGCCACCAGACTATAGCACCGTATAACAATATTGGCCTAATAACAGCTGTATAAAGCCAGTGAGTTACCCTAGGTTGTAATCCCCATTTGCTACCCACTGCTTTTTTACATGTGTATAGGGCTATATTGGCTTTTTTGGCTCTCTCGAGCAGGTTGGGTTTCCAATTTAGTTTCCTATCTAAAATGAGACCCAGGTATTTTGCTTGTTCTGAGAAGTTTAGTCTTGTATTTCCCAGTTTTGGAGGACTAATAGTGGGCAAGTTGTGTTGTCTGGTAAAGATCACTAATTCGGTTTTATCGGGGTTAACGCTAAGTCCACAGCCGGTAACCCAGTTTACGAGAGTGTTAAGGCAAATTTGCATAATGTCTCGGAGGGTGGACACATATTTACCTGAGGTGACGATAGCAAACATCGTCGGCGTAGGCTATCACCCTGCACCCCTCTTGTTCTAGTTTACCCAGTAGTTCATTCACCGCTAGGTTCCAGAGTAGAGGCGAGAGAACTCCTCCCTGAGGTGTTCCCCTTGGTACAGATCTTAGCGTGGATGCTGCTCCGAGACTCGCGCTTATAATCCTGCCTACTAGCATTTGATTTATAAGTGCTATCAGCGCAGAATCCACCCCAAGCTCCGTCAGCGCATTTGTGATAGCCTCCGCCTTGACGTTGTTAAAGGCACCCTCTATGTCAATGAAGGCTATCATTGTATATTCCTTCTGATGAAGGGACTTTTCAATGATAGATACTATAGAGTGGAGAGCCGTTTCCACAGATTTGCCTTTGGTGTAGGCGTGTTGTGCTGGTGAGATAGGATTTACTTCTATTTTTTGTCTCAAGTAGATGTCTATTAGTCTCTCGAGAGTTTTAAGAAGAAAAGATGAGAGACTGATTGGTCGAAGGTCTTTTGGGTTTACGTGCGAGTATCTTCCTGCCTTAGGTATAAAGACTACCTTCACGTGTCGCCATTGTTTTGGGATGTGATTTAGGTAAAGACAGCTTTGATAGATTATCATAAGCCATTGGCTTATGATGTCGTAAGTTTTTTGAATTTCAATTGGGGCTATGCCGTCAAGTCCTGGAGACTTAAACGGTTTGAAGCTTTCTATGGCCCATTTTAGCTTCGATTGTGTAATTATTTGTAGAGAGTTGTCAATGGATGGAAAATGCACCTCTTGTGTTGGAGCATTCCCTATCCTTGAACAGCCCGGGAAGTGAGTTTCTACCAAGATATTAAGAGATTCTTCACTGTTGGTGGTCCAGGTTCCGTCTTCTTTTTTCATGAAGCTCGGGTTAGGTGGACTAGATGCTAGAATTTTCCTAAGTCTCGACGCCTCGGAGGTTTGTGATATTTCTTCACAGAAATTTCTCCAGGATTGTCGTTGAGCTTTGCGTAATTCTTTTTTATACTCGTTTAGAGCCCTTTTGTAGATTGTCCACGCATCTGTGGATCTAGTGGCTTTTGCCTTATTGAAGAGTTTTCTGCTCTTCATTCGGAGCTCTTCTAGTTTAGTGCCCCACCAAGGTGGCTTTTTCCTTCCTTTTGGTGTTTTGAGCGGGCACGCAGTGTCAAGAGCCTTTATTCATAGACGCAGTGAGTTTGTCTACTAAGTCATCTAAGGAGTTTTTACAAGTGGGGAGACAAGATGGTCCGTTAGGAAGTTCTGTCATTAGTGTTTCTGTATAGAGATCTATAGAGAACTACGTGATTTCGGGGCAAAGTCATCTATGTCAAAAAGAATATATCTATGGTCAGAGAAGGAGTGTTCTTTTGAAACTCTCCAATTCTTTATTCTATTAGATATATTGTCGGAGGCAAGAGTAATATCTAAAACTTCCTGCCTTTTGCTAATAATAAATGTAGGTTCACAACCCACGTTACTTATGATAAGGTTAGTAGTGAGGATGTAATCAAAAAGAGACTCACCCCGTTTGTTGGTACCTGAGCTTCCCCAGATCTCATGGTGGGCGTTAGCATCGCACCCGATGTGATCAGCGGTCCTTGTTCTCAGCCGCCGCTTTGGAGACCAGGTCTTTTATGACGTCTTCTGGGAGGACTTCGTGGTCGTGGGCCAAGTATGCCGATACAAGCCCCAAGCTGTTATGGCCCGTCTCGACACTTATGGCCACAGTGTCCTTGTTGCTGAAATTAGAGAGAGTAAAAACACTCAGATTATGTGTTGTGATTAGGTGGTGTTGTTACTGATGTGAGTATTTGCGAAAAAATGGAGTCCATAAGCCTTGCAACTTATTTTTTTTTACTTTTGCTAAAACCTTGACGCGTCATTTCACATTTGTTGAAGAACAACCACGGAAAACAATTTATTTTAGATTAAAACAAATTTAACCTCAATCACCGCAATGCGCACTTTTTAGGTTGCACTGTTACACGTTTATTTAAAAAAATGAACGTTGTTTGCCTGTCCAACTTTGTTATTTTTGTGTTATAAATGAGTTATAAAATTGTGGCATATTTTAATAAGTTTATTTCTTTTATAATTCTTAAAAAACATATTTTTTAAGAATTATATTGTGAGCTTAATGCCAAATAATTCATGAAGCAACAGGTTGCTACAACAACAAAGTTCTTTGCAGAACTTAAACCAAGCTGACTAGACCATGGTTTCGTCGGACGCTACTCCGACTCATCAGTAGTCTCAGTGGTTCTAGCAGTCCACTAACTTTGACAAGCTAATAGGCGCAAGATCAATAAAACCAAAGAGGAATTATAGAAGCGCTATACTTTGTCAAAGTAATGTTTTTCTACTCTTTTGCTAGTCGCAAAATTTCAAAAAGTTGACTGCATTGATTCTGCAAAGATTTTGTTGTTGCGCTTTTTTGTTTACTTCTTTATCACGTATCAATCTAGGTTCCAACATTTTGTTGGTATTAAACCATAGAAGGCGTGAAGAAGGTTTTTGTTTTTTTTGAAAGCAGATGTTTATTATATGCGCAGACATATAATATTACATCATGTTTTCGTAGGTCGTGCTCGCACCAGTTTACATGAGTTATAAAATTGTGGCATATTTTAATAAGTTTATTTCTTTTATAATTCTTAAAAAACATATTTTTTTAGAATTATATTGTGAGCTTAATGCCAAATAATTCATGAAGCAACAGGTTGCTACAACAACAAAGTTCTTTGCAGAACTTAAACCAAGCTGACTAGACCATGGTTTCGTCGGACGCTACTCCGACTCATCAGTAGTCTCAGTGGTTCTAGCAGTCCACTAACTTTGACAAGCTAATAGGCGCAAGATCAATAAAACCAAAGAGGAATTATAGAAGCGCTATACTTTGTCAAAGCAATGTTTTTCTACTCTTTTGCTAGTCGCAAAATTTCAAAAAGTTGACTGCATTGATTCTGCAAAGATTTTGTTGTTGCGCTATTTATTTTTATTTATTTGAACAGTGATATCATACGATCCAGAATAAATCTTACAAACCAGCACATATCGAAACTCGATATAAATTCGCATCAAAATCGAAACTGTTTCGAAATTTGATATAACGATATAGTAACGAATTCTTTACGACAGTTCGAAATAGTAACGAATTAGTCGGAATTTCGATAACGTCGTCAAGTTTGGTTTTTAATGTCGTCTGGGTGTTTTATAATGGTGCGTACCTGTAATTTAGGCAAAACAAATATGATTTGTGTTGTTATATGTTTGGGGCAAACGTTTTCATAACGCGGAAAACGTTGATAAAAACGGGGAAAATTAAAAATAAAATAGCGAGTGAAAAAATATATCGGTTATTAGAAAAACCAACTACAATATTTTATTTGATTAAATCCATTTTTTGTTTGCCATTTTTTACAAAGCTGAATGTGTCATATATGGAAAAATAGAACTAACTTTGAAGACTTTTGTTGATTGTTTCATGCGAAAGGAATACATTAATATAGTCATAATAGTATTTTTGATGTAGACTTAAACGATTTCGATACTTTTTTAAGGAGCTATATAAAGGGCCACTCATAGATAGTAAAAATGAAAAATAAAACTTTAAGCTTAAAAATATTTTCACACGTTATTTCGAATCAATCCGAGTGGAATGATTTCGACCAAGAATATAGATCGTTAAGAAATATAAATTTTTCAAATATATCATCAGAAACTATCCAGGAATTCTGGATTGGAAAGTTATATTTTTCATTGATTCAGATACTTAAAAAAAAAAATAGTGTCGTTTATTTTTTGCTTTCCATATAGTGGGGCAAGAGCTGAAAGTGCTTTTGTAGCTATTATTTTAAATAAAACAAAAATAAGGAACTTTCTTGACAATACCTCTCAATGCACAATTTATTTAAGTTTTAGTAAAGTGAATTAATGAATTTATTATTTCTTTAAATTGCTATTTATTAAAAAATTTAAAAACCGGGGAAAAAAACGGGGAAACTCGAAGTTAAAAACGGGGAAAAATATTCATTTGTATGAAAAAATAGGGATTTTTTTTCGATGAAACCTGGCAGCACTGGTTCTACCTTATTAGCTTTGGGCGCAACTTTTTTTGAGTTGCACAGAGCTTTAAAGAGAAAAGTTTTTCTCTCTGAGAATAAGAATAAAGAAATTGTATGGTTATTCTCTTTGAATTTTAATTAATTATTTAAATAACGATTATCAAATTTATGTAGCCTATGTCCCAACTGAGCACCATAGCTATTAAAAAGCTGCACGGGTGTGTTTGCAAGACATTCGTTTGTTTTTGCATGCTCACTCTATTCAACTCTCATCTTTAAAACTACATTTACCTCCTAACATATTTTTAGAACTGAATCACCATAATAAATGTATTCTTTTATTTTGCGCGTAACTACTTAAAAGTAAGTGTTGAACACAAGACGTTATCGAGATATAAACATGATTAAATTCAAAATATTAAATAGCAACATTATAAAATGACCTTTTTTATATAAAGCGCAATGAGCACAATTCTATATAATAATCTATATTACGCTCTTCTTACGCTCTATCTCATTATATTTGTGCATGTCCCTCGTTTCCTTTACCGTCGAATTTATGAAGCAATGCTGTCGCCCATGAAGCAAGCAGCGTACAACCAAAATACACGTACGGGCAAAATGCCCATACGTGTAATTTTGCCCACCCCTATTTTAAATTAATGCCTTTAAACAGGGTGTTGTTCAGGAATATTTGAAGAATCCAAATTGAGAAATTTATCGTCGGTACCATTTCTGATACCCGAGATAGAAAATCTTATATTCATTTTTTTGAAAAAGTTAAAAAATAGCATTCAAGTATATATTTCTCAAAAATAGGAAAATGTAGATGCGAAAATTATGAAAATTACTAGTTCGCCAAATTTAAGGAATACGTTAACACTATAATTAATATCACGAAAATTTAGACTACTGGGTAACAATCAAAAGTTCTGTGCTACTCGATTACAACTTTAGCTTCGAATATCCTTCACACAGGGCACTATGGATAAAAATTGTGAGTGGCATCGTGTTTACCAATATATTGTTAGTTTAAGCCTATACTTACTTTTGCTTAAAGACATTCGCAGTTTTTTTTTTTAAAAGTCAATGCTTTTTAAGGTCGTTATTTTTTACTGTTTTCCTCAAAAAACAACTTTGTCCTTGCGGGACAGGAAGACATCATTTTTTTCCCTTAAAAAATTTTTTGGGTGATTGTGGCAACCTAATGCAACTTTTGAGACCTCTTAGAATAAAAATCATACACAAACACAACCACGATTTTCGATAGAAGAGGTCTTCAAAAATATACTCATCTAGTAGCCATGTATAATACGGAAATCCCGACAAGAATTCATACGACAACTACAATCCTTACAACAACACCGATTTTTCCTCAAATTATATAGCACCTCAAGAATCAACAGAAAATAATATTGAAATAGCAGATGAACAAAATTTTCCATCAAATGCCTTAGCCACGCCACAGGTAACTTAGAAATTAACAAACACGGCTTCACTCTACCTTATATAAGTATATAATATCTTCTCCTTTTGATAGATCACTAAATTTTTGTATTGATACTGGTGCATCCGCATGATTTATCAATCCTGAATTTATCGACCCAACACTAAGAACAGCATGCATCCCTGTTACTATAACAACAGTACTTAATCGCTACACCTTAAAACAGCAAACTTCAACACCGCTTTTCAACATATTTAATATGAACGGATACTTCCGATTTTTAATCTTTAAATTCCACAACTATTTTGACGGACTTTTAGGACTAGATGCGCTAACACAATTAGGAGCTAAAATTGACTTATGCCGTGGTTATGCTTACCAAACATGTTTGGTGTTCATTTTCGTCAATTTCTTCTCTTCTCTGAAATGTTTGTTGGGTGGTTATGCTATGTTTGTTGAACAGTTGCATTACATGTAATAATGTGTCAAAACACAAAGTTTTGTAGTTTTATACATACTACCTATTTATTATAAAATGAAAAACGGAATTAAGAATTAATTCATAATGGAATTGTTTATGCAAGGGGCATTATATTTAAAAAAAAACCAACGTCGAATCATTTTGCAACATACAATCGAAGTTGCTGAAGCTATGTGGTAGTCGAAAAAATGTAAGACGAGCACATGTATTGCATAGCTGTTAAGTAATGATTACTCGTCGTAATCATTACTTATTCGATTCTTTTTTTCAATAAGGTAAAATAATTGATTGAGTACGATTCTTTTCTGTTTGTAATAGTAATCACATGATTACGATTACAAATAATCAAAAAATAATAACGATTACTTGAGATTACGCAAAATAATCAAAAAGAATCAAAAGTAATAAAAAAAATAATCCGATTACTTTTCGAGATTATTTTTAATTCTTTTTTGATTATTTTAAGAACTTCAGTCTTAGATACAAAATATTTTTGTTAAATTTTATTAAAAAAAACAAAGTTATGTATTTCATTATAAAACAAAGATTGACAAAAAACAGGAACGAGAACAATAATGTATTATAGTATAATACAAGATAAACGAAACAAAAATAAAACCTTTTTACTCTAAATTACTATTCGCATTCATTAGAACTAATTTTTCAAAAGAAAAATCAGACAATGATTGCCGTCTTGGAGTGTTTACTATGCCGGCAAAAAAAATAGTCTCTCAACTGGCGCTGAGCATTTAAGGAGTATTGAATGAAAGAAATAGTTCCTTCAACAAGCCATACTTTGGCGAAATCATTTCAGCACTTGAATTGTTTTGCAAGTAGCTGAAGAGTTGGTCTCTTGGTATCACTAATCGGGTTTAACGGTATTCTGTGAAGAACCAGTTGTGTCAATTTCATCATCACTTTCACAAAATATTCCGTACTTTAGACTGAAATTCTTAAAATAATCAAAAAAGAATCAAAGATAATCTTTAAAAGTAATCAAATTATTTTTTTGATTACTTCTGATTATTTTTGATTATTTTCGTAATCTCAAGTAATCGTTATTATTTTTTGATAATTTGTAATCGTAATTAATTACTAATCATAAAATGCTTGCTTAAGGATTATATAATCACTACAATTCTTTTTAAAAAATAATCTAATTGATTATTAATCGTAATCGCAATTTAACAGCTATGATGTATTGTGAAGGAATGGAGGAAAATGAGATCAGAAAGTGTTTAAAATTAGAAAGAAATAAAATTTAAATTTAATGCACACAAATTTTTCCGTCTTGCTTGCACTTTGTGGTAAGGGTTGCTTAAGCACACAATTAATTATACTTTTTAATACTTTTTACTACTTTTTTGATGCTATTATACAAAATGACTGCAGGCAACACCGGTAGTTCGGCATGTTTGGTGTTTCGATCAGCAATCAAAAATGTTCGGTCTGAGTGCGAGAGAATGAATTTGAGAAAAAGTTAATTTCTCAGTTTATACGTGAAACAATAACAACAAAAAATGTTCGGCAATCATGTTTGGTAAGCATAACCACGGCATAAGAGAACAAAACAATAATAACCAAAACCATTAAAATTCCCCTCAGATTTAAATCTAATCTCAACTCAGGTAAACACATCATTCCCCCAAATTCTAAAGTAACACTGTGTGTAATTTTTTAAGTCATGGCAAAATAACCATATACGGACACCACTACGTGATAAAAGACTAAGAAAAAAGACCCGTGTCTCCCAATTTTTCCCAAAGTCATGCACTTTTTTGTTTATGGGCCGCCAAAGATTTGGGGCCTCGGTATCATTTTCGCAAAAAAGTGATCATTTTCTCGGGCTCATATCTTACAAACCGTTTAGAATTTCGATTTACTCTCTGAGGCAAAGTTGTAGCTCTTGTCATAAAGAACAAAAATTGCGAACATATAAAATCAAAAAAACTTCACCTTCCAGATCAAAATCGCAAAAAACTTAAAAAAATTCGATTTTTTTTTTACCTTTTTTCCCGTGTTCAGGTCCATAGGTAGCAAACCGTTCAAAATTCAAGGAAACAATCAACTACAAAAATTTACCTAAGATCTCAATAAACAAATTTTTAGAACATATAAACTTCCTAGAGATGATTCTTAACACTGTTTAGGTAGCACGCAAAAGTGAAAAAAGTGACGCGGTGAAAGTTATATAAAGTGCTACAACATTATTCGTACACAACAGTGGCAACTGACAGTTTCAGTATGTAGTGTGAAAAAATTGATTTATTTTGCTACGTTTGCGGTCATCAAACCAGAAAAAAAACATCTACAAGATTTCAGAGGGAAAAGAATCTTTTAACTAGTGAATTCAAAAGAGCATATACATTGGTTTTCGACGAAGTGGACTTGACCGGTGAAAATTACACACCTAATACAGTGTGTCGCCAATGTTATAACAATCTCATGGCATGGTTGAGTGGAGGCAGAGGTACTATGAAGTATTGTAAGCCGGTAAACTAGATTAATCGCCCAGGTGATCATGATGCAACCAGTTGCTATGCATGAATTCTTTTGAATTCACTAGTTAAAAGATTCTTTTCCTTCTGAAATCTTGTAGATGTTTTTTTTTTCTGGTTTGATGACCGCAAACGTAGCAAAATAAATCAATTTTTTCACACTGCATACTGAAACTGTCAGTTGCCACTGTTGTGTACGAATTATGTTGTAGCACTTTATATAACTTTCACCGCGTCACTTTTTTCACTTTTGCGGCTACCTAAGCTCGAGACTGGTGATCGATTACAGGAAAGTGAATGAAAAAACCATCTCTGACCGTTATCCTTTGCCGAACATCACATAAATCCTAGACAAGCTCGGCAAGTGCATGTACTTTTCCACTCTCGACCTTGCGAGTGGATTTCACCAAATTGAAATTCACTCAAAAGACATATCCAAAACAGCATTTACAGTAGAGAGCGGACATTTCGAGTATATCAGAATGCCTTTCGGATTGAAAAACGCACCGTCCACGATCGAAAGAGTAATGGACAACGTTCTGAAAGAACTCTAAGGTAACATTTGTCTTGTCTATCTCGATGACATAATAATTTTTTCAACATCCTTACAAGAGCAAAACGAAAACTTGAAAAAAGTATTCGAAAAACTTCGCGAAACCAATCTTAAAATACAGCTCTACAAATCCGAATTCTTGCACAAAGAAATATCTTTCATAAGACACTTAGTTAGTCCTTTTTAGGTTTAATAGGCTATTACAGGAAGTACAGGCAGAACTCTACAGTTAACCGAGAAATATATTAAAGTATTTGAACTCTGTAAAACCATCCTGACAAATGACCCAATACTACAATATCCAGACTTCGAAAAACCTTTCGTTCTAACTACAGGTGCTAGCAATTTCGCTATCGGTGTAATACTCTCACAAGGACCTGTGAGAAGCGATCTTCCAATTTGCTACGCCAGTAGAACGTTGACCGAAACAGAAATCAACTATTCTACAATAGAAAAAGAATTGCTTGCAATTGTGTGGGCAACCAAATATTTCAGGCCGTATATGTTCGGACACAAATTTAAAATCGTTACCGACCACAAACCACTCACCTAGTTGATGAGCCTCAAGGAACCCAATTCTAAATTAGTTCGTTGGCGCCTCAAACTCATAAGAAGGGAACACAAACCACTAACGCAAATGCACTAAGCAGAGTAAAAATTGAAAACGATACCCCAAACAATTATATCTAAATTCATGTTAACGATTCAAGTAGCACAGTATTAGGCACAAGTGGCAACACTATCCATTCAGCAATTGAAGATCTTAATGATGGAGTTCCAATATCAGAAAGACCCTTCAATGAATTTAATATACAAATCATTTTACAAATATCAAACTCTGGAACACCCATGTCAGTTGAAACTATTTTAAAAAACAGACGACGCCGAACAATAAGAAGAGATAATTTTACTGAGACAAACTTACTAGAAATTTTCAAGAATTTCATGCCACCTAATAGATTATCCGCAATATATATATATGATGATACATTTAGAACCGTACAAGATACATACTCAAAACATTTTTCACGAAGTAAATTATTTAAACTAATCAGATTACCGAAATATTAACGGACATTTTTTTTTTTTTTTTTTTTTTTTATTTATTACAGCTTTAATAAGCCTATTTATATATTAATAATTTCTTACAAATATTATTTTCTACATGTTTTAACGAATTTTAACTTAATTTCCTAACATAATTTAAAGTTATCTCACAGGTGTTGTTTTACAGTATATGTATAATAAATTTTTAAAACGGTTTTTGTTATCACAATTTTTGATTTCGCTTGGTAAAGCATTAAAACATTTAAGTCCTTTGTAATACAAATTTTGTTTTCCAGCTTCTGTTCTATATAAAGGCAATAGACAGAACATAAGACAGAACGACGATCAAGATAAACTCATTAATGATTACCACGAAAAGTCTAACCATAGAGGTATCCAAGAAACACTGCTACATTTAAAGAGGCAATTTTATTTTCCCTACATGAAATCAAAAATCACTAACATTATTAATAACTGTGAGAAGTATCCATTATTAAAATACGACAGACACCCAGCGAAAGTAAAACATCAAATTCCAGCAACCCCATCAAAGCCCCTTGACGTATTACATATGGACATTTACACTATTAACAATAACCATATATTAACAATAATAGACAAATTTTCAAGAATCGCTGCTGGTTATACAATCACTTCTAGAAATAGTATATCCATATTAAAACATTATATAAGGGCCGTGTAGGCCCTCCAGTAAAAATAGTTTGTGAACAAGGTACCGAATTCACCACCAACATCTTTAAAGAATTTTGTAGACAACATGAAATAAATTTACATTATACTTAAATAGCCTAACTTTAAACCAAGATAAAATTAACTCTGAATTCAATAAACAAACATCTCTCAACTCACGAATGTTAGAAAAATTCGGGAATATCAGCAAATTTATTAATACACAGCAAAACATAATAGAAAAATTTTTTAATCAATTCCAAGAAAGGGAAAAACAAGAACAAGAGAGGAAAATGATTTATTCCTTCGATCACAACATCTCAATCAAATTGTTTATAACATTGGCATACCTACAGATCACTTAAGCGATATAGCTGAACCAATTGTAATAGTTAAATTGAATATCATTCCTAAACTCATACTACGCCCTGAAGAAATTTCTGAAATATGATATTTTACAAGACCAAAATATCGAAATTAAGTTTAGCGAAGGTATTTACTTACTTACAACCGTATGTCGGTTTTGGCCTCGTATAAGAAATTGCGCCAGTCATTTTTGTTTTGCGCTTACTGGCGCCAGTTGGAAACACCAAGCGTGGTCAGGTTATCCATCACCTGATCCTTCCAACGAAGATGTGGGCGTCCTCTTCTGCGTTGACCACCACCGAGCACCGAATCGAATATTTTTTTCGCTGGAGCGTAGTTTTCCATTCGCTCAACATAACCTAGCCAGCGGAGCCGCTAGATTTTAATTCGCTTAACTATGTCGATGTCAGCGTACAGCTCATACAGCTCGTGGTTCCATCGAATTCGGTACTCGCCATTGACGCAGAATGGACCGAAGATCTTACGAAGGATCTTTCTCTCGAAGGCTCCCAAAGTCTTTTCATCAGAACTGCTCAACGTCCAGGTTTGTGCTGCTGATGATTAGTGACTTATAGAGCGTGAGTTTTGTGCGTCGAGAGAGGGCTCTGCTTCTCAATTGCCTACTTAGCCCAAAGTAATACCTGTTGGCAAGAGTTATCCTTCGTTTTATCTCAATACTGACATCGTTGAAAGAGTTTACGCTAGATCCCAGGTAGACAAAGTCCTTAACAACCTCGAAGGAGATTTTGCCAACAGTGACGTGGTTTCCAAGACGCTGGGACTGTTTATTTGTTGACACTAGGTATTTCGTCTTATCTGCGTTCACTGCAAGACCCATTCGACTCGACTCTTTCGCTAATCTGGAGAATGCTGCACTGACTTCGCGCGTATTATGGCCAATAATATCTATATAATATAATACGCCAGCAGCATAATACTTTTGTAGAATATAGTGCCAGTGCTTCTCAAATCAGCAGCTCGGATGATCTTCTCCATCATCAGGTTGAAAAAGTCGCACGATAAGGAATCACCTTGTCTGAAACCTCGTTTGGTATCGAATGGAGGAGTGACATCCCTCCCGATCTTAACTGTGCTGCTGGTGTTGCTCAGTGTCATTCTGCAAAGGCGGATGAGCTTTGCAGGAATACCAAATTCAAACATGGTGGAATATAGATGATTCCTTATTGGACTGTCGAAGGCGGCTTTGTAATCGACAAAAAGATGGTGTGTGTCGATTTGTTTTTCTAGGGTCTTTAAGATATTTACGAATTATTTAAACTTCAAGCTTATTACAATAATTCGAATATAATTTTAAATGTACAAATCCCGATCCTATCTAAAAAAGAATATTCCCTTTATCACATAATTTCACTCCCTATAAGCATAACCAAGCAAATTTCCACCAAACCCTATATACTTTATGATACCAATGATGTCAAATGTCTTAATACACTCTGCCTAGAAGTAGAGGGTGTATACTATTGTCATCATGAGAACTACCAAAGGCAACAAGAAGACAAATGCATCAAGAATATAATGGACAACAATCAAGCTTTCTGCACTATCAACGAACTACATCCTTCTTATCAACAACCAGCAACAACAATACAAACAACATGTAATAAAAATAATATAACACTAGAAGGAACTGCGTTATTACAATACGAAAACTGCCAGATACAAATAAACGAAATCGTCTACAAGGAAGATAGAAAAATATTTTGGGACAAAATACACATATTCCCACCATTTCTAAATAAAATACTTGTAAAAGAAACCATAGAAACAATCAACTTCCAGAAATTAATGGCATAATTTTATAAATCACCGTGATGAAGCGCAACGCTAACGCGGCGCATCACTTGGATTAAAAATTTGCATTTTATTAATCACTACGTTATTGCGTTAGCTATGTTACGTTACCATGGTAAACTGTCAGTCAACAACAATTTAGGGTTGTTACATGTAAAATAAAACTAGCATCATTATTGCAAATCTTTGAAATATTTAAGATTCACCAAAGTCTGACTTGTTGGCAACCATATCAGCTGTTCTTTTCAGCTATCATTAAATTGAAATTGCAATATAAACGCCAAACACTGGCCAAACCATTTGCTGCCTGCGGTAGTTTTTTTATTTCTTTTAGCAACATTTCGAACTGTTGGTTCGTTGTTGCTGTCTTTAACCTATATTCAAACGATATATGTAAACATTTAAGAATATATGAGTGAAACAAACAGTTATTACCCTTTCAATGCCAACTTATTCGTTCTAATGGCAGCTCAAGAGCAGGTGATGAAAGTGACAGTTCAAGTGAACGAATTTCAAGTGCAGCGTTTTATAAAATGCGAACTTTGTACTGTTTTCACTACGCTATTGCGTTACTCAACGCTGAAGATCACGGCGTGAAGCGTTGCGTTTTATAAATTGCGAATTTCAACAACGCAGCGTGAAGTGATGTGCAGGGATTTATAAAATGATGCTATAAAAGAATATCATTTTGAAAATCAAAAACAAATCACAGCACTTAAATCAGAAGGAAACAAAAGAAAAAATATCACTTTAGTCATCCTAGCCAGCATATGTATCTCAACAATCTTGATTTGCATCATTATCCATAGAAGATAAAATCCACATAGATACCGCTCCTGCCATCTTTAAAGATTTCATGGCCATCGCTTCGTTCTGATGAGGGAGAAGTTATATATTAGTTAAATATTACCTCGCACAACATAGATAAGGTAAAACGACCAACCCAGGAAATGCAGCACTTTACCTATATTTCGCAATTCACATTGTTTTACTTTATGCTTAGTTAGTACACATCTAAAAAACATTAAATTGCATTTTATTATAATTTAGTAACCAACACAGTTTTTGCAACATAACCATATTGTACTTTAGCTTTTTCATTAAAACCATTGCATAAGTTAGTCTTAAGTTGATATCAAACAAAAAAGTTGGTTTTTTTTTTAAAGGTGCTCGACGTTCGTAACGTTATTTCGCGCAACAAAAATGACGAAATGTCATCTTACCATTTCACACATCAGTTGTTTCGTTCTTTCGCAAGCATCATATTTGCACTTGTAGTCGATCACAAAATTCGTATAAGTCATAATATGTGTGAAAGAGACGTCAGTTCACATTGCTTATTAAAAAAAAAAATCTTGCAAACCGGTACTGTTTGAACATGCTAAAAATGAATGGAAGGAACGATTGGAACTATGTCCGACTTCTCCCCACAGATGTCGTACTAAATTTTTTTAGTATCACAAAAAATTTTACTTACTATAATATGAAGTGACCCCAAATTCATAAAGTAAATTAAAATTAACAACATCGATATACATTATGAAACTAAAGCTAAGAGTTTTATTTGGATCTAAGCTTTTACTGTTTACGGTGTAGTTAATGTCATTCTTTTAATCTTTATAAATTCTAGTAGAATACTCTTATTGAAGAAAAATTGTCTATCATAGGTGCGAAAAGCACAAACTTACGAGTTATATTACTACATGTGAACTTACTTCTTTTTATCACCATACGTTACGACAATAAATATGTAACGGATAAACAGATATCAACATTTATCACAAACAAATATTTTGGTTCCTTTTCCCCATTATTTCAACAACCCAAGTTAGATGGTTATGGGATATTCCATCTAACTTGGAATTAGAATTAATTAATAATATAATAATAGATTGGCCGTTGTAATGTTTTCCCGGTGGGAGAGATCGAAAGAGTGTTGATATAACATGTCTATTAATGGACAGCAGACCGCCATAATAATCTCGCATTGTTCAGGAGCTCTCTTGTCTCTCTCTTTCCTTTCAAACACCTAAGGATTTGGGTTCTGACCTATAGTAGGAATCGCGGTTGCACGTACTGGCATAGGCTAAGTCTCGTCGGTTTTGGGGGTGGGGGCTTGCTAACCTACTACAGAAATCCTTGACAAAAAAATCTACGTGCATATTAAGTAATGAAATAAAGAAAAAAAATCTGTGTAAATTTGAATCGGAAAAAAAAAAATACTGACTCTACACCCTACCAACTATATCCTTTAAGCCCTATAATAACTGGTATGGGATCTGGTGACCTGATCCCTTCTTCACCCGCCCATCCATGGTTTTCAATAAAAAAACGTTACTTGAAAACCCCACTAATATGGTTGCCAGGAGTTAGGTCATTCTGTCAAAAAAAATTACAGCATGGAATTCATTTTATGTTAATAACTTTTATTTAAATGTTTCTATTTTTTATATTTTTCCTTAAGTTTAGGCATTAGGTAATTCTTGAAATCTTCAGCTAATATTAGATAAATAATTGTATAGGTAAATTATTACAGTAATTTCACTTAACATAATTTTGATTTACTTTAAATTTAAATATGATAAATTTTATTAATTCAAAACTTTAATAATTCCAAAACAAAAAAATTCAAAAATATTATTTTATGTATAATATACATATATAATAATTAACTTCATTCCTTCTTTCGCGTTAGTGTTCAGCCAATCAGCTGTTCCAAAATTCTCAGGAAAAATTGTTAGCAATCAACCCAAAGTGCACTGAACTTTAGATTTATGCTTTGGCAAAAAAAAATTTTTTCGAACGAACTCAGCAATTCGAATTTACATACCACAGTTTATTTTGTTATTGCATTTCTATGCACGCCTATAGAACCAAGTGATAATTTGGAACAAATGAGTAACTTAATTTCACTCATTGCTTTAAACATTGCTTGCAATGAAACGAAAGGAATGAAACACTATTAAGTCCATATTTGGAGTGTTATTACACATGTACTCAATTGGTAGTATAGCGGAACAAAATGGAATTGGAACAAATTTGTTTTGAGTGCGAATTCTTGAGAAGGAAAACTACGATTGTTAGGAACAAAATGAAATTTGGAACATTTAAATAAATTTTCGTTGAATCAACTTCATAGTCTAGGAACGCGTTGAGAATGAAAAGAAATTCTTGACAAAACTTTAAACTTTAGCTTTAGTGTTAAGGCTTATTAAATATTATTCTTTTATTCTTTAGGAAAACAATTTTTTGTACATGTTAAGATATTAATTTAATAAAGCATTATAAAAAAAAAAGTTAATGGTATAGGTTAGATCAATTAATAAATTACTTACATCGTCATCCGAGATCTTCAGACCTGCAGCTCGTTGATGATGTTTTGCTGTAAAGTTTGGAATTCTTAATTTAATTAAGATAACTAATGATCGTATTATTCTATTTTTCCTGTTTATTTTTTTTTATTTTAGTTTCATTTTAAGCTTCCTTTTTTTTTATAATAATGCTAAATTATCACATTTTCACCTTTCATTTTTTTTATAAATTTACTTTAAGTTACCAAATAAGATATTTTTTTTTTGTCTGTTTAGAATTATTCATTTTAAAAAAAATGGTTTTTTCTTAACTTTAATATTTTCAACGTTTCTTTAATATATTTTATTAAGACTATTTGTGCTTTTTACTTTTTCTTTGAGTTTTATTAAGTTTTATAGACACCCACGACTTAGCTAGGCACTTTGGACACGCGGACTGATTTTATTTTTTCCCAATTGTGTGTGGGTATATACTTTTTCTCGTTTTAATAACGTACTTATAGTGGTTCACTTACGCACTTTATTTTTTTAATTTTAATTTTGGTGAACTTGCTTGTCGGTTGTTGTTTTTATGTGTTGTTTGAATGTATTGTAGCCTTGTTGATAACCATTGGGGAACAGGAGCTCAGCTATGGTGTCTGTAGGAGAAAATCACCAACTGTCTTGCTAATTCCTTGTTGCTGCCTAGGTCCTATGTACAGCCTGTAGGACTAAACAAAATTCTCGCATATTGGACATGCCATGAAATATAAGAAAATTGCAAACTAGCCAATTTTTTTCGGTCCCCTGCACGTAAAATGAAATAATTAACCTTATTTTATTACGCTATTTTATTTGTTTAGTAAAATTACCTTTAAAAAAAAGGGAACCGTTTCTAAAAAAAATTACAAGCGGCAGTTTTCCTGGTATTTTCCTCAATGGCGTGAAAACTCTGAAAGTTTTTTAATTATTTTGTGTGTTTAAGCGAGTAAAACAAAATATCCACTCTATGTTTTAGTTTTTTCTTTTCTATCTTTTTTTCTAATATTTTAATTTAATTTTAAATTGAATTTACCTGTTTTTATTGTATATATTTCTTGAACATTCCTTGTAATTAATTACTGAATTATTGAAATTTCACTTTTTTATAAAACTAACACTCAGAAGTCACGTATAGTTGTAATACCAGAATTGAAATGACCGATTAAGCTTTCCAACTTTTATTTCGAGGTCTATACAAACTAATAAAAACGATTTGAACCTCGTGGTTTTTGGGACGTTCAAACTTATTTACGAACTATTTAATTAGAAGTTTCTTGAGGATAGAAAAAGATCAATAGCACCATTTCCGGCCAAACTAACATTGGAGAATTTTATTCGAACTCTTATACGCATTTAGAGTGTTGAATGGTGTAAGGTTTTGGGACAAGACAAGGTGACCAGGTGTCATATACCAAAAATATAAAAAAAACGAAACAAGAAAAAAAATATAAAAATAAATTACAAGATTTACACCCATTATACCGTAGAGTTTTTGTCTTTTTTAATTATGTTAATATCATTTTTTATCCTATAACAACCACCTTTTATCTTTGTTTGCAGTTGCTCCACTTAATGTAAGACTTCTTGGTGCACATCAGCCTCTATCGGCAGGTCGTCGTTACGACCTTCTATGTCAAAGCGCTGGATCTCGCCCACCCGCAGTGATAACATGGTGGCAGGATGGCCTAAGGCTGGAAAAGACAACCGAAACGGTGAGTATAAAAAATGTATTATCAACTTATTAAAGTTAACTACTTGAGACATATAAAACGGGAACGGTCGAACCAAAAAGTGTTTGTCATTGAAAAGACTTGCAATATTTTTTGCTAGTGTCGAATTCGAAAATTTTAACTATTGAAAAATCCTGTTTTTATGCTATTTTATGCGATGTGTTCTCGCCAACAATTTTTATTCAAGTAGTGATTCTTTTAACAAAATACAATTATGATGCTAGGCAATGCAATTAAAAGATTAAGGTACTGCTACAAGTTAAGCGATGTCGCGAGAGCGCGACTTAAATTAACAAAAGCAAATCAAAACAATGCAAAATTTGTGTTACAGTTTTAAGCAAAGTAATGGAGCCAGCAGTGTTGCCAGAAAATTTTTGAGGGTGTAGCTAAAAATACTACAAAAAAGAGAATACTAATAAAGAGTAATACTATAAAAAGAGCTAAACAATTTTTTTTTTTGTTCTAAAAAAAGAAGCTAGCTTTTAAAAACAACTTAGTTACTATATTTTATTCATTCAGTTTAAATTTTCGTGTACATAAATACAAACAACAAAAGGAATATATTTTCATATGCTTACCCAGCAAACCAAAATTTCCGAAATCGTAACGAATTCGTTTCGAATATTTCGGTATCTTTCAGAATTCGGAATCCGATTTCGTTACGAAATTGTAAATAAAATCGTATTAAGGGGTTGACACGAATTCGTTACGAGGTGTCGTAACTATTTTGTGACTAAATTTCGTTACGAAATCAGAACGAAATATCGTTTCAAAGTCGTAACGAAATGTAGTTATGAAATCGGAACGAGATATCTTTTCGAAATCGTAACGAAATGTAGTTATGAAATCGTAACGCAATGTAGTTACGAAATCGGAACGAAATGTATTTACGAAAGCGAAATGAAGGAATGCATATAACTTAAGAACGGTGTAATTTAGAGATACGAAAATTAAAAATTTTATTTTATTTAAATTTCATGTTATTGAACAATTTCAATCGATGTAATGAGATTTGAAAGTAATGTTGAAATTAATGTCGAATTTTTGTTGAATATTTCAGAGGTTATCAGTTCCTTTCGATTCTGCCCTTTTTCCAATTTTTTAAAGCGGTCTTTGGCAGTGTTGAAATATTTCCTAATGGTTGCATCGATTTTAGATATTTTTGCTTGCTCAATAGAAAGCACGCAAGCATCTGAAAAGTAAATTATAATTTTGGTTATAATAAAATAATATTTAGTTGAAAATATATCAAATTTAACCACTAAAAGAGCGATTATGCTATATGGAATGTAATAATCAAAACGGTTAAGTAATAAAAATTAACAAATTCCTCGTTGTCACTCATTAAAACACTTACTGTTGTTGTTGTTGTTGTTGTAGTTGTAGTTGTTGTTGTTATTGTTGTTGGTATTGTTGTTGATATTAGTATTTGTGAAAGAATGGAGTCCATAAGCCTTGCAGCTCTTTTTTTACACTTTTTCTAAAACCTTAATGCGACATTTCACATTTGTTGAAGAACAACCACGAAAAACAATCATTTTAGAAATTAAAACAAATTTTACCTCAATCACCGCAACACGCACTTGTTTAGGTTGCACTGTTACACGTTTATTTAAAAAAATGAACGTTGTTTGCCTAGCCAACTTTGTTTTTTTTATTTATTTGCACAGTGATATCATATGATAAAGAATAAATTTTACAAACCGGCACATATCGAAACTCGATATAAATTCGTATCAAAATCGAAACTATTCCAAAATTTGATGTAACGATATAGTAACGAATTCTTTACGACAGTTCGAAATAGTAACGAATTAGTCGGAATTTCAATATTGTCGTCAAGTTTGGTTTGCTGGGAAGGTACATTTTGATCAGTAAAATACACTTTCAATATGCTAATAATTTTTTTAAAACGGTAATGTGTTAATTTAAACAAAAATTTATTGCAAGAAGAAGGATAATTTAATTTATGAAATTAAATAAATACATATATGTATGTATTAATATTTATATGCAGGCACAGTTTTGTAGGTGTATACCATCAGTTCAGATCTCAAATTCCATACTATCATTACTATTATTATCTCAACTATCAAAATCTTCATCTTTGTAAATATCTTCCCGTTTCATAAATTTCACGAGATCGTCATTTATAATGTAATCGTGGCAACATTTGTTTATTTTTTAAGATATCTTACCCTTTCATTCTGTGTCACGAAATAGGCTTACTAACGATAAGCAAAACACGATAAGCAATATGTAGGTTTATATATAGAAGAAAGTAGTGCTGATCGTTTCTTTTTTGTCGTTCATGCCTTGTTTCGTGATACGAACTCATCAATTGAGTTTCACTAGTCAAACCGATCGGACGTGATAATAATTAGCTCCGCTAGCCCACTTGCCGTTGTAAGCATAAAAAAAAAACCTTTAACTCCCCATTGTGCTGTGTAAATTCGGCAAAGTTACAACTTTTAATACAGCTTAAAACTTAAACAATTTAAATAATAAAATTATACCTAAGTGCTTAACTGCAATTCTGCAAAATAATAACTGTGTCAATTCAGTGCGAGTGAAAAAAAAAAAAAACAAAAACAATCCTAAACAAAAGCAAACCAAAACATAAGCCAAAACAAAAAAAAAAAAAAAAGCAATAAATAACTGCAAATCGGCAACAACGTTTCTTTAAAGCTATTAACCGATTGTAACCTAATTACGATTATAAATTAAAATAAAAGAAAAACAAATAAGGAACCAATACTTTTCAATATGGAAAACAACTGTGCTTCATCTCTTTGCACCGTGGAAGACCGTAATGCACCAAAGGTGGCATGCAAGGGCCTGTGTGGGAAATCTTTTCACGGCTGTTGTATAGGCTTACCAAAGAGAAGTTTGACATATTTAAACGACTACCTTGCGAACTTTTCCTTTTACTGTGATGAGTGCAAGGACATCTCACTCTCGCACGTCCTTCTTGCAGTAAAATGCCTCAGTGATACAACAAACTCACTACGGTCGGACACTAAACAGTGTGTAAAAAAAATAGTTGAGCAGGTCACGAAATTTAATGCAGTCTCAAGAACTGCAGAAGATCTGAACTGCTCTATTGAATCCTTAAAATCTGACCTTGATTCGAAAATATCTAAACTATCAAATAGCATGTTAAAAGTCACGAACACCACAGCGGAGTTCAAACATAATATGTTCTTTTTCGAAACTGCGATAAATAACATAAATAATACAATATTACAAAATAATAAAACAACTGCGAATGAAAAAGAATTGATTAATAACATATCGGAAAATCTTGCACTTTTGAAAATAGATGTAGACACCATGATGCAATCTACTACAAGGGTAACTTCATCACCACCTCAGCAGCCAGATCCACTAATTGAAGTCTTATACCATATGCTGATGATATCGATATCATTGGCCATAATACGCGCGAAGTCAGTGCAGCATTCTCCAGATTAGCGAAAGAGTCGAGTCGAATGGGTCTTGCAGTGAACGCAGATAAGACGAAATACCTAGTGTCAACAAATAAACAGTCCCAGCGTCTTGGAAACCACTTCACTGTTGACAACATCTCCTTCGAGGTTGTTAAGGACTTCGTCTACCTGGGATCCAGCATTAACTCTTTCAACGATGTTAGTATTGAGATAAAACGAAGGATAACTCTTGCCAATAGGTGTTACTTTGGGCTGAGTAGGCAATTGAGAAGCAGAGCCCTCTCTCGACGAACAAAACTCACGCTCTATAAGTCACCAATCATGCCCGTCCTATTATATGCAGCACAAACCTGGACGTTGAGCAGTTCTGATGAAAAGACTCTGGGAGCCTTCGAGAGAAAGATCCTTCGTAAAATCTTCGGTCCAATCTGCGTCAATGGCGAGTACCGAATTCGATGGAATCACGAGCTGTATGAGCTGTACGCTGACATCGACATAGTTAAGCGCATTAAAATCGAGCGGCTCCGCTGGCTAGGTCATGTTGAGCGAATGGAAAACGACGCTCCAGCGAAAAAATATTCGATTCGGTGCCCGGTGGTGGTCAACGCAGAAGAGGACGCCCACATCTTCGTTGGAAGGATCAGGTGTTGGATAACCTGACCACGCTTGGTGTTTCCAACTGGCGCCAGCAAGCGCAGAACAGAAATGGCTGGCGCAATTTCTTATACGAGGCCAAAACCGACTTACGGTTGTAAGCGCCAGATAAGTAAGTAAGTAATACCATAAGGTAAACGAAATTAGTGATGATCTTGGAATATTTCGGGAGTCGTTGGCGGAAATTACTGATTTTGTCAGATATGCTCCTGAACGTATTCAGAACACGTCAGAGTCTTCTCATCTTAATGCATCCTCTATATTTGAAGAAATGTTGGAAGCAGCCGATCATTATCCACTGGTTCATTCTTTACGCTCACCACCGGTGTCTCTCTCTGACAAAGAAATTAAGCAACCTATAACTATTCCAGTGGCTTCACCGCGCAATTTGATCCATTAGTTCGGAACATCGTGGACATCATCTGAATGGGATAACCGGATCAAAAAACTGGAGAGTGTAAATGAAAGACAGAAAACTACTTTGTTCATTAAGGGTCTAGAAGTTAAGACTAGCGTATCTTGGTTGCGCAATTACTTTCAAAAGAAATTTGGTGTTCCAATTTCTGACTGCATAAAGATGTCTTTTAAAGTAAGAAAATTCTGCAGTTTCAAATTTAAAATTCCTACTCAATATGCGTGGATGTTCCTCAACATCTCTGGTAGCAGTGTGATGCATGGAAAGTGGATAATTACCGAGTGGATTGACAAGAAGCGGAAGACACCGAGATCTAGCAACATATATAACGATAACCATAAAATTAGAATTATTAGTAAGCCAAAAAATAATAATTATTTTAATTCTTATAATAGTAGTTCATCTAGAAAACCTTTGCCAGACAGTAACTGGTCTTATAAAACAAACGTCTTCCCTAAATTCTCTCCTTTTCCTAAACATACTTCAATTCCTTCCTCTTCTTCTGTCCATAAATCTTCAAAATCTAAACGTGTCTCATTAAATCTCAATCCAGAACCTAACACCCCCTTCAGTAAAAATACGCCTAAAATCCCCAGTTCACCTTATTCTTCTCATAAATCATCAAAATCTAAACGTGTCTCATTTAACCTCAACCCAGAATCTAACTCCTCCGTCACTAAAAATACACCCGAAACCTCCAGTACACCCTATTCCAATTTCGTGCACTCCCATACTCTAAACCCCTCGCCAACAGATCAAATCATAATTGAACCCTCGAAGCAACCTAGTAGTTCGAAGTCATTCTTAGACCCTCTTTTACCACCAAGAGTTAAACTTACTTTAAATTCTTACGCTGACACTGAGAGCAGATATGCCCTTTCTCGCCTTAGAGAGAGCAGTGTATATAATAATGTTCGTCTGTATCTCGCCTACATGCATAAGGCCCCAGATTCTACATGTATTGAAGGCAAGACCAAAACTAATCTCAAAATATTAATACAGCAAGAAGGTCTACCAACCGATGTTGATGGCTTGCGCAAATTATTTATTTGTTTTCACGAGCAACTCGGCGTGACGATCGATCAAGTCGTAAGGAATAAACATATCTCTCTTCTCCAAAAATCGCGTAAAGACCAACAACAATATTATCGTCCCTAACTCACCTGTCCTAAATATATTTTACCATAACTGTGGCGGCATCAGAACCAAATTAAACAAACTTTATGTTGACGCCAAATCATGTCACTTCAATGTTTTAGTATTTACTGAGACATGGTTAAATGATACCTTTAATAATGAGGAAATTCTTGACAGCAATTGGACTGTCTTTAGAAATGATCGGGATTACTCCTCAACTGGTCTTTCCCGAGGAGGGGGGTTCTCATAGCAACTCACAATTCTCTCTCAAGTGAGCTATTAGATACGCATACCCATAAACTCTTCGATCACCGAATAATAAGAGTCTGTTCAGGAAATAGTCTTTGTATGTACATAGGTGTCATTTACATTCCTCCCGGCTCAAGTGAAACAACATACAATGAGCTATGTGAAACGTTGTCGTCCTTTACCTCCACCTTAAAAGAGGAAGATAAGGTTGTTATTCTTGGTGACTTCAACCGTCCAAATATATCTTTTGTCATTGACGAAAATGACAATTATCTTCTTCCTGTAAACCTTTCTAGTACCATAGATTTCACATTACTTAGTACCTTTTATGGCAGCGACCTGCAGCAAGTTTCTTCTGTACAAAACCAAAATAGCAAATGGTTGGACCTGATCTTCACTAACTCGATTGATGAAGTGAAGGTTAGTCCATGCATTGAAGCAGAAAACTTATTTACTAACACTGTTCACCATACAGCCTTAACAGTTGTTTTCTCTGCTAACGACATTACTTTTACACAGTCTTATAATAACTCCATTGCGTACGATTACCTCAACGCCGATTACTCAAGTATAAAATGTTATCTAAATGCCCTAAACTGGAATAATGTTTTATCCAACATAGATTTAGACAGCACTGTTTCAAGATTTTATCAATACATTTTTACTGCTATTGAAAGGTATGTGCCAAAAATAAAAAAAAAGAATAAGCTTTCCGAGCCATGGCTAGACAAACATCTCAGGGTTTTGAGGAACCAGAGAAATAAAATTTACAAACTTCTCAAAAACACCGATAGTGTAAGCGATGAACTGAAGCGAAGATATGACGAACTATCCAATGAGTTCTCTATCAAGTCAGAAGAAGCGTACAAGTTGTACATTAACCTTATCGGAGAGAAAATTGTCCAAGAGCCGAAAACATTTTTTGACTTCGTTAACATGAAGCGTAAATCTAGCGGCTATCCATCATCTATGTTTAAAAGTAATGTCTACTCCTCCAACCCTAATGAAATCAGCAACTTATTTGCGGATCATTTCATAGATGTATTTGGAGTACCTACAATTGAGCCTTTAGCTCCGTCTCGCTGTTCGAATACTTCAACCATTGTCTCTAACATCAGTCTAACTCAGGAAGAGATATATTTAGCCCTTAGGAGTCTTGTTCCAAAAAATGCTCCTGGTCCGGACCTTATACCCTCAAGCTTTCTAGTTCAATGCGTAGACCAACTTATCATCCCATTATATATTATTTTTAATAAGTCCTTGAAACTCGGTATTTTTCCATCCCACTGGAAATCCTCCCATCTAACACCCATATATAAAAGTGGTGATAAGAGGTCGGTTGAAAACTATAGGGGTATTGCCATATTGTCTGCTATCCCAAAACTTTTCGAAAAAGTTATATGTGAGAAACTAACATGCCTAGTTAATCCATTACTTAACGAACAACAACATGGTTTTCGCAGAGGCCGATCTACTACAACGAATCTGTCAGTTTTAGTCTCTGATCGTCTTACTGAAATGGAAAAAGGACATCAGGTGGATGCAGTCTATACTGACTTTAGTAAAGCCTTTGATCGGGTGGATCATGAAATCCTAATTTTAAAATTGCAAAGGTTTGGTATATCGGGTTCTTTGCTAAATTGGCTAAGATCCTATCTCTGCGAAAGATGACAGTTTGTTAAGTTTCAAGGAATCTTATCGAAAAAAATGTCTGTCACATCCGGTGTTCCACAAGGCAGTCACCTTGGTCCACTCCTTTTCAACATCTTCATCTCAGATTTATCAGAATTATTGAATGAAATTCCACATCTTATGTATGCAGACGACCTTAAAATATATCATGTCATTAAGTCTGAAGCTGATGCTTATTTTTTGCAGTCAAAACTGTTTGCTTTAGAGGAATGGTGTAATCGTGATAAGCTATATCTTAATGTTAATAAATGCTACGTTATAACTTTCTCCCGCAAGTTTCTTGTAATGAATAACTGTTACTTTCTTAATAGCATTGAAATTAACAGAGTTAACCATATCACAGATCTTGGTGTAGTTTTGGACAATAAGCTACGGTTCAATCTTCACTATGACAAAGTTTTATCTAGGGCTAATAAGCAGCTTGGGTTCATAAAAAGACGTGCTAAGGAGTTTAAAAATGTGTGGGTAACTAAGACTCTATACAGTGCACTAGTGCGCCCACTTCTTGAATATGCCTGCATTATTTGGAATCCTGCTTTTGAGTCACATAGTGAAAGATTCAAATCAATCCAAAAACAATTCCTGCTTTTTGCGCTAAGAGACTACTTTGATCCTCGTGATTTTAGAAGCTTGCCACCGTACAAACATAGACTCGGCCTTCTGAATTTGTTGACTCTGTCATCAAGGAGAACGTTACTAAGTTCATGCTTTACCTTTGATGTTTTAACTGGAACTATTAACATCGAATATATATCGAATAAGATAACATTCAATGATCCTGTAAGGTTAACTAGGCATACAAGAATGTTGAAAGAATACCAACACCATACAGTTTATGCATACAATGAACCCATTAATAGATGCTGTAGAATATTCAATAATATTAGCGACTGTTACTTACCCTCCATGAATAAATTCACCTTCAAGAGTACCCTTTCAAAACCGCTCTCCTCAAATTAAAACAAAACTAATCTTGCTATCTATTTCTTTAACTCAAATCCACCTTCCTCTTTTCCTTACCGTAAAATTAAAGTACTTCCCCATCTCTTTTAATGCTCACCATTTATACCTCTTTGGTTTGTTCCCTATTAAGTATAAGCTACCACTACTAATTATGTATAAATATACTATATACTAGTATGTAAGTACCTATTATTTTTACATTCCTTCTTGCCTTTTCTTTTTGACGTGTTCGTGAAATCATGTCATTTAGGTGGGCGGATTACGCCCACGTTGAATTGCATATCTTCGAACACCAAAAAAAGGAAAGGGGAGAGAAAAAAACAAAAAAAAAAATAAAACCTGTTAGTATAAGTAAATTGCCTTGTTTGGCCAATAAATAAATAAAATAAATAAATAAAACATACTGTGAAATTTGACATTTGACATCACAATTTAATTG
This sequence comes from Pherbina coryleti, assembly GCA_943735915.1. Lineage (NCBI taxonomy): Eukaryota > Metazoa > Arthropoda > Insecta > Diptera > Sciomyzidae > Pherbina > Pherbina coryleti. The sequence goes on from OX030949.1 coordinate 121,037,643, forward strand.
AATTTCTTTGTTTTGTTTTAATAAGACTCATTATTGAAAACGTTCCCTTTTTCAGCGTTGCTTAATGGTAAAAGTAAAAAATAAAAAACGAATTTAGTTAGATCAGAGAAAGGGTTTTCGTTTAAAGCACCCTTCCATTCTCTTACTTCTATCGAAAAATCAATAGAAGAAGATACTTTAGTCTATGGATAAGTGTGAAGTTTTCTCCATTGCATTTCGTCGTATGTATAAGTTAGAGATTCACAAAATTACGAAAATATTGCATTTTGAAGCTAAAAAAGTAGCTAGGAGCTAAAACACAATTTTTGAAGCTAAACGAGAAAAAAGAAGCTAAATACAAAGTAGCTAAAATGGCAACACTGGTAGCCAGAGAGCAAGTGAACTAAACAAAAGCAATAACAAAATTGAGATAAATAAAAAAACTTTAGCTACTCTCAATTAGCAGAAATTATTGAGAAAATATATATAAATATGATGATTAAATAGATCTCTTACAGTCATGTTTTTGTCAACTATGAAATAAACTTATAATAATTAATATAAAAAAGGTCGTTGTATTGTTTAATGAACGCGTGCGAGTTTTATTCCTACATACATTTAATGCCAACTAAATGTAGAATTTTTTGTTTAAAGTAGGCATGAAGGATCAAATAAATATTTTCCGATTTTTTATTTTTTCATAAATGTAATATAAATGCCTTCAAAAAGCATTTCCTAAAGGGATTTTTTAAAATTCGAACTATTTTCTGAGATACAACGGTATATATGAATATATACATTAGGGTGGGTCACAAAAAAAAAAAAAAAAAAAATACAAAAGATCTCCCCTCATTTGAAATCTTTTATTATGAGGGTTTTAGTAGAATACAAATTTATTTTAAAAACAAAAACATAAACTGGCCATTTCAGCTCTTGAAAGGACTTTGACCAAACTTCTTATGATCAAATTGTGTTGTGCGTGTTATTAAATGTTTGTACATAATTGATCGAGAACTGGTTTTAAAACCTACTAGCAAAACCCACTAGTTTTATGCTGACTCCGAACGGCTAATGTGCATGTTCTCAAGAAGCCTTAGGTCAAACATGCCCACGTAGCACACTGTGTCCGTGTAGTGTATTTGGCGGTCTTAAATCAGGGAGGAGGCGTAGCTTCATGAAATTTTGCACACATTTTTTTAAAATTTTTTTAAGAATTGTAATTTATTTTTTACAAAAATACGCCCACTTTTACGCCCACCTCCCATACAACTTAAATAGGAAATGTGGCCTAACTTCCATGATTTTAAATATATCAACTCAATTTTCACAGAACGTTAATATTATAATTGTAGAATTTGCTCCTGAAAATATGAACTTGATCCGCCCATTTTTACGCCCACCTCCCATACAACTAATATTTTAAAAAATGCCATATCTTCTGTAAATTTGTAACTAGAATGGTTATTTTTCGCAAAAATGTATATAACATCTATTAAATGCTGTTTTGAATATATGAAGAAAATCTGTCCACTTTTACGCCCACCCCCCATACAACTCCAATAAAAAAAATTTTACAGTTTCACTCTATTTCATTTATTAACAAGTTTTTCACATCTTCGTGATAATCTAATTTTTTAAGCTTCAGTTTCGTTCTCAATGAATTGATATATGGGTCGGAGGATATCAGCAAATGATGCATTACGTCTTGGTTAGTAGCGCAGCGCCCAGTTTTGCGCGAGTGATATAACCTATAACTTCTGTAATCTTTGTTCCTCGCTTCCTGCGCTTCTTCTGATAGCATTCCTTTGAAAAATAAACCATATGTTAATTTAAAATGTATGAAATAAATTGTATATTTAACCTACCTATAGGTAGAATGGCCTCAGATACAATTTTGCTACCATGTATCAAAACTTTATGCACTGTGATGGGCATGTAGTACCATCCATACAAATCAATGTACAATTTCGCCGTGTCTAGGCAATATATTTTAAATTTCTCAGGGTCTATTGCCTGACTGCAATTTATTGTGGACAATATAATTTTGAACCGATGAATCAGTTGCTCATCCACTCCGGTTAAGTCAGCTGTAATTTGTGGGTTTTCAAAAAATCGTGGAGCTGTATTTCCATCGTTGCTGGAACCCATTCCTTGTTTAACCACATCAACATTTATTCCCAATACAGATTTAAGGTTTTTTTGAATTGTGGCCTTCGCTTCTTCTTTTACTTCTCTGGTTTTTTTATTTGTTCGCCATGATGCGAAGCTTTTATTGTAAGCGATATGTAATATGCATTCCATAAATTTTATGCGCGCATGCAGCGGTGAAATACCAAATTTTAAAGCCTCTCCAGTATTTGCTTTTAATGCCAATTCGTCTAAATTGTGCATCTCCGTTGGCTTTGCACCACATATATAGCACGCGGACATAGAAGAGCTGCCAGTTAAAGTTGTTGCCACTTTACCGTCTATCATAGTCAATGAAAGCTTATGAGTAATAAAGAATTTTTCATTATGAACTTCAATAATTGAATTTGTTAAATTATTTATTTCATACTCGGTTAACTTCTTCATTTATTACATTTGCTGTCTCCTTAACAAATTCAAATTTTAACGGCCTACAATGTTTCGTTGAGGATGGCTCTGAATTTTTCCACAAAACTTTTGACTCATCGTTCCGTTCAGTCATTAGCAATGGCACAAGTGACGTCAAGAACATACTTTTGTCTGAAAAAGTCTCATTCGCAAATTTTTGGTGATACTCTGAATGTCCTGATGAGCCATCACATCCCCATTTACTCATGAGTTGCATATCTTTTGGAAATGATGCTACTTCATTTTCGGATTTTGACTTCATCAGTCTAGCTGCCGTATGATCCAAAAGCTCCTGCAAACTAACTTTGCTTAAATTTTCCTCTACTTTTACGTTTGCTGGATAACACGTTTTTTTTGCTGCCAAAACCTTTTTGTAGCTTGGATATATATTATAGCCAATATCTTTTGCTGATCTTCGCAGTACCTCATACTGGTGTATTGTCAATGAAGCATCAACAATGAGACTTAGTGCTTTTTCAGGGCTAAAACATTTTTGGTTTTCATTTTTGTTTTCAATTTTATTAGCAGCAGATAATATGATTGCTTCAGAGTTGTCTTCACAAAATGAAGTCAGCTTTTTCCTTTTCGTTCTGGCATTGCTCTCCTCAAAGGTTTTCGTTGGACGTCCACGTTTACCAGGAGTAGACTCGGCTTGGTCAACTACATCCACTACTTCATCAGTCAACGTATAAGAATGTGTTAGCCATTCTTCATTCTGAATAAAAAATCTTGATGCATGACGGTTACACTTGTTCCACTTCTTTAAAAATTGAGGCATAAATGTTTGATTCATGAACCGTCTGAACTTTTCTTTATTTTCCTCAGACACAATTTTATAATTCACGAAAACTACACCAATTATAAGATCAATATCTTTTTTACTATCAATAACAATTTCCGAAAGCTTGCTGAAAGATATTTTTGAATTTTCCATTGTTTTTAAAAAATTTGCTTCAATTGCTTAATAATCACTCAGTTATCACTTTAACTCTCTCAAATTTAATGTAAAGCAAGTTTCGGTTTTGATAAATTATATTTAAGAAACAGTAATTTATGTTAGTTTTTGTTAGTAAATTTATATGCATATTTGTTATTAATTGCAAGCAGTGATAACAGAGTTCATTTTTAAGAGAAAAAAAGCGCTCTTATGTGTGGTATTGAAAATATTTGAGACAGAGGTAAAAGAACTTACCCATTAAACATTTTCTAAATTTTTCTCTAACTTTAGAGAAAAAGTTAAGATTTGCCATTGAGAACGAGGTTCCAACAGTACTTGCTAAAATATTTAGTAATGAATTATATTAGCTAACTATTGTTTTATTAGTATCGGTGGTGCAGTGGATGGCACGCTACTCTCCCATTCCAGAGGTCGCGGGTTGGAATCCCAGCGCAACCTTTTTTTTTTTTTAAATACGACTGAAATGAACTGCAAAATAAATTTGAAATGAATTTTGTAACGCTCAATTTATTATCGAGAAAATTGAATTTTTGGATTTGAGAACTAACACCCGTTTCTGTCGAGAATGCTATAATTCTTAAATCGTCCTCGACTCGCTTTCTAACGCTTGACCTTTGAGAAAACTCTAGCTCTCGAATCGCAAAAAGAACACCAACAATATCAATCAATACCATAAGTTCAAAAAATAGGTAAACCAGCATATAAGTTCTTGTTCTTCTTAAAATAATAAAATAAATACGTTTAATTGTTCTTAGGCTAAAACATGTGTTATATATATGACAAAGAATAAATACAAATCAAATCGAATCAATTTTATTTGAGTCTTATTGATAATTATAAGTACATTTGAAAATTCAAACAAAACGAATATCTTAGAACTATAAAGATTTTATTCTAATCATGCTTACAGTAAAAAAAGGTTTTTTATGAACATTATATAAAGAATAAATACATAATTAAAGTGATAGAGATGAACATATGCAAAACAACAACGAGTAGCAAAGAAAGAAATAATGCGCAGTTGTTTTTGCACGCGCAAAATAACGCATAAGCAGGGTTTTTTGCACTGTCATTTTTTGGTTTTTCATTGTTTTTTCGCGGAGGCGCAAAAATGAGCAGGTTTTTTTTTAATAACCTGGTAGCTGAGATTCTCAGCTTTAATTTGGTATATGACTCCATGTGTCGCACTGCTTCGCACACAACTAAAAGTCTACCGGAAAATCATAAATGTTGATTTTTTTGGTTCAAAATATATTGTTAAAAAAAAATTTTCTTGTCAAATTAAAAAATTTTTTTTTTAATTTACATAATGCTTAATGTCTATTTTAAGAGAAAAAATACTTATAAGGTATATTCGATGTATAGTTTATATGCAACAAGCTATTGAATATGACATAGAAAACTATCACATTTGACACTTGTTCACATACATCAACTTTGCGCTGCTCTGGACAGAAAACCAATGGAGATATTTGCATGAAATTTTTCAGACATGAACTTTAGATATTTTTTAACAAGCTGTGCAAAAATCATCAAAATCGGAGAGATTGACCAAATTGATTTATTGCCGCGGTGGACACAGTGTGCGTAGTTGCCCGTATGGCCCGCGTGGCCTTTCATACACATTTTTTTCTACATTAATTTTGTCTTTGCGATGAGCCAAAATCAAAGAAAATTTGTAAAAAACAACAACACAAACCGCACTTGTTCAGTGTTCAGCACATTTTCCAGCGAACTTTACAAAAACAAATGCGAACAAAGTCAAAATAAAGAACACACACTCGATGATGTCGCTACTGAAGCTGATTGTCCCGTTACTTGTGTGTCGAGTAATTTTTCATGCAAGCATTGTTATTGTAATAGAAATGAAGTCTTGTCGCAATAAGTTTGAATGAAAATATAGATTCTTTTCAATCAACCCCTTCTTCCCCCCGTGTCCTTTGTTACGCCTTTCCATCAAAATAGCTGAACATTTATTTATAAATCTGTGAAAATAATTATTCGATTATTATTTTATTCTTATAAAAATGTTATATTACTAAAAATTACTAAGGGCAAAAATTAAGTAACATCAAGTGGTTTTATCTCGAAATGAGTTTTATGAAGTGTGTTCTAATGTGACAAAAAGCAAAAGAATAGATAAATTGATAAAGCATACTTGCAACAAATTTAATATATGTGTGGATGATTTTGAGATGGTGAACAAGTTAAGAAATGGAGTTTATAGTTATCTCCAAAGTTTTAACGACACATTTTATAAAGTCGGTAATCGTCAAATGCTAAAATTTCTTAATGTACATCCAAATTCTGCAGAGGAAAACGACTCTTTCCATTCTGATTCAGATAATGCGTAATATTGTGATAATTTCTTTACGTTTGTATATCAAAATAAATCTACCTTGAATTTGTATTAAAGTATTTCATGAACTGAGTTTTTATTTGAAGTTTTATGAACTGAGGAAACTAACATCGAAATTAACAAAGTTACATAACTATGTTAAAGTAAAGAAATTGCAGTAAAGTAAACAAAAGTAACATGATTTTTAAAGTATAATTTACCGAATACCGGATTATAATTTTCAATAAAAAAAGAGTTAGCTGTGTCGTGGACACACCCGTAGGTTTTGACGTGACGGTGTTTCTTGGTGTTGTTGTTGATGTTGATGTTGATGTTGGTGTTGATGTTGATATTGATGTTGATGTTGATGTTGATGTCGATGTGGATGTTAAAGTTGATGTTGATGTTGATGTTGATGTTGGTGTTGATGTGGATGTTGAAGTTGATGTTGATGTTGATGTTGATGTTGATGTTGATGTTGATGTTGATGTTGATGTTGATGTTGATGTTGATGTTGATGTTGATGTTGATGTTGATGTTGATGTTGATGTTGATGTTGAAGTTAATGTTGATGTTGATGTTGATGTTGATGTTGATGTTGATGTTGAAGTTAATGTTGATGTTGATGTTGATGTTGATGTTGATGTTGATGTTGATGTTGATGTTGATGTTGATGTTGATGTTGATGTTGATGTTGATGTTGATGTTGATGTTGATGTTGATGTTGATGTTGATGTTGAAGTTGATGTTGATGTTGATGTTGATGTTGATGTTGATGTTGATGTTGATGTTGATGTTGATGTTGATGTTGATGTTGATGTTGATGTTGATGTTGATGTTGATGTTGATGTTGATGTTGATGTTGATGTTGATGTTGATGTTGATGTTGATGTTGATGTTGATGTTGATGTTGATGTTGATGTTGATGTTGATGTTGATGTTGATGTTGATGTTGATGTTGATGTTGATGTTGATGTTGATGTTGATGTTGATGTTGATGTTGATGTTGATGTTGATGTTGATGTTGATGTTGATGTTGATGTTGATGTTGATGTTGATGTTGATGTTGATGTTGATGTTGATGTTGATGTTGATGTTGAAGTTACTTTAAATACTTTTTTAAGATTCATAATAAAGACTTTAAATAAATACTTTTTTAGAACTCATATAAATGTCTTTTGGACTCAAAATTAATTAAAAAATAAAAAAAACTTTCAACAATATCTTCTTTTAAACATTTCAAATAAAAAGTAATAGTAGAAAAATTTAAAGTAATTTTTCAATCATATAAAAGACTTCTTTATGAGTCTTTTTATTGCGTACTCTTTTTACTTACTCTAAAATAAACTCTAAAAATACTCTTTTTAGAGTCTGATTTTTGAGCAATCATTTTACAATCATATCAAAGATTCCTTTTAGTGTCTTTTCATTGCGTACTCATAAAACACGCATACGAAATACTCTTTTTAGAGTCAAATTTTTGAGGCACTCAGAAAATGTTTGCAAAATAGTTTTACAGGAAAATATTCGCTTTTGTTTTTTAACTAAGTCACTTTGTATGGTAGGTAGGCGTGGTTTCATACTCAGAGTACATATTAAATATTAAAGCTCATATGCATAATTTCAATTCCATATATTAATTTTTGTGGAATTCTAAGAGATTTTACCGTTTTGATAAAGTCACTTTATATGGGAGGTAATCGTGGTTTTCATCTGATTTGGCTCATATTACAACTTGATCTTTGTATATACAAGCTTAAATATCGAATTTCGTGATGATAGCTTGAAAATTACGGCTGTAATCGTCTTGAAAACATGTGCGCTTTAGGCCAAAAATTGATTTTTAAGACCTTTTTCAAATTAAGTGGTTTTTCTTAGTGGCAGCTAGAAGCACCAGGTTTTTACAGAAACAGAAGGTAGAAGTACTATATTTTATGATAGCTATAGTCTTTGACTTTAATAATGCTATATTTGCTTGATATTTTCTACTAAATTTTACTTAAATTTTCTATTCTTGAAAAATTTGCAATCATGTTTCTACGATTTTTCTATTTTTATTTATTAATATTTTTTATTATATTTTATAATAAATTAAATGCCGCTTAAGACATAAAAAAATCCAAGAAACCAAATCTGGAAATATACTTTGTGCTCGAAGTTATGATTGTTTAAAAATTACTCTCTTTTGTTGGGTTTTATTGAGCTTATTTTTGTTAAAAATGTTTCAACTTTGACGAATTTTATAAAAAAAAAACATACAATCAAGTTTTCAATATCATATTCATAATATATGTTTTATAATCTGACGAATGAAATTATTTTTTTATAAAATTTAAAAAAAAAAAACCCAAATGTCAGCTGCAGATGCATTTTCGTCAAAAACTATTTTTGACAGGATATGATTTCTTGTAGAAGAGAAAATAAGTAGTTGTCAATGCTACCTTGAATTACACTGTGGAACAAATTCAGGTTAGCAAAAGTTAGGTCGATTCTGAGAGTGAGGGGTCAAAATAGAGGCTCAATTAGTTCGAATTTTTTTTTAATCGACCTTCGAACTTTACTGTCAAATGCCGATTTTCAGCATATTGTTTATATGGTTTTTTGGCTATAACTCGTCGAATAATTGATATTTTTTCAATCTGTAAAAGCCAAATTATTGCTAGAGACCTGTGCAACAATTTAAATTTTTTAAAAAATTTTTGTGGTGCTTATGAAGCAAAATGGTGTGTTGGAAAAATAATTTTTTTTTTCATGCTTTTTGAAAATATTTTCCACAAAACTAAGTCTTTTTTGTTTTCTGTTTGATCGAAAATTCGAACTAACATAAACAAACGCCGTGATACGGGTCTTCTAATTTAGCCACTATTTTGACCCCTCACTCTCAGAATCGACCTAACTTTTGCTAACCTGAATTTGTTCCACAGTGTTATAATGCCATGCCATTATACCAGTGATAGACCAATAATATTCAATTTTCTGTAATTTTGTTCTTGAGGTAGTGGAGTCCCGCTCTCAGCACCGATAAAAACTGCTGTGCAGGTATCAATAAATATGACGACTCGGCTCGTTTGATTAATATTTTATTTTAAATTTATTTTTATGTTTTTTTTTTTGGTTTTCAAATTTAAATCAAAATAAATCAAGCGTCATATGAAAACCTCTAATGTAAAAATTCAAGCATGATCTTATGGGTATCTAATACTAAAAACCGTAGTCATTTATGTTTTTAGTTATCCAACTTCGGATCGGCACCCGTTCGAATTCCAAAATTGAGTGATTTTCATAGTCTCATTAAGTAGGCTAAAACTTTTTTTACCACACATATAAATGCCATTGTAATTTTATTTGCATCTTAGAAGATGTGAGTCTTATATTAAAATGCAATTATCTTATCTTTACAATTAATAATTGAATGGTAAACCATTAAAAATTTGATAAAACTTGTTGATTTTTGAGACATTGCATTAGGTCCTGTTCCGACACTATTAGTCCGGGACCGACCGATTTTGTAACCTCGAAAATCGATTTTTTTTTTTCAAATGGCCGCCATTTTGTTTATTTTTTCGGCGGAAAAAATTATCCTAATTCAGGCGATAGCTACTTAAACAGGGATTAATTTGGTTTATTTTATTTTTTCTCAGATGTTCCAGACTGGTGATATCCTGCACACCGTCAATTTTTTGACATTTCAATAAAAAAAAAAATCAAATAACATCAAAAACCTCTTCAAAAATTCTGCGAAAAAATTTTTTATATTCTTTTAATGTTAATAAATATATGTGCAAAATTTGAAAATGATATCTTTTTTCCTTCTATGAAAAAAAATCTATTTTTTTTTAAATTTGTTACCTCTATATGGAAATATAAAAAAATAAATAACTGGCCATTTCAGCTCTTGAAAGGACTTTGACCTAGCTTCTTATCATCAATTGTGTTATTAAGTTTGTACACAATTCACCGAGAACCGGACCTACAGGCTTAACGCCGACTCCGAACGGCGATGAACGGAATGTTCTTGTTCTCAAGAAGCTTTACATGGCATTTTGATTACTCTCTGAGGTTTGCCATTCTCTGCAGAGAGGTGGCGGCCGTAAGAAAAATTATTTTTATTCAAATAATTTTCTGTCGCTGCTGGGGGGGTTCGAACCCGGGTCTCCGAGTTCGTTGACATAGAGGTCACGCACTTTAACCAACTACGCCACGGACGCCACAATATGGAAATACAGTTTTATTTATTTTATTTTTATTTTACCCCACTTTTATTTTACATGATTTTTAGTTTGGTTCTGTTATTTGAATTTTTCATAAAGATACAATTTTTTTTAAGTAAATACAAAAGTAAATTGATAAAATTGAATTTAAATCATACATTATTCATATCAAATAAAAAACTGCGATTAAGTATTATTATATCCATAAATAAAATTGAGTTTTAATACTGATTAACATTAATAAAAGTGATAAGAAACATAAATTAAGTTATAGGTTACAATTCACATTTAAAAAAAAAACATTTCAAAAAGAAGGTTCTTATTGAAACCAACGATACCTTTATCGGCGGCAGTGGTGCAGTGGGTAGAGTTCGTGACACATACGCCAAATAGCCCCGGTTCTATTTCCATCTGACACAGAAAGTTTTTTCAATTGAACTATTTTTTTTGTTCGGCCGTTGCCTCTTTGCAGACAATGGCAAACCTCAGAGAGTAAATAATGCCAAGTAAAGCTTCAAAAAGCATGCTTTACACATTAACCGTTCGGAGTAGGTCCAGTTCTCGATCAATTGTGTCCAAACATTTAACACGCACAACACAATTTGTGATCATAAGAAGTTCGGTCAAAGTCCTTTCAAGGGCTGAAATAAGCAGTTTATGATATTATTATTATTATACATTAAAAAAATTAAGTTAAAAATTTATGTATTTTATTTATTTATATCTTATTTATAGTGTCCATTGTAGAGCTGGCTGGTTCGAATAATTCTTTAGTTACCCTACTCGAATTCTGTGGCTTCTTCAATTCTTATTGAACTGTGTTTTTTTTTTAATATTGACATATAGCACCGAGTACAAATAGCATACCCTGGTATAAGATTTGTCTTTATTAGTGAAGAAACTAAACGACAACAACAAATTGTGCCAAATCTACTAAAACATGTTTCGATATATTTCTTATAATGGTTAATTTTTGAAGTGTCGTTGGGTTAAATAAGAACCTTTTTTGTAAATGTTTTTTTTTTAAATGTGAATTGTAACCTATAACTTAATTTGTTCATGTTAACTAGTATTAAAACTTAATTTTATTTATGGATATAATACTAAATCGCAGTTTTTAATTTCATATGAATAATGTGTGATTAAAATTCAATTTTATCAACGTACTTTTGTATTTACTTAAGTTTTTATTTAATAAAAATAAAAATTTGTGCCTCAAGTAAAATTTTTAAATATTTCAAAACGGTATATTTTTAAAAAATTGTATCTATATGAAAAGTGAAAATAACAGAACCAAACAAAAAAGCGTGTAAGATAAAAGTGGGGACTATACTTCCTTAAGTTTCAGATTTTTATGAGGTCCTCCACATGTCCGTTTCAAAAGTAGGACCTTTTTTTGAAATTTTCAATTTTCAAAGCTGTTTTTCTTTGAGGTGCAGAAACTTGAAACTATAAATTCCTAATATAGAATGCAAATAGTGCATGCCTGAAAAAAAAAATCAGCGGTCCCGGACTAATAGTGTCGGAACAGGACCTAATGCAATATCTCAAAAATCAACAAGTTTTATCAAATTTTCAATGGTTTACCATTCAATTATTAATTGTAAAGATGAGATAATTGCATTTTAATATAAGACTCATATCTTCTAAGATGCAAATAAAATTACAATGGCATTTATATGTGTGGTAAAAAAAGTTTTAGCCTACTTAATGAGACTATGAAAATCACTCAATTTTGGAATTCGAATGGGTGCCGATCTGAAGTTAGGTAACTAAACAATAAATGACTACGGTTTTTAGTATTAGATACTCATAAGATCATCCTTGAATTTTCTTATAAAAATCGGAAACTATGCAGCTAACCCAGTAGACGTTTTTATATGGAATGACCCTCAACTAAAATTATTAGAAAACGATTTTTTTAATAAAAAAAACGAATTAATTTAAAATTAAAATCTAACAAAAACAAAGAACACAAAAAAACATAAATAAACAAAACATAAATAAAACAAGTCTTCGATCCAAAAATATAATACAAAAGTCAGTATTTAATTTATTCAGTCAATTCTTTTTTATTTGCCCATATTTTTTTTTCGGTGCATAACAATCAAGTTCAAAGCATCATGCAACGTAGAAAATAAGTCTGAAGTCTCAGCGCCAACTGATGAAATAACTTTTTGTCGGTGTTTATGTATGTGAGACACGAGAGAGACTTCCGTAAACGAATCTCTAGCACGCGAGCCGCTACGCGCCCTACACCATGATACAATTGTATGGTAAGCTCACATTGGAGAGCAGGTTGCGCTAGTTGTAAAAATCAGCTGGTAATTTTGAGATTTTCTTATTGTTGAAGTAGTAGTCGTTTGAAGTTTGTAGGTCCTACAGCTTTGTTGTTGCTGTCTCAATTGCAATTTTGCGGATATTCTTCTAGTTTATGAATTAACAATGCATGAAATACATCCTAAATCGTTTCACCTGTTCAAGAAAAGTGAATTTCTTAAAAAAATATTCGGTGCACTCCTTCTCCCTACTCTAATTCATTTAAAAAAAAATTTTCAAAGTCGATTAGAAACAGGAGAAAATGGTTCTTAACTGTTTTGCCTACGCCTATTTATACATAGATATAGTGACCGCCAATTGGACCCATAGCACCTACATACCCAATTTCACTATCAAAACATGCACAATAGGGCGTATCGAATTACAATTTTTTGCGAATTTCATATTCTAAGAGGTCTCAAAAGTTGCATGAGGCTATCAAGATCTCAAAAAAAAAAAAACGTATGGAAGAAATTATGTCTTCCTCTCCCCCAAGGATACAGTTGTTTTTTGAGAAAAATAGAAAAAAATGTTGACCACGATTTTTTTTCTATTTTGATATTTTAAGATCAAATATTTCCTAGCACGAAATTTAACAATTTTATCAAAAAAATATCAAACTAGAAAAAAAATCGTGGTAATAAGCTGGTATTTAAAATAAATATTTTACTTCTAGTTTTGTTCAGAAATATGTGAAGATTACAAATTGAGAAAATTATTTTCGGTACCATTTCTGATGTCCAAAATAACAAAAATTTTATATTAATTTTTTAAAAAAAGTTAAAAAATTGTTTAAAAATTATTATTTATAAACCAACTTTAAGGAATACGTTAACTCTATAATTAAAACCAACGAAATTAAGACCATTAGGTAGCAATCAAAAGTTCTGTGCTATCTCGATTATAGGTTTAGCTTAGCATATCCTTGTGGATAGTAATCGTGAGTGGTTTGGCAAGATATTTTTAGTTTAAGACTATACTTACTTTTGCTTTAAGACGGCAAAAATTAAAGCATTTTAAGATCGTTATTTTTTAAAGATTTCCTCAAAAAACAACTTTGTCCTTGCGGGAGAGGAAGAAATCCTTTTATTTTTTAAACGTTTTTTTTTTGTGTTTTTGGCAACCCAAAGACCTTTTAGAATACAATCTCAATTTCAAGAATTGAATCTCAACATCAACGTCTGAAACACAACATTTTTATTACTTTGTGGGCCGGAAAAGAGGGAGTGGCAAAAATATTTATATAAAAATACGACTATTCGAATGAACTGGTGTGCCATTTCAAGTCAATTGGTGAAGAATTTTCGGAGATTTGAGATTTTGTACAAACATGCATTTACATTTTTATTTATAAGAAAGATTAAATAAGTTGAATATCACAATAAGTTATTGTTTGTAAAAGGAAAAACTGCTAGCAAAAAACCTTCATAAATAAAGAAAAATAAGAACTATAAATATATAATAAATAAATAAATATAAAACTATAAACAAATAAATAGTAAATTTAAGAAAGTTTCCAAAAAGAAAAAAAAAAAAAAAAATTAGTGAGAAATGATCTTTGACTGCGCCGAAGTAAAAATACCCCCACGACCGAACCATAAAACTTATATTTAAAGCCTTAAATAGTCAATAAAATGTTTATTTGTAAAAACATTTTCGTCATAGTTTTAACGGAAAATACTCGCTTTTGTTTTTTGAAAAAGTCACTTTGTATGGGTGGTGGGCGTGGTTTTAACTCGATTTGCTTGAATTTCATGCACAGAGTATATATTATATATGCAAAATTGCAATATTAATTTTTGTGGAATTTAAAGAAATTTTACATTTTCGATAAAGTCACTTTGTATGGTAATTAGGCGTGATATTTATCTTTTAGATACAAGCTTAAACATAGGATTTCGTGACTTTGTGCAAAAAATATAGAAAAAATAAAAATGTTTGCAAATTTTTCGTTCACACGGAAATTACACATGTGGAAAGCATGTTAAAATTTGGAGATAACCGTACAAGGCAATTTTGTGTAACGCTCGTAACCAGGTATATAATACATACATATGTATATCATACATAAAAAATGTTAAAAATCAATTAAAAAAATTTTTTGTAAATAATTTTTTAGTGTATTTATTAACTCAAAAACATTTTTCCATTATCTCTTACCGTTTTACTGTAAAAAATGTTTAAATTTTCACTCGAGTACCGATTGCATTGAACTATGAAACATCAACATATTAACCGATAATTAAAGCTTAGCCTGGTAAATTTGTTATAAGCTCATTATCAAACGTGCTTCATAAAAATGTGGAACGATTCACCAATTTGTGTGTCATTCTTCAAAATCCCATAGCAATCTTATTTGTTTTCAGAAACTCAAAAGAAATATTAAATATTGCTTTTGCCTAAAATACATGAATACTATTCACGTGAATGCAAAATCACGTGAATGAGAACTTAAACAACTTCACCTGTAGTTCCTGAATAAGTTCAGGTTAGTGTTTTCTACACGAGTACCACGTAAAATTGGAAGCTCTAATTAAGATTATATAATAAAAATTGCTTTTTGATGCTTAGACCAGTGCTCTACTAATTGATGTTCCCTTAATCATTGAACTGCGGCAGCAGTTTTTTTGTAATAGAACTGTTACAAAAACATTTAAGTCATTGCCATTAACTGTCGGAACTATATTCTTTTTTTCTTTTTATAACATTTTTCTTTCTATACATTTTTAACAGACCTCAAGTGATGGAAACCAGACAACAAGTACTCTATCAATCACCCTCAGTAGAGCGGATGCTGGCAAATATTTATCGTGCAGAGCTTATAATCACGCGGTCCCACTTGAACCCCTGGAAGACGGTTGGCGTCTTGATATTCAGTGTAAGTCTCATTTTTTACGTATACCTTGTCCAAACTGTAACATATATTGAATAAAGAGTTTAAATAAATCAGTTACTTATCGAAATAAAAAACGATTTAACCGTAGTCCCACGTTGGGAAAAAAATTCAGAAATTTACGTTGAGGTGTAGATTTCTACACCCATATACTTTGTGTGGATTTTATTAAGAACATGTACTTTTAAATGAAAAAAAAAATATTTTATTAAATGTTTAAGTACATTCGTGAAATATAAATACAAACATTTATTTATTTAAAATGCAATCCGTGCACTTATTTCGGTTGTGATATGCTTTACAAATAGTTTTTTTTTGGGACAGACAGCAGGCCAACTCAAGATTGCATTTTATCTTCTGGTTTTTTTCTTCAACGCAAAAGTAACATCTGCCTCGCTTTTTAACTTGGTCTGGAACTTGTTGGCAGCAATGTGTTTGGCAGCACAGCTGTTGTCGTGTAACATATTACTGTTAAACATGTACAGTTGGGTTTATAATTTCACCATGAATCGACTTACACACGAACAACGCTTGCAGATTATTGAATTTTATTATCAAAATTCATTCTCGGTTCAGAAAGTGCATCGTGAACTTCTTCCATTTTATGGTCAGTTTGGGCGATTATTCGGACTAAATTTTGCACCAAATGTACATTACTGGACATTAAACCACCAACATGCTTACGTAGAGTGCGAACATAGCAAAATATCGTATCTGCATCCGCCAGTGTTGTTGCTGACCATGAATTATCGATTCGGCGCCGTTCGCAGCAATTGGGCCTCTGTTACTCCACTACGTGGAAAATTTTGCGGAAGGACTTGGGTGTAAAACCTTTTAATATATAGCTGGTACAAGAATTGAATCCACACGACCCACCATAACGGTTAACTCTTGGTGAATGGGCGCTGGCAAAGTTGAATGAAGATTCACTTTTTTATCGTGAAAATTGTGTTCAGCGACGAAGCTCATTTCTGGTTGAATGGATACTTGAACAAGCAAAATTACCATATTTGGTGTGAAGAGCAGCCAGAAGCATTGCAATAACTGCCAATGCATTCCGAAAAATGCACTGTTTGGTGTGGATTATGGGCTGGTGGCATCTTTGAACCGTACTTTTTCAAAGACGACGAAGGCAGGAACGTTACTGTGAATGGCGAGCAATACCGTACGATGATTTTTTTTTTTCTTTTTGTCTAAAATGGAAGAGATGGACTTGCCTGACATGTCCATGTCCACTTGCCACGTGGACATGTCCACTTGCCACGCACTGGAAGCCAGTATTGAAGAATTAATTCGTGAGAAACCGGCCGATATGTTGGAGAGAGTATGCCAAAAGTGACCCAGCGTACGAACCATTTGAGTCGTAGTCGCGGTCAACATTTACATGAAATCATCTTTATACATTGAATTATATAGATCGTTCTATCGACTCAAATAAAGATTTCATTCTAAATTTTATGTGTTTTTCTTTTAATTAAATCCGAAAGCTCTTAAAAAATCACCCTTTACATATAAAAAACAATGCACTCGATTGTACTTCATCTCTTGCGTTAGATTTAAACACTAAGTAGGTTACTAGTAAATTCATACAAAAAACTTTGCGGATAGCAAAGATGAATATAAAATGTTATAAAAATATAAATAAAATGTTGTATTTTTGTTTCATGTTATTATGTGAAATTTAGTTAGTAAGTTCTAACATACATATAAGTTAATAAGTTCTAACATACATTTTTCTGCCAGTGAGGATCAAACAGACCAACAAGTGCTTAAACTAATTTTTTGCGATCAGTACTTTAAGCCACTGGTGTTCACACGCATACCACCACAATTTTCAGCTGCGAGATGTTGGCACCCCATTTGTTTACTTTTGACTAACCAATTACATAATTTAAAAGGTCTGATTAATTTATGATTTGTGATTTTTAATTACTATTATGTCCAATTAATGTTGCGTATACGCTATGGTGACAAGATTCCATCAAACAAAATACGGCTTATGGAAAAATTATATAAGATAAATATTCAATAATAGTTATAATTAATTAACTTATCTTGATTAAAATTAATTTTTTTTGTGCTGCTTATAATTACAATGGCCAGCATGGATTCAAATGCACGAATTCTTAAATAATTTTTAATATATATATATATATATAAATGAAATATATGAAAAGTTTTACCAAAAACGTAGTACCCATTAGTCACCATTAGAAAACTTGTCACCATAGCGTATACGCAACATTAATTGGGCATAATATTAATAAAAAATCACTCATGGCGTATGAGATGTGATATCGAAAACGCAACATAATTAATTAATTTGATTTATGTTTACTTTTTATTTATTTATGCTGACCTATTATCAGCAGACAATTTTCAATTGATTTCATGTATTTGTTTTTTATTTTATTGATGATGGGGTGCCAACATCTCAATGTGACCTTGAAAAATTTAAACCGCGAATAAAAAATTTTCTATCGCTGACCTATTAATGAAACTAACTGACCTTTACTGACCTTTTGCTGACCTTTTAAATGATGTGATTGGTCAGTCAAAATTAAATAAATGGGGTGCCAACATCTCGCAGCTCAATTTTCGACTTTTGTGCTTGTTTTTGTAGCTCTCTCGTCATTTTCATTATCATTGTTGGAAATGAAACTATTTTTTGAGAGTTG
This sequence comes from Pherbina coryleti, assembly GCA_943735915.1. NCBI lineage: Eukaryota > Metazoa > Arthropoda > Insecta > Diptera > Sciomyzidae > Pherbina > Pherbina coryleti. The sequence goes on from OX030949.1 coordinate 121,055,614, forward strand.
GCTTTTTGAAAATTTATTTAATAGTTTTCAAAGCTGAACTTCAAAATTAATAGTATTTTTTCATAGAATAATTTTTTCCAACTGCAAAAAAAATATGCTTAGGTTTTTGAAATTTTCATAAAGTTTTTTAAGTTTAAATATTTTTATAAGATTCAAATTATAAATAAAAATAGGGTGTGTTTAAACGAAGTATTTTTAACATTCTCTCCCTCGTTAAAACACCAAGTGTTTTAACCATAGTTAGGAATTTATTGCTTTCCGACATTAAGTCTTGCTAGTTTTGCAACTGGACGAGTTAAAATGCTTCCCCTTGATAAAACTGCTGCACTCCTAACGTTACCGTCTTTTGCTTTATTTATGGACTTAATTATCCCCATAGGCCAATTATTTCTTGGTAGGTTCGGGTCACATAAAACAACAACATCACCAACTTCCATTGTATTACTTTTCTCGTGCCATTTCGTTCGTTTTGTAAGGGTAGGAAGATATTCGTTTATCCAACGTTTCCAAAACATGTTAGCGAAATACTGAACCATTCTCCAATTCATCCTCAGCAAACAATCTTTATTACTGAATTCGCCAAGCGGCTTCTCACTATTCGATGATCCAAGCAAGAAATGATTTGGTGTGAGTGCTTCATCTGTTGATGTGTCCAAGTCAACATAGGTAAGAGGTCTTGAGTTAATTACCCGCTCGCATTCAAGCAATGCATTATAAAGAGTATCATCTTTAAACGTAAAGCTTGGAGTTATTTGATGTAAAACTTTTTTAACGGATCTCACTAAGCGCTCCCAGCTACCACCCATATGCGGTGCAGCTGGTGGGTTAAAGTGCCATGATGTAGACGATGTGGTAAATTTCAGTGCAATGTTCTCGAAATTCACCTTTTTAAGAGAATTTTTTAGTTTATTTTCAGCACCTCTAAAGTTAGTCCCATTATCACAATATATTTCTATGGGCGTACCACGTCTAGATACAAAATTTTGTATAGCCATAATATAACAAGCTGTTGTCATATCGCGTGCAACTTCAATATGTATTGCACGTATTGTGAGGCATGTAAAAAGAACACCCCAGCACTTCTCTTCATGCCGAGCCACTTTAACATGTATTGGACCAAAGTAGTCAAGGCCGACGAAGGAAAATGGCAGAGTAAAGGATGATAGGCGAGCTTTTGGAAGCACTGCCATTTCTGGGACAAATGGCTTTGAATTCATATTTTTACAAAGTTGACAGTTTCTACGTATCTTTTTCAACTCGACTCTTAAACGGGGTATATAAAACTTTTGACGCAACTCATTTAAACATGTATCGTGGTGAATGTGGTGAAACTTTTCGTGGATATGTTGAATCAAGAGATGGGTAATAGGTACCTTTAAGGTCTCTTGGAAGAATTATAGGTGTTTTTGCATCATCATTTATGCAACCAGCTAAGCTAATTCTTCCTTGCATGCGTATAACTTGGTTTTCATCTAGATATGGAGAATATTTGTAGAGCATACTCGACTTTGAAACGTTCCCATAGTTGTCACTCATCAAAACAGCAATTTCATCTTTAAAAAAGTCCATTTGCATTTGACGATAAAGAAAACTCTCCGACCACGCAAACATAATCGAATTATTTGGATAATTATATGAAAGCTCTTTCTTCATCCTAGCCTTCTGCCTTCTAATTCTTCAACAGGCTTTGTGACTTTTGATGTTTTCATAGGCCAATTGGATTCAGGTTGCCTTAAGAAATCTGGCCCGATAAACCATCTGCTTAGCATGTCGAATTTGAAAGTAGATGTCCACTTCGTAGCATCATCCGCAATATTTTCTTTCGTGGGTATGTAACGCCATTCTGAAATCTTGCTGTTTTCGAGAACTTCTCCAATTCGATACATAACAAACTGCTTGTAATTGCGAGGATCAGCGTTCAACCAAGCTAAAACTGTATTTGAATCCGACCAGAACCAACGTCTTTTGAATTGCAAGTTGTGCATGCTGCATATTGTACTGGCTAATCGAACACCCAATATTGCTGCCATTAATTCCATGCGAGGAATAGACACTAGTTGCTTTGGAGCGACTTTCACCTTCGAACTTACCAAGGAGCATTGGACTCCAGCTGCTGAAACTGTTCGAAAATTTGCAACGGCTGCATATGCCATTTCGCTTGCGTCGACAAAAGTATGAAGCTCCACTAATGAGTCTGTTTGAAGCGAGTACCATCTTGGAATTTGAGCTTTTTCAATATCAGGAAGGAGCTTTACCCATTTTAACCATTTTTGAAAGACGTCGTCGTTCACTTCATCGGTCCATCCTTCAGTAGTTCTTCAAACTTCTTGAAGCAAGCTTTTAAGGTAAACGTCGAACGATGACAAGAATCCCAAAGGATCGAATATCGACATAAGTGTTCTTAGTATGTCAGTTTTCGTTGACCTCTTATTTCCAGATAACACTTCCTTGTTAACGCGATTTAATTTAAACGAGAACGTGAAATTATCTGACTCAGTGGACCACCACATACCTAAGACTTTTTCTGTTGTCATCTCAATATTGGAACCACCGATTGAAACGTTGCTTTGTTCTTCCAACGCACCGAGAGTCTGCAAAACCGCCTTTGAGTTTGATCTCCAGTTTCTTATAAAAAATCCGCCATTGCTGTGTATAAGCGCCACTTCTTTTGCTAATCGAATTGCATCTGCTTCGGAATCAGCACAATCCAGTAAATCGTCAACGTAATGATGATGAATTATGGATTCGACGGCTCTTGGGAATTGTGGTTTGAACTCCATAGCATTTATGTTCTTTACGTATTGCGCGGAACTAGGTGAACATGCAGCACCGAAAGTCATCACCTGCATAACATATACATCACTTTCTCTTTCGTTGTTACGCCAAATAAATCGCTGAGCATTTAAATCCTTTCGCCGTATCTGGACTTGGTGGAACATTTCTTTGATGTCGGCACAAATTGCAATTTTCTTCATCCGGAAACCGTACAGAACTGTTAAAAGTGGAGCCATCAGATCAGGTTCTTTCAGTAACATAGAATTTGAAGATACCCCGCGTACTTTAGCTGCTGCATCCCATACCAGAAGAATTTTTCCTGGCTTGTTTGGATTGGTGACAGTAAATATTGGAAGATACCATGTTTTACCACTGGAGTTATCAACCTCTTCTTCGAATAACTTTCGGGCATACCCTTTTTGTACCAAAGCATCAATTTGTTGAGTAATGATTAGAATACGATCAGGATCGAGTTTTCTCTCTAAGCACTGTAGACGCTTAAAGGCCATCGGAAAGCTATTTGGGATTTCGATATTGTCTGCTTTCCAAATTAATCCCGTTTCGAACCGCTTACCGATACGTTACGTTTTGTAGTTGATTGCAGTATTGAATTTGCTCTTCTATCTTCTGGTGACACTAGCTCGCGCTTTTGTCCAATGTTTTCCAATGAGAGGTGGTCCGTAATTATCTTTTGTAGGTTTTCCATTTCATGTTCACAGGAACATTGTTCAAAATTATGGTATCCGAGGGAGCCTTGCGCTGACTCTTTGCCGCCATGAATAACCCATCCCAAACGAGTCTTGGATGCATATGGCTCACTTGCTTTGCCTTCAACAGTCTTTAAGGAATTAGAGACGTAACCATTGTTGAAACCAATAAGGATTTGAGGAACTGCTTCATTATACGTCGAAATAGGTAGCTTGCTAAGATGCCGATATGAAGCTAAATCATGTTAAGTGACGCTTTGTACTGGCAATGACAGTTTATTTACAGTGCGAACATGAATCAGCTCGAACATTTTTGCTGCAGCGTTTCGACATGAAATTCTTACAGAAACTTGCACTGAGTCTTCCTCGGTACGAGATGTTTCTGCCGTCTATTTTAAACAGAGATTGTTCTTTTCTCCTTCTAAGCCTAGTTGATTGCAGATTTCCTTTTCCATTAGCGTAACATTTGATCCATCATCCAGAAACGCAAAGGTGTCAATTGAATGATGCTTGCTATGTAGAGTTACTGGCAGAATTTTGAAGAATATATTCGATACGTTGTTCGAGCTCGAATGTGCCGTGACCATGGTTGGGTTTTGTTGAAACTTATGTAGCAGCTTATGATGCCTAGCTTCACAGTCTTGAATTTGACATTTTTTATCAGAGCATCGGAAGTTGCCATGTTTCTTGAGACACAGACGACAAAGTTTGAGCTGCCGCACCTTGTCCCACCGATCAACTAGTTTCAGCTGCTTGAATTTGTCGCACGCTTCAAGAAGATGCCCTCTGTTGCATACAGGACACGTAGCTTGAGTTGTTGTAGTCTTTACCACCTCGTGAGCATGAAGATTGCTTCCGGTTTTGTAGGAAAGTATGGATGGACTTACCCTGGTAACAGCCTCTGCAACTTCGAACAACCATTTGGAGAAGACAGATAAAGTTGGCTCTTGCTTTGCAATGAACATAGCCCAATTAAGCTTAGTTTGTGCTGGTAGCTTATACACCAATTCTTGTAGCAGCAAAGGATTATTTAGGTGAGAAACCAAATCAGAAGCTTCTAAGGTCGAGCATAAGTTTCGAACTGCGATGGCGTAAGTGACGAGGGTATCCAGCTTCTCTGGCTTTGGTGATGCTTCGGATCGGATTTTCTCCAACAAATTGTTAATTATGATTTCTGGGCGGCCAAACATTTTTTTCAGCGTTCGAATTATTTCCGGAACATTTTTTGGCAGCATAAGATGGCAGCTAACAGCATCGAAGGCCTTACCTTTTAAACTTCTCTGCAAACGTAAAATATTTTCCGCATCTGAGTAGCCACATAACTTGGTGCTCTCCACGAACGAGCTGTAGAACAACGGCCATTCTTCAGGTTTCCCAGTGAAGTTGGGTAAATCCTTGCAAAGTGCTTGCCGCGCTGAGAGTTGAGACTTTGAAGGACATCCGTCACATTAGTCACAGGGTTGTACTTGATCGCATGTTGTTTTTCATGACAGAAATCTTGGACCGAGTTGCCTGTAGGCTTTGGTAAATTTGAAACCCATTCCTTTATCCGGGTTGATGCTGCACTGCGAATGCTCGCACCATCCTCCGACATTGCGAGAATCTCAAACTTACGTTCCAAGAATTGCTTCTCCTGCTCTAGGCGCTTCAACTCTAAAGCCTGGGCTGCTGCGGCCAAAGATTTTTCTTCCTCTAAGCGCTGGAGCTCCAGATGCATTCTACTTTTCTTTAAAGATGTACCTGAATGTGCAGATATCGAATGTATAGATTTTGTCGTTGATAAGAGCAGGGGTTGCTCGTTTGCCTTTGTTGCTGTTTGTGCTGTGCACTTGGAACATTTCCAATCGTGGTTCTCCACGAAGCTGGTAACTCCTTCGGATGCATAATGATACCATGTATCACACAAATCGCACTGGACCATTTCCATGTTATCTTCCACGTCACATTGGCCGCAACTCGATTTAAACGCGACTTTTCGCGGAGAATGGCAAACGAACAGTATTAATTTTGAAGAATGTTGGAAATGAAACTATTTTTTGAGAGTTGGCTTTTTGAAAATTTATTTAATAGTTTTCAAAGCTGAACTTCAAAATTAATAGTATTTTTCTATAGAATAATTTTTTCCAACTGAAAAAATATGCTTAGGTTTTTGAAATTTTCATAAAGTTTTCTAACTTTAAATATTTTTCTAAGATTCAAATTATAAATTAAAATAGGGTGTATTTAAACAAAGTATTTTTAACAATCATTATCATTATTGTTTACGCTGAACAGCGTGCGCTGGAAATATAGCCTTATTGGTCATTTATTTCACTCAGTGAGTTATAAAAGTTATAGGTTAAAGATATAGGATTGGAAAGAAATAAAAATCAATGTGTTAGGAAAAGAGAAATCCTTTATTTGGAACATAAAGGCTAGGATATATAGAAAAAACCTTACCACTTCGAGCGATGAACAGAGAGAAAAAAAAAGTTTTACAAAAAAAAAAAGGTGGTGGTTTACATGTTATCGATACATAGGGTATGTTCAAAAAGGGAGAGAAGCGCCATCTAGACAAGTAAGTAAGTAAGTTAGACTAGTTTGTGTTTACACGTAAACATTAACGCCTGCCTTGCAGTACGGCTGCAATGACAGGATAAATTCATTTATATTGAAATTAGAGAATTAATAATAATATGATTAAAAAATAAAGAAAATAAATCTAATATAATTATAGAACATCGAATGATATAAAAGTATAATTAAGAAATAAAGAGTGTATGTAGGTTAAATAGAAATTCTAATGATATGTTACTTCAAGAGCGTTTGCATTTTAGAATTCAGTCATATCCTTAGTTGGGAATTCATATATATTTTTTTTTTTATTCAAAATGCTATGAGTATATGTATTGTTATGATGTAATGTTCGTTTATGTTTAAATTCAGTATTCAATATTTTATTACTATGTTTATATAATTCAATGGTTTGTGTTGTTTTTAAATTAAGCATGATCCAGACAATATGTAAGCAAAAACAGTGGTTTGGGCAACAGGTAGATCACTATTATTACAGGCATTAATCAGGCCAGGTTGGATGATTTTGGGATATAAATCCGCTCCCAATACTAAAGTTATAGGACCCGTTTTGAAAAATGTTGGATCAGCGAGCGTTATATTGCGAAAAAATCCTTGGATAATAGGATCCAACGATTTCGGAGGAGTTGGTTTGTAGAGATGGTTTTCAACCTTCATTGTGGCTTCAATTTTGATATGAAGATAGGAATGAGTGCGGAGGATAACCGTGCAAATTTTCTCATCTCGCAATGTAGATGTAGCCAACTGCAAGTCGTGAACCAGATGAGAGGAAATACGACTTATGGAAACACAAGAATCGATTACGGCTCTAGCCATATAGAGACGGCTAGCAACTTAAACTTTTTCAGCAGCGGTTGGAAATAAAGTGATCGCTCGTTGCAGCAAAATATTAGAAAGCGTTCTTGGCGGCTGAGGTTCGGCTGTTGTGAGCACCTACTGGTGATGAAGTAGGGTGTGATGATTTTGCTCACATTTGCAGCAACCCTCTTTTCGGCCATCGTCGTTTCTTTTTGTTGTGCGAACAAAATGTTCTTCACTAAACCGATCAGAAGATGATTTATGTGGTTTTTGTGGAAGATGATCCACCTCCCAAAAACGAGAAATCTGTTTTTCGAGAGAAATTTCGTAGAAATATGAGACGATGTTAGATAAAGTAGAGTTTGCTGAATTATTCACAGGACCAGTAAGAATCCATCCAAAGATGGTTTCTTGTGCAATTAAAGAGTCGTAAATATTTCGTTTGATCCCGTCGAGAAGAATTGAAGGTCACCGCCGATTAAGATATCAATGTGAGAGCTTTGGTAGAAGTTGGTATCCGCAAGTTTAATATTAGGACGGTTTGAGAATATTGCAGGGTTTATAGTACATGTGGGTAGATTACCATTCAAGTGTGGCAGAACTAAAGCTGATGCTTCAATAGCAAAATTAGGATCAGCAGGAGAGCTCAAGACGAAAGTACAACCTTTTGTGTTTTAGCTGAAACAACATTATTTAACCCAGAGACTTGAGCTTGAATTGCGCGGAATGGATGTTTAAGCAACTTAAAGAGCCGCTCTGAAAGGTTCCTTCAGAACCTGAGTCGAAAACCACCCGTGCAGAATATGTTATACCCAAGTGGCATATGTTAACGGTCGCTGTACCTGAGAGTACAACTTTTGAACCTGAGGCAAAGCAAGGACAGAAGTTTTCGGAAGTACGGAATCAGAGGACTGTATTTGCGTATTATAAAAACCCTGAAATCCAGAGTTTGTAGGAGTAAATTTGGAGATCAAACCGCTTGAAGAAGAGGCTATAGCAGGTGGTTCCATAGCTCGATGCAATAAGGTATTATGGCGTTTTCGACAAGTAAAACAATTGAAAGAACTTTTACAATCTTTTACCGCATGAGCTCGGGCAAAACAATTTAGGCATAGACTACATTTTTTTATGTAATCCAGTCTTTCGTCTGAATTCATTTTTAGAAAGTTGGAGCATTTTCGGATAGAATGATGTTCATTAGTGCAAAGCCTGCATTGAGGACTGGTTACATTTGAATGATACGCATTTATTTTACGAGGGCTAGAATTTTGAGATATTTTTGGTATTGAAGATCGCTGACGAGCCGAAAATCTGATATCGGAAACTGTTTCCAGGGTTCAATAACGATTTGTTAGAAAGCTATTAAGTTCCTCCCATTTTGGAATAACATTTGTTTTGGTTAAGGACTACTCCCAAATTGAAATGTCGATATCATACAGAGTAAGTGCGGCTATACAACTGCTTATATCCCGCAGCAGTTTTTGAATGGAATTACCGCATTGGGCAGATATTGAAGGAATGTTAAAAAGGATTCGAAGTTGACTATTCACTCAATTCTTTGGTTTTCGAAACGATCCTGAAGGTTTTTCCAAGCGATTGGAAAGCCTTCATTTGTCAAAAGAGATTTTTTGACAATGTCATGCGGCATAGACTGTTATTTACGTAAATCGCCGTAAACAGGTCACGGAAAGATGGCCATGCCAAAAAATCTCCGCTGAATACCTCTGTATCGCATGGAGGAAGGTGAAAACTACTTGAGGAAAAAACGGTAGTATAATTTGATGCAACTGGATTAGATTGCTGTTGGATGAATTCGCCTATCCTTGCTACACAGCGAACGTATGTTTGATAAGAGGTTCGATACTGCGATCTTACTGTTTCCAGATCAACGTCTTTACTGTTGTCATCCTTCTCAGGTGAACTTAGATGAACTTAGGTGAAGCTTCGAATTCAATGATATGATCTGTAACGCGAATAAAGGACGAAAGTTAAGACATTGTTGGAACAACGGAAAAGCAATGGAATCTAATGAAGAAAATGCAAAATATGTTTAAAGCTTTAAAATTGGAATAAAATCAATTCTCAATCAAGTTTGGATACTAACAGCAAATGTACCAATAAATTTTTTAGATATCTTGCACCCAATCAAGAACGGAAAGCGAATGGACTTGAAAAATTATTGAAACGCTGCAAACTTGTTATATGAAACGCGAAATGGTTGGTAAAGTCTCGAAGAGCACATGATTTTGGATAAAACAATCGTTCAAAAATGATAGTTTTAAAATCAGCTGGAAAATAAACAGGAATCATGGAGTGGCACAAATTGTGAAAGAAAACAAACCTTATAAGTTCTCGAAATGTCAGCGAAAAGAGTGAATTCGAAAAACGGATTTATTGGATGAACGGAAATTGGAATTGGAAAACGATATATAGGTGAAAGTTTAGATAAATTTCGATAAAGAAATAAGTTCAACGATGCAAACACAACGATGAAATAAAGATGAAATAAGAACACAAACCATATCGGAAAATATAGAAAAGAATTAAAATTCAAGAAAATAAATAGCAATTTTATGAAAGCTTTACGCTAAGAAATTTTATAAAAATAGAACCAATGAAACTAATAAAAACCGTTAAATATTTAGTATAAATTACATTGCTTTCGTGTTAGGGTTTTTATCGCAAAAGCTGTCGAAAATTAAAGTAAACATTGAAAATTCACTATTCGAAACTAAATTGTAAATTAAAAATGAAAAAATTTAAAAAATATAGTGATATATTATTTGAAATGAAAATATTCGAAATTAATTTTAAAAATATATAGAAACCCCTTAATAAAAAAAAAAATTTTCATAAAAAAAAACACGTTCATACTTTTGTCATCATTGTCATTTAAACATCATCAGCATATAGTAAAATATTGCTATGTATTACAACAGATGGTAAATCTATATATAAAAAAAATGTTGTCAAATCTGTTTGTGACGAGTGTTTGAGAGTTCGGCTGGGTAAAAAAAAAATCTGCCGATACCATTTTGTAGGGTACGTTCTCTAGATGGTTTTAAAAAAAAAATTGTTTGAAAATGACAAGGGGGCGTGGCACCTCCCATACAACCCAAATCTACGGTAGCGAATAGCTCTGAAGTTATAGTTCGCATAGCATCGGAATTCGGTGTTCTACCTTAATTTACAAGAGCCGTTCCACAGGTAAAATTTTATGGGCGTTGAATGTGGGGCGTGGCACTTTTTCAGCAGACCAAATTTTCGGTATAACTTTCAAGCTATAAGTCACACATCAATGAAACTTGGTAGGAGCGTACTATTTAGTCGCGTCCTTCGACTAGCAAAATTTATCAAGTATAGGCCAAAGGGGTGTGGCACCGCCCACACAATTCAAATTTATGATATCGAATAGCTTTGGAACTAAATGCCGTATAATAATGAAATTCAGTATGGAGTTTCCACTTGGTGATATATTTATACTATAAAACTGGGATGGGCTTTGGAAAAGGGGGTGTGGCTACGCCCATACACTTAAAATTTTTGATATCAGATAGCTTTGGAACTAAACGTCGTTTAACAACGAAATTCAGTATGTAATTACTATTGGGTGATATTCTTCTACTAGAAAACTGAGACGTCATTGAACAAGGGGGTGTGGCTCCACCCATACAAGCTAAATTTGCGATATCGAATAACTTTGGAATTATAAGTAGCATAGCCTCGAAATTTGGTTATCAATTTACACGAGTCGTTCCACTTAGAGATAGAGATAGAGATAGAGATAGAGATAGAGATAGAGATAGAGATAGAGATAGAGATAGAGATAGAGATAGAGATAGAGATAGAGATAGAGATAGAGATAGAGATAGAGATAGAGATAGAGATAGAGATAGAGATAGAGATAGAGATAGAGATAGAGATAGAGATAGAGATAGAGATAGAGATAGAGATAGAGATAGAGATAGAGATAGAGATAGAGATAGAGATAGAGATAGAGATAGAGATAGAGATAGAGATAGAGATAGAGATAGAGATAGAGATAGAGATAGAGATAGAGATAGAGATAGAGATAGAGATAGAGATAGAGATAGAGATAGAGATAGAAATCATTTCCGCTACGACAACAACGCGTCGGGTATCAGCTAGTCATTTATAAAAAGTAAAAACAATACAGGTGGCTTCCTTGAGGTACACCGGAAGAAACAGGTAACTCCTCTGACTTAACGAGGTTAAGGATAACACTTTGTGTTCTATTTAATAAATAAGATTCAATCCAAAGCACTAATGGTGTTGGAAAACCGAGAAGGGTTAGTTTTAAAATTAAGATGATTAACAACATCAAAAGCTTTACTAAAGTCAGTATAGATAACATCTGTTTGTAGACCTTTTCCAAAATTCTAAATTCAAAATTGATGTGAATTCTAGAAGGTTAGTAACAGTAGATTTTCTAGATAAGAATCCAGGTTGGAATGGGGACATTAAAGATTTCACGCTATGTGATAATTGTGAGGTTACAATAGCCTTAAAAAGTTTAAGTAGGGCGCTAAGCTTTGCAGTTCCGCGATAGTCTCGGATTTATGCAGCGGAATAATAAAAGATGATTTCCAAACCAGTGGAAAATAGCAAGATTGCAAGGACGGTGTAAAAAGCAAAGTAATTGAAATTACAAGTTATTCACTGCAATATTTCAAAATACATGAAGGTATGTTATCAGGACCGCTTTTATGAGATGTTTTGCGGTTTTTTAAGTAGGTTAGAACTGAATCAACATTAAATATTGGGGAGCAAATATCACCAGGTTGCACATTATAAGGGTAACTAAAATTATCGTTAGAAGCAGATGAATAAGTGGTCTTAAATAAATCTGCAAAAAGGCTACAAATAGTAGAATCAACATCTGATTCAAATATTTTGTATTTCATAAAAGATGGATATGAATTTATCTTACGTTTAGTATTAACAATGTTCCAAAAATATTTTGAATCAGATTTTGTGTTTCATTTAACTTTTGTTAAATATATATCATAGGATTGCCTGCATAATTGCTGGTAGTTATATTTAGTTGAGGTATAAGAAGCTTTTTATACTTTTTATAATATTTCGATTTTAAGTTTCTCAGCATTCTCAGATCTTTGGTATACCAAACGGGACCAGATATTAAAGAGGATTTTCTCCGTGGCACTGAAGTTAAAAACCAATGATTAAGACTACTGTTAAAAGCAAATACAGCAGAGTCAAGCACTTGTGGGAATATTCTTGTGTTATTGATATTAAGTACAGATGACCAGTTGATAACACTGTGTGACAATTTAAGGGTCAATTGGAATAACCTCAAATATGTAAATGGTTTCTTATAGTGGATGGTCTATATATTATGCCCTGATACTCAGTTTTATCGGATTAGGTCAAATAAGAGAGAAATTCAAGGTTAAATTTCACCTTTAAGTCACAAATTTTTTCTTATAACTCTTAAACTAAATTCAAATTCTATGTAGTAAATGCATCTAAATATTTGCAATGGATGATTCTTTACATTTTGAGACTATTTTTTGGTCAAAAAGTTACGTAAGGGGTTTAATATTTTCTTCGAAAAGAGGGCTTTTGAAAAAAAAAAAATAAAATTTTTAATAGTTCAGTTGCTTTGTATTTTTCTTCAAAAACAATCAGATTTTGCTGAGTTTTTGCATGCACCTTAAGTAAAATAAAATAATCCACCTCTGAAAAGATCACAACAATTACATGTGCGCATCCAAAGATGTTCGGATTCAAAGATTACCAAAGATGGTAACTTCGTTAATGTAAGCCCTAGCGTAAAATCATTCAGATGAAAATTATAGATCCAACAATTTTCTTCAAAACTGTCCTTAACATTTTAACCGAAAGAGTTACCGTTTTAAAGCTATGCGCGTAAATGTTTAATAACAGCATATTTGAAAAATTAAAACGGTTCAAATAAAAATTATTTTTATTTCTATTTCTTCTCAAGCTCCAATTAAAACCAAACCAACATTTATGCGCATTTCTTTAAAACGGTAACTCTTTCGTTAAAAATGTTAAGGACAGTTTTAAAGAAAATTGTTGGATCTATAATTTTCATCTGAATGATTTTACGCTAGGGCTTACATTAACGAAGTTACCATCTTTGGTAACCTCTGAATCCGAATATCTTTGGATGCGCACATGTAATTGTTGTGATCTTTTTTTTACTTAATGTGTATGCAAAAATTCAGCAAAATCTGATTGTTTTTGAAGAAAAATACAGAGCAACTGAACTATTGAAAATTTTATTTTTTTTAAAAGCCCTGTTTTCAAAGAAAATATTAAACGCCTTACGTAACTTTTTGACCAAAAACTAGTCTCGAAATGTAAAGAATCATTCATTGCAAATATTTAGATGCATTTACTACATAGAATTTGAATTTAGTTTAAGAGTTATAAGAAAAAATTTGTGACTTAAAGGTGAAGTTTGACCTTGAATTTCTCTCTTATTTGACCTAATCCGATAAAACTGAGTATGAGGGCATAATATATAGACCATCCACTACTATCAATTGTTAAATAAATTGTTAAATTGTTAATATATAGACCATCCACTACTATAAACCATTGAGATATTTGAAGTTATTTTTTCGTGTCGCACTGTGTAATTGACAAATTATTTCTCAAAATTACATAATTCGTTCTTTTAAAGTTAAACTCTAAGGGAGGATTTTGAATACGGTTTGATTCAGTGTGATTTCGATAGTTGGATGGTGTGAGTCATCAGTATACACAAGTGGATCAGACCTATTAACTGAAACAAAATTACTATCATCAAAATAAATAAGGTCTAACAAGCGGTTCTTTCTATTATATTGGCAGTTAATTTCAAAAAAAGTCCCTGGCTCGACAGCTCATTTAAAAATGAGTTATCACATAAACACTCTGAAGATGGCATGAGTACTGCAAAATTTTCAGTACAGCAGTTCCAGGAAACATTAGGAAGGTTGAAGCTACCAGTATTAAAATGTAGCCGTAAGGCTGAAGTTGTGAGAAAATTGTATAAATCGACGCCAAATGTTTTACATACACTTCAACATTAGAAAGTGGAGGTATATATGTATGAACATGTGGCAAAATTCTCAAAGTACCAAACTTTACAAGAACACAGCAAAATTCAATATGTAAAGGCCCAGATTTAATTTAGATTTTATTAATATTTCTTGCGAAAAGTGATAAGATTGATTTAACGGCAATTAACACTCCACCACCATTGCAAAAATTATCAGCAATAGAGTTTCTATCTTTGTGGTATATATTAAAATTGTTAGACAGAATTTCAGTACTTAAAGTACTAGGTTTAAGCCAAGTCTCACTGAAAGCAATAATGTCAAAGTGAAGATTATGGCTTAAAATGTATAGGTCTGTAAGTTGGCTGCGAGATGTTGGCACCCCATTGGTTTAATTTCGACTGACCAATTGCATCATTTAAAAGGTCAGCAAAAGGTCAGTAAAGGTCAGTAAGTTTCAGTAATAGGTCAGCGATAGAAAATTTTTTATTCGCGGTTTAAATTTTTCAAGGTCACATTGAGATGTTGTCACCCCATCATCAATGAAATAAAAAAAAATACATGAAATCAATAGAATATTGCCTGCTGATAATAGGTCAGCATAAATGGATAAAAGGTCAGTCGTATTTCTTAACCAAATTAATTAATTAAGTTGCGTTTTCGAGATCGCCCATGGCGTATGAGTGATTTTTAATTAATATTATATCCCATTAATGTTGCGTATACGCTACGGTGACAAGATTTCATCAAACAAAATACGGTGTATGGAAAAATTATATTAGATAAATTAATTTTTATACATAATTTTTTGTGCTGCTTATACAATGGCCAGCATGGATTTAAATGCATGAATTCTTAAATAATTTTAAAGATATATGCTATATATAAATGAAATATATGAAAAGTTTTACCAAAAACGTAGTACCCATTAGCAGGATGAAAGAATTATTAAAATTCGTTCAGTGGTTGAATGAATCTTAGCCCCGTTCACCCCGTGAGTGAACGAAAAAAATCCGAGAGAACACTTTTTTTGATATTATCTATAGATTTTATTTTTTTATGTTTTTACTCAACACAAAATCTTTATTTTTTTCTTCTTAGTTTGTGAGATATTTTGATAACGTAATAAAAAGTAACTGTGCCCTAATAAGCAGCATCATCTCTTACGAAAATTGCTGCAGTTGGGGTTATTGTTGGGTCATGTGTGACTCGCATTTCTTTGGGTGACATGTCATTATGAATTTCCCATTGATTATTGGTCCTTCTACAGTAAGCCACAAAATGACCTGTGCTATAACCTATGATTCCTTTTAGCCTGTAAATATAACATTTATATTAATAATCAATTTGAAAAGTTATATAAAAAACTTATTTATTCATATCATTTAAAGCAGAAAAATAAATACCTAAATTTATCGTTATTGGCCGAGAATTCAATACTTTTGTCAAAGTCCGATAGCTTGCAGGTCATTAATTGACTTTTCAAATCTTTTCTTAGCTCAAGCTCAATATACATATGGTGATTGTAAATTCGATTTACATTGCATGTATTCTTACAGCGATTACAAGTAGATTGGAATGTCTTCGAAATCTGTTGTAGATATTTTTTGAGAGCTAGATAACCTTCCTCGCAAAATTTTTTTTGTTCACTTAACAATATGGTAGGAACGTTTTTGGTAAATTTACCACATTGGTCGCAGTAATAATTATCAAATACACTTGGTATATCAATGAAACATTTAGACCAAACTTCTGCTGACGTCGTAAACATATATCTACTATATGCGGCAATAAATTGCATTTTATATCTGCTGAATTTTCTTTTATTTTTTCTGGAAATGTAGTGATGATCACTCTAGCTCTTTCTTTATAAATTAAATCCATTTTTACTGTTTTAATGAATTTAATAATAAACTTCATTATATATGTTGGACTGAGCTCTGCAAACGCATAATATGATGGGTCATCCACAGCTGCAGTTGATAAAATTTGGGTGATAGAGTCAAATGGGCAGGAATTCCGAATATAATAATGAATACTATTAATTAAAACGGCTCTTAATGAATTGCAGTTTTCAAGAACATTCATTTTTTCAAAGTTATTTTGCAATTTACATTTTCATTAACAAAAGAAATGCTCGGCTGATTTTGAAAGTAAAATCCAAATTTTTTGTGTGTGACTTCTTTTGATATTTGGTTTTTTGGAGTTTCTTCTTGAATTGGCTTTTTAAAGTCACTATTTTCTACTTTTCATTTATTCCGCCAATTATCGTATGATTGAGCATCTTCATTGAAACATATATCAGTCTGAACTGTTGAGTTAACTTCTGCATCATCGTGTTTTAATTTTTTCCTTACATTTTGAAAATCATTCAATAAGTTGGAGTTCAACAATGCTGATCCACCTTGAAGATCCTTGTGTTCGATTTTTAAAAACTTGTCTACGCGAAGTCGATTCTTATAATCAGCTAAAACACGGTGTTTTTTATCATTGAAATAACTCTCCACATAACTTGTTGTAGCATGTTGTACTTCTCCTGGTAAACATGCTGCAGACCATAATGGAAATTCATGTGCAATCAGTTTGACAAAGTCATCTACGAAGCGTGTATTGTAGAAACCACTAGGTTCAAGTCCTTCTTCATCAATTTCTTCAGTCGATAATTTAATTTTGTTTATCCATTTCTGAATAACAGAGCTGGGTTCCCGATTATTTTCAATATTGTCCATGATTTTATTGGTTTCTTCAAAAGTTGATGATTTATCGGCGTTATATGTGCTGTATGCACGATTACTAATTATTAACTCCAATTCTTTCTGCACTTCGATAACGCTTTTCCATTTCGTAAAACTGTATCCTGATATTGGTTGGTACAAACTATAAAAACTTTTTTCAAAATTCCTTCAAATTCTGAAATATTTTGAGCATCAACTAATAGTGTTATACAAAATATATAAAATTTCCTTATTGAATTATTTTCAACAGGTTTTATAGATGTCCATTTCGTTATCATTTTGATAAAATGAGCAACATCTAATCTGATGAAAGTGGCAATTGGTGGACGCATTTTATTTGATGAATTAATTGCACTTAGAAAAAGTGTCTCTATATATATTTTAATATTCTGTTCATTGAATGCCAACGAAATAGCATTAATAAGTGCTCTTGAATAATCGCACGCTACTTCATTCGGTTTTGGAGCACCCATCCTAATCCAATTTTTTATCCAAAACTCCAATAGTATTCTACTTTGATCGTCGGTTAGAAGTTGGTGGACAGACAGAGTGTAATGATCGTAATTTATTACTATTGCATATAGAACAATATGGCCACTAGTTCGTTCATTATCGTATAAAATTTTTTTGCAGATGCTTCCAGTACCATCAATTGCAATGTATGATTTTTATTTTTTAAGTTTCATTACCTTTTTAACAATATAAAATGAAGGTGTGTCTTTGAAAGAAGTTGAAAACTGCCAACTTCAAGCATGCATATTGATGCTTCATGCACGCATACTTTGTATGAGCGACACCCCGTAAGCTTATTTGTTTTTAACTTATACTTCAGATACTTTAATGCGTACATGCGTGAAAAAAAAGATCTGCTCGTAAATATTTAATATATTCCGATCTAGAGAAGCTGTTTTTTCATTAAGTGGTTTTTGCAGACAATAAAATAACGAACAAAATGGTGTTAATTAAAATTAATTTTAGTTAGTTTAACGTCATGTAAAACAATGTGAAAAATTAAATTGATGTAATTTCCTTTTATTTGTATATTACCAAGGTTTTCTTAAAAATAACCGGTAAGCTAACCTTACCTTTTTTTAGAGAAATCCTGAAACAAGCACCTATCAATTATTTTTATGTATATTAACTGTAAGGAATACTCAGCCGATTCTAAAATGTCAAGTAGAATAAGGTGTGCGATTTATAAAAGAATGACCCATATTCAAAATTAATTATAATCAAGATTAATTAATTAATTATAAATATTATTGAATATTTATCTAATATAATTTTTCCATACACCGTATTTTGTTTGATGAAATCTTGTCACCGTAGCGTATACGCAACATTAATGGGATATAATATTAATTAAAAATCACTCATACGCCATGGGCGATCTCGAAAACGCAACTTAATTAATTAATTTGGTTAAGATATACGACTGACCTATTATTCATTTATGCTGACCTATTATCAGCAGACAATATTCTATTGATTTCATGTATTTTTGTTTTATTTCATTGATGATGGGGTGACAACATCTCAATGTGACCTTGAAAAATTTAAACCGCGAATAAAAAATTTTCTATCGCTGTCCTATTACTGAAACTTACTGACCTTTACTGACCTTTTGCTGACCTTTTAAATGATGCAATTGGTCAGTCGAAATTAAACCAATGCACATTGGGGTTTTTTCCACTTTTTTTGGCATAAACTCATAACTTTTATATTTAAGCAGCTACAGCTCTGAAATTTTCACTAATGACAGTTTATTTAGACACCTTTGTTTCTACCAAAAATGGGCGGCATGGGCTAAGTGGCACGCCTACTTTCCGTATGGGCTGATGTGTATAATAGAAAGCTATTCCAATCATCATATATCGAAGCTATATCGAATACTTCCAAAGCTATTCGATATAAAAACTTTGAATTGTATGGGTGGTGCCACACCCCCTTGTCTAAACTCGTTAAATTTTTCCAGTCGAAGAATACGACGATATGAAGTTCCTACCGAGTTTCATTGATTTGTGACTTATAGTTCGAAAGTTATACCAAAAATTTGTGCTGCTGAAAAGTGCTACGCCCCTCTTTCAGCGCCCATAAAGTGTTGCCCATGGAATGGTACTTGTGATTTGAGGTCGAATACCGATTTCCGAGTCTTTGTGACCAATAACTCTAAAGGGATGTGCCACGCCCACCATATATACTTGGTGCACTCCTTCTCCTTACTCTTATTGATTTAAAAAAAAAATTGTTAAAATCGGTTGAGAAACACGGGAGAAAATGGTTCTTAACTGGTTTGCTTACTCCTATTTATATATAGATATAGATTACGTAAAAGTTTTCGTAATAATTTTCATAAAGTCGTCAGAAACGCGTATATTTTGTTGCAGCAGATTTAAAAAATAGTAAAGTAATGCCTTCTCCTTTGCCTTGCATGATGAACGTACATTTTCACGCCACAATTTATACAAATCTGCATTTTTAAAATGGTAGGTGCCTAAAATAAAACATACCAAACATTAACCTTCCGCAAAGTTCCGCAAACCACATTAGAATTTTCTATTCTAAAATTCTCCGCTCTATATCACTGTACCTATATCTCTGTGTTGCTAGGAGTTTCAAAAAAGTTCTAGCTCTCCAAAATTGAAGATTTTGTTTTTATCTCCTAATTTTAAGTTTTGTTGTAAACATTACATTATTATCTAACTAAAACAAATTTTTCTAATACATTTATACACATATCGAATATATATACCATAAGCCTTAATCTCCATTCTTTAGTTAGTTTAAATACGCATTCAAATATTTACACAACTTAGTTTTATTATCAACAAAAATTCAACAATTTATGCAGCCATATTCTAGTCAAACAAAAACCTTCACTTCAGCAGCTAAAAAAGTAACGGCAAATCGCAAAAAGAAAGCAAAAATCATTATTTTGCTTTGGTTGGAGCTTCTACTTTGCAAAAAAAGTGTTGTTAACCTTTTTCATAAATCTTGAAAAATAAGGTTAATGCCAAAAAATCGTACATTTTCCCCATTGTGCAATGGGGCGCCAACATCTCGCAGCCCTGTAAGTTTAGTATTTAAACCACGAACGTTCTGATATAAACTAGGAACTGAAGGCAACAATCTAGTTTTTTGGGTTCGTGCTGTGAATAGATAAGATAGCCAGTGAAGTTTGAGGCGGTGATTTTTGAATAAATTCATGCACCAAAGTATTTTCCGGCCAAAAACCTTGATCCAGAACATTATTGAAGAGATCACTACGCAAAGTAATTTTAAAAGAAGAAATAGTGTGTTGATAAGAAAATCTCAGTTTGTGAACCGAAATCTTCTTATGAAGAGGGTTTAACTTAGAGTTTAAATAATATAAGATATCACCTTCAGATGTATCAACTGCAAAGCGAAAAACAAATATATATTTTCTGGCGGAATAACTACAAGTTTCTTATGAACAGGTAGTTTATTGCTGCTATTCGATATTTGCTTCGATGTAGCTCCAGTAGAAACCGAACACGAAGAGGAAGAAATTATATTAGGACTCGTAGCAATGCTAGGAGTAACAATAGAAGCACACGTCGACTTTTTCAGTGGTCCTTCAGATGGTAAACTGAAGCAGGTGAAATAAGTTCAATATTTGAGGACAAAGGCAAGACTATTGCATTAGATTTTGCTGAGCTTCGAAGATTTTTGTTACTTCGCTTTCGTTTTGGAGACGCGCAAGCTTCATTCAAGACTTTAAACTTTTGAACAAACTTTCAAATTCAGCTAATCTGATCTACATGACCAACGAAGTCCTTTGCCTTCGTTGATTGCGTCATAAATTCTTGCATTCAACGCTGCGCACTTGAAGTGGAAAAACGAATCGCACGACCAGAAATTTACCACGCGGTCGGGGTCGTCTTTTAAAGCACAATTACAGAAACTGCAGAACATTTAAAATTTAAAGTATTATTAAAATGCAAAAAAAACACAAAAAATAAGATACTCCGTTTTAAAATCAAACAGTTTAATAAGCACTGCAAAGTTATTAAGTGCAGCCCTGGTTATGTAAATAATAAACAAAACAAAACAGACCAAAAACAGATGAGCAGGTGTAAAAAAAAACAATCGATCTCATCCACTTGATCAAGAAAACCTGTTTGTAGTTAAAAGAAGGAAATAAGTAATGAAATTAATACGATAACTTCGAAATATATGTATGTGCAAGAAGAATATGATAATTCGTTCTCGCTCAAAGAATAAAATAATGTGTATATTTAAATTAACACAAAAATAAATTCTTTAATAAAAAGGAATAATATGAATGCTGGCACGCTATAAGATGACCCAGCAAAGATGATCAGCCAAATATTGTTTTGATTTTAATTACTAATTAACTTAAAAGAAACCTTAAAGACTTTGAAGTTTATTAGATTAAAAACACGTCAGTATGACAAGAAAGCAACGAACGAACTCTTCATGATAACGCATTCTTCCACAATTTTCAACTTTTGTGTTTGTGTTAGTAGCTCTCTCGTTCTCTGCACTGATAAAAATTGTTGTGAAGGTATTAAGCAATAATTTTGTTATTATTATTATTGTCATCATCATAATCAATATCAGTATCATTATTATTATCACTATCATTACCTTTGTCACTATCATTATCATAATTTTTATTATTATTCTGCAAATAACGCATATTCATATGCTTCAAACATTTCGCGCAGCGCGAAACACACGTCTAAGGTTGCGTACAGAGTGAACGCGAGTGGCGGACAGGTTTGCGGACAGGCGCAGGTTGCACCCGCTCTAAAAATAAACCGTTCATAGTGAATGCGACAAGCAGATCAGATCAGTGCGACATAGTTTGCTATTATTTTGTTGGTTTTATGCATTCCTTTTCCTATCTGCTCTTGTTATGCTCTAAAAAAACAATTACCAACAACAACAAGAACTGCAACACAAAACACACACTTGTTCATGCGCACAACAAGAGAACAACACTTATTATGCTGCTGTTGTTTTTATGGTTTTGTTTTGTTCATGTTTATTTTGTTTTGATTAAGGGTAAAGCTGTACCAAAAAGCACACAAAGCAAAGGAGAAGAACAAGTAGAAATTTTTGTTTGTTTTTGGTTTCCACGAAATTTTTGTTATGTGCAGAAAAGCAATCACAACTTTGCGCACTTTCAAAAAGTATTCTTGATCATATTTGTGATTTTTCATTTGAAGAAGCTACAAATTGATTATAGATGAAAGTTGTGAGCGTTCAACAAAAAACAAAACAAAAAATGGATTCGTCGGATGAAGAGTTTTTTATATCGAGTGCAGCAATGCATATTGTCATAAATAAAGGAAAATCTTTTGGAATTCATCCGATAAATCAGTGTCGTGACATATATGGTGAATTTCATCACCTTTACCCTCAATTAAGACAGAGTCCAAAGAGATTCTACTCTTACACCAGGATGTCAATGGACACTTTTGACTACATCTTAAGCAAAATTGAAAAGAAGGTAACAAAAACTTGGACAAATTTTATTAAAGTTCCTATCTTACCGATTGAACAACTTATTGTCACATTGAGGTAAGCTTAATTAATTTTGTATATATTTTTATTTTTAAAAGCCATTATTTTGAACACAAAAATCAACAAAAAAATGCATTTAAGGAACAAATAATAAGTTATTGTTAATACATTAAAATGGTTTAAACATAAATATTTCATTAAATTTATTTTTAAACATTTTTCAATTAGTTTTCATATAGTAAATTATTGTACTCGTATTAAATTTTTTCGTAACTTAAAATTTTAAAAGACGACTGCGGCTCATCGTTACAGGAATTTCTTTCTTGAGTCAAATTTGAAGAACTAAAATTATAGTTTGGCATTGACATGTTGAACAGTTGGCTTTCATCGGAGCCAACAATTGTCACAGGCGAAGAAATTATTTCATAGCGGGAGCGATCATATGATGTCGAATTTGAACTTGTTGCTGTCTGCGATGCTTCGCGAAAAAGAGTTGGTTGCTTATATTGTGCTCTTTTTTCTAAATGATTGTACGGTGTGGTGTAAACGAAATTATAAATTGTTTTTTGAAGCTCCATTCTACATAAAATTTTATCGGCCGGTTCTAACTTTTTAATATGCGGAAGTAAACTATCAAAAAATGCCTCATCCTCATCTCTTTTATTTTTTGTCCACAATTCTTAGTTGCTGATTGCTTGTGTTGTATCATTGCTTCTTTAAAAGACATTGAAAAAGTGTAATGAGTTATTTTTCTTCAAATTCTGTGAAGAATGTGTTGTATATGAACAACACAATGCTAACACGTTATTCAATAAAATAAATGCTTCCTTGCGCAATAATTTCGCTCAAAAACAATTTTTCTTCAAAAATTTCAAAAAAAAAAACCCCTAAAATTGCGGTTGCAAATAATTTTCCTACAAAAATTAAAAAAATATACATTAAAACCTGCCTCGCCGCTGCGAGAAACCAGGACCAACCTGTTTTGTCGCAGAACCTGCTTTGGTCTGCCTGCCTGCACTCTGCACACTTCGAGCAGGTTTATATGAAACTGTATGAAACCACTTTTGTCGCACTGGTACCAGTACGCAAACCTGTCAGCCACTCGCGTTCACTCTGTACGCAACCTAAGGCTGCGAACATAATGAACGCGAGTTGCTGAGCCGAGCCGAAAAAATATTAGAGCAATACAGTACGCAAGTCATCTCTTTTACCCCAATGCGTTTTTGAGTTTCAATCGGTTTGGATCAGCAACTCGCGTCTACTATGTTCGCAGCCTAATACATTGGTGGGCATTCTTACACAGCCGCAATCTTGGCGTTTATGTGTATTTGTGCATTCAAAAGCTTTCCAATGTTAAAAAAGTTTGTAAAAAGCTCTAACAGCGAACGTGTGAAGCTCAAGCAGCGTACGTATGGCGGCAGAGAAAGCTCTTTGCCCGCGAGCGACAGAATGCCCGACATTGGTCTAATAGCATGTTCAAACCGAGTATTTAATTATGTTAAATTAATTTAATGAAGTTAAATCGAAAAACGAGTTCTCAAATGAAGTTCTAATGAAGTTATATGCGTTCAATTGTTGTTGGAAATTTAACGTGTTAAATGCTTTAACACGTTTCGAAACTCGTTAAAACACTGGTTTGTGTTCTTGCTAACGTCAGAAAAGGTTTTTTGTTTTTTAAACGCAGCCAAATCTGAAAAGAGCTTTTTAATTTTAAGTTTTTAATGTAAACAAATAAGTTCTTTGACAAATTTTTCTTAATTCTTTGACATATAGGGTAAATAAGAAAAATTTGAATCAATGTGTCTATAATTGAAACAACGAATTTTTTAGTTATTTTATAACTTTATTTTCATTTATTTAATATTGACCATAATTTTTTGTTTTTTTAATTTCTTGTTAAAAAAATTTTATTCTAATGTGCATACGATATCTTAAAAAAACTTTTTTAAGTCTTCTTAAAACAGTAGAACTGTTGAACATAAATCGACATTTTTTAAAAGTTCCACATTTATCAATATTTTCAGCAATTCATTTTATATAAAACGCTTACCTACTGAAACCATGAAACATGGATTTGTCATAGGAGTTTTTTTAAGATATGGCAGCACAGTATTTATTGGTTTTGACATTAGCAGTAGGTCTTGTCAAAGCTCCTTACCCTACCTTCTTATTGTATCATGGTGCACTCGGTTGTGTACGCGTTTCGATTCTCGAATAAAAATTTCGAGTCTTACTACGTGTGGTACTACGTGAACATCACTGCTTTAGATTATTTAATAAACTTCCGGCGCACATACAAATAGAAAGGGATGTTTTTGCTTTTTTGAAAAAAAAAATTAAATTATGGTTACTTAAGGGGGGAAACGCAGCCAGAGGCCGAAAAAAAGGTCATGTTTGTGAATTTTTTAAGGAAACCTATGGGATATTGTTAAATGAGGGTTTTTATACCTAAAAATATACACATTCAAGAGTATTTTTAGTTTTTTTTATTAAAAAAAATTTAATGTTAAGGTCGATACAGCAGTTTTAGTAGAGCGCTCTGAAAAAAAGGTGAAATGCGGTGACCAAGATTACTCCTCCTAAATTCATCTGAAACAAAAAAATTAAATATATTATTAAAGCAGATACTTAAAACTCTTACTTGTCATAGCTGTTTTTGAAAATATTGAGTTTTCACAAAATGGCGGACTTCCGAACGTAAATTTACGATTTTCGACTAAAAATTCGTCATTATTTTGCCTATAAAAAAATGAATGAAGCTAAAAAAAATTCTATGACAAGTACGAGATTATTATGAATAAAATAAGCCTGCAAAAAAATCAAAACGATCGGTTCACTGAGCTTCGAGAAATCTTGGTCACCGACTTTGAAAACATGGTTTCGAGAAAAACGCGTTTGAAAATAAGCGCCAGCATTGCGCGCTCTAGAAGGCGGTTCACTCAATAAGCTATAACTTTGTTATGTTTTGAGATATCGACTTGAAATTTTCACCACATATTTTTGAGACTTAAAGCTTTAAGAAAATGCAAAAAGATTTTTTGAGAAAAAAAAAAAGGTCTGACTGCATTTCCCCCCTTAATCTAGATCACACTCAAATCGACTTTTGTTTCGTGTTTTAGAACGTTATCCCCTTACATTTTGATAGTAAAGGGATAATCTATTTAGTGTTTTTTTGGGTCTGATGGGCGATTTTATACGTCCTTCTAGACCAGTGATGTTCACGTAGTACCACTCGTGGTGAGGCTCGAAAGCTTTATTCGAGAATCGAAACACGTACACGATCGAATGCACGAAGTTCTTTCAATCAGTTGGCGCTAAAACTTCAAGCAATAAGGTTTACAGCTCGTGTATTCGTGTGTTTTGCACTATGAAAATGCTTCATTTGCAGGATAATAATAATAATAATAATAATAATAATGATAGTGACAATGATAATGATAATGATAATGATACTGATAATGATAATGATAATGATAATGATAATGATAATGATAATGATAATGATAATGATAATGATAATGATAATGATAATGATAATGATAATGATAATGATAATGATAATGATAATGATAATGATAATGATAATGATAATGATAATGATAATGATAATGATAATGATAATGATAATGATAGTGATAATGATAATGATAATAATAATGATAATGATAGTGATAATGATAATGATAATAATAATGATAGTGATAATGATAATGATAATGATAATGATAATGATAATGATAATGATAATGATAATGATAATGATAATGATAATGTAATGATAATGATAATGATAATGATAATGATAATGATAATGATAATGATAATGATAATGATAATGATAATGATAATGATAATGATAACGATAATGATAATGATAATGATAATGATAATGATAATGATAATGATAATGATAATGATAATGATAATGATAATGATAATGATATTGATAATGATAATGATAATGATAATGATAATGATAATGATACTGATAATGATAATGATAATGATAATGATAATGATAATGATAATGATAATGATAATGATAATGATAGTGATAATGATAATGATAATGATAATGATAATGATAATGATAATGATAATGATAATGTAATGATAATGATAATGATAATGATAATGATAATGATAATGATAATGATAATGATAATGATAATGATAATGATAATGATAGTGATAATGATAATGATAATGATAATGATAATGATAATGATAGTGATAATGATAATGATAATGATAATGATAATGATAATGATAATGATAATGATAATGATAATGATAATGATAATGATAATGATAACGATAATGATAATGATAATGATAATGATAATGATAATGATAATGATAATGATAATGATAATGATAATGATAATGTAATGATAATGATAATGATAGTGATAATGATAATGATAATGATAATGATAATGATAATGATAATGATAATGATAATGATAATGATAATGATAATGATAATGATAGTGATAATGATAATGATAATAATAATGATAGTGATAATGATAATGATAATGATAATGATAATGATAATGATAATGATAATGATAATGGTAATGATATTGATAATGATAATGATAATGATAATGATAATGATAATGATAATGATAATGATAATGATAATGATAATGATAATGATAATGATAATGATAATGATAATGATAATGATAATGATAATGATAATGATAATGATAATGATAATGATAATGATAATGATAATGATAATGATAATGATAATGATAATGATAATGATAATGATAATGATAATGATAATGATAATGATAATGATAATGATAATGATAATGATAATGATAATGATAATGATAATGATAATGATAATGATAATGATAATGATAATGATAATGATAATGATAATGATAATGATAATGATAATGATAATGATAATGATAATGATAATGATAATGATAATGATAATGATAATGATAATGATAATGATAATGATAATGATAATGATAATGATAATGATAATGATAATGATAATGATAATGATAATGATAATGATAGTGATAATGATAATGATAATGATAATGATAATGATAATGATAATGATAATGATAATGATAATGATAATGATAATGATAATGATAATGATAATGATAATGATAATGATAATGATAATGATAATGATAATGATGATGGTAATGATAATGATAATGATAATGATAATGATAATGATAATGATAATGATAATGATAATGATAATGATAATGATAATGATGATGACAATGATAATTATAACACAAGTCTTGCTTAATACCTGCACAACATTTTTGTCAGTGCAGAGAGTGAGAGAGCTGCTAACACAAGTACAAACGTTTAAAATTGAAGTAGTATACGTGTCAACACCACTGTTCTAGACTTATTTTTAGGCGTAAACTCAGAAACGAGAATATTATCGACCCACTTTTTTAATTTAAGAATAGTTAAAAACTCATCGTCTGCAACCGTTAGAATAAAGGAGGCGTGGGAAGGTTTATTACCAATTTTTTTGCATGAACAGAATGCATTTTTACTAAATAAAATATGTTGTTTGACAAACTTCAATACATTTTCAGTTGTTGTGCGGGCTGAAGACGTGAAATGAATTAGAGTTTTCGCCCCGACAATGCCCTTAAATTAATTATTGGGTTATTGGGGTCAGTTGAAATCAAATTTGGAATATTTGTCAACGGAGGAGTATAAAATGAAGGTGAAGAAATAACTGTATCATTGTTTACTGAAGGCATAGCTAAGGATTGCTTAGCCTGATGATGGTTTGAAGACGTCTTGCGACGCTTATTATTTTTATTTTTATTCTTCCTTTTTAAATAATCTGGTCTTTTTCAGATTGAATGTTTGTTTGCGTCCCGGAAGAGATTGTCTGAGGCAAAGAAGGTGAGATGTTTTCCGGTGAAGAACATTCATCGTAGACGCTGATGCTGGGCGCGGCACTAACTTCGCTAAAAAATGTATCAATTTCCCTAAAATTGTTATTTAGCAAGTTAAGACTTTCACCAAAAAGCTTAATTTTAGAATAAAGGTCATCTGGGAAAAGGGCCCTGCACGAAGCACAGTACCAACGAAGACCCGATAGTACAGACATTAAATCATCTAATCACGTTTTGGAGATACCCGTACAATTTTCATGAAACATTTGCTCACATAGGCCAGAACAACTAAACATGGGATTCAGAATATCTTGGCTTTGGCATAGCTCATTAAGGCCCAGTTTCAATTTTTTGAGTAAAAAAACGGGCTTGTTTGAATGCCTGTATTTTTTTTTTTTTTTTATTAAATATCAAAACAATTTTTTTTTTTTTTTTTGTATTTCAGTTTTAGATTAACAATTTTTTTTTGTTTGTTTTTTTTGCAGCTATATTTACGGTTATACAGCGCGTAAAAGTTGAGGTCGCGAACAAGAGGCTTCTTGCGGCTTGCACGATATCACCACTTCAGGTGGTTTGATAAAAAAAAACAAAAAACCAAAATTTTACAACAGTTTTGTCTTGTGCGTGAACCAAAAAAAGTGTGAAATTTAAAAAAAAAAATAAAAAAATGCCGCATAAAAGAAAAAAAATTCCATTTTTCATTCACGAAATTGGACCTTATAAATGAAATAAAAAGCAAACTAAAATATTTTTTATTTGATTTTGTTGGTTCACGCACTGCGTATTCAATTATTTTACAAAATGAAAAAAAATTTAAGTTAATCGGACACATACTTTTTGAGTTAGAGTGCAAGCCGTTTCAATAAATGTCATTTCGAGAAAAACGCGTTTAAAGTTCAAATGAGAGCCAATGTAAAGCTGTCTGATAGAACTGCAAAATAATAAAATAGTAAAATAAAAAAAAATTCGAAAATTAAAAAAAAAAAAAATTGAAGCTGGGCCTTAAGGGAACAACCAGCACTTTTTTTACAGAAAAATAATCCATGTTTATTCTTTACCAGATACCGTAACTGTTATGACACTTGAAACCTATGTCAAAAAAGGTTTAATTCTAATAGTTATTTTTTGACCGATTTTTTTTTTTTTTTTGGTCAAAAATGAAAATTAAAGTTTAACTTTTATTTTTTTGGTCAAAAATAACAGTTAAAATTTGACTTTTATTTTTTCGGCCAACAATAAAAGTTAAAATATGACTTATTTTTCCGGTCAAAAATATAAGTTAAAATTTTACTTTTATTTTTGAGTCAAAGGTTACTCAAATTAAAAATTTGACAGTGATATCCTATATTAATTACTAGCTTACTCGGCACACGTTGATTTGCAACCAAAAATATGGTAATGAGCCGAATGAGTTTCATTTCATTGAGTATGGATAGGGTAGAGAACAACAAGTAACTCGGTTATGATTTGAGTATCCGATTTCTGTCGGATACTCATTGCAGTTCTCTGATGTGTCACAAACAACAGTGACAGGGAACACAATTTGTAGTGATAAGCAAAACAAAGGTAGAGAAGAGTAGAATTTATACTTTTATGATTTACACTTTTAACCGAAAAAATTAAAGTCAAATTGTAACTCCTATTTTTAACCGAAATAGGAAGTAATTTTTTAATTTTTATTTTTGATCGAAAAAATAAAAGTCAAATTTTAACTATTATTTTTGACCGAAAAAGTAAAAGTACAATTTTAACTGTTATTTTTGACCGTAAAAATTAAAGTTAAATTTCAACTTTTATTTTTGACCAAAAAAAAAAAAAAAAATCGGTAAAAAATAACTCTTATTTTTAATAATTATTATTATTTTTTTAAAAAAGGCAAGTAAATAAAAATCTTTTAAGATTTTTATTCCTTTATTTCACTGCTTTATTCAAATATCGAAAAGACAGATTTTTTTCCACCTGACTTTTTGAATTGAAATTTCGAAAATGACAGTTATTTTCGGTCCCTGTTCTTTACAGATTTGAGCAATTGGTTAAGTATAAAAAAATGTACTTTTATGGTTTTATTTATATAATTTTACGAAGTAGTCAGCGCAACAGTTAAAAAACAATAACTTTGCTTAAAAAAGACAAAACTCCACACAGAGAGGAATGAGAAAAAAAGAACACAGCAAGCAAGTTAGCATGGAAGCAAACAACTTCAACCTTAACAAAAAACTTTTTGTAAAAACAATAGACAGTTAAACATAAATATAAAAATATATAAATACTAAAATTCAAAAGTTAAATATTTACAGAATACATATCTAAAAACAGTTAGTTCTATTAATAATGAAAACACTCAACATTTTTTAATTCAAGAAACATTTGCTTAAAACTCAAGAATGTTTCTTTTTTTAGAATTGGGAAAGTAATTTTTTAACCACACATAATTTTAAGGCTAGAGGTTGAATGATTTAAGGTTAAAAGTATAGCTGTGTAGTATAGTAGTGTTTTTTAACCGACTTCAAAAAGGAGGAGGTTCTCAAGTTCGTTGGTTTGTCCGTTTTTTTTTTTTTTTTTTTTTTTAAATGTATGTACATCGATAACTCCTACAGCTCTTGCCCGATTTCCGAAATTTTTTGTCAACAGATAGATACCATGAACGCGGAGGTCCTTTTTTAAAAAAGTGGGCGAAATTCGACAAGGGCGTGTCAATATAAGAAAAACACTGTATTTCAGTTAATATTGACACTAGGGTACTGAAATTTACACTAAAAAAATTCGAGTAGGCACAATTATTACAAATTACGGTCAATAAAGTGGGCGTTATTTGACAAAGGGGTGTGGTCATATTAAAAAAACACTGTATCTCATATAGTATTGACACTAGGGTGCTGAAATTTAGTACAAGGGTAGACACAATTTTTAAAAATTACTGTAAAGAAAGTGGGCGTTATTCGACAAAGGGGTGTGGCAATATTAGAAACACACTATATATCGAATAATATTGACACTAGGGTGCTGAAATTTAGTGCATGGGTAGGCATAGTTATTACAAATTACAGTCAATAAAGTGGGCGTTATTTGACAAAGGGGTGTGGCAATATTGAAAAAACACTGTATCTCGAATAGTATTGACACTAGGGTACCGAAATTTAGTACAGGGGTAGACACAATTTTTAAAAATTACTGTAAAGAAAGTAGGCGTTATTCGACAAATAGGTGTGGCAATATTAGAAACATACCATATATCGAATAATATTGACACTAGGGTGCTGAAATTTAGTACATGGGTAGGTACAGTTACTACAAATTACGGCAAAAAAGTGGGCGTTATTCAACAAAGGGGCGTGTCAAAATTATAAAAATACTATATCTTAGTTAATATTGACACTAGCGTACTAATACTTGGTATGCAGGTAGGTAAGTAGGTAGAATCATTAAAAAAGTGAGCGGGATTGTACTCAGGGTGTGGCACTTTAAGGAAAGTACTATATTACGGTTAATATTGATACTTGGAAACTGAAATTTGGCACAAGGCTAGGTAGAATCATTATAAGGTGCGGTAAATAAAGTGGGCGGGTTTAGATAAAGGGCGTGGCACTAAAAATTTCAAAGAAGCAGAAATGAAGAATACCCAACAAACTTTCAGGAATTAACAAAACAAATTTTTTAAGAACAAAGTTTCATGTTTGAAATTTTCCTCAAGAATACTATTACATAAAATATTTCATATTCTCTTAAAAGGAAGAAATAAAAACTTTTTAACAAAAAAAAAACCGACCTCAAAATCACTACAAAGTAAAAAATAATTTTAAATAACTTTTCCCATTAATTTCTTGGTCATATTTTAAAAGCTATTTATATGTATTATAATATTGGAAATCTTATCATTTTCATTTTTTCTATTTTGTTTTATTATCATCAATATATTAATTGTTTTATGAACATAAAAGCTTTGAAGTCGGCGCTCATCTTTGACACACAATCATGATCTTTTACCATCCGTGCACTATTTGGTGCCTTGGTGACACTGTAGTAATTTTAAAAGCTTTGTACAAATTAAATTTCTCACTAAACTGGTTTGGGTGAGCTTGTAAAGCTCATATTGAATATGACATAGTGTGTAACAGCTGCACAAATAATGCATGACTACATTCAGCGTACTCAAAAATTGCCAACTGAAAGAAAAAAAATCGCTAAGAAGCTTTTATATTCATAAAGTTAATAATATTTTTATGATAAAACAAATTTGAAAAATTAAAATAAAAAGATTTCGACATAGTAAGATAAGCGCCGACTTCAAAGCTTTTATGTACATTAAGCAATTTATATATTGATGATAATAAAACAAAATAGAAAAAATGAAAATGATAAGATTTCCAATATTATAATACATATAAATAGCTTTTAAAATATGACCAAGAAATGAATGGGAAAAGTTATTTAAAATTATTTTTTACTTTGTAGTGATTTTGAGGTCGGTTTTTTTTTTTGTTAAAAAGTTTTTTATTAATTCTTATTAACCAACTCTGCGTTTGCTTAAATTAAGAAAATATTTTCTTGATTCCAGTCTTGGTGCAAGTTATAGAATCAAGTATTTTATTCTTGTTTTAACCAATCAGTTATATTCCTAACTATATATGTACAGTGATGGAAAAAACTATAGAAACGATTTGTATGTTTTTCTTTTGTTTGATTTTTTTTTTTTGTGTAATGAATTTTGTTTTCAAAGTTTGCATGTGACTTAAAGATTACGATAATATCTATCAGATTATAAAAAAATCAGCTTCACGCAATTCATAAAACAAAAAAAAAAGATTTCATTTATCGTCCTTGGAAAAAATAATAGAAACAAAGAACTTATAACTAACATACTAATTTTTTTTTTTTTTTTAAATTTACCAATTTTATACTGTAAACTAGTTTAGCATTAATATTTTGTTGTGCTATCAAGGGTTTTTAGAACTTCAATGTTAGAAACTTAAGTTTGGCACAAATGAAGGGATCAATAGCAAACTGCACTTTTTTCCTCAATTCTTCTTTATTTTTGGATTTACAGCCAGCAATTTTCTTCTTTAAGATCCCCAAAGGTATTCAATTGGATTAGGGTCTGGTGGCTGCGATATCTATTCTAATAAATTAATGCTATTGTCCCGGAACCATTTTTTTGCCAGTTGCGAGAAGTGTTTCGGATCGTTATCTTACAGTACTTCCCATTTTAAATGCATTTCTTCATCGGAAAACGGCAGCGTTATAATATTTAATATATTACATAATTTTTTTTTATTAATAAATATTATATATAATATATTATATATTTAAACTTTCTCGGCATAATTGGCAGTATAAGTAGAACCTAAGTAGCTTGAGTGGATCACAGTGTAAAGTCATACAAAGGCTACTGATGAGTTGGTGTAGCGGCCAATGAAACAGTCTGTATAGTCAAGCTGTGTGATTTGCAGAGCCGTTGTTGTTGTTGTTGGTTGTTGCTTTCTTTGTTCTTCATGTTGTCTTGTTGTCAACATGATTGGCCTAGAGCTCAAAAAATTTGTTTTCAATATAAATATTTAATATATTTAAATAGTCTGTGGTCCAAATTTTACCTTTAATTCAATATATTGGACCTACGCTCGACGATGAAAACCAACACAATAGCATTACGATACCACCACCTTGTTATACCCTACGTTTAAAAAACGTAAACGGGGTATATTAATTTTGTCACTCCGTTTGTAACGCCCATAAGGAGGCGTGGTAGGTATAGAAAAGTATATATATTCTTGATCAGAATCACCACCCGAGTCGATTTAGCCATGTCCGTCTGTCTGTCTGTGATCGATTATAACGATTATAGCCGTAAGCTATCGCCACGAAATTTAATATTGAAGCTTTTATCTAAAAAATAAAGGTCATGTACGAAAATAAGCCAAATCGGACTAAAACCACGCCTACCTCCCATACAAAGTGACTTTATCAAAACGGTAAAATCTCTTAGAATTCCACAGAAATTAATATATGGACTTGAAAGTTTGCATATGAGTTTTGATATTTAATAAACACTCTGAGTATGAAATTCAACTAAATCGAATGAAAACCACACCTACCTCTCATACAAAGTGATTTTATCAAAAATGTAAAATCTCTTTAAATTCCACCAACATTAATATATAGACTTGCATATTAATTAGACTTTTCATGTGAACTTTGATATATAACATGTACTCGTTGTCTGAAATTCAACAAAATCAAGTGAAAACCACACCAACCTCATTAGAGTCATACATAGTGACCTCATTAGCGAATATTTCCTGTTAAAACTATGACGAAAATGTTTTTACAAATAAACTTTTTTTTTTGACTGCTTAAGACTTTGAATATATTTTCGTTCGGCAGTGGGGGTATTTTAACTTCGGCCCAGTCGAAGATCATTTCTTACTAGTTTAATATTAGTTTTAACTGCGTGGTTCGGATTATGTGTAGTATTTCTTGCGTGGTTACATGAGGCATTACATCGGATCCGAATAAATTCACCATTATTTTGTCTGGTCACAACACGTTTTTCCAATTTTTTTCGTATCAGATGCTTTTTTGCAAAAGCTACTCTGTATATGTATATCACTATTTTGCGGAATGTGCTTTAAAATAATTTTCTATTAATCTATTCCGTATTGTGCAACTTATAGTTACTAATACTTTTAACTCTTTTATCGGTTCTTGCGATGAAATAAATGGATTTTTTTTTAAATTTTCTTAGATTAAGCAAAATATTTGCTTAATAGAAGAAATTATTTCACTCCGGGATGATAAATATTTTCAAGCGCGATCTCTCTCATTTCTCCAAAGCTAAATTAACGTTAATATTATCAATAAAAGAACTCTCTTAAATCATGAGGGGGAAAAATTTTTAAAATTAGCAACCATTTCAAAGAGTTTTAATTTATCCATCAATATTTTATTATTCATTTAAACAGATGTTCCAGAACCTTACGTGCGGCTTGGAACCTCTTTGGAGCCGAGTGCCATAAGAGAAGGTACAGATGTTTACTTTGACTGTTTGGTATCAGCTCATCCCTCTGTATATAAAGTAGATTGGCGTCATAATGTAAGTAAATTCAATACTTTATAGTTCTAAAGAGTATTATAGAATTTAATAGAATAAATTAAAAGTTAAGACAATAAACTCAAAAATCTCATCTCAACTTCTTACAAAATTAAGAAAAAAAAAATACTGTAAGTGAAAAAACTTTGTGATGTTTTTATTTTGTCTTTCTCGGTTTTCCGGTATTTAAAAAAAAAATAGTAATAAAAACACCCAGTGGTAAATGGTCATGAAAGTTAGTTTTATTTTATTAAATACGACTATTTCTTAAATACGATGTAGCTGCAATGTATGAATACAATTATTTATTTGTTCTATTATGGCCGCGGCGGCTTCGGTAGTCAAGTAGGTAGCGTGCTTGACTGGCCAGGTCATGATAGAAATCTTTATTCTTTATGCATTTTTTTCCACATTTTTAATCAACTGAAATTGAAAAACTCATCGTTATTTACGTCTTGAAGTCATCGTTGGTGGTAGAGAAGTTTGAGGATGAGATTGCCTTATAAATTGAATTGACTGAGGTAAAGGCATCACACTTTCTTCAGATTCAAAATCACATGTTATTACAGCTTTCCACCATTCTTAGAACATCCTTCATATATTTCGCTTGATTGACCTTTAATTCCCACTTTTCAATTTTTTATTCATTACTTACCTTCTGTTCAAAATTTTTTGAAGGCTGGTAACGCTGTTAATGGCTTGGGCGTGCACAATATTTGCAATTGTGTTTTACCAACAGAATTTCTTGTCCGGATGCGTTAAAAATATTGCATAAAAAAAATGTGGGGCGTTTGTTCTAACACGTATGCAGGCATTTGAGTGGTACAAATGGTTTAAGGGGGATTATATACACAGAACTTTTTTTAATTTTTTTTTTGCATTTTCTTAAAGCTTCAAGTCTCAAGAACATGTGGTTAAAATTTCAAGTCGATAATAACAACAAAAAATAACAAAGTTATAGCCTAGTGAGTGAACCGTGCTTCGAAAGCGCGCCGTGCTGGCCCTTATTTTCAAACGCGTGGCGAAACCATGTTTTCAAAGTTGGTGACCTAGATTTTTTGAAACTCAGTGAACCCGATCGATTTGATTTTTTTGTGACGAAATAATGTGAAAATAATGACGAATTTTTGGTTGAAAATCGTTACTTTACGTTCGGAAGTCAACCATTTTGTAAAAAATCAATATTTACAAAATCAGCTATGACAAGTACGAGATTTAAGTATCTAGTTTAATAATATATTTCGTTTTTTTGTTTCAGATGATTTTAGGAGGAGCAATCTTGGTCACCGCTTTTCATCTTTTTTCACAGCGCTCTATAAAAAATGCTGTTCCTACCTTAATATTATTTTTAATAAAAAAGAATTTGACCTACTCCTGAATGTGTATATTTTAAGGTATAAAAACACTAATTTAAAAATATCCCTTAGGTTTCCTTAAAAAAATTCACACACATGACCTTTTTTTCGGCCTCTGGGTATATAATTACCCTTAAAGTAGAGATGGGCACATTGTGCGCACATTCTGCTGCAGTGGGCGCCATCGTGCTCCAAAGCGCACACGCTCGGCTGCTGGATGAATTCGGGTGTGAATCGGAAAGGAGAACGGTAAACTGTGAGAGAACTAAGAGCGTGGCTTTATAGAACGTATGAGAGCTAGAGCATGATCTTCAGAAAAGTTCTATATTAAGAAGATGATTTATTAAAAAGGGATTTTTTTTATTTGACGTATCTACAAAAAGAGATGTTATTTGTTTGACAATGGGACTTCAGGTGAATTTATAAAATTTATTTTTCAAAAGAATTTTTTA
Source organism: Pherbina coryleti (assembly GCA_943735915.1). Taxonomy (NCBI): domain Eukaryota; kingdom Metazoa; phylum Arthropoda; class Insecta; order Diptera; family Sciomyzidae; genus Pherbina; species Pherbina coryleti. The sequence continues at coordinate 121,092,575 of OX030949.1, forward strand.
TTATTCATAAAAAGCTAGGCAAAACAATGTCACAACAATAAATCTACCTCAACGGTACTTAATTTTAATTTTTTTTCTGCCTGTACAACTAAAAATCAAAAATTACCGGTTGTTTTGTGCTCAAAAAATATGGGGCAAATTTTGATTTTTATTTTTGCTCTAAAAAAATAAAAACCTAAAAAATACTTGTTTGTTAAAAATTTTAAAAGTGAAAATATAACTAAAACTTTCTGGCTTTAAGTAAAAAATGCACACTCAAAACCGGCGTCTGCATTGTGTGCGGAATATTAATGAGTAGTAATTATTGGTCGGTACTGAGCGCAATTAAGATTTTCGCAATACAGACCAGCGTTGCCAGTTAAAACAATTATTTTACCAATTTTTACTGAAAACCTGCCTCAAATTTGTTTGCAACCTATGTACCAACAAATTTTACGGGGATCGTAATTATTATAAGCGGTATCCGAAAACTCATAGTTTAATTATTATTTTTAGATTTTTATTTTATTGCTCAACAATAAAAATTATCTTACGATTTTTATCATACAGATTAAGTGCAAGTGCAGAGTAATATTAATATTAATAATGATGATAATGATAATGAGAGCGATGTTGATGATGATAATGATAATGATACTGATAATTATAAAGATAATTGTAACACAATTCTTGTTTAATACCTGCACTACAATTTTTGTCAGTACATGCCAGTGGGAAAAATCGTGGGGTGCATACGAAATCATTCATGTTTTCCTTTAGCTAATGAAGATCAATATAGAAACATGCGAAAGTAAGTATGTTGTTTGTTAGATTTGGAACACCTTACGTCTTCACTTAAGATTTCAAATACGAAAAGAATGCGCGTTTGAGTCGAACGTCTATTCGTGCGATCATTCCATACCCTGCAAACACACTCGTGGTTAAATGCCTAGTTAATTCACTGTTAGATATTGCGTTAATTTTTCCGTCAGAAAGTTTAGGTCGTCGGGAAAAATCTAACCGAAACTTTTGTGTACATGTCATCTTGAATCACATTCTAACTCATGCATTTTTGTGCCTCACAATAATATAGCTTTCTCGCTTACTTCGTTATACTATTGCTAACTCTTTCTTATGACAGTGATTACGTATAGCGCTATCCTTTTTATTTATAAAGTATTTTAACTCATTATTTAACCTTCCCTTTGTTTATAATATACCTAAATACTACTAGCATACAGACTATTAAAATACCAGTAAAACCCTTGAAGTTTTACCTTCAAATATGAATAATTCTGAAGAGTCGTTTTTATTAAATAAAATAAACTATTTTTATCAATTGATTTTTTAATATAAACATATAAAAATGAATTATTATTATACATAAAATAAAGACAATTACACTTTTTAGTTCAAGGTACTCAGATATAAATTGGGGTATTTTTAGCTTATCTAATATTAATATTACATTTTTTAGGCACTAGTTTTGTTTTTTTTTACAAAATCTGTGTATACATTTGTTATTGCCAGCAAAATATTGTATAAATTTTAAAATTTCAATTTAAAGTAATGAATTATAATTCAATGTGCACAGATCTGCATGAATCATATTCGGACATAAATTTTTGAATCCTGCAGCTCGATTCTGAACAATTTTTGCCCGGAAATTGTAAAAAAGAGTTTCCGTTTTTAAGATAGCAGATTAAGACATTACATTTTATTATTTTACACTCATGAATATTATAGGTTGAAGAACCAATTTGCATTAAAAAGTTATCGAACTTTATCTTAAAAACGGAAACTCTCTTTTACAATTCCCGGGGAAAAATTGTTCACAACCGGCTGCAGGATTCAAAAATTTTAGTCCGAGTAACTGGTTACAAGTAGGATGTCTATATGCTTTGTGCTATCACAAATCAATCAAAAATTCAAGCAAAATAAAGTTATTTGGACCCCGCAGTACATTTTTCTGGAAAAGGTATATTTTGCTATAGAGATATTAAAATTATATAAAGTTTCTATATTATTATACTTAATATATTACAGAAAATTAACAAGAAGAAAATAGTTACAATGAAAATTCAGCTGGGCTATTAAAAACAATTTTAATCAACCAAGCAAAAAATTACATCTTCAATACAACTATCAAAAATAAAATTTTTAAGGCAAAAATGAGATCAACAATTATTATCTATAGCAAAAGTAATGGATTTGGAGGAAACTTGACGAGTTTTTTTAAAATCAAAACATTGATGAGTTTTTTTAAAATCAAAACATTTGAAAAATTAGTGATTGCTTGTAAATGGTACGAAATGGCTTGGACGAAATGTTTTTATCACGTAACATGTAATTTTTTGTCATGATTTTAACCAATTTTTTGAAACATACATATAATGCCGCAACTGACTGTTGCATTGCTGAATTTACTTGGGAATTGAACTTTGGAGACCTGCGCTTACAGTTTTTCTCATTGATAATTGGTGCACAATACGCGTAGTGCGACGGATCGCACGCGCGTCCTCCCCCCCCCCCACCACCTCCGCCGTCATTTTTTCTTTTTGAAATTTTTTGATAACCAAAGAAACTTGTTGTTTTGAAAAAGAATCAGTATTTTTCCCTTGTACGAAATGTTTTTATAGATCTTTAAGTATGAGATTATATAAAATTAAAATGAATTAAATTTTTAAATTTAACCAACTTCCTACACATTTATTTAAAATTAATAAATTAAATAAATTAAATTAAATTAATTTAAAAATCAGCTTACCCAGCACCTTTTATCGTTGCAATAATAGTTCTAATAATAGTGTTCGTGTTATAATTTCATGTTTTAATAACAGTGGTTAATAAATAACTATATTAATAAAAAATAAATAAATATTATTAATCTCGTCCAATTGTTATTATTTATTGAAATACTAAGCCCTAAGGCTTTATAGCATTTTAAAAAATTCAAAAATTTGTTTGATTAACTTATATCCTATACAATTCATTATACAATTCACATCTTGATATTTACTATATCAATTGATTAGAGCATCGCTCCCATATGTGAGGCTGATAATCGAATACTATTCTGATGTAGCTCATACAAATAATTATATGTGCACCATTGGTCAAATTGTTTTTGCGCTAAAATAAAAATGTTTCAAAATTCTGCTTTTGCAGTTATATTATTTATGACAACAGTAACATAACATAACAACGATTTTATTCAATTGTCCTTTAAATTAAATAAAAAATTAACATAAAAAATTTCTTCATAGTAAGTAATTATATGTGCACAACTCTAGTATATGTGTTTTTTGTCTTATTTTCAAGCTTAATAATAAAAAAAATTAAATAAAATTTCATGTTAGCAATTTGTATGCTTTCTTTTTTTTAAATAACTTGGCTCGGTCGGAATGGCATAGAATTAATCAAGGCATGGACTGATATTCTGCCATTCTTGCTCTATTGCTATTTTAAACTCTCTATCTGTCTCAAATTGCCTTTCATTCTTATATACTTATCCAGATAGGATTCCCCAGAGATCCTCGATGGGGTTAAAGTCTAGACTTATTGCTGGCCATTGCAGAAATGGTATATTTCTGGCTGTAAAAAACTCGTTTGTATGCTTTGCACAGTGTATTGGCGCATTATCCTACTGATAAGTCCAGTTATCGCCATAAAGTTGGCCGGCAAATTGTATTAGTTCATTGTCCAATAAACTAACGTATATTTCAGCATTCATTTATGTTGATATGAAACACACTTGAGTCTTTTCTTCATAACAAAATGCAGCCCAGATCATCACTGATCCTCCCCCATGGACACACAGGTGGCAGATGCGCCGCAACTGATCGTTATGTTGTCAATACTTCTTGTAACAATCAGGCCCATCAAAATTGAATTTTTTTTTCGTCACTGAAGATAACGTTACGCCATTCCTCATCCCAAGATTGGTGCTTGGTAGCGAAGGCAAACGTGCCTTAATATGTCGAGGCAAAAGGTTAGGTTGTCGCGTCATGGAAGTATGTGTTACTTTAGGATTTTTATGTAATATTAGAACTATTCTACTTCTTGTTACGTTAAGCCCCATCTGACTTTTTATTTGTCCGCTACTCATTCCTTCCACTACTGCAAGATGTTGAATTATCCGTTTGCACCGAGCGTTGATGTTGGTTTTCCTACCACTCCGTCTAGCTGTGCCATAACTACTAGGACATTTTCAAAAATTTGTTATTGTGTTCCTGTGGCGATTAAGCTTTTTGGAAATTTCTTTTATTTCAGCTCCATTTTCGCTCATTCCCAGTATTATTCCCTGGTCATGTTCAGAAAGGCTCGTTCCGCGAGACATTTTCAATATCTTACACGTAATAGTTAAATTAACTTTATTGATTTTAAAAGGAAAAAACCTTACCTAGTATTTCGCAACAACTATTTCCAATGCGAGCACTTGCAGCTATCAATTAAGCAACCAAACACCAATTAAATGCGTTATGCACATATAATTCTTTACTACTGCTCATTCAATGCACCGACACATTTTTCATGTAACGGTACATTAAATGAAAAATTAACTGCATGCTAAAATTTGGTAAACAATATCAACGAACTACAAACACAAACTGCATACACAAAAATACTGTACTATTCCAGATGGAGGGAAGAACGCAAAGAAATATTTATGCACATAAAATTATTTGTATGAGGTATGTAGACCTGGAGACCCAGGTTCGAACCCCAGCAGCGACAGAAAATTATTTGAATTAAAATAATTTTTCTGTACGGCCGCCACCTCTCTGCAGACAATGGCAAACCTCAGAGAGTAATAAAAATGCCATGTAAAGCTTCTTGAGAATAAGAACATTCCGTTCATCGCCGTTCGGAGTCGGCGTTAAGCCTGTAGGTCCATTTCTCGGTCAATCGTGTACAAACTTAATAACACGCACAACACAATTGATCATAAGAAGCTAGGTCAAAGTCCTTTCAAGGGCTGAAATGGCCAGTTATTTATTTTTTTTTTTAAATTTCTTCAGCTTGATAGTATTGCCAAACATAGCCAGGAAAATATAAAGTATTCTTGAGAGAGCATAATCCAAATCAACCTCGGTACTGAAGATAATCTAGAATTTTAAGTTTAATTGAGTATATAGATTCATTTAAAGAAATTACATCTGAAACAAAATTAAAGTCACCACAAGCACTTCTCAGCGGTTCATTTTGCAAGTAGTTTGTTCTACAAAAGTTTATGTAAAGTAACTCAAAATTTCTTCTAGGACGAATAGGAATATTAAAGTAAATTTCACATTAATAAATCTACATATCCATGCAGATGTTTAACAATCCAACTAACATTAAACATAGTTCTCCGATTTTTCAAAGTTGGAAGATTTAATATCTGTAATCGATATTCATAAGGTGGAAGATGAAAGTCAGTTCTACAGTATAAATTGCTTAAGCAGAACAGAAGAAATTTTTTCTGAACTGATTTAATGTCGTCAATGTAACAACCATATCGTGGTCACCATACGATTGAGGCATATTCTAAGATAGGCCGCGCTAGTGAAGTGAACAAAGATTTCGATACAAAGGGATCATTAAACTCTTTTACCCATTGCTTGATAAATCCTAGGGTACTATTTGCTCTTTTTATTATTTTCGTTGTATGAATATGAAAGCGAAGTTTAGGATCCATGGTAACTCCAAGATCATGGAAACTATCTAAAGATTCGAATATGTAATCGCAGATTTTGTATGTGCGTCTAAGCCATGGCTTGCGCGAGAAGGTCGTGTTCTTACATTTTTTCATATTGAGATTCATATGATTTATTTTGCACCAGTTATAAAGATTATTGATGTCAATTTGTAAGAATTCGGCGTCATATTCATTTTTGTAAAAAATAAATAGTTTGGCGTCGTCAGCGTACATCAAAACGTTAGAATGCATTATTATAGTGTGCAAATCATTTATGAAACGAAGGAAGAGAAGAGGCCCGATGTGACTCCCTTGGAGCACTCCTGAGGTAATCGGGAACTCGTAAGATTTCACGAGTTTAAATAAAACAGATTGAGTTCTATTACTGAGATACGATTCAATCCACCTCACCAGCTGTATGGTAAATCCGATAAGAGATAATTTTAAAATGAAGAGTTTGTGATTTACAACATCAAAAGCTTTACTAAAATCCGTATAGATGACATCTGTCGAAAGACCTTTTCCAAAATTCTCTATGGTCTTAGATGTAAATTCAAGTAGGTTAGTGACAGCCGATTTTCTAGAAAGAAACACCGTATGTGCCTCATGGCAGTTAACGTGTTAAAGAAACTGAAATGTAAAAAGTTTTTATATTATTTTTTCAATGTTAACATTTATTTATTACTGTACTTATTTATTACTGTTTATTACTGTACATAATACATTTTACATCACATAATACATTATTTATAAAGAAAATTAATTAATGAAATAAAATTTAAATGAAGTATTATCGAATTAAAAGTTGTTATTGAAATTATTGATATTATATCTAGATACATAATATTTCATATTTTATTTCATATTTTAGCAGCTTGCCAGTTCAGTTTGCCTTCTTCTTTAAAATATTGCATAAATTGTTGTCTTATATTCTCAGCATCACCTTTTCATGGATTATGAAGTGCTCCAACCGTGGTGTTATTACTTCCACTTTCTCCTTCAGCATTACTTGACATGTAATTCACATCATTTTCAATAAGGAAGTTGTGAAGTGCAATGCATGCAAAGGTAATTTTTTCAACCGTTTCAACATGGACACTCATTGGTCCTAACAACACCCGAAACCTATTGGAAAGAATTCCAAAAGCATGTTTTACCACATGTCTTGCGCGCGAAAGTCTCATGTTGAAGATTTTCTTTGCATTGTCCTTCGTGTGGTACGGATAAGGCTTTAGAATGTGCTTTTGTAGAGGAAAAGCGTCATCTGATACTATGACATAGGGAAGATTGCGTCCTCTACCGACTATTGAATTCGGTGGCAAGGATTTATCTTTTTTTTTTCAACCTTTCAGCGGAAATTAAAATTAAATAAAAAAACATTTGAAATTTGAGAATTTTTGTGCTTATGTAAACATAATAAGCATCATCGAATAAAAAACGCATTCTTCATAACACGAAGCAATACAAGACAACATCCAAAGTAATTTATTAGACCATATATAACCGCATTTATAATTGTTGTCATTCGGCTTGGGGCCACTGTCCAACCCAAGATCCTACGTGGAAAAGAGATGCAACTCTCTTCATCTAAGATTCTTCTTAACGGGGTTTGCAAGAGTACGCCAGCATCATTTGAACGCCCATTGCAACCGATGTCCACAAAAAGAAATTTGCAATTTGCGTCGACCAACGCAAGTAAAATTATGCTGTCTGTGCCTTTATAATTATGATAATAAGCACCCGATTTATGTGGCGGCCGAAAAGTTATATGCTTGCCATCAAGAGCACCGAGGCAGTTTGGAAATTGCGACTTAAGTGCGAATTCTTTGGCAACACATTCCCACTCGGAAGGACTGTTTGGCATCTTAAAATGTGAAATAGAAACGAAAATCAGTTATTATGTATTCAAACATTTATTAAAAAGCATTATACATTCAAAAATACCTTTACAAATTCCTCTCTTAATCGCATATACTATAAAGCTGTGCACACTTCAGGAACCATGAGACATATAAATGAAGTAGACAATTTCGTTTGATAATTTAAGCTCCTGTATAATTCTCCTATTAAGAAAAAATAATTAAGTAACTACAATTCAAAATTAAATCAAACTTCACAAACATACCACTAGCAAGAAACCTCAACGTCATGGCCAATTTTTCTTCTGGAGGAATTGCTTCCCTTATTTGAGTGTCGTTGCGCTGAATGTCCGCCTTAATTAAATAGTATAATTAAATAGTAAATAAAGTAAGAAGTTGAACTGAGTTGAATTCATCTTCAAATAATTATTATATGAAGGCTCATCTGTTTGCAGCAGTTTCTTTGTTAAGAATGCAAATGAGCCATCTTCGTCGCGCTCGAGCCTCCAAGATTTTATCAATTTCCGCTTCGTTTTTTTTTTCTCGGGCATATCTACTACCTTCTCACACATGTCAAGGAGACCTGTGAATTTATAAAATGTTACAAAACATCAACAAATATATGCAAACTTATTGCTTACCCAGGATAACATCACTTTCGTCCGAACCATACACTTCTATCGCAGCTGCAGTGCACTCTATTAATTTTTTTAACATAAACGTTTTATTTACTTCCATCGTTTTAAATATGAATAAAAATATAGAACTTTCTATTACATTTCTAATATGGTTTTTATTATGGCATTACTTGTTTCAGTTTACTTGCTACCTATCTCGTTTTGTTTTTTAAGAAAACAAGCAAAGAAGAAATAAACCTGAATTCAAGTCTTGACCAATGTAAAAGGTTTCGTCAAGTCCAAAAAAGAACGTCAAAAAACTTGATTTCAAGTCTTGACCAATGTAAAAGGGGTCATACTCACTTATACGAAGCTGCAATGCGGCGGGTCAAATGAATATGAATATCTTAATTCACGAGTCGGATCGGGTAAAGTTCGGGTTTTTCGGTTCATTAATACTTATGGTTGTTGTTGTCTTGCTGATACTTATTCTACTTACCCAAACACTCGGGCACTGATGTTAACGGCACAGTAATTACTGTTTTCTACAGTAATTTGACTTCTCATACAGTACGACAGTAATTTTTTGAAATATCAAGTAATTTCAATGGCCGGACAAAAATATAAAGTTTTTTAGAAAAAATTTCCTAAAATCACATTTGTAACATCTCTGTTCCTCTCATAATTTTATCATCTCTGGAATTTAGTGCAAAATGGAACGATGCCTTGATAACTGTGCAAATTATAGTGTATACATGGCTAGCACTAACAACCGTACAATTCCAAAGAAAACATTTTGAGCTTTTAGGAAGATCTGTGTACGATCTTTTAGATAAATTATATCTAAAATTCTTAATTGTTTTAAATGTATTAAGTATCCAAACATATTTGTTAAGTTTGTTTATTATAAGCCGTATTCATAAAAATTTTTTAAAATAACTTTAAAACGTTCAATAGAAAGTATTTTAAAATTTTCTAATTCATAAACATGTTGTAGCTGCTTTGTGTAGGGTGTTTTTTTAGAGAACTTCGAATTGAAATAAAACACAAGAAAATCGTTTTAATGTCCATCAATTTGGCTTTATTGGAAGGATAATTTTATGCCATTAATGTTTAAATATGATTTCGGGCATGTGGCCGCCGCGGCTGGCTCGAATAAAGCCAATTCTACAGGTCCAATTTTCAACCACTTTTTCGAGCATATGGGGCCGTATGTTGGCAATAACGCCACGAATGTTGACCTCCAAGTCCCCTAACGTTTCTGGTTTGTTGGCGTAGACGAGCGACTTCACATATCCCCAAAGAAAATAATCCAATGGTGTCAAATCACACGATCTTGGTGGCCAATTGACAGGTCCATTCCGCGAAATTATGCGCTCATCGAATGTTTCCTTCAATAAATCGATTGTGACGTGCGCTGTGTGGAATGTAGCGCCGTCTTGTTGGAACCACAACTCATCCACATTCATGCCATCCAATTCGGGAACAAAATAGTCGGTTATCATGGCTCTATACCGGTCTCCATTAACGGTAACTGACTCTCCAGCATTATTTCGGAAGAAGTATGGCCCAATGACTCCACCAGCCCATAGAGCACACCAAACAGTCAGTTTTTGTGGATGTAATGGCGTCTCAAGGATGTCATGTGGATTCTCTTCACTCCAAATGCGGCAATTTTGCTTGTTGACGTAGCCATTCAACCAAAAATGAGCCTCATCACTGAAAAAAATTTTGCGATGAAAATCAGCATCGGGATCAATCTAATTTTCGGCCCATACACCAAAATCACGACGCATTGCATGGTCTCGCGGCTTTAATTCTTGCACAAGCTGGATCTTGTAAGGTCGCAAGCCAAGATCTTTGCGCAAAATCTTCCATAAAGTTGATGGAAGATTCTCCAATTGCTGTGCACGGTGGCGATGTGCACGGTGGCGTATTATCACATAGAGTAAACGTCGTACGAAAACGACCCATGGCTAACTGAATTAATTGCTCTGATGGACGATTATGTCGACCATAAAATGGACGGAGCTTGCGGTAAACTTCGCGAACTGAACCATTATTTTCGAAATAAATTTGCACGATTTGCAAGCGTTGTTCTTTTGTCAACCTGTTCATGATGAAATGGCGAACCAAACTGAACATAAATGACATTAGAGTTGCCAGATTTGACCACAAAATGCCAGTTTTATCTCTATTCGAAAAACAAACCCCTAAAAAAAACACCCTGTAGTTAAAATAGAAACACTTTCCATTTGAAGTGGGATGAATGTAAATAATAGTTTGTGTATTAGATAAATTCAATGGCATTTTATTTATTTGCCACAATTTTGTCAACATTTTGATATTTACCAATCAAAAGTTTTTCGAAGCTACCCTCTGCACAGAAAAAATTGTAATTTTATTGTGTTTTGTTTTTTGTAAATATTTTTAAATGTTTTGACAAAGTTTTTGGTCATATATTTTTAATTTTTTTTTAACATATTTTGTAAATGTAATATTTTGAACTATTTGAATAATTTTTGACAATATTTGTGCTGAAATGAGAGCAACTAATTTGCAGAAATGCTTTGTGAGGAATTTATACCATGTTTCAGCCATTTTTAAAAATCATCTCAATAAACAATCCTCAAAATAAACAAACATTTTCAAACATTTTTTGACATTTTGTTTGTTTTTGATATATTTTGAAATAATTTTAAATATTTTTGATAAAATTTGTGCTCAGGTGAGAACAAAAATGCAATTCAAAGGGTTTTTTTTAAGTTTTCAACAATTTTTAAAATTATCTCATTTATGAAACATTTTAAAGACGTTTTTAACGCTATTGAACGTTTATGAATAATGTTTTTAAATTTTTTTCTTATGAAGGCTTTATAAGCGGCTCACCATATTTTGTGAATGCAGTCGATATGTATAAACAATTATACAAAAATTTGCGTTTGAATTGATTTTTATTCGTTTTAGTTATACAGTAACTAGCTTTTTCCCGGCGCACGTTGCTGCACCCTACAACTATATGGATACATAATAAATATATTCAAAGCCTTTTTTAGACTCATAGTTTTACACCACTGTCATTTTCCACTGCCCGCTACAGTTTCCCAATAGCAGGAGATCACCAAATAGTAACTCCATTTTGAGTTTGTATGTAAGTACTGCAACTTTTACTTTCAAAGCTATTCGATAATACAAATTTTAATTGTATGGGCGGAGCCACGCCCACTTATATAATGCTCATCCCAGTTTCCTAGTAGATGGACATTACCCAGTTTTAGTACAGTTGCCGACAGTGAGCATACAAACTAAATTATCAAAATGTAGCCAAATCGACGAAAACCGTAGGAAATATAGCATTTTTATGGATTTTTGGGCGGTAAAAGGGGGTGTGACAGAAATTTAAACCATCTCGTACTTGAAAAAAATGTACTGCCAAAATTTCAGCTCTATCGTCTCAGTAATTTTGAAGTTTCCAGCAATCACACAGACAACGTTTTGCTTTTTGTATATATATTTTGTATAAAGATTATTGGCTATAACTTTTGATTGGTAAGAAATATTAAGATAATTTTTTAGCTTGTTTATTTTTTCAAAAATATAAAAATACAATATTGGAAAAAAAATTTTGTTCGAAAAAATCAAGGGGTAGGCCTTGTTTTTTTAATCACAAAAATGGTTTTTAATTTTTGCGTAAAATTGAAATATTTTTTGCTTATAAATGTTATAACTTTTAAATAGAGTTAAAAATTTGCGAATTTGAATTTAAATTATTTTTACAACAAAAACAAATTTTGAGCCTTTTTTGAGGAAAACTCCAAAATGTTAGACCTTTTTTGAAAAAAATATTTAAAATATATATACTCAACTAACGGTTTTTTTGCAATCAGGGTTTCATAGTACTTTGATGAAGCTTTAAGACAAAAAAAAAATTTAACAAAGTTTATAAAAAAGCAGCGGAGATATTTGAATTTAAAGTCACAAAATTAAATTTCTGAGTGTGTTTTTCTCATCTTTGAGCTCGATGTTGCATTAAATATATAGTGTAGTAAAATTTTTCATAGTTTTCAAGACATGTTCATGTTTTTGATGTCAAAATAACGGAAATTTTTTAATTTTACTAAATTTAAGAAATATTATTTATTTAGTAAATATTTGCATATGTAACTAAAAATATGCGATTTTGTAAAAAATTTGTACTACAGCACCATCTGGTGTCCAAGGTGGTGCAAAGAAGATACTTTCAAAAAACTCATCGGACCTGAGAACTACTATATACCAATTTTTATTCTAATCGTATTAGCGGTTTGGGAGTTTTGTAAAAAATTTGTACTACAGCGCCCTCTGGTGTTCAAGGTGGATGAAAATTGATAGCTCGCAAACACGCAACGTACCAAAAAACTTCTGCACACAAATTTTCATGCTAATCGGATGAGTAGTTTAGGAGTCTATTGCATAATTACATACGTTATTTAGTTCCAAAGCAATTCGATATCATAAATTTGGCCTGTGTGGCCAAATTCCCCCTTGTTTAATGTTCGCTCAAATATATAATAACTACTTCTTGGGCCCATAACGTCTACATATAAAGTTCCACTATCAAAACATGTACAACTCAGGAATAATAATGATTTCTCAAAAGTGGGCGTATGTATAGTTAGACCACGCCCAGTTTTAGTATAGTTGCCGACAGTAACCATACGAACTTATTTACCAAATTTTAGTCTAATACGACCAAAAAAGTCTTAAATATAGCATTTTTATTGATTTGTAGGCGGTAAAGGGGGTATGGAAAAAAAGGGGTATTGAAAATTTTTACTATGCCTATATTTTTCGCGCAAATGCAAATTAAAGTGAGACTTGCCAAATTATTCCAATATTCCATTTATTTCCAATTTCCCTTGCAAATATATCCCTATATACACCATATGTACGCATCTGTATTTTTTCACACCTGTATTTTGAAAAAGTTCACTAAAATGCCTATAATTCATGAACCAATACACATACAAAGACCATTTATACAAAAAAACCTTCGTATTGACGTCACCTTTTATGGGAAATTTCCAGAAACAAAATCGGTTCACGCATTACCGAGAACATCAATTTCATACACAATGCAACTTATTTTTATATAAGATTACAAACATTTAAAAAAAAAAATCAGCGCAGGCATTCTGCGATTTTAGATATATATATGAAAACAGTGGGCGTGGTCAATTTTTCTTTCAGTAAACACTTAAATTGGATTACTACGAACATTTGAAAAAAAAATTATCCAAATCGGTCCAGCCGTTTTCCGATTTTAGGTAAATCGAAAAAAGTGGGCGCAAAAGTGGGCGTGGTCAATTTTTCTTTCCGACAAAACTTAAATTGGATTACTACGAACATTTAAAAAAATTATCCAAATCGGTCCAGCCGTTTTCCGATTTTAGGTAAATCGAAAAAAGTGGGCGCAAAAGTGGGCGTGGTCAATTTTTCTTTCGGACAAAACTTAAATTGGATTACTACGAACATTTAAAAAAAATTATCCAAATCGGTCCAGCCGTTTTCCGATTTTAGATAAATCAAAAAAAGTGTGTGCAGAAGTGGGCGTGGTCAATTTTTCTTTCCTTAAAAACCTAACTTGGACTAAAACGAACATTTTAAAAAAAAATTATCCAAATCGGTCCAGCCGTTCTGAAGTGATGCGATTTCAACCAAACGTACACTTCTTTTTATATATATAGATTACAAACATTTAAAAAAAAAAATCAGCGCAGGCGTTCTGCGATTTTAGATATATATATGAAAACAGTGGGCGTGGTCAATTTTTCTTTCAGTAAACACTTAAATTGGATTACTACGAACATTTGAAAAAAAAATTATCCAAATCGGTCCAGCCGTTTTCCGATTTTAGGTAAATCGAAAAAAGTGGGCGCAAAAGTGGGCGTGGTCAATTTTTCTTTCCGACAAAACTTAAATTGGATTACTACGAACATTTAAAAAAAATTATCCAAATCGGTCCAGCCGTTTTCCGATTTTAGGTAAATCGAAAAAAGTGGGCGCAAAAGTGGGCGTGGTCAATTTTTCTTTCGGACAAAACTTAAATTGGATTACTACGAACATTTAAAAAAAATTATCCAAATCGGTCCAGCCGTTTTCCGATTTTAGATAAATCAAAAAAAGTGTGTGCAGAAGTGGGCGTGGTCAATTTTTCTTTCCTTAAAAACCTAACTTGGACTAAAACGAACATTTTAAAAAAAAATTATCCAAATCGGTCCAGCCGTTCTGAAGTGATGCGATTTCAACCAAACGTACACTTCTTTTTATATATATAGATTACAAACATTTAAAAAAAAAAATCAGCGCAGGCGTTCTGCGATTTTAGATATATATATGAAAACAGTGGGCGTGGTCAATTTTTCTTTCAGTAAACACTTAAATTGGATTACTACGAACATTTGAAAAAAAAATTATCCAAATCGGTCCAGCCGTTTTCCGATTTTAGGTAAATCGAAAAAAGTGGGCGCAAAAGTGGGCGTGGTCAATTTTTCTTTCCGACAAAACTTAAATTGGATTACTACGAACATTTAAAAAAAATTATCCAAATCGGTCCAGCCGTTTTCCGATTTTAGGTAAATCGAAAAAAGTGGGCGCAAAAGTGGGCGTGGTCAATTTTTCTTTCCGACAAAACTTAAATTGGATTACTACGAACATTTAAAAAAAATTATCCAAATCGGTCCAGCCGTTTTCCGATTTTAGGTAAATCGAAAAAAGTGGGCGCAAAAGTGGGCGTGGTCAATTTTTCTTTCCGACAAAACTTAAATTGGATTACTACGAACATTTAAAAAAAATTATCCAAATCGGTCCAGCCGTTTTCCGATTTTAGATAAATCAAAAAAAGTGTGTGCAGAAGTGGGCGTGGTCAATTTTTCTTTCCTTAAAAACCTAACTTGGACTAAAACGAACATTTTAAAAAAAAAATTATCCAAATCGGTCCAGCCGTTCTGAAGTGATGCGATTTCAACCAAACGTACACTTCTTTTTATATATCATGAATTCCATGTCACGCACTGTTACAGCTTGCGAATAATTGCAACTGATTTACATAAGAAGAAATTTTTGCGAAAACTGGTTTGCAATTTTTATTAATTAATTTTTCGGTCTATTTAAAATGTGTAAAGTTTTAATGAATCCACTTATGAATTTCGGTGATATTAAGCAAAATGTAGCGTACGCACGTGCTACAAAATTTTCCCTTTAAAAATTTGATGTCAGCTTCTATCTGAAATTTCTGCGAATTGACTTCAGATAGAATTTTCATATTTTTTTACAGCAATAAGGGGTTATCCTAGATTATATTAGTAGCTAAGTTATTTGAGAAAAAAAAATTATAAAACAATTTTTTCAACTTTAACACCGTCACGCACATGTTACATTCGTCACGCACAATTACACCGTACGTTCATATTACTGTTACCTTCGACCATATTTACTAAAAACTGAAATACAAAACAAAAGGATTAAAAATTTCTTATTTTCTTTTTTTTTATCTTTTTTATGTCATGACTAGATACATTTAAGAAAAAAATTTGAAAATCAATTGTTTTAATCGATAAAAACTATTCTATTCCATTCGATCCAAAAGTCGATGCTCTCAATCACTGGAATTGAAGGAGCTGGAACTTTGGGGACTCTTCAAATTCTTCAACAGATTCCATGTGGACCTATTCAGGTGTATTCTCATTTCTTATGCAAAGAAATTCGCCTGGCCTTTGAGAGAGTACCCGTAAAGGCTGCACCCGTACCATCAAGTTCAGTGTTTTTGTGAATATGATTTCTTAAAATGGATTTATTTGAATAATAATTTATATTCCGATTTATTTTTACCCTTAAATGCCCAACAACACCGATATCATTAAAATTATGTTGTGTTAAATGATCCCCTGAACACGACCCCGTTTTTATTTTTTTTGGAAAAAATTTTTGTTTAAAGAAAACATGGTTGTATCCAAAAAGATACAGTGGGCATTCTGACGTATACCATCAATCAGCTTAGTTGTAGGAGTTCAAGGCAAAAACGTGGAAAACGATTCTTTTTATGATAACTCTTAATTTGTTTGTTAAATGATACTCTAAAATTGTTAATAGTTTAAAAGGTATTTCATGTCAAAAAGCGAATTTTCCGTAAAAATTAAAAAAACTGTTTTTAATTTGACGGTCAATATTTCCCAAACCAACAAAGTTATGCCAATAATTAAATTTTTGTTTTATAAATAAAATTTTCTGAGTGAAACTACATATCCAGCATTTTAATTTTTGCAATATTTTGAAATAATTAGCTTATTTTCTCGTTTGTAGCCAAAAAGATACACTGGGCATTTAAGGGTTAAATTAAATAAAACCCACTTATGAGAATTCATATTGACACTTGTCAAAAGTTAACCGTCAGTTTAGACGTTTGACCGTCTAATGCAGATGTAAGGATGGACATTTTTTTAAATGAAGGGTGTATTAATTTCAATTTTTTCGAGTTGTTTTATTTTTGGTCACTTTGCTATATATGAGACCCCCCATATCATTACTAATCGTAATACATTTTAATGCCCCTCCTCCCATCTAAATTGGTAACGTAATTTATGAACGACCCCGTAGTGTGTAAAAACTACATTTTTGTATAAAAAAAAGTGTAACATGTGCGAAACGCGTGGAATTTTTTTCAATGGAAATAGTAAAAAAAATGTTTTTCAATCTGGTTTGCCATCTCAATATCCACACATAACAGCATTTTCCGCAAAAAAATTCTTATATTAGAGTCTGCATTGAAACTTATATCAATATTGTCACGCACATGCTACATATTTTCTTAATTTATTTAACTGCTCTTACCACGGTATATCGTTGATAATTATTTATTCATATATATGTATGATTATTAGGAAAATATTAAAAAATTTGAAGCAAATATTTTTTTTTTTTAATTGTTGTAATAAACAGCGCACGCCCTCATGGCAAATATCAAAATAAAACTGCAAAATTTGGGCTCAACTTATTCACCACGCGAAAGTAAAAAAAACACAGAAAAACTACCGTTATCTTGAAAAATTCAACTTAAAACGTGTTGTCCGAATTCGATAGAATATATTCTATATAGTTTCTCTTCTCTCTTTACAATTTGATTTTTGACCTATGAGGTTGACTTTTTCGTGGAATTCGTGATATATAGATTACACAGTAATTTTTGTTCCAATTCACAGTAATTTTGCACGAAAAACAGTAATTTTTCGTGCCCAATACAGTAATTTCAACAAATTATGTTAACTGCACTTGGGCAGAGAAAAAGCAGTACTCAGAGTACACTCAAAATATACCCGAAAATACTGGGATATAGCGCCTTTTCAAGACTCTAACTCGATGCACTCATTGAATACGAGCCTGAGTGCTTCGGGTCACGCCGCGCTCGGGTATAAGTATGTACTTATACCCGAAAATATACTAAGACCCCTTTTACATTGGTCAACACTTGAAATCAATTCTTTGCTATTCCCTTTTAAACTTACTCTCTCTCACGTTGATGTCCGCGTCTTTCATCAACAAACTCATAGACTTGATTTCAAGTCTTGACCAATGTAAAAGGGGTCTAATGAGTGGAATGAGTATAAGTATTGTACATATTTTATTGAGTACGGATAGGGTAGAGAACAACAAGTAACTCGAGAATGATTCGAGTATCCGATTTCTATCGGATACTCATTGCAGTTCTCTGATTTATGCAACGGAATAATAAATGAAGATTTCCATGCAGCTGGAAAATAACAAGATTTTAAAGATGATGTAAAAAGTAAAGTGATAGTGGCTACTAATTCTGTGCAACAGTATTTCAATATGCATGAGGGTATGTTGTCGGGACCGCTCTTATAAGAAGATTTAAGATCTCTTAAGAAGGCTAGAACTGTACTGGTATCAACTATTGGGTGACAAATATCACCAGATTGAACATAATGGCGATAGCTGCCATTATTGAAAGAATATAATGAATAAGTCGACTGAAAGAAATCAGCAAAAAGGTAACAGATACTATTGTCATTATCGGATTCCACATTTTTGTATTTCATAAAAGAAGGATAGGAATCAATTTTGCGTTAATTTTCCAATAATAAAGCTTAAATAACTTAATTTGATAAATGTAAAAAAGTTTTTAATTCTTTCAATTTGTGGCAAAACTAAACTACTTTAAAAGAAACAAGTTGTTTTTCTAAGCCTTTTGACGAATTATACCCATATTTTTTCTTTATGTTTTTAACTTATTCAAGTAATATTATATTGTTGCTGTAATTTAAAAGTTTTCTACAAACAACAACCTTATGCATTACAAAAGAAAACTTATTTAATTTAATTACAAAAGAAAACTTTATTAATGAAAAAAATTGTTCTTTATTTTTAACTTACAGATTTATAGTTTCTGTTATGTAACTTGAATTTAACTTGTTTTGTTTTATTTTCATTAAAAGTTGAAGTGTTATAATAAACATTACATTATTTGTATTTTATCTGTATTTTATTCCCTTTGGAAAAATTTGTCGCGTCCATGATGTCGCGTCCGTATTCGTGCAATTTCTAATTAAAAAAGGTAAGAGATAATTCTCATATTTCATAAGTCTACGAAGAAATGTTATCCCTTGACCTTCATTTACATTTTTTTTTTTGGATTCGCCCGGAGGTAAGAAATCTTCATAGATACGTATGACCCGTGCCATACGCATGCACGATTTACTTTCTAAGAAGTTCCCGGATCAGCCGGACTGAATAGAATGCACCTACGTGCTAAAACCTACCACCTGTTGGCAAATAAAAGCCTCCACTAAGCACAATTGCTTGGCCTTTCAGCGGAAATCAAAATTAAGTGAAGAAACATTTTAAATTTGAGTATTTTTTGCGCTTATGTAAACATCATAAACATCATCGAATAAAAGTACAATCTTCATAATACGAAGATATACAAGACAACATCCAAAGTAATTCACCAGACCATACATAACCGCGTTCATAACTGCTGTCATTCGGCTTGGGGCTACTGTCCAACCCAAGATCCTACGTGGAAAAGAGATGCAACTCTCAAACACCAAACCAATACCAAACATAGCACAGATATACAAGTATATCTACAAGTATATATTGTGATAGTGGCGTCCGTGGCGTAGTTGGTTAAAGTGCGTGGCCGCTATGTCAAAGAACTTTGGAGACCCAGGTTCGAACCCCAGCAGCGACAGCAAATTATTTGAATTAAAATAATTTTTCTGTACGGCCGCCACCTCTCTGCAGACAATGGCAAACCTCAGAGAGTAACCAAATTGCCATGTAAAGCTTCTTGAGAACGAGAACTTTCCGTTCATCGCCGTTCGGAGTCGGCGTTAAGCATGTAGGTCCGGTTTCTCGGTCAATTGTGTACAGACTTAATAACACGCACAACACAATTGATCATAAGAAGCTAGGTCAAAGTCCTTTCAAGGGCTGAAATGGCCAGTTATTTATTTTTTTTTTTTTTTTATATATTGTGATAACAAGTATATCACAATATATTTATATATTCGGGTCACTAACATAAGGGAACACCGAGCTAAAGTTATTATTTGGATATGCATTTGGGCCAACGCAGGTAAAGACTTGAATGGAAAAGAGAAGACTTGTATGGAAAAGAGAGATACAGTGCCGGTAAAAAAAATAGCACTGGAGACAACAGTTCAACTATTATTTAAAAAAAACCTCATCTGAAGCAACTTGTTCAGATGCTACTATTATATAATATTTTAGAGAGTATTCACTCTCTGAAAGCAAGATCATTAGTATTAAAAGGGTAATGGTTCTTTTTATGTTAAGTAATTTTGAGAGAGGAGTACGAATTGGTACGGTAAAAATAATAGCACTGCGTTTACGTTTCTGTTGAAAAAAGCCATTTTGTGTTCAATTTATCAAAAGGTAGCATCAAAGTGTTTCAGTTTGTTTTAGTGGAAGTGGTTTTAATACAAAAAAAAAATTAAATTCTTAAATTATTTACGAAGCTATGGGTCGCAGAAAGCATTGCAGTGCCGAAAAACGTGAAATTATTCAAAGAATGTTTGCAGAGGGTAAAACGTATGCAGAAGTTAGACATGAAGTTAGCTGTTCTAATAATTTGGTTCGTAATGCCATAATATATGCACCAAAACTTGAAACCCGTGGACGAAAGCACGCTATGTCGCCGTTACTCGTCCAACGATTAATCAGGCAAAGTAGAAGGAGCCGTTTAAGCCAGCAACAGAGCTCAAAACAGAACTTAATATGTGTTGAAACTGTTCGTAGCCGTCTTAGAGATCATAATTTTAAGGCATGTAGTCCCAGAAAAGTACCTATCTTAACTGCTAAGCATGCAACAAAGCGTTTGAAGTTCGCAAAACAACATTTGAACTGGCCAGTAGAGAGATAGAGAAATATTTTATGGACGGACGAGAGTAAAATTGTAATTTATGGTGACAAGGGTTTTCGTTCTTACGTTAAGAGACCTCCTAATGCAGAATACAACCCTAAATTTACTGCTGAAACAGTTAAGCACGGAGGTTCAAGCATAATGATATGGGCTTGTTTTTCCTCTTATGGAGTTGGTCCCATACATTGAATTAGGACCATCATGGAACAACACGTATACGTTGATATATTGGATAAAGTAATGCTGCCTTATGCAGAGGAAGAAATGCCGTTATTGTGGGTTTTCCAGCAGGACAATGACCCGAAGCATACCAGCAAGAAAGCTAAAAAGTGGTTTGAGGATCATTCGGTGAATGTCATGTCGCCCGTCATGTCATGGCAGTCGCCCGACCTCAATCCAATTGAGAACCTCTGGACTGATGTAAAAAAAGCAGTTTCTATTGCAAAACTGACCAACAATCAAACCCTTTGGGCTGCAGTGCAAGACTCCTGGATCAAAATTCCAATTAAGAGGTGCCAGGATTTGATCAATTCCTTGACAAGACGTTGTGCAGCCGTAATTGCCAACAAAGGACATGCGAGGAAATATTAATTTTGGCTCATTACACTTTTTTCACCATAATAGCTTTGATCTTAAATAAACTCTTTAATTTTGTCACGTTTTTTTAAGTTTTTAAATGCATAATGAAATAATAGTGCTATTTTTTTTACCGCCTATTTTTTAAGTTATATTGAAAAATCTGAAATATTTTCCAAAAAAAGTTAATAAATTTTGCAACTCCTTTTTAACTACTTTCTTTGAGGTTAATTGTATTTATTGATATCTTCAAAAGTTGTTTGCATCGATTTATTTAATTTTAACTTCTTAAAAGAAATAAATTTTGATGATGGTGCTATTATTTTTACCGCAGCTGTATATATATAAAAGAAAAGTTGCCAAAAATAGCTCAATTTTGCATATTTCTATAAGAGCTTCAAAAAAACTTATATTTTTTGTCGCGTCCGTTTCATTGTATAATTGCTAATAACTTTGTACTTATTTGTACTAAATCTTGCCCATAAATTTGTAAAATGTAGCACTCTTTCAGCGCGTTAGAACACTAAAACTACATATCGGCTCTTTATATTTCTTTCTTGTTTTTGACGTAGTTTAAAGCGTGCGAATGTCGCGTCCGTGCCACTGGGAGATGCCCATATGTTATGTGTTTTTTGATATATTTTATAATATTTAGTTTTCAAGTTTCTCAATTTTCGTAATTCATTGGTATACCACACGGGGCCAGAAATTATAGAAGCTTTTCGTTGAGGAATAGATCTAAGAAAGCAATCCATGAGCGTTGAGTTTAACGCAAAGACCGCGGCATCCAGATTCTGTGATGATAAGCATTTTGTATTTAGATCCAATATAGGTGACCTATTTATATTGGACAAACTATTTTTCAAAGTAACATAATTAGTTTTCTTAAAGTTGAATTCGGTGAGCGGTTGAATAGTATGGTTCTGCACATATGGTTTAGGAAAATTTAAACAGATTTCTATAGTCGGATGGTGAGAATCTTCGGGAGTGACCAAGGGATCAGACCTTGACACTGAAGCAATATTGCTATCATCAAAAAATACCAGATCGAGCAAACGTTTATTCTTGTTCAAGTGACAAAAGACCTTGGCTTGTCAAGTGGCAAGTTGGAAAAGACCTTGGCTTGAGAGGTCGTTTAAAAAGCGAGCTTTCAGAGGAGCTTTCAGAGGAAGATAAAAATATTGTAGGGTTTTCGGAACAACAGTTCCAAGAAACGTTGGGCAGGTTAAAGTCACCAGTTATTAATTTTTACTAATAGAGAGCAAATGTTTGCTATAAACTTCTTAGTTAGAAAATGGTGGGATATATGAGTATGTAATGTAGATACTCAAGGGACCGAACTTTACGTGAACACAGCAAAATTCTATGTCTGCAGCTTCTCGGATGTGTATTTCTTGAAAGTAATGTGTTGATTTGACCGCAATCAACACACTTCCACCGTTAGAGGAATTGTCAGGAATGGAGTTTCTATCTTTACGATAAATGTTAAATTTGTTGCAAAGAATTTCAGAATTTAAAGTGTTGGGTTTTAGCCAAGTCTCACTGAAAGTAATTATATCATAATGAATGTTGTGACTCATAATGAATAAATTAATCAATTTAGTATTAATGCCACGAACGTTTTGATATAAGATTAGGAACTGAAGGCAGCAATCTAGTTTTTTTGGTTCATGTTGCGAACAGGTAAAGAAGCTAGTCCAGTTCTAGGTTGTGATCTAGGGACGTATTCATGAACTAAAGTATATTCAGGCCAAAAACTTTGACTGATTACTTTATTGTAGAGATCATCAGGTAGAGTTATTTTAAATGAATAAGTGACGCGTTCATGAGGTAGCTTGAATTTATAAATCGAAATTCTTTTATTTAAAAGATTTAAATTCGATTGCAAATAGAAAAGAATGTCATCCTCAGTCGTATCAGCTGCAAAACGGGATACATATATTGATCTTGCAGGCGGAATTATCACAAGATTTTTGTGAACCGGCTGATTTAAACTGCTTATCGATATTTGTTTTGGTATTGCGCATGTGTTATAAGTTTTGAGTAATGCAAGAGAAGTGGCAGCACTTGATAAGGCAAGATTCAAGATAAGAAGGAGATTCAGTAATTAAATTTATTGTGTGTACAGCAGAGGCTTCTGTCAACAGTAAATTCTCACTGACTGATGCGGGAGCTCTAGAAAGAGCCGCAACATCAGTTTTTCGAGCTGTAGTTACATTCTCAGTTGGAAATGCTTCACATGAAGTGTAAAAGTTTAATTTGGGTGAAGACACTTGTAGACGGAGTGGCTGTTTTTGTAATAGATTTGGCAGAGCTTCGAAGGTTTTTGCTTTCGCTTAGGAGAGACAAAAGCCTCATCCATGCACTTAAGCGATTTGAAAGACTTTACTCCGCCAATCTAATCTGAGCCGCCTCTAGGTCTTTAGAAACCTCCAAGAAGCCCTTTCTCGATTGCCTTATAAGTTTTAGTATTTCCAAATCGGTTGCTCTGCAATCTTCGCATGCCCAACGGAGACCCTTATTTTTACC
This sequence comes from Pherbina coryleti, assembly GCA_943735915.1. NCBI lineage: Eukaryota > Metazoa > Arthropoda > Insecta > Diptera > Sciomyzidae > Pherbina > Pherbina coryleti. The sequence continues at coordinate 121,116,257 of OX030949.1, forward strand.
CAGTGCGTCGGAGACACGCGCATTTAGTGCTACACACTCAGTGTGAAAAAAGGATTCACATAACCAGCAATTTACAATTCGGTCGGATTCTTCCTTAATGGTACAGTTGCGGAAATTGCAGACTATATTTAAAAATCTTATATTAAGTTATAAATTTATAAGTTAAGAGTAAAAGTTAAAGTTTAGCTTTGGCAACCCTATTTGAGAAAGTTTGAAAGACACAGTTTAGTAGGCAACAGTTTGAAAGCGTTCGAAAGTTGTTACCAATGACAACAGTTTGAGAAGCTTTAGATTTAAGCTGACAAACGTCATAAAACAATGGAAGGAAAAACAAGAACAAATCCGCTCTCACAAAAAACAAACCAACCATGATACAATAAATAGAGGTAGATGCAGACCTGACTGTGCTCTCTTTTAATACTGCCGTAACTGTCAAAATTCATATAAAAAAAGTTGTTTGCTTACATTTAATTTCTATGAACTTTTTTATAGCTTTGAGATTTTATATGCGTTGTCAACTTCGTGTTGACATTCGCGGCAGTACGCTGTCATCTAGCGAATCTACCTGTATTTATTGTATCATGAAACCAACGTTTGTTGTTGCTATAGCAGAAAAACAATAGAAAAAAAAAAACAATGAAAATATAAATGTGTGATATTTAAAAAAGGATTATTTCAGCGCTTTCTTGGCTTATAGTTGTATAAATCCAACGAAGGTCACAAGTAAAGTATGGTAAGTTCAAAAGAATTTAATTTTAATTTAATTATGCGCGAAATTCGGTATAAAATAAGAATTTTACGCAACAAGAACAAAATCCCGTCTTTCGGCAGAATAGTTTTTTTTTTTTTTTAGCTTTGAACCAAGGATTTCAGGTGGAATGCCTATTCAGTCAAGTCTGCCTTGGTTCGAAATGGGGTGATAGATTAGTGGGAAGGAAAGGGCAATCAACTGAAACATGTGTAGGATGTTCTAAGCGTGGTGGAAAGCCAAAGAAACATCTGAATTTTCACCATTCCATTCCATTCCTTTTTCACCATTCAAAATTTTAGTCTCATAACATTTTTCAACGAAAAAATATATCAAAAATGTGGCTTAACCCACTTTAGAACTCAAGGCCTCATATATCAGCGCTTCTGCAATGTGTTTTCTTGCAATCTTCAATGATTCGATGCAATATTTTTGAAATAAAATTGGGAAGGAGCTTGCAGAGAACAAGTTTGGAAACGCTGATCTACATAACAGTAATAAAAACTAATTAAAATTTCGCAACTTTTTGTTAAACAAAAATTCGGGCATTTTTTCCTTATTTTAATTTGGTAAAAATGCCCAATTTTTTTTTTGGGCCTAAGTTCCAATTTTTTTTCGGGTCTTTCTTCCATTTCAAATATTTGGAAAAAACTGACATTTTTTGGCACAAACACTCAAAAATATGACAAAATCACTCAAAATTTTTTCCTAGGAATTAATGCCCGATTTTGTATGGAGAATTTCGGGCTTTTTTACCATTTTTCTTTCGGGCGTAGGTTTATCGGGCGTGAACTCCGGGAGCCGAAGAAAATGAATGGAGACGTGCCCATATTGCACAGGTTCGCGCTGTACAATCACCACCTCAAATTCGACAAAATGTTACAAGAAGAAGACCAGTCGTAAATGTAGACTTGAATTGCGCTGCTTTCGAATACGATCCCGCAATCGCCTACAAAGATTTTCGCTGCGTTGATATCGGTTCGTTGTATGTCGTATGCCAGCATTGCAATGCATTAAAGTTTCAATCGGAAACCCCCGGCTTATGTTGCGCTAACGGCAAGGTGAAATTGCCCGTTTTAACTCATCCGCCAGAGCCATTGTATTCGTTTCTCTATGAAAATACAATTCAATCAAAACATTTCCTGGCGAATAAAAATATAACGGATGCTTTCAAATGTCAAACGTCATTTGGAGCCGAAGTTTTTGATCAACCAAATGACGTCATTTGGAGCCGAAGTTGTTGATCAACCCGGCTACAATCCGAGTTATAAGGTAATGTCACTTTATTATCAAAATCAACAATTCTTCTCATTTTTTTCGAAATTGCTTCAAAACATTCAGATTCAAGGGCAAATTCACCATCGAGCAGGCGCTTTGTTACCACCACCAAACGAAGATCATAAGTTCCTTCAGATCTATTTCGTTGGTGATTCGGCAATTGAACTAGATACGCGTTGTGCAATTTTTACTCGACTAAACGTGAAATGACCGAACAATTGCAAAATCTTCTGCATGAGCATAATGAATTGGTCAGATTGTTCAAAACCGCTTTGGATACAATGCATTCTGACGAACACAAAATCATTATCAGATCAGACAAAAGACCCGCTGGAAGCCATGCAAGACAATTTAATGCTCCCACTATCAATGAAGTCGCAGTGGTGATTGTTGGCGAGAATGTGGAATCACGCGATATTGTTTTCAGGCGTCGGGATAGTGGACAATTGTAGCGCGTATACAAGACTCATCGGTCATATGATGCACTTCAACACCCGTTGATGTTCTGTCGTGGAGAGGATGGCTATCACTTCAATATAAAGATGGTCAATCTAACGAAAGGTTTGCTTACAAGTCATCACTTCTTTTTCATTCTACAATTAAGTTCGAATTCATATTTCAGGAGAAGAAACGAATAAGAAGGTCAGCTCAATGAATTTTTATGCATATCGATTAATGATTCGACAGATGTTGACAATCATCTGTTGGGATATCGCCGGTTGTTTCAACACTACTGCGTCGACAAGTACGTCAAGATTGAAACGGAGCGTCTCAATTTCATTCGTTTCAATCAGTCGAAGTTACGATCAGACGAGTACATCCACTTGCGTGACGCCATCGTTACTGAAGGAGACGTGACCAACATCGGTTACTTGACCATTCTCCCAGCTACTTACGTTGGAAGCCCGCACCACATGCATGAGTACGCTCAAGATGCGATGACGTACGTGAGGAATTACGGACGCCCGGATTTATTCATCACGTTCACTTGCAGTCCGAAATGGCCCGAAATTACAAATCTGTTGCTGACAGGGAAAACATCCAGCGATCGGGATGACATCACTGCGCGAGTATTCAAAAAAAATATCAGAGTACTCATGGATTACATCGTTAAGCAAAAGGTTTTTGCCGAACTCCGTTGTTGGATGTACTCGGATGAATGGTAGAAGCGTGGCTTACCACATGCACACATTCTGCTTTGGATGTTCGACAAGATCCAACCAGATCATATCGATTCGATCATTTCTGCCGAAATACCAGATCCAGAAACTGATCTGGAGCTGCATTCCATTGTGACGACAGACATGATCCATGGTCCTTGTGGAGTCCACAACCCAGACTCACCGTGCATAGAAAACGAAAATTGCACAAAGCGTTTTCTCCGTCCGTTGGTGGCTGACACAATCAGTGGAATCGATGGATATCCATTGTATCGGCGTCGTTCACCAGATGACAACGGTAGATCAATCGTGACCAAAGTGAAAGAAAACGATGTCGTCTTCGATAACCGCTGGATCGTTCCATGTCGGCTTTTCGCGAAAACGTTCTCAACCCACTGCAATGTTGAGTACTGCAACTCCATCAAATCCCTCAAATACGTTTGCCAATACGTGAAAAAAGGGAGCGACATGGCGGTGTTTGGCATTGTCGATCCGAATGCAACGACAGGTGATGGAATTTCAACTTGAACGTTACGTGAGTTGTAATGAGAGAATTTGGCGGCTGTTTTCATTTCCAATTCATGAACGTCACCCGACTGTCGTACATTTGGCAGTTCACTTGGAGAACGGCCAGCGTGTCTACTTTACAGACGCAAATGCAGCGCAAAGAGCAGAACGGCCACCAGCGACAACATTGACAAATTTCTTTTCGACATGCGAAAGTGATCCGTTCGCAAGGCCTTTACTTTATTCGGAAATGCCACGCTTTTATACATGAAACGCTGCATCGAAGAAGTTTCAAGGCCGGAAGAAAGGTGATGCTGTTGCTGGGTTCGCTGATGTCTATATGCCCTCGGACGAATATACACAGTTCATCCACGCCAAGACGAATACTTCTATCTTCGCTTACTTTTGGTGAATATTAGAGGCCCTACATCCTTCGATTCCCTGCGTACTGTGGATGGTGTGCTGTGCGCCACTTTTCGAGAGGCTTGCCAACGTTTGAATTTGCTCGAAAACGATACACCTTAGGACCCAACGCTCGCCGATGCAACTGTTTCTGCACCAGCGAATCAAATTCGTACATCGTTTGCAATCATCATAGTCACATGTCATTCGTTGAACCTGACCGCATTGTGGGACGAATACTAGAATGAAATGGCTGACGACATTTTGTACAGAGTTCGCACCACAACTTCGAATTTCGATCTTGAAATGAACGACGAGATGCGCAACGAAGCGTTAATTTTGGTCGAAGACATGTGCGTTCTCATGTGCGGCAGTCTGCTGTCGACATTGGGAATGCTAGCGCCAAATCGATCAATGCACGATGCATTCAATCGCGAATTGCAACGGGAGAAAGACAATGATCGAGATGAGCTGGCCGAAAGAGTCCGAAGAAATGTGCCGCTGTTGAATGCCGAGCAGAAGAACGAGTACGATTCGCTGATGAAGATTGTTGACGATGGAACAGGAGGTATTTACTTTCTCGATACTCCCGGTGGGACAGTCAAGACATTCGTCATTTCGTTGATTCTGGCAACAATTTGGTCAAGATCTCAAATTGCGTTCGGCTGCTGAATTATCGAGACAACTGCTGGCGCTTAGCAATGGTCAAATTCCTGTTGATGTTTCGACTGGATTGATATTGATATCGTTCCCGGCAAATTTTTGCGAGTTCACATCATCGAAGGAGGAACTGATTACCAAAGTGTTCCCCGGCATTGCACAAAGTTATAAAAATCTCGATTGGATTAGTGAACGGGCAATACTAGCAGCGAAGAATAAGGACGTCGATAGCTTGAATTTCATTATTCAAAGTCAAATCTAGGAACTCCGCCGCATAATTTACAGCTGAAGGTGGGATCAATCATAATCATGCTGCGGAATCTGAATCATCTAAAATTGTGCAACGGTACGCGGTTGTCCGTCAAGAAACTGGTGAACAATGTGATTCAAGCGACGATCATCAAGGGCAAATTCAAAGGAGAGGAAGTCCTTATCCCACAAATTCCAATTATTCCAACAGATCTTCCATTCCAATTCAAGCGTATTCAGTTCCCTGTTCGATTGGCTTTTGCGATGACAATCAATAAATCGCAAGGCTAATCGTTAGAAGTCTGTGGGATTAATCTCGAATTTCCATTTTTCGCACGGTCAGCTGTACGTTGCCTGCTCGCGTGTTAACAAACCGTCTTCGTTGTTAGTTTTTGCGCCGGAAAACAAATCGAAAAACATTGTTTATCATAACGCTCTCTACTGACTTAAATTCTGTTCAAATAAATCACATTGAAATTTGAGCTATCTGTATTTTATTATCATTCTGGAATTTATCTGAAGGCGTTAAATTGGGGCGAGACTAAGTTCGCCGGGTCCGCTAGTATAATATAAACCTCAGTGTTTACTTTATTTAGTAAATTCTTATTTATTTGCCCGTCTATTTTTTTCGGTGCAGAACAATAAAGTTCACACGCATACTACTTCAATTTTCAACTTTACTTGTGTTAGTAGCTCTCTCACTCTCTGCACTGACAAAAATTGTTGTGCAGGTATTAAGCCAGAATTGTGTTATAATGATCATTGTCATCATCATTATCTTTATCAGTATCATTATCATTATCACTATCATTATCATTGTCACTATCAATATCATTATTATTTTTATTATTCTGCAAATAACGCATTTTCATATGCCTCAAACATTTCGTGCAGTGCAAGACACACGACGTAGAGGTGCGAACCATATTGCTTGAAGTTTCAGCGCCAACTGATTGAGAGAACTTCGTGCATTCGATCGTGTACGTATTTCGATTCTCGAATAAAGCTTTATAGTCTCACCACGCATGGTACTACGTGAACATCACTGTATTATACCATGATTAGGTACAATTATAATATACAATTATAAGGTAGGCCCAGGAAAAACACACTTAGGCAATTCACAAGGTGTATCTTATGTCTAATGTTGTATTTCAAAGCTCGATAAAAATAATACACTTGTGAGCAACCCTTAATCGTTGTATGTCATATTTCTTCACTTAATCAGCTGATCGTGAAAAGTAAAGAAACCAAAATGCCGTACGAAAGTGAAAAAAATAAACTTATACAGTGACTCCATAAACTAATCGCTCACTGAAATATGTATTAATCGACAAGTGTATTGAAAAAACTCTTAGAGGTAGAACTACAAAATACTTACCCTGTGTCCATGACCAGTTATTCTCATTGTATTTAAAAAAAATTTAAAAAAGTCCATTGTATGCAAGCTCAAAAAGCAAAAACAAAGTACAAGAACTTATTCACTCTCCAAAATATATTCGCTCACTTATGTGTTCTCTTATTTAACGGTGAATTCAGGTCGTTTAAAAAGTTTAAATTTAATGTTCGTGTAGTTGATTCAGTTAGTGTGGTGTCATATATAATCCTTCTTTTGAGTTAAATGAAAATATTAAAAACTATGGAAACATGTATATAAAATAATAATAATAATAAAACTTAAAAATAATCCAAAATTCTAATTCGCATGTCATTTGCCTCATCAGCAACGAAGTCAGCGATCAAGGTATTATCATCACTTTCGTCTTCTTCGTTTGATGGTAGTGAAATGTCTTCATCGGTCGCATTATGGTCGCATTGTGAAGAGCACAACATAAATTTATTATCCTAGCCGCTTTAGCTGGATCATATCGGTGCAGTCCTCGCTCCGATAAAAGACATCGAAATACGGTTTTAAGGACGCCAATGGTGCGCTCAACGACTATTCTTCCTTTCGCATGTGCGATATTAAATTTTTGTTTTCGGTCACAAGAAATTGGCTCTCTAAACGGTGTTAGGAGCCAAGGTTGTAGAGGATATCCCTTGTCACCTAAAAAAACGAATAGCCTGATAATATCTTTATTATCAATATTATTTTTTTATTTTACCTAAAATTATTGGATGCATTCCATTTCGATGTTTGGAGGCAAATACATTTTTTGCATCTTTCATTTCCCATATGTGGGAATCATGGAAGTTTCCGGGAGAATTGAGCAGATATGTATCTTATTTGCATATTATAGTCGCATATCTAAAATAATTATTTTATTGCATAAAAAATATCATAATTAAGGTAGAAAAGTATTCACAATCATAACATTTATACCATACTAACCCTTTCTGTTAAAAAAATGTGTTTGTCGTTTTTGGGTGCCTGTATTTTCAGATGGGTGCCATCAATAGCCATGGTGATTCCAGGTATACCACATTTTTGAAAAAACGCTGTCTTCGCTTCTCGTTCTTCACCTCTATTCATATGAAGAGATATCCACTTAGAACAAAGGCGCACTTCTAAAGCATCCAGAACTTCAGAAAGTATTAAGGAAAAAGTTGACTGTGCCACATTAACATCAAAATCTATTCCAATTCCGTGCTGATAGCTGCCTTCTGCTAATCCATAAAATCTATGAAACTCATTTTACCATTCATCTCAAGCCCGTTTACCCACATTATTAACCATTGCTTCACAAGTTCTTGCTTTCCTGACATATGGAAAACAGCTACAATCATCCCTGTGGCTAAAAAATCAATTGCTCACAATCCATCTGATTATCGGCCTATGAGTCTTCTATCTTCATTATCAAAAGTATTTGAGTCTCTTATGGCCACTCAAATCTCGGAATACTTAAAAGAATTTAACCTTCTGTCTCCTCTTCAGTCCGGATTTCGGCCGGGCCACAGCTTCTCTACAGCCACTGTTAAGATCTTAGACGACATAAGAATTTTATACGATCTGGGGCACATGTGTTTTCTCTGCTTGTTAGATTTCTCCAAGGCCTTTGATTCTGCCTTGGTCCTCTTCTATTTACATTGTTTATAAATGATATCTTCAGTAAATACCGCCATGTTTCCATACATGCTATCCAGTCCTATTGGTCTTGTGGATGAATTGTGTGTTAAGGTTAACGAAGACTTGATTAATATAGCTGATTGGGCTAAAGTCAACAAGCTGCTCCTAAACCCCCTTAAATTATATGTTATGCCGATATTTAAATCGCGTTACGATATTTATGATTTACCGGCAGTCTATCTAAATAGTGTTGAACTGAAATTTGTTGAACGTGTTAAAAATCTCGGTTACCACATTAACTCAAAACTCTCTTGTGAAGATCATATTAATTCGGTTTTGAGTAAAATGTTTTTTGCCCTACGTAACCTAAGGTGGACTGCATCATTTGTACCTATTGACACCAGAAGAAAGTTAGTGATTCAACTTATAATGCCAATTATTTCTTACTCAGATGTTATGTTCAGTAAACTAGATTCTAGGTCCATGCTTAAATTGCAACTTGCATTCAATAATGCTGTCAGATACGTATATGGTTTAAGAAAGTTTGACCGCATTAGTCATTTAAGCAATCAAGTACTTTGTTGTAATATATTTAATTACTTGGACGTTAGAAACTGCATATTCCTACATAATTTGATTTATAGGCAAACCCCATATTATTTACATGAAAAACTTCAATTCTGTAGGTCGACTAGAAATATGAATCTTATTATACCAGTATATAATTTTCTGAACTCAAGCAGACTTTTTTTGTCAATGCTATTAGAATATGGAATTCACTGCCATTAAGAATTAAAATCATCTCAAATAAACGCAACTTTAAGCTTGAAATTCTCTTATATTTTTCCTAGTCTCTATCTATTTCTCTTTAATCTTCTTCTTTGCATTTAACTTTCATTACAATATTAAATTAATTCACTTATGTATCAATTGTTCCAGTTTACAATTATTATTCACAATCTTGTCATAGTTTAAGTCATTCTTACTTGTTATTATTTTCTTAATTCTAACTGCGTTTAAGAGACTTTGTCTTATATGTGAACATTATTTGTTCTAAATAAATTAAAATTAAAATTGAATTAAAATACTATTTAACCTTAAACCCGTTTATCGGGTCATATTGACTCGGGGCACTTTTCAGTGGCAAAAAAAAAAAAAAAAAAATTAAATATCAAAAATTAAACAAAAATACTATTTTATTTGTTGAACTTTTATCTTTGCAACAAGTATGAAAAAATTTTACATATGTGCATAGCAGAGACAAAAAACTGACATGTGCACTATACGCTTATCTGGGTCAAAATGACCCGACATTTTCTACCATACGATTTGTATCAAGGATCAGTTTTTTTAGTACTTTTTTCACTACTTTTTGCTGTTGTGCAATCTTTTCTAAATTTTTTGCAACTGTGAGTACATTGGAAGTGAGAGATTTCCAATGTGAAAATCAATTGAAAAAGCGATGCAACACTCCAACGAAAGAATCAATAAGTCCGTGTGCTATTCGGAAACTTTTCACTTGTGGTAGAAAAGAAGGACGATGAACTGTTGACAGCTATAACTTTTGACGTTTTAGATTTCGGTAGTGTAGTAGCACAAGAATTTAATTTAATTTGCAAAATTGTTAATATATACTAAAAATTAACAGTATTTTATGCAAATATTTTCCACTCCTGGTTGCTATGCTGTCGGAAGCACAAACAATTTTTTTCTATTTTTGCTTGCGTCAAAACTTCTCTTGCCGATTATCAAAATTTATACTAGCTCCTGGGGCTACATGAATTTTTGACAATCATATTCATCCCCATCTGCCAAATATTCTCATTCACAATATCAAAATTTCGTCATCCAAGTGAAAAGTTTCCGGATAGCACACGGCCTAACAATTGCTTTGAGCTTGATTGGTATGAAGCTAAAACGCCTTACAGAATCTCTTCGAATGCCACAAGTTAAGGTAAAAAAAAAGAAATAATTTCCATTTCAAATGAATGTTGTTCATTCTTGTTTCATTCACTGTTTTACTGAATTAGAAACCACGACGTAGATGCGAAGCATATAAGGGTAACAGAAAAAAAAGGATAATAAAACGTCTACTGTGTGTGGCCATTGCTTAAAAATGTTTGACCTTTGCATTATGTTCGTGCATGTTAATCGTGTTACCTTCACAAATACAAGAACCTGATATATTGAAAGATAACGATGATAATGATAGGGCCGATCTACCAATGCCTAGCACATCAAATGCAGCTCAATTGAATAGGATTTATCAATCGGTTATAAATCGTATGTAAAATGCGAATGTTTTGTGTAAACATATATTTAAAAAAAAAAAAAAACAAATAATAAAACTAATATTTCATGATATATGTGAAATATAACTTTCATGATATATATAAATAATGATATAATTTTATCTCATTGAAAAATAGACAATTTCCATACAAAATGCACTACGGGTCATTATGACCGGATAAACGGGATTAAGTTGTAAAACATGTAAACGAGTCTAAGGTTAAATAAAACAATTTTAAGGGAGCGTATTTATAAAAACACTGAACTTGTTGCTGCACAGGTGCACCCTTTACGGGTATTCTCTCAAACACCAGGCGAATTTCTTTGTTAAAAAAATGAGGATACACTTGAATGGGTCGACATAGAATCCGTTGAAGAATTATATCATTATGACCCGGATAAACGGGATTAAGTTGTAAAACATGTAAACGGGTATAAGGTTAAATAAAACAATTTTAAGGAAGCATATTTATAAAAACACTGAACTTGTTGCTGCACAGGTGAAGCCTTTACGGGTATTCTCTCAAAAACCAGGCGAATTTCTTTGTAAAAAAAATGAGGATACACTTGAATGGATCGACATAGAATCCGTTGAAGAATTATATTTCGAAGAGTTCCCAAAGTTTCCAGCTTCTTCAATTCCAGTAATTGATAGCATAGTCTCGATTTTAAAAGTTTGTTTTTTTTTAATTATCTAGTCATTATAGCGCACCTACTAAGAGCTAGCAAAGGTAATAATATTTTTAATATATTTTTATTATATATTATAAAATATATTATATTTTATTATATATTTAACTAGCCTTTTACCGGCGCGCGTTACTGCACCCAGCAACTATATGGGAACATAATAGGTGTATTCAAAACTTTTCTTAAACTCATAGTTTGACACCACTGTCATTTTCCACTGACCGTTACAGTTTCCCAGTAGCAGGAGATCACCAAATAGTAACTCCATTTTTAGTTTGTATGTAAGTACTGCTACTTTTACTTTCAAAGCTATTCGATAATACAAATTTTTTATTGTATTTGTGGAGCCACACCCCCTTATATAATGCCCATCCCAGTTTTCTAGTAGATGAACATTGCCCAGTTTTAGTACAGTTGTCGACAGTGAGCATACAAACTACAAACTTACCAAAATGTAGCCAAATCGACGAAAACCGTAGGAAATATAGCATTTTTATTGATTTGTGGGCGGTAAAAGGGGGTGTGACGGAAATTTGTTTCCCTAAATCATCTCGTTCTTAAAAAACCTCAACTACCAAAATTTCAGCTCTATCGGCTCAGTAGTTTTGGAGTTTCTAGCTATCACACAGACAGCGTTTTGCTTTTTAAGCAAGCAGACCTCAAATAATATGGATATAGATTATAGGCTTTAACTTTTGATTGGTAAGAGATACTAAGATAATTTTCTCAAATAAATTTTTTTTTTAGCTTGTAAATTTATTCAAAAATATAAAACCACAATATTGGAAAACAAATTTTCTTCAAAAAAATCAAGAGGTAGGCCTTGTTTTAATTTTTGCGTAAAATTAAAACAACTTTTGCCTATATATGTTATAACTTTTAAACAGAGTTGAAAATTTAAAATTTTATAATTTAGTTTTACAATTTAAATAGAGTTGTAAAACTAATTTAATTGTAAATTTAAATTTAATTAGTTTTACAACAAACCCAATTTTTGTGCGATTTTTGAGGAAAACTCCAATATTTCAGACATTTGAAAAAAAAATGAAAAAAAAATTTAAATATACAGGGTTCTCCAATAAGAGGTGTTATTCTGAATCGCCTGCTATTGTGAATCGCTCAATTTTAAAGCTTTTATTCTTTGACATTTGACATTTATTCTTTGACATTTGACATGACTTTGACAAGTAAAAACTACGCCATTACTAAAAACGGAACGATACACGCTTCAAAAACGCATTGAAATTATTAAAATTCACTACAAAAATGGTGAAAATCTTCAATCGGCGGCTACGTCAACAAGCAAAATTGTCGCATCTGGGGCTCGGAAAACCCAAGAGTTATTGTTGAGAAGCCTCTCCATCCTCAACGTGTGACTGTTTGGTGCGGTTTATGGTCCGTCGGGGTCATTGGACCTTACTTTTTCGAAAATGAGGTTGGATCAGCGATTTGGTTATGGGAAATTTCATGAAAAGGATATTGTCCTGTAAGCGTGGTCGTGGTGGCCATTTGGCTGATGTTGTTTTTCATTATTAACGGCATACCTTCTTTTTTATTATGAAATAAACATCCGATCATTTATCTAAAAAAATGGAATTTTTCTTTGAATACCAAAATAACACTTCTTATTGGAAAACACCCCTGTATATATACTTAACTAACGGTATTTTTGCGATAAGGTTTTCAGAGTATTTTGATGAAGCTTTAAGACAAAAAAAAATTTTAACAAAATGTATAAAAAGCAGCGGAGATATTTGAGTCGAAAGTCACAAAATTAAATTTCTGATTGTGTTTTTCTCATTTTTGAGCACGATAAATACATCGTTGTAGTATAATTTTTCATAGTTTTCAAAATATGTTCATGTTTTTGATATCAAAATAACGGACATTTTTTAGTTTTACTAAATTAAGAACTATTTTATATTTTGTGAATATTTGCATTTGTAACCTAAGAAAAGAACTAAACATTTGCGATTTTGTAAAAAATTTGTATTACAGCACCATCTGGTGCCCAAGGTGGTTCAAAGAAGATACTGTCAAAAAACTCATCGTACCTGAAAACTACTATATACCAATTTTCATTCTAATCCCATGAGCGGTTTGGGAGTTTTAGGTTGTTTTGCAAAAAATTTGTACTACAGCACCCTCTGTTGTTCAAGATAGGTCAAAAAAGATAGCAGCAACACACTCAACGTATATGAAAACCACTGCATACTACTTTACATTCTGGTCGCATAAGCGGTTTGAGAGTTTTAGGCAGTTTTGTAAAAAACTTGTACTACACCCGCCCTTTGGTGTTCAAGGTGGATTAAAACTGATAGCCCACAAATACGCACCGTACCAAAGAACTTCTATACACAAATTTTCATGCTAATCGGATGACTAGTTTAGGAGTCTATTGCATAGTTACAAACATAAGCTCCTTTTTTATACACTCTAAAAAATTTTTGTGTAAATTTACGACAATTATGATAGGAAACTTTTTTCCTATCATAAATGCCGTAAATTTACAATCACGTGATAAATACATATTTTTTGTGCAAATTTTACACACAAAATATTTAAATTTACACAAATTTTTTAATGGCTTTTACACAAAAAGTATGTAAATGTTCATACAATTTATTTATAAGTTTACGACTTTTGGTATCAAATTTACACACTTTTTGTTGAATTTAACATAAGAGAATTTAAATTTACACACTTTATCTCGAACGTTACACACGAAAATTACACACTTTTTGTTGAATCATTACGAATTCACCCTTGCTTGAGCAATGCCCACTAGGGTGGTGTTTTGAGTTCTACATTATTGATATTCAGTAAATTTTCAATTTTTTTTTAAGTTTCAAAATATAAAACAAAATGTTTATGATTTAATTTGGAAGTATGAAAATGAGTGAACATCAAATAAATAGAAATCCAATCAGTTACCCAAGCAACGGTTAAGCTTGAGGAGTCTGCTTAAAAGAAAAACATATGAATTTGCTTGTAACATTTATTTAATAATGTAAAAATTATATAAAACTAGTAAGAAATGATCTTCGACTGGGCCGAAGTTAAAATACCCCCACGGCCGAACCAAAGTATATTCAAAGTCTTTAACAATCAATAAAATGTTTATCTGTAAAAACGATTTCGTTATATTTTTAACAGAAAATATTCGCTTTTGTTTTTTGATAAAGTCGCTTTGTATGGGAGGTGGGCGTGGTTTTCACTCAATTTGGTTGAATTCCATAAACATAGTACACGTTATATATCAAAGTTCATATGCAAAATTTCAAGTCCATATATTAATTTTTATGGAATTTAGTGAAATTTTACCTTTTTGATAAAGTCACTTTGTATGGGAGGTAGGCGTGGTTTTCATCCGATTTGGTTGAATTTCAAACTTAGAGTGTATTTTAATCATCAAAACTCATATGCAAAATTGCAAGTCTATATATTAATTTTTGTTGAATTCTAAGAGATTTTACCGTTTTGATAAAGTCACTTTGTATGGGAGGTAGGCGTGGTTTTCATCCGATTTGACTCATTTACGAACTTGACCTTCATTTTTTAGATAAAAGCTTAAATATTTAATTTCGTGATGATAGCTTAAAAATTACGGCTGTAATCGTGATCACAGACAGACGGACAGACGGACAGACAGACGGACATGGCTAAATCAACTCGGGTGGTGATGCTGATCAAGAATATATATACTTTTCCATACCTACCACGCCTCTTTATGGGCGTTACAGACGGAGTGACAAAATTAATATACCCCCATTTACGTTTTTTAAACGTGGGGGTATAAAAATAAAATAAAAAAGCAATAATTCAATTATATAACAAAACCAAAAAGACAACCAGACAAACTTGTATACAAATTCAGTGTAAATTTTCTTTGAATTTTCGTTTAGAAGATTCACCAAAACTGCGTAACTAGATTGTTATTTATCAACGTATTTGCATTAATACGTTAAGGAATTCAGCCATACTGTTATTAATTCACAATCTCCAAGATTTATTAAATTTTGTGAAAACCGAAATCATGGAGTTAATAAATGAAGTTATTAACTTTTTGCAAATTATTTATTTGCTTTTTGCGTCCTTGACTGACATTGGGGTAATATTTATAAAAAAACATAGTAATAAATTCGAGTGTCTGCGACAACTCTGGTGGGAAAATTATATTGAAAACGGAAATATAGCATATAAGCTCGGTGATGACGTCTAGAAAATGTGCTTGAATATGAATGGCCACTCCCTTTCAATATTTTTGACGCTTGCCACCGGGTAAAAGTTATCGAAAAACTTTCGCTGCAAAGGGAAGCAGCTTCGCAGGTAGCTTCTAATTACATTTTGTTTATCCAAACTCCTATTTAAACACTCCTTCATATACTTCTGCTTGTATGCCATCTATGTACTGGTCTCCGAGGGGGCATATTTGTTGGCTGCCAGTTAGTATATGCCTTCTCAATATTATTTGTATGTCGTCGCATTTCGGGGATGTTCCGGCTTAAGGAAGATGATTTGTTGTTCGGAAAACGGTTCAAAAAATTGTTGCGATTGCGCAGCGTCGTCAAAAGCGGGACGGTGGTAGTTGAAATTATGTTTCCCTCGCAATCCTTCTCCAAAAAGGAGTCAGGGTACATCGATACCGCATGCTGTACTATGTTCCTGTTAATAATTAAAAAACAATATTATACGCTGTGATTTTAGACCACAATCAAATTTGGCACTTTACAAGGAAAATACAAAATACAACGAAAAGATTCTTAATACATCCACTAGCAAATTTGACAAGACATTTAGTCGTTTACCGAGTTTTTGACCATTCTTTAACATTTCTATTATGTCTGTAGGAATTTTTTTCCATGGGATTGTCAAGTTTTTAAAGCACTCATTTGTCCGCTCGATGTTAACCCTCGGTGTTAATGCACCACTCGACAAAGAAACCACATCGGATTCAACATCAGTGGAATCTGATGACATCTGGTGCATTACAACATATTTGCTACATGTTGGAGTGTTATCAAAAATAAACAATAAACTTGCATTTTATGAACCAAATGAATATATGAATGATTAATCATTTCTTTGGCTTCCCATTTAAAGGTCACAAACACTGCAATTAAATTTTTTATTTTCTAAGCATTTTAACCAATTTTTGGCTTTTTCCACTTTCACGTGATTTCTAAAACTATGGCTATTCAGAGCCGAATTATAAATACATTTTTTAGCGCACTGCGAACAATTAAATTTTTTCTCATTTAATTTTCCCATTTTTACACTATTAAACTATTTAAAACACTATTTAAAACCTTTCCACGCGTCCGCACTTACCGAATGTTTTAAAAGAATGACGCCTCGTGCCGAGCGCATGGCGTTGTTTAAACAAATGCACATCTTTTATGTAAATATAAGCGAGATGGTAAGCAAGTTTACTCAACTTTTGTGTAAATATGCGGGTTTACACTTATTTTATGTAATTTTAATCAAAAAAATGTTTGAAATTACATATGATGTGTAAAATTACTATAATAATGTTCGCAATTTTACACAACCATTATGTAAACGCGTTTTTTACACATATTTTGTGCAAAAATTACACAAATGTGTAATTTTTAACAAATTTACCAAAATAATTTTCGTAATTTTCAAATCTTTTTTTAGAGTGTATATAAGATATATTTTCAAATATTTTTTAATCAATTCATTTTTTTTATTTCATATACCACGTTACTTTATGGGGGAGGAGAGGGGTTTTAAAATGCACTACGACTAGTAATGGATGGGGAGGGGAGGGAGGGGGGGGGGAGGGGTAAAAAAGTTGAAAATCGGTAACGTAGTTTATGAAAGACTCCTTATTATGTTCCCATATAGTTGCAGGGTGCAGCAACGCGCGCCGGGAAAAAGCTAGTTTTTGATAAAAAATATAAAAATCAGTTAATAATAAGTAAATTATGTTTTTATTGGCAAAGCTCAAAAAATAAAAATCATTTCTTATTTCGATAGAACATGTATTAAGCAGCATGTTGAATTTATCCAAAATGTGATCTGATATTTGAAACATGTTTATTTTAATACCCCCACGTTTAAAAAACGTAAAAGGGGTATATTAATTTTGTCACTCCGTTTGTAACGCCTATAAGAAGGAGTGGCAGGTATAGAGAAGTATATATATTTTTATTCAGAATTACCACCCGAGTCGATTTAGCCTTGTCCGTCTGTCTGTCTGTGATCACTATTACAGCCGTAATTTTCAAGCTATCATCACGAAATTCAATGTTTAAGCTTTTGTCTAAAAAATAAAGGTCGAGTTCGAAAATGATCCAAATCGGTTGAAAACCATGCCTACCTCCCATACAAAGTGACTATCAAAAAGGTAAAATCTCTTTAAATTCCACAAAAATGAATATATGGACTTGAAAATGAGATATCGATATGAAATGAAAATCGATATGAGCTTTGATATATAACATGTACTCTGTGTTTGAAGTTCAACGAAATTCAGTGAAAACCACACCTCCCATACAAAGTGACTTTATAAAAAAAAAGCGAATATTTTCTGTTAAAACGATGACGAAAATGTTTTTAAAATTAAAACATTTTATTGACTGCTTAAGACTGAATATTCTTTGGTTCGGCCGTGGGGTATTTTAACGCTACCATACAAAAAAAATATCGGGTCCTCCGGGCTATTTTTTTTTTACAGATCTAGTGTATTTTGGTATAAGAAAATCCGAACAAAGTATCAGAAAACGTTTTTTTTTATATTTCTGTGAAATTTTGGAATATTTTATTGAGGCACAACATATGTACCTCACGGCGTATACATTAGTGCATGTCCTGTGCCTTGTTTGTATGTTTGTGCAATTTTGTTTTGATCATAGTAAATAACCATTTCGTCTGGCAATATTGAACTGCGACACATTCTCTTGCTAAGAGCATGATACAAATACAAGGTAAGTATGTTTAAAGTCTTAAGCAGCCAATAAAATACATATCAGAAGCAAAAAGTTTTAAGCAAAATTTCAAGTCCATATTTCAATATTTGTGGAATTCTCAGAGATTTTACCGTTTTGATAAAGTCACTTTGTATAAGAGGTAGGCGTGGTTTTGTACCGATTTGGCTAATTTTCGAACTTGACCTTTATTTTTTAGATAAAAGCTTAAATATTGAATTTCGTGATGATAGCTTAAACGTGGGGGTATAAAAATGATGCTCTAAAGATAGGTTTAGGTATGCCAGGCTATGGGCTGCAAAATCTCTTTTTTCCATTTTTTATATTTGCGGTTACTAAAATATGAGGTTTGATGTCAAAATTACGACTGTAATTTTTTAGCTTGATTCGTCGGTGCCTAGTCGTGCCTAGTGGAGCCGATAATATGGTAAAATTAAATTTTTTTACGATTTTCATATTTCTCGATTGTTACTTTTCGAAGTTTATTTGAAAAAAAAAACACTATATTATTGAAGGTTGTATGTCTTTTGTATTATACATACCTCGCAAACATTTTTTTCTAACTAAAAGTTTTTTTTTCAAAAATGTCTCAAATAAATAAAATTCTATTTTCATATAATAGTTTAGACCTAATCAGGAGTCCCGCTTTAACACCTATACATTTATATTTTTGACATACACGGCCGCTCGCTTTCAACCATGAGAAAAAATCAATAAATTTACAAGATCTGAACAATATAATATGAACAATATATGAACATATGAATATGAACAATATACATACAAGATGTGGAACAATATAAAAAGGCTTGGGATGTGTAACAAAAATAGTACCGTATGTGAAGAAGATCCAGATCTTCTTAATAATTTTTTCGTTGATACCCTTGCTACCTCTAATGATGCCTTGCGTTCCTGTGATGGTATGACCATGCAACAGTCTTTCAAATTTGATACGGTAAGTGAATTTGATGTTGGAAACTGTGTAAGGATGATTAAGTCAAATGCAGTTTCTGAAGATGGCATTCCCATAAAATTTATTAAACTTTCTCTCCCTCACATAATAAGCCCTCTTACGCACATCATAAATCACTGCTTTATAACATCTTTGTTTCCCGATATTTGGAAAATTGCCATCGTGCAACCTGTAGCAAAAAAAAAACAAAATCCATCTGGTGCTAAAGATTACAGACCGATAAGTATACTGTCGCCCTATCGAAAATATGTGAGAAACTTATGGCCCAACAGATAAGCAAATACTTGTTCGAAAAAAAACTTTTATCATAGTATCAGTCTGGGTTTATAGCAGGGCATGGATATTCTTCAGCAGTAGTTAAGGTGCTTGATGATATTCGACCGGAATATGATGCTGGCTCTATGACCTTACTCTGCATGCTTGATTTTTCCAAGGCTTTTGATAAAGTTGATCATAACTATTTGTGTCCAAAGCTTAAGTTTCTCTTTGGTTTCTGTGACAGTGCGGTTAATCTTATGTCTAGTTATTTGTGTAATAGACAGCAAAGAGTTAAAGTTGGTCAAGTTTTTTCATCTTATAATCCAGTCGTAAGAGGTGTTCCACAAGGCTCAATACTAGGTCGCCTTTTATTTTCCATGTTCATTAACGACATTTTTAATGTATGTAGGCATTCATATGTTCATGCTTATGCAGATGATGTCCAGCTATACCTGTCTAGACGAACTGGTCTCATTGATGACCTTTGTTATCGTTTGAATGAAGATCGCAGAAACATAAATAATTGGGCTAAATGCTGCTAAATCTTATGTCCTACCTATATGTAAGAGTAAAACTTGTGTTGATGATGTCCCTGATCTGTTTATTGGAAGTAGCAAACTGACTGTAGTTCGTAAAATAGTAAATCTAGGTTTCTATATTAATTCTTCTCTGTCCTGTGTAGACCATGTGAACAGTGTTGTGAAAAAAATGTATTATGTTCTACGTAAGAATGTCTGCTAGTGTTACTCCTGTTGAAATTAAACGTAGATTGGTTATACAACTGATCTTACCTATAATAACTTATTCAGAGATAGTGTATAGCAAA
The DNA here is from genome assembly GCA_943735915.1 of Pherbina coryleti. NCBI lineage: Eukaryota > Metazoa > Arthropoda > Insecta > Diptera > Sciomyzidae > Pherbina > Pherbina coryleti. The sequence continues at coordinate 121,136,260 of OX030949.1, forward strand.
CTTGACTCATCTTCCCAGCTAAAGATTCAACTTGCAATAAATAATGCCACGCGCTATGTGTACGGTCTCCGCAAATATGATCATCTGTCTCGTTTCCGAAATGCAATTCTTGGATGCGACATAGTAGCTTATCTCAATGCCAGAAATTGTATGTACCTGCATAAACTGATCCATGAAAAAACACCCTGCTATCTATATGATAAACTTCAGTTTTGTGTTTCTAGAAGAAGTCAAGTTTTGATTGTTCCGAGGCACAACTCATTAAACTCTTCCCGCCTATTTTTCATCAACGCCACTAGGTTGTGGAATGGTTTGCCGCGATGGCTTAGCGAAATCACTGGGAGAGGTCTTTTAGGCAATCATTTTTTTCGTTTTTCTCTACTCCATAGTTTCTTTTACCCTCCGTCTCTTACTTATCCTATCTATATTTTCGAGTCTTTTTCAATCTATACTATTTATTATTTTTACAATTAGATTAAGTCGATACTGTCGTACAATTAAGGATTATATTTAGTGTTCTTATTATATCTGTTGTTATAATTCTTAAATTTAATTAATGTTAGGCTAAGTTAATCTTATATTGTACTATAAAAGAGCTAGCTCTTACTGTACTTATGATTTCTTAAACAAATAAATTATTATTATTATTATTATCTTGTAATAAATCTAACCACAATTCAATCAATGCGAAGAGACTACCGCCGAAGACAAGCTAAGCAGATTATCGATGATTTCAATATATAAGATTGTTCATTAGATTTTAGGAGTCAGTTTAATTAGTTTTATTGTAGATTCCTGAAGTATTTGTTCTACATTGGGATGGCAAACTCCTTCCTGAAAATAAAGGAATAGAAAAGCAAGATCGATTATCTCTTGTTGTGACCAGTGAAGGAATGGAAAAATTGCTCGACATCCCAAAACTAGAAAACTCTTCTGGAGAAAATACAGCTGAAAGCATTTTCAGTTTTTTTGCGCGAAACTTGATGGGCTGGTTGAAATTGTATCTTTTGACACGACAGCTGCTAACACTTGGGTTAAAACTGGCGCTGCATACTTGCTTGAAAACAAATTAGGACGAAATTTACTTTTTCTTCCATGCCGCCATCATATTATTGAGCTATTTGTAAGAGCTGTAATTGAATTTAATTTTGGAAAAATATCGGGACCGGAAGTCCTTCTCTTTAATCGATTTGCGAAACAATGGAAATAAGTATATTGAATCTGAAAACTTTAAATGCGGAATTTTGGACGAAGAATGTCAACGAATTTAACATCATCTCGCGTACAGCATCCAAAATATTTTTGTCAAAATGCGTTAAAATCTCATTATGTGCGTGCGGATTATAAAGAATTGCTCCAAATTACACTACATTTCATTGGCGAGCAGGTACCAAATTTTTTTGCAATTTCGTTTACCTGGTGCAACATCACATGCACGATTCATGTCAAAATGTCCCTATTACCTCAAAATATTATTGTTTCGCGAGCAATTTAAATTGACAACAACGGAATTAAAAAGTCTTCGCAGTATTTGCTTATTCTTGATGCTGATATATTTTCCATATTGGTTCCGTTGTGTAAATGCTATTGAAGCACCAAAACAAGATCTTGAATTGATGCAAAATGTCATTGTTTATTTTGATAAGGAAGTTTCTAGTATGGTATTGAAAAAAATAAGAAACCACATGTGGTACTTATCTGAAGAAGCAGTTGATCTCACATTTTTTGATGAAAGACTCCCGTTGGAAGTAAAACGAGAAATGGTCCAAAAACTTAACATAGGTGATGATGTAGATGGAAGTGAAAATGAAAAAGACATAAAAAAAAAATTGTAACAATTGAGGAAATATTTTCTTACAATGGAAAGGTTATCTCTCACTTTGTCTCTTCAAGAACAAAGCGATTTTTTTCTCGATTGACAATCGATTCAAGCTTTCTGCAATCGGACCCTTCTCAATGCCAGGAAAGGGCGGATTACTGTGGTGGCAAACAAATTCGGCACTTAACCCATTTCACAGAAAATTTTCCCTCATAAGCACAACACTATTATCTAACATATAACTTACATATATATATCCAGGTATTATAATAAAAGTGTCCTTAAAGCTTTTAATTTAAACTTTTTGCTTTTATTATAGGTATTATTGCAATTCAGCTCCATGCGATATTAACGAATATCTATTTCGACTAAGATCTTATACGAAAATGGAATTTTGCACTGCAACTTTTTTAAAAACTGCAAATCGTAGCAAAAATATTGTAGGTAGGTGAGATATACTGTACTACAAAAAAAGATACAGTAGTTTCGACTATGTCGTAACACAAGACGTATAATTATTCAATTCGCTTTTGATGACATCTTTTTTAAAAATATTTATTCCATACACCTGAGGATATGACCTTTAAGAGAGTGCCGGAGAGGGTTAATATGTATCACCAACCCCCATTACTTTTGCAAAAGGAACATTTTTGCCTTTGACACCTATTCCCTCCGACCACTCCTTAAGGGCGCTCCCATACAAATTTTTTGCTTTTGTCGATAAAACCGGAAACTGTCCATAAATAGGTAGAAAACTTAAACAAGCAAACAAAATTTGTTCAATGCTATCAAGTTCAACAACCCATGTGTCAAAATTTCACTGTCGATAATATGCCCGGATATTTAATTGGCTGCGTTTGACATTTCAATAACAGATTCTGTTAAAAAAGCATGCCCCTCAAAATTACTCAGTATTACTGGGCTACGCGAGTCTGTTAAAAACAACATGCCCCCAAAAGTATGCTTTTTTTTAATTATAAGATTTATGTCTTCACGCTAGATGACGCTGTCTTCGCCGTCGAAAAAACCGGAAGCCGTCGATAAATAGGTAGCAAGTTTAAGCAAACAAAAACATCAAATGTTGGCTTTATATTTCATGTAATTGTGTAAAATTGATATAAGTTAGACAGTTCTAACATGAATTTTTGTCGCATTGAGGATCAAGCAGACCAACAAGTGCTAAGATCAACATTGTACGATTAGTACTTTAGGCCCACCAAAGGCTCAAAAAGTAATGTAAATACCGACACCTGATCACTATCAACCACCCTACTTACCTCCGAGAACGACGTATTCTACGTCAAAAACATTCAACTTTCAACAGTATACATAGTTTCTGTAGGAAAATTAACTGCAGAAAACGAGAAAAGTGTGGAAATCGCAAAAAAAAAAAATTGTACCATATTATGGGCTCCACAAGGCACGACTAGGCACCGACAGATCAAGTTAAAAAATTAGGGCAGTATTTTTTACATCAAACCTCATATTTTAAGGAGTGCAAATATAAAATTTTTGGCAAAAACAAAAATCCCATACAAACTGCGGCCAGTCTAGTGCGTATGAACCCAAGAACATCAACTCGCTGCAGATCTCAGCAACTTAACATTTGCCGCTGTAGCTTATTCGCTAATTCCATGTCTTCGAAACCGTTACTTAACAAGGGAATGTTCCAGAACATTTTTTAAGATATTGGAAAGGTTCCACAAAACTAATCTGAAACTGGAAATTTTCCACACAAGCTTTGATTCTTAAAAAATGTTCATAAAATTATATTTATATGGTAAAATTACTTAAAATTCCACAAAAATGAATTTATGAGCTTGAAAATTTGCAAATATACCTTTTTGTAAATGCCTACTTCCCATGCAAACCGTTGCCATTAAAATAGCAAAACCTTCCTGTCTTCCAAAAAATTAATGTATTAAAACGTACATTTTAGATAAATTTAAAGAAAACTATATCCATGGATAAATATCTAAGGATGCATCTCACATACATCATTAAAAAAGAAACCTTCAAAACTTCTCATATGAAATGTAAAACGCAAGTGTGGGAGTATTTTTACACCTTCCGATACGAACATAATCCATTACCAGTTGTATTTTCATTTGAAAATCATTCAAAATCGGGGGTATTCACACTGACTTGGGTAGTTTGGTATATGTATATTGAGTACTTTTGATAATTGCGAGCACCCTAAATTGCATTTGAGTACTTTTGACAAACAATTGTTCGCAAAGGTATGCGATATCAAAATTTTGGCTTGTATGGGCAGAGACACACCCCCTTGTTTAATGCTCGTTCAAGTTTTTTAGTAGAAGGACATCACCAAGTGGAACTCTATTGTGAGTTTCAATGTAATGCGACTTTAATTTCCATAGCTATTCGATGTCAAAGCTTTGGCATGTATGGGCGGAGCCACACCCCTTTGACCAATGCCTGTCCAAGTTTTTTAGTAGAAATACATCACCAAATAGTAACTGCATTCTGAATTTCAATGTTTTGTGACTTTTACTTCCATAGCTATTCCATATCAAAAATTTTAACTATGCTTCTGAAGAGTTTTACTTCTCCAAGAATTTTTTTTATATGCCTTCTAAAGCGCTCCTTTGAGGAGGTTAGATCGGAACGTATTTAAAAAATTTCTTTTGGAGTTTGTAAAAATACATTTTTTGTTGGATAATTTTGAAATAATCACAATGAAAGACAAAAACCGAGTTTTTTTAAAAAATTTTTAATTGAAATGGCTATCTAGAAAACCATCATAACGTATTTCTTATTAAATATTATTAGCTTTTAAAACCGTTCAAAATTTGATCAAGTACAATCCGTTTTGGAGTAATTATATTTTAACTAAAGGGGTTTTAAGAGTAAAAGAGCCACACATACTTTACGCCAGTGCAGTTGATTCCTCTTAGAAATTTATGTGGGTCATGTGGTTTTTTTTTAATTAATATTACGATGAACCTACAATATACTTGGTTTTTAATTAGAATCAATCTTAACGGTCCGCAAAGTGCTCCGAAAATGTAAATTTTTGTTTTTTTCTGTATGGAGCATTAAGACTTTCCTTTAAATTTTTCTTTAGCATTAGTCATGGTAATTAGTTACTCTGAATGCCTTTTAATATATAAATTTATGTTTATAATCTAATTTTTATATTGTATTTAACTTAGATATTTGATCAAAGCTATTTATAATGTTAAAGAACTTTGTCAAGAACTAATGACTAAAAATTGTTTATCTTCTGAATTAGGGTCGTCCACTGCCACACAACATTTCACAGGGTGTTATCATAAGTAATCATTCACTTGTACTACAAGGTGTGACAAGAGCCACAGCTGGAAACTACTCATGTGTTGGTTTTAACGCGGAAGGAGATGGTGCAAGCCCCCCATTTCTACTCAATATTCTGTGTAAGTAAACAAAATATACTCTAAAGCAGTGATGTTCACGAAGTACAGTGATGGCACACCCATACTATTATATTTTTTGTAATTTTGAGCTTGTGGTTGTGGAGTCTCGGTCTCAGTCCTGAAAAAATTGTTGTCCAATTATCAGTATATATGGTGACTCGGCTCGTTTGTGTAATATTTTTTTTTAAGTTGATTTAATTTTTAATTTTAATTTAATTAATTTAAAATAAGAAGATTTAATTTTATTTATATGTTTTTGTTTTGATTTTAAAATTTACATCAATATAAATCAACTAAAATTATTAAAAAACGATTTTTTTAGTAAAAACCAAATTAATTTTAAATTCAAATCTAACAAGAACAAAGAAAAAATATAAATAAAACAAGTCTTCGATCCAAACCCATTGGTATAATAAAATTTTGTCAGTCTCAAATAGTTTAGAAGATAAAAATCTTGAAAATTAAAAAAAAATTCATATTTTTCGTATACGAAAATATTCATATTTTTATACAGAAGAGTAGATATTTTTACTTTACTTTTTCGAAAGAATTTATTTTCAATTTCGTCAATTTGCCTAAGAAATCGCACATTTGCATACGTTTTTGTCAAGCAAAAGTACTGTGTGACGTAATTAGGGCTGCCAGGTCCCGATCTCCACGCAAGTTGTCCTGATTTTTTCAGCCTAAAAATGTGTGTCCCGCGAAGACCTCACGCGGGACGCCAAATGTCCCGATTTCTTGAAAATCTAATATAAAATGTAAAAGTCATATTTTTACCAATTTTTTAAAAATACTAGTAAACCCGTATGGCGTTGAAACGCCAAAATGCGAAAAATATCTAGTGTGGGTTTTTTTTAATTTTTTTATCAAAACCTTTACACTTTTTGGCATATGTCTGTGCAAACTATATTTGATGTTATATAACCTTCATTAATGGGTAAACTGCGCTGCATACTCTTCTCTTTAATAAAAATGTTCACGCCAGCAAAAGAGCGGGCTCGACTAAATGTCAAATATAGTTGGCCGTGTGTGAATACTGGGGCTTGCAGGTAAATTGCAACTGTTCTCAACGACTTTCCCAGAATAGTCAGGGCAAATGACAAAGACACCGGAAATTTAAAAAATTACTTTTTAAATGAAAAAAGAGTGGAATGTTTTGGGGACACACCCGTAGGTTTTGACGTGACAGTGTTTTATATCCACAAATCCTTCACTTAATCCTTGTTCGAATCCATTTCCTAGTTTGGAAAGGTGTGTTTAAGGTGTGTCTAAATCTTTGTCCTAATCCATATTCTATAAAATATATTTGTACGTTTCTCGCTTTGCTCTACTCAGAAATAAACTATTACATAGTTTTATGCACCACATAGAAAACACACTTTCTTTGCAGAAGATTGTTTTGCTTTTTTCATTTAAATACAGAATATTTAAGAAAAAGTAAGACCTTATTGCACATCTGCAGAGTAAGACCTTGCTATTGATACCACATTTATGAAAATCGCATTAACGGTATAGATTTGATGGTCGTCACAAAAAAAGCGCTTGCGTTATAATAATATAGACAGATAGATAGATTTCCTACACGAAAAAAAAAAACATTAGCTTAAAATTGAACACAATGTATTCAAAAAATGTGGTCATAATTTGCTTATTTTTCATATGTTTTTCAAAAGTTTTAAACACATTTGCTCTTACTTTGACGAAATTTGTTGTAAGCTATTTTTTAAACACAAAATTCGTCAAATTAATAATAATTGTAGTCAATTTTGAAACATTGTTTATTTTTTGTGTACGTTTTTATTTCTACATGACTACATTTGTAGATTTTTTGTACGCCACTAATTAATTGAGCCGAATCGCATACTTTTCAAGCCACCGAACAGTGCGTGAAATAAAGAAAAAGGGAACGAATAAAACAATAACATAATTTTTGTGGATATTGCTAATTTTGCTTTGCTCATTTTCATCCACGATGTTAGCTAAGTTCAACATATCGCATCCTTTTCTAGCAACCAAACATAGCTAGATCTCAAATAATATGCAAATTTTGAATTTGTAGATATTAATATGTGTCTGTATGTTCATAAAAATATAAGTGTACTTTGTTTCTCTAAATCTCTGTCCCGATTTTTTTGCTTATGTCCCGATTTTTTTTTTGTAAAATCCCGATTTTTACAAAAAAAAAAACCTGGCAGCCCTAGACGTCATGCATTAGATAACGGCACTGCGGAACGCGTAATCTTGTTTCTATCATTCTTGAGCGTAGATCATATAGCATGAAGGCTCAGCGCCAACTGATTGAAATAACAATTTCTCAATTCGTTTCTGAGTTATATTCTCAAATATCACTTTATACACTGAAACAGTAACAACATCTCCACCGACCGGGTCAAAATTTAAACTTAAACCATGTACAGACCCAGCCGCACACACACACCAAATTTCATTTAAATCGGTCCATCCGTTTAGGAGGAGTTCAGTGACAAGTCATGTACAGAAGAGTTTTATATGTAAATTCGCCTTTTCCCGGCGCGTATTGCTGCACCCAGCAACTATATGGGAACATAATAGGTGTATTCAAAACTTTTCTTAAACTCATAGTTTGACACCACTGTCATTTTCCACTGACCGTTACAGTTTCCCAGTAGCAGGAGATCACCAAATAGTAACTCCATTTTTAGTTTGTATGTAAGAACTGCTTCTTTTACTTTCAAAGCTATTCGATAATACAAATTTTTATTGTATGGGCGGAGCCACACCCCCTTATATAATGCCCATCCCAGTTTTCTAGTAGATGGACATTGCCCAGTTTTAGTACAGTTGCCGACAGTGAGCATACAAACTAAATTACCAAAATATAGCCAAATCGACGAAAACCGTAGGAAATAAAGCATTTTTATTGATTTGTGGGGGGTAAAAGGGGGTGTGACGGAAATTTGTTTCCCTAAATCATCTCGTTCTTAAAAAACCTTAACTACCAAAAATTCAGCTCTATCGGCTCAGTAGTTTTAGAGTTAGCCATCACACAGACAGCGTTTTGCTTTTTAAGCAAGCAGACCTCAAATAATATGGATATAGATTATTGGCTTTAACTTTTGATTGGTAAGAGATACCAAGATAATTTTCTCAAATAAATAATTTTTTTAGCTTGTAAATTTATTCAAAAATATAAAACCACAATATTGGAAAACAAATTTTCTTCAAAAAAATCAAGAGGTAGGCCTTGTTTTAATTTTTGCGTAAAATTAAAACAACTTTTGCCTATATATGTTATAACTTTTAAATAGAGTTGAAAATTTAAAATTTTATAATTTAGTTTTACAATATAAATAGATGTTCAAAAGGTAAACAATTTACACCCATCACTAAGAAAAATGCTACATAAAACTTCAGACAAAAAAAATTTAAAAAAATAAGCATAAAAAGAGTCCAAAAAGAGTATACCACAAAAAAGACTCAATCAAGATCTTTCAAGATTTATCTCTAATTTTTTTCTGTACGACTTACGGTTTTGAAGTTACAGTTGTTTGAACACATGCACTAATTGTATTTTTTAAGATATTTTGCAATTTTTTACAGTGTATATCTTTTAAAAAGAAATAAAAATTAAAAAAATAAAGTATGCAGATATAATACGTTTCAGGAGAACTATCAACCCAGAGAGTTTAAAAATTTTCAAAAATAGTGAAATCAGAAACGTGGGCGTTTTGACATGGAATCACCGATATGTGAGACACGAGAGAGAGTTCCAAAACGAGTCTCTACGAGTCTTTAGCATGCGAGGCACTAGTACAATGCATGATACAAATATACAAGGTAGGAGTGACAACTGGCTTTTTTCTCTCCAGTGTCTTGCACCGACTGTCATTTGCCTGCATATTTTGTTTTCTATTTTCTTTTCTTCTTTTTCATTTTCTAGTTTATACCAGGGTTGATAAATGAGTTTTTCAATTTGGTATAGAAATGCAGAGAAAATTGTACTAAATGAAAGAAAAAACTATCGAATAAATTTTCAAAAAACGCGTTTAATTCTCATAATAAACCACAAACATTTTTAATAAGACATGTATAAAATTCATAAAATTAAAATTAATTGAGATCAATTAAAGGTTATTATAATAATAAACTGGCCATTTCAGCCCTTGAAAGGACTTTGACCGAACTTCTTATGATTAAATTGTGCTGTGCGTGCTATTAAATGTTCTCACACAGTTGATCGCGAACTGGACCTACTACACAAAAAAAAAAATAGTTATTTGTGACAATTTTTTAACTATTTTAATAGTTCGAATCGTCTTCACTATCAAAAATAGTTACAAATAGTTACTTATGACTATTTGGATGGTCAAATGTTGTTTTTTGAGTAGAACAACTTTTCTGTAGTTATTTTTGACTATTTTAATAATTGTTGTTTTTTTAATTACACACGTAGTTGTTTCATAACTTTTTCAGTAGTTATTTTCAACTATGCACGTAGTCGTTAAATAACATTTTTAGTAGTCGTTTTTAACTATTCAAATAATACTTACATAACTATTGCAATAGTTGTTTTTACCTATACATGTATATTGTAGTAATGTAACTTTTTAATTCCTTTTAACTATACACGAAGTTAACTTTGACCATGAATAAAATCATATATCAATATGTAATGCCGACAGTGAATAGTATACTTATCTGTTTAAAAGTATGTTACTGCCCATGAATATTTTGATTTAACAAATTTGTTCGAATATTTCAAGAAGAGAATTTCTTTTTTAAAAAGCATTTTATTTAAAATTGCATAGTATTACAGGTTTGAATTAAAATATTTTAATCTTATTAATGATTTATGAGATGAAGTATAATGTATGTGAAGTGGTGGGGTGTTTACATTTCATACATTAAATACTATGGGTTTTTCATATTCTAAGCCAATGGCATATGCTTCAAAATGTTCATCAAAATCCTTATTTTCTAATTCATAGCAAACAAAATACATCTGCTTCTTGGAGTCAATTACAATTAAATGTATTCTAATGAAACGTAAATTAGAATCAGATAATGCTATATAAAAATTTTTTTATACAATGTTCCTTTAATTTTTAGTTCCCTACACTAAGAAAAAAAATATTAAATTTATCCAAAAACTTTTTTAATTTATCCAAAAAGCGTAAATATTTAAAATGCATTTAAAAACTTTTTTAATTAAATAAAATATTGAAATATTTAAACAGAAATAATAAAAAAATATATTAAAATTATTCACGAATTTTTTTAAATATCTCTCAAATATTTACTATTTGAAAATAAATCTATCATATTTAAAGGAAATTTATATAAAAAATATTGAAATTAAAAAACAATATATTCAAATATTTCTCACGAGCTGCGTCCATTAATGCCATTTGCATGGTTATTTTATTTTCTTTTTTCGTTCCTTAATATTATACTATTTTTGACAGTCGGTGCAATATTATGGCACCAAATGTCAAAAATAGTATAAAACTATAGAACGAAAAATAAGGAAAAAATAAAAAAGCAAAGTATGCAGGCAAATGACAATCGATGCGACACAATCGTGGGAAAATGTCGAGTTGTCACTCCACCCTACATAATTGCATTATTTCAGTACGCAATCGCTCATACGTACGGCCAAATATCCCTGCTATATTACCCTTGCAACAAAAACGAAATGAGAACTTTAAGAAACCTGCAACTGCAAGAAATAAACTGCAGGAACAGAGTGCGAGCTGTTCCTGCTTGTCGTTTATTTCAGCTGTATGGAATATGTGTGTAGGTGTGTGGTATAAATAAAATTTAAATACGGGTAAAAAACGAGTTGTAAGGAAAATATATGATTTATCCACGTAAATATTTAAATAAAATTGATACTCAGGCGTGGATAATGTTAATATGCATTATTTCCCTTAGTGTACATACATAAAAAGGATTACTGCTCTGAATCTTTGTGAGCTTTATGGCGCAAATAGCAAATAAACATTTTGGAGTCCAAATTTTTTTCCCCACCACTGATATTGATAAAAATTTGTGCAAGAAATTCCAATACTTAAATATATTTTTGTAATTTTAATTTTTTAAAATTTCCAAAATTCGCAAAAGGGACGTCTTTTTTTGTCTTGTGTTTATTAACTTCATAAAAGAAATTTTCTATAAATTTCCAAACCAATTCACTTTCCGAAGCGTATTTTAAATTGAATACAAAATATATTTTAAAGCATGAATCAAGTGCTTTTAAAAAGCTGGAAAACTTATATATAATGTTATCTAAAATAACGAAGAAATCTGTTAGCTCACCAAGAGTTTTACCAACGACAATGTTGTACGGTTGACAACTAAGGCCCATTTCCATGTATACTTTTGTACGTCTTTCTATTGTAGGTACAACTTCAGTTGAAGATGTTATGTGTATTAAGAAACTTTCTTGAGAAGCAGCACAACTTGGACGCCATGGTTTTTTTTTGTCCTTTAAGCCTAATAAGGATTACTGGATGTAAAATATAATGCAGCAACAACATCAACTTCACGTCTCTTGCATCTAAATATATGGAAATAGTCTTGAATAAAATTTTTTAGAAAATATATTAATTATATATTTATATATATATTTTACCTGGTAATGTGTCTTCATTTAAGTCACTGTACATTTTCTTGTTATAATTGTCTTTAACACGTGGAAACAAACGTGGAAATTTAAGTATAAAATCTGGCCAGTTATTGAAAAGATCCAATGACCTTTCTTCGCCGAAAAAAAGAATGAAATCTTTATTTATCTCTTATAGAAATTTTTAAATTATTGATAAAATATTAAATTTTAGCCTTTTTGAATTTATCTAACACACCAAAGTATAACCTAATGAGTGTCTAACAATTGGCCAATCCTCTAAAATTGCTTTTTGATTAATGTCAGTTTTATCACCCAAATATTTTTTCCTGTACAAAAAGAGTACAGGAGTACAAGAGTACTCCCACTTCGTAACACAAGCATTCCAATCAGCTTGATTGTACTTTAAAAATGTTTTGGCGTTCTCAATTTCAATTTATATTTAATTGAAATAAGAGGAATGTTGAATTAATATATGTTTATGTATCATTGTAATAAAAATACCATTTAATGTGCAAACTGAAGAGTCTTCTTCACATGAAGTTGGTTCAAAATTATGAGATGTTCTCCTTTTTTTTGTTGGCCTTTCATATAAACTTTTCTTTCTTAGTAGCTTCAAGCGATTGTTGTATCGATGATATAATATTCCACCTGGTGGGATTCCACTTTGTCAAGGGGTGTAGTATAGTCCCTGTTATATATGATAACAATTAGTCGAGTGTTATTAAACTAAAAATTGCAGTAACATGAATGAATGAATGTATACATTATTTTCTGTAGAAAATTATAGTACTATTTTATAGAAGATAACAATTCTATTTCACTTATTTTTAAAGTAAAATCTTTTAGAAAAACATTTTCTAAAATAAGATTTACTAGTCTATTTCTGTTTGAATCATTTAATGATTTATATACTTTGTAATATTCTTGAATGCTTTTTCCAATCCTACAATTTAATATTTCTTGAAGTGGCTATGTTATGGTTTATATAAGCTTAACTTATAAAATAAAATAATAAAAATTTGTTTCTTACGTAGTTTTCTGTAATGATAATGCAGCACTATTTGGGCTATTTGATATAGATGATGACGAAGGCCCAGTTTCATCGTTTTCCTGAAATTAATGCATACTCCCACTGACTGTAGAAGCACTAGCAATTGAATGTGTTGGAAATCCCTATAAATATAACATAATCAGATATATTTAAATTAAATTATGATGAAGCAGGGTTACCTGAAATTTTTCCATTCCAACAAACTTTCCCTTAATTGGACATACAATTCATGTGACTTTCTGTCGCTGCCCACAATTTCTTTTAAGTCGTCGTTGTTTAAAAGCTTAAGCTTTTTCAAATCGAGACCCAGTTCTAAAAAATACATTTCAATTTCCGTTAAGCTTAAAAGGCATAAGTTTAAATAAATTAAATTACTTACCAATAAAGTTATTGAACAATTCTGCCAGATCCCACGTCAATAAAATGACGTAAAGCTCTTGGTCGAAGTTTCTGTCCTCTGCATTTGTTGTTTGAAGAATATCTTGAGATTAGTTTGTTGGTTCCAAATTCACGACTCTTATTTGCACTTGCTGTCCATCTATATTTAACACATCAAATTGTTCACTTTCTAGAGCATCACTTGGACAATCAATGACATTAATAAATTCATTGCTCATTGTAGATTTTTAGTTTATATTAATTACCACTGTTAACATACACAACACGAAAAAGAACTGCTCGCTACCAACACTCCATGCTCAATGATCGAATTTTTCTTGAAACGAACTTCCGTACGTTATTAAATAAGTACACTAAGGGAAAAAATATTAAATTTATCCAAAAACTTTTTTAATTTATCCAAAAAGCGAGTCATTTTTGCACTAATAACGCATTTACTTAAATCGACCACGTAAATATTTAAAATTTATTTAAATACTTTCTTAATTAAATAAAATATTAAAATATTCAAACAGAATTAATAAAAAATATATTAAAATTATGCACAAATATATTTAAATATCTTTCAAATATTTACTATTTGAAAATAAAACTATCGCATTTAAGGAAAATTTATATAAAAATATTGAAATTGAAAAACAATTTATTTGAATATTTCCCATGAGCTGCGTCCATATCAAACGCCATTTAGTGGTATATTTTATTTTCTTTTTGTGAAAATATGATTTGTGAGTGCGATGCATTATGAAATCATGTAGAGTGGAGTGACATTCTTGAGAAAATACCGAGTTGTCACTCCACCTTACATGAATTTATCATGCATCGCACTCACCACCGCACTCACAAATCATATTTGCCAAATATCCATGCTATATTACCCGTGCAAGATTAACTAAATGAAAACTATAAGAAACCTGCAACTGCTGGTGCGAAGAAACTGCAGCAGCATCGCACAGGAACAGAGTTCCCACCAGCGTGCGCTTCTGACCTTATAACGAATTTTGTTTTCCCTCCAAGGAAACTGTGACCTCCATTCTTGAAGGAATGCTACTTCATATTTTTTCACTTGGTATTTAAGTGATCGTTAGAATTGAAAATTAATGATATCCTTATAATAATATACATTTATTACTTTTGCATACATTTGAGACAAATTTTTATCTTTCTCAGCATTTTCCAAAGATTGTTGCGGCTTCTTAAAAAAACAAAAAAAAAAAAAAATAAAAACAAATTAGATTGCTATCAAGAGTTTTGTTCTTAAATTTTAGTAACTTCTTTATAAATTTATTCCTTTTACGTCCAGCGCGTTTCTTAAATGAATGGGTATAAAGTATTCAATTTGCGTGTTCACTAAACTGAGGAAACTTTTAAGGAACTTTTAACTCAGAAGAAACCATTTGAATGCTCGCCTGAATTCAGAATCAAGCCATGAACAAATTTGGCGGTAATCGTTAGATAAAAATATAGGAACAACAAAAGATCTTAGAAAATTATTTCTATATGAATTTTATTGATTTCTAAGTAAATCATAAGGGGTGCAAAAATATGAAAAAATAACTTACTTGATAAGTGTTGCATTTTATAAAAATGCCAATTTAAAAACGTACACACTTTCACTGAGCGAAATAAAATGTATCGAAAACGCTTCGGTGATAGGAAAGGTGTAAAATTGTACAAAAATAGTATAATTGTACCGAAAAAATTATGCCTGATTTATACTACTTTTAACAGTTGGTGCAAGACGAAAAAACTGTCACTCCTACCTTGTATAATTATATCATGGTAACAGTGGTGTTCACACGCATACTACTACAATTTTCAAATTTGCACTTGAGTTAGTAGCTCTCTCGCTCCATGTACTGACAAAAATTGTAGTGCAGGTATTAAATAAGAATTGTGTTATAATAATCATAGTAATTATCAGTATCTTGATCATTATCACGCTCATTATCATTTTTATTATTATTAATATTATTCCTCATAACTGCACAAAAACTTATTTTCATATACCCCAAACTTTTTGTGCAGTGCTAAACATCGAACCAAGCGGCGTGAACCGTCTTGTTTGAAAATTCAGCGCCAACTGATTGAGAGCCCGAACGGAACCAAAGCGGCTGTCGGTTGTCGGATGCGCTGTGCAATGAAATACATGAAAATCTATGCAGCCGCCAAAAATTAAATGGCCGTAGAAATCCGCTACGGAAAAACGCCAGAATAGAATCTATTCTATTTTTTTCGACGGCTGGCGGATCTCTCTTTGAGTGGCGTAAGTGTTGCCATATTTTAGCTAAGAATTGGCTGTGTCCAGTATTATTTTCTTAGTTTGTACCATGAGCTGATAAATCCTTTTTTTTGTGTGAGTGTTGCATTCCATGAGCTGATGTTTCGTTTTGTGTGTGTGTGTGTTGCATTTGTACCATTTACACACTGAAAAGCAACGCTGATCCGACAACCGCTCCTATTCTGGACAAGTTCTCAGCAGATTTTTCCTAGAGAGGACCGACAGCCGCTTTGGTTCTGTTCGGGCTCTGAGAGAACTTCGTGCATTCGATCCTGTACGTGTTCCGATTCTCGAATAAAGCTTTCGAGTCTCACCACGCGTGGTACTACGTGAACATCACTGATTTAAAGGGCTGAGCTGTTGGACGTTTTCAACAAGCTCAGAAAGTTGCTTTGTAGCTTTCAATTGTCCAAGCTGAAATTGGCCTTAAAATTTAGTTTTACCTTTGAAAACAGGCTCCGTCTCCCATTTTTTTATATATTTTTGGGCATACCTTTTCTTTTAGTCAGTGTTCCCCAAACTTACTTTGTTTTTAATATGAAGCGAGTTTGAAGTGAAGTGGGAAATGATTGGTAATTTATTTAAAGTGTTGCCAATTCAGCTGTTTTTATAAAGTGTTGCTGAAATCTCTTTTTACACAATATGGAGGAAAAAGTATTTTTCCTAAATATTATGCATAGTTTTAAGGAAAAGTAATAAATCTTTATTTCCAAAGGTAAACTTTCCAAATACCCCTAAAAAAACCCCTAGAAAATTTGAAGACCCCTAAAAAAACCTCTAAAGATTTATTGCCCCTAAAATTCCTCAAACCAGTTAAAAAACCCCTAAATCTAGGGGGAATTCCTCTAATCTGGCAACACTGCTTTATAGCTAATGGTCTAATTATGTTCGCATAACGCGACGTAACGTAGCAAATGTCACTTGAATTTCTGTTGTATGGGCTTTGTGTGTATTGTGTGTAGCTTAGAAAAATGTAGATAAAAAGAGAATTTTATCTAACAACCTTAAGATAAACGTAGAACAAATAAAAAGTTCAATTTCATTTTGAACTCTACGTCTTTCTACGCTGTTTTGACAGTTTATGTGCTTTTTTTTTGTTGTTTCTTTTTAGTGCGGTAAATTTGCTGATAAATAAAATAATATAAGCGAATTTATGCGTTAAAAGTGTACCTTATATTATTTTAAGTGAATACAAATCGAGTTCAATCCGAGTGCTATGAAATTATTGAAAGTGGAAAATGAAAAAATTTTATGGCACAATCACATCATTTAAAGATGCTAATTTATTTAACAATTCTTGCTCCATTTCGTTTTTTAATTTTTCCGGAATTTTAACCCAAATCGCAAAGGCGCGTTAGGTCGGTCGCGCTTTGACAGCTAAAGTAGAAACAACGAGTTGTTATGAAGCAATCCATAATTCGACCTCAAGCTTTGATCATACTTTGTATCGTAAATATCGTCGAATCTCGTAAGGGGTAAAGTACGATCAAAGCGCGAGCTGCTGAAAAAAGTTGAGAAGTGTTCAACTCGGTCGCGTGTTTGACATTTGCCGATAGCGCAGAGATGTATTTTCATTGAGTTAGCTAAATATATGAGCATTGTTGAGTTGCAGTAGTAAAGACATGTTTGCATGGGATTTGTTGTTTCATCAAAATATTTTGTATTGAATGTAATTTATTTTTAACTTTTTTACAAGATAAATCATTCATAACATCAGTAGCTGCTTATGTTACGGTTGTTGCTTTGTTTGAAGCGAATTTTTTCAGTACCTGCTTGTGTTGTTGTTGAGGCTGTTGTTGTTGTTTATATGTATGTAAATTTGTACGTGTGTTGTTGATGCTGCTGTTGTTTATATGTATCCCAATAGGCAATTTCGTCAGGGCTCTTGAAAAGAAGGCATGCATTAACTGCTTTTTTTAAAGTCAATACAGCTAACAACATCGCTGCATCGACGAGCGCTTTTACAAGGCCTGCTAGTTCAAAGGAAGGTAAAAGTACTCGTTATTTCTCTGTGATGTGTGCTGGAGTTGGAAACGCTGTGTTCTTGTTTATTGTTTCTTAAGGCTTGAATGTTCTCATAGAACATTTAAAAGATTTATTTGATGGGTTTGATTAAAGATTTACAATAGTAAAATAATTCATTATAGAAAAAGGTTAATATTTACAATATGCTAAAAAAATTTATTTATTGCTTGCCGAAAACTAAAAAAACTAAATAGTTAGAAATGATTTTCGACCGGGCCAAAGTTAAATTACCCCCATGTCCGAACCAAAGTATATTCAAAGTTTCTCCACCCAAAACGACTGGCGGTGTCATTGGGCCATAGTTTTCCGAAATTGATGCTGTTCCGACCGTTTCAGTGAATAGATTGCGTTACCGAACGATGTTGACAGAGTTTTTTTCCTGAAATTGATATAATGGACATAGGCGACGTTTATTTTCAGCAGAACGGTGCCCCATGCCATACAGCTGGTGAAACAATGGCTCTATTGGGTGAAAAATTTCCTGGACGTGCGATTTCTCGAAATGGACATTTTGATTGGCCGCCGATATCGTGCGACTTAACACCAATAGATTTTTTTCTTTGGAGCTATGTAAAAGATATAGTCTGCACCAATGCTCTAGCAAATATTTAAGCACTCAAAGACAATATTAGAGCTTCGCGAGATGCATCCGCTATTATACGAACATGTGCTGAAAAATTTCATCAAAGGAATGACCATGTACAAAAACATTCGTGGCGGACATTTGACAGGTATTGTATTTCGTTACTAACCTGAGTTTCTACTTTGGTTTAAAATAAAATTATAAGCTGGTTTCACTAAAATATTTATTTTTTTTTTATTTTAAAACAACATCTCTTGTTGAAAGACCCTATTCATCAAAAAATTATAGTTTTTTCAGGGCAGAACGCAGCTTCAAAAAACTTTTTATTGATTGAATACCAAAATGTTGAAAAAAAAATATAGAAAAAATCATATATTTTTTGGTAAGTTGTCCAAAACCTCAATGAATAAAAGCAACCAATTTGCTTTGAATTTTATTTCATTGATTTTTTTAAATATTTCTTTTTTACAGAAGCAATAAAAGCGGATGTCGGCACTACGGATAATTATGCCAAGGCCATAAAATCAGGCTTCAAAAAAGGCAAAAATAAATTGTATCGGCAAACTTGTATAAAAAACAAGTCAAATAAGGAAACATAAATGTTCAAGAGAGCATATAGGTTACAAATTAAAAAATTTTTTTTAGAAATTTGTTTTCATAGAAGGAAAAAAGATATCGTTTTCAAATTTTGCACACACATTAACCCATTAAGTCCGGGAAGAGCACAATTTTAATATGATGTTTGAGACTTATTTTCTGCTATTAAAAATTGGAATAAAAAATTCCAAACATACCTATTCTTTAATTTTTGGGGTCGCTCTTTCGATTGGTGCAGTTCGATTTGCAGAATAATGACTTTTGGAACCAATATGGCGCATTTTATTTAAAAAAATAACGAAAGTTTTTGCGTTTTTCTTTTTTGTGATTCTTTTTCGCATAAATAAAGTTACTGAATCGGTGCCAAACTAAAACCAAAAGTGCACAAAATATCTAAAGTATAACTATGAATATTTTTTTTTTGGTTTGAATCGACGTAACCTCTTCAATATATCAATACGTAAAAAATTAACGTTATTTGGTAAATTATGAGTATTATTAATAAAATTTACATCTCTTATAATATAATTGTCCCAAAAATATATTAAGAAGGGGTTTTTGAGATCGCTGATCACGAATTTGAGGTAAGATTTTCAAAATTTAAGATGGCGGATTCAATATGGCCGACCGAATTTCATAAAATCTTCAAAATTACAAGAAAATGTTTTTCTTTCACTCCCTTAATTCAAAATTACAAGAAAGGGAGTTTTTGAGGCCGTTGATCACGAATTCGAAGTTAGATTTTCAAAATTTAAGATCGTGGATCTGTAGCTGATTAAATTTCATGAAATGTCTGAAACCAATGCGATAATGTTTATTATACGGGGTGTTTACGATAAAAAATTGGTTGTTTCCGTCCGTTAGCCGTTTTATAAACGCTTCCTAACTGGAACCTTGTAAAACCTTTATATTTTTATAATTCAAACGAAGTTATCTAGCATTTGTAAATTAAGTCCAATATTTTTTATTGAAATATTCGTAATTTTAGATACTTAAAAAATCCGAAATCCTAAGGAAAAATAAATAAAAAAAAAAAAAAAAAAAATTAAAAAATAACAAATAAAAAATAAATAAAAAAACAAAATAAAATAAAATAATAAAAAAAAATTAAATAAAAAAAAAAAAATAATCTTGGCGTCCACCTCCACCTGGTTTGAGTTCGGAAACATTTATACAACGACTAACGAACGGAAACAATCAAACATCGTAAACACCCCGTATAATAAACATTATCGCATTAGTTTCAGTCATTTCATGAAATTTAATCGGCTACAGATCGACCATCTTGAATTTTGAAAATCTAACTTCGATTTCGTGATCAACGGCCTCAAAAACTCCCTTATACACATTTTCTTGTAATTTTGAAGATTTTATGAAATTCGGTCGGCCATATTGAATCCGCCATCTTAAATTTTGAAAATCTTACCTCAAATTCGTGATCAGCGATCTCAAAAACCCCTTCTTTATATATTTTTGGGACAATTATATTATTAGAGATGTAAATTTTATTAATAATACTCATAATTTACCAAATAACGTTAATTTTTTACATATTGATATATTGAAGAGGTTACGTCGATTCAAACCAAAAAAAATATATTCATAGTTATACTTTAGATATTTTGTGCACTTTTGGTTTTAGTTTGGCACCGATTCAGTAACTTTATTTATGCGAAAAAGAATCACAAAAAAGAAAAACGCAAAAAATTTCGTTATTTTTTTAAATAAAATGCGCCATATTGGTTCCAAAAGTCATTATTCTGCAAATCCAACTGCACTAATCGAAAGAGCGACCCCAAAAATAGTAGAATAGGTACGTTTGGAATTTTTTATTCCAATTTTTAATAGCAGAAAATAAGTCTCAAACATCATATTAAAATTGTGCTCTTCCCGGACTTAATGGGTTAATATTTAAAGAATACAGAAATAAAATATTTCAGAATTTGTTCAGATAGCCACTTAAAGCGTAAAGTAGCGTAACGTCAAAAAACCGCTTCATAAATTCTGATAAATTTTGTTTTTGTATTCTTTAAATATTAATGTTTGTGCAAAATTTGAAAACGATATCTTTTTTCCTTCTATGAAAACAAATTTCTAAAAAAAATTTTTTAATTTGTAACCTATATGCCCCTTAACTTTATTTAGTACGAATTTTAATTTTATTAATTTTTTTGATGCTCAATTTTATTGAAATACGACAAATTATCTCAAATATTTAAATGATCTCAATTCAATACATGTATACTTGAATAATTTTGTAAAATGAAATGTTTTAAACTTATAAAGTAGCTTTAACTTTAACTTTTTATTAATATATTTTATTTAATGATTACTTCATGATTTATTATTACTTGATGTGGGGATGTTAATATTAAACGAAGTGCAATAATTAAGTCTTATGAAAAAAGTACTGTAAAAATGCATTCTCACAAAAGCGCTTTTTGAAGGCCTTTTAAGCGTAGCGAGTGGGGAAGTGCTTTAAAATTTTCTCATTCCATACAAGCAAAACAATGGTGTTTGCAAGGAGTGTGTAAGGCCTATTGAATCCTAGCGCAGGCCTGTTAAAAGGGCTGCTGAGAGAGCACCTATTTCAGCCATAATAAAAGAAGTGTAATAATCAGGCCTTATGAAGAAAGTACTGTACAAATGCATTCTCACAAAAGCGCTTTTTGAAGGCCTTTTAAGCGTAGCGAGTGGGGAAGTGCTTTAAAATTTTCCCATTCCATACAAGCAAAACAATGGTGTTTGCAAGGAGTGTGTAAGGCCTATTGAATCCTAGCGCAGGCCTGCTAAAAGGCCTTTGGACTGCTGAAATTGACTACTGGGATGTAAATTGGTACGTATATAAAAAGATATCAGTTGCTTTAGTTTTTTTCGTTTGTTATTGTTTTTGTTAATCTTCAGCAATGTTATACAAAATTTAGCACAAATGTTTATTTATTATATAAATAACTAGCCTTTTCCCGGCGCGCGTTGCTTCACCCTGCAACTATATGGGAACATAATAGGTGTATTCAAAACTTTTCTTAGACTCACAGTTTGACACCAATGTCGTTTACTACTGCACGTTACAGTTTCCCAGTAGCAGGAGATCACCAAATAGTAACTCCATTTTGAGTTTGTATGTAAATACTGCTACTTTTACTTTCAAAGCTATTCGATAATACAAATTTTAATTGTATGGGCGGAGCCACACTTATATCCCAGTTTTATAGTAGATGGACATAACCCAGTTTTAGTACAGTTGCCGACAGTGAGCATACAAACTAAATTATCAAAATGTAGACAAATCGACGAAAACCGTAGGAAATATATAATTTTTTATTGATTTGTGGGCGGTAAAAGGGGGTGTGTGTGACAGAAACTTAAGCCATTTCGTACTTGAAAAAAATGTACTGCCAAAATTTCAGCTCTATCGGCGCAGTAATTTTGAAGTTTCCAGCCATCACAAAGACAGCGTTTTGCTTTTTGTATATATAGATTATTGGCTATAACTTTTGATTGGTAAGAGATACTAAGATAATTTTTTCTAAAAAATTAATTTTTTAGCTTGTTTATTTTTTCAAAAATATAAAAACACAATATTAGAAAAAAAAAATTTTGTTCGAAAAAATCAAGTGGTAGGCCTTTTAATCACAACAATGATTTTTAATTTTTGCGTAAAATTGATATAACTTTTGCTTATAAATGTTAAGCTTTTAAATAGAGTTGAAAATTTGCGAATTTGAATTTAAATTATTTTTACAAAAAAAAAAAATTTTTGAGCCTTTTTTTGAGGAAAACTCCAAAATTTCAGACCTTTTTTGAAAAAAATATTTCATATATATATACTCAACTAACGGTATTTTTGCAATAAGGTTTTCATAGTAATTTGATGAAGCTTTAAGACAAAAAAAAATTTAACAAAGTGTATAAAAAAGCAGCGGAAATATTTGAATCGAAAGTCACAAAATTAAATTTCTGATTGTGTTTTTCTCATTTTTTCATTAAATATATCGTTGTAGTAAAATTTTTCATAGTTTTCAAGATATGTTCATGTTTTTGATGTCAAAATAACGGAAATTTTTTAATTTCACTACAACATTTTTGTACTACAGCACCATCTGGTGCCCAAGGTGGTTCAAAGAAGACTGTCAAAAAACTCATCGTACCTGAGAACTACTATATACCAATTTTTACTCTAATCACATGAGCGGTTTGGGAGTTTTAGGTGGTTTTGCAAAAAATTTGTACTACAGCGCCCACTGATGTTCAAGATAGGTCAAAAAAATATTTGCAGAAAAACACTCAACCTACATGAAAATCACTGTATACCACTTTTCATTCTAATCCCATAAGCGGTTTGTGAGTTTTAGGCAGTTTTGTAAAAAATTTGTACTACAGCGCCCTCTGGTGTTCAAGGTGGATACAAATTGATAGCCCACAAACACGCACCGTACCAAAAAACTTCTATACACAAATTTTCATTCTAATCGGATGATTAGCTTAGGAGTCTATTGCATAGTTACATATGACATTGAGTTCCAAAGCAATTCAATATCATAAATTTGGCCTGTGTGGCCAAATTCCCCTTGTCTAATGTTCGCTCAAATATATAATAACTACCTATTGAGCCCATAATGTCTACATATCAAGTTCCACTATCAAAACATGTACAACTCTGGAAAAATAATGATTTCTAAAAAGACCACGCCCAGTTCTAGTATAGTTGCCGACAGTAACCATACGAACTTATTTACCAAATTTTAGTCTAATACGACCAAAAAAGTCTTAAATATAGCATTTTTATTGATTTGTAGGCGGTAAAGGAGGTATGGAAAAACATGGGTATGGAAAATTTTTACTATGCCTATATTTATCACGCAAATGCAAACTAAAGTGAGACTTGCCACATTATTCCAATATTCCATTTATTTCCAATTACCCTTGCAAATATTTGCCCATATACACCATATGTGCGCACCTGTATTTTTTCACACCTGTATTGTGTATAAGTTCACTAAAATGCCTATAATTCATGAACCGATACACATACAAGGACCATTTATACAAAAAAACCTTCGTATTGACGTCACCTTTCATGTGTAATTTCCAGAAACAAATTCGGTTCACGCATTACCGAGAACATCAATTTCATACACAATGCAACTTATTGTTATATTATAGATATATAGGGTGTTTTTTTTAAGGGTTTGTTTTTCGAATAGAGATAAAACTGGCATTTTGTGGTCAAATCTGGCAACTCTAATGTCATTTATGTTCAGTTTGGTTTGCCATTTCATCATGAACAGATTGACAAAAGAACAACGCTTGCAAATCGTGCACATTTATTTCGAAAATAATGGTTCAGTTCGCGAAGTTTGTTCAGTGAAAATTTTGTTCAGTGATGAGGCTCATTTTTGGTTGAATGGCTACGTCAACAAGCAAAATTGCCGCATTTGGAGTAAAGAGAATCCACATGAGATCCTTGAGACGCCATTACATCCACAAAAACTGACTGTTTGGTGTGCTCTATGGGCTGGTGGAGTCATTGGGCCATACTTCTTCCGAAATAATGCTGGAGAGTCAGTTACCGTTAATGGAGACCGGTATAGAGCCATGATAACCGACTATTTTGTTCTCGAATTGGATGGCATGAATGTGGGTGAGTTGTGGTTCCAACAAGACGGCGCTACATGCCACACAGCGCACGTCACAATCGATTTATTGAAGGAAACATTCGATGAGCGCATAATTTCGCGGAATGGACCTGTCAATTGGCCACCAAGATCGTGTGATTTGACACCATTGGATTATTTTCTTTGGGGATATGTGAAGCCGCTCGTCTACGCCAACAAACCAGAAACGTTAGGGGACTTGGAGGCCAACATTCGTGGCGTTATTGCCGACATACGGCCCCATATGCTCGAAAAAGTGGTTGAAAATTGGACCTCTAGAATTGGCTTTATTCGAGCCAGCCGCGGCGGCCACATACCCGAAATCATATTTAAACATTAATGGCATAAAATTATCCTTCCAATAAAGCCAAATTGATGGACATTAAAACGATTTTCTTGTGTTTTATTTCAATTCGAAGTTCTATACCTCTAAAAAAAACACCCATTATAACTACTACGCTGGTTAGATATGCAGAAACATTTACTTATTAAACATAATAAATTGTAATTATTTTCTTTATTATATAAATAATAAAGCATATTATAGCATAAATAAATAATAAAACATAAAATATGAATAGCTAAAATGAATAAAGAAATACAGCCATCATGTACTTCCACCATATACATTGTGATTTGGGGATTTCAGACTTTGTTGGATGTTTTTGGTTTAACTGCGTACAGTGGCATCATCTAAGTGAAAAACGCACGACATGCTAACGCGACATTATGATTTAAAAATTATAAGGTCGGGCGTTTTGACAGTTCATTCCGTAAAGTTGACCAAAGTACGATCAAAGTACGGTCAAAGCGCGACCGACCTAACGCGCCTTTGCGACTTAGCCTTTAGAGTCTCACCACGCGTGGTATTACGTGAACATCATGCACTGAACACATTGACGACGACAACGACATTACGACATCTGTCAAATTTTTTTACATGTATTTATTATGGAGAGAATTTGGTCTAATGTCGCAATGTCGTGTGTCGATATGGAACTATTCCTAATTTGACAGCTTGTCGTCGCTGTCGTCGTCAATGTGTTCAGTACATCACTGCCTTAAAGTTGAAACTTCAAGCTGGAAGGTTCGTGCCTCTTGTTCGTGTGTTTTGCACTGCACGAAATGTTTGAGGCGTATTCTGCCTTATTTGCAGAATAATAATAATAATAATGATAATGATAGTGACAATGATAACACAGCCCGACAGACATTTTGGTGCCAGAGATTTTTCAGCTGATTATAGACTAGTTTGGTTTCTTGATTTCACATATGGAATCCGTTTTTCTCTATCAGCTCGAGTTTTTGAGTTATAGGCAAAAACATGAAAATCAGTTATTTTTCTGATAATTTTGCTATACCTATTACTTTTATTTACCGATTTGTATTACGATGACGAACTTCAATCAAGAAATATTAGACCTTTCACTTTTTGCACATAAAATTACAATATCTTTGACAGTTTTGAAGATATCGACTTTCAAAGTGGAAAAAATGTCACAATTTTACGTAGGCTGCTCTTTTAAAACCCTGTATCTTTAATATTTTTCAACGGATTTGCAAAAACTTTTTTTACTTAATATAAAATCTCTCGAATTTTAATAAACATTTTAGTTTTTTTTTATTATCTTACATTTTTTCAAAGAAAAATTTTTTAAAATTAATTTTATTAAATTTCAAATTCAGTTGATAAGGTTTTTTTGATAATGTTAGCATCATTTACGACTTGAAAAACTTCTCTTCAATGACTTTCTGGAATGAAAGGCATCAGGACCATCTAGCTTAAGACTCCAACAATAGTCTGCCATCATATGTTTGTCCCATCTTCCTTGGTAGCGGTCTTCCATTATTTTCATGTCCTGATGGAAACGCTCATGTTACATCCAAGATCCCTAAAACTGTCTAGCATGTTGGTCACAAGCTGCTCAAAATTACTTGCTTTGCAATTGCCTAAAAAGTTTTTGACAATTTATTCAAATGACACCCATGCCTTTCGCTCAAGGTTAGTCATCGAGGTTTTATAATTAGGGTATTTCATTAGCTGCCTTATCTACGGACCATCCATTACACCAGCTTTAAGCTTTTCTAAACTTATTCATGGCATTTTTCTACTTATGTAAGCAAAACATGGTCCTTCTTGATCAATTGCTTATCAAAAAACCTTATCAACTGTACTTGAATTTTAGTAAAATTAATTTTAAAAAATTTTTCTTTTTTTTAATTTCTTTGAAAAAATGTAAGATAATAAAAAAAAACTAAAATGTTTATTGAAATTCGAAAAATTTTCTATCAAGTAAAAAAAGTTTTTGCAAGCCAGTTGAAAAATTTTAAAGATACAGGGTTTCAAAAGCGCAGCCTACGTTAAATTGTGACATTTTTTCCACTTTGAACGTCGATATCTTCAAAACTATGAAAGATATTGTAATTTTATGTGCAAAATTTATGTGAAAGGTCTAATATTTCTTCATTGAAATTCGTCATCGCAATACAAATCGGTAAATCAGTGTAATAGATATAGCAAAATTATCAGGAAAAGAATTAATTTTCATGTTTTTGCCTATAACTCAAAAACTCGAGCTGATGGAGAAGAACGGAGTCCATATTTGAAATCAGCAGCCAAAATGCATGCGGGATTGACTATCGAGAACTCTGCACCTTGTATAAAGTGTCATTTTGTAACTCAGTGTAATTGTTTGTGTTCAGCGTTTGGTTTTGGGTGAAACACCGAAAACCTCACAACTGAATGTGCTTGCTGTGTTCAGCTTTTGGGTTTTTTGGATGAAACACCTAAAAACCACCGAAAATTAATTGTTTGTTTTGCTTTGGGTAGCAATAAAAAATCACAATAACTGATATTACAAATATTAATAAAATTAATTAAAATGTTAATTTGACAATATTAAAGTTTAGTGACCGACACGGTCAGTCACCTGCTTAGTGCAATTCAAGGCTAAGCTAACGGCATGCAGTTTTCTGCTGACGGTTGTTTTTTTTGTTTTCCGTTGTCGATTGCTTGTTGGTCGCCAAGGTTGTTGTTGTTGTAGCGACTGATGGTTTTAAGTTGCAAATATAGTTTTTTTTTTTGCAGGTATAAATATTCTCCCCCGCGTTGAACAATTGTTCAACAGATACGTCTTATGAGCCGAGTTATACGTCTATGGTGAATAAATGTTGACGCGGCCTTGGTTCAGGTGCAGTTGTCTTGGTTTCTGTCTGAAGTGGGTTCATCTGGGGTGGAGTGAGAACGAAAACATCTTGATGTCCCTTGCTTTTTTCTCCACAAAAAATGTTTACATAACATGGCGATGATGAGAAACATACTTAGTGCTGTATATCCAACTGCAAAACTATGGTGGCGGTGTTTTCGAAAGGCATTAGTTAGATCATGATTTGGTGTGATTCTAATTTTTGTTGTAGCGATTTGAGTTCCTTTAGCTGCGTGGTGTATTGATCTTCCATTATGTTTGTATAAAGAGGATGTGGTGGAATAGGTTTTTTCACTTCAATCAAATGACCAGCGCTGGTGTATGAAGTACTTGCTTCTGAAGAAAATAATTGACTTCCTAACAACGTCAGGTGTTTGTGTTTGATAATGCATGACGGTGCTAGCTGTAAGAATCCTGAACCTTCCAATGGTATTTGTGTTACTTGGTTATCGCACATGGACGTTACTTGTATCCGTTCAGCTAGTGCAAAAATCCACCGATTTCTTTGGTTAGCAAAAATCCACCAATTTCTTTGGTTAGTCTGAATCCATACGTGATCATCCATTTGCACAAATTCACAAAGCGAACTTGTTTCGTTGTTGAACAAATTGACTTCATCTGAGCAAGTGGTTGCGCCCTTGTTGTAGATTGGCTGTGTGTTGGGGCATAAGTATGCGTCTTCTTCCGATTTGGTGCAAGACTGCAAATTTTCTGTGTTGGTTGGAAAGTATTTGTCACGATGCAGCTTGATGGCAAGTATTGGTGTTGACGGTTTTATTGCTACCATAGTGTTGTTCATCCAGATAGGTATTGCTATCAATCGGTATAACTCAAATTGATCTGGCTCGGTTAGTGAGATCGTTATTCTGAATATGGCATGTCTTTTAGTAATGCTTCCTTGGACATTCATTCATTTGTATATTGATGGAAGGTTTCCGTGGTAACCTGGAATCTGCCTGATTGGTGGTAAATGTGTCGTGATTTTTGAAATTTCGCTGTTGAGTTGTTGTGGTGATAGGAGGTGAGGGCTAATTTGTCCATGGTGAACATTGATTATCGCTGATTGTAATCGTCGTATGTTTGATGATGTAAGCATCAATTCAAGAGCCTGCGAAAAGAATAAAAAAATAAAAACAAAAATAAATAGATAACTGGCCATTTCAGCCCTTGAAAAGACTTTGACCTAGCTTCTTAGGATCAATTGTGTTGTGCGTGTTATTAAGTTTGTACACAATTGACCGAGAAATGGACCTACAGGCTTAACGCCGACTCCGAACGGCGATGAACGAAATGTTATTATTCTCAGGAAGCTTTACATGGCATTTTTATTACTCTCTGAGGTTTGCCATTGTCTGCAAAGAGGTGGCGGCCGTACAGAAAAACTATTTTAATTCAAATAATTTTCTATCGCTGCTGGGGTTCGAACCTGGGTCTCCGGGTTCATTGACATAGCCGCCACGCACTTTAACCAACTACGCCACGGACGCCACGCCTGCGAAAAGAATATTTGACTTAATTTCTCATTGTAGACCTCCTGCTCTTCTTGAACCATGTTCACCATCTCAACAAATTTTTCCTCGAATTTGACAACGCGAAGGTTTTTTGTGCTGTAATATGGTCGTGTTTTATGATATTTATCGTTGAATCAATAATCGATGTTTGCTCCTTTACCAACCTCACCACCTGTTGTTCATTGTTTTCTATAGCTGCGATTGTGTCAGACATTTGATTAGCGTACTCGGAGTCTAACAATCCAAACAACGAGTTAGATATGTTTCCCACAAAATTGATTACTCCTATTTTTTGTCGATGAGGAGTCAAAAAACTGTTGTCCAAGGCTAATTCCATGTGCTAGTATGTAGAAATTGCGTGACCAGATCTTTACATAACGTTTTTTGCTTTAATTGCTGACACAAAAGTTGCATGGCGTATGTGCCATTTGTAAACAACTCGATTTCAGTAAATAACGGTTTGAGATCATAAAATATCACCAGGTTCCGTTCGCTGGCAATTATTTGACTTCGTGGGGGGATTGTACCTTGTTCATCGTTTTCTTCTGTATTAACAGGTAAAGGAGCTAGACGATGAATTCCACGTTTGAAGATACCCTTGGCAGTTTTTACGTGAACGACTCTTACGGCTCCCTTGTAAACCTGCACGACGCGTCCCAAGGGCCAATGCATGACAGGGACATTATCTTCCTTGATGACGACCATGTCTCCAGGCTTGATGTTAGAAGTTTGTGTCTTCCATTTATGGCGTTGCTGGAGCTCGTGGAGATATTCACTGGACCATCTTTTCCAAAAATCATGCTTTAGTTGAGATACCTGCTTCCAGCGAGATAAAAGCGTTAATTTTGTTGGTTCTGCTTGATTGAACTCCTGGAGTCCTGGAGTTAATGTTGTTAAATCAGTCGGATCATTTGACATTTGAGTTAAGGGCCTTGAGTTGAGTATTGCTTCCACCTCTACAATTACCGTCTCCAATTCTTCAGTGACGTCAGTGACGCCTTTGAAATGCTTCGTAGCAACAGGTGCTTTGCAGATTTTACCGCCGCTTCCCACAAGCCTCCAAAATGTGATGCCCTAGGGGGAATGAATGGAATTGTGTTTGTGTTCCCGTGTTCCCTTTGTGCTGCATATGGAGATGATTGTTTCCTGTTCATTATCGGAATAGATATTCTGAGCCAGTTTTGAAAGTTGATTTTTGGCTCCTACGAAGTTTGTTGCATTGTCAGAATAAATGTTCTGACAACGTCCACGACGGCTGGTAAAACGTTTTAGTGCCCCGATATAGGCCTCTGTCGACAAACCGCTTACTAATTCTAGGTGAACTGCCTTGGTGGCAAAACAGCAGAATACAGCAATATATGCCTTTGTTGGTCTTTTACCTCTGATTTTGTAATGAATCCAAAGCGGCCCGCAGTAGTCAACGCCAGCATTGATAAAGGGTCTTGCGTGAGTCACACGAGCAGGTGGAAGATTACCCATGATCTGTTGGAAAAGTTCTGGTCGAGCCTTGTTGCATGTTTTGCACTGTTGAACAGTTGCTCTGGCTGTTGATTTTCCTTTAATTGGCCAAAACCGCTGTCTTATTATTTCCAATAATGCTTGAGATCCGCAGTGCTTGTTGTCATCATGTACTATGATGAACAATAATTTAATCAATGGGTCTTTGTATGGGATTAACATTGCATGTTTAGAGTCATATGGTAATGAAGAAGCCTCCAGACGTCCTCCCACTCGAACAAGGCCTCTATCATCAATGAAAGGAGTAGTAAATCCAACTGCTGCTGAAATTACTTTGGAAATTCTTATTTCCAATGAACATTCTTCACGTGGCGGCTGCAATGGCCATGAAGTCACAGCTCTATGCAGAAATACTGGACCGTAAAACCAGAAATTGTTTTTAACTAATTTTTCCGGTGTGAGTCCTCTAGAAATAAGGCCAGTAGGGTTGTCTTCAGAGCGGACATGTCGCCACTGTTGTGGAGATGATATTTGTTGAATTACTGAGATTCTATTGGCTATGAACGTGTGATAATGTGAAGATTCTGCATTTATCCATCCCAGGACTGCTGTGGAGTCGGACCAAAGAAAAAACTGAGTTTTCTTGAAGTAATCGGTTTCTTGTAGTTTTTGCATTAAATCTGCGGCTAGCTTAGCGGCGCAGAGCTCTAGCCGAGGCAGTGTAATTTGTTTTGTCGGAGCGACACGTGAGCGTGCACACAAAAGTCGTACTATGACTGTCTTGTGCTCCCCAATTGATCTCATATAGGCTACTGCTCCGTACGCTTGCTTTGAAGCATCAGCAAATATGTGCACTTGAGGATCAGTGATTAGTTTGTGGCCAAAAATGTGACGGGGAATATTAATATTCTCCAATAGTTTAAATTCGCTTTTGAGCTTGTGCCGGGTCAATTGCATGTCACAGGGACTAACAGCATACCAATTAAGCTTAAGCTTCCATAGCTGTTGAAGAAATATTTTTGCGGTGGCAGTTATTGGCGCAATAAAGCCAAGTGGATCGAATATGCGAGAAATGTCCGACAAGGCTGTTCGTTTTGTCAGGCTCAAATTTTCAATTTTAGTGATTTTAATTTTGAATTCGTCCATTTTAGGGCTCCATGTAAGACCCATTGTTTTGTCGCTTTCATTTCCTGAGTTGTCGAAGCAAAGCTTAACTTCTTGGTCTGCAGCCGGAATGTCTTTAAGTAATTTCGGATGATTTGCGCACCTTTTTCGGAGGTTAAATGCTGTTGAGCCTAGCATGTGCCGTAGTTGATGTTGTAGTTCGATGGTGGTACTAAGTTTATCTGCTCCACTTAGCACTTCATCGACATAAAAATTGCATTTTATGGCCTCTGTAGCAGTTTGCTTGTCCTTCAGCTAATGCTTGCAGCGAGCGAATGGCTAGGTAGGGAGTTGTACCGTAGGTTACTGTGGTAAGTCGAAAACATTTGATGGGCTGGGACGGATCCTCTCTCCACCAAATCAGTTGGTATTTCTGGTCATCTTTGTTGATCTGTATCTGTCTGTACATTTTTTCGATATCTGCCGTAAATACGAAACGATGAATACGAAATCGCAGGAGAATCGAGAACACGTCATCCTGGATGGTAGGACCAGTAGCTAACAGATCGTTCAGTGAAACGTTGGAAGATGTTTTAGCAGAGGCGTCAAAAACCACTCTTAACTTTGTCGTCAAACTGTCTGGTTTGATAACTGCATGATGAGGAAGAAAGTAATGGGGTCCTTTGATTTCATTTGGCGATATTTCTTCCATGTGACCGAACTTCTCATATTCACGCATAGAGTATACGTATTGCGTTTTGTATTCTAGATTTTTGTTCATTTTCGTTCAATAGCCTTAAATCTCTACAAGGCTATATCTTGATTCTCCGAGCTGGCCAGGGTCACTTTGAAAAAGCAATCTGACGATAAATTGGCCATTCTGATGTCGAAAAAAGTTGCTTATGAAGTGATTTTCACAACGCATATCGGCAGCTGTAGGTTTGCTGGCCCGAGAGTCACAATCCTCTAACTTCCAAAAATTTTCCAGTGTTTTGTTAAGTGATTCGTCTTCTGTACATATACCACAGGTGATAGATCTAATGGCTGTATTTTGATTGTATTCTCCACCTTTGATCCAGCCGAAGAGCGTATTTTGCAGGATTGGTCGTCCTTCTCCAAGTGATATTTTTCCACTGCTTAGTGTTGAAAAGGATAGTCCAGCCCCGATGAGTAGATCGATGCTTCCATCTTCATGGAAATCGGGATCGGCCAACTGCAGGTGACGTGGTATGTTCCACTTAGATACATTGATGTCACGAAATGGTTGTTTAGATACTATTTCTGGTAATACGTGAGCTTCAATTCGCTGCTTGAAGTTGGATGTATTTGATGAGATTTTAATGTTGACTCTTTCTGCAGTGTGATTTTGAGTTTTGCCGATACCTTCGATTCCGATGAGGCATGCGTTTTTCTGCAGACCAAGCATTTTTACAAGTCTTTTTGTTATGAAATTGGCTTGCGACCCGTTGTCTAGAAGAGCGCAGCAAGGTATTTGTTTCCCCCAATTGCCACTTATGGTCACAGAAATAGTGCTGAGCAATGCTTTTGTGGTGTTTTGTGAACGATCTCGAAGAGCGGTTTATGAGGCTGGAATATCTTGAAGTGACTGTGTATTTGTCTTGTTGTTGTTTTGAATCGATTTCGACGCCAGGTTTTGAGATGATGAAGTAGCATTGGGCGCCCTTCCAGCTTCTTCTAAATGCAGGAGTGTATTATGTTTCCTCTGACACTTTAGACATGTACCTGACGAGCACGACTTGGCATTAGGTTTGTTCACTAGCAACAAATTTGTACAAATTGTTACAAGTTTTTACCAGTTAAGCGTTCACGTACTCGAAAAACTTGCAACGAGAGAGGACAACGAGAGCGTAAAATAGTGAGAGAGAAAAAAGTAGCTACAAGTTTCTGCTAGCAAAATTTCTACTTGCAAGAACTTGCAACTACCGAAAAAAACTGTTTGTCAAAAAAAAAAAACAAGCTATCAAAAGTTATTTCTTGTTGATTTCGTATTAAAATGGATGGAAAAAGAAACATTTGTGATGCTGAGGAAAATGTAAGTATAATGTTAATGTTGGTGAGACACAAGAAATGATTTCAATAATTTATAACCATTTATTATAGCAGAAAAAACAGCATATGATGTCAATTCGTTTGATCAGCTGCTAACTTGCAAGTTTCTACTAGTTTTCTGTTCACGTACTTTTTCTGCTATTTTTCTCTTTGTAAATATTTTTATCTCAATTCTTCTTTTCCTCTCTCCCTGCAAGTTTTTACAAGTAAAGTACGTGAACAAACCTATTGTAACCATTTTTGAAGCAGTTCACACAACGCACAGTGTTGCGAGCCCATACAAAAGTTGGACAAAAATAGAAGGAGTCGTCCGATTTTTATAAAGTTTGGAGTGGTGAATTATTTAAGGTCGCTGATATCAAATATGAAAAAAATTTTAAAAAAATTAATTCCATCATGTCTAAATTAAGGTTATAAATTTCAATTTTTGAGATTTTTAAGTTTTTTAAAAAATTATTACCATATTTAAAATTCTTAAATTTACAATTTTTTTAATTTTGGTTTAATATATGATTTATGATTTATCAAAAAATTATTATTATTTAATTATTTCTTTGAAATATGTTATATAGTTTAAAAGATATAAATATTTTTGTAAGAGTATTTTTGTACTAAACTATGCTGGAAAAACTTATATATTTTTAATACATTGACGTTTTCTTCTTTTTGAAAGATATTCGCTTTGAATAATAAAATGCAAATATTAATTTTACTAATAATTATTTAATATTTTTAAATTTTTATATATTAAAAATAAGAACTCATCGTTGAACTCGCTTGAAGAAAAACTCTGCTTATATCGACTATGGCCAGAACTTCCATCCATACCCCACTTGCAGATAAGTGTAACTTTGTTTTGGAGTAAATTAGGTTTACATAAACTCAAAACTCTTTCTGCTGTCTTTCGCATTAAAGGTTTTAAAGGAACTTCAGCAGAATTTTCTGAAGCTATTACTGGCGGTACTAACGTTTTTTTTAAGTTCTGTATAGCATAATAACTAGGAAAGCAATTTTCATGCAATTTGTTCACTGTTTTTCGCAAAATATTGTACTTTTCTACAGAAAGGTCCAAATTCATATACAGCGTTAATGCCTCCATTGGTGACAAACTTTTTTTTTTCTAGGCTCACTTTCAGGATTGCTATTTGTTTTAGCAAATTGGGAAGCGAAATCTAACGCTTCCGCAGAATATTCACCAGCTATATCAGCTATTCTCCTTTTTTTTTGTTTTTTCTGATGCCAAGTGAAATTGCATTTGAGGCCTTCCGCGACTTGTGCTAGGTTGCTAAATTATAGATTAATTTTAACTTTTTATATTAAAAATATTTTATTTTCTTTAAAGCTGTTTACTTACATCATCTGGATGTGGAAATTCGAAAGCTTTGAGATTTAGCCAATTCGAATTTTTTTTTAAAAAATATTCTTTTTTGTAACCACACTCAATCCACTTTCTTTGAAGTTTTTGACAAAAAACGCGTACTTTTTGTTTTACTTGATTTTCATCAAATACTCTTTCATCAATTTTTTCTTTAACAAAAGCTACGATGAAAGATATTTTATCTCGTGGTCCAGCACTAATCCAACTGTTAAATAAATCGGAATTATTAAAAATATATGACATTTTTACTACAAATCTCGCGTTAAACTTTTATGTAAAATGTTTAATTAAAAACGGTAAATGCATTGTGGGTGGCAATAGTAATCATAGGTGTACTCTACATAAAAAAAAATTTGCGTAATTTCCAGTAATTGCCTAAAAAACTATTACGTTAATATATGTTTGCAAAAGAAATATATATATTTCCGAAAAATACAATTAATTAAATATGAATCTTTTATTTTTTAGTTAATTTGTGCCCAATAATTATTGCAAGATCTTTAAAGCCCTTCTTTAACTTGTAGGGTACAAATTTTTAAAATTGTTCGCTTATTTCTAAAATGAATTAAGTTTTTTTTCCGGTATGATATATTTCTTGTATATATTAAAATACATATTATTCAAAAAATGTCCTATAATATAAAAAAACATCTAAAAAAACAGACTTAGATCATTTTTTAATAAAATAGATAAGAAACATGTTTGTTTACATATGTATTGCTGTTAAAACAATAACAATTTTTCGAAAAATTATGAAAAATTGCATTTTGGACCATTTTTAAAAATACGATTACTCAAAGAATCGGACGTATTCGGAAAAGTTTTTTATAGATTCTAAAAGATAATAAACCATACTTACAATGTTTGTTGGTTTCAAAGGTGATCTCAGCGGAACTTGGAAGAAGCTGACTAATTAATTTAACAAAATTTTTTATTTTTCCATAGTTTTATCAATTTTTGAAATTTTTGAAAAAATTCCATTTAACTTTTTTCTTCCCAATAACAAAAACCTTATTTTTTACTATAAATTAACTTTAAATGAAAATTAAAAATATTAAAATATCTTGAAAAATGAGTTAACAAAAAAAAAAAATTTGACTAAGTGCTCGGAAACGAAAATTGTACCATAAAAAAACTATGAAATTGTATTGACTTTAAACAGGTGTAGCGTCTCCAAAAATTATTTAATGGAACTAAAAATTTAAATTCTTCTTAATTGGAGTATTTCCTTTACAACGATACCCATTTTGTATGATTTGATGAAAAAAAAATTTTGATTTTTGTCCACTAGACGCAACACTGTGCAACGTTGAGATTTTTATACAGCATTCAGGCGTTGCTTTGGCATCATTTTTAGGAATTCCTGACATCTGAAAGGCATGTGATTTTGTTTACAGATGATGCAATTTTGATCCGTAGATATTGACACGCTCAATGCTTGATATGACTTGTTGCGTACTTGATCGTTACTGTCCTTGCTTGTTCCGGCACCAAGAGCTTCTAGTGATTGAAAGCGCAGGTTTAATGCGGCCCATACACAATGCAACCAAAATAAAGCTGGAAGAGTAACCAAAAAGCAGAACTTTCTAAAATTTTACCACACACACTGCGATGGTTGCAGCAACCAACTTTGCCACACACGCTGTAACTTTTCTTGTAACTAGCTATCAGTTGCTTCAATTCTCAATTGCAAAAATAGTCTGCATAAACAAAAGTAAAATTACTATTTTAAATTTAAAAATTATTTAGGAATTAGGAAAAAATTAAATGAATTTGTGCAGGTGATGACAAATATGTGTAGCAATAAACATTAAAACAATACAACTTTCCCACACACGCTGCAACCAGATGGTTGCAACTTTAGCTCCGCCCCTAAATATTAAATGATTTTAATTTTACTGCAACCTGAGTTGCAACCGTCAAACAGTTGCGTAACTTCGACACACACGCTGCGACTTCATCATGGTAAACGTCAAAAACTTCCAGGTTACACTTCCAGCTTTGCTGTGGTTGCAGTGTATATGGGCCGCATAAGAACTTTAGGAACTGGTCTAGCGTAGGCATCTCTTTTGGTTGGGACAATGATTGTTCCTATAATACGTGAGTATTTTTGCTGAGATGCTGAGTCAGGATGTACAATAAGACTGGGTCCAAATTTTTTGTTTTAACGCCTAGATTTTGGAGGCTAAGAATGCATTCCATAGTAGTATCGTGGAGCAGCTTGATTGATGCTGCAC
Organism: Pherbina coryleti; assembly: GCA_943735915.1. Lineage (NCBI taxonomy): Eukaryota > Metazoa > Arthropoda > Insecta > Diptera > Sciomyzidae > Pherbina > Pherbina coryleti. The sequence continues at coordinate 121,173,659 of OX030949.1, forward strand.
TTTCAGCGTTGGATGTTGGTTGCGTAAGTAACCTTCTTAATGATGCATTAATCAGCATCGTGGGTTTTCATACAGTTCATTTATTACCTTCCAAGCTGCTTCGTAATTGACTGCGGATGCCGTGAAGTGTTGAATTAATCTCGCAGCATCATCTGATAAGTTTAATTACAGGAACCACATCTTTTGGCATTGTGGAATTGATTGCTTGTCGACCATTTTCACAAATAGATCGTGGAATTGCCTCCACTTGTGGTAGCTGCGATTGAATTTTGGCAGCTCGACCTTTGGCAGTTTTAATCCTGATTGCCTATTGATTGCTGTGGGAGAGGCTTGACTGCTTGATGGCGCCGATTCTTCAGCCATGTCCTAAAGTTGGAGGATCTGCGAAGTGATTGTTTCCTCACTTTGGGCAAAACCCTCGTAGTCGTAGTCGCCAGGTTCTTCAGATAGCCATATTTTTTGGTGCAGCTCTTGGGCGGTTTTCCAGTGCATTTCTGCTGTCTTTGCCTGCATTGCGTAATAGTGTGACGTTTGGGGTGTCACACTGTTAAGCACTTGGGTTAGCACTTTGCTCGCTATGTCGATTGATCGTTTTTGCTTTTCAATCAATGAACTCAGCCGACTTGCCGGACTTCTGGTGGCCGTTGTCTCGGTGTTTGCCAGGGAATTTTTGTTGCTGGCACCCTGCTGGGCTGCTGCTTGATTTTTGCCTAGTAATTCGAGTCGCTGGATTTCGCTCTGAAATATGTTCTGGTATTCAGCTGCTATTCTTTGATCTTGTCGTAATACTCATTTGTGAAGTATTCGAGATCCATAGAAAAATTGCTTGGACTCCGGAGCTTGAAGTCATACTGTTCTAAACGTTCCCAAGCCTTATCGAGTTTCTGGAGTCGTTCATGAAGGTATTCAATTGTTTTTTTTCTCTCTGCTGAGTCCTTCTGAGGTCCTCAGTCGTCTCTGCTGAGTTTATGATAAGGTGCTGGATTTCTTCACCCGTACCCTTCAGAATATCCATAAGATCACCGAACGTAGCCTTGATGATGTTTCACCAAATGTTTCAAAATGTTTATGCTTATGCTCTGAGTCGGGAACGCGCCGTACTTTACGAACCGTGTTTTAACGATTTAAAATTTTACGCGTTTGTCTGAAGGATATGTGTCCTTCACGGGGTCACCAAAATTTTTTTGCAGGTATAAACAATAATGATAGTGATGATAACAATGATTCTGGCTTAATACCTGCACAACAATTTGCGTCAGTGCAGAGAGCGAGAGAACTACAAACACAAGCGCAAAAGTCGAAAATTGTTGTAGTATGCGTGTGAACACCACTGCCTTAAAGGTTTTTAAAGGAGCTTGCTACTCTGACTAATATACAATTAAATATTAGTATAAATGAGATCAATTTAATAAGTTAAATAATCGCATAATTTTATAAATCATCGTGATGAAACGCAACGCTAACGCGGCGCATCACTTGGATTAAAAATTTGCATTTTATTAATCATTGCGTTAGCTATGTTACGTTACCACGGTAAACTGTCAGTCAACAACAATTTAGGGTTGTCACATGTAAAATAAAACTAGCATCATTATTGCAAATCTTTGAAATATTTAAAATTCACCAAATTCTGACTTGTTGGCAACTATATCAGCTGTTCTCTTCAGACATCATTAAATTGAAATTGCAATATAAACGCCAAACACTGACGTACCATTTGCTACCTGTGGTAGTTTTCTTATTTCTTTTAGCAACATTTTAAACTGTTGGTTCGTTGTTGCTGTCTTTAACCTATATTTAAACGATATATTTAAACACTTAAGAATATATGAGTGAAACAAACAGTTATTACCCTTTCAATACCAACTTATTCGTTCTAACGGCAGCTCAAGAGCAATTGATGAAAGTGACAGTTCAAGTGAACGAATGTCAAGTGCAGCGTTTTATAAAATGCGAACTTTGTACTGTTTTCACTACGCTATTGCGTTACTCAACGCTGAAGATCACGGCGTGAAGCGTTGCGTTTTATAAATTGCGAATTTCAACAACGCAGCGTGAAGTGACGTGCAGGGATTTATAAAATGATGCTATAATCTAATTTTATTGTAAACTAGCTGATAAACCCGGTTTTACTCAGCTGAAAAAATTTTAAATTTTGTTATTTAGTCATCGTTTTAATATTGTTAAAAATCCAAATAATGAAAAAAAAAATTCACTAAATTGATTGTTATATTACTTAAAAGCTCATATTAAAAGTCCATGTTTTTTCTATCGATTGAAAATAAAGACATGACGAGGGGCCGAGAATATAGATATATAGCGATAGCTTTTGATCGGAAAGAGATGTTGGTATAATTTTTTCACATAAATTATTCTTGGAGCTTCTATTCTACAAAAAGATTAAAAACAACTTTTGACAAAAATTAATTTCTTTAAAAATTCACAAAAAAATCATGTTTTTTGATGACGGAAACAGTTGATAATTTTTTTTGTAAAATTGGAAGCATTTTTGCTATTAAACGTTTTGTCATGTAAAAGGTAGTGAAAATGCAATTTTGAGTTTTTATTACTTTAACAGCAAAAGCAACTTTTCTGCCATTTTTTGAGTGAAAAGACAATATTTAACACTTTTTTTTAAAAAAATACATACGCTTACTAACATAAATAAAAATAGAAAATAAATAACTGGCCATTTCAGCCCTTGAAAGGACTTGACCTAGCTTCTTATGATCAATTGACCGAGAAATAGACCTACATGTTTAACGCCGACTCCGAACGGCGATGAACGGAATGTTCTTATTCTCAAGAAGCTTTACATGGCATTTTTATTACTCTCTGAGGTTTGCCATTGTCTGCAGAGAGGTGGCGGCTGTACAGAAAAATTATTTTAATTCAAATAATTTTCTGTCGCTGCTGGGGTTCGAACCTGGGTCTCCATGTTCGTTGACATAGAGGCCACGCACTTTAACCAACTACGCCACGGACGCCACAGGACGCTTAACTAACAGTACCTTTAAAATAGTTTTTATAAAGTCAAATTTTTTTAACTATATTAATAATTAATTTTTAATAGTTAAGTTTCAATACTTAACTGCTTGAATTGAATTCATTGAAGGCAAACCATTGAATGAAATAAGTATATTCAAAAACAACAGAGTTATTTGCATCGAAAATAAAACATACGAATTTCTGATAGTTTTGTTGTTATTCTAAGGAAACGATGAGACATTGTACTAAAAGTTTTTGCAATTTTGAAAATAAGGTTTGTAACATAATTATAACCCACTTACCAGCATTGCATGATTTAAGAAAAAAACTGAGCTTTCGACACCAATTTAAAAAAGAGAGTACTACATAAGAGAAGTGTGAGATAAAGCGATCTTGGTTTTTGTTGTACTTTATTAGAATACCAATTAATGCTAAAGCACCGTTACCTTTTTGCTTGCAGCTGCATATTTTGCTGCATATTTTGCATAACATATTTATAGCTCATTCAAAGTTTTTAAGTTTTACCTACGAATTTAAATTTATTGCAGCTTATTGAACCGGAAAAAGTCTTTAAGCATGGATTCATCATACTCTAATTTTGCTCTAAGGGCAGTTCTAGACATGATCGGATAGAAGATAGCGATATCATCCGCGATAGCTTTCCATTAATTTGAATATTTTGTATATCATTTATAAAAATAAGGAAGAGAAGCGGACCTAAAACGGTTCCTTGTGGAACGCCCCATATTACCCTTCGCGGTTCACTTTTTGCTGTGTTATTGAAGACAATTTGGCATCTGTCACTCAAATAGATTTGTTCTGTTTCATCAAATCCAATAAATTTCAGTTAATAAAGAAAAAGTTCGTGATTTACACATTCAAAAGCTTTTTGTAGATCTATGAAAAGTCCTCCTACTTCGCTGCATCCTCTGTCCAAGTAAGCATACCGTAAGCAGACCGTATCTTAGGCCCCTATTAGGTACGACAACTCAACTTAAGTTGTGTGTGTAATTTGTAAATTTGTATTGTCTATTACACATTTGAGGTACATATGTGTCTATCGACTGACAAGTATGTATCTCAGAGATGTGTTAGTATTTTTTGTGGTATTAGGTTTAACAATGCAACTATGTCTCGAGTGTAAAAACTGTCAAAAACTTACATCTGCTTTGAGCTAGTTGTATAGCGTCTTTAGAGGTGCCCAAGCCCTATGCACTTGGTGCACATTTGTTTTTGTAAAAGCACTTAGGCATAGGCTGTGTATTCTAATATACACACACAGCACTCCGCACTAAGCAATACAAAATACACAAACAAATTTTTCTTTTTTGTTTTTGATCTTTTTTCGTTGCTTATACCGAAGTGCAAGCAACAACACTTTCGTATGCTTTGTTGGTACATTTTGGTGACAGTGATCTTCTACGTAGATTTTGTTGTTGTCTAACATAGTATGCTTTCGTTTACGAAAGGTTGCAGGATTTTATATGTATTAGTGTTTGCACTTCCATAAGAAAGTTTTGGGCACTCCTGCTCTATACTATTATTTCCTTGCTTTATTACTTGTGAACAAAATACATATACACAAAAATTGAAATTAATGCGAACAGCTGATTCATTTCAACGAAAGTGTCAAAATTTCGGTGTAATCATGCTCCAATAGAAACAGCAATTTTACACCACAGCTCAACTGAAAATGTATGTTATGCGTAATATGGCAAAAAAGTTCAGTTGAGGTGTCTTAACTCACGTCAACTTAAGTTGAGTTGTCGTACCTAATAGGGGCCTTAAAAAAAAAGTGCGCCGTATGCATCTCGCAAAAATGCGTCAAAAGTCTCGCAAAAATGCGTCATATTCGCTGTGTACGGCGCTATTTTTTTTTTTGCATAGGAGTTGGTACGGTCTAAAGCACATATATCATCTAATGCCTGAACTATAGCAGATTGAGTATTTGAACCTCTCCGAAATCCATATTGACGGTCAAACAAAAACTCTATTTCCTCTAATTGATTTATTAGTTAGCGCTGCATAAGCTTCTCGATAACATTATTATCGGCAATATCGCTAAAGGTCGATAATTTTGAACTTTGTATTTGTCGCCTTCTTTCAATATAGGAATGATTTTTCTTAGGATAGTAATTATAGGTAGTGATTATTTTAGTAAAGAGATGTTTGAGAAAATTTGCTATCGATTTTGACGAATTTTTTACTATTTTTGGTGATATTTCATCGACGCCCATAGCTTTGCGCGTTTGTTATTCTTTTATTATATTTTCTAGCTCCTCAGCAGTAACCTCGTTAAATTTGAATTGCTGCCTGGGCAGTTGCAGTGTTCTGAAAGCATTAACATCATCGTCGTCATAAGTCTTCATTGAAGCTGCTACTTCTTCAGTGCGGTAAACAAAAATTCTGTTAAGACAGTTAACCACCTCTACATCTGTCGAGATAATTATTTCATTCTCATTCTCAATCTTTTCAATAATTTTATCTTTTGAGTTCCGATTAAAGAAGCCGTTTAATGTTCTCCAAGTTGGCTTTATATCGCCTTTTACATTGCTGAGTTTCGTTTTGTAGTAATCATCTGGTAAAAGTTTTTTTGCAGTCGTGATAACCTTATTTAATGATGCAAGACGAATATCAATTCTAACGGGTTATAACTAAAAATCTGCACTGAGTTTATTCACGTCAGAAATTCAAAATATAGTATAAACATGTATTGAAACAATACTTTCTAGTTAAATTATAATATAATCCTAATCTATATCCATGGTATAATAATACAAGGTAGCATTGACAACTGCTTATTTTCTCTTCTGCAAGAAAACATCTCCTGTCAAAAACAGCTGTCTGTGAAAAAAATACATCTGCAGCTGCTGAAGTTGTTGTTTTTTTTCACTTCAACGTTTTCAACATTGCTTTTGTTTTCAATGGCGTATTGTGAGCGCTCTCTTTTTGAGTATATTTTTTGACAGGAGATGTTTTCCCAAGCAACTGTCAATGCTACCTTGTATTATTATACCATGATCTATATCTATATCTATACTATTATATAAAAGAGTACTCACGTATGTTCGGCTGCGAAAAGCTTGAGAATAGCATGCACTATTTCAAAATTTTTTTCTCTAGGATAGCGATCTTGCCCAGTTGAGACATAGGCTATATAAATTTGATAAACATTATTTAAATAATTAATTAAAATTCAAAAAGAATAACCATTCAATTTCTTTATTCTTATTCTCAGATAGAAAAACTTTTCTCATTAAAGCAACTCTCACAAAAAGTTGTGCCCAAAGCTAATAAGGTAGAACATATGTATATGTTATACTTCTGTATTCCAACTCCGAAGTCGAAGAGAGACAGCCATAACAACATAAGATGTTGTTGTTTGTATTAGTATATTTGAATATATAAAAATTACTTCACACCATGGTAGAATTATAAGGTAGGGCCGACTTGGAGAAGAATGGAGTAGAAAGCAGAGAAAAACGGGCTAGTTGTCAAAATCAGCTGTTCATCTCGAGTTTCTTTATGTTCATGTTTCGCAGTTGATTTTAGTTTAAACTTTTTACAGGCTTTTTTTTCAAATTTAACACTTCCGCGGCATTTTATACATTTATTTACAATGTTTTTACAATATTTCCACTAAAATTAACACAAACTTAAAACACGTGTCCGCACTATTTACAAATTGAAAACATGATATTTCTTTTTTCATTTGACATTTCCACCAACTTCGTCATTTTGACAACTACCCAACCTTTTCACTACCCACTCTTCGTTGACGCGTGAGGGCACTGAGCGACTCGGCCCTACCTTATAATTCTACCATGCTTCACACAAAAAAAAAAAGTCAAATCGTCACAGGGGCGGTTGTTATAAAAACGTTTGCCTAAAACATATAAAAAAACAAATCATATTTGTTTTGCCTAAATCACAGGTACGCACCATTATAAAACAATTATAATAAAGCCTGAAATATGAACAAACAAAATTTTAATCAAAAAATGCAAACAACAAAAAGTTCAACTAAAATTTTTGACAATGGAAGCACCGCTCCTAAGTTTTTTATTTTGAAATTTAATTTCCTCCATATATTTTCTCGCTCATATAACAATATATCAGCACTCTAAGGCCCGGTTTCTCAGTGTCAGTTTAACCCTAAGTTTAAGGCAAACCTAGTTTAAACCAACGATCAACATAAAAAATCGTTTCTCACTGTAAGTTTAATTTTAATCGGAGTTTAAACTTCGTTCAATTTAACTAGTCTTCAACGAGCGTTTAAACTGACGTTTTCAATATTTTTTTATTTTTCAGTGAAAAATAATGAATTGAAATATTAATTTGAATTGTGGTGTTGAATTTTAAATAAAAAATTTCGTAATGAGCGACTTTGAGGACATGAGCGATGAGGAGTTATCGCTGCTTATCTACTCACCACGGCCAAGAGTAGTTCGAGAAAGACCTAATCACTTTGATATGTGGAAAATTCATAATCTCAATTTTACACTCGATTTAGGATGAGCAAGCATATTGCTCAGCGTGTTTTGAATCAGATAGCGCCGGTCATAGCCAATAAAACTAATTGGTCAGTAATTATATTTCTGTTAAATAATATACAGGGGTGAAACTCATAGCATCATCATTATAGGAATAATTCTTTGTCAGTCGAAACTATGTTTTTGATGACTATTCGTTTCTTTGCCAGTGGAGGAATGCTTATCTCATCAGGCGATTTTTGTGGTGTGTCCAAATCAATTTTTTCCAAAGTTGTTAAGAAAGTGTCATTGGCTCTTTGTATGTTACGTGAACAATATTTGAAGTTTCCACTCAACAGTGATGAAATAAATAACACTGCTCTTGGTTTTTACCGCTTAGCTCGATTTCCAAATGTAATTGCAGCGTTAGATTGTACACACGTTAAAATACAGTCTCCAGGTATTTAAAAAGAGCAATAATAACCCGGAAACTTAATTCCAACATATGTATATACTTTTAATATAGGGGGACAAACTGGCGAAATATTTCGAAATAGAAAAGGTTTTTTTTTCAATGACTGTGCAGGCTTTGTGTGACGTAAATTTGAACATATTAGACGTTGTTGCACGCTGGCCAGGATCATGCCATGATTCAACAATCTTCAGAAATTCCCGAATATATGCACGACAAAAATTTTTGTGAGCACGTCCGTCACGGGTTAGCTCTTGATCGTTGTTTGACAATGTGTTCTAAAATCTTTTCAATTCAATATTCGTTCAAAATTCTAATTGTGTCCACATCGCTCGTGGTTCGGTTTTTAAAAAATGGATGCAGAAAAGGCGTTTTAGAAGATTTTAGTGAATATTTACTGCACGATATTCGCAAACGAATGATATTTAATGAAGACGGCATGGGCCTAACAAACTTAAGTGAAGCTCATGAGCAGCTACGAGAATGGGCAGAGAGCGCTCTTAGAGCGTTGAGACAAGTGAAGACCGATTGAACTGTTTGGCGTTGTTGAACGTGCATCGTGATGTGGAAGTATCGTGCAAAAATGTAATCGACATTATGTCGAAAAAACCAAGAAAATATCATTTTATCATCTAAAACATGTAAAATTTGATTTACTGATGACTTATTTAATAAATATACTATGTGTATATATATAACGTACATAAATATTTTTGAAACCCCCCCCCCCCCCCCCCCCCGAAATATTTTCCTGGAACCGACACTGTATGAAATAGAACAGTATGTCAAAATCGCTGTGAGACAAAGGCTCTATTTTCAAACTCTTTATGAGCATCATAAATAAAAGTAAACAACCCAGCGGGAAAATGAAAATTGATTCTAACAATAAATCGTAAATGGAATAGATTCTTTTGCTTACATTTTAGAACGTATTCCAAAAAATATATAAATTTCAAGCAAAACCTATGAATTGGAATCTATCAACCAAAAGCTTACTGATTCGTTTTTATTCCAGCCAGAATCAATTGCGACCCATATAATAATTTCTACTATAGAAAATGTTTTTCAATTCCTTCCTTGCTTTTTTGGTAAGTGAAAAACGAGTTGATTCTATAACAAATTTTGGTATAAGCGAGAAAAGCATCAGTCTGCTATATAGGCACATTCGCCAACATTATAGAAGCCTCAGACAGTGGCGGATCTAGGATTCGCCAAAGGGGGGGAGTGAAACTATACCTTTGTATGCCAATGGGGGGGGGGGGGAGCTGAAGCGTCTTTTTGGACTTTTTTTCGTTTTTTCCCATACAAAAAATTCTCCAAGGGGGGGGCTAAAGCCCTTTCAGCCCGTATGTAGATCCGCCACTGGCCTCAGACGCTACGTGTGTGAGGGCAAATCGTATAAGAAACTCAAGTCGTACACCCAGGTCGTATGAAAATCAAAACAATTTGATTTTTTCTCAATTGGAAGTAAAGTCTGAGTGTGTGAGGGCAAGTCATACGACTCACGCTTCTTTTCATTCATCATTCGCATTTTGTAAAGCATGCAAGTAGAATAATCAAAGAATAAGAACTTTTTTGAGGTAAAAACTGCACGTTTACTGAAGTCTGATGAAAAGAAGATGAGAACGAACGACTGAGTCATACCATTAGGTAGTATGAAAAGTCGTAGCGTCTGAAGCCCCTATTAGAGTGCAGATTTATTGTTATATGAGCGAGAAAATATATAAACGAATGTACCCGAAATTTAATTTTAACATAAAAAAACTCAGGAGCGGTGCTTTAATTGTTCTTTGTCTCTCTCAGACAAAGAAATTGAGCAACCTATAACTATTCCAGTGGCTTCACCGCGCAATTTGATCCATCAGTTCGGAACATCGTGGACATCATCTGAATGGGGTAACCGGATCAAAAAACTGGAGAGTGTAAATGAAAGACAGAAAACTACTTTGCTCATTAAGGGTCTAGAAGTTAAGACTAGCGTATCTTGGTTGCGCAATTACTTTTAAAAGAAATTTGGTGTTCCAATTTCTGACTGCATAAAGATGTCTTTTAAAGTAAGAAAATTCTGCAGTTTCAAATTTAAAATTCCTACTCAATATGCGTGGATGTTCCTCAACATCTCTGGTAGCAGTATGATGCATGCAAAGTGGATAATTACCGAGTGGATTGACAACCCTGACAAGAAGCGGAAGACACCGAGATCTAGCAACATATATAACGATAACCATAAAATTAGAATTATTAGTAAGCCAAAAAATAATAATTATTTTAATTCTTATAATAGTAGTTCATCTAGAAAACCTTTGCCAGACAGTAACTGGTCTTATAAAACAAACGTCTTCCCTAAATTCTCTCCTTTTCCTAAACATACTTGAATACCTTCCTCTTCTTCTGTCCATAAATCTTCAAAATCTAAACGTGTCTCATTAAATCTCAATCCAGAACCTAACACCCCCTTCAGTAAAAATACGCCTAAAATCCCCAGTTCACCTTATTCTTCTCATAAATCATCAAAATCTAAACGTGTCTCATTTAACCTCAACCCAGAATCTAACTCCTCCGTCACTAAAAATACACCCGAAACCTCCAGTACACCCTATTCCAATTTCGTGCACTCCCATACTCTAAACCCCTCGCCAACAGATCCAATCATAATTGAACCCTCGAAGCAACCTAGTAGTTCGAAGTCATTCTTAGACCCTCTTTTACCACCAAGAGTTAAACTTACTTTAAATTCTTACGCTGACACTGAGAGCAGATATGCCCTTTCTCGCCTTAGAGAGAGCAGTGTATATAATAATGTTCGTCTGTATCTCGCCTACATGCATAAGGCCCCAGATTCTACATGTATTGGAGGCAAGACCAAAACTAATCTCAAAATATTAATACAGCAAGAAGGTCTACCAACCGATGTTGATGGCTTGCGCAAATTATTTATTTGTTTTCACGAGCAACTCGGCGTGACGATCGATCAAGTCGTAAGGAATAAACATATCTCTCTTCTCCAAAAATCGCGTAAAGACCAACAACAATATTATCGTCCCTAACTCACCTGTCCTAAATATATTTTACCATAACTGTGGCGGCATCAGAACCAAATTAAACAAACTTTATGTTGACGCCAAATCATGTCACTTCAATGTTTTAGTATTTACTGAGACATGGTTAAATGATACCTTTAATAATGAGGAAATTCTTGACAGCAATTGGACTGTCTTTAGAAATGATCGGGATTACTCCTCAACTGGTCTTTCCCGAGGAGGGGGGGTTCTCATAGCAACTCACAATTCTCTCTCAAGTGAGCTATTAGATACGCATACCCATAAACTCTTCGATCACCGAATAATAAGAGTCTGTTCAGGAAATAGTCTTTGTATGTACATAGGTGTCATTTACATTCCTCCCGGCTCAAGGGAAACAACATACAATGAGCTATGTGAAACGTTGTCGTCCTTTACCTCCACCTTAAAAGAGGAAGATAAGGTTGTTATTCTTGGTGACTTCAACCGTCCAAATATATCTTTTGTCATTGATGAAAATGACAATTATCTTCTTCCTGTAAACCTTTCTAGTACCATAGATTTCACATTACTTAGTACCTTTTATGGCAGCGACCTGCAGCAAGTTTCTTCTGTACAAAACCAAAATAGCAAATGGTTGGACCTGATCTTCACTAACTCGATTGATGAAGTGAAGGTTAGTCCATGCATTGAAGCAGAAAACTTATTTACTAACACTGTTCACCATACAGCCTTAACAGTTGTTTTCTCTGCTAACGACATTACTTTTACACAGTCTTATAATAACTCCATTGCGTACGATTACCTCAACGCCGATTACTCAAGTATAAAATCTAAATGCCCTAAACTGGAATAATGTTTTATCCAACATAGATTTAGACATCACTGTTTCAAGATTTTATCAATACATTTTTACTGCTATTGAAAGGTATGTGCCAAAAATAAAAAAAAAGAATAAGCTTTCAGAGCCATGGCTAGACAAACATCTCAGGTTTTTGAGGAACCAGAGAAATAAAATTTACAAACTTCTCAAAAACACCGATAGTGTAAGCGATGAACTGAAGCGAAGATATGACGAACTATCCAATGAGTTCTCTATCAAGTCAGAAGAAGCGTACAAGTTGTACATTAACCTTATCGGAGAGAAAATTGTCCAAGAGCCGAAAAAATTTTTTGACTTCGTTAACATGAAGCGTAAATCTAGCGGCTATCCATCATCTATGTTTAAAAGTAATGTCTACTCCTCCAACCCTAATGAAATCAGCAACTTATTTGCGGATCATTTCAAAGATGTATTTGGAGTACCTACAATTGAGCCTTTAGCTCCGTCTCGCTGTTCGAATACTTCACCCATTGTCTCTAACATCAGTCTAACTCAGGAAGAGATATATTTAGCCCTGTTCCAAAAAATACTCCTGGTCCGGACCTTATACCCTCAAGCTTTCTAGTTCAATGCGTAGACCAACTTATCATCCCATTATATATTATTTTTAATAAGTCCTTGAAACTCGGTATTTTTCCATCCCACTGGAAATCCTCCCATCTAACACCCATATATAAAAGTGGTGATAAGAGGTCGGTTGAAAACTATAGGGGTATTGCCATATTGTCTGCTATCCCAAAACTTTTCGAAAAAGTTATATGTGAGAAACTAACATGCCTAGTTAATCCATTACTTAACGAACAACAACATGGTTTTCGCAGAGGCCGATCTACTACAACGAATCTGTCAGTTTTAGTCTCTGATCTTCTTACTGAAATGGAAAAAGGACATCAGGTGGATGCAGTCTATACTGACTTTAGTAAAGCCTTTCATCGGGTGGATCATGAAATCCTAATTTTAAAATTGCAAAGGTTTGGTATATCGGGTTCTTTGCTAAATTGGCTAAGATCCTATCTCTGCGAAAGATGACAGTTTGTTAAGTTTCAAGGAATCTTATCGAAAAAAATGTCTGTCACATCCGGTGTTCCACAAGGCAGTCACCTTGGTCCACTCCTTTTCAACATCTTCATCTCAGATTTATCAGAATTATTGAATGAAATTCCACATCTTATGTATGCAGACGACCTTAAAATATATCATGTCATTAAGTCTGAAGCTGATGCTTATTTTTTGCAGTCAAAACTGTTTGCTTTAGAGGAATGGTGTAATCGTGATAAGCTATATCTTAATGTTAATAAATGCTACGTTATAACTTTCTCCCGCAAGTTTCTTGTAATGAATAACTGTTACTTTCTTAATAGCATTGAAATTAACAGAGTTAACCATATCACAGATCTTGGTGTAGTTTTGGACAATAAGCTACGGTTCAATCTTCACTATGACAAAGTTTTATCTAGGGCTAATAAGCAGCTTGGGTTCATAAAAAGACGTGCTAAGGAGTTTAAAAATGTGTGGGTAACTAAGACTCTATACAGTGCACTAGTGCGCCCACTTCTTGAATATGCCTGCATTATTTGGAATCCTGCTTTTGAGTCACATAGTGAAAGATTCGAATCAATCCAAAAACAATTCCTGCTTTTTGCGCTAAGAGACTACTTTGATCCTCGTGATTTTAGAAGCTTGCCACCGTACAAAAATAGACTCGGCCTTCTGAATTTGTTGCCTCTGTCATCAAGGAGAACGTTACTAAGTTATGCTTTACCTTTGATGTTTTAACTGGAACTATTAACATCGAATATATATCGAATAAGATAACATTCAATGATCCTGTAAGGTTAACTAGGCATACAAGACTGTTGAAAGAATACCAGCACCATACAGTTTATGCATACAATGAACCCATTAATAGATGCTGTAGAATATTCAATAATATTAGCGACTGTTACTTACCCTCCATGAATAAATTCACCTTCAAGAGTACCCTTTCAAAATCGCTCTCCTCAAATTAAAACAAAACTAATCTTGCTATCTATTTCTTTAACTCAAATCCACCTTCCTCTTTTCCTTACCGTAAAATGAAAGTACTTCCCCATCTCTTTTAATGCTCACCATTTATACCTCTTTGGTTTGTTCCCTATTAAGTATAAGCTACCACTACTAATTATGTATAAATATACTATATACTAGTATGTAAGTACCTATTATTTTTACATTCCTTCTTGCCTTTTCTTTTTGACGTGTTCGTGAAATCATGTCATTTAGGTGGGCGGATTACGCCCACGTTGAATTGCATATCTTCGAACACCAAAAAAAGGAAAGGAGAGAGAAAAGAACAAAAAAAAAAAAAAAAAAACCTGTTAGTATAAGTAAATTGCCTTGTTTGGCCAATAAATAAATAAATAAATAAATAAATTGTCAAAAATTTCATTTCAAATTGTTGTTATTTGAATTTTTATGGTTTAAATTTTTTTTGCTTGAATTTTTCTTTTTAAAATTTAATCATATTTCACGCGTTGGTCTTATAATTGTTTATAATGGTGTGAACCTATGATTTATGCAAAACAAATATGTATGCTTTGTTTTGTTTTATGTTTGGGGTAGACATGTTTTTTAACAACCGCCCCTGTGACATATGGTAGTAGTATATTCAAATATATGAAATGTAAAAGTAAATGTATGAAAAGAATTTATTTAAAAAGTGAATAAAAGAATCGATTTCTGTTGCGATTCCACTTGAAGCGAGAAAAGAATGTACTATTTTTTTTAGGACATCAGCATGTTAAAAATAATCGATTCTTGAATCTATACTTTAGAAGAGAATTGATTCTTTTTTCATATACAATCTCTTCTTTTTTCCCGGTGGGGTGTTAAAAATAATCAATTCTAGAATCTATATTGGAGAAGAGAATTGATTATGTTTTCATACACAATTGCTCCTTTTTCCCGGTGGGAAGGTCCAGAAAAAATAAAAAATAAGACAGCAACATGTATTGTGTGCGGTACCAATGCTGCCACCTTTTTGAATGTAAAAATAATGCAAATTTTATAAAAGCATCGACAAAAATTCCGTGTCAATGTTTTGATGAAATTTTCAGCTTAAACGAAAGATATATCTAATTTTAACATAACAATCCTCTAAGGCCGTCATATATTTCCTCAGAGCTGATATTTTTACGTATAAACGAGATTTTTATATAGTCGCAGTGCTAGGAGAAGTGAACCAATGCTTGAAAAAAAAGCTAAGGTCAGAAAGATACAGAAAGTTTATTACTTTAGTTATTTATTTATTACTTTAGTTAGCTGGTTACTTTATTCGGATGGAACTACTAAGTCGCTCCAACACAAATATACAATTCTACGAAAATTCTAACGGCTGTATTCATAAAAAATTATGAACCTCTTACAAAGCCTCCAATTGAAAAAAAATTGAAAAACATTTTTCATAAACGTTTTTTCTCATCTGAGCACAACAAATATTGTCAAAAATGTATCAAATTATTTCAAAATGTATCAAAAACAAACAAAATGTCAAAAAGTGTTTGAAAATGTTTGCTTATAAATTAGAGAATTTTTAAAAATGGCTAAAATGTGCTCTAAACCTCTCATGAAGCAGTTTTTAAATTATTTGCTCTCATTTGAGGACAAATATTGTCAAAAATAATTAAAATTATTCAAAATATTTAAAACATTTGGAAAATATGTCAAACAAATTCAAAATATATACAAAATTTCAAAAAAAAAAGAAAATAAAAATAAAAACATTTGTCAAAGATTTCAAAATATTAACATAAAAAAAAATAATAAAATACAATTATTTCAGTGCAGAGGGTAGCTTAGAAAAACTTTTGATTTTTAAATATCAACTTGTTGACGAAATTGCGACCAATAAATAACAAGTCACTGAATTTATCTAATACACAAACCATTATTTAAACTCTTCCCACTTCAATACGAATACGGCTGTTAAATTTTAAGATTTAAAATTTTTAATGATACTTAATATTTTTATCGCCGGCGAAGCAGCGGGTATTTGCTAGCAAATATATAAAAATGAATCTTGGTTTGTTCGGATGTTTTTTTGTTTTTTGAACGTATGCGCTGCAATTTGTCTTTCTTTTGGTAACTGGCACATGCATTAGAAAAGGGGGTGTGCCTCGATTTTTGATACAGAATAGCTATCTAAGTAAAAGTCATAGATCATTGAAACTCATAATGGAATTGTCATCTGAGAGTGATGTTCTGCTACTGGGAAACAATAACGTGCAGTGGACCATGAGCGTGGTGTCAGACTTAGGGTCTAATAAAAGTATCGAATTTACGTATTATTTGTCAATATACTTGCCAGGTGTGGCAACGCGCGCCGGGTATCGCTAGTTATAAATACATTTTTATTAATGAACTTAAATAAATGTGCTTTGACGGTCACCCTTCGTTGTTTTGACCGTAGTAGTAAGAAAGCACGTTGTACGTACTTTGTAATGATTTCCTTAAGGTACTTTCGGATACGACGTATCAACTGCTTCACATTTTTGGCCTTTCAGCCATTGTTGTAGACTTAACTTTTAAGTTCTCCGAAGAAATCTTCAATTGGTTGGCATTGTGGTCATTTAGTGGGGTTCCTATCTTTAGGTACAAAATTTATATTTTTGCTGACATGCTCTTATTTTTGCTCTCATGTCGTATTTTCATAGTTCGAGGAGGTTTTGTCCGGCTAAAATAAATGATCATCATCCTGATAATAATATATGAACAAATGGAATTAAAATTTAGCTTAAGGAATAATTTTTATAGATCTCTATATTTATGATCAGCCCACTTGTCTTGAAGTACGGCTTAGAAATTTCTTTGTCAGAGACAGCCATATAAATCATAACTTTTTGTTCAAACATTTTCTTTTATTTATATTTTACATCAGGAGAGCTTGGAGATATGTCATTTGTTTAAAATGTACCGTTTCTGGCATTTGTGGTGTACTTAGTATGAAATAACTCTCATTATCCAAAATGAACAATTTTCCATTGTAATTTGTGACCATGCACCGAAATTGAAATTGAACTTAATGAATTTGCTCTTCATGGTACTCTAGAGACCGCTGGTTCTTTCTGTCTTTAATATTGAGTGATTTTAATGTTTTACCAATATATGGCTGCGAGTATTTTAATTTTCAAACAGTTTCATATCGACTTATGCCATCTTTGTTGTTAAAAGCAGTTATAAGCTCTTTAATGTTTTTTTTTTAGTCATAATAATCGGGTTTCTTTCGGGATGAGGTTGCCTATAAATTTTAAGTGTACTCAGGATAGAATATATCGCCCTTTTTGCCACGCCCTCCGCCATAAAATGTCTGCACGTGACTTTTTCCCTTCTCTAAATGTTGCTGATAAAAATTTACAATACGCTTGCGGAGATGTTGATGCTGTGAAGGCATTTTAAAGACTAATGAAACAAGTACGCTGCCATGAATCATATGATAAAAAGATGATGCAATAAATCATTTAATTACCCAATGCCTTCGTGGCAAACCAAACCGTGTTGAAACTGCAACCAATGGAAATTAGTGCAGGTTTTTAGTTTTAACCCGTTATTTGGATTGTTTTTTTAAATTTCTTATACTTGTTTTTATTTTTACAAGTGAGTTAAAGTAAGCATTTGGCCAGGGTGACATTGCGTGTTTTAACTGTATTCTATTTGTATCTTCTCTTTTGTTGGATGCTATGGCCGTAGATATTATGTGCTCAAGTTGATTGTAGATATCATTCCGATCGGTTAGACTGCACACTTGCGCAGCCTGAAGATTTAAAGCAATCGTTTCCTTAATAAGCTGGTAATCATAGTTTTTTTTTTATAGTATTAACTTTTGGAGACTTACACTTCAAATGTATTATGCAGCTAATTATGTTACGGTCGCTTAGTGAATTCTCAATTGAATGAATCATATAATTCTGAGCATAAGTTAGAAGCAGCATTATCAATAGATGCCAGGGTTGATAAATGAGTTTTTCAATTTGGTGTAGAAATGCAGAGTGAATTGTACTAAATGAAAGAAAATAGTATCGAATTAAATATAAAAAAAACATTATATTTATTTAAATTCAATTGTGTGTTCAAAACATCAAATTCAAAACATAAGGTTTTAATTTTTATAATAAATCACAAATATTTTTTGTAGGGTAATCAACAATAAGTCTTATAAGATACATAAAAGTAAAATTAATTGAGATCAATGAATCGTTCTATAGATCAAATTACGTTCTATATGCGCAAGGACCAGCGTGCGCTTCTGACCTTATAGCGTATTTTGTTTTCCCTTGAATTTTCTTTTCCCTTCTTTTCATTCTTGAAGGAATGCTACTTCATATTTTTTCGCTTGGTGTTTAAGTGATCGTTAGAATTGAAAATAAATGATATCCTTATAATATCCTTACATTTCAGACAAATCTTCATCTTTCTCAGCATTTTTCAAAGATTGTTGTGGCTTCTCTGTGCATCTTTAAAAAACAAAAAAAAAAAAAAACCAAATTGCTATAAAAAGTTTTGTTCTTAAATTTTAATTACTTCTCTATAAATTTATCCCTTTTGTGTCCAGCGGGTTTCTTTAATGACTGCGTATAAAGTTTTCAATTTGCGTGTGCACAAAACTTAAAAATTTTAAGACAAAAGAAACCTTTGCACTGAATGCTCGCTTGAATTCACAACCAAGCCATGAACAAATGTTGGCGGTATTCGTTAAATAAAAGCACAGGAGCAACAATAGATGTTAGAAAATTATTTATATATGAATTTGATTCATTTCTAGGAATATCATGAAGGGTGTAAAAATATGAAAAAATTAGTTACTTTTTTAAGTGTTGCATTTTATAAAAATTTTGAAAAACGTACACACTTTCACTGAGCGAAATAATGCATAGTCGTCATATCATATAAAATTTTTCGTATGAATGTTCTGTCATATCTCTCTTCAACGACGCTCTTGATGTCTACTCAACGACTGAATAAGAGAGAACAATTTGTTTGAATTAAGCGAGCCAATTTTGTTTTTAAACTATTTTTTTTTTCTTTTAACTGTGATGAATTTTAATATATCGGTATGTTTTGTGTTCCTTTTATGTGAATAAAAATAAAAAACTTTAAGACAAAGTGTTTTTTTGTGTATTTTCTAAGCGAAGATGCACTTTTATGTTACTTTTTATTTAAAAAAAAAACTTTTGGAAATTAGAACTTCTCGAAAATTAGAACTACCCCAGGAACAAAGTGGTTATAGTTTACGAGCGTCTACTGTATCCGCTTTTTATGTTGTTTTAATCCACAAGACCACGAATAAGACAATCATTACGTACTCTTTCCTCCATCAAAATTTTCATTGAAGTTTTTAATTCATCGACCTCAGACCTCAAGTGCAGGTTTTCTTTGGTGATTGATTCGAGTTTTTTCTTGTTATTACTAATGGCACCCATCAGATCATCGTATTGCTGGGACATGAAATCCATAGATTTTTTAATGTCATTAAGTTGATTTAGCTTCTGCATAATTGTGCTGAATTGATTAGCTGTTCGCTGCTCACTATCAGTCGTAAGGCTCTTGGCGCAGTCAGCGCAGGAATACTCTGTATTCGCCTGCCTCGCCTCCTGAAAGTGCGTGGATCCAACTCGGACAGACAGCACATTGTATGGACTCGCCTTCCTCTATGTCCAACTTTGCAGCACCTGCACAATACTTTTTTGCTGGTAGTGGAATTGCCACGTTTCCCCACTATATTTCAAGCTGTATACACTTAGACTTTCCAACTACGTTGATTTGACGTGTTTTTATCAATTTATTCGGTATTCTTATTACTTTTATTTAACTTTATTAAATTTAGCAAAATAAATTAAAAAGGCATTCAACTTTGACGTTTGGACAGCGTTTGCCAGATTTTTGACATTATACTTTTTCTACCTGTCCTGAGAGATTCTCAGCAAAAAAAAAAATTCTTCTTCCCATTCAACCTCTAACATGTTATTTAAAATAATATATCTATAATATAGATCGGCGAGTCGATTTAAAAATCGCTCAATGCTCTGTGAAAATCGTATTCTAGGGATCAAAATAAGAAACTTCACCGAAGGAACCATACCTCTAAAACGAATTCTGATGTCCCCCAATTTGGGTCGAACTTTTGGGTAGGGGCAAATTTTGAAAAATCCCACTTTGACCCATTTAGAGTGCTCCAATCGAGTCCAAATGTATGACCGACCCCCACTAACTTTGGAGGCCCGACCCACCCATGCCAGTGGCACACCCCCTGGAACCCCCTGTGGGGTTCCCCATACAAACATTTCAAAAAATCACCATTTTTGGCCTTTAAATGAAAAAATCAGCGAAATGGCTATGTTTTTTCTTAATTTATTTATAATAATATTTATTATTTATTTATAATAACATCTATCATTTAAATATCATTTAATTTGGTTGTTTTGTATTCAGCGGTTTCATGTTCCAGTCTTACGAAACCAATCAATTCAGAATTGGGTTCTCTCAAAATAACAAGATGAGGTTCTTTTACCATCCTAGTATGATACTTCTCATCAACTTTAGCTGTCGTTAAAGTATCATCTTTTCTGCCATCGAATGAAAACGCTAACAAATTGGTATGATCTAACCGTTTGCGAACCACTTCTTGTCTGCATTTCTCTTTTTCTCTGCGAACTTTCGATTTATCCATGATGAGAGGTTTGCCATGCTTATCTTTCATTTTAAAATCTTGGAAAAGAGCGGTTCCCAATGCCGATGCTACTCTATCAGGCACACCAAATCTGTCACATACCAAGGCAAAGTTAAAACAATCGTATCTCTCTGCGTATTGTGAACTTGTGCTTCTATCCATATCTTCTTGAACCGGTGGCGGTGCGTATGTTAAATCATCGGGATCTTGGTATGTTGGCATTGATGACATAGACGTTGCTCCTTGCTCTTCAGTTTCCATCACAACTGCATCCATTGTTAGTCTTCTCTGATTATGTTGATCGTGCAGGAACTCTTTGAGGCGTTCGGAAACCAAGCCGCATGCACATGGAGCTGCCTTCAAATCGCATTTACATGTTCCAATGTAAAAAATTGTTTCCAGAGATTTTACATACTCTGTAAATTGTGTGGTTTTGTTTCTTCTCTTGATTTGCTCTTGATACTTGTCAAGCAATTTATTCAATTTATTAAATACACTTTTTTTCAGCATTATTTCCATACCAAGTTTTTCCCAAATTCCATTCAACTTATCTTGTACTTGAATAGTGAATGATTTATGGGAAAACTTTTTTTGTTCTGTTTTAGCACGTTCGCTTAAGTAAAAATAATATCTCAAGATATCCAGATGGGTTGGTAAATTAAGATCAGTCAAATCAGTAGACACACCAAAAACAGTAACATCGTGCTTGGGTATATGACTCATTGGGTGTTCGATAGTTGTTGTTGCTTCATCTTGCGGAGTAGAGGATGGTAGATTCATTGTAAACTATTTGATTTGGAATGGTCAACTTCACTTATTATTTTTTTTTTAAATATTTTTTATCTGAAATTAGCATTTTACACTTTGAGTTCTTCACAACGACTTAATGCATTCACAAAAACTGTTGCGTTATATATGGTCTACGAGACGAGGTAATAAGAATGAAATGGTAATTTCAATTCTACCTGCTGTGTCTTGTGGTGGCTTAAAAACGCACACAAGCAATTTTAGGATCTGCAATTGTGTCACAGTGATACCTTAATTTTTTAAAAGGGTTGCGGTGCATTCCAGTGATACCTTAATTGTTAAAATGGTTGCATAAAACGCGCATTTCTTAAGAAGGTGCCATAAAATACCCACAAAAAGGGTTGTAAAAACAACCTTAATTTCTTAAGTAGTTGCTATAAAAAAACTACACAAGTAAGTTTACGACATGCAGCTGTGTCTTGTGGTGCCTTAAAAAACGCACACAAGCAATTTTCCGATTTGCAATTGTGTCACAGTGATACCTTCATTTTTAAAAGGGTTGAATAAATTTCTAAAGAGAAAAAACTCCAAAAAGAAAAAAACATAGGCATTTCGCTGATTTTTTCATGTAAAGTGCCAAAACTGGCGATTTTTTGAAATGTTTGTATGGGGAACCCCACAGGGGGTTTCCAGGGGCTGTGCCACTGGCATGGGTGGGTCGGGTCTCCAAAGTTAGTGGGGGTCGGTCATACATTTGGACTCGATTGGAGCACTCTAAATGGGTCAAAGTGGGATTTTTCAAAATTTGACCCTACCCAAAAGTTCGACCCAAATTGGGGGACATCAGAATTCGTTTTAGAGGTATGGTTCCTTCGGCAAAGTTTCTTATTTTGATCCCTAGAATACGATTTTCGTAGAGCAATGCGCGATTTTTTTGCCTCCCCACAAATCGACCCGGCCTAATCTATATATATAAAAAGCAAAACGTTGTCTGCCTGATGGCTATAGACTCCAAAACTGCTGGGCCGATTGAGCTGAAATTTTAGCAGTAGATTTGTATCCAGTACGAGATGGTTTAGGGAAAATTTTTTTTCCACACCCCCTTTTACTGCCCACAAATCAATAAAAATTCTGTATTTCACACGGTTTTGGTCGTATTATACTAAAATTTTGTAATTTAGTTTGTATGCTTAGTGTCGGCAACTTTACTAAAAATGGGTTGCCACACCCCCTTTTACCGCCCACGAATCGAAAAAATGACATATGAGACGGTTTTAGTCGTATTAGACTGAAATTTGGTAATTTAGTTTCTATGTTTACTTTCGGCAACTGTACTAAAATGAGCTGCCACACCCCCTTCAACGCCCACAAATCAACGTAACACTTTATTTCAGACGGGTTTAGTCGTATGATACTGAAATTTGGTAATTTAGTTTATGTGCTTACTTTCGGCAACTGTACTGTACTAAATGGGCTGCCACATCCCCTTCAACGCCCACAAACCAACGAAACACTTTATTTCAGACGGTTTTAGTCGAATTAGATTAAAATTTAGTAATTTAGTTTGCATAGTTATTGTCGGCAACTGTACTAAAACTGGGTAATGTCCATCTACTAGAAAACTGGGATGGGTATAGAATAAGGGGATGTGGTTCCGCCCATACAATAAAAATTTTATATATCGAATAGCTTTGGAAGTAAAAGTAACATTACTAACATACATACTCGAAATGGAGTTATTATATGGTGATGTCCTGCTACTGGGAAACTGTAACGCATGGTGTAATTAATAAGGTGGTAGTGAATTTTTAACCTCTTTCACAAAAATGAACTCTCGATCTGTCAGAAACAGCTGATAGCATATTTTAAGCTAAACCATGGTGTCAAACTATGGGTCGAATAAAAGTTTTGAATATAATTATTATGTTCCGATATAGTTGCTGGGTGCAGCAACGCGCGCCGGGAAAAAACTAGTAAAGTATATTATAAAAAAATGCTAATATTTTCTGATTATAAACATCAATGTACGGCTTATACTTTTTTCCCTCTCTATGTGACTGATACTAAACACGCAAATTTGCTAAAGCAATAAAAAAAAAAAAACAAAAAATCTGAAGAAAGCATGCGACGCAAAATTACTTACTCAACAGTTAGCATAAGACGAAAGTTCGTTTATTTAGATTCGGCTTCACATGCATAAAGCCGGGAGTAGAATGATTGCGTATAGGCCAAAACACATAGGAGGTATGATTCAAGCATCTGACATTTGCGATTGAATATACATATTCTTATGAAGTAGCCCACATTAAAAGCATGCACGCATGCATGATGCTTGAAGCATGCCTGAAGTTGGCGAACTTTTAACTTTTTGCAAGCATCAAAGCATTGACAGAAGACATGTGTGAAATAAAAGCAATATCAACACAACCATTAAGCATAAAAAATCTTCCAATTCCATTTTTAATTGTGTTTGATTAAATTTAATGTATTTTCACTACTTTTTCTTTTAAATTTCTATTCAGTTTTAATATATTTGAAATTGATCACATATGCGATGCATGCTTTCTATGTGCTTTAACCAAGCATGCTTTACAGGCATGATGCATGCTTGAGGCATGCATGCTTTCTATCGCATGCAATTAGATTCGAAATGCCCGAAAGCTTATGGTTGTGAGTAGAATGCTGACAGGCACAAATTTTGTCAGCGCAATTCACGCAACTAAAGTTGAAAATATTTCAACTTTTCCTGCGTAAATTGCGCTTTTTGACAGCTCGTTACAAATAGCGAACAACGAGAAGAAAAAATAGAAACGAGTTAATTCTTTGAAATATTCAACGTCGGACTTGAGGTTAAAAAAAAATATTCACACCAAGATTACCATGGAAAATTTTAATTTAGAAAAACTTATAATTGAAGTTACAAAAATTTGCTTGTATGCGAAATCGAGCAAGGAGTGCAGAAATAAAATTAAACGTGCCAAATCCTGGGTGGACATAAGCGAAGCTCTCGGAATTTTAGGCAAGTTATTCATGTTATGTTTAGTTTGTAAGATACTAAAACTTAAATAAATTTATTTAGAAAAGGAGTGCATGACCAAGTGGCGCTCTATAAGAGACCGTTTTAACCGTAAAACGAAAATTGATCTGCTGAAGTCTGGAAGTGCGGCCGATGTTGCTGACTCGAAGTTTCCATACGTGAAGCAGCTGAGATTTCTCAGAGAATTTGTTACTCCAAGAAAGTATGTTTCTCAAAAATATATAATGAATTCATATACAATTCAAATTTTCTCTGTATATTTCAGAACAACCTCCAGTGCACTTTCAAAACAAGAGGATTTATTTGTGAATGCAGAAGATGTTGATTGTATCTAGGAAGAATTTTTGCCAAATGAAAGTACTATCAGTAATGGTGAATGATGATGCTTTCGAGACACCAACAACTTCTTCTGCATTCACAAATAGCAGTAGCAGCGGTCCAAGGACAAAGAAACTTAGTACTTTAGAAAACAACTTAAAAAATTTCATGGAAAAATTACAAATTTGCATGAAAAGCGCATACAAGTTCTTCAAAACAAAGGAAGTTCACACGAAAAATTTTTAAAAATGGTGTCCAACAAATTGGACATGCTTCCAGTTATGGAGCAAGAGGACGCCAAATTTTAAGCTTATATTTTTTTTTCAGTGTATGGTCAAGTATATCGATGATTCCATATCAATTCGACTATTTTTGAGCAAAATATGACCTTTATAATTCAGATTTTTTTTAACTTTGTAGGTTAGTAGAGCTCGTGAAAATAACTTAAAATGTATGTTTTGTTTTTGCGAAAACAATTTCTTTTTTAATTTATACACTGTATAAATTATAAATATTTATTATATTATTATAAACCGAATAAAATTCTATTCAAGTCTTTATTTGTGAAGTTATAATAAAAAGTGTTTACAGGTAAAACTAGTTATTTAAAATTAAGAAAAACGTGACGTCTCAAGACAAACGACCGGTACGGTCGACAGCAACGAATCATCTGCCTACTCTGCTCAATGTTGCCAGATAGGTTGAGCTTCTTTCCCCTAAATCTGAAAAAATTTGCTGAATTTTCCCCTAAAAATAAAAAAACACTTAAAATTTTTTTGAGTTCATTTATTGAATACTTTGTTTAATTGATGTAAATAAATACAATATCAAAATAAATTTTTGAACTTCAAAAAAATAACATTATTGTTTTTGTACATAGTAATTCATTGAGGAACTTAAAAACACAAACTCAAGTAATAAAGAAATTGCTCAAGAAAAAACAAAAATATATCTTACTAATTGTAAGAACCTTTGTTAATTAACACAAACACATCTTTCACAAACATCTTTTAGTTTAACAGAATTTGTCTTGAAAATTAATGCGTTTTGAGGAAAACTTGTTTTTGAGGCGTTTTTTTAAATGAAGTGTTTTATTTTATGCGCAACTTTGCGCAGCCAATTTTTTAAGAAACATAAGGCAGATATACTGTATTTTATGAATGTATTATTTTTCGATTGTAATTAGGCTGAACTTTTTAGATTTTTTCTACTAAATTTTAGTAAAATAAAAACTGCTTAATAAGTTTAGAGACATACTTCCACGTTTTTCCTAATTTTTGTTTTTTAAAATTTTTTCCTTTATGTTTTTTTTTGGTTGGTTACAAATTCAATGGTATTTAAGTCATTAAAAAATACAAAAAAAAAAAAAATAAAAACAAATTTGAATATATGCTTTCTCGTCGTCAGAATTTAAAACAGCCTCTCATATCACACATATTCTGTTGCTATTTCGCTCATTGGACAAACAATCAGCTGCGAAGCAGTATTGTTTCGATGGTACGTAATTGTTTGGACTCACTTTAACAAAATAAACCTTGTAAGAGCTAAAACAAAATGAAAAATAGAACACAAAAGGGTTCATCAAATGAAAAAAAAAAATACAGTTCATAGTTGATGCTGCCACTTTTTTCACAAACCACTAAAAATTCTCAAAAAACACAAACAATAAAATAAAATCCGCTAAAGTTTTCCCCTTAACATTTTTGACCCCTAAATTTTCTACTAAACCGAAAAAACCCCTAATTCTAGGGGAAAATCCCCTAACCTGGGAACACTGACTCTGCTTCTTTGTGTTGTTTTTCCGCACACTCTGTGTGCCTGTCAGCGTTGCCAGATTGAGTTGACAGCTCGGCCTCTCTTGATATATCGTCCTCACTGGACGATTCGGTCGCTCCGGTGTCATCATCAGCACCATTTAAGTTGGGGTCCATACTGCACCATGGCCACTATAGGGTTTCTGAGTACGTTGCTTACCGGGCAAATCTTCCACAATGTACCTGTCGAAGCTCAGCACCTTTGCTATGACATAGGGTCCTTTGTATGCTGGTTCAAGTTTGTTTGATTTTCCGGTTGCTGTTGGTATGTGTTCAATCACGACAAGGTCACCTTCACCGTACTGACGTGGCGCCTGATGCTCTTATTTTCCATTTACGTTGAGCCTCGATGATATTTTGTGCAGCATCTTGCTGCTTACTCGGTGCTTCATATGATTGTTCATCATCGTCGTGCAATGCTTGTATGACACGATTTTCGGTCATATCCCTCGGATTGAATCTAAACATGAGTTCGTTGGGCGAAAACTTTGTTGTGGAATTTTTCTGCGAGTTGATGCTCCACTGCAGCCGTGGGAGCTCAGCATCCCATTCGTTGTCCCGTTTACTGGAACATTTTAGTGAGCTTAGAACCAATTTATTTATGCGTTCAGCTTGTCCGTTGGCTCTGTGTGTGCGTACCGCTGATTTAATATGTTGGATTCCATGTCGGCTGAGGAAGTTTAAGAATTCTTTCAACGTGAAGGCTGAGCCGCGGTCTGACGTTAGTATTACTGGCTGTCCAAAAATCGAAATGACTTCCTCAAGCACGGCTATGACAGGGGTCGTCTTTGTGTTACGAAGTGCTCGAAGTATCGAGAATTTGCTGAAAGCACTCACCAATACTATTACATAGCTATTACCTTTCTTACTGCGAGGGAACGGTCCAAGATGATCTACGTGGACACTCCTGAATGGAATATGTATAGCATCTCTTACGTGCAGCCGGCCTTCAGTTTTTCCACCTCTCACCTTATTCATGCAACATTGCCTATGTTCACACGTCAGTCAAATGATTGAATCAGTCAAATTTTGTTGTAGCTTTCCTATGTAAAAAAAATTAACTTTATCTCAGAGCAAAAATAAACTCCAAAATCTTCTCTCGTCAGTCAAAATTTTTATTGAGCTCTAGACCTGCATCAATCAGTCAAATGGTTGCATTATTTTAATTGTTTGTTGTTTAGTAGGAAATTATGTCAAGAAACGTAGTTACTTAGTAGTTTTTTGGTAACAAATGTAGTTTCTGGAAGAGAAAAGGATGTAATTGACAAAATAGTAGGTAGCAGAAAAGTAACAAATGGCATCGTCACAGCATCAATCAAAATATCATGTGTGAGCAGGCGTCAATCAAAATTTTCAGAGAGAGTAAAAGAGTGTAAAAAATCGTGATGAACTCAATCATTTGACTGACGTGTGAACATAGCCATTCAGGACACATATGATTTGACGTATCTTCGCAACCGGTGAAACCAAAAGTACAATCGTCTTGTCCACTCCGAAATGGTCTGCATCGTCATGACATGATTTTGCTATACGCCATCGAATTTTTTTGTGGAACGACCAACTTTAATTCATTGCGAACCTTACGATGAAGTCGTCCCTAACGCATGATATACTCGCTCTTGACTTGCTTTGCTGTTGATGGATCAGTCTCCGTTTTCCCTGCAAAACCTTGATGATATTGTTCAAATTTTCGTCTTGTCTCTGAAGCGTTAAGATCCAATCGTCGTCGCAGTTCAATATGCTGAATATTTTCTCGACCACCGTCGTAGTCTCCTCCGGTGGTAGCGTTTGTATGCGGCTCATGCCGTCTACATGGCTCATCTTCACACCAGCTTTAACCACCACCTTGCTATTCGTGGCAAATGTGGAGTAGAAGCTTTAGTTGTCGCAACAGCGTTACAGTCCGTAACAACTTGGAAATGGGTCCCAAGCAAATACACCCAAAATCTTTCTAAGGCTTCTACTTTAGCTAGCACTTCAAGCTCATGGCTGGAATAATTCTCTTCGGCTTTACTGCACTGTCTGCTATGATAAAATACCGGCTTGAGGTCTCCTTCAGGTTCTCTTTGAAATAATATACCTGATAATCCGTGAGAACTTGCATCGGTATGCACTTCGTGCTCTTTATTAATGTTAAAAATTGTCAATACGGGTTGACCGAAGATTGACTTTTTAAGTTTGTTAAACGCCTACTTTTGCTCTTCGGTCCACAAAAATTAAGCTTCTTTTTTAAAAGTTTCGTCAAATGGCGCGCCAGGCCACTATACCGGTCCACGAACTTCCTGCAGTAGCCAGTGATTCCTAGGAACTGCCTCAACTTGGCACCGGAAAATCATCAATGCAACGTGTTTTCTCATTGCCAGGTTGTATACCCCCAGGTGTGACGATATGACCCAGGAAAAATGCACGCTCATCATGAAGCTACAATTTGATGGTCTCAGGGTCATGCCTACTTGTCGTATGGCCTCTAAGAATTCTTTTAATACGATCATACCTTTCTGTATCGTTTCGGTGGCTATGATAACTTCGTCCACATAGCTTACGATGTGTTTGCGGTGGTCCAGTTTATTAATGATTTGTCCGATAATCTCTTGAAAGTAGATGGGTGCGTTGACTAATCCAAATGGCATCACGTTGTGCTTATACAAGCAGTCATGAGTAAGGAATGCTGTGTACTTTTTGTCCGTCTCCTTCACGGGTATCTGATAATAACCAGAAGTCATATCCAGCGTAGTGAAAACTTTGTTGCCAGCTAATTTCGAAAGCTGTTCTTCAACGATTGGCATGGGATAGTGCTTCTTCACAGTCACTGAATTTAACGTTCTGTAGTCGACGCAAATTCTCTTCTCTCCGTTGGATTTGACAACCAAAACAACAGACGCTGCGTGTGGAGAATCACTTCGTTGAATTATATTATATTTCAGTAGGTTGTCGATGATTTCCTAAAGATGCTCTCGTTCAAAAACGCCACCTGATACCTTTTTCCAACAATCGGCTGATCAGTTGTAACTGGAATTTCCATTTCCGTTGTCTTACAACGTCCGAGCCCAGTCAGATCTTCCGCAAAACAGTCCGCGTAATCATTTATGAAATGATCCTCGCTGTCCTCTCGCTCGAGTTGCTCATCCATATCGTAGGAATTCGCACGTTTGGACTGCACTTGTATCACCCCTGCGTCGATAATCATACGTTGATTTGGTCTACAAATCGCGTCTCGGCCTAATAAGACCGCATGAGGAAGGCATCCATCAGGAACTATTTGAAGAGAAGCATCAATGTTTTGATCATTCATCTGTATCATACACTCAATCATTTCACTCGACTGGACAGAGGCTCCACCAAATCCCTTTAAACTTTTCAGCCTATTTTTACGCTTCATAGAGATTGGAACCGTGGACTCGCAAATCAATGAGCAATCGCTTCCAGTGTCGACGAAAGCTTGAATTTTCTGGTTGTCTTAGTTTATTTCAACTATTACAGGAGGTATAACCTCTGAATCGTCTGAGCTCTCTTCGATTTTGGCCACCGTCGAATTATTTGCCTGACAATTCTTTATCGTGTGACCAACTTTTAAGCACTGATTGCACCGCACCTGACGTTGTGGATGAGGGCATTTAATCTCGATGTGCCCAAATCTATTACAGTTGTAGCACTTTATATTTTTGCGTTCGGCTGTGTTCCTCGTACTTTCATCTTTGTAGAAATTTGCTTCTGTTGAGCCTACAGCTGCTGGTTTTACTGGTTGCACGTTTGGTATTGTTGACAAGTTTTCGATTGAACGTAAGAGCTCATTGCAAGTTTGTATATTCATAGCCAGAAGTGTGCGTGTAAGATTAGAGTCGTTTAAACCATTAATTATGTAGGAATTTAAGGATAAGTCATCCAACTCACCTTTCCTACCAATGGCCAACATGAAATAATAATATTCCATGAGGCTTTCATTGGGTTTGCGCCGTCCCCTTAAAGTTCTCGGTGTACGTCTGCTATATTGACTGTTGCAGGAAAGTCTCTCTTAAATGCGTATACAAAATCTGCCCACGATCGCATAGCTGGTTGCGAGTCCAGCCAGTCCTTTGCAACTCCTCGTAATTTCTACTGAGCCGCAAATGAAATCATCTCGTTGCTCCACATATAAATTTATTGTAGTTGCTCTTCTTTATTGACGAATTGTTGAGCCGTCTAAAGTCGTTCCAGAGGGTTGAACTGTGGAAGCACACCAATGATGTCTCGTGGACTACCTGAACCTAGTCCGTGCGTTGGCGAAGAAACTGTGACTTGGTCTGCGTGCTGTGTATAAACGTTTTGTTGTTGTTGCTGACCATTCTGAGGTGCTCGCACTACTGTTGGCTTTGGCTGTTGCCAGAATTTTCGGCTGCGCTTCTTTGGACATGCGCCAAGAGGCTCACAGACTGTGCTAGCCCCTCAACTACAGCTCGCAAACTTTCCATTTGTTCCTGCCACGGTTCCACAGCTGCTACTTCTACGTGTTCAACCGGTTCTCTCTCGACCTCATCTGTGTCCAGCGTCTCGATGAGCTTTGCCAGCTTATTTGCCTTTGTGCCTGTTGTTGGTAAGTTTCGTTCGCGCAAAAGCATGTTTATCTGTTCGGTTTTTAAAAACTCTAATTTAATGCTCATTTTATTAATTTGTAGACTTTAAGCGTGCAAATAAATTAAACGAATTTGCCCTTCTCGTTGACGTTCGGTTTTCGCCTTTGTGCAGCTAATCGTCGCTGCTGTAGTTTTTCGGTTTGATGTTTCGTTTTATGTGTTTGATGTGCAACTTATCGTTGTTGCCTTTCCCACCTTCGTTATTCGCCGTCGTTGTGTAGCTGAGCGTTTCTACCGTTCTCGTTTTTTCAAATCGAATGTTCGTTGTGCAGCTGAACGTCGCTGCCGGTGTTTTTGATATTTGAATTCAACCGTCTCTGTGTAGCTCAACGTTGCTGCCGTGGTTTGATTCAACTTAAATTTACGCTATGCAGCTGAGCGTTGCTGCCGTTATTTCTTTTATTTGCAGCGAAAGCGCCGCCGTTTCTTCGATGATTTTCTAGAAGTGATTGAACGTTGTAGATTCGGGTGAATCCCACTTCTGATCTGTCAAGATGTTATTATAAACCAAATAAAATTCTATTCAAGTCTTTATTTGTGAAGTTATAATAAAAAGTGTTTACAGGCAAAGCTAGTTATTTAAAATTAAGGGGAGATACGCAGTCAGAACTTTTTTTTTTCAAAATTTTTTTTTGCATTTTCTTAAAGCCTTAAGTCTCAAGAATATGTGGTGAAAATTTCAAGTCGATGTCTCAAAAAATAAGAAAGTTATAGCCTAGTGAGTGAACCGCCTTCTAGAGCGCGCAGTGCTGGCGCTTATTTTCAAACGCGTTTTTCTCGAAACCATGTTTTCAAAGTCGGTGACCAAGATTTCTCGAAGCTCAGTGAACCGATCGTTTTGATTTTTTTTCAGGCTTATTGTACACATAATAATCTCGTAGTTGTCATAGGATTTTTTTTTTTTTAGCTTCGTTCATTTTTTATAGGCAAAACTATGACGAATTTTTGGTCGAAAATCGTTTTTTTACGTTCGAAAGTCCGCCATTTTGTGAAAAATCAATATTTTCAAAAACGGCTATGACAAGTACGAGTTTTAAGTATCTACTTTAATAATATATTTCATTTTTTTGTTTCAGATGAATAAAGGAGGAGCAATCTTGGTCACCGCATTTCACCTTTTTTTTAGAGTGCTCTACAAAAACTGCTGTATCGACCTTAGTATTAAATTTTTTTTAATAAAAAAAAAAACTAAAAATACCCTTGAATATATAAACTTTTAGGTATAAAAACCGTCCGTGGCGTCCGTGGCGTAGTTGGTTAAAGTGCGTGGCCGCTATGTCAACGAACCTGGAGACCCAGGTTCGAACCCCAGCAGCGATTTTAATTAAAATAATTTTTCTGTACGGTCGCCACCTCTCTGCAGACAATGGCAAACCTCAGAGAGTATTTAAAATGCCATGTAAAGCTTCTTGAGAACGAGAACATTCCGTTCATCGCCGTTCGGAGTCGGCGTTAAACATGTCCGGTTCTCGGTCAATTGTGTACAAACTTAATAACAACACACACAACACAATTGATCATAAGAAGCTAGGTCAAAGTCCTTTCAAGGGCTGAAATGGCCAGTTATTTATTTTATTTTTTTTTTTTTAGGTATAAAAACCATCATTTAAAAATATCCCATAGGTTTCCTTAAAAAAATTCACAAACATGACCTTTTTTTTCGGCCTCTGGCTGCGTTGCTCCCCTTAAGCAAAACGTGACGTATCAAGACAAATTACCGGTACGGCCGACAGCAACGCATCAACTGCCTACTCTGCTTCTTTGTGTTGTTTTTCCGCACACTCTGTGTACCTGTCAGCGTTGCCAGATTGAGTTGACAGTATTTAAAGGGGTATTTGAGAGTATTACTCAGAAACGAATTGAGAAAGTGACATGATTCTATGTAATAAAGCTGTGCTGGAGACTGCGCTAAGCAATTGTTGACCGTTACAACTAGATGATATACCCGGTTTTATTAGGGCGAAAAAATTTAAAGTTTTAATATTTATTTGGTAAGATTTTTATTTGTTTTTATGCATTTTGTATTTTTATAATTTTTTTTTGCATAAAAAGTAATGGTGTAGTGAAAGAATCATGTCAATTTCTCAATTTGTTTCTGAGTTATACTCTCCCATACAAAATTACGATAGCATTACATAAAATTTCACTAAAATTGATATGATGTCGTCAAATTTGCACTTGAGAATTGATGTATTCTTTATGAATATGTACTCTGAGTATGAAATTAAGATAAGATAATCGAATGGAAACCACGCATACCTTCCGAATAAAGTGAAGTCATCGAGACAGTAAACCATTCAAAAATTTCATAACATTAAATGCATTATCGTGAGATTTTACACATAATGAATTTATTTATAATTTTTATAAAATGTAATTTAATTTAATTTGTGTTGAAGCAAGTACTCCTTTCCTGAGTTGAAAGGCAGACTTGTTAGCATTGTTCGAAGAGCACGATCGGATTCTTCGATATGGTATAGTAATTTGTCTCCATAAACCTTCTCTGATAACTGTTCCGTTTGAACTGTTCCTTGTCAAAATAGTCAGGAGGACAATACGAGTTATCGGACAGTTTTAAAAAGTTGTGTAAAACAACGGTAGCATTAACAATAACTTCGGCTGACTCTGGAAAGATATTCATAGTTCTATGAAAAATTACACCATCTGGCTGCAATAATACCAAAGGCATTCTCAATTACTCTTCTGGCCTTGGAAAGACGTTTATTAAAATTCTCTCGCATTAAATAAATACGTAATGGAAATGCAGCATCACCAACAATGTAATGAGGAAAACTTGTGGCACTATTCAGGTGAACTATTCAGTCGATTCAGGTGAAAAATCTTAATCGTTACTGAACAATCTTTTCCCGAACTCCGAATGCGCCAAAATACCTCCGTCGCTCTGGCTACCGTACGCTTCCACGTCAACTGCGGTAAACGTATAGTTAACGTCACAAATCGCAAGGAGCACAATGCTGTATACACCTATAAATAAAAGCGAATATTGTTGTGTCAAATAGTATCATTTCTTGGAAGTATTAGTAGTATTTCATACCCTTATAATTATAAAAATTCGACCCAGATTCTGGTGGTCATGCGATGTTTACATGTTTGCCATCTATGGAACTAACGCAATTTGGTAAATTCCACATATTTTTAAAATCTTCTGCAATTTTCTTCCACTCGGTTAAGTTTGGCATAGAAATGTATAGGTTCGCTCCTCTTGGTCGTGTGTTTTGCACTGCACGAAATGTTCAAGGCAGAAAAATAAAATAAAAACAATAATAGCAATGATAATGATTGTGATAATGATAATGATATTGATAAAGATAATGATCATAATAATTATTATAACACAATTCTGGCTTAATACCTGCACAACAATTTTTGTCAGTGCAGAGAGCGAGAGAGCTATACCACTGTTTTAGACGAGTGCAGGGCAGTGTTGCCAGATTGAGGTAAATTTACCTAATTGAGGTAACTTTTGATTTATCTTTTGGGCATAGATAAAAACGTAATTTTTGAACAAAAGTGGTAAATTCTACAACAATAATAATTTTTATAGACTTGTTAATTTTTTGAGATATTGCCACCACTGTTACCTGTCTGAACATACTCACGAGCAGTTTAATATTCTTGTGAATCATCCTGTGTAACAAAAAAAAAGTGAATTTTCCATCTCTAGTTGCTGAAAAATAGCAAAACAAAATAGCCGGTAATTCCCTGTTTATACACGTCAAGAGTTGACGGTTAAGAGCCCGAACAGAACCAAAGCGGCTGTCGGTTGTCGTGTGCGCTGTGCAACAAAATACATGAAAATATATGCAGCCGCCAAAAATTAAATGGCCGTAGAAATCCGCGACGGAAAAACGCCAGAATAGAATCAATTCTATTTTTTCACTGACGGCTGGCGGATCTCTCTTTGAGTGGCGTAAGTGTTGCCATATTTTAGCTAAGAACTGGATGTGTTTAGTGATATTTTCTTAGTTTTTACTATGAGCTGACGTTTTGTTTTGTGTGTGTGTGTTGCATTCCATGAGCTGACGAGTCGTTTTGTGTGTGTGTGTGTTGAATTTGTACCATTTACACAACGAAAAGAAACGCTGATCCGACAACCGCTCCTATTCTGAACGTGTTCTCAGCGGATTTCTTTGAGAGATGTCCGCCAACCGACAACCGCTTTGGTTCTGTTCGGGCTCTAACTCTTGCCTTTGTTGATGAGAGATAAATATAAAGCTCCCGGAATTTACGCCCGATGAATTTACGCCCGAAAAAAAATGGTAATAAAGCCCGAAGTTCTTCATACCAAATCGGACATTAATTCCTAGGAAAAAATACCTGAAATTTCGGGTGATTTTGTCACGTTTTTGGGTGTTTGTGCCAAAAAATGTCGAGTCTTTTTTCCAAATATTTGAAATGGAAGAAAGACCCGAAAAATAGGAATTTAGGCCCGAAAAAAAATTTTTACCAAATTAAAGTAAGGAAAAAAGCCCGAATTTTTGTTTATTCCCAAAAAGTTCAGAAATTTCAAACTCCTTGTGATGAAATGGTTTGCCCTTGTAAAAAAAAGTAAGGTAGGAAGGTTAAAATACAACATATCGTATAAGGCAAATTATTTTATCATAAAAACAAAAATACAATTTGGACCTTATATGTCCACATAATGTCCATGAAATCCTTGTTCATGGAATAACATTAAAAGATAGAACTAAGGAAATGGAGATATTTTCACAGAGGAACATCGCGACGGATCGTGCGCACCGCGGCGGTTCGCGCGCATCGCGATGCAGCTGAGCAAACGTATCGCGGAGGAGCGCTCGCTTCGAAATTTCGGTTTTTGTTTCTGGGCCGTTTTTCCGAAAAATTTTTGGGTTTTTTTCGTTTTTGTTGGGTAAAATTTCGTTTATTTCGAGGCCATTAATTTACTACTCAAAAGCACCGTTGCCAGATTGGGCGATTTATCGCCAATTGGGCGCTTTTTTTCTTGTTTTTGCGCTTAAATTTTAAGGAAATCGCCTGGCGATTTTTTGGGCGATTTTTGTAAAAACAACTTTTTTTCATAAACTCATCTGATGTGTTTAAAATTTCAATTAAAGACAATAACAATTGTTTTAAGTGTTTGGAACACTCTGTTAACAATGCAACTACGCAGCTCACAAGCCCTTATCGATAATTTATTTATATCGAAATACTTATTTTTTTTGAGACCGTTTCTTCAAAACATCAACTCACTTAATTCATATTTTCAACGAGAAAAAGTTGACTTTTTTCAAGCTTACGTCGAAATCACAACATTTATTTAAAGACTTGTTTCAAAAATTATAAAAGAAGACATTGTCAAAAATTTCAATTTTGATAATTTAGCTACAAATCAAATTTTAGCGGATAAAAGCAATTATAAAAGAATTAATGACCTTACATTTCATTATCAGTTCCATGAAGAAATTCACAAATTAAGTGATGCCAGAATTTCATTATAGTTTTAATCAAGGAAATGTTAAAACGATTACCTAGTCTGTTAGAAATTTTTGAAAATGCTTTTATTTTATGTCCTGAAAGATGTTTAAAATAAGACCTTCTTTCCGTGAAATCCCTCTTCATTATCTATCTCTTGAAGAGCGACGTGCAGAAGAAATCAAATACGAATCTTTGTTGACATTTCCATGGAGCAATGTTTTCAAAAACAAAGTGCCATCTGAAAGTGAAGAATTTTGGTAATCGGCATACAAAATTAAGACAGCCGTAGGCGGAAAAATGTTTGACAATATTTGTAAGTTGGCATTCATCTTGTATAAACTAAATCAATGTATGAACTAAACAATACTTCGAGAATTGACGAAACGGAGGAAGAGTCTAATATGGCTGAAGGAACTACGTTTTTTGTAAAAAGTTTTTTTTTAAAGTTGCATATTGAAAAATTCTAAAAAGTTATAGTCTTTAAAAAAATATTTTTTAATGATCAAAATTCTCGTATAAAATTAAGTAGCTTTTTTATTATTTTTTATAGATCTCAAAAATATAAAATAAGAATATCTTATACTATTAACAGATCTCAATATTATTTGAAAAAAAATGTATATAATTTGTTTTGTTTTTTCTAATATAATAAATTTCTTAGAAAAAATGGCGATTTTTGGCGATTTTTTTTTCATTGGGCGATTTTGGGCGATATTTTTTTTAAATCTCGCGCTTTTCTCAAAAAAGTTTTGGCAACACTGCTCAAAAGTGTTGTTTAATATTTTGATAGTCTTTCATTGAATCTGGTTCATGGAAATTGCGCCCAAAGAATTTAGAAATAAAGCCCGAAACACTGCTGAAAATTTCGGGCATAATTTCCATTTTTATTCAGGCATAATTTCCAAACCATTCGGGTATAATTACCTTCTTTCGAGCTTAATTGCCATATTCGGGCGTTTTTTTCCAAAATTCGATGCTATGGAAAATCGGGCTTTTTTGCCATTTCTCTTTTCAGGCGTAAGTTCATCGGACGTAAGTTTTGTGAGCCTAAATATATATGTATCTGTAATATATATTACCCAGTTTTTCAAGTTTTTGCGATTAAAACGATGATTTCTATTTTAATTTTATGAATCAAATAGATGAACTAAATTGTATGTTACTACAAAAACATAAGTATCATTTGAAGCTGCTACTACTCATTTTCACTCCTTTTCAAAGTTTATTTATATGGCAGCGCTGTTAATATTATTAGCTGCGTTTTTTTCATAGAAGATCAGGATCATATCATCGCTTTTGCACGCAAAGCAAAAACAACAAATGATCCAAAAACAGATGATTGATCCAATTCGATGTTTTTAAGTGTTGAGGCCGCAACTGTAAAAGTAGGCAACACTTAGTTGTAATTGACGGCAAGATGGCGCTGGCTGTCCGGAAAATTGGCAGTAATGCATCATTTGACATTTAAAAAGTTTGGCAGCATTGGTATTGCTAACAAAAAAGTTAAAGCGACAAGCATAGATTTTGAGTTTTGAGGCAGTGGAAATAATTAAAGAAGATTTAGTTTAGATCAAATTTGCTTAAAATTTGACAACATTTGTTTTACAATAAATTTTTGTTTTTCGCAAAACTTATTTGTTAGCTCGAAAAGTACATCCGCCATTTATCTTGTGCGTCATCTGTTTGTGATTAAAAAACATCGCAGAATTGATCTGAACCGTTTTTTTCATCCATGAAAAAACGCAGCTATTGTTGCTGTCATTGTTTCTGTTCTTTTGTCTCGGTTTCCCTTCGTCGAGCCTTGGCGGTCAATTTTTTGTATTCCTTTTTAAACTTGACGCTTCAGTTTACATACATTCAGAGTTGACGATCAAGTCTTTTTCAAGTATTTTCTTGAGAAATTAAGTGGCCAAAAGAACGGGACAACGGGAGAACAAAGCGAATTGCCAAAAATTTTAAAGCACGCATTTTAAAAATACATGTTTTAGTTAATTTTTAATATCAAGTTTTTTCACCAAAAAACAAGTTTTTTTCTGGAAATTAAAGTTTTTTTTTAAAAAAAATTAGGCAACACTGCATGTACACAAAGCTCACAACAGTAGAGAATAAAATTCAGTCGTTGGCAGACGGTGATGTCAAGTTTATGACGCTTTTTCCGCATATTTTATGTACACTCTTAAAAAAAACCAACCTATTGATTCACAATATTTATGCATATATGTCTTTATTTTATATAATTTCATATTATTCGCATATATTAAGGTTTCATATAATTTTTATAATTCATACATACATATTACCTATTACTTTGTATTGTTCATTCATATTCTTGTATTAATTTTTTATTAATGCATTTTTTGATTACTTACTTACTTACTTAATTCATTTTATTAGTTATTATTTAGTTACTTTTTTTACTTTTAATTTTAATTATTATCATAAATTAAGATTCTATAACATTAAAATAATTATTCGTATATATTAAGGTTTCATATAATTCATCCATATTACCTATTAAGATTCTTTACATTATTCATTCAAATTACTTGTATCAATTAATTTCATTGAATGAAGATTAATTTTTTACAGACGCACCCACATGTATGCCGAATCAGCCTCGCATTTACGGTGTTGCAAAACAAGAGGATGCCAAAATAAAATGCACCGTAGATGCAAGCCCACCTGATGTTGAATTCAGCTGGACTTTCAATAACTCCGCAGAGAGCATTGATGTAGCAACAAATCATATAACTAGATCAGGTAAGACTTTCAAATATTCTAACTATACGAATCTATGTTAATAAAAATAATTTTTCTTTTGTTTGACCCGAATACAAATTTTAATGGTGGACGGATTTCGTTCAAATTCGGTTAACATGCACGAATTACTTGCATCCAAGTTTAGGTTTTTGCATACATAGACTACGTCTCTTTCGCCCCTTTAAAAGTAACGCAAGTCCAGCAACTAACGTAAATTTTTTAACTGAACATGTTTGTCTAACTAATTTAAAAAAAAATCCTCTTATTTAGACACCAAAAACATTCACATATCTAGTTGTCTTTTACACAATTTTAGTTCGTCTTTTTTTAATAACATCGTTACCTTAGAAAGCACAAAAAACTATCAGAAATTTCTTTCGATTCAAATAAAACCGTTGTTTTTTAATACATTTCATTAAATTTTTTTTGTTGATAAATTCATTTAAGAACTTAATAAAAACCGTTTGAAGGGTGCCGCTAGCTGAGTGTATATATTTTTAATCTTTTTTTCTTCAAAAGGTCCAAAATATTGACTTTTTACCCAAAAAAGTGACACAAAAGTCATTTTTGTTGTTAAAATAAAAACACAAAATTGCATTTGTGACTATCTTTTTCATGACATAGCGTTTAATAGCAAAAGTAGTTGGGCGATTCTGCTATAGACTATTCTCAACATTAATTTTTAAATCACAATATTTGTTACTTTTTTCGATTTGAGTGCATAGAAGAGTGCATAGAAGAGTAAAAATTAAATATAAAAAAAAATAATAAGTTTTTATTTCACATTAAAATGTCTGGTGCACTTGGAGAAACTATCATTCTAAGTATTGGTATATACACCTTGAAGCACTGGCGCGACACATCTGTTACTAACAGTTTGAGGTTATTTTTAACCACGTGTAGTAGGGTGTTCCTTAAGAATGACTTCTTACAAATACCTCGCGAACAAGTTTTATTTTGTTTCTTATCACTTCAAAGTTTTGTATTTAAAATTTTACCTCAATATTTCAAAGTTTAGGTGTGGCACAAAACTTTCAAAATTGTTAATTTTCTCTAAAAATGTGGCATTGCCATAAGAAACTTAAGTACACGCTAGGAGGTAGTAGATACCACATGGCATTGGAAAAGTCTTAAAAAAAAACTTTAAAAATGTTTATAAAAGTTTTACTGGTACCTTTCATGGTTCTAATATCTAAATTATTGGTAATAATTATCGAAAAACTTCAATGACATCAATATCGATTTCTTATTAGTTTTTGCGCTAATCGCTCATCTCTAAAACAAGTCAGCTGTTCATGTAAATAGAAGCAAGTGTTTTAAGTGTTGTTATTTTTATTTTTATTACACAAATGGATTCAGAATCGCATAAAAAAGAAAAAAAGAAACAAATCATACAGATGATATATTATTCGGAGCACGGCTTCCGTCAAACAAGTGCTGAGACTTCTAATTCATAACCTGCGTTCTGACCGCTACTCCAATGATCTCAGACAAGAGCGTATTCGGCGACATCATTAGATGTAATGGAGGTATGGCCTCTTATATCTTGCTTGCAGACATATTATTGCGGAAATTGTTTTAAAAGCTGTCTTCCAAACGTGTGTTTCTGTTTCTTCTGGACCAGATAT